>JASDDO010000024.1:260704740-261954740 GCA_030015575.1 Agapanthus africanus
TATCTTGGTTTATGGACATGTTTAGATAGTTTTATTTTGTTCTTGATATCTTTACAGCCATAATGTGACTGTGGATGGATACTTCCTACCCACAGGTAGCATGGTTGGCTATGTCACGTGCCCATTTTAGCGTACTCTGGGAAGCGGGGCGTGACATGGTTCTTTTGGTATCAGAGCCATAGGTTAGTCGGGTTGATTCTTTTGTAGTTGGGTATTGTACCCAATACACGAATCAGAATACCCGTGTTTAGGAAACATGTCCTGCCACCTTGCCATTTACCATTCTTGAATCACATTCTTCCGGATTATATCTTTTACGATGTGCAAACTTCCTTTGCATATCGACTCGAAACCTGATTCCTTGTTATCTCTAGGACTTAGGCGACTTGGGTGGAGTTATGTAATTGTGACTATGATACCGCGGTATAGTTACAATGCGGGACTCTATTTAAGTATCTTGGAGTTCTAGCCTTGATCTATATTCAGAATCTATCATCATGCTGATGTTGGGTGTTTTGATTTCAGGAATATGACAGATAAGAATTTGAAGACGTATCAAAGGCGTGTGGATGAAGCCGCCATGCTTGGAGTGATAAGAGGAATGCTGGAAAATCAAAAGAGACAGACCGAACTGATCCAGCAGCAAGCGGACTCGTTTCAGGAAGGTTTGCAGATCGTTCAGCAGTCTGTGAACAATGTTGGAACTAAACCAGTGGATCGAGTAGGGACCGTAGCAAATTTCAGACGTTTGGGTCCGTCTACATTTACTGGTTTGGAGGAGCCGTTGCCAGCAGAGCAGTGGCTAGTTAACACAGAGAACTTGCTTATTACGGCACAGATTCCAGATGAGAAAAGAGTTGATGTGGTACGCATTCAGTTAGTGGACTACGCCCGAGAATGGTGGCTTGTGGAGGAGAACCGTTTGCCCAAGCCGATTAAGTGGGCGGATTTTTCGAAGAGTTTCCTAAAGAAGTTCTTCCCGCGGACCGCACGGGAGGAGATGGAAGAGAAATTCATCGGGCTAAAGCAGAATGGAGCACCCGTAGATGTGCATGCAGCAGAATGGACTAGACTCGGCAGATTCGCTGGACCTTTAGTTGCCAACGATGCAGACAGGGCACGAAGGTTCATGCGCAGCTTGGACGTGGACATCCAGCGGCAGATTGTCTCCCTGGGTTTGACCACTTTCTCACAGGTTCTTACGGCAGCTCGAGAACAGCAGAGCCTATGGGAAAAACTGGGAGTTCACAGCAGACAGCAGTTGCGGTAAGGAAGCCAGCATTTGTACCTAACCGAGCTCATGGTCGCAGAGGTATTCCAGTGGACCGTCGAGGCGTTACACCGATGAAGAAGCCTACTGTCGTTGATCAGAAGAAGCGCGTGGTCTGTAGCTATTGCCACTTACCTGGACATTTGCAAAGGGAGTGTCGCAGGATGCAAGGACTCTGTTTAGTTTGTGGAGCGCCAGATCACACGATTAACTCGTGTCCGTCGAAGCTTCGTACAAGGGATGATATTCAGAAGCCTCCGCAGAAACCGTTTCAGGGACAGAAGCAGCTGACTCAAGGACCTAATCAGGCTCGAGCTTTTACCTTGACAGCTGAAGAAGCTAAGGCGTCAGGAGAAGTTGTTTCAGGTACTTTACTCGTTCATGGTTTTCCCGCATTGGCGTTATTTGATTCTGGTGCTTCCCATTGTTTTATGTCATCCAAGTTCTTAACTACACACTCGATTGACTACACGACCCTGTCTAGTTTTTGGGACATTCACACTGGGAATGGGAAAATCATAGCTAGTAGGGAATGTAAAGATTGTACAGTTGTTGTGTGCGGACGGGAGCTTTTTGCAGATTTCTTGGTGATTGATACAAGCAGCTACGAGGTCGTCTTGGGAATGGATTTTCTTGGCACTTTCCACGCTCACATTGATTGTAGGGCAAGGAAGGTAATTTTCTAGATTCCCGGACATCCCGAGTTTAGCTTCACTGGGGGAAGCAGTTCTGTCGGGCCGGTCGAGTTTAGGGCTAGGCCGACAAACAGTATTCTTGCAGCAATGGAAGTTGATGAAAGTGAAGAGCCGGCTGTTGTTCGCGATTTTATGGACATGTTTGAAGATATATCGGGTTTACCGCCGAAGCGAGACGTGGAGTTCGCAATTGATCTATTTCCTGGTGCAGCGCCAGTATCCAAAGCGTATTATCTAATGGTACCAGTAGAGTTGGAAGAAGTCAAGAAACAGGTTGCTGAATTGCTTGAGAAGGGTTGGATTCGAAGCAGTAACTCGCCTTGGGGAGCTCCAGTTCTTCTAGTAAAGAAGATGGATGGCACAAGAAGGATGTGCATCGACTATCGAGAATTAAACCGGGTGACTATTAAGAACAAGTACCCTATCCCTCGCATTGGAGAACTTTTTGAGCGGCTTAGTGGCGCGAGGGTATTCTCGAAGCTGGATTTGCGATCCGGATATCATCAGGTCCGAGTGAAAGCAGAAGATATTTGCAAGACGGCGTTCCGAACTCGGTATGGACATTACGAGTACTTAGTGATTCCCTTCGGAGTAACGAATGCGCCGGCAGTATTCATGGACTTGATGAACCGAATCTTTTCACCGTTCTTGGATCAGTTCATTGTGGTATTCATTGACGATATTTTGGTTTACTCGAAGAGTTTTGAGGAGCATACTGAACATTTGAAGATCGCACTGCAAACGTTGAGACAAGAGAAGTTGTATGCAAAGATGAGTAAGTGCGAGTTTTGGCTGGAGGAAGTGAAGTTTTTGGGGCATGTTGTGTCTGGCGATGGAATTATCGTCGATCCAGAAATGATTGCAGCAGTTCGAGATTGGCCGATTCCAAAGAATGTTGCGGAGATAAGAAGCTTTCTTCGACTCGCCGGGTATTACAGGAGATTTGTGGAGAACTTTGCTCGTCTGGCAGAGCCGTTGACCAAGCTTACGCGCAAGGAGGTACCTTTTGTATGGACGAATAAATGTGCGTTAGCTTTTGAGATGTTGAAGCAGAAATTGATAACCGCCCCTATTCTGACCGTGCCAGACAATTCCGGAGGATTGGTGATTCACAGCGACGCATCTGGGAAAGGATTGGGATGTGTTTTGATGCAGCATGGGAAGGTTGTAGCGTACGCATCGATACAATTGAAGACCCATGAGAAGAATTACCCAACTCATGACTTGGAGCTTGCGGCAGTGATTTTCGCTTTAAAGATTTGGAGACACTACCTTTTGGGCGAAAGGGTCGAAGTTTTTACTGATCATAAGAGCTTGAAGTATGTGTTCACACAGAAGGAGCTTAATATGAGGCAGCATAGATGGTTGGAGCTGATGGCTGACTACGATCTTGATCTTAAGTACCATCCGGGGAAGGTTAACGTCGTGCCGGATGCGCTTAGTCGGTTGCCAGCAGTTCAGGTGCTAACTGCGCAGAAGGAGATCATTGCAGATTTTCGAAGATTTGACTTGGAGGTTGTGCTACCGCATTCTACGGGACAGTTGATGCAGCTGCAAGTACAGGCATCGTTGATCGAGAATATTAAAGCAGCACAATCGCAGGACCCTAGACTGCAAAAGTTTCGAGGACAGGTTGAAGCCAGACTACGAACAGACTTATTAATCCATGAAGATGGTTTGTTGAGGTATGGTAGCCGTTTGTGTGTGCCAAAGGGAGATATTCGTGAAGAGCTTATGAAGGAGGCACACAGTTCAGCTTATTCTGTACATCCAGGAGGCACAAAGATGTACCGAGATATTCGACAGCATTTCTCGTGGGAAGGCATGAAACAGGAGATTGCTCGCTTTGTGGCAAAGTGCTTAGTGTGTCAGCAAGTTAAGGCTGAACATCAAAGGGTTGCTGGTTTATTGCAACCACTTCCGATTCCTCAATGAAAGTGGGAACATATAACCATGGATTTCGTGACGGCTTTACCGCGGAGTCCAAAGGGCAACAATGTTGTATGGGTGATTGTTGACTGATTGACCAAGGCAGCTCACTTCATTCCTTTTCGAGTTGGTCAATCAACAGAGGCTTTGGCGGAGCGGTACATGCAGGAGATTGTAAGATTGCATGGAGTACCGGTGAGCATCGTGTCCGATCGGGACACTCGGTTCTTATCACACTTTTGGCGGAGTTTACAGGAAAGTTTGGGGACTCGATTGAAGTTTAGCACAGCTTATCATCCTCAAACTGATGGTCAGTCGGAGAGAACGATCCAAACTCTTGAGGATATGTTGAGAGCATACATGTTGGACTTCAAGGGCTCTTGGGAGGATCATCTACATTTGGTGGAGTTTTCTTACAACAACAGTTTTCAGGCAACTATCCAGAAGGCTCCATTTGAAGCTTTGTATGGTCGTAAGTGTCGTTCAGCTGTTTGCTGGGACGATGTCGGTGAACGAAGATTGTTGGGACCAGATTTGGTTGTGCAGACAGTTGAGAAGGTTAACACTCTCAGAAATCATATGAAGGCAGCACAAGACCGACAGAAGAGTTGGGCAGACACGTCAAGAAGACCTCTAGAGTTCGCCGTAGGTGATTTGGTGTTCTTGAAGATATCACCGACTAGAGGGGTGATTCGTTTTGGAAGTCGAGGAAAGCTTAGTCCTCGATTCGTTGGACCCTTTGAGGTCTTGGAGCGTGTTGGGGAGGTAGCGTATCGTTTGGCGTTACCGCAGTCCTTGGCGAGTGTGCATGATGTGTTTCACGTATCCCAACTCCGTAGGTATGTTCGAGATGAAACGCACGTATTGGATCATTCGGAGCTAACAGTACGAGAAGACTTGACTTTTGAGGAACGACCGATTGAAATCGTGGATCGAATGGAAAAGGTTCTTAAGAACAAGGTGGTCCCTCTTGTGCTTGTTTCTTGGGGTAATCGCCCGCATGGAGAGTCCACTTGGGAACGAGAAGATGAAATCCGGCAGAAGTTTCCTCACCTTTTCTTATAGTTCTCTATCTTTGTATTCTTGGAATTTCGAGGACGAAATTCTTTTTGTAGTTGGGTATAATATAACACCCGAGTCCAATGCTACTAATTTCTGTTACTTTATGAATGGAGTGTGACCTTAATTTCATTTATCTTGCTTGACTGTTACTTACTGTAAATTTCACCCGGCAAATTCATTTCTTCATATAACAAATTTTGGCATATAAAGTAAAATTAAAAATATTCATCTTGGCCTACTTGATACCCCTAACCCCGTTGTAGCGTCCGCGCATCGTGTTCTCGTCCCGTTCAGTGAAACGGGCGAGTTTGGATGGCTACGTGCACGTACGTGTGTCCGTTTTGGGGGTATGCTTTTTGATCATAAAACACTTCATTTTCACTTTTGGATCCTGCTTAAATTTCTATTATTTCAATTTCAAATTTTTGGACCCGACCCGGGCGCGATTTGGAAATGTTTTATTTTGCGCTAAAATCCCAAATTTTATATTTCTTAAACCATCGCATATTTAATTTTTTAACCAATCTAATATTTCTTTTAAAACCATATAATATTTTCTAATCTTATAAATCCCTACTAAACCCCACGAATCTTAAATTCCAGCCAATCACAACCTTTTCCATGGGCCCCTCATCCCCGATCTCTCTCTCTCTCCCCCTGAATCTCTCTCTCTCTCTAACTTTTCTCTCTCTCTCTCCCCCCTGAATCTCTATCTCTCTCTCTAACCTTTCTCTCTCTCTTCTCTATATAATTTTCGCTCTTTCCTTTCTTTTTTTAAAACCACAGAACGTAACCCATCGCGAACCCTAGTCTCCGGCTCCCTCGCCGCCGCAGCCCCGACGCCGATGCCTCTACCACCGACCTCCTCGCCTCCTCAGCCTCATCGCACCCACGTCCTCCTTCATCGACCACCGCACGCCCTACACCCTCACCGCGACCCCCTGCACACCCCCTGCACGCGTTGGACCGCCAGATCTGTCGCCGCCGACGGCCTCGCCTCCGTGCCCCGGCCTTCGTACGACCCCTGTAAGCCTTACCTACCCGTCTCCTTCCTCCTTCCTTCTGTTCTGTAATCATTTGGTGACCTGCAGTTTTCGCAGTTGCTGTTTGCCGACCGCCGGAGTTCGTCGACGAACGTCGATCGTCACCACCCGTCCCCCCGACCAGTGTAAGCGCTTTCTCCATCTCATTCTTCCTTCCTTCTCTGTTTTCTCTTCTCTTCTTGTTTGCATGTATTGATAGTTCACTGTTCATTCCTCGGCCGGAATCCGACGATACCGACGACGTGACCCAACGTTCCAGCGAGGTACCCCGACCCGCGTGGTTCTGTTCGTCGTTTGGGTTCATTCCGTGAACCGTGCGCCCGTCGCGAGTTTCCCCGCCGACGTTTATCGTTCCGTATTCCCGGTTCGCGACCCGTCGAGGCAAGTACCCCTTGCTACATGCTATACAATATTTACAGATATATTATGACACCCTAAACCTGTAAATTTAACTTTGGTACGAGCATTTCTCATTTTCGTGTACAATATTGTTATATATCATTTTATCTTTAAAATTGGAACCTACAGCTTGCAATTGAACCTAATAACCACATTTACCTGTTTAAAAACATTTTTAATATTAACATAGCTTATGGAATTTGTCTCTATAGTTTTGTTCCATTCGGACACTTGTATGCATGTTAATCTGTAATAGCTGTATTGAACCTTTATATAAATCATTGCACCTCTCAAGTTCTTAAACTGTTAACATGATTAAAAGGCCATAATAGTCATACTGCATTCGCATAACATTGAAATCATCTCTGTGACACGACTAATTACTGTACTGCAAATTTAGTAAATCTGCATATTGCTTGATTTATTGCTTATATCATGTTGATGATAACCATGCTTGCTTGTATAACTGATTGTGAGCACACACATGATATTGTTTACATCTTGATCTGACTTGTTACATATATATTGTTCTACCCAACATGGTACCGTATTCTGCTTGACTTGACCAGATGTACCATGACCTAATCCGTTACCTGATCTTGTCTAATACCAACAAACCTGACATGTAGTCCTCATGGACCGTTCCTGTTGTCTATCCAGACAAACCTGTTTACCTGATCCTGTGTTGGCATTAGTTTCTTTCGGGATACCTGACTTGACTTGCACATATTACTTGGGGGTATGGGGAAATCAAAGGTGAAACCTGACTTGTAACTCAACAGTTCACTACCTGTACTGATCAGTTTTAGAGGCCAGGCCCACCTCGTGACGATGCTGCTGACATCGTTGGTCTTTATCCTTTCCCTGTTAGTGCCTAGCGGCACGTCTCGGTTTCAGCCCGAGAGTCTTAGACCGTGGTCCCGGGCATGCACGGGATACTATTAAGTTACATCGATGATTCATCAATTGATTTCAAAGACTTTAGAACAGAAAACCTGATAGAACAGTTTAGTTTACCCACTGCACATTACCCTGCACTGCTCTGATTCATATTATTGTTACCCTTGCTTTATTCATGTTTATACTCGCATTGCCTGTTTATTATGTTATTATTTGATGACTTGACGCGCTGACGTCTGGGTTTTGCATGGCCCAGATTCTGTACCACTGTCGCAGTCCGAGCAGGAGTACTTCAGCCGACAGGCTGAGTTGTGAGTGTCAGCAGTAGTTAGTTTTCTTTCCTGCATTTATTTCCTGACGTGAGCCCGCATTATGGGACATACATTCCAGTTATTTTGTATTGGATCTTTCGCTTCCGCATTTTATTATTCTTGACTCATGATTTATCTTGGTTTATGGACATGTTTAGATAGTTTTATTTTGTTCTTGATATCTCTACAGCCGTAATGTGACTATGGATGGATACTTCCTACCCACAGGTAGCATGGTTGGCTATGTCACGTGCCCATTTTAGCTTACTCTGGGAAGCGGGGCGTGACAATGTCTTATCCAAGAAGGCTCCAAAATTCACGAAAATTGAAGATCCTTTTGGATTCATGTTGAAGAAACTGCCAGCCAAAGAAGAAGACCTGCCACAGTTTTATATTCCAAACTCGTCGTCTGTGGCTTTTGATGCGATCGCGGCCCCTGGCATGGACGAAGAAACTTTCTTCGTCGGCTTTATCAATCTTTGGCTTAG
Source organism: Agapanthus africanus (assembly GCA_030015575.1). Lineage (NCBI taxonomy): Eukaryota > Viridiplantae > Streptophyta > Magnoliopsida > Asparagales > Amaryllidaceae > Agapanthus > Agapanthus africanus. Next base: position 260,712,838 of record JASDDO010000024.1, read on the forward strand.
CTGGTTTTCCATACCGATGCATCGCCGCTTTATGAGAGCCTCCGTCTTTTATCATGCTCATCGCATAGCTGAAGGAGCACGATTAGCTGTTGGCGTTGCGGGGTTGTCGCATCTATATCACGGGTTAAGCGTTTCAGCTAATACTTCAAACCCGAGTGTGAATACCGTGAATTTCTTCCTCCACTACTTCACGTCGTGGATCGAGATGCATGTGTCAGGAGCGTTTGCTGCGCACCAGCGACCAAATTTTTATGAAGCATATACTTTCCCACGGATCATGAGGTTGGTTAATGCTTCCGCTCCCGATCCGACCCAGTTAGGGGCTCTCCGCGTACTCAAATGAAAGCGGAATGGTTTTCAGCGATCGAGTCCTTTCTACTCAAGCGGGGCCCATTCAGCAATTGTTGATTTGTCGAAGGGTGGGGTTCCGGCTTTAAAACCTAAGGAGATTATGTACCTATACTCAATCAGGCCGGGTTATTTGGTGTTTTGCCAGAATGACACTGCTCCCTTCATGCGGTATAATCCGCATTGTTTCGCCCAGCAGTTAGGCTACAACCAAGGCATTCCTTTCGAGGCATTTTTAGTTGAGCCTGCCCTCTTCTTGGAGGTTACTCACGATGCCATTCATCATTTCATACGGTTAAACACTGGCTCCCTCTTCATGATCCCGGAGCTCGACTATCTTCCGAGGCCTATGGGGTCCTTCAAGGGTTGGTATCGCCACCGGGTCGGCCCCGTCATTGCAGAGGAGAGACGGGTGCTTTTCGAGTGTAGAGCTCTCGTTCCGGCTCAGGTCACCAGCGCCTCATTGCGGCCGCGGTCGATAGTTCATGCTCCTCTGAAGGATAGCGGTTCGGTGCTTATCCCTAAAGCCGCAGAAGTAAAATCAGCCCCTCGCACTACTGGTATGCCGGTGCGTACTAGAGCCGAGGCAAAATTTTTTGATAAAGCACCTGCGGTGGCGTCACCAAAGGGTGCTACTGAAGGCGAAGTTGGGCAGCGTCGTACCAAAGCCCCAAAAGGGAGGAAGCGCTCCTCCACTAGCATTAGCACGGGCTCCAAAAGGAGAAAGAAATCGGTCGCTGTCCTACTCGACACTTTGCTTGAATCTGAGCCTTTTATTCAGGGCAAGCCGATATCTATGCAGGAGCCGGACGACAGTCTTCTCTTTCCTGGTTCGTCTGCCAAGGAGGCTGCGTAGTTAGCCAAGGTTTTAAGGCGCTCACGAGATGAGACTGAAAACGTGCGCATCCCGAAGAAAGCCTTCCCCTCCGTTGTATTCTACAACATTGACCCATTATCACATAGGGTACCCATAGGTCCTCTGTTAATGGAAGAAGAACAGGCTCTCAAACAACCCATCTCGGTTGTTTCTGAAGACGAGCTTGCACTGAAGACGGCAGTCATTTACTTGCGATTGAAACCCGATGAGCGCATATAATCAGAAAAGAACAACGGCTCGAAAAATCCATACTTCAGGATTCTTGGCGTATTGGTATGCGTATTTTTCGTGTCTTTCTTTTGGCGAGTAATTTGTATTGCTTTCACTCAGGGACTTCTGCAGCGGAAGTAGGTTTGAGCCCAGATCGACCCATGGCTGCAGATTCTACAAATATCTCCCGTAACACACCGGAGGGTGTAGAGGAGATTACTGAAGATGCTACCCTTGCTGTGGAGCTCCCAGTGGTGGCTTCTGTCCCTTCAGCGTTTACTCCTCCGGCAGAGGTGGTCTTGCCAGCCATAGATCCCATGGATATCTCTAGTGATGCACCGAAGGGTGTAGAAGAGATTGCTGAAACTGTTATCCCCGCCTCGGGCCTTCCACGGTGGCTTTCGTCCCCTTATTGGAGACTGCCATGCCGGCTGTAGATTTCACAAATATCCTTAGTGATGCACCTGAGGGTGTAGAGGAGGCTGCCGAAGCTGCCATCCTTCCAGTTCAGGACGGACAAAGCATCGAAGGTAATCTTCTATACATACACATTTTGTTTAACAACCCTTCCGTTATCTAAACTTTTCCTTTCCTCAGAATTGCGGGAGTTGGCGGCTTCATCATGGATCTTTCCCCTAGGAAAACCTTCCAACGATTGCTTGACATGGCGGTCCACAGGCACTACCTCCACAAAGCATAGTACTCTCTTCTGGCCAAGGTCGGTATTCTTTTGCCCTTTTTGTTTTATATTTTTATCATAATGCTGATATGTCCTTCATTTTAAACCACAGTTCTGGAAGCCGACGACGAAGTCGAGATTCTTGATAGACCTGGGGATCTCTCAAGCCCGCCGTGCATGACTGTGGGTAAGTGACGTTTTATTTTTTTGGCTTCGTTTTGCTCACTCTATATTTGAAAATATAACTGACCGCGCATATATCTTCACAGCTTTTCCAGCTTTGACCCCATTAGAGTCTCGGATCCCCATGCCACCATGTCCTTAAGCCCGACACGTATCTGAGAGGATGGCAAAACAGAGCGTTTATTCCCTGGCGGCTCTCATCGAAGATCTTCACGCTGGTACTTTTGTCGCAGCCGAAGAGTTCGCTGCTGAAATCAACGCTTCCTTATCTGTTCTTGCCACTTATCATGACGAGGCATTGGTGCGCACCTGGGTTTAGTATTGCCGCAGAGCGGAGGCCTGTCTACATGGGATTGAATGCATACGCCTTCCCTCCGACCTCTTGTCTGTACAAGCGAGCCTGTGTAGATGGGTCGAACGATGTGCGGCTAATCTCCAATCATGCGTGAAAAAGGCTCAACTGGAAGTTTTCGGCGAGGGAATTGGCTTCAAAGGCTTTAGGGGAACTTCAAGCTCAGCTCACCGTCAAGACCACTCGTGCATATGAAATTTGGCGGGTGCTTCAAAAGGCCATCATAGAAGTGGTGGCTCTCGATAAAGCCGTTATTTTTACACTGAGATAGTTGAAGCCCACAAAGTCGCCGAGAAGGAGCTTGAAATTCGGTTCGCTTCATACCAGAATCAACAGGCACAGACAGGGACTCGTCTTGCGGCACTAATAGAGCTCGAAGCAGAAGTCCAACGAAAAAACAATGAACTTGCTGGCTTATTGAACCGTCCGCCGGCTTAGACAATTTTGTCGCTGTATATTCTCCCTGTTTTTTTTACTTGTATTCATTTTGATTCATAAATAAGAGTATCCATTCATTTTGATTCATGAATAAAAGGCATATTCAATTTCATACTGGCGCTTCTCTTTTTTTCGATATCTTGTCTTGGCGTAAAGTAGTTTATGTACTCATTTCGGAGTTTGTAATTTATTCACTCATTTCGGAGTCTCTAGTTTATGGACTCATTTCGGAGTTTATAGTTTATTCACTCATTCCGGAGTCTCTAGTTTATAGACTCATTTCGGAGTTTATTCAGTTTACCTCCCTTAGGTTTATAGAAAAACTTGTCCTAACGTTATAGATAACCCATGCTCTTTGCGACAGAGGTCCGTTAGGCTTTGTGGTACTAGGGTTTTAGTCTGTGGTACCGTCGCGTTGGCTGATGCATTCCCCGATATGCAGACTATACGCTGTTGTTCGAGCAACCCCACGACTGTCGTGTCTCTGATCCTTTCGGAGGCTGGATAAGACGTTTTCAAGTAATCTTCTTAGTCAGTTTGACCGTCGGAAGAGCAAGTGTTAGGAATTTTGCCATGCCGCTTTTTACTTGAGGTTAAGCTCAGTTTCGGAGCCCCGATGAGTCATAACCACTCCGGACTGGTGTGGGATGATCTCCGATGGTCTTTCAGGTTTTATTTGAGTTACCATCAAGACCCTGAAGCTAGGAATTTTGCCTTCGCTTCTTTTTGATTTGGCTACTTTGGAGTCTTTGTTGACATTGCGTCTGCTGTAACGAGAAGAATGTCGGGATAGTGTTTAGGTTGTTTTGTGAACCGGTAAGACTTGGAGCTAGGAATGGCTCCATTTTGTTTTGACCCTATGGTCTTTTGTTGACGTCGTGTCTGCATCCTGCTGGAGTGAGAGGGAATGCCGCTGTTGACATTGCATCTGCTGTAACGAGACGAATGTTGAGGTAGTCTTTAGGTTGTTTTGTAAACCGTCAAGACTTGGAGCTAGGAATTTTGCCATGGCTCCGTTCTGTTTCGATTCTGGGGTTTTTGTTGACGTCACGTCTGCATTCTGCTGGAGGGAGAAGGAACGCCGTTGTTGACATTGTGTCTGCTATAACGACGAGACGAATGTTGTGGTAGTCTTTAGGTTGTTTTATGAACCGTCAAGTTTTGGAGCTAGGAATTTTGCCATAGCTTCATTCTGTTTGGACCCTGGGGTTGTTGTTGACGTCGCGTCTGCATCCTGCCGGAGTAAGAGGGAACGCCATTGTTGACATTGCGTCTGCTGTAACAAGACGAACGTTGAGGTAGTCTTTAGGTTGTTTTGTGAACCGTCAAGACTTGGCTCTCCTTTGATGGAGCCTGGTGGGAAACATGGTTCCCTTTTTCATTTGTGTCCATGGATTGTATACAGGGGTCGGTGTAGACTCATCTGCAGGGCAAAAGTTTCATCATTTTTTTCTTTCCGCGATGCTCTATAATTTCAGCTTTTATATCACGAGCGTCGCAATTGCCCAATCATTTCCGGTATTTATCACGGTGCCCAATCATTTCGGCTATTTTTATATTTTTACTCGCTGCTTTTTATTACGAGTTGCCTAAACATTTCGGCTATTTCATATGCATATTTTTTTTGCTCGCTGATTTTTATTGCGAGTTACCCAAATATTTCGGCTATTTCATATGCATATATTTTGCTCGCTGATTTTTATTGCGAGTATGGAACTTAAGCTCTGATACCAATCTTGGCATCAGTATCGCTGCGACTGGAATATTGCCAGAAACGAATCATCATTTGCCGTGAAAGGGCGTGGAGTTTGACACCGATTTAGGCATCAGCATCGCTGCAACTGGGATATTGCCAGGAGCGAATCATCATTTGCCTTGAAAGGACTTGGAGTTTGACACCGATTTGGGCATCAGCATCGCTGCAACTGGGATATTGCCAGGAGCGAATCATCATTTGCCTTGAAAGGACTTGAACAAAGATGGCTTAGTAAACAGGTATAAGATCCTGTCGACTAAGACTTTCAGATTTTATGAGCCATAAGGGTCTCATAAAGTTATTTCTCCCTACGAGTCGTGAGGATCTCATAGGCGTATTTTCTCCTTAGGAGTCGTGGGGATTCCTAAGTGTGTGTTCTTTTATAAGTCGTAAGGATCTCACAAGAGTATTTTCTCCTTATAAGTCGAGAGGACTTACAAGTGTCGTTCATCACATGAGGACATTTCTCATCATTGATGCAACTTGGTAGGGAAATCGTTTATTTGTGCCCGTGGATTGTATACAAGGGCCAATATTGGACCGCCTGTAGAGTAACTCGGGGAATATGACGGCTTAAGAACAAGTTTGGATCCATGTAACTTAAGACTTTCAAATTCTATGAGCTGTGAGGGTCTCATAGGGGGAGTTCTCCTTACGAGTCGAGAGGATCTCGTAAGTGAAAATGTTACGAGATTGCGCCCTTTCGGGTTTTCACAAGCTCGCCGGTAGCCCTGCTATTTTTACTCACGGTGCCCTTTCGGGTTTTCATCTATGCCCATTTTGCTTTTGGACGTACCATTTTTTTAACAACGAGATTGCGCCCTTTCAGGTTTTCACAAGCTCGCCTGTAGCCCTGCTGTTTTTACTCATGGCGCCCTTTCGGGTTTTCATCCGTGCCCATTTCGCTTGTGGACGTACCATTTTTTTGTTTTTCTTACATTTGCTTGCCAATGGGACTTGAGTTGCAGTCTTCGCCACTGGAGCTTTGATTGCAATATAGATCTCAATAGAGGATATCGCCATATTTGGGACGATGCGCCATATTTGAGGTGGCGCACTAGTTTTAGGGCATTCCGGTCCATTATTAGTTTAGGGACATCTCGGTCCATTGCCAGTTTAAGGACGTAGTGGTCCATTATCATCATTTTGAGGTGAGGCTTTAGTTTAAGAACATTACGGTCCGTTATTAGTTTAGGGACATCTCGGTCCATTATCACCATTTTTTAGGTGAAGCTTTTCCGAATACCACTTAGAGTTTTAACTCGGGAAGATAGAGAGCAGACACGAGCGTCGTCATCTATCATTGACCTAAGTCGTAATTCGTCAAGCATGGTATTTCTTGAGGAATCGGCCGTTTATTGGCCGAAAAGGTCTTTCGCCATGCATATCCATGAGCAAATAGGCCCCATCTTGGTAGACCTTGTTTATGATGTACGGGCCTTCATAGTTTGGCTCAAATTTCCCTCGTTTTGCATGATTGGGGATCTTAGGTATTTTGACGACTGGCACGAGTTCGCCTTAGCGGAATGTTCTCGGCCTAGTCAGTTTTTCGTATGAGCGCGTCATCCTTGCCTTGTAAGCTTCTAGGTTTTGTTGCGCCATGACGCGAGTTTCATCGAGGGCGTCGAGCTCCTCAAGCCGAAGATGGGCATTCTCATCATCTGTTAGCTCGTATCGAACCGCTACTCGGAGAGAAGGGAGTTCTATTTCCAAAGGAAGGACCGCTTCAGTGCCGAATACCAACGCATATGGTGTTGTATCCATAGCCGTTTTGAACGTCATTCAGTACGCCCAGAGAGTTTCGTGCAGTCTCTCATACCAATCCTTTTTATTTCTTGACACCATTTTCTTTATAATCTTGGCCAAGGTCTTGTTGAAAGTTTCAGCTAAACCGTTGGCACGAGGATTATAGACTAAAGAGTATCTTCAGTCTATTTTGTGATGTTCTGCAAAGCGGTTGATTTTATGGCTCCTGTAGGTTGACCCATTATCCGAGATTATCTGTCGCAGAGTACTGAACCGGTAAATGACATGTGTCTTGAAGAAATGGAGAATATTCTCCGTCTTCACCTCCCTTAGTGGTACTGCTTCCGCCTACTTAGAAAAGTAGTCGGTCGTCGCCAGTATGAACCGGTGTCCTTTGGATGACGTTAGCTCAATGGGGCCAATTATATCGGTTCCCCACATTTCGAACGGCCAGCTAGCTACCGTCGGGTGTAGCGGATTTGGATGTTGGTGGATGAAGTCTCCGTGAATCTGACACGAGTGACACTACTTCACATATTTGAGGCAATCCTGAATTATTGTGGGCCAATAGTAACCCATTCTTTTGATCTTCAGCTTCATCTTTGGCCCGGCTTGATGAGAACCGCAGAGTCCGTCATGAGTTTCTTGAACGGCTCTCTTTGCTTCTTCTAGCACCAAGCACCTTAGCCACAAACCGTCAAGCGATCTCTTGTATAGAGTATCATTGACGAAAGCGAAAGACAGAGCCCGTTTCATGAGCTGATATCTTGACGACGCGTTTTCGGGCGTTCGATGGGATTTGAAATAGTCTATGAAGACTTCCCTCCAATCCTTGACCTTTTCTTTTTCTTCTATTTGGAGGACCGGTTGTTTGGTCGTTTCTTTTCCTTCAGATGGCTCCATTGACTCCTCTGAAGATATTTCTGCTGGCGTAAGAACCCGGCGGCTTTGCACAACTATCCTTACGTCATCGAGGTTTTCGTCAGTCAGTTCCCTAGCAAGCTTGGCTAATACATCCGCCTTGCTATTTTCCATACGCGGTATGTTTTCTAAGATGTAGGAAGGGATTTGTGTCAGCAGTTGCTGCACTCTCCTACCATATTTTATCAACTCTAGTTTGCACATCTGATAGTCGCCATTTACTTGGCTAACGACCAGCTAGGAGTCTCTATATATGAGGAGGTTTTCGATTCCCATATAGACAGCGATCTTAAGACCCGCTATCAAAGCATCATATTCAGCCTCATTGTTTGTTCTTGGTTCCGTTAAGGAAAGGGAAAAATGCATTATCCCTCCTTGCGGAGTCATGATTGATTTGAATTCTCGTTGTGTGTGTAAATCAAATGTAAAGAAATCACAACCAAAAATATTTTGACCACAATCAATAACGGTGTCGAATGTAGCGCGTTAGTAAGTGCGGATCGTCCACAGGGAAAGTGTAATCGTTTGTGTTTCGATTTAGATGAGTCGAAACTTTAAAGAAAAGAAAACAAACAATTCATGATTTGTAAATTGAATTTCAAGAATTAGAAAAATCTAGATCTAAGAAAACATTAAAATCAAGAATTGAGAATTTGATGATTTCCAAACCAAATATCAAGAATCGAAATGAGGCTCATAGGAATCGATCGGATCTATAGATGTGATGAAATCTAGCGATTACGTATTCTTATCCATCGATGAATTTATACTAGATCGATGATGATCGACGAGAATTAAGGATTGAATCTCCGCACGTGGTGCGCACATGGCGGACGCACGTGTGTTGCACGTGGTGCGCATGGCACTTGTGCATATGCGCATTATGGGAGGGCAGCTAAGGTCCTAACTTAGAGAACTAAGCTCCTTTGAGGATTGAATTCTCGCACATGGTGCGTTGCACGTGGCGCTTGCGCATATGCGCATTATGGGGGAGCTAAGGCCCTAACTTGGAGAACTAAGCTTCTTTGGGGATTGAATCCTCGCACGTGGCATACATGGCACTTGCGCATATGCGGATTATGGGGTAGCAACTAAGGCCATAACTTGGAGAACTAAGCTCCTTTGAGGGTTGAATTCTCGCACGTGGCGGGCACACGTGCATTGCACGTGGCGCACATAGCGCTTGCACATATGCGCATTATGAAGGGGAAGCTAAGGCCCTAACTTGGAGAACTAAGCTCCTATGGAGAACTAAGCTCCTTTAAGGACTGTATCATCGCACGTGATGCTCACGTGGCGGACGCACGTGCGTTGCATGTGATGCGCACATAGCGCACATGGCGCTTGCACATATGCGCATTATGGGGGGCAGCTAAGGCCCTGACTTGGAGAAATAAGCTCCTTTGAGGATTGATCCCTGCACATGGCGGGCGCACGTGCATCGCATATGGCGCACATGGCGCTTGTGCATATGCACATTATGAGGGGCAGCTAAAGCCCTAACTTGGAGAATTAAGCTCCTATGGAGAACTAAACTCCTTTGAGGATTGAATCTCCATTTTTTTGAGAGGTATCCCCTCTTATTTATAGGAGAGTGGTAGAGAAAAGATCTCTCCTTTTCCCGACGTGGGACTAAAATGTATCCCCCATGTGGTAGAGTATTACTTAAACTATACGTGCATAGCACATTTGCTCATAATTTTTGATTTCGGAAGATTTATGAGACCCGTAATATATCAAATCGAAGGAATTTTCGAGATGCTTTTGATGCCATCAGAATTTACCTAATTCTCATTCAGGAGTTTAGCAAAATACAGCCCAGAAAATACTGGTTTGCATTTTCTTGAGCGTATTGCTCCATTTGATAACTTGGGCTCTTTTGCGCATAAATTTTTGGCGGGAACTGGTTCTCCGTACAGCATTTGGATAATATATTTTTGATTCCGGTGACTAGTTCTATGGTAATAAATCTAGAATGATTTAGGGAGTGTCCCAATCCGGGTACTCTGACGTCATTCTAAAGGGGTTTATAATGGACGACTCCTGATGCGGTATTGTACCCGCAAATGATGGAGTCACCCTCTCTAAAGAATGATGAGGAGAGGGACTCGCATGAATGCCATACCACTTATTTTGGCAGTTGGGGCAATCATGCGATTTCTTGTACCCATACCAGATATAGCTTATACTCTTGCTGAAGTAAGAGGATATTAATTCAATCCTAGAGAAACATGGAAAGCGGCGAAGAACATAAGAGGATGTTCTTGGTGTATGGCAATGGAAGCTTCCTTCGGGAGGCGGCTACCGATTCCGGCTTCCAAGGTGACATGGATGACAGAGTGTCTGTCACGAGTTATAAGTTTACCCTTTTCTAAGATTCAGTCGATTGGAAAGAATTCCAAGCAGGATACTGAGGTAATCGTGGCGCTGGATGCTGATTATGACTCAACAGAAGATACAGTCTAAGAACTTGTTGGATAAAATTGTTCATTCATGAACTTGTTTTCATCATCTATCCAGATAAATTTTAAGGCAAGTATCTCTTGATTCGGGAGATAGTTGATCTCCACAAGATTGAGATTTAGAGAGACTGTCAAAAGAGAAGTTGGGTATGCGATACAGTGAGAAACATCACAGCAGATCCACTCAATGAGGCTGCTTCTCGAACACAGTTTGCGAAACTGTCAAAAGAGAAGTTGGGTATGCGATACCGTAATAATTGGCCTTAAGTGCAAGTGGGAGATTGTTGGATATAGGTACCCTTAAGGCAATTGTCGAAATTGCAGGAATGTAATTATCGAATTCAAGGAGGACCTATACGGAGAATGGTCTTGCTCGAGATGATAGTATACTATCTGGTTTGTTTTTATCTATCATGGGTATACGTTTTACTCGTTATCGTATCGCCAATACATGATGATAATTCCTATAGTATCTTTGCTTGACTACCAGGATTATAATAGGGATCATAAGAGTAGGGCCTGGGTAGTTCATAAGCACATCTTTAAATGTCCCTAGTCATAGGAGTATCGAGACAGGATATCGGTATTCCAGAGTAGACTAGTATATACGTTTCTTGACACCGACCGAGGAGATGACAGATCACATAGTCATCGGTGTTTGACACCAAAGATTGTATATATGTGCTCATTGGATGAGTTACACTGGACGGACTCACCAAAAACTCCGAGATGGTATTATATCAATTTTCATATACAGTTCTCTGGTGACGATGGTACAGGGCAGTCTCTCAACCTGAGATCGCCATAGTGACTTGTTTATGTTCCCACTATACTTTGATTACTACCCTACCGTGACTTTATTGAGTCGTGCAAACATATTTTACCTAGGTATAGTCCCAAAGCACATGGAGGCAGTGAGCGGTGATTGTTAGCGATTCTGCGTGTTCAAGTTTAGTTAAATACCGCAATCAAGACGGTTTTGTACGTAGCTAGCCGGTTGAGTACGGGTCGTCCGCAGGGAGATGGGAATCTTTTTCTATGTGCTTTAACGAGTTAAGTCCAGTTTTTCAGATTTTGTTGTGATTAATTAAGTGGTAAAATGATATGTAAAGAGAGCTTGTTAGGGTTAGGATTAGGTTAGTTTGAGTTAGGAGTCTCCCACATCTTTCGTTGCCCCTCTTAATCTCGGTGTTACGGTAATCGGCAACAACGGGGATTAGCACGACTAGGAAGGAACTTGCGAGTATAAGCTAGGCTTTCCAACGCATAAGTTCTTCCTTTTGGTACTTGTCCGTCCGTTCTTGGCTCTTAGCCATAACCTCCGGTTAATTCAACCACAACCGGTCTTACTACGGAATCACCGCTATCATGTAGGATAGGGTGCCGTAAGGAGCGGATTGTGGTTCAATTAACGGGAGTCGAATTAAGCTGTTGGGCAAAGAAAGAGTGAGAGAGATTTCCTTCTCTCAAACTTCCCTTATCCTACCCTAACAAGTATGAAACTACTCACACATCATGATACGGAAAAATAAAACAAAACAAAAGAGGAAGATAGAAAGAAAGAGATTAGAAGGATAACAACTAGCTATTTGCGACCTCACCTTGGCGAGGATCAAGCGTAAGCATCATGGTTGTGTTAATGATAAAGGAAAAGAGAAGAGAAAGAAAGAACAAGAAATAACAACAACTAGTTAACAAATGAAAATTATAACAATTAACAAGAGAACAGGAAGCATAATAATAAAAGAGTCTTCTTTATTCATCATTCTTCACTCACAAAGCTCACTACAAGTTTTAATGGAGAAGAGATGAAAAGAGGAAGAAGAAACACAACTAAACCTAGAAAAGAAAATACAAGATTATGCACCCTTTCCTTCACAAAGTTCTGGGCTATTTATAGGCTGAAAAATGAAAACCTAGGGCAACCACCAGAACACAACTGAAAAGACCAATCTACCCCTGAAATACGACCCTCTGACTCGCCAGTATGGCCGCGGATCCACGGCCTAAGCCTCCTTATGCCGCGGATCCGCCGCACTCTGGTGGAGTCGGGGCATGGGGTTCTTGGTACTTCCCTGGTCTGCTGTCCCCTCTTGTCTGGTACATGTATTTTCTAAAAATACTTCCACATTTTTTCCAGAATTTCTGTTGAGGGAAAGGTGGACTTTGGACATGGATTTTCTTGAGCTCCGCGTAGATTTCTTGGTCTTGGTGTTGCCATAGTGATTTGTGCATGAAGGTGACAATTGATTTGTCATTTTGTCTCCTAAACTGGTGTGTGGCAACAGACGGATAAAGAGCAGAGACCCGTGTTTTATCTGTGGTTGGCAGGAACTCGGATTTTGTCGTATTTTTCCATGGATTTCACCGTTTAGAGCCGAGAACCTGTATCCTGCAATTGACTAGCAAACACGGCTCAAGAGTACCCTACCGATATGCATTGTGATAAAAATTGGGCGGTATAAAAAATGCAAAAATCTGATATGAACAAATACCCCCAAACTTATCATTTGCTCGTCCCGAGCAAAGCCAATTTATTCACAAAAAAAATTTCCTAACCTCACTTTCGCAGGGAACGCGATTGCACTGAGCATGTGCAACAAGCCGTTAAACCTCTAGGTGTCCCTAGTAGGAGGAGTGTTGTCTCCTGAGGGTTTTTAGCGGATACTACCCACAAAATCCGGTCAAGCTAGTTTTGTAAAATAACTAAGATTCAAACCCCTAAAGTTTTGTTTCAGACAATAACAATTCTATGATCCTAAGTCTAGACTATCGAACCTTTATTTTTCACACCTCACTTCTTATTTAACTACAGATTTTATATGTCTTTACGTGCAGTGCAAATAGTGTCGTTAAGTTTCAGAAGGGTCGAATAAAGTCATCATGTCACACAATAAAGCCCTGATAACAATTTTAAAAGGATCACACAAGTTTTATAAAGAGTTAAGCATTTTTCAAGTTTCGTTTTCCAGTAAAGTTTCAACTTCAGAATTTCTATCTTCCCTAACAGGAAACTAGGTCTTATTCTTCGCTCCACCTTTTTCTTGTTTTCATTTCATACACACCTCTGTGAACGTGCAATAGTCTTTATCATAGAGTAAAACCTTCATATCTCCGCTAAATTTTTTTTTAAAAGCCTGTCTTTTATCAAGATTATTCTCACACAAAGAACCGTTAGGAATTTTAACTCGGAGAGAACACTTGCTTGATTTTGTTTTTATCTGGACTTTCTAGGCTTCTTAGCGAGCTTTGGGCCAATGCACCCAAACCAGTTGGTTTTACGGCATTAGGTGTAGAAACACCCCAGCGGACTTAATTACTCAAGTTACCTAGGTCCAAAAACAAAAGACAGTTTGGCATGAAAATCAGATGATTTTAATATGAACGGAGATATAACCGGCAGTTCAGTTATTTTTTGGATAAAAGACGTGTTTAGTGGGTTTTGGTGTGTAATCATTCCAATCAAGTTCCAGATGGGTTATTTTTCAGACTCAGTTCCAATTAAGGCATCAATAACATTCCTTCATATTCGCTTTACTTCATAAACTATTCTTGACATTACTTATTTCAGAACAAACCTATTTGATCCTCAGAAAATCATTTATCTGTTTAAAAGTTTTTAAACATAAAAGACTTGTCATCTAATTCCCAAAGACTCACGACACGTGTAGTGTGATGTAAAGACGTATATCAGCTATAGTTAACTTTAAAGGAGGGTTATCTTTCAGGTTTTCAAAATCTAAACATAAGATTTAGTTATTCTTATTTTATCAAACAAAACCGTCGAAATGTTGAATCAGAGTCCTCCCACTAGCTAACTTGACAGAAAAGTTTTTATGTTTTTAGAAAATTTTCAGATTTTTATGGATTTTATGGATTTTAATATGCAGATGCAAAATATACATATGAATGCGAAGGTAAGAAATGCGTACCGAGCGTACCCCCAAACTTAAACTGGACAGTGTCCTCACTGTCATTGCATGAAGAGATCATTTGAAGGGTCAAAATTGTCGGTTAGCGATACACAATTTTTATTTGTTTTTGTTTTTAAAGAAAAGAAAAAGAATATACACAAATATATACAAAATGGTTTGTACATACCCCCAAACTTATTTGGAACAGTGTCCACTGTTCTTGGCTGGATAACCGAAGTTTGGTGGTAGGCAGAGGAAGATTATGCAGGGTAAACCGGCTCCTGTAAAAATAGGAGCTCCTCTGTTGGTTTGGCGCTAAGGTACGGTTTTAGTCGGTGTCCGTTCACTCTGAAAAATGAACCGTCCTTTGGATTTTCCAAATCCACAGCGCCCTGCGGATATACATTCCGCACAAAATACGGCCCTTTCCAGCGAGATCTGAGCTTTCCTGGATGGAAGTGAAGTCTGGTGTCGTAAAGCAGTACCTGCTGACCAGGTACGAAGGTTTTGCGCAAAAAGTGTTTATCGTGAAACACCTTCGTTCGATTCTTAACGACAACCGCGTTATCGTAAGCCTCATCCCTAAGCTCGCTCAGTTCGTTCAACTGCAGCTTCCGATGGCTGCCCGCATCCTCGAGAGACAGATTTAGCTCCTTTATCGCCCAAAATGCGCGATGCTCTATTTCGACAGGTAGGTGGCAGGCTTTTCCGTACACAAGCCGATAGGGAGACATGCCAAGGTCGGTCTTATAAGCGGTGCGAAATGCCCAAAGGGCATCAGTGAGTTTCAGCGACCAATCCTTACGGTTCTTGGAAACCGTCTTCTCCAGTATCTGCTTGATTTGCCGATTTGAAACTTCGGCTTGCCCGCAGGTTTGGGGGTGATAGGGCGTAGATAGCTTATGATTAATGGAGTATTTCCGCATCAAGGCCTCGAAAGTCTTGTTGCAGAAATGACTTCCATTGTCGCTAATGATCGCTCGGGGGTGCCCAAACCGGGAGAAAATGTTTTCTTTAAGGAACCTAACGACAACCTTGTTGTCGTTAGTCCGGCTGGGCACAGCCTCGACCCATTTAGAGACGTAATCAACAGCGAGAAGGATGTACAAGTTCCCAAAAGAGCTGGGAAACGGCCCCATGAAATCTATCCCCCAAACATCGAAAATCTCCACAACCAAGATCGGTTGGAGCGGCATCTCGTTCCTCCGGGATATCCGGCCCATGTGTTGGCACCGGGAGCAAGTCTTGCAATAGTCATGAGCGTCTTTGAAGAGTTGTGGCCAGTAGAAACCACATTGCAAGATCTTCTCAGCTGTCTTTCTGGGGCCAAAATGCCCGCCACATGCTTGATCGTGGCAAAATGACAGCACACTCTTGAATTCTTCGTCAGGGACACACCGACGAATAATCTGGTCGGGACAGTACTTGAACAGATAGGGTTCGTCCCAGTAAAAGTGTTTTACTTGGGATAAGAAGCGAAGTCTGTCCTGACTTGACCATTCAGTCGGTAGTAATTCCGTGGCCAAATAGTTCACAATATCTGCGAACCAGGGTTCGCAAGATACTGTCAAGAGCTGTTCATCCGGGAAAACGTCGTTGATCGGAATTGGAAGCGAAGGCGAAGAAGGAAATCGTGAGAGATGGTCGGCAACTACGTTTTCACATCCTCTTTTGTCCTTAATGACAAGGTCAAACTCTTGAAGCAAGAGGATCCAACGTATTAACCGAGATTTTGCATCTTTCTTCGCAAAAAGATGGCGCAGAGCAGAATGGTCGGTGTAGACAATGACTGGAGAGCCGATGAGGTAGGGCCTGAACTTTTCTAAAGCAAATACAACAGCTAAGAATTCCTTCTCAGTTGTTATATAATTGAGTTGGGCGTCGTTCAGGGTTCGGCTCGCATAATAGATTACGTGCGGCATCTTGTTGATGTGTTGTCCAAGGACAGCACCAATGGCAAAGTCGGATGCATCGCACATAATCTCGAATGGGTGCGTCCAGTCAAGTGAAGAAAGAACGGGAGCAGAAGTGAGTGAGCTTTTCAATGACTCGAATGCAGTCACACAGCTCGAGTTGACGTCGAATGGCGTATCCTTGGCCAGCAAAAGAGTCAAGGGCCTAGCAATCTTGCTAAAGTCCTTGATGAACCGTCTATAGAAACCGGCTTGGCCAAGGAAGGCTCGGATATCTCTGACGCAACGGGGAGGAGGTAGATTGGAAATGACCTCAATCTTTGCTTTGTCAACCTCTATGCCATTTTGCGAGATGATATGTCCTAAGACAATACCTTCGCGCACCATGAAGTGGCATTTCTCCCAATTCAAAGTGAGATTCTTGTCCTTACATCGGGTAAGGACAACGTCAAGATGCAGCAAACACTCGTTGAAGGAATCGCCGAAGATGGAGAAATCATCCATGAAAATCTCCAGAAATTTTTCCGCCATGTCTGAGAAGATTCCCATCATACACCGCTGGAAGGTAGCGGGAGCATTGCATAACCCAAAGGGCATGCGTCGATATGCAAACGTGCCGAAAGGACAAGTGAAAGTGGTCTTGTCCTGGTCTTTTTCGGCGATGGGAATTTGATTATAGCCGGAGTAGCCATCAAGAAAGCAGTAGTACTCGTGTCCGGCCAATCGTTCAAGCATCTGGTCAATGAAAGGTAGCGGAAAGTGGTCTTTCCGCGTTGCGGCGTTGAGTTTTCTGTAATCAATGCATACTCGCCATCCAGTTTGGGTGCGAGTAGGGATTAACTCGTTCGCCTCGTTGGTTATGACCGTGATGCCCGACTTCTTAGGGACAACGTGGATGGGGCTAACCCACTGGCTATCAGAGATAGGGTAAATGATACCACTATCTAGACATTTTACGATCTCCTTCTTCACAGCCTCTTTCATGACTGGATTGAGACGTCTTTGTGGATCCCGGGCTGGTTTGGCATCATCCATCAGATGAATGTGATGCTCAACGATCAGGGGACTAATCCCCTTGATGTCCGCCATGGACCAGCCAAAAGCTTGCCTGTTGCTGTGCAAGACCGCGAGAAGGGCTTTCTCTTGCTCTTGAGCTAGAGAAGCCGAAATGATGACAGGGAGGGTCTCGTTCTCACCTAAGTAAGCGTACTTAAGGTGAGACGGCAAAGGCTTGAGTTCGAGCGTTGGAGGTGAAATGATGGAAGGCAGGATTGGTGCAGAGGTCTCGAACTCAAAGGACTCCAGCAAAGGTTCGAAACGAGTGTAGGCGACCGAGTCGGATGGTTCAGGTAACTCATCCGGAAATTCGAAAGATTCAAACTCGGGTTGTGCGCGGCAAAGATCGTTTGAAAACGTGAAACACTCGTAGTCGTTGTCGGGCGCAGAAACAGCAGCAGGTTCGAAGAGAAACGCACTAGTGGCGTCAAGATTATCGTGATCAAACAGAAACTCCTCGAATTCACACTCTTCTGGGGTGATCTCCTGGATCGAGCAGACGTCCAGTATATGAGCATTAGGTTCGGTGGGCTGATTCCCCAACCTAAAAATGTTGAGTTCAATCGTCATGTTTCCAAAAGAGAGGTTCATCGAACCATTGCGACAATTGATCACAGCATTTGAGGTTGCAAGAAATGGGCGACCGAGTATCACCGGAATCTGATTCCGGGGGTTAGCTACAGGCTGTGTGTCTAATACAATGAAGTCAACGGGGAATATGAAGTCCCTGACTTTGAATAACACATCCTCTAGCTCACCCCTAGGATGGGTGATCGATCGGTCGACCATTTGGAGAGTGCAGTGCTTGGGTTTCAGCTCTCCGACGCCTAATTGCTCGTATACTGAATACGGAAGCAGGTTAACACTGGCACCAAGATCTAATAGTGCGCGGTTGATGTTCTTATCCCTAATGGTAATTGAAATCGTAGGACAGCCAGGGTCCTTCCGTTTTTGTGGTAAAGATTGGGTAAGAGCATCACTCACAGCACTAGCCAAGAAAACTTTCTTTGGTACCTGAGATTTCCTCTTTTTCGTGCACAAGTCCTTTAAGATTTTCGCGTAGGACGGGACTTGTTGGACAGCATCTAAAAGAGGAATGTTAATGTTAACCTTCTTAAATAACTCCAGAATCTTCTCCATTTGAGGATTTTGTTTATTAGACCTCAGCCGGTTTGGAAATGGAACATTTTGAAAATTAGTTGAGTCTAATGTTGGAGGAGGAGATTGTGGAGTTGGAACGGATCCCAGAATAGGTGTTTTCGTGGAGTGAGAAGCGGGTCCATTCAAAGCAGAAGAAGAGGAAGGTGAGCCTTGTAAAGAACGGAGAATAGGCTCAGAAGACGAAGAAGCAGGAGAAGAAGAAGGAGGAGGAGAAGCAGCGGCCGGGGTGTCATCGTTGATCCGTGCGCCAATGTTGTTTTGCAGCATCCTTCCCGATCTCAATGTGGTCACGGCACTCACATTATGGTTCTGTTGTTCAAGAGCAACATGTACATTCTGTGGGTGACCGGGATTTGGGAGTGGTTGGGACGGGAGCTTCCCCTTTTCTCGCTCGCTTAAGGCCGCATTCAGCTGTGCAATCTGGGCTTCGATGGTTTTGATGCTTTGCCCGTGAGCGGCAGTGTGTTGCACTAAGGACTGAATGGAAGACTGGATGTTGGCAGTGGATTGGGTCGATTGTTTAACGAATGCCTCCAGACTTCGTTCGAGCGAGGAAACCTTATCGTTGTTTGACGGAACAAAGTTGTTTGGTGGAAAAGAATTGTTGGGTGCAAAGTTGTTCGTCTGATTTTGGAAAGGTTGGGGTTGGAAGGGCTGCTGATATTGATGTTAAGTTTGTTGTTGCGCTTGTTGTTGCGGCGGAGGGGGCCTTTGGAAGTTGTTGCCTTGGAATTGATTTTGATTCTGATTCCAGGCGAAATTGGGATGGTTCCTCCAACCGGGATTGTAGGTGGAAGAGTATGGATCATTCCTCGGTCTTTGCTGAAATGCAGCATTGACCTGATCCTGTCCTTGCGAGGGTGGATTGTAAGGACACTCTTCGGTCAAGTGAGAAGGATCGGAACAACAAGCGCAGATGGTACGAAGGGAAAGAACAGGGGCAGGAGCAGGAGAAGAAAATTTGCTCTCTATCACTTCAAGCTTTCTTGTTATTGCAGCCATTTCAGCTTTCATCGCGATCGAGACATCGAGTTGGTGGATTCCTACCTTAGACTGACCGGTAGAAGTAGAGATAGAAGAAGAAGAAGTCGGTCTGGTGCTCTCCCATTGTAGCGTTTGCTCCGCAAGGTCGTCAAAGAATTGCCACGCTTCCTCGTCAGATTTCGATAGGAAGTGGCCCTGACAGATGGTTTCCACCAACTGCTTCGTTGCTGGGTTCAGGCCCTCGTATAAGGTTTGGCAAAGCTGCCATTTCTCTATACCGTGGTGAGGACACTGAACAAGAAGGTCTTTGTACCGGTCAAAGCACTTCCAGAAGGGTTCAGAAGGAAGCTGAGAGAATTGGTTGATTTCATTGCGAATCCTTGCGATTTTATGATTCGGATAAAATTTCTTTAGAAACGCTTTTACAAACTCGTCCCAACTGGTTATGGACTGGGAAGCGGTGCTATACAGCCATTTTTCAGCAAGGTCGCATAAAGTGAACGGAATGACCCGTAGGCGTATAGCATCGTCCGACAGTTGGGTGGTTTTCATCATGGCACAGACGTTTTGAAATTTGTTGATGAAGATATAGGCATCTTCAGATTCAAGCCCATGAAATCGTGGAAGCATGTTGATGAAGTGGGGCTTAATTTCAAAATTATCCCCATTGGCCGGTGGAAGAGAAAGGCAGGTGGGGAGTGCAGAACGGGTGGGATAGAAACGATCCTGGAGCGCGATTCGCTGCGGCGCTACAACAGGCGGTGGTGGTGGAATATTGGTCTCCGTAGGAGGTGGAGCCAATCTAGGGGTGGTCAAAGAGATGTTCGGATTAAATCCTGACATCGCGGAAGAAGAGGTCGGTGAAAGTGAAGGAGAAGGCGAAGACGTATGAACAGAATTCCGGTCAACGTCGGAGTTGGCCGGCAAAGGTAGGGGTGAAAGAGGAGTGGATGGAGTATCGACGTCTGAGTCGATCGCGTAGTCGGTAGAGACTAACGTAACGCGGACTAGACGGGCGCTAGTGTCCCGAGTCCAAGCGGACATACACTAAACGAGTTTAGTATAGTCAAAGCGGAGAAGGTGAGGGTAAGAAAACGTCAATGGAGAAAGGCGACAAAGGGCAAGTTTTTATAAAAGTTTTTGATTTTTTCTTTTTTTTTTTAGAAAGAGCTTTACAGAAATATGTACGGACTTACGGCTTTAAGCAATCACAAACAAGATATACACGATCACACCTAGATCTAGTGTCTCCTAGGTCTGCTAGACCTGCTCCAGAACTTAATTGTCAAAGCAAAACTGTGTCGAGAAACGGGCTTAAAAATACACTGATCACGAGGCCAGGTAAGTGCAGAGATAAGGGGAGGTTTTCCAATGCTTTCGCGAAGTTCCTTAATTAAATAACCCTTTCTCTTTTGGCGGTTGCGCCGTTAACACTTTTCTAGACACCCCGTAAACAATATACCGTTAAGCGAGGTTCTAAACACGGTTTAACTTCTCCTAATGAGCGCGAAGTCCTTAGGGCTGAAGTCTAGTATTTTTTAATTATAATGGACAATGCATATGCTTTTGTGATTTTTGGGGTCCTGGGAAGGGTGATGAAATCCCCACCCAATCTGAATTGGTTTCAAGCCCCTTAAGTCCGTATTAAAGAATGCAAAGCGGTAACAAATCAACAGCAAACAATTTTTATTTTTGGCGCGGCGCAAAGAATCCTGCACAAGAACAGTTTATTGGAAGGGGGAGAAGAGTTTGCGCAAAGAATGCTGCAGAAAACACAGTTTATTGGAGTCCAGAGGAGTGGGGAGAAGAAGAGAAACTTACAGAAAGAAGATGGTACCCTGACTCCACCAAGTGGCCGCGGTTCCGCGGCCTAAGCTTGCTTATGCCGCGGTTCCGCGGCGGTTCTGGGGAATTGGGGCTCTGAAATTTTGGTGTGGGCTGTTTTGGGTGTCCTCTGCTGTTTTTAAGACCCTGAATCTGGATTTGCTCACTGGAACTGCTCCAGAATCTTAAAGTAGACCGTTTGCTTCGTTTTGTCCGTCGCGGTGTAGCCGCGAAATGTCGGTCTATCTTCCCACGTCTTTGGCACTGATCTTGAACTCCGTATTATCAGACGTCTTGGCCACTGAACTCGAACTTCGTATTTTCCTGCACACTTGCACAAAAACTAATCAAAAATAA
This sequence comes from Agapanthus africanus, assembly GCA_030015575.1. Lineage (NCBI taxonomy): Eukaryota > Viridiplantae > Streptophyta > Magnoliopsida > Asparagales > Amaryllidaceae > Agapanthus > Agapanthus africanus. The sequence continues at coordinate 260,734,019 of JASDDO010000024.1, forward strand.
CAAAATGATTTTTTTACAATGTATATTTTTTTTTTGGTTATATTTATATTCACAAGTTAACCCGAAATTACACAAAGAAATAAACTACCGTCTCTCCGGCAACGACGCCATTTGATTGTTAGCGATTCTGCGTGTTCAAGTTTAGTTAAATACCGCAATCAAGACGGTTTCGCACGTAGCTAGCCGGTTGAGTACGGGTCGTCCGTAGGGAGATGGGAATCTTTTTCTATATGCTTTAACGAGTTAAGTCCAGTTTTTCAGATTTTGTTGTGATTAATTAAGTGGTAAAATGATATGTAAAGAGAGCTTGTTAGGGTTAGGATTAGGTTAGTTTGAGTTAGGAGTCTCCCACATCTTTCATTGCCCCTCTTAATCTCGGTCTTACGGTAATCGGCAACAACGGGGATTAGCACGACTAGGAAGGAACTTGCGAGTATAAGCTAGGCTTTCCAACGCATAAGTTCTTCCTTTTGGTGCTTGTCCGTCCGTTCTTGGCTCTTAGCTATAACCTCCGGTTAATTCAACCACAACCGGTCTCACTACGGAATCACCGCTATCATGTAGGATAGGGTGCCGTAAGGAGCGGATTGTGGTTCAATTAACGGGAGTCGAATTAAGCTGTTGGGCAAGGAAAGAGTGAGAGAGATTTCCTTCTCTCAAACTTCCCTTATCCTACCCTAACAAGTATGAAACTACTCACACATCATGATACGGAATAATAAAACAAAACAAAAGAGGAAGATAGAAAGAAAGAGATTAGAAGGATAACAACTAGCTATTTGCGACCTCACCTTGGCGAGGATCAAGCGTAAGCATCATGGTTGTGTTAATGATAAAGGAAAGAGAAGAGAAAGAAAGAACAAGAAATAACAACAACTAGTTAACAAATGAAAATTACAACAATTAACAAGAGAACAAGACAAGCATAATAATAAAAGAGTCTTCTTTATTCATCATTCTTCACTCACAAAGCTCACTACAAGTTTTAATGGAGAAGAGATGAGAAGAGGAAGAAGAAACACAACTAAACCTAGAAAAGAAAATACAAGATTATGCACCCTTTCCTTTACAAAGTTCTGGGCTATTTATAAGCTGAAAAATGAAAACCTAGGGCAACCACCAGAACACAACTGAAAAGACCAATCTACCCCTGAAATATGACCCTCTGACTCGCCAGTATGGCCGCGGATCCACGGCCTAAGCCTCCTTATGCCGCGGATCCGCCGCACTCTAGTGGAGTCAGGGCATGGGATTCTTGGTACTTCCCTGGTCTGCTGTCCCATCTTGTCTGGTACATGTATTTTCTGAAAATACTTCCACATTTCTTCCAGAATTTCTGTTGAGGGAAAGGTGGACTTTGGACATGGATTTTCTTGAGCTCCGCGTAGATTTCTTGGTCTTGGTGTTGCCATAGTGCTTTGTGCATGAAGATGACAATTGATTTGTCATTTTGTCTCCTAAACTGGTGTGTGGCAACAGACGGATAAAGAGCGGAGACCCGTGTTTTATCTGTGGTTGGCAGGAACTCGGATTTTGTCGTATTTTTCCATGGATTTCACCGTTTAGAGCCGAGAACCTGTATCCTGCAATTGACTAGCAAACACGGCTCAAGAGTACCTACCGATATGCAATGTGATAAAAATTGGGCTGTATAAAAATGCAAAAATCTGATATGAACAAGCGGTCAAAGGGATTCGTCTCTTCCAGTAAAAGGAGTCGATATCGCGCATTGCAGGATATGACTATAACCAGAAGTCAGTGGCCACTGTGGTGGAGATAAACCGATAAGTGTTATCAGTTATATCTACTTTGGTTATGAGTCTCTATTAGCATGACTTATCATATTATAGCGGGTCTGACAGGTTCCACCCCCAGACCCGGTATGCAATACTTTTTGACGAAGAGACCGGACTGTATGGTATTCATCGCTGATAGACTTTGTCGGGTCTGGATGAGTTCGCTCGTCGACCTGCCTTTATCTTTCTCATACCTGGATAGCCGTTACGTGCAACTAGTACCATGAGCTTATGGGTTAACTCATGAGGGGATTGAATCTGAAAGTGTTTCGGATTCAATCGGATATGATCATGTTTAACCTACTGCCAGCGTATTGACAGATCTTTAGAGTCCCGTAACGAAAGTGCCTGCCCGGGCAAAATGTGATGTGGCATGCGTATTGAATACGCACATGAGTTCGATCAAATATGTGTATTAGATATACGTGATTTAATCAGACGATTGTAATGCCAGCTTGTTTATTTATAATCCGGAATATTAAGTCAAGTGTTGACTTAATAACTGTATTTTCATATGGTTTCTGGTATTTTGTATATGATACATGCACTCTCTTCAGTATATGATACTGATATAATATTGATGGCTTATCGTGTATTTGATACATGATGTGTATGTGTATAGGATACATAAACTAGATCTCATTAAAGATGTGTGTGTGTGTGTGTGTGAGGGGGAGAGAGATATTCTCACTTTCATATTTGTTATGTGTGTGTGTACTTATATATAAACATATATTATTAAAGCATGTGATAGTGAGCCCCCTTTCTCTCTATTTGTGTGACAACAAAGAGGAGAGAAAAAGAGGGAATGAAACATGTCTCATTTAAGTTAAATGAGAAGGGAAAAAGAAGAAGTATTATTCTTTTTCAAGCCATCAAAATTAATCTTCTTCTTCCTCTAGCTCTTGAGCTTTCCCTCCTCAAAAATGGCAAGTGTTGCAAATGAGATAGAAATGAGAAAAGAGAGTGACTTTCATGATCACATCGCCTCTCTCTACACTCTTGAGAGAATTTCTCCATTTGAAGATGGAGATGGAGTTTCGGGCGGCCTCCTTTGACCATGGATCTTCTACGGCGAGGCGGTCGACTTGTACACACTTCCGAAAGTTCACTAGTTTAGAGAAGGTCATCCGATAGGAAATCGGACATACTACAAAGGTTGTAGCACCCAAACCTGCTCTTGAGGTTTTTCTAGTTTACTCCAATTGCTTGTATTTGATGATTCTTGGTTGTGGATTGGTTCTGTATTTCGAAAATTTGTTGTTTTTAAATTCTGCCGCGGTCCACGAATATTGCGACCCTTGGACAGATCCCTGACCTTTGAAAACCGATGGAATTAACCTAATTTTGTCTTTTAAAATTATCTGTCAAATCTGGACAAAATCTATTCTGATCTGCGCACTGCTTTTTAAAATGTCATATTTCAAACTACAAAACTCGGATTTCGAAAAAACGTATATGTATGAATGCCAAATTGACAGCCCTATAGCTTTTCTATATGACCTAAGGCTTAGAAATGTGTATACCAGCACGTTATATGCTTCGCATGTTACCCCATCCTTACTTTCCAGAAAAATATAAAAACTGTTTTAAACTCTTATATTAAAATAATCGTAACTTGAGTTTAAGATATCCAAATCATGCAAACTTAAGAAGTTTAGATAACTAAACTGAAATACCTACCTTATCCTAGTTTAACTCAAGACCTAAAAACCGATAGAAAATATCGTAAACTGCGCTTTTAAACCATGTGTCGGTGCTGGAAGATTATGATCTCTTCTGCACAGTGATACTAAAAAGCGTTTATCTCCCAAACCAGTAATTAGAATTAGGAGAGACTTGAACCCATATCTGCATAACACCTAGGACAATATTTCTTGTTTTATTCCCGAGTTCGTATGAGTTGAGTAATCAGTAGTTTTCAGCACTTCTTTAAAATATTGTTTCTCGTTTATGCTTGTGGATATTTCACTTTTTATCTTTTGATGACATGAACTTCATGAATACGTCTATCCTTGAATCCGTGACTTAACATGATACCATACAATGTATCCATGAACATGCATTAATTTACAAATAGTTTTGATCTATGTTTGCCAGGGGTGTTGGGGCAGTTGAGGATGGGTCGTTCAATTACTTCGGAGTTCCTTACATGAATTCGTAAATCCGTGTTACTGTGGTATCGAATCAGAATGGTACATTACATGAATCCGTGTTGCTGTGATGCCTAACCGGAAAGGTACATTACTATTAAAAATTTCATGAATCAGTTGAACACCATGCCTCAACTCACGTTAGAATAGAAAATCTACATATTAATGACCATGCTATCTTCATTTTTCTATGACATATTCTCTCCATACTTGTATGTTAATTTCCTTACCTATATTATGATGTTTACATTGCTATCATATGCTTGATTGTCATGTATCCCTAAAACTATAATTTATTGTTAAATGTTCTCTCTTTATACGCATTGTTTACCTTCATGTAATTTTTCATCATTCTTACATGCTTTACCTTATATTTATTTATATATAAAATACATTATTATAATGTGGGACTTACCGGACGCAAGATCGCTGACGTACATCCTATTTGTTTATTTCTTCTTTTAGGAATGTTTGTCGAATGGTTTAGAGATAAGAGAGTTTGAGCCGACTGAGCATGGGTTTTCGCAGCTGTCTTCTCAGACGGATTACTAGCAGTATATCGGCCTTTATCTTTTCAGTATGTCTATATGTTAAGGCTTTTCGCTTACTTCTATTTCAGTTATATTGTTTTTATTCAAACTTGATATCAGTTCTCCTTTGAATATTATGGACTTGGAATGTAATAAATATAGGTGGATTTATTTTTCTTGTTAAATTCTTATATTATTCAAAACTTCTTATCCAGACGCTTAACGTGTCTATATCAAGGAAGTGTATTTTCCCAGTATAGATACGTCGCAGACCTAGTCACGTATCCACTACCGTCTTTTGGGAAGCAGGGCGTAACAAATGTGATCTCACACCAGGTAAATACTTAGAAGAAAAACATTTATGGACTCAAGCAATTACCCCAAGCGTGGTTTGAGAGAGTATGCTACTAATCGATCTCTACATGTATATATAAGAATAATTAAGAAAAGAAACCATAGGACGCTTTTTCATTAGGTGGCGTTAAAAATCTATATCCTCCACCATTTTTTTTTATGATCAGCATTCATCATCTTCATTTTTACCATCTAAGATATGGATACACCAAATTTCACATGATTCTACCATTTTTCCACTGTTGAATTAGCAATGTAAAATTTCTATTGTTGGTAAAACATTAATTTTGCAACCACTAAATCAACAGTGAAAAAAATGATAGAACTGTAAGTGCACGTCGGCGCCCCGGCCTCCATCCCGAGGCCAAATGCGGAAACGATGGTTAACTTTAATTTTTCTTGACCGACACCACCGCGCACTAAAACCCGGATCGAACCATTAACTAGTCCTAGCTAACTACAAGATGGGGAATAGAGATATACCGAGCGATCCATGTCCTACGGTCTTCTCGCCGTCGTCCCGATCTCCCGCGGAATGTCCGGTCTCCACCTCGTCGCCGGAAGGGCACCACGTCGCCTGCTTCTTTTACGGGCTCCCACCTCTATACCGAGGCAACTCGGGTACGAAGTTGGCGAGCCGACGTGCCCAAGATTTGCTGTAGAATGTGTAATGCTCTTTAGTCTCTATTAGGGTTTATGGAATTGCCATATGGTGGAGGTATGATACATGAACTTTTTCTAGGTGAACTTGGGGATTTTTCTAACATGAAAAGAACAAAAATCCCCACTAGAAATTCTTGGACAGCCCCCCAAGAGCCAAGGCCGGCCATGCTTATTGGAGAGGAGAGAATGAGAGAGTGGAGATCAAAAAAGGGGAAGAGTCTCATTCTATTATCCAAAGGAGAGAGAGAAAAGGCTATCATGCAAAGTAATGATCACTAGCCTAAACCAACACTCCAACACAACCATCATCATATCCAAAGTCAAGCAATCATGAACACTATCATGAAGGAAAAAGTCAAGCCAATGGATGGTGCACCATCAAGATACAATAATAATGCAAAGAACACCCTCCACAAATGCTTATTTGCACAAATGCAAATAAGCCCTTCTCCACCAATCTTCGGCCAATGAACGATACAAAAGAAATTGGCCGAAACGGAAAGCAAACTGGCAACTCCAAAAAACTGGTCCCGTAATAAATTACAGGAAAACCTCGATACTGTGCATACACACCCGCATCTGTATTCCGACCGAAATACAAATGCAATGAGAAAAAATCTAAACTGTACTATACTAGGATCCGGCTTAAACCAAAGCCGGCTAGTATTAACCCGTCCGATCATGATCCGTGCAATACCGTACGTATCTGATCGAACCCTGCCATATCTCCATACAGCCTCTACAGCGTTTCGCCCGAAAACTTGAGCAATTGAATGTGGGGGACTCTAAAGACTCGTCAATACTATGGCTATGGATTTAACCACTAGCACGTCAGAGGTATTAGCCATACGTGACGGGCTACCATCTATTGACCAAAAGGGACGTCGATGAGCGAACTCATCCCGATACCCTACTGAGCCTGTCAGTGACAATATCCGTACAGTCCGGTCCGTTCGTCTATGAGCATCGCATGGCGGGCCTAGGGGGTTGGTAAAAGTCAGACCCCCAAAAGCGGTACAAGTCGTGTCGGAGTGCAGCCCAGAACACCCTAAGATACTACTGGAATACCTACCAGTAAATCTCCTGCCTCAGCCGAGGGCTTCGTGTAATGGCTCTCCTAGACACAGCGCGACCTCACCCCCAATACCGGGAGAGACGAACCCCTGAAGATCCGCTCACTGCCTCCATGTGGCTCGGGACTGTACCCAACTAAAACCTGTTTGCACGTCTCCTTTGAGCGTGGTAGGGTAGTAATCAAAGTACAGTAGGAACTCACACGAGACAAATGACGATCCTCAGGTCGATGAACTAACCTGTACAAATGTCACCAGGGAACTGCCATCTGACGTCAGGTATAAGACCAACTAGCATGTTCCCGGCGAGTCCTGTTCGGTGTACTCATAACCCAATGAGCACCTGTATACATCTTAGGTGAACTAACTGACACCAGTGGCTTGTGAGAACGGCCACCGCCCCTCGTCAGGGTCTCGACTGTATACACTAGTCTACTCTGGAGTATCGATGCCCTGCCTCGAAACTCCCACGACTAGAGACCTTTTAAGGATGTGCTTATAGACCCCAGCTCCCACTTATATGATCGCCCTCATACTGCTGGTGGTCAAGCAAGAATCCTAGGGGCTCTATCAACGTGTAATAGCGACATGTCAGGTCACCTAAAGCAGTACACGATGATAAAGGTAAACCAGATAGCATACTATCATCTTGAGTAAGACTGTTCTACCGGGATAGGTCCTCCCTCAATCATTGCAATCACGTGTCTGTGATCCAATAATTGACTCTGAGGGCACTATCTCCAACAAGAACCACATAAAATTTGGTGTATCCACATCTTACATGACAAAGATGATGATGATGATGGGTGCCGATCGTCGACAAAAATCGTGGAGGGTGTACTTTTTCGACGCCATAAGAGAAAATTCCCTCCTATGGCACCTTTCCTCTGTTATCCTCTATGTGTGTGTAATAATGGAGGAAAAAGGCTTTAGTAGGTGGCGTCAAAATCTACATCTTCCGCCATTTTATTCGACGATTGGTACCGTCCATCCTGATCTTCATCATCTAAGATGTGGATACGCCAAATTTCATGTGATTTTAATATTTTTTCACCGTTGATTTAGTGGGTGCAAAATTAACGGTTTACTGACAATAGAACATTTTACATTGCTAATTCAATGGTGAAAAGTTATAGAATCACGTGAAATTTTGTGTGTCGACATATTAGACGATGAAGATCAAGATGGACGGTGCCAATCGTCGAATAAAATGACGAAGGATGTAGATTTCGACGCCACCTAACGAAAAAAGGTTCGTAATGCCTCTTTCTTCCACTATTCTCATATATACATATGAGAATAATGAAAGAAAGATGCCTTAGGAGGCGTTTTCGTTGGTTGGCATCAAAAAATTACACCCTTCACTTTTTTTTGACAATTGGCATCCATCATCATCGTCTTTATCATGTAAAATGTGGATACACTAAATTTTATGTGATTCCACCATTTTTTCACCATGGAATTAACAATGTAAAAGGTTTTATTATCGGTAAACAGTAAATTTTGCACCCACTAAATCAACGGTGAAAAAGTGGTGGAATCACATGAAATTTGGTGTATCCATATCTTACATGATAAAAATGATGATGATGGGTGCCGATCATCGACAAAAATCGTGGAGGGTGTACTTTTTCGACGCCATATGAGAAATTCCTTTGAACAATTCCTCCATTATATATATATATATATATATATATATATGAGAACGATCAAATTACATAAATTTAAAAATGCAACACGTCTCAGATTGTGATGCACGAGAATTATATTCCCGGAAATGTTAGTTAGTAGGAGGTAATCTTGGGGGTAATCCCAGATTACCCTGGAATATTATCATGGTTGTTTTGGTGTTAATTATATTCCCAGGAATATAGAATTACCATGGTAATCAAATACCCCCCAAATGGGGTAATCCTATTTCCCTCAGAACATGTGTCTATCCTGGATTACCCCAAGATATTACCCCATGTTTGGGGAAACAAAATGCTGCTCCTGGTCTCTCTTCATCATCTCTCTCGATGGATTCTATCTCTCTCGTTCTCTGATCTCGTCTCTCTCTGGCTCTCTTGCGCTGATCATCTCTTCTTCTTTTGTAGGTATTTCTCCCTCCCCCCCCTCCCCCCGAACCCTCCCCCCTCTCTCAAACCCTCTATATTTATTTCTATTATGTACCTTTAACGTTCATGGCGTTTGTATCCGGGGAATTTTGCAACTCTTCTTAAACCCTTTGTAATGATGTTCTTGGTGTTCTTTTGAACCCACCGTTCCCTTCAAAAAAGGTAAAACAAAATGATTAAAAAATCACAGTGCAACTACGGAATTGTGGAATGGTAAAAAAAGTCCAAAAGGAAATCTAGGGTTTCAAAACTAGATTTTAAAAAAAGGTGAATTCACAGTTTAAAACTAGATTTTTTAAATTCCCAAGTTATGAAACATAAGAATCAAAACAGTGACATGAGTATGCTATTCTCAAGCATCAACAATGAGCCATAATAAGAATTTAGAGACATCCACTTCTTCTAAACAAATGGGTACTTCCAAAACATTAAAAAGGGCTAAATTACCAAAGCAAATTTGAAGTTTTAATATAGAGTTCTAATATATAAAAACTTATCTACAAACAAGATGAAAGATGATGTCTAAGTAGTACAATTGCCAAGCACAATTAATGGATTTGTCACCAAAAAACAGTTGAAGAAAAGAAATTAATGATTCAAGAAATAATGAAAGAAATAGTTATAAAAAGTGGTTCAAAGTTACAAAAGTGAAGTTAATTGTCACGCCCCGCTTCCCAGTATACGGGCAGAGGACGCGACGAGACCGCTACGTATTTACTCTGAAGTAAATACACTAAGCGTATTTAAGCAATTTAAAATAAATACACAAGAGACAAGATATAATAAAACAGCAACTTTATTTATTCACATTCTTTTTACAATACATGGAAAAGTAAATACAATTGAATGAAAGCAATGCCTAAATAGTAGCATAACAGAAATGAAAAGTACCGAAATAAAAGTGTGTACAATGAAGCTAGAGCTCTGGTTCGTAGGAAAGCTGATCCAAATCCTCACTAATAGGCTCGATTTCCTGAGTGTCCAGATCACCTGACAACATTCCAAAGAAGAAAGAGAAGGAATGTCGTCAGCGAACAATCGCTCGGTAAGTCCCAAAAATAAGAGATAAGTAGAATAGACTGAGAGTAAGAGAGAGAGAAAGTAGCTTTTAATGTTGTATTATATTGTTATAATGTTGTATTTAGTGTTAACGCTGTTGTTTGTAGCTTGGTACAGAAGGATGCCAGTGTATACGATAGGAGTCTCTATATGCTAGAGACTAGGGCAAACGGAATGTACAAGACTCCGTTAGAAAGCCCGGAACAACGGCGTGGTATTCAGGTTAGGTATTTTAAATCTTGCAGTCTCGTGCCACTTCTAACACCTTCCGTACCAATCTACCCCTTAAACCCCGCGATGTCTTGATTGTATTGTTTGTATTGTATTGCAACGTGTATTGTCTTGTAATATAGATTGTATAATTGGACGACTTGTCAAAACCATGATATCAGTAAATGGATGTAACTGGAGAATTATGGATGTAACTGGAGAATCATGTAAATAGAAGTATATCCATGGTTCGGTTCGGTCAACACAGATTGAATAGCTTGAACGGATTGATTATATGGATTCATGGAATCATATTAAATTGTAGTATTATAGATTGTACTTGAATCATATTCAAGTCAGATTGTTTATAATGAGACTCGGTCTGAGTCAGACAATTAGAAAAGAAATTAAAGTCCTGAATTAGGTTTTGATATTATCGGTAACCGCTGCACATGGGCGGCAGGATTTGTGTCTTTTTCAAAGATGATTACCGTGTTGATAACACCGTTGTTAAGTTTTCTACCTTAAATAGGCAAGCACCCACTTCTCCGGCTTCCTGAGGCTCAAGAGATCGGTCCCGCTTAAAACTATACTTACTAGGGTCCTTATTATAATTTAAAAAACTTGAGAGGGTTTTATGTAAAAATAATTTGTATACTTTTCAAAATATACCCCAACTATTTAATTATCGTCTTAAGAGTTATCATAGATGTAGATTTTATATTTGTGATATTTCTAGTGAAAATAACATAATTTCATAATATAGGGTATTTAAATGTAATATTGAACATATATGGAATTTCATGGTATTTTAATGTAAAGTGATTCTTGTGATTTTAGGAAAAGTTGGAATATTTATATTACCACAAAAATAGATATTTTAATGATACATATATATATATATATATATAATTTTATATATTATATTTCTAGAAATCTCATTTTCTTAAGATATTTGTATTTTAAATTTCTCGAAACCGTATGCTCCTTGCGGAGGTCTGCATCTCGCACCACTAAGCCCAAGGATGTGCGATAATCCGCACCATCCCAGTCGGGTTCTCCAAAGTGGGTTGTAGCGGCGCTTTGCAAAGATTTATAAAAATACGAATTCTTGTAGAAAAAGGTTTTAGTAGTTAGTGGTATTTATATGTAAAGTTTCGTTTTCCCGTATTCTATGTTCCCGAAAGGTATTGTGCTATGTTGCATATGAGTGTGTGAGGAGGTAGGTCATTACCTTGTGATCTACTTAAAGGTATAGCAAGATTGTGATGTTTTAAATGTCGAAATTAAACTACATGGTATTATAGTGAAAAAGTATGATAAAAATTGAAATAGAAATTCTTTTAATATGGAACTTGTTCAATATGACTTGTTAATGTTTAATAGTCAACATGTAAGGGTTTAGTATGATTGTATTTAAGAAAAGGTTGAATTTTTAGGAAGAACCGAATCGGAAATCAGATTAACTTCAATTCCGTCGGGTTTTAGAAATACATGTTTTTAGAAAAAAATATGGAAGAGGGAGGTGGGAATTACTGGCTTAGAATCAAGAGAAGAGGTAGTGGAGGAAGTAGGATTCGCCGGTGCGTCGTTTCGTCGTCGGAAGCTCCTAGGGTCGTCGTCGGAAGTTCGCCGGAGTTTCGCCCTTCGCTAACTCCACTTGTACACAAAGTTCTAGGGATTTTCTTGAGAGTTTTGGACAGAAATTTAGAGTGAGGAGGGTGTGTTTAGGGGTGGTATTTATAGGGTAAAGCTAGGGTTTAGGGTAGATGAAAGGGTGTAAAGAAAAATGTATTAAAATATATTAAAAATATGGCTTAGCGGGATTTTAATGTGTTCTGTTCATGTGTAAGAAATTTAAAGTATACAGGAGTAATAGGGAGACCAAAAGACACAACTCTTAAGAAGACAACTCGGCGATCCGGCTCAACTAGGCTGGCGGCGGCGGGCAGAGTCGACAGAGTCACCGGCCCGAGTCGGCCGAGTCAGGCCGGGGCTCGCTGCTACGTGTCCTATGTCGTATGGTGTAGCTCCTGGGACAGTTTGTTTTATATGTGTAGGGGTTTTTTACGAGTTATGCACGTGTAAACTTTTGGACTTCTAAAAATTCAAAAGAAAACAATATTAAAAATAATGCGGGGGATGGGATTTGAACTCTGGTGGCTTGGTTCAGCAGTGCAAGGTCTTACCAATGAGCTACAAGCTCCTTCTTGCTATTAAAAAGCAAAACAAACTTATAACTTGTGCTAAGTCAAAAGTACACCTTTCTGTATTTTTTGAAAAAATTGTATAGAAAGTTTAGGGATGTTACATTAATAGTTACTTCATCTATTGTATATGTTTGATTATGTAATTGTGTTTTTGGTGATTATTGCAATTTTTTTATTTTTTGTTCATATAATTATTATTTTATATTATTAAACAGATGGATCAGATGACTGCAATTCATATACATCTATTTATTGCAATTTTGGTGATATATTTGAAAATACAAACAAAACTAATTGTTATGCTACTAATGGCTACTTGCATGAAATATAATAGGTCTGTTGCTAATAGAAGAATTGATTGGAAAATATTTGATAGACAAGTTATTAGATCGATTTAGTTGAGAAAAATTATATATGATTATGATTTGGTTTACAGAGAGAATACATGTATGAATTTAACAACTTTTCATAATTTATACGACTTACTTCAAATTATCGGTAAGTTAAGTTTGGTGATGCATAGTGCCTTCGCCGCGGCAGCCGCGGCCGATACAAAACCGAAAAACAAAAAATTTCAAGAGAGCACTAGAAACAAATCCCTAGCAACCGTTCCAAATACTAAACTAGAAAATAAGCATGCAAGATTTAGTGATTACAACCTTTGATGCGTGTCCACCAAATCATGGAGGACCCCTCCAAGCTCCTCGCAGGCCGTCGGAAACAAACTTGAGAGGCGGCCGTCCTTGCCGAAAATGATCCACCCGAGGGAACCAATCCAAGTTCTAGCTTCACTTAATGAAGCAAGCGATGCTCCAACCTCGTTAAGAATTGTCATGCCCCGTTTCCCAGTAGACGGAGACGGCATGTGACGAGGCCCACGGCGTATTTATTTCGAGAAGGTCACTTTCCGGAGTAAATACGCTAAACGTAAAATAAGCAATATAAAATGACAAGAAATTAACATGAGATTTAAGTTTCAAAAACTTTATTTACATTCAAACTTGATACAATTACAATACATGAGTTCAACTGAAAGAAAATACAAGAAGATATATGCATAAACTGGTGACATACATAAACTGAAAGAGAGGATAACTAGTCTAGACTTGAGTCGCGATCTGATCGTGCTCCTCCTCGGTGGTTTCCACCTCTTCAGTCTCCACAGTATCTGACAAACATTTCAAGAAACAAAGATAGGTAGAATGCCCGTCAACGAACTTTCGCTCGGTAAGTCCCCAAGAAAAAGGGTGTGAAGTATAAAAGATAATGACAAAGAAAATGGATATCATGAAGCAATGGACTAGGAGATATGATGTTTAAACATGTCATTTAATATAAGCATGGCAATTCTATTTAACATGCAGTTCTATATATATATCATGGCAAAATAACATGAGTATAGTATGGCATGGCCGTGTAGTGTAGGTATAGTGAACATGAAATGAATGTAAGTGTCCTAAAAGGTCCTTACATGGGTAAACTAATTTAACGTAATTTCAATGGTGAATGTCAACCAATCTCAAGAATATTCTCGAACCCAACAGGCTGTAATTCAGGGGTAAGAAACCACGGACCCGAATCAAATATTAGTAACGGGACTTCAATCTAGTGTTGAAGTATTCCAAACTCAACAAGCTATAATTTAGGAGCAAGGAAACACGGGCCCTCATGATAGCTTGCTTGTGTTAGTAAACAAGAATTCATGATCTAGGGAGACTCCTGAGATTTCGTTGGATTCGCACTTGAACTATCCCAACACCCCGTGTATTCTAAGCTACAGTTAAAATTACTGGCCTTACTCGAATCCATGAATACGTCAAGTTACAAGATTGAGTTCACGTCAATATCAAGTATTCGTGTCAAGTGTTCATGTATTCATGTCAAGTTGTATTCATGGTTCGAGTCAAGTCAGTTTCAATAGCAGCCATTGTGTTCTGATGTTTAAGTTCATGTCAAGTCATAGTATTCTAGTATTCAAGTTTTGGGATATTCAACTTCAAGTGTTCTGGTTCATAATCAAGTATTCGAGTTCAAGTTTGATTTTGGATTCTGGTTTAAGTTTGGATTAATGTTAGAGTTAGAATCTTATGAAAAGGACTTTGTTCTTGCAATATCTTAATTTCGGGAGTAATCGGCAACTGGTGCACATGGAAAGCAGAATTCGTGTCTTTTTCTAAGACAGATGCCATTGAAAACTCTGTTAAGTTGTCTAACCTGAATAGGCAAGCACTCATTTTCTTCGGCTCTCTAGGGCTCAAGAGAAATGATACCGCTTAAGCCTATATTAATTATATAGTCCTTAAAGTATTGTTTGCATATCTCGATGGGGTTTTATGAAAAATATGTTAATATTGTTTTAAAAATAATCTCGGGGGTGATTTACAAGATTTAGGGTTTGCATGGGCATGTATTTTAATTATTGGGGTATTTTAATACTAAAAACTTAGCTTTTAAAATTTTATAGTATTTTATTGAAAACTAGCCTTTTTTATAACTTGATGGTATTTTATTGAAAACTAGCACTTTTATAACTTGATGGTATTTTATTAACATTTTAATCTTTCATTTTTAAAAAAAATAGTTTCATAATATGTTTTTATTGAAAATACAGATTTATAATTTTTTTATATAATTTTTCAAATATTAGTTTTTTAGAAAATTCGTGTTTCTTGAAAACCGTATTGTATTTCCTTTCAAGATCGAATACTCCGTGAGGAGTTCTGCATCTCGCTCTACTATCCCAAGAATGTGCGATAATCTGCACCATCTATTAGCGGGTCCCCTAACGAGGGTTGTAGAGACGTACTTGCCAAGGATTACAAAATATCGCTTTAAAAGAAACCCGGTTTTGAAAAGATGTGGTATTTTAATGTAAAAGTTATTCTTTGAACCAACCATATATATATATATATATATATATATATATATTTAGACATCGTGCTATGAAACCAAAGTGTGCATGTGGGGTAGGTCGTTACCCCGTGAAGTTTTCCTAAGGGTATTGTTTTAACAATTATCGAAAAAAGGTTTATATTAAAGTTCATGGTATTTTAATGAAAAAGTTCGTTTGTGTTTGTTTCACATGAAAACCTTGGTTAAACTCGAAACTAAAAGATTGTAATCAAGGTTACAAGTAGGGTGGTAAAATTAGTTTGACTTATGCATTAAGGAAAAGGGAGTTCCAAGTTTTTAAAAGAACGTATTGGAGATAACTCCACTTTACCGATATATTTTTAGGAGATGATTGGAAATGAAAAGAAGAGAAGATGAAAGGAACTTACGGCTTTATAATTTTGAGAAGAGATTAAGGAAGAAGAGAAGGGGCTTCGTGGTGTCGTGGGAGCTCCGGAAATAGCTTCGATCTTCGATGGAAGGAGCTTGGTTGCTAACTCCACTTGACTCCACTTGTACTTAGAAACTTTTGAGGTGATTTTGCTAGAAATTTTCAGAATAGAAGGGAGTTAGGGTATGGGGTAGTATTTATAATGAAGAATTAGGGGTTGGGAATTAAAATTATGGATTAAAAAGATGTTAAATGGTGAATTGAAGGGTCTCTGTTTGATTGCAGGAAAATCAACCAGTGCAGGGGAGTTAAGGGGAGCTAAAGGGACAAGTGTGCAAAGCACGGGGAGATTGAAGCAACTTGGACCGTCGAGGCTGGCCAAATCCAAGAAACGGGCGGTCGGATTTGATCGATCTGTCTCAAGATTTGTGCCACGTGTCAAGTTGGGTATGTACACCTCATTGCGCCTGTTTGATTTTTCTGAAACTTTTCATTTCTCCGTGTATTGCACGTGCAACTCTTGGACTTTCAAAAATTAAAAAGAAAAATCTAAAAAAATAATATGGTCTGAAGGGATTCGAACTCATAGGCTATGTCGCAGCAGTGCAGAGGCTTTACCGATGAGCTACAAGTTGCTTCTTGCTTTTATTGAACAAAAATAACTTATAACTTCACATCATGATGAAATACCCTTTTCTGTATAAGAAATTTTTGTACAGGGATTTCAGAGTCATTACATTCTACCCTCCTTATAAAAATTTCGTTCTCGAAATTTATATAAGGATGTTGTAACAGATTCAAGAAAAATTTGGTTAAAGCAGTGGTGAAGGAACTACTAATATCGTACCGAAAGTGCATGAAAATATTTAGGTAGATGAAAGAACAAAAGGATGAAAGAATTTTAAAAGGCTGAAAAAGATAGGAGGAGATTTACCGGTGTTATCTTGACCTATGGTTTCGGCCTCTATGGCCGCAAAAGTGAAAGCCTGACGTCTCTGCACATTTCTTCGTACACGTTGGTACATCGATGGCTGACGAGATAAAGGTGGTTCACACGGAGGTGGTGCAGAAAGGGCTAAACGAGTAGGTGGAGCTTGAATAGTTGGTCTAGCTGCAGGGGCTGGACAAGTTCCTACAGTGTGTGAGGGTGATCCACATATCAAACAAAGACCATTTGCTCGACGGCAATCCTTGACTTGGTGTCCGGTTCTCTTACAATAGATACAGAAGTTTGGTTCAGTCTCGGAAAACAATCCTCCTGGCCTCATAGTTGGCGCTGGGAGAGTTGGACTAGAAGAGGCTCCTCCAGTAATCTGGTTGGCGGAACATTTCACACCGACCGACTGTGGCCTTCCCTTCTTCTTAATGACAGCTTCATAGCGACGGACTGACTTCAATACTGCTTCATGTGTTAAGTATTCTCCCGTTGCTAGGGCAGCCTGGATCTCAGGGTCTAAACATTGCTTGAAGTGCCTGGCTCTTATTTCGGCAGTAGGAATTAGATAGGTAGCGAATCTGCCGAGCATGGTGAATTCGGCATCATGCTCATCCACCGACTTATCCCATATGGATTCTTGTTGCAGGTGAATGAACTTTTGTTCCATCTCGAAGTGTGCGGTTTCCAAAAAATACTGGGCATCGAAAAGATCACAGAAAATCTTCCACTCGATCGAATGTTCAAGATGGCTCTCTTTGGCTTTCTATCAGACTCTGGTATTGTCAGTAAGTTGGAGTTTTGCTATTCTGACCCACGCCGCTTCTGGAACTTGGGCTGCTGCTAAGTCATCTTCTATATTTTGAGCCCATTCCTCGGCTTCAAGCGGTTTCTCTTTTCCTGAGAAGTTCTTCAAGTGTAATGCTCGAAATTGTTTCACTCCCGGTGTTCTACTTCAGAGTGGATGAAACTCTATTGAAGGAGAGCAGCCTGCTCCTGCAAAATCGTGCTTTGAGTCTGTTGGCCTTCAAGTAGTCTTTTGATAGCCTCCAGAAGTATCGTCTGTTCTGTGAGTGGAGTGGCTACGGTAGGTGGAGGTGGTAGAACAGTAAGGGTAGATGGTGATGGTGTACTTCCATTGCCGTTGGTGCTAGTGTTGTTGGGAGAATCCATCACATTAGATAGAGAAGAAAGATTAGGATAAATTCAATGAAAATTGAATTGCAAGGAATGTAAAGTTGTTGAATTTCATCTTTCTTATGATATTGTCACTCCCCGCTTTCCAAAATACGGAATACGAAGGGTGACTAGGCCAGCCATGCTCCTACGGTCAGGGAATAATCCCGTCGTAGTCACACATCGGCTTCTAGTATTACATGGTAGTCAGTAAATAGTACTAGAGTAAAGGAAAATCACAGTTCACAACTTTATTACATCACAATAAAAGATTTCAAAATACATTTATTTTGCAGAATAAAAACTAACCAACGAAATACAAAGTGCTGAAAGCAAAAGAACTGGTGCTGATGTTGCGGTCTAGATCTCCGCGAGCTCGAATGGCAGGTCCTGCTCCTGGGCTGGGTCCACTTCGTCCTCTGAGCATGCACACTCAAGTCGTCAGGACGACACATATAGCAATATATATATATATATATATATATGATGGGTACAAGACTATTAAACATGAAATGTGAAACAGAATGCAAAAAATGAGTATAATGAATATCATTACATATGAACAGTGTGGTATAAATATCATGTCAGTAAACTAAACAATATGTATGTCATTACTTATCAGTCACTAAGTCAATGAAATCAATTGGTGGAAAGGAGGCTCGTGTTTAACAAGGGTCTTGTACATGCCCGAGACTACGGTCCACTGTTGCCCGGGACATAACCCTGCAGCCGCACCGCTAAGCCCATGACCTAATGTGTGTGTGTGTATTACTAATAGCGAATGATCATCCTCTAAATCACTATACCTCGCTAAATACGAGTTCAATTCCATCTTGATTTCCTCATTCCCCGTGTTATAGTATGAATTCAGGTATTATATAGGTTGTGAACAAATACGTATCGCTTCCACTTTCAATCACGTTTCCACTTATCAATATCACTTTCGTATTTGCCACAACCCAACCACTAACACTTACATAACGACAATGCAAAACAGTCGTTAGGTCTCAATGTAAACAATCAATATGCAGCAAGTATAAAGCAAACACACAAATAGGCAAAAATGCACTGAACAGACATTCACTATATTTTGACAGCCAACACTATATAACTTGCAAAATTTACCATAAATCACACATATAAAATCGACCAAAATAATATAAAAGTAATATGAAGTAAATTTGATTATCTAAGCAATAAAATTAATCTCATGTCAATAGAATTTCAGGTTAGGGACTTATCATCATTTTAACTTAGCGATAGATTGCTGGAATTCCAGTTTCAGAACTGGAAGTCCAACTTCGTACGCAGTTTACTAGGGATTGTGTTCAGTTTCAGTGTTGTCCCAGTTGAATAAAATCTAGTTCTATCTGTGAGGTTTCCAACACATCAAACGGATTATAAATATCCTTCCTGTACTATAAGTTATGTTCTGTTTAATGTGAAGGGGTAAGAAATGTTACTGTAGAAACTGCAGAACCCATCGATACTCAAAAATACAAACTAAATATCAAACGACGGTGAAACTGCGCAGGAATAGATTCATGTGTTAGATAATTAAATTATATACGTGATCATATGGGTCTCCATGCATTTTCAGTTTTAATCAGGGATGTGCAGGTATTCAAAGTCAGGTATCTATGTGAAACACTGCCCCGGACTGCAGTCCAGTGCCGCACTCGCAGCCAAATATCGTTATAGAAATCTATAAATGTCGAGAAATAAACTATGTATGGTTTTATATTATCGAGTCATCTTCGATATGAGCCATAGAACGTTACGTTCCAAACTGTATTGAATTTAAAAAGATTTTAACAAGGTAACATGCGCAGTAAAATTCAGATTTAGTGACGCCTTTAGAAAGCGACTTTACACGATTAATAACACGATATTTTTCATCCAAATTCTTACCCGGTATTCGTAATCAATAAAGGGGCTTAGCTATCACAGGTTCTGCCATAACAAGATATGTTTTGGATTATAGTTCGCATCGAACACTAGGGCATTGTTTGGTAATCGGTCGAAAATACATATTTACACTACTATATAACAAAATAATCTAACATTATTATCTAGCCTAAGTATTGAAATAGCATGAATAATAAGATATGGGTTTTCTCTTGCCTTTGGCGAAAGTGACACGACTGAGACGGCGGCACGACATGGGCACCATCACGGCACGATATACGTGCTACTCGGCTGGCTCGGAGGAGGACTTAGGGGCTCGGCACTGGCGTGGAGGCGGACACGGGGCAGTGGGTTCGCAGTGGCTCGGGTGAAGCATTCGGGGTGCTACGGTTGCAGGGAGCTCGGGGCTCGTCGGCGAGGTAGAGCTAGTGACTGCTGCGGCGATGGACGCAGGGGCTCGGTGTTGGGGATGCTCGGAGCTTGTAGCTTGGAGATGGTGAGCTCCGACGATGGGGGATGAAGAGGATGAGGGCTCAGTGTCGTGGAGGAGAAGAGGTGATGGGGATTAAAGGAGGTGGCTCCGATGATGGCGTTGTTGCTGGTGGTCGTCGGTGGTGGGGATGCTCGGAGGAAGTAGTAGAGGAGCAGAGAGCTCATGGTGGTCATCGACGATGCGGAGGGGTCGGTGCTGGCAGCGGGGGAGCCGGCTGTGGGTTGAGGCTGTAACGACCCCAATATTAATATACATCCGTATTTTCTTTCTTTAGTAAAATATTGTATTTATTTATTCTTAATATTTTCTGTATATTTTGTTTTTATAAATATATTATTTTATTATTCCATCTATTTTTCCCAAACACATTTCTTTAAAACTAAATTTTAACTTTTTTTCAAATTAAACATAAGACCTGACCCAGCCCATAACCCAAATCCAATTTCATTTTCATTTTCTTTAATAAATCTATGAGCCCAAAAGCCCACTTTCTTTTTAAGCAATATCATATATTTAATTCTTATTAAATATGTGTATGAACAACCTTGTAGATCATTGGTTAAGTCTTTATATTGTTATTCCATAAATCACATGTTCAAATCCCCATTCTTGTAATTATTTTTTATTATCAATTTTTTATTCTTCTCATAACTTACAAATGAGACCTTTCATTTCTCTTTTAATTCCCGTGTTAAATGCATATATTATTATACATAATTCATCATTACACCATTTTTATTTGTCCTCCTCTATCTTTTCCTTCCTCACATTTTTCTATCTCTCACTTCTCTCTCTTCACCTAGAGTCCAAGAGGAAGAACATGAATAAATCTTCAAGAAGATCTCGCTAGAAACACGAGACTATCGGCGGATAGACAAGTCCGGTGACAATACCAGCCTGTGTATGTAAATCCCTTCTCCCTCCCTCCCTCCATCTCTTTATTCTTCTCTTTTCATATCTCATGAACCCGTTTTTTTTCATATTGTAATCCTTAAGAGAAAATAAACATAAACATATACATATATATATGTCTAGATACATATGGTTTAATAATATCTTATTGCCACTTGTTCAAATTAAAGTGTTTTCAATTCTTTGTTCATAACTATAAATGTTTATTATGAGTAGTGAGAACATAGATTTCATGCCACAATATATTTATGATATCTCATGGAATCGGTTTGGTTATTAAAAGAAAAGATGAAGCTTGCATAAAAATACTAGTTAATCTTTTTGCCGATTTTAGTACACATATCAATACCTTTACCTTTAAAATAATTTTTAGAAATTAATTTTTACTTCTGGAAATTTCATGAAATTTACATATAATAAAATATATTATTTTGTACACGCTGTAAAAAAAATTAGATCGATCCGCATAACAGTTTAGGAATTACATCATTTTTATTCACTGTTCGTAAAAACAGAAAACTGCATTTGTCAATCAACTTTTTAGACACATAACTTGGTCTACAGATATCCAAATTGAGCAAAATAAAGTATTTTAGATATCTACATCGAAATATCTAGATTTTATTGGTTTTAATTTTTTACTGAAAACAGACGTAAAATATAGAAAACTGCGTTACAATATTTAGTGACGGATCTGGACAGAATCGTTCCGATTCGCACACTGTTTTTAAATTGGACATAACTCGAACACCCGATATCCGTTTGTGATAAATTTTAGATGTGTAGATGCAAAATTGATAGAAATATAATTTTATGTATATTACATTACTTTTAAATGCATGAAACAACCCGATATAGGCTTTGCAATACAATATATAGTTGGTGTCTAGAAATCTGAATTTCTGTTTTAAACGCTGATGTTAGAACGATCATACTAGAGCTTCAGAAATCCAAATCGTGTGAATCCTAGTGTTTTGGAAAAGTACATTGAAAGACCTACAATTTTCTAATAATTTTTGTAACCTGAAACCCGATAGAAATTAACTCAAACTGCATTTTAAAAATATGTGACGGTGCCGAATAGATTCTGATCTGTTTTGCGCGACGATACGAAAACAGATATACCTCCCAAACCGGTAGTCGTATTTAGGTGAAACTGGAACTCACGCATGAAAAACACTTAGAGCCACATTTCTGTTTATATTCCGTATTTGTTCAACTTGATTAATTAGTCGTACATAATATTTATTTACAGCATTGTTTATGGTAGTTATTCGAATAATGTATTGCCTCATTTCATACCATTCGAACATGTATACTGTGTTTTCCCTGATCTCGTAATTATCGCATGTATATGAATACATAATTAGATATTATATATTTGACATAAAGCTATTGCATACTTGACTCGACTTGACCCGAACCATGAATACGTAATGACTTGACATGAACACTTGACATGAATACATTAACAATTGACTTGAATACTTGAACTCGACTCGATACTTGAATTGCACTCTCTTATGTATTCATGGATTTGGGCAAGACTTATAATTTTAATCACAGACTTATATACACGGGGCGTTGGGGTAGTTCATGCGTGAATCCAACAAAATCTCAAGAGTCCCCCTAGATCATGAATCCATGTCTACTAACACAAGCAAGCTATCATGAGGGCCCGTGTTTCCTTACTCTTGGATTACAGCCTGTTGAGTTTGGAATACTTCAAAACTGGGTTGAAGTCCCGTTACTAACATTTGATTCGGGCCCGTGGTTCCCTACCCCTGGATTACAGCCTGTTGGGTTCGAGAACACTCTTGTGATTGGTTGACATTCACCCTTGAACTTACGTTAGATTAGTATACCCAAGTAGAGACCTGGTAAGACACTTGCCTCACTGCATGTTCAGTACACTTATATTATATGGCTATGTTACTTTTATACTACCATACTCATGATATCAATTTTATCTACTCGCCACACATTACTATACTTGTTCATTTGTATTACAATAAAACCGCATGCTAAATAAACTTGACGAGATGATATGATATACTCAATAATTCATATTATAATTTTTCCCTATCATTACATTTTTTCTTTACACCCCTTTTCTTTGGGACTTACCGAGTGAAAGTTCGCTGACGGGCATTCCACCCACTTCTTTCTATTCTTGGAATGTTCGCTAGCTGACATTGAGACAGAGAAAATAGAAGTGGTCGAAAAGGAGTACAACCAGTTCGCATCACAAACAGACGTATAGTTTCATTCAGTTTTTCATTTCATTTCAGCTTATTTATGTATGCCTCCTTATTAAGGCTTATCATGTTAAATATCTTGTATTCAGATATTTTGTCTACTATGAATCATGAATGTAATAAATCACGGTTGGATTTCATTCTTTTGTTTATTCTTGTTAGTTTATTTTGTTTATAGACGTTTAGCGTATTTATTTCGAGAAATGATCTTCTCGGAATAAATACGTCACGGGCTTGCCACGTCACCGTTTCCATCTACTAGGAGCGGGGCGTGACAGGTTTTGTTGGCGGCACATGCAGGTCAGTTCTGCATGAACATCGTAAGCAATATAATACAACAATTATGAAATCTAATTATTACATTCGACTTTTCTTTTGAATCATATCCTATTCCTTGAGTCCATCTTGAACTCCACCTGCAGCTTCCTTGAAGTCCATCTCTCGACTTTTAAATCGTTAACTCTTATTCACCATTTCTGTTTGTATCTCGTTAGCCTATTAGCTCAATTGGTTAGAGTATCAATCGACGAAACTCGAAAACGATGACATTCTTAACTTTCCAGTACTTTGTTGCAATATCTTTCTTAAGTAATTTCGAGGACGAAATTATTTTTAAGGAGGGTAGAATGTAACGACCCCAATATTAATATGCCTCTGAATTTTCTTTCTTTAGTAAAATATTGTATTTATTTTTTCTTAGTATTTTCTGTATATTTTGTTTTTATAAATATATTATTTTATTATTCCATCTATTTTTCCCAAACACATTTCTTTAAAACTAAATTTTAACTTTTTTTCAAATCAAATATAAGACCTAACCCAGCCCATAACCCAAATCCAATTTCATTTTCATTTTCTTTAATAAATCTATGAACCCAAAAGCCCACTTTCTTTTTAAGCAACATCATATATTTAATTCTTATTAAATATATGTAAGAACAACTTTATAGCTCATTGGTTAAGTTTTTACATTGTTATTCCATAGATTAGATGTTCAAATCCTCATTCTTGCAATTATTTTTTTTTATCAATTTTTTATTTTTCTCATAACTTACAAATGAGACCTTTCATTTTCAAAATGAATGGTGACCTTTCATTTCACTTTTAATTCCCATGTTGAATGCATATATTATTATACATAATTTACCATTACACCATATTTATTTGTCCTTCTTATCTTTTCCTTCCTCACATTTTTCTGTGAAGAACATGAAAAAGTCTTCAAGAAGATCTCGCTAGAAACGCGAGGCTATCGGCGGATAGACAAGTCCGGTGACAATACCGGCTTGTGTATGTAAGTCCATTCTCTCTCCCTCCCTCCATCTCTTTATTCTTCTCTTTTCATATCTCGTGAACCCGTTTTTTTTTTCATATCGTAATCCTTAAGAGAAAATAAACATAAACGTATACATATATATAAGTCTAGATACATATAGTTATATATGGTTTAATAATACCTTATTGCCACTTGTTCAAATTAAAGTGTTTTCAATTCTTTGTTCATGACTATAAATGTTTATTATGAGTAGTGAGAACATAGATTTCATGCCACAATATATCTACGATATCTCATCGAATCGGTTTTGTTATTAAAAGAAAAGATGAAGCTTGCATAAAAATATTAGTTAATCTTTTTGCCGATTTTAGTATGCATATCAATACCTTTGGCTTTAAAATAATTTTTAGAAATTAATTTTTACTTCTGGAAATTTCATGAAATTTACATATGATAAAATATATTATTTTGTACACGCTGTAAAAAAATTTAGATCGATCCGCATAACAATTTAGGAATTACATCATTTTTATTCATTGTTCGTAAAAACAGAAAACTGCATTTGTCAATCAACTTCTTAGACACATAACTTGGTCTACAGATATCCAAATTAAGCAAACTCAAGTATTTTAGATATATACATCAAAATATATAGATTTTATTAGTTTTAAGTTTTTACTGAAAACCGACGTAAAATATAGAAAACTGCGTTACAATATTTAGTGATGGATCTGGACAGAATCTGTTCCGATTCGCACACTGTTTTTAAATTAGACATAACTCGAACACCCGATATCCGTTTGTGACAAAATTTAGATGTGTAGATGCACAATTGATAGAACTATAATTTTCTGTATATTATATTACTTAGAAATACATGAAACAACCCGATATAGGCTTTGCAATACAATATATAGTTGCTGTCTAGAAATCTGAATTTCTGTTTTAAACGCTGATTTTAGAATGATCATAACTAGAGCTTCAGAAATCCAAATCGTGCGAATACTGGTGTTTTGGACAAGTACATCGAAAGACCTACAATTTTCTAATAATTTTTGTAACCTGAAACCCTTTAGAAATTAACTCAAACTGCATTTTAAAAATATGTGACGGTGTCGAATAGATTCTGATCTGTTTTGCGCGACGATACGAAAACAGATATACCTCCCAAACCGGTAGTCGTATTTAGGTGAAACTGGAACTCATGAATGAAAAACACTTAGAGCCACATTTCTGTTTATATTCCGCATTCGTTCAATATGATTAATTAGTCGTACATAATATTTATTTACAGTATTGTTTATGGTAGTTATTCGAATAATGTACTTGCCTCATTTCATGCTATTCGAACATGTATACCGTGTTTTCCCTGATCTCGTAATTATCGCATGTACATGAATACATAATTAGATATTATATGTTTGACATAAAGCTATTGCATACTTGACTCGACTTGACCCGAACCATGAATACGTAATGACTTGACATGAACACTTGACATGAATACATTTACAATTGACTTGAATACTTGAACTCGACTCGAGACTTGAATTGCACTCTCTTATGTATTCATGGATTTGGGCAAGACTTTTAATTTTAATCATAGACTTATATACATGGGGTGTTGGGGTAGTTCATGCGTGAATCCAACAAAATCTCAAAAGTCCCCCTAGATCATGAATCCATGTCTACTAATACAAGCAAGCTATCATGAGAGCCCGTGTTTCCTTGCTCCTGGATTACAGCCTGTTAAGTTTGGAATACTTCAACACTGGGTTGAAGTCCCGTTACTAACATTTGATTCGAGCCCGTAGTTCCCTACCCCTGGATTACAGCCTGTTGGGTTCGAGAACACTCTTGAGATTGGTTGATATTCACTCTTGAACTTACGTTAGATTAGTATACCCAAGCAAAGACCTGGTAAGACACTTGCCTCACTGCATGTTCACTACACTTATATTATATGGCCATGTTACTTTTATACTACCATGCTCATGATATCAAGTTTATCTACTCGTCACACATTACTATACTTGTTCATTTGTATTACAATAAAGCCGCATGCTAAATAAACTTGACAAGATGATATGACATACTCAATAATTCATATTATAATTTTTCCCTATCATTAATTTTTTTCTTTACTCCCCTTTTCTTTGGGACTTACCAAGCGAAAATTCGCTGACGGGCATTCCACCCACTTCTTTCTATTCTTGAAATGTTCGTCATGTGACATTAAGACAGAGAAGATAGAAGTGGTCGAAAAGGAGTACAACCAGTTCGCATCACAAACAGACGTATAGTTTCATTCAGTTTTTCATTTCATTTCAGTTTATTTATGTATGCCTCCTTATTAAGGCTTATCATGTTAAATATCTTGTATTCATATATTTTGTCTACTATGAACCATGAATGTAATAAATCACAGTTGGATTTCATTCTTTTGTTTATTCTTGTTAGTTTATGTTGTTTATAGACGCTTAGCGTATTTATTTCGAGAAATGATCTTCTCGGAATAAATACGTCGCGGGTTTGCCACGCCACCGTTTCCATCTACTGGGAAGCGGGGCGTGTAACACCCGAGCCCAATGCTACTATTTTCAGTTACTGTTTGAGCATAATGTGGTACTCATTTCATTTAATTTGCTTGTTTGTTGCTTACTGTAAAATTTACCCGGCAAAGTCATTTCTACATATAACAAATTTTAGCATCTAAAATAAAATTGAAAATATTCATCTTGGCCTACTTGACACCCCTAGCCTCGTGGTAGCGTCCGTGCATTGTGTTCTCGTCCCGTTCAGTAAAACGGGCAAGTTTGGATGGCTACGTGCACACACGTGTGTCCGTTTTGAGAGTATGCTTTTTAATCATAAAACATTTCATTTTAAAATTTGGAACCCGCTTAAAATCCTATTATTTGAATTTCGAATTTTTGGACCCAATCCGGGCGCAATTTGGAAATGTTTCATTTGGCGCCAAAATCCCAAAATTTTAATATTATTAAAACCTTTGCATATATTTTTCTAACTAATCTGATATCTTACTGTTCATTACCTATCTTTTAAATCTTTAAGTTAACCATATAATATTTTTACAATCTTTTATATCCTTCTCAATTTATTCTCTCAGCCAATCGCAACCTCCCCTTTAACCCCGTGGGCCCCACTTTCTCTCTCTCCTTCTTCTCTCTCTCTCCACTTTCTCTCTCTCTCTACCCCTTATATATTCTCTCGTACTTCTCTTTATCATTTTTCTCTTCTTGCTTCATGTCTCGTTTCTCATTTCTTTTAACTGTTCTTTTGTTACCGGAATTCCGTCGTGCCGGTGACGTTTCTCGACGTTCCAGCGAGATACCCCGACCCGTGTGGTTCCTTTATTCGTCGTTTGGGTTCATTCCGTGAACCGTGCGCCGTCGCGAGTTTTCCCCGCCGACGGTTAACGTTCCGTTTTCCCGATTCGCGACCCATCGAGGCAAGTTAATCTTGCTACATGCTATATACTTTTATAATCTTCATTTTATAATATTATACATTTGAAAATCTTATAGTTTACATATGAAATGTCGTTGAAAAATCGGATATGACAAATCTGAAATTTACTGTACACCTTATCTTATAAAATTCATTATAAATCATAGAAAAATCATTAGGATACGTTCTTTAGTTCGTTACGAAGCTAATTCAGAATACTATAACTCTATGAAATATTTACTTGCAAAATAAATTGTTTAATTAACGTAAAATGCAAATGAACACGTCTCTAAACTGCTGTCCAGGGAAATTCCAGCAGCAAACTTTCAATTTTGAATATTCATAACTTTTTGTAGGGATAACCTGAGATGCTTATACTTATAAAACTGAAAACCTTATTGAATTATCTTTGTTTTGGTATAAGATACGTCTCTTTTGGAGAACATTTGTTATTTTTAAGCTATTTTACAAATTAGGGTGACGCTAAATTTCTGAACGGAACCTTCTTGTGCATGGTTAATCAATACATCTTTTATAGTTACTAATCGCTTTGAATATGCTATCCATATTAATATTATTATATCACATATTGTTTAGTTGTACATCCCACATTACCATTTTATAGTTTTATAACTTTTCGGATACCCGTTTGCATCCATCGCATTTAAGATACATATAATTGCATCCATAGATCACATCACTACATAATAATGTGATATTAACACTCCATGTTTAATAAATTGTATCCTAATTAATATTGGAACTATAAATGTAACCCTAATCGATAACTGTGCATCCATATCCTTGAAATTATATCTATTGGCATATCATATTACATGTTCCAGTTATTGTTCTGATAGTACTCATGCTTGTTTATTTATACACATGTTTATGTTAGTTTGATTATGAGCACCCACATGACATCTTGTGCTTCCTGACATGACCTGTTACACTTCCTACTTGACATGACATGGTACCGTACACTCTTGACATGACATGACACCTTTATACATTACCTGGTTGACCTGATGTACCATGGCTTTACCTGTTACTTGATCTCATGCCTAATGCCGACAAACCTAACCATTCCTGCTGTCGATCCAGACAGACCTACTTTTACCTGACTTTGTTGGCATTAGTCCTTGACTACTGAATACCTGACCTGACATACATAGTTTGGGGGTATGGGGAAATCAAAGGTGAAACCGACTTGTAACTCAACAGTTCGATACATTGTTCTGATCAGTCTTACGGGCTTGGCCAGTCCGGGAGTGATGATGCTGACATCACTCGTCTATCCTACTACCTTTTACTGCTTAGCGGCACGTCTCGGACTCAGCCCCGAGGGTCATGACCGTGGTCCCGGGTATGCACGGGATACTATTGAGTTACATCGACGATTCATCAATTGGTTTCAAAGACTATAGAGTAGAAACCTGATAGGACAGTTTAGTTACCACTGCACATTACCCTGCACTGTTATTTCTTAGTACTGCTTTATTCATGTTCATACCTGCATTACTTATTACCATGTTCATATTATATTGTTGGTTGACATGACGCGCTGACGTCTGGGTTTTGCATGGCCCAGATTCTTTACCACTGTCGACGACTGAGCAGGAGTACTTCAGCCAACAGGCTGATTTGTGAGTTCTGTAGTGGTTAGTTCATTTATTGCATTTTATTTCCAGGTGTGATCTCGCATTACGGGACTTACCTTTCTATTATTGCATTGGATCATTTGCTTCCGCACTTATTTATCATTGACTCTGGTTATTATGGATTTGGACATGTGTTAGATAGTTTATTTATCTTGTTCTTGATATCTCTACAGCCGTAATGTGACTGTGGATGGATACTTCCTACCCACAGGTAGCATGGTTGGCTATGTCACGTGCTCAATCTTGCGTACTCTGGGAAGCGGGGCGTGACAGGGCGTGACAGAGGCAGAGGGTAAGAGGGGGAGAAAAAGTGTGAGTGAGATGAGGAGGTCAAGGCTCTTCGTCGATGGAGGAGTTGGTGGGTGTTTAGAGGGCAGGCTCGACGGAGGGGGAAGCTCTGGTGATGGTGGCTAGGAGTCGGGTTGAAGGAGAAAGGAAGTGGGGAGTTTGTAGGGGAAAGTGAGAGAGGGAGATTGAGTTGTTAGGTATGAGGGGGTCGTAGGGATGAGCCGTGAGAACTCGGAGGCAGTTAGGACGTGGCGAGGACGAGGTCATGGGGGAGCGGGTCTCACGGGGACATCGGCGAGGGGAGAGAAGGGAAGCCGTTGGAGAGAAGGGAAGCCGTTGGAGGGGATCGCGGGGGGTTCGTTGGCGACGGGGAGTGGGTCTCGTGGAGGTGGGCAAGGTCGTTGCGGCGCGAGAAGAGGGGAAACGAAGGAAAAGAGCGGGAAAATAAAAGGAACGGGGAAGAAGAAGAGAAGTGGCGTGGCGGGTCGGGTGAGGTGAGTCGGGTCGGGTTTGGGTAGGTTTAGGATTGGGCTTAGAGTTTAGGTTTTAGTAATAATTTAATAATTAAAATAATAAAAATATTAAAAATGTAAAAAAATTCTAGAAAAAAATCTGGAAAAAAATACGGAAAATAAATATACGGAAAACTGTGGATTTACAGATATATTGATTACGACTTCATGCAAAACGGACCTGCATGGGTCACCAACAAAACCTGTCACGCCCCGTTTCCCAGTAGACGGAAACGGCACGCGACGAGGCCCGCGACGTATTTATTTCAAGAAGGTCACTTTTTGGAGTAAATACGCTAAGCGTATAATAAGCAATATAAAATGATAAGAAATTAACATGAGATTTAAGTTTTAACAACTTTATTTACATTCAAATTTGATACAATTACAATGCATGAGTTCAACTGAAAGAAAATACAAGAAGAGAAATGCCTAAACAGGTGACATACATAAACTGAAAGAGATGATAACTAGTTTAGGCCTGAGTCATAATCTGATCGTGCTCCTCCTTAGTGGTGTCCACCTCCTCAGTCTCCACAGTATCTGACGAATATTTCAAGAAACAAAGATAGGTAGAATGCTCGTCAGCGAACTTTCGCTCGGTAAGTCCCCAAGAAAAAGGGTGTGAAGTATAAAAGTATAATGACAAAAAAAATGGATATCATGAAGCAATGGACTAGGAGATATGGTGTTTAAACATGTCATTTAATATAAACATAGCAGTTCTATATATATATATCATGGCAAAATAACATGAGTATAGTATAGCATGGCCGTGTAGTGTAGGTATAGTGAACATGAAGTGAATGTAAGTGTCCTAAAAGGTCCTTACATGAGTAAACAAATTTAACATAAGTTCAAATATGAATGTCAACCAATCTCAAGAGTATTCTCGAACCCAACAGGCTGTAATCCAGGGGTAAGGAACCACGGGTCCGAATCAAGTGTTAGTAACGGGAGTTCAACCTAGTGTTAAAGTATTCCAAACTAAACAGGCTATAATCCAGGAGTAAGAAAACACAGGCCCTCATGATAGCTTGTTTGTGTTAGTAGAGATAAATTCATGATCTAGAGGGACTCCTGAGATTTCATTGGATTCGCACTTGAACTACCCCAACACCCCGTGTATTTTAGGTTACAGTTAAAATTACTAGCTTTACTCGAATCAATGAATACGTCAAGTTACAAGATTGAGTTCATGTCAATATCAAGTATTCGTGTCAAGTGTTCATGTATTCATGTCAAGTTGTATTCATGGTTCGAGTCAAGTCAGTTTCAATAGCAGCCATTGTGTTCTGATGTTTAAGTTCATGTCAAGTCATAGTATTCTGGTATTCAAGTTTTGGGATATTCAACTTCAAGTGTTCTGGTTGATAATCAAGTATTCGAGTTCAAGTTTGATTTTGGATTCTGGTTTCAGTTTGGATTAATGTTAGAGTTAGAATCTTATGAAAAGGACTTTGTTCTTGCAATAGCTTTAATTCGGGAGTAATCGGCAACTGCTACACATGAACGGCAGGATTTGTGTCTTTTTCCAAGACAATTGCCATTGAAAACTCTGTTAAGTTATCTAACCTGAATAGGCAAGCACTCACTCCGGCTCCCTGGGGCTCAAGAGAAATGATACTGCTTAAGCCTATGTTAATTTTATAGTCCTTAAAAAATTGTTTGCATATCTCGAGGGGGTTTTATAAAAAATATGTTAATATTGTTTTAAAAATGACCTCGAGGGTGATTTACAAGATTTAGGGTTTTCATGGACATGTATTTTAATTATTAGGGTATTTTAATGATAAAACCTTAGCTTTTAAAAGTTTATGATATTTTATTGAAAACTAGCCATTTTTTGCAACTTGATAGCATTTTATTAACAATTTAATCTTTCATTTAAAAAAAAATAGTTTCATAATATGTTTTTATTGAAAATACGGATTTATAATTTTTTTATATAATTTTTCAAAAATTAGTTTTGCTTA
This sequence comes from Agapanthus africanus, assembly GCA_030015575.1. NCBI lineage: Eukaryota > Viridiplantae > Streptophyta > Magnoliopsida > Asparagales > Amaryllidaceae > Agapanthus > Agapanthus africanus. The sequence continues at coordinate 260,766,332 of JASDDO010000024.1, forward strand.
GAAAATTCGTGTTTCTTAAAAACCGTATTTTATTTCCTTTCGAGATCGAATAATCCGTGGGAAGTTCTGCATCTCGCTCTACTATCCTAAGAATGTGCGATAATCCGCACCATCCATTAGCGGGTCCCTTAACGAGAGTTGTAGAGGCGTATTTGCCAAGAATTATAAAATACCGCTTTAAAAGAAACCCAGTTTTGAAAAGATGTGGTATTTTAATGTAAAAGTTATTCTTTGAACCAACAATATATATATATATATATATTTAGATATCGTGCTATGAAACCAAAGTATCCGTGTTGGGTAGGTCGTTACCCCATGAAGTTTTTCTAAGGGTATTGTTTTAACAATTATCGAAAAGAGATTTATACTAAAGTTCATGGTATTTTAATGAAAAAGTTCGTTTATATTTGTTTCACATGAAAATCTTGGTTGAACTCGAAGCTAAATGATTGTACTCAAGGTTACAAGTAGGGTGGTAAACTTAGTTGGTCTTATGCATTAAGGAAAAGGGAGTTCCAAGTTCTTAAAAAACGTATCGGATGTAACTCCACTTTACCGATATATTTTTAGGAGATGATTTGAAATGAAAAGAAGAGAAGATGAAAGGGACTTACGGCTTTATAATTTTAAGAAGAGGGTAAGGAAGAAGAGAGGGGGTTTCGTGGCGTCGCGGAAGCTCCGGAAACGGCTTCGATCTACGATGGAAGGAGCTTGGTTGCTATCTCCACTTGCACTTAGGAACTTTTGAGGTGATTTTATTAGAAATTTTTAGAATAGAGGGGAGCTAGGGTATGGGGTGGTATTTATAATGAAAATTAGGGTTTTGGAATTAAAATTTTGGATTAAAAAGATATTAAATGGTGAATTGAAGGGTCTCTGTTTGATTGCAGGAAAATCAAACAGTGCAGGGGAGTTAAGCGAAGCTGAAGGGACAAGTGTGCAAAGCACGAAGGAGATTGGAGCAACTTGGACCGTCGGGGCCGGCCAAATCCAAGAAATAGGCGGTCGGATTTGATCAATCTGTCTTGAGATTTGTACCACGTGTCAAGTTGGATATGTACACCTCGCTGCGCCTGTTTGATTTTTCTGAAACTTTTCATTTCTCCGTGTATTGCACGTGCAACTCTTGGGCTTTCAAAAATTAAAAAGAAAAATCTGAAGAATAATAGGGTCTGATGGGATTCGAACGCACAGGCCATGTCGCAACAGTGCAGAGGCTTTACCGGTGAGCTATACGTTACTTCTTACTTTTATTGAACAAAAATAACTTATAACTTCACATCAGGCTGAAATACCCCTCTTCTGTACAAGAAATTTTTGTACAGAGATTTCAGAATCGTTACAGGAATGGAGAGTGGAGATGCAGGAATTTTCCACTATCATTTTCTCTCAAACAATCAAGCTCAAGAGAGCATGCATGAAGAAGAAGTATGAGGAGTGAGTCTCTCATAACAAGAAAAATGGCTAAGGGTTGAGAATGAGAGAAAGATAGAATGGCTTTATAATTTTTTCAACATTAAAGAAAAATATCTCACACCCATTTTTTTAATAAACAAACGAAGCTCATCCCTCTCCACATTTTTCAACCATGCTCAAAGCCATCTCACCTAGCCACCTCATTATCATGAATATTCACAAATGAGGTGTCCTTCTTCTAGAAGTATTCCGCACAAATACGGAATATAACCTGGTATACATATCGAAATATATATATGCGAATTCGTATAAAAATATGAATAGCCAAGAGAGAGAAAATGAATACTGAATAATAATACTAGAATATATTTATTAAAAAAATATATATAAATTATTAAATCAAAATTTGATTTAATAATCCAACTTAATCATAAACCGGCTAGTATTATCAATCGTCCAATTAAAGTCCGTGTACCCTATACACATATTTAATTGGACACCTGTATATACCAACATACGTCATCTACATCGTATCGTCTGAACTGGAAAAACCCTCTAGTTGGAACTCTAAAGACTCGACAATACGCCGGCAGTGCGTTACGGGATAAATCCATAATCACAAGCACGCCAGCGACACTAGCTGTACGTAACGTCTACCCAGATATATACCGAAAGGAAGATCGACAATCAAGTCCGTTCGTACCTTACTGAGCTTGAATGTGACAATCTCCGTATAATCCGGTCTCTTCGTCTAAGAGTATCGCATATCGGGTCTTGGAGATGGAGAACGTCGGATGCCTAATAACCCGATAAGTCGTGTCGAAACCAAGCTCATCACCAACCGAGAAATTACTGAACTCCCATCGGTAAATCTCATCCACCACGGCCACAGATTTAGGGTGTTGGCCAACCGATTATTGCGCGACATCGACTCCTAATACAAGGAGAGATGAATCCCTAACAATCGCTCACTGCTTCCATGCGGCTCGGGACTGTACCCAATTAAAACTTGTTTGCACGACTCTTTTGAGCCGTGGTAGAATAGTAATCAAAGTATAGTGGGAACTCACACGAGACAAATGATGATCTCAGGTCAAAAGACTAACCTGTACTCATGCTACTAGAGAACTTACATCTGACAATAGATATAATACCATCTAGAAGTTCTCAGCATGTCCGTCCGATGTACTCTCCTCCAGTAAGCACATGTATACTATCTTAGGTGACACAACACTAATGGCTTATTGTCACGCCCCGCTTCCCAGAGTACGCAAGATTGGACACGTGACATAGCCAATCATGCTACCTGTGGGTAAGAAGTATCCATCCACAGTCACATTACGGCTGTAGAGATATCAAGAACAAGATAAATAAACTATCTAACACATGTCCAAATCCATAATAACAAGAGTCAATGATAAATAAGTGCGGAAGCAAATGATCCAATACAATAATAGAAAGGTACGTCCCATAATGCGGGCTCACATCTGGAAATAAAATGCAAAAAAATAACTAATCACTACAGAACTCACAAATCAGCCTGCTGGCTGAAGTACTCCTGCTCGGTCGGCGACAGTGGTAAAGAATCTGGGCCATGCAAAACCCAGACGTCAGCGCGTCATGTCAACCAATAATATAATATGAACATGGTAATAAGCAATGCAGAGATAAACATGAATAAAGCAATAATATGAAACAATAGTGCAGGGTAGTGTGCAGTGGGTAACTAAACTGTTCTATCGGGTTTCTATTCTAAAGTCTTTGAAATCAATTGATGACTCGTCGATGTAACTCAATAGTATCTCGTGCGTGCCCGGGACCACGGTCAAGATTCTCGGGGCTGAATCCGAGACGTGCCGCTAGGCAGTAACAAGTAGCAGGATGGATGAGTGATGTCAGCATCATCACTCCGGGGCTGGCCTAGCCCGTAAGACTGATCAGAACAGGTATCGAACTGTTGAGTTACAAGTCGGTTTCACCTTTGATTTCCCCATACCCCCAAGTTATGTATGTCGAGTCAGGTATTCAGTAATCAAGGACTAATGCCAACACAGGATCAGGTAAAAGCAGGTTTGTCTGGATAGACAACAGGAATGGTCCATGAGGACTCCATGTCAGGTTTGTTGGCATTAGGCATGAGATCAGGTAATAGGTCAGGTCATGGTACATCAGGTTAAGTCGATAGTAAAGGGTACCATATCCGGTGCATCGGTATGTATATATATGTCATATGTAGCAATGTCAGGTCAATATGTAACGCAATCGAGGGTGTGCTCACAACAGGGGTATAATCGAATAAGGAAATAACAGCAGGAAATAATGTAAACGACAATATCAGTTCATTTAATCACAATATAGTGCAGTCGTATTATCAGATTAACAAGTTTCGAGCACCCTTGCGGTGCAATAATCACAAGGTAGTGCAAAATCAATAACAGAAGGTAATAGAGCTACATGTGTACGGCTATCGTCCTTTAAACAGTAAAAGTGATTAACTGGTAACTTCGTTATTAGGGTTAAAGTGGCAAATGTGATTTTAGGTTACAGTATCATGATATATGTCATAATGCGTCCAAATAATAAAATAGCTCTACTTAGTTAAGTTTTGCAAGTTTAATGAGTCAAACACATTTAATTTGTATAACATAGCATGTAGCAAGTAATACTTGCCTCGACGGTTTCGCGAACCGGGAAAACGGACGTAGCGTCGGCGGAAAAACACGCGACGGACGCACGGTTCACGGATTGAGTCCAAACAACGAACAGTGAGACCATGCGGACCGGGGTACCTTGCTGGAATGTCGGGTCAAGTCGTCGGCACGGCCGGATTCCGGCGAACCGTCAAAACAGCGACAAAGTTAGCAAAATACAAAGCATGGACAATATCGACCAGAGAGGGGATAAATGAAGGGAGGAGGTAAAGAGAAGCTTACAGGGATAGCAAGGGTGGCAACCGCGACGGGGTCGACGGGGATGGGGCGCCGGCGAGGAGCAGTGAACGTGGCAGATCCGGCTAAAGGTTGCTGGATCAGGTGGTGCTGCGATGAGGGGAGGTAATGGCCGGGTTTTGGTCGCAGGGGAAGAGGAGGTGGTCGGCGGTGGCGCGGGTGACGACAACGAGGGTCGACGGCGGCGTTTTCCGGCGAACTGAAGAAAGCGATATGGTTGCAGTTCGGGTTCTGTTGTGGCGCCGGCGCACGGGAAGGAGGAGGAAGGTGGCGAGGTCGGGAAGAGGGCGAAGGGGAGAAGCTGGCGTCGTCGGCGACGAGATGCGGCGGCGACGGCAAGCACAGCGGGTGCAGGTGGCTACGACGCTGGGCTGCAGGCGCTGGAAGGAAGGGAGAAAGGAAGGAATGGGTAGCGGCTGCGACGAGGGTGATGGTGGTGGTGTCGTCGGCGCAGGGGCTGCGGTGGCGACGGGCACGGTGACGGCTAGGGTTGCGACGAGGCTCTCGTGGGGTTCTCGCGATGGAAAAGAAATGAAGACGAGGCTGCGTACTTAAATATATGGGATAGAGAGAGAGAGAGAGAGATAGAGAGAGAAAGAGAGTTAACAGGCGGGGGCCCACGAGGGTTTGAGCCTCGTGATTGGCTGAGGTGGGGGAAAAATTTAAACTTAAAAGATTTCACAGAGATTAAAGGAATATATTTGTAACGGATTAAGGTTTTAGAGTATATTATAGTTTTATAATATTTAATTAAATTGGGATTTTGGCGCTAAATGAAACATTTCCAAATCGTGCCCGGGTTGCGTCCAAATATTTAAAATTTAAATAATAGGATTTTAAGCGGGTTCCAAATTTTAAAATGAGATGTCTTATGATTAAAAAGCATGCCCCCTAGTCGGACACTTGCACGCGCGCGTAGCCGTCCAAACTCGCCCGTTTCACCGAACGGGATGAAAACTCGACGCGCGGACGCTACCACGCGACTAGGGGTGACGATTAGGCCAATACGGATATTTTTAATTTCATTTTAGGTGTTAAAATTTGTTACATGCAAAAATGACTTAGCCGGTTAAAATTTTGCAAAAAGAACCAAACAAGCAAGATAAATAAAATGAGCAATGTCAAACACTCAACCAGTAACGGAAATAGTATTATTGGGCTCGGGTGTTACATCATACCCAACTACAAAAAGAATTTCGTCCTCGAAATTCCAAGAATACAAGATAGATAACTACAGGAAAAGGTGAGGAAACTTCTGCCGGATCTCGTCCTCTCGCTCCCAAGTGGATTCTCCATGCGATCGATTACCCCAAGAGACTAGCACAAGAGAGATAACCTTGTTCTTAAGAACCTTTTCCCTTCGATCCTTGATTTCAACCGGTCGCTCTTCAAAAGTTAGGTCCTCCCGTACAGTCAACTCCGTATGATCCAAGACGTGGGTTTCATCTCGAACATACCTCCGCAGTTGAGATACATGAAACACATCGTACACACCTGCCAAGGACTGTGGTAACGCCAAACGGTACGCTACCTCTCCAACACGCTCCAATATTTCGAAGGGTCCAACGAATCGAGGACTAAGCTTTCCCCGACTCCCAAAACGAATCACTCCTCTAGTCGGTGATATCTTCAAGAATACCAAATCACCCACGGCGAACTCTAGAGGTCATCTTGACGTGTCAGCCCAACTTTTCTGTCTGTCTTGAGCCGCCTTCATATGCTTCCTGATTGCATTCACCTTCTCGACTGTCTGTACCACCAAATCTGGTCCTAGTAACCTTCGTTCACCAACATCATCCCAACAAACAGGTGAACGGCACTTACGACCATATAACGCTTCAAACGGAGCCATCTGAATAGTCGCTTGGAAGCTATTGTTGTAAGAAAACTCCACCAAGTGTAGCTGATCCTCCCAAGAACCCTTGAAGTCCAACATACATGCCCTCAACATATCTTCAAGAGTTTGGATCGTTCTCTCTGACTGCCCATCAGTTTGAGGATGATAAGCTGTGCTAAACTTCAATCGAGTCCCCAAACTTTCTTGTAAACTCCTCCAGAAGTGTGACAAGAACCGAGCGTCCCGATCGGACACGATGCTCACCGGTACTCCATGCAATCTTACAATCTCCTGCATGTACCGCTCCGCCAAAGTCTCCGTCGATTGACCAACCCGAAAAGGAATAAAGTGAGCTGCCTCGGTCAACCGATCGACAATCACCCATACTGCATTGTTGTCCTTTGGACTCCGCGGTAAAGCTGTCACGAAATCCATGGTTATATGTTCCCACTTCCACCGAGGAATCGGAAGTGGTTGCAACAAACCAGCAACCCTTTGGTGTTCAGCCTTGACTTACTGACATACCAAGCACTTAGCCACGAAGCGAGCAATCTCCCGTTTCATGCCTTCCCACCAGAAATGCTGTCGAATATCTCGGTACATCTTTGTACCTCCCGGATGTACAGAGTAAGTTGAACTGTGTGCCTCCTTCATAAGCTCTTCACGCACATCCCCCTTTGGCACACACACACGGCTACCATATCTCAACGAACCGTCTTCGTGGACCAGTAAATCTATTCGTAGTCCGGCTTCAACCTGCTTTCAAAACCTTTGCAGTCTAGGATCCTGCGATTGTGCCGCTTTAATCTTCTCAACTAAGGACGACTGTACTTGCAACTGCATCAACTGTCCCGTAGAATGTGGTAGCACAACCTCCAAGTCAAATCTTCGAAAATCCGCAATGATCTCCTTCTGTGTAGTCAATACCTGAATCGCTGGTAACCGACTAAGCGCATCCGGCACGACGTTAACTTTTCCCGGATGGTACTTAAGATCAAGGTCGTAGTTGGCCATCAGCTCCAACCATCTGCGTTGCCTCATGTTCAACTCCTTCTGAGTGAACACATACTTCAAACTCTTGTGATCTGTAAAAACTTCGACTCTCTCGCCCAAAAGGTAGTGTCTCCAAATTTTCAAGACGAAGATCACGGCCGCAAGCTCCAAGTCATGAGTCGGGTAATTCTTCTCATGGGTCTTCAGTTGTCTTGATGCGTAAGCTACGACCTTCCCATTCTGCATCAAAACACATCCCAATCCTTTTCCAGATGCGTCGCTGTGAATCACCAGTCCTCCGGAATTGTCTGGTACGGTCAGGATAGAGGCAGTTATCAACTTCTGCTTCAACGTCTCGAAGGCCAATGCACATTTATCCGTCCAAATAAAAGGTACTTCCTTGCGCGTAAGCTTGGTCAACGGTTCTGCTAAACGAGCGAAGTTCTCCACAAATCTCCTGTAGTATCCGGCCAAACCAAGGAAACTTCTTATCTCAGCCACATTTCTTGGAACAAGCCAATCTCGAACTGCTGCAATCTTTTCGGGATCGACGGCGATTCCATCGCCCGACACAACATGCCCCAGAAATTTCACTTCTTCCAGCCAAAATTCGCACTTACTCATCTTCGCATACAATTTCTTCTGTCTCAGTGTCTGCAGTGCGATCTTCAAATGCTCAGCATGCTCCTCCGGACTCTTCGAGTACACCAGAATATCGTCAATGAATACCACAATAAACTGGTCCAAGAATGGTGAAAAAATTATGTTCATCAAATCCATGAATATTGCCGGCGCATTCGTTACTCCGAAGGGCATCACTAGATACTCGAAATGTCCATACCGAGTTCGAAACGCCGTCTTGCAAATATCTTCTGCTTTCACTCGAACCTGATGATATCCAGATCGCAAATCCAGTTTCGAGAATACTCTCGCGCCACTAAGCTGCTCAAAAAGTTCTCCAATGCGAGGGATCGGGTACTTGTTCTTAATAGTCACCCGGTTCAATTCTCGATAATCAATGCACATCCTTTTCGTGCCATCCTTCTTCTTTACTAAAAGAACTGGAGCTCCTCAAGGCGAGTTGCTGCTTCGAATCCAACCCTTCTCAAGTAATTCACCAACTTGCTTCTTAACTTCTTCCAATTCCACTGGTGCCATCGAATAATAAGCTTTAGATACTGGCGCTGCACCAGGAATAAGGTCAATCGCGAACTCCACGTCTCGCTTCGGCGGTAAGCCTGATATATCTTCAAATACGTCCATAAAGTCGCGAACAATTGCCGGCTCTTCATTACTATCAACTTCCATAGCTGCAAGAACACTGCGTGTCGGCCTAGCCCTGAACTCGACTGGCCCGACAGAACTGCTTCCCCCAGTAAAGGTAAACTCAGGGTGTCCGGGAATCTGGAAAATTATCTTCCTTGCCCTACAGTCAATGTGGGCGTGGAAAGTGCCAAGAAAATCCATTCTCAAGACAACTTCATAGCTGCCCGTATCTATTACCAAGAAATCTGCAAAGAGCTCCCGTCCGCACACAACAACTGTACAATCTCTACATTCTCTACTAGCTATGATTTTCCCATTCCCAGTGTGTATGTCCCAAAAACTAGACAGGGTCGTGCAGGTAATCGAGTGTGTAGTTATAAATTTGGATGACATAAAACAGTGGCATGCTCCGGAATCAAATAATGCCAATGCGGGAAAACCATGAACGAGTAAAGTACCTGAAACCACTTCTCCTGATGCCTTAGCTTCCTCAGCTGTCAACATGAAAGCTCGAGCCTGATTAGGTCCTTGAGTCAGCTGTTTCTGCCCTTGGAACGGTTTCTGCGGAGGCCTCTGAATATCATCCCTCGTACGAAGCTTCGACGGACAGGCACCAACTGCGTGATCAGCCGCTTTACAAACCAAACAAAGTCCCAGCCTCCTTCGACAATCCTTCTGCACGTGCCCAGGTAAACGGCAGTAGTCACAAATCACGCTCTTTCTTCGATCAACGATCACAGGCTTCTTCATGGGTGCTACACCTCGACGGTCCACTGGAATACCTCTGCGACCATGAGCTCTGTTAGGTACAAATGCGGGCTTCCTGGCCGCAACTGCTGTCTGCTGTAGGTTCCCTTTCATTCCCAATAAACTCTGCTGCTCCCTGGCTTCCGTAAGAACCTGCGAGAAAGTGGTCAAACCCAGGGAGACAATCTGCCTCTGGATGTCCACATCCAAACTGCGCAAGAACCTTCGCGCCCTGTCTGCCTCGTTGGCGACTAAGGGTCCAGCGAAGCGGCTGAGTCTCGTCCATTCCGCTGCATGTACGTCCACAGGTGCTCCATTTTGCCTCAGCCCAATAAATTTCTCTTCCATTTCCTCCCGTGCAGTCCGCGGGAAGAATTTCTCCAGGAAACTTTTAGAGAAATCCGCCCAACTGATTGGCTTGGGCAAGCGGGTCTCCTCCACAAGCCACCACTCTCTGGCGTAATCCACTAGCTGAATGCGCACCACATCAACTCTTTTGTCCTCTGGGATCTGTGCCGCAATCAGCAAATTCTCCGTGTCCACTAGCCACTGCTCGGCTGGCAACGGCTCTTCCAGACCAGTGAAAGTAGTAGGACCCAAACGTCTGAAATCTGCCACGGTCCCTACTCGGTCAACTGGTTTCGCTCCAGCTTGTTTACAGACTGCCGAATGGCCTGCAAACCCTCCTGAAATGAATCTGCTTGCTGCTGGATCAGCTCAGTTTGCCTCTTCTGATTTTCCAACATTCCACGTATCACTCCCAACATGGCGGCTTCATCCACGCGCCTCTGATACGTCTTGAAATTCTTATCTGCCATATTCCTGAAATCAAAACACCCAACCTTAGCATGATGATAGATTCAAATATATAAATCAAGGCTAGAACTCCAAGATACTTAAATAGAGTACCGCATTGTAACTATGCTGCGGTATCATAGCCACAATTACTTAACTCCACCCAAGTCGCCTAGGTCCTAGAGATAACAAGAAATCAGGTTTTCGAGTTAACATGCAAAGTAAGTTTGCACGTCGACATAATCCGGAAGAATGTGATTCAAGAATGGTAAAACGGTCAAGGTGGTAGGACATGTTTTCCTAAGCACGGGTATTCTGATTCGTGTATCGGGTACAATACCCAACTACAAAAGAATCAACCCAACTAACCTGGCTCTGATATCAAAAAAACCATGTCACGCCCCGCTTCCCAGAGTACGCAAGATTGGGCACGTGACATAGCCAACCATGCTACCTGTGGGTAGGAAGTATCCATCCACAGTCACACTACGGCTGTAGAGATATCAAGAACAAGATAAATAAACTATCTAACACATGTCCAAATCCATAATAACAAGAGTCAATGATAAATAAGTGCGGAAACAAATGATCCAATACAATAATAGAAAGGTACGTCCCATAATGCGGGCTCACATCTGGAAATAAAATGCAAAAAAATAACTAATCACTACAGAACTCACAAATCAGCCTGCTGGCTGAAGTACTCCTGCTCGGTCGGCGACAGTAGTAAAGAATCTGGGCCATACAAAACCCAGACGTCAGCGCGTCATGTCAACCAATAATATAATATGAACATGGTAATAAGCAATGCAGAGATAAACATGAATAAAGCAATAATATGAAACAACAGTGCAGGGTAGTGTGCAGTGGGTAACTAAACTGTTCTATCGGGTTTCTATTCTAAGTCTTTGAAATCAATTGATGACTCGTCGATGTAACTCAATAGTATCCCGTGCGTGCCCGGGACCACGGTCAAGATTCTCGGGGCTGAATCCGAGACGTGCCGCTAGGCAGTAACAAGTAGCAGGATGGATGAGTGATGTCAGCATCATCACTCCGGGGCTGGCCTAGCCCGTAAGACTGATCAGAACAGGTATCGAACTGTTGAGTTACAAGTCGGTTTCACCTTTGATTTCCCCATACCCCCAAGTTATGTATGTCGAGTCAGGTATTCAGTAATCAAGGACTAATGCCAACACAGGATCAGGTAAAAGCAGGTTTGTCTGGATAGACAACAGGAATGGTCCATGAGAACTCCATGTCAGGTTTGTTGGCATTAGGCATGAGATCGGGTAATAGGTCAGGTCATGGTACATCAGGTTAAGTCGATAGTAAAGGGTACCATATCCGGTGCATCGGTATGTATATATATGTCATGTGTAGCAATGTCAGGTCAATATGTAACGCAATCGAGGGTGTGCTCACAACAGGGGTATAATCGAATAAGGAAATAACAGCAGGAAATAATGTAAACGACAATATCAGTTCATTTAATCACAATATAGTGCAGTCGTATTATCAGATTAACAAGTTTCGAGCACCCTTGCGGTGCAATAATCACAAGGTAGTGCAAAATCAATAACAGAAGGTAATAGAGCTACATGTGTACGGCTATCATCCTTTAAACAGTAAAAGTGATTAACTGGTAACTTCGTTATTAGGGTTAAAGTGGCAAATGTGATTTTAGGTTACAGTATCATGATATATGTCATAATGCGTCCAAATAATAAAATAGCTCTACTTAGTTAAGTTTTGCAAGTTTAATGAGTCAAACACATTTAATTTGTATAACATAGCATGTAGCAAGTAATACTTGCCTCGACGGTTTCGCGAACCGGGAAAACGGACGTAGCGTCGGCGGAAAAACACGCGACGGACGCACGGTTCACGGATCGAGTCCAAACAACGAACAGTGAGACCATGCGGACCGGGGTACCTTGCTGGAATGTCGGGTCAAGTCGTCGGCACGGCCGGATTCCGGCGAACCGTCAAAACAGCGACAAAGTTAGCAAAATACAAAGTATGGACAATATCGACCAGAGAGGGGATAAATGAAGGGAGGAGGTAAAGAGAAGCTTACAGGGATAGCAAAGGTGGCAACCGCGACGGGGTCGACGGCGATGGGGCGCCGGCGAGGAGCAGTGAACGTGGCAGATCCGGCTAAAGGTTGCTGGATCAGGTGGTGCTGCGATGAGGGGAGGTAATGGCCGGGTTTTGGTCGCAGGGGAAGAGGAGGTGGTCGGCGGTGGCGCGGGTGACGACAACGAGGGTCGACGGCGGCGTTTTCCGGCGAACTGAAGAAAGCGATATGGTTGCAGTCCGGGTTCTGTTGTGGCGCCGGCGCACGGGAAGGAGGAGGAAGGTGGCGAGTTCGGGAAGAGGGCGAAAGGGAGAAGCTGGCGTCGTCGGCGACGAGATGCGGCGGCGACGGCAAGCACAGCGGGTGCAGGTGGCTACGACGCTGGGCTGCAGGCGCTGGAAGGAAGGGAGAAAGGAAGGAATGGGTAGCGGCTGCGACGAGGGTGATGGTGGTGGTGTCGTCGGCGCAGGGGCTGCGGCGGCGACGGGCACGGTGACGGCTAGGGTTGCGACGAGGCTCTCGTGGGGTTCTCGCGATGGAAAAGAAATGAAGAGGAGGTTGCGTACTTAAATATATGGGATAGAGAGAGAGAGATAGAGAGAGAAAGAGAGTTAACAGGCGGGGGCCCACGAGGGTTTGAGCCTCGTGATTGGCTGAGGTGGAGGAAAAAATTTAAACTTAAAAGATTTCACAGAGATTAAAGGAATATATTAGTAACGGATTAAGGTTTTAGAGTATATTATAGTTTTATAATATTTAATTAAATTGGGATTTTGGCGCTAAATGAAACATTTCCAAATCGTGCCCGGGTTGCGTCCAAATATTTGAAATTTAAATAATAGGATTTTAAGCGGGTTCCAAATTTTAAAATGAGATGTCTTATGATTAAAAAGCATGCCCCCAAGTCGGACACTTGCACGCGCGCGTAACCGTCCAAACTCGCCCGTTTCACCGAACGGGATGAAAACTCGACGCGCGGACGCTACCACGCGACTAGGGGTGACGAGTAGGCCAATACGGATATTTTTAATTTCATTTTAGGTGTTAAAATTTGTTACATGCAAAAATGACTTAGCCGGATAAAATTTTGCAATAAGAACCAAACAAGCAAGATAAATAAAATGAGCAATGTCAAACACTCAACCAGTAACGGAAATAGTATTATTGGGCTCGGGTGTTACACTTATGAGACCGGTCACCGCCCCTCGTCGGGGTCTCGAAACGTATACACTAGTCTACTCTGGAATATTGATGCCCAGTCTCGATACTCCCATGACTAGGGACATTTTAAGAATGTGCTTATGAACTACCCAGCTCTCACGTATATAATCGCCATCATAATGCTGGTAGTCAAGCAAGAATCCTACGGGTTTTATCATTATGAATTAGTGACATGTAATAACAAGTAAAACGTATATACATTAATGATAAAGACAAACCAGAAAGTATACTATCATTTCGAGTAAGAGTGTTCTAACTGTATAGGTTCTTCCTCAATTATCATAATCGCCTACCTGCAATTACAATAATTACCTTGAGGGCACTATATTCAACAAAGTCCACCTTAAAATACATGCATAGAGGAAATGACTGCAATGTTTCTACATATTTGTGCTCATGATGTGAAACATAGAGTCATAAAGAGGCAATTTTTTAGATCAGGTGAAATGATAAGCAGGCAGTTTAGTATGGTTTTGAACTCTATGTTGCGACTAGAAAACGTTTAGCTAAAAAATCCTGAAGCGGTTCAAGCGAACTCTACAGATGATAGATAGAAATGGTTTAAAAAATTTCCGGGAGCACTTGATGGAACTTATATCAAGGTTAATGTACCTATTATTGACCAGCCTAAATACCGATCGCGAAAAAGGATGTAGCAACTAATGTGCTAGGGGTTTGTTCACAAGATATGCAGTTCATTTATATTCTGCCGGGTTAGGAGGGTTCCGCAGCTGTTTCTAGGGTTTTTCGAGATGCAATATCGAGAAGAAATGGCCTAAGAGTTCCTAAAGATATATAATTGACAATCCACAATAAAATTTCTAAAATTATATTATTTTCTATTACGTTGTTGCTCCAACATCTTGATAATATACATTTTTTGTTTTCTTAATTTAGAATACTGTTATTTATGTGATGCTGTATATATGAATGGAGAAGGGTTTCTAGCGCCATATAAAGATCAACGATACCATTTAAATGATTTGAGGCAAGACTATCAACCTATTAATTCGCATGAATTTTTTAATTACAAACACCCGTCTGCTAAAAATGTCATAAAAAGATGCTTTGAAAGGGAGATGGGCAATTCTAAGAGGCAAATCTTATTATCTTATAAAGATACAGTAAGGACCTTAGTGCTCGCGCTGCAAGACTCGTGGTAATGGCGGAAGCGAAAATAAAAATTTATAGCAAGCGCTAGCGGCCTATATCCTAGAATCGATTCCAAACACAAAACTAGAAAACTAAACTATCAAGGTTAGAGGGTTGGCTATCTTTGTAGCGTGTCCACGCAATTGTGGAAGGCCCCTGCACTGCTCCAAGGACTCTAGCAAGGTTCTGAAGTCGTCGCGAACGAGCTTGAACTTCGATCTTTCTCATCGAAGATGATCCACCCGGGAGAATACGAATCAAGTTTTAGCTTCACACCATATAATCTAGTGAAGCAACTCATGATCACAACTTGCTAGGATGTAATGGTGAGAATGATGTAGTGGTGGTTATCTCATGATTTTTCTCTCTTTTTCAAAATTTCCTTTCTCAAGTTTGAAGCTAACAAAACAAGAAGAAGAGGAAGAAGAAGCATGAATGAATTATGAAAAATCCATTATCTATTTTCTTTACATCTCTTCTTTTAATCAAGAGAGTGCGAATCACCATATGACTCATGACATGAGTCATGAGCCCACACTCATCTAAAAGCTTCCACAAAAGAAAAGAAAAAGTGTGTATAAATACACATTCACTCACACACATACACATACACACATATATACATATAACTAAATATGTATCAAATATATATACTCGTATTTTTATCAAAATACGAATACTGTATTCGTATAAAAATACGAATACCCGTATTCGTATTGAGACAAAAATACATGTATTCGTATTAAGATACAAATACCCGTATTTATACAAATACTCGTATTCGTATAAATACAGTATCCGTATCAAAATAAAAATACCGTATTCGTATAAAAATACGAATAGTAAAAAAGAGAGATAATACTAGCTCGCAATGATCCGGCTATCTTTCAAACCTGCCAGTATTACCAAAACGCTTGATTAAAGTATGTGCACTAAATACACGTATTTAATCGAACCTGAGTGTGTATCAAAATACACACAAACTATATCGTTTCGCCTGAACCGGGAAACGCTCTGTGTAGGACTTTAAAGACTCGACAATACGTTGGCGGTGAGTTTAACCATAAGCACGTCGGCGGAACTAGCTGTACATAACGGCTACCCATGTATTGAACGAAAGAAAAGTCGACAAGCAAACTCGTCCGTACCCCTACTGAGCCTGTAAGTGACAATCTCCGTACAGTCTGGTTTCTTTGTCTAAGAGTATCGCATACCGGGTTTAGGGATGGATAACGTCAGACCTTAATAACCCAATAAGTCATGTCGGTGTCAAGCCCATTACCAATCCGAGAAACTACTGATCTCCAATCAGCAAATCCCATCCGCTCTAGCTAGGGACTTATGGTGATAGCCAACCGAACACAACACGACATCGGCTCCTTATACCGGGAGAGACGAATTCCTGACGATCGCTCACTGCCTCCATGTAGCTCGGGATTGTACCCAACTAAAATCTGTTTTCACGACTCAGTAAAGCCGTGATAGGGAAGTAATCTAAGTAAAGTACGAACTCACACGAGACAAATGGTGATCTCAGGTCAACATACTACATGTACTCATGTTAATTGAGAACCGCTATCTGACGATATGTACAGTACCATCTAGAAGTTCTCGGTGAGTCCGTCCGGTGTACTCACCTCCAGTGAGCACATGTATACAATCTCAGATGCAACACATCAATGGTTATGAGATCTGCCACTGCCCCTCGTCGGGGTCTAGAAACATATATACTAGTCTACTTTGGAATATCGATACCCAGTCTCGATACTCCTACGACTAGGGATATTCAAGGATGTGATTATGGACTACCCAGCTCTCACAAGTATGATCGCCATCATAACGCTGGTAGTCAAACAAAGATCCTATAGGCTTTATCATTATGTATTAGCGACATGTAATAACTAGTAAAACGTATACACATCAATGATAAAGACAACTCAGATAATATACTATCATATCGAGCAAGACTGTTTTACCTGGATAAGTCCTTATTCAATTATCATAATCGCCTACTTTCGATTACAATAATTACCTTGAGGGCACTATAGCCAACGGATACAATATCGAATAATTTCAGCTTGTGCTTTGTTGCATAATCATATTATAAGAGAGATGCCAACATATACTTTTGAAAAAAAATTGATTGATAATGAAGAAGAGTATCAAAAGTTGGAAGGTGATGACATCATATATATTGAGAGTTCTATTGAATGGACAAATTGGAGAGATAACTTGGCCGAGGAGATGTGGAATTCACGACATTTTTAGATATATATTTCAGAGTAATTTTGATATGGATATTTGTCAGCTTATTTAAACATGTGTTTTTCTAAAAGTAAAAGTGGGATTCCCTGGAATCCGATTCCCTGGAATCTTCTATTCCAAGTAAGAAGCGCACCCCATATCTTGTATCAAAACTCGTATTTGTTGCGCTCTGGGGAGACCGGTGTAGCAATAAAACTTTTTTCTTTAATACGAAATTCTCTCCTTTTAATCTCACCTCCAGTGACAATAACTTCCTTTTCCGCCATTCTTTTTCGATTGCATCCTCATTTCCCCCTTCTCTTTATCGGTCGATTTCGACGAGGTTAGTTCTAATTCTCTCTCTCGCGCGCCCTAATTTCAGCAAAATTTATGCCCGTTTTGAATGTTTAGGGGATTTGTTTAGATTCAGGGCTTCAAAAGTTATGAGATTCGTGTAATTTTTCCCTTGATTTAGGCCTTGGAATGTAATTTAGAGAATCTGCTCTTATAAATTCTTGTTATGTTTTGTTCAATTTTTGCTAGTCATATTTGTATAGTATATTGTTAACAAGGTGCTGTTTGTGTCTGGGTGCTGCGGTAGAAAGAAATGGATGGATCAACCAGAGGAGGAGGTGGTGGTGGTAATGAAGTGATCTTGCCTAACTACAAGCTAGGGAAGGCACTAGGTATTGGGTCCTTTGGTAAGGTGAAGATAGCTGAGCATGTCTTGACTGGCCACAAGGTTGTCATTAAGATCCTCAACCGCCGCAAGATAAGAACATGGAAATGGAGGAGAAAGGTATCTCGTTAGGATGGTTGACGCGTTACTAAGCATGCATGTTTATGTTTCTCTTATTAAAGCTTAAGTTTTGACTTCTCATGAGCTGTGTTCGGAAAAAAATAGTTGATGGCTGAGAGTTCAAATCTAGACTGTTCTTTTGCATTTGCTTAATGATTTGCAATACACATCATACGCGTCGGTTGTCTGTAGAGATAATGCAGAAGTAGGCTGAGGAATTAAGAAGCAAACAATTTGAGATGCATGAAGAGCTCCACCTGAGTATGCAATTACTGTTAAATATTCTACTTGGTGTTTTGGGAGTTCTACCGAAAATTCATGAAATTAGATTATAATGGTTAAGGCATTTCTTTGAACAAGATGCCTAGTGTATGGAGTTACTGCTTATAATTTAATCCCTTGGTAAGGGGACTGTATGGATAATGGGTATTTCACTATAATACATGCTTCAAAGACGCTCAAATATATTGTGCTAATTCTACCAATCATGTTGGTTTTGGCAAAAAATGTATTAACAATGCCACAATTAACAAAAACAGTTGGTTAACACCTAGGCAGCCACTTAGGTTATACACCAAAGGTAGAGAAGGCTATATTGAGGTTTTACACGTTATGTCCATAAAATATATTCATATACTTTTCATAGTTACCCAAGCTCCTAGCTGCCATATATTATCTACTATAAGAGATGAGATGAAAAGGTGTTAAAAACATGTTAGCTTTATTAATTAAGAAATCACACAAGGAGATTCATATTATACTGTTTAGTGTTAAATATACATCCTTATTTGGATTGCATTATGAAATGTCTATGATCGAAGAATTTAAGGGCGGTGAAACCCACTAACTCAATCAATTAAGGGAAGATGCTCAGGTCAATTAAGCTCGTAAAACAAAATGAGGTTCAGCAAGTAGATTAGAATTTCATGCCTTGTAGCTTATTTGCTAGCTAACAACCATATAATGTTGTGCAACCTGCCTTCCTGAGTTAGGTGTGGCATTGACGCGACCTGGATCACGCCACGCCAGGATGTTACCTTCCGTTGATCTGCTGACGGCGGCGATGGACGGCTGAGATTGGATCTGGAGGCAGGCTCCTGAAGCGTGTGAATCTCAATGGGTTTGAGATTGTTGTTGCCGAGCTACCTGCAAGGAAGTCCTGGGGTGGTTGTACCACCAAGACCCTCCGACAGTCAAGTTAGAGAGGAAATCCGAGCAGGGTAACGGATTAGTGGAGTAAAAATGGCTTACTTGAACCGTCTGAAGAAGGGGTTTATATAGCGGTGGCAGCAGGCAGGGCAGGCGCGAGAATCACGCCAGCCGTTACGCTCCTGACATCACGCCCGCGTGATGAGCGGGATCTCCCATTAATGGCGAGACAGGCTCGTTAATGGGGGATCGTGATGGCGTGGAACGTGAGATGTGGCCGGCGGATATCTCGCGCATGGCGAGATTCACGGGATAGCGGTTGCGCCTGTAAGCGGTGCTGTTGATCGGTCGATGAGACCGAGAAAGATGATCTCGGCGGGAGAGCTCGCGGACGAGTGGGAGAGCCGAGATTTTTTGGTTCTGTGGTAGCCCGGAGATGAGCTGGGAGGCTGAGGAGGCCAATTGTGCAGGGGGTTCGGAGGAGAGCCAGCGTTTGTTTGTGGGACAGGCATAGGAGTGGCCTGGTCGGCCACTGTAGGTCCTTTCTTGTGAGCTTTGGGACACGTTATCCGCCACGTGTCATGATCTGGGAGATCACCGATACCGAGTATCATCATTAGCCCCCCACTCTCGTCCCGACCAGCTGACGGATCGGGTCGAGAGTGGTCTGCCGGGTCACCCGATGTGAGCTCCTTTCGAAGATATCGTCAGGGCGTGTTCCCGGGCAATCCGTTGTGTTTTCTGGATGACGCCAGCGAATCAGGGGTGCGATCTCTGCTTTAAAGAGGGTGCGCCGGATCGTGCGTACTTCCGCTGAAGTGACAGTCCACGTGTCGGGCGCTGGTTGGCTGATACGACGGGCCGCAGACTTCTGGCGTCTAATGGGATGCAGCCAATGCGCGTGCGACAGGTGGAGCGATCGTGGCCGTCGAATGCGAGGAGTTGTTTTGGCGGGAGTTGACTGTCGCCGTTGGATGAGAACGCCGACAGCTATAAATAGAGGTGGGGTCCGCTTCTGGGCCCATATCTCTTCATATTTTCCTCATTTTGAGTCTTGTTAGCTCGGCGCTCTCCTCTTTAGGTCGGATCCCTGCGTTCCCAAGAATTTCTTTCCATCAGGTTAGATGTCTTCCTTTTCTTTCTCCTGCTTCTTCTCCTTCTGAGTCGAGTTTGTCTTTCCCTTTGGCAGGACAAATGGATCGATCCAGGGCTCTTGGTGCCCTCGGTGCTCTGTCCCGGAGGGAGGCCAGCAGTGTGGCCGCGCCTTCGGCTGACCCGAACCCCGCACCAAATGTGCCGCCGCTGGCGGGGCCGTCTGCTTCGTCATGAGCTCCCGATGATTGTCCCGGCGGCGGCCAAAGGCGTCTACGGGTTCTCGAGCCCCAGACGAGGGATGCAGGTGAGGATGAAGACGGGGTTCCTCTTAAGAGGAAGAGGACGGTCTCTCGCGCACCACCGTTGGAGATTCCTGAGAGAATTCCTATGCAGGTGGGGGACGTCCATTTCATGGTCCCGTCCGGGCTTTCCGTTGCTGCTGGCCTGCTTGCTGGTATGGAAGAGTCTGCTGGGGGCAAGATTCCGCGGGGGACCCTGAGGACCCAAATGGCGGCTATAGCTCAGGAGGCGGTGCAGGTATGTACTTTCTTATGTGTTGTTTTGAACGCCCTTTCTTTAGTTTGAGTGTCTCTAAGTCTCCCAGTTGTTTCTCGTCAGGTCCTTCAGCGTTGCGCCCTTGTTACTCGCATGGAGGCCGAGGGGGCTATCCACGCTACGAGGCCGGCGGGAGAGTCTTTTTCGGAGGCCGAGAATCTGCGACTTGAGCTGCGTCTGGAGAGGGAGAGGATGGCTGTCCTGGAAGCCTAATCGGCCGCCGCGGAGCTCGCCGTCTCAAAGTGCCGGGAGTCCTATCACCGCCTAAGTGAGTCCCACCGAGTCGTCGAGGCGAAATTGATGGAACTGGCTGATCGCTTTGCAGCCTTGAAGAGAGCGAGGTATGCCAGCAGGCGGGATGCCGAGGCAGCGCTTCAGGCGGCGTAGGTTGCCGAGTTTCGGGCTAGGAAGGCGGTGACTGATTACAAGGGGTCGGACCAGTTTTACGTTGACCTCGGTGAGGCCTCCGCCATTGCATGGAACAAAGCTTTTGATGCCGTCAAGGAGCAGTTTCCAGAGTTTGCCGATGGTGAGCTTCATGCTCGGGTCCCACTTTCGGTGGTCATGCCTCCGGCCAACGGTGATGAGGGAGGTGAGGCCTAGGCGGGCTTGCGGCTCAAACTTTTTGGCTTTTCCTCCTCTCTCTTTTGTAAGCCTCCGGGTAATTTGATAAGGCTGGGGAGCCCACAATACCCTTGTAAAGACTTTTGGTTTTGTGAATAAAAACTTTTTGCAGTTGTATTTGCACGCGTATTTTCCTTTGTTGGTAAACACTTGTATTTGCACAGTACTGCCTTCGTTTTATGTCGGTTCTTCGTCTAGCGATCACACGTCGAGTTGCATCTATTCGTTTGCCAATTGTGCAAAGACTAGTGGGGAGACGGTGTCTCCATGGCTTCGAAGTCGAGGTGGAGATCGCTCAGACGTAGATAGACCGGATGCCTCTTGGTGAGGGCTTTGTTCCTTAGTTGTTGGAGGGGCCGTCAGAAGCCTACTAAGGACGGACCGAGCAGGGCAGCTGCCCGGTGCCTCATGGTGAGGGCTTAGATCCCTGGCGGTGTGGGGGTAGGGAGCTACCAGCCAGGGATAACCGAGCAGGGTAGCTGCTCGGCTGTCTCTTGGCGAGGGCTTTGATCCCTGGCGTTGTGGGGTAGGAAGCTACCAGCCAGGGAAAACCGAGCAGTGTAGCTGCTCGGCGCATTTTGGCGATGGTTTTGATCCTTAGCGCGGAAGGGGCCGTAAGGGGCCTACTAAGGACGGGGCCGAGCAGGATAGCTGCTCGGTGCCTCTTGGCGAGGGCTTTGATCCCTGGTGTGTTGGGGTAGGGAGCTATCAGCCAGGGATAACCGAGCAAGGGCGGGTCCGGTTGCCTCTTGCAAGGGCTTTTGATCCTTAGCGCGGGAGGGGCCGTAAGGGGTCTACTAAGGACGGGGTCGAGCAGGGTAGCTGCTCGGTGCTTCTTGGCGAGGGCTTTGATCCCTGGTGTGTTGGGGTAGGGAGCTACCAGCCAGGGATAACCGAGCAAGGGCGGGCCCGGTTGCCTCTTGCGAGGGCTTTTGATCCTTAGCGCGGGAGGGGCCGTAAAGGGCCTACTAAGGACGGGGCCGAGCAGGGTAGCTGCTCGGTGCCTCTTGGTGAGAACTTTGATCTCTGGTATGTTGGGGTAGGGAGCTACCAGCCAGGGATAACCGAGCAAGGGCGGGCCCGGTTGCTTCTTGCGAGGGCTTTTGATCCTTAATGACGGGCTGGGCAGGGTTGCTGCCCGGTGCCTCTTGGCGAGGGCTTTGATCCCTTGTGTGTTGGGGTAGGGAGCTACCGGTCAGGGATAACCGAGAAAGGGCGGGCTCGGTTGCCTCTTGCGAGGGCTTTTGATCTTTAGCACGGGAGGGGCCGTAAGAGGCCTACTAAGGATGGGCCGAGCAGGGTTGCTGCGCGGTGCTTCTTGGCGAGGGCTTTGATACTTAAGGATGGCCGAGCAGGGTTGCTGCCCGGTGCCTCTTGGCGAGGGCTTCGATCCCTGGTGTTGTGGGGGTAGGGAACTACCAGCCAGGAAAAGCCGAGCGGGGAAACCACTCGGCTGCCTCTTGGTGAGGGCTTTTGATCCCTGACGTTGTGGGGTAGAGAACTACCAGCCAGGGATAGCCGAGCGGGGAAGCCACTCGGCTGCCTCTTGGTGAGAGCTTCGATCCCTGGCGCTGCGAGGTAGGGAACTACCAGCCAGGAATAGCCGAGCAGGGTAGCCGCTCGGCTGCCTCTTGATGAGGGTTTCGATCCCTGGCGCTGCGAGGTAGGGAACTACCAGCCAGGGATAGCCGAGCAGGTTAGCCGCTCGGCTGCCTTTTGATAAGGGCTTCGATCCCTGACGTTGCGAGGTAGGGAACTACCAGCCAGGGATAACCGAGCAGGGTAGCCGCTCGGCTGCCTCTTGATGAGGGCTTCGATCCCTGACACTGCGAGGTAGGGAACTACCAGCCATGGATATCCGAGCAGGGTAGCCGCTCAGTTGTCTCTTGATGAGGGCTTCGATTCCTGGCGCTGTGAAGTAGGAACTACCAGCCGGGGATAGCCGAGCAGGGTAGCCGCTCGGCTGGCTCTTAATGAGGGCTTCGATCCTTAGCGCTGGAGGGGCCGTAAGAGGCCTGCTAAGGATGGACCGAGCAGTGAAGCTGCTCAGTTGCCTCTTGGCGAGGGCTTTTGATCCCTGGCGTTGTGGGATTGGGAACTATCAGCCAGGGATAGCCGAGCGGGGAAGCCACTTGGCTGGCTCTTGGTGAGGGCTTTTGATCTCTGGCGTTGTGGAGTAGGGAACTACCAGCCAGGGATAGCCGAGCGAGGAAGCCACTCGACTGCCTCTTGGTGAGGGCTTCGATCCCTGGCGCTGCGAGATAGGGAACTACCAGCCAGGGATATCCGAGCAGGGTAGCCGCTCGGCTGCCTCTTGATGAGGGCTTCGATCCTTAGCGCTGGAGGGGCCGTAAAATGCCTGCTAAGGATGGACCGAGCAGTGAAACTGCTCAGTTGCCTCTTGGCGAGGGCTTTGATCCCTGGAGTTGCGGGGTAGGAAGCTACTAGCCCGGGATAACCGAGCGGGGAAACCCCCCGTCCGCCTCCTGTTGAGGGCTTTGATCACAAAGACAGAACTCCTCTTTTGCAATGTTCTAATGTTCCCTTCTTGTTATTTGAATGGAAAGGACTTTTTAGAAAAATTTACATCGTCTTTGTGAAAGGAGAGATGCACACTCGTAGGCATTGATTTCACTTGTACAGCTTGAGCTTCTCGGAAACTTGCGCCCATCCGCGCCCTGTAAGCGGTAGGCTCCGCTGGGAAGTACCTCAGAAACGAGGAAAGGACCGTCCCATTTTGGAGAAAACTTGTGCAGACTGTTCTGATCGACGAACTCGTTTCGCCGTAGGACTAGATCTCCGGTCCTGAAGGAGCGACGCTTGACCCACGCGTTGTAATATCAGGCAGTTTGCTGCTGATAGGCGGCAGCCCTGATCTGAGCCCGATCTCGTTTCTCCAACAAGATGTCCAGGTTGGTCCGTAGTGCCGTGGTGTTTGCTTTGTCGTCGAAGTGTTCGACTCGATGACTGGGTAGCTCGATCTTCGCCGGGACCATTGCCTCGGTCCCGTAGCAGAGGCTGAAAGGGATTTCCCCGGTGGGGGTCTTCTTTGACGTGCTAGGGCCCATAAGACCCGGGGCAGTTTCTCGACCCAACTGCCTTGGCGTCCTTCTAGGCGGGTCCGGAGACCTCGGAGGACGTCCCGGTTAGCAACTTCGGCTTGCCCGTTGCATTGGGGATGTGCGACCGCGGCAAACTTCATGAGGATATGATATTCATTGGAGAAATTCTTCACTTTCTCGTTTTCGAAGTTCGTCCCGTGGTCGGTGATGACACACCCCGGGATACCGAACCGGAGTACCAGGTTGTTCTGCAGGAACTTGATGGTCGTGGCGGCATCCGGTTTCCTGATGGGGACGGCCTCGATCCACTTTGTGAAGTAATCTACTGCGACAAGGACATATTTGTGCCCACCCGCACCGGTAGAGAACTGGCCTATCATGTCCAATCTCCACTGGGCGAACGGCCACGGGGAGGTTAAAGCGGTCAGCTCGGTAGCCGGAAGACGAGGTATGCTTTCGTAGAGTTGGCAACTTTTGCATCTCCTGACGAGCTTCTGGGCGTCTTCGTGAACAGTTGGCCAGTAGTACCCCTGGAGCAATGCCTTCTGGATTAAGGTTCGGGCCCCTTGGTGTGTGCCGCTGACCCCTTCATGGATTTCACGGAGGACGTAGTCGGCTTCGTAGGGGTCGACGCACCGGAGCAGGGGCTGAGTGAAGGTTTTCTTGTAAAGGTTCCTGTTCCAGACGAAGTGGCGGGCTTTGGTCCGGAGACGGCGGGCTGCTCCCCGATCTTCTGGGAGCGTACCATCCCCTAGGAATTCCACGAGGGGCTTCCTCCAGTCTTGGCCATCTTCCTGCGCCGTATACACATGAAGTATTGTCGCTCCGTCTTCCACGCTGGGCCGTGGCAAGGTCTCGAAGAGGATAGATCGCTTGTTGTTGGTCGAGTAGGACGAAGCCAGTGCTCAGGGCGTCGGCTTGGGCATTGAGCTGCCTAGGTATTTGCTCTTCTTGGACTTCGTCAAAATTCTTTTGAAGTTTTCTTACTTCGGCCAGGTACTTCACCATTAGAGGTTCCCGAGCCTCGAATGGCCGGTCACTTGGCCGACGACTTGGGCTGAGTCACTGCAGATTCGAATTGTTTTCAGCCCCAGCCCAGAGGCCATGCGCAGTCCAGCCAGCAGGGCCTCGCACTCTGCCGCGTTGTTTGAGGTCTTGAATCCGAGCTTTAAAGAGTACTCCATTTTTGCCTCGTTCGGGCCCCGAATGATGAGGCCGGCACCACAGCCTTCCTCGGTTGAAGACCCGTCGACGTAAATGACCCATTCAGGGATTGAGTCGAGCCTCCCCACGATTGGGTGTTGAGCTGCGAGGGTTAGCGTGGACTCCGGTTCCTTACTGGCGATGGTGCTTTCGACGATAAAATTGACCAGGGCCTGTGCTTTGATGGCCTACCTCGGACGATATTTTATGTCAAATTGGGACAGCTCCCACCTCCACTTCTCTAAACGGCCTGAGGATTCCGGTGACGCGAGGATAGTCCCCAGCGGGCGCTCGGTAAGAACGAAGATAGTGTGTGCCTGGAATTAGTGCCGTAGCTTCCTTGAGGCCACAATAAGTGCCAAGATGATCTTCTCTATGGCCGGATACCTCGTTTCCGCATCTTTGAAGACGTGGCTCACGTAGTATATCGGCTTCTGCACTCCGTCGACCTCCCGGACGAGCACTGAGTCTGCCGCTTGGTCGGATACCGCCAGATACAGTGATAATTCATCTCCTTCAACTGGTCGGTGAGCAGCGGTGGCATAGCAAGATGCCTTTTTAACTGGCCAAAGGCGGTCTGGCACTCTTCTGACCACTCGAACCTCGGAATTTTCCTTAAAGGTTTAAAGAATGGTAGACACTTTTCCCCAAACCTTGACATGAAACGACTCAGAGAGGTTACCCGCCCTGTTAGTCGCATGATCTCGACGTTGGTCTTGGGCACGGTCATGTTGAGGATAACGTCGATTTTTTCTGGGTTAGTCTCGATCCCTAGTTGGATGACCATGAAACCGAGGAACTTTCCCCCGGTGACCCTGAATGCGCACTTGGCGGGGTTCAGCTTCATCTTGAACTTGCGGAGTACCTCGAAGGCCTCGCCCAGGTCCTTGGCGTGGTCGGTCGACGAGACTGATTTGACGAGCATACCGTCGACGTAAACTTCCATGTTCCTGCCTATCTGTGGCTTGAACATGCGGTTGACCAACCGTTGGTACGTAGTCCCGGCGTTCTTGAGACCGAATGGCATCACCTTGTAGCAGTATACCCTGGTCTGTTGTGAATGCGGTGAGATCTTCGTCTGCCGGATTCATACAGATCTGATTGTAGCCGGAGAAGGCATCCATGAAGCTCAATAGCTCGTGGCCCGCCGAGCTGTCAACGAGCTGATCTATCCGAGGTAGGGGATAGTTGTCTTTGGGGCAGGCCTTGTTGAGATCGGTGAAGTCGATGCACATGCCCCACTTCCCGCTTGATTTCTTAACCAGGACTACGTTCGCTAGCCATTCCAAATAGGGCACATTCCGAATGAAGTTAGCGGCGACGAGCCGATCTACCTCGTCCTCGATAGCCTTCTGTTTGACCGGGGCGAAGCATCGCTTCTTCTATCTGAAGGGTCGGGCCGTAGAATCTACCCCGAGCTTGTGAGATATAACTTTGGGGTCGATCCCAGGCATGTTAGCAGGCGCCCAGGCAAATACGTCGGAGTTGTTTCTGAGGAAATGAACCAGGTCATCTCGCTGAGTTCCTGTCAGAAGCGACCCGATCTGAACGAGTTTTTCGTTGTCCCCTTCTACAAGGGGACCTCTGTCAGAGGCTCCACCGGGGTCCCTCGGACATCTTTTTGCTCGTCTCGAGTGTCCAGAGAACCCATGATGTCACCCTCACCTTCGACATCGTCGTCCGGCCTCTCCGATGAAGATGCTGCGGTGAAGCAAACCTTTGCAATTCGCTGGTCTCTATAGACCCGACCTATCCCGTCCTGGTCGAGAGGGAACTTCATTTCCAGGTGGTAGGTCGATATCAGGGCCTGGAGGGAGTTCAGCGTGGGGCAACCAAGGAGGATATTATAGGCCGATGGAATTCTCGCTACGATGAATTCCACCGGCACTGTCCGCGTACGGCCGGCCTCCCCAATGTTGAACTGCAGAGTGATTACCCCTTCCGCCGGGATGGAATGGTTAGTGAATCCTGAAAGGACGTGGGAGGTCGGCCTCAGCTCTGCCGTGGTGAGCCTCAAGCGCAGAAAGCAGTCGTAGAAGAGAATGTCTACCGAGCTTCCCGGATCGACCAGAATCCTGTGCATCTCGTATTGATGGACCCGAGCCGTAATCACCAGGGGGTCGTTGTGGGGCAGAGATATGCTGTGAAAGTCCCCGTCGTCAAAAGTGATCGGCTCGGTCTCCCTGGCCTTCTTCCTCGGACGACTGTTGGCCTCCGCGGCTGGCGTGGGGTGTTGAGTCTTGCAGGTACTCGACATACCCCGCATCGTCATGACCATGATTTTTGACGAGCCTCGGCTCCTTTTGGTGAGGTTCCTTATGCCCCCGATAAGGTTGTCTTTGAGCTGCCGCGGCGAGTCTCGCGTGCGCGACCCCGTCGAGGGAGGGGGTGCTGGTCATGCCTGCGAATAGACGAGCTGACCGCCACCGCCTCGGGAGGGACATGGGTGCGACGAGACTCGGGGCGAAGCTCTCTGGCGTAAGACCTCGGAGCCAAACGAAGCGGTGCCCATCGGGTTCTTGAATATGTCGGCCCGGGGGACCTATCCAACAGCGAGGAGACGATCGGCCGGGCCTGCACGAGCGGAGCCTTCTTGTTAGGTCCACGTTACCTCTCCCGGTGCTTTCGGGGTTGCGGAAACGGTAAATCAAATTTTTTTCTAAACTTTGTAACATGGACCGTAAAAGCCGGATCTTTGCTAAACTAAACTAGCAAACTTGCCAAAGAGAGTTAGCTACTATGGAAGATGGTTATACCTAAACTTGAACTCCTTCTTCTTTAAACTTTGTAGAGGTTGATGGTTCTCTTCTCGTCGCCTTCTTCCGTCGAAGATGGATCCACCTCGAAGGTTCGACCTTTGGGCTCTTCCTCGATCTTTGAGTGAACTAGGGTTTCCGGCTTGCTAAACCTTGAACCTAGAATGAGTAGAGAGTATCTAGGGGTTGTTTTCTTTTCAAGGTGAGGGATTCTCAACACATGAGAAGGAGTCACCTTGAGCTTGAGGAAGAAGAAGATGAAATGAAGAGAGAGAAGAATTATGATAGAATGAGCTATCTTTTTCTTTCTAGCAACCATAATGCCAAAAGAAAAAGAATTATCTAAATAATAATAATTCAAAATGAGAATAGTTGATGGTAATTTGGAATGACCACTATCATGCTTCATTAAATGAAATGTAAGCATGAATCAAGGAGGATCTTTACAAAGCATGATGGTGGTCAACATTCAACCATGGTCAAC
Source organism: Agapanthus africanus (assembly GCA_030015575.1). Taxonomy (NCBI): domain Eukaryota; kingdom Viridiplantae; phylum Streptophyta; class Magnoliopsida; order Asparagales; family Amaryllidaceae; genus Agapanthus; species Agapanthus africanus. Next base: position 260,794,758 of record JASDDO010000024.1, read on the forward strand.
AAGTCAACCATGGTCAACAAGTCAACAAATTCAACCATAACATAATTCTCATTTAATTACTATTATTAATAGATAATCCATAAATCCATTAGGGTTTGGAAAATGATGACTGTCAACTGTGCATACGCACCCGTTCCGAAACCCTAATGAAAAACCTCATCCTCCGCCTCAAGCAACTGTGCATACACACCTGCATTCTCGTTCCGAGGAACAAGAATACTGAGATATAAAAGCAACCCCAAAACATATACCAGTATCTGGCTCAAACCAGAGCCTGCCAGTATAATCCGTCCGGACTCCAAACGTGCACAAGTGCGCGGATGAGAACGAACCCTGTCGCAAAACCATGCGACCTCTACTCTGTTTTGCCCAGAGGCGAATACCCTCTGTGTGGGACTCTAAAGACTCGACACTACGCTGGCAGTGGGTTTAACCACAGACCGTAAGCGGCACTAGCTGTGCGTAACGGTCCCCAGGTAGATGCCGACAAGAAGGCTGACGAGGTGAAACCCCATCTGAACTCCTACTGAGTCTGAATGTGACATTCTCCGTACAGTCCGGTCTGTTCGTCTGATACATCGCATGTCGGGCCTAGGGGGCGGTAAAACGTCAGTCCCCCAATAGCGGTACAAGTCGTGTCGGAGTGAAGCCCAAAACACCCTGAGATAACACTGGAAACCTACCAGTATATCTCGCTTGCTCTGGCCAGGGACTACTCGTGTAATGGCTCTCCTAAACACAGCGCGATGTCAACCCCCAATACCGGGAGAGACGAATCCTGTCTAACCGTCACTGCCTCCAAGTGCTTCGGGACTGCACCCAACCACTACCTGTTTGCACGACTCCTTTGAGCCGTGGTAGGGTAGTGATCAAAGTGCAGTGGGAACACACTCGAGGCGAAGTGCCAGTGTCAAGTCAGCGGACTAAGCTGTACTCATGTCACCTGGGAACTGATAACTGACGATAGATATAATACCAACCTTTCAGTTCCCTGCGAGTCCTGTCCAGTGTACTCGTAACCCAACGAGCACCCGCATACTATCTCAAGTACGACGTACCGACGGCTGTGGGACAGACCGTCTCCCGTGCTGGGATGAGACGCGCATACGCTTGTCTACTCCGGAGTATCGATGCCCTATCTCGATACTCCCACGACTAGGGACGTGTATAAGGATGTGCTTGTAGATTACCCAGCCCCCACGAGTGTGATCGCCATCACAACGCCGGTAATCAAGCAAAGATCCTAAGGGCTCTACTAATGCGTATAGGTGATATAATAAATAAACACACATGTACACATTAAAGCAGAGACAAACCAAGTAGCATACTACTATATTGAGCAAGATTGTCTGTACAACTGTGAATATCCCAAGCTTCCATCAAGTAATATACATACTAGTATGATACAGTAATGGCCTCTAGGGCATATACACTAGCAATCTCCCACTTGCACTAAGGCCATGTACTGGCGTATCGAAGACCTATCATCTCGATCAGCCGCTCGAACTGAGTCTGGGGTAAAGCCTTTGTGAATGGGTCCGCAGTGTTGTCCTTTGTATCCACTCTCCGCACCTCGATCTCCTGTCGATCAATGATCTCCCTGATCAGGTGATACCGCCTTAAGATGTGCCTGGATTTCTGATGGGACCTTGGTTCCTTCGCTAAAGCTATAGCCCCATTGTTATCGCAATACAAAGGTATTGGGTCAACAATGGACGGAACCACCTGAAGTTCACTAATGAACTTCTTAATCCAGACCGCCTCTTTTGCGGCATCGCTTGCAGCAATGTATTCAGCCTCCATCGTCGAGTCTGCGACGGTATCCTGCTTGGAACTCCTCCAACATACCGCCTCTCCGTTGAGGGTAAACACAAAACCCGAGACAGACTTGCTGTCATCTTTGTCACTCTGGAAGCTTGAATCGGTAAAGGACTCGACCCTGAGGTCTCCATTACCGTAAACCAGGAACATCTCCTTAGTCCTTCTCAGGTACTTGAGAATGTTCTTCACTGCTGTCCAGTGGTCCTCCCCTGGGTCTGACTGATACCGGCTTACCGTGCTCAACGCGTAAGCTACATCTGGTCTTGTACATAGCATCGCATACATTATAGATCCTACCGCCGAAGCGTAGGGTATAGTGCTCATGCGAACCCTCTCCTCGTCAGTCTTAGGAGACATCTTCTTGGAGAGGGTAATTCCGTGCAATGCGGGTATGTTACCGCGCTTGGAATCCTCCATACTAAATCTCTTTAGTACGGTCTCTATGTACCTGGACTGCGAAAGTCCCAATAGTTTCTTGGATCTATCTCTATAGATCTTGATCCCCAGAATGTACGAGGCATCACCCAGGTCCTTCATGGAGAACCTTTGTGACAAAAACAGCTTGACCGATTGTAGCATAGGAATGTCATTTCCTATCAAAAGAATGTCGTCCACGTACAAGACTAGGAATACGACAGTTCGTCCTACAATCTTCTTATAAACACAGGGTTCATCTTCGTTCTTGATGAAATCAAATTCCTTGATTGCCTCATCAAAACAGATGTTCCAGCTCCGCGATGCCTGCTTTAATCCATAAATGGATTTAAGCAACTTGCACACCTTTCCGCTGCTCCCACTGTCTACGAAACCTTCTGGTTGATCCATGTAAACGCACTCTTCCAAACAACCGTTTAGGAAAGCCGTTTTAATATCCATCTGCCAGATCTCATAGTCATGGAAGGCAGCAATGGCAAGTAGGATCCGAATGGATTTGAGCATAGCCACCGGAGAAAAAGTTTCGTCATAGTCCAAACCAGGTCTTTAACGAAAGCCTTTTGCAACGAGTCTAGCTTTATAGGTTTCCACCTGCCCATCTACACCAAGTTTCCTTTTGTAGATCCATTTGCATCCAACGGGTTTTACCCCAGATGGAGCAATATCCAAGGTCCACACTTTATTGGCGTACATGGACTCCATTTCGGATTGCATTGCTTCCTGCCACTTATCAGAGTCCCTACTGATAATGGCCTGCCTGAAACTGGTAGGGTCATCTTCTTCCAAGATGCAATCCTCTCGATCCCCGTCTATGAGAAAACCGTAGTATCTCTTGGGCGGATGAGAAATCCTACCAGATCTGCGGAGTGGCTGAGGTTCGTTTGGGGTTATTGAATCTAGCGGTTCCTCCAAATTTTCTGTTAAAGCTTGTGTTTCTGGAATTTCATCCAGTTCTACCGTGCTGCCACTAATGTTTTTAACAAGAAATTCTTTTTCTAAAAATGTGGCATTTCTTGAAACAATTATCTTCTGTTCCTCTGCATGGTAGAATAGATATCCACTTGAATCTTTTGGGTATCCCACAAACTTACACAAAACTGCCCGTGCCTCAAGTTTGTCTGGGTTCTGCTTTTTGACATAAGCTGGGCAACCCCAAATCTTAATACGTTTAAGATACAAACTTTTACCACTCCATATTTCATACGGAGTCTTAGGCACGGATTTGGATGGAACTTGATTCAATAGATGTGCTGCAGTTTGAAGTGCATATCCCCAGAATGAAAGAGGTAACTCAGCACTACTCATCATGGAGCGAACCATATCCAGTAGGGTACGATTCCTCCGCTCCGATACACCGTTGTGCTGTGGTGTATAAGGAGGAGTAAGCTGAGAGAGAATACCATTCTCTTTTAAGTAATCTAGGAATTCCGTGCTTAAGTACTCCCCTCCCCTGTCAGACCGGAGGATCTTGATACTTTTGCCTGTCTGGTTCTCTACTTCGTTTCTGAATTCCTTGAATTTCTCAAAAGCTTCAGATTTGTGTTTCATCAGATACACATATCCGAACCTAGAGAGATCGTCAGTGAATGTGATGAAGTACGAGAACCCACCCCTTGCATGTATAGACATCGGACCACATACATCACTATGTACGAGTCCCAAGAGCTCTGCTGCTCTTTCTCCTTGTCCGGTGAACGGAGATTTGGTCATCTTCCCTTTGAGACAAGACTGACAAGTTTCATAAGATGAAAACTCGAACGCATCCAAGAGTCCATCTTTATGCAACTTACTCAGTCTTTTCTCTCCGATATGACCAAGTCTACAATGCCACAAGTAGGATTCATTCGTATCTGAATTCTTCCTCTTGCGTGTGTTTTGTATATTGAGAACTGTATTCTGATTTAGAACGTAGATACCATTACACAGTGTACCCTCTGCAACCAATACCTTATGTAGGTAGATGTTCATGATATTCTTGTCAAGAACAAAGTTATATCCATCTTTATCGAGTAAAGAAACTGATATGATGTTGCAAACCATGGAGGGTACATAGTAGCAATCGTTCAAAATCATAGTCTTGCCATTTGGCAACACTAGGTGATATTCACCGACGGCTGCCGCATTAACTTATGCTCCGTTCGCTACTCTGAGCGACATATCACCCGGTGCAACTTTCCTACTTTTTCTCAGTCCCTGCAATAAATTACAGATATGAGATCCTGATCCGGTATCAAGTACCCAGGAGGTAGGGCTGACCGTAAAACAGTTCTCAATTACAAGAACACCTGAAGTAGATGCAAAACCATGCTTCTTCTTCGACTGGGTATCCTGGAAATCCATACAATCCCCTTTCCCATTCTCATACTCATGACTGTTGTCACAAGTTAGAGCTGAACCAAATTTCCCCAGTCCCGAATAAGAATTCGGATCGGTCAAGCGATACATTTTATTATCTTGATTAGGGCGTGAAAAGGTTGCTGCCTGGAGAGAGAGAAAAGAAACACTCAGCGTATGCTCTTGCAAGATTAGATTGGTTTATTAATTTATCTAACCAGGATGTCTCCCACTGTTTCCTCAAATTCTTCTTAAAACCTTTTTAAAAGAAGAACTAGCCGGGTTTTAATTCACGTCACAATACTTGCTTAACCTTTCAGCCAGGCTAGTGTCGGTACTTCGAGGGAGGTTTTCCAACGCTTTCGCGAAGTTCCTTAATTAAATAACCTCTTTTCCCTGGGGGCGTAGCTCCGCTAACACCTTTCTAGACACCTACTAGGTTTATAGCATTGATCGTTAAGTGAAATAATCTCCCGAGAGTAAACCAACTCATCAGTGGGATCGGGATCCAACTGTCATTGTGTGATAACTTAGATGGAATCCACTCTAGTCACCACACTCCAGAAGGTATGCTAAATCTGCAAGTTTCAGTTCTTTTGAAACTCCCGATGCAGTTTTTGCCCCTAGGACCCAAGTGATCTTGACACAGTCAACAAATCAAAAAGTCCTAGTCAAGTTCATCCCGTCATTATCTTGATTGCATTAAACCCACCTGCATAACCCTTGACACAGTCAACAAGGTTCTACAAATGTCCTAACCAATCACATTGTATCCAGCAAATAAGCTACACTTAGCTACCGTTCACTGCGTCTTGACACAGTCAACAAACGCAGCACGAATACTAAGTATAACTTATAAGAAACGACGGAGGGCTACGGCTGGGTTTTTGGCGAAAAAACCCGTTAACGTAATGAACTTGATGTCGTTGAAGGAACCTGATACACTTTTGAAAAACATAGTGGCGAAAACTTTTGCTAAAGAGGTCACTCCCTGTGAAGGGATCTCGGCTCTTTCCTCGTCGAGTGAGGTGCTGGGCATTCGTAAGATGAATACCTCGATGCAAAGCAAGAATAATCGACTATGATGAAGTCATTACCCTGACGCAAACCTTTTGTCCAAGGGGTCACTCCCGATGAGGGGATCTCGGCCCTTGCCTCGTCGATTGAGGTGCTGAGCATTCATAACCAAATACCTCGATGCAAAACAAAAAGATGAACGTCCTTGTAATAACAGCTTTTTGAAAAACTTGTTCCAACAACGTCTTTTAGGTTTATTTTCTTGCATTAGTTCTTTTAATGCGTGATATTCTTGCATTAGTTCTTTTAATGCGTCCCATCATTTAATCCTACCATTGCAGAAAACAACCAAAATATGACGTACGCTTATGCCATTCGCATTCGCCACGGGGTCCCGTCATCACTCGTTAGGTTACTTAACTAACGACAGAGCGGGGGCTGGGCTAGCGCGGCTGTAAAACATAAGCAACGCCTAAATAGAAAGCAATGATAGACATTACAGATCACAGATGAATACATTGGATATACTAGCAATCCGCAATCCTTTCGAGCCTGCAACGAAAAACGGATTACACGGTCGCGGTGAATAGCCAAATACCCCACCCAAGACCCCTACGGGTGCGGCAAACTACCCGCCAAGTACCCGGTAGTTTGTGCACCCCTCCATGGGTCTATCCTAGGAGCAAAAACAGTAAAAAGAATTATACAATGACGGCTACAACCCCGACCCGGTTGTGCGGCCATACAAATAATATTATTACATCAATTTACATTTACAAATGAATGAAAGAAAAACAAAAGCTCATCTCACATCCACCCCGGCTATTCACCCGCGACAGTCCAACAGATTCATATACACAATCCAATATCAAACACAGATCATGTATAACCCCGACCAATCGACTTATAGCGATTAGCCGACGTTCAATACATGCAAACATCACAGATATAACCATCATAGTCAAAGTGCAGTGAAGTTCGGAAAAAAATACGGAATTATAGGACCCCAAAAGCAAATTTCTGTTCTGGAAAATCTGGGCACATATAATATATTTTAAAAATCCCAAAACCAACACAGAAGAACACTGCACAAAAAACGATGCACTGAAGGGTCGAAACAGCGGCGGATCCGCGGCCATGACAATAGATGAGGCCGCGGATCCGCGGCTCTTTCAATTAATTGATGGATCGTTTTTCTTGGGTGTTCATAAAAAACCCTGAGCCGATTTTAGGTGTATAACAAATCTTGTTTTGACCAGAAAAAAATTTAACAGAAACTAGGGTTTTTTAAAAGTTTGGATTTTGGATTTTTTCGGTTCCGAACTTCGTTACACTTCACTACCAAGCTAGTTTAAGTTTAGTTAGGCTCTGATACCACTGTTAGGTCCACGTTATCTCTCCCGGTGCTTTCGGGGTTGCGGAAACGGTAAATTAAAATTTTTTCTAAACTTTGTAACATGGACCGTAAAAGCCGGATCTTTGCTAAACTAAACTAGCAAACTTGCTAAAGAGAGTTAGCTACTATGGAAGATGGTTATACCTAAACTTGAACTCCTTCTTCTTTAAACTTTGTAGAGGTTGATGGTTCTCTTCTCGTCGCCTTCTTCCGTCGAAGATGGATCCACCTCGAAGGTTCGACCTTTGGGCTCTTCCTCGATCTTTGAGTGAACTAGGGTTTCCGGCTTGCTAAACCTTGAACCTAGAATGAGTAGAGAGTATCTAGGGGTTGTTTTCTTTTCAAGGTGAGGGATTCTCAACACATGAGAAGGAGTCACCTTGAGCTTGAGGAAGAAGAAGATGAAATGAAGAGAGAGAAGAATTATGATAGAATGAGCTATCTTTTTCTTTCTAGCAACCATAATGCCAAAAGAAAAAGAATTATCTAAATAATAATAATTCAAAATGAGAATAGTTAATGGTAATTTGGAATGACCACTATCATGCTTCATTAAATGAAATGTAAGCATGAATCAAGGAGGATCTTTACAAAGCATGATGGTGGTCAACATTCAACCATGGTCAACAAGTCAACCATGGTCAACAAGTCAACAAATTCAACCATAACATAATTCTCATTTAATTACTATTATTAATAGATAATCCATAAATCCATTAGGGTTTGGAAAATGATGACTGTCAACTGTGCATACGCACCCGTTCCGAAACCCTAATGAAAAACCTCATCCTCCGTCTCAAGCAACTGTGCATACACACCTGCATTCTCGTTCCGAGGAACAAGAATACTGAGATATAAAAGCAACCCCAAAACATATACCAGTATCTGGCTCAAACCAGAGCCTGCCAGTATAATCCGTCCGGACTCCAAACGTGCACAAGTGCGCGGATGAGAACGAACCCTGTCGCAAAACCATGCGACCTCTACTCTGTTTTGCCCAGAGGCGAATACCCTCTGTGTGGGACTCTAAAGACTCGACACTACGCTGGCAGTGGGTTTAACCACAGACCGCAAGCGGCACTAGCTGTGCGTAACGGTCCCCAGGTAGATGCCGACAAGAAGGCTGACGAGGTGAAACCCCATCTGAACTCCTACTGAGTCTGAATGTGACATTCTCCGTACAGTCCGGTCTGTTCGTCTGATACATCGCATGTCGGGCCTAGGGGGCGGTAAAACGTCAGTTCTCCAATAGCGGTACAAGTCGTGTCGGAGTGAAGCCCAAAACACCCTGAGATAACACTGGAAACCTACCAGTATATCTCGCTTGCCTTGGCCAGGGACTACTCGTGTAATGGCTCTCCTAAACACAGCGCGATGTCAACCCCCAATACCGGGAGAGACGAATCCTGTCTAACCGTCACTGCCTCCAAGTGCTTCGGGACTGCACCCAACCACTACCTGTTTGCACGACTCCTTTGAGCCGTGGTAGGGTAGTGATCAAAGTGCAGTGGGAACACACTCGAGGCGAAGTGCCAGTGTCAAGTCAGCGGACTAAGCTGTACTCATGTCACCTGGGAACTGATAACTGACGATAGATATAATACCAACCTTTCAGTTCCCTGCGAGTCCTGTCCAGTGTACTCGTAACCCAACGAGCACCCGCATACTATCTCAAGTACGACGTACCGACGGCTGTGGGACAGACCGTCTCCCGTGCTGGGATGAGCGCGCATACGCTAGTCTACTCCGGAGTATCGATGCCCTATCTCGATACTCCCACGACTAGGGACGTGTATAAGGATGTGCTTGTAGATTACCCAGCCCCCACGAGTGTGATCGCCATCACAACGCCGGTAATCAAGCAAAGATTCTAAGGGCTCTACTAATGCGTATAGGTGATATAATAAATAAACACACATGTACACATTAAAGCAGAGACAAACCAAGTAGCATACTACTATATTGAGCAAGATTGTCTGTACAACTGTGAATATCCCAAGCTTCCATCAAGTAATATACATACTAGTATGATACAGTAATGGCCTCTAGGGCATATACACTAGCACTTCTCTCCCTCTGTAGGGGTCCCGGTCCCACGGGGGGACCGGCGGTCTGGGGATCTTGCCCTGCCATTTGGACACGGATGAGCGCCTCCACGATGGATGCGAGTCGGTCTATATGGCCGGTAAGGGCGTTGACGGCATTCGGCGGAGGAGGTTCGTCTGCGCCTCCATTGAGGGGGAGGCGGTGGTTAGTGCTTGGATCGTCGTGATGATCGCTCGCCATTGGATTGAGATCGGAAAATGAACTTTTGTTTTCGTGAAATCAAGGAGTTCTCACAGACGGCGCCAGCTGACGCAACCTGGATCACGCCAAGATGTTACTTTCCGTTGATCTGCTGACGGCGGCGATGGACGGCTGAGATTGGATCTGGAGGCAGGCTCCTGAAACGTGTGGATTTCAATGGGTTTGAGGTTGTTGTGGCCGAGCTACCTGCAAGAAAGTCCCGGGGTGGTTGTACTACCGAGGACCCTCCGACGGTCAAGTTAGAGAGAAAATCCGAGCAGAGTAACGGTTTAGTGGAGTAAAAATAGCTTACTTGAACCGTCTGAAGAAGGGGTTTATATAGCGGTGGCAGCAGGCAAGACATGCGTGAGAATCACGCCAGCCGTTACGCTCCCGACATCACGTCCGCGTAATGAGCGGGATCTCCCATTAATGGCGAGACAGGCTCGTTAAATGGAGGATCTTGATGGCGTGGAATGTGGGATGTGGCCGGCGGATATCTCGCGTATAGCGAGACTCGTGGGATGGCGGTTGCGCCTGTAAGAGGTGCTGTTGATCGGTCGATGAGACCGAGGAAGATGATCTCGGCGGGAGAGCCGGGGGACGAGCGGGAGAGTCGAGGTATCTTAGTTCTGCGGTAGCCCGGAGACGAGCTGGGAGGCCGAGGAGGCCAATCGTGCAGGGGGCTCAGAGGCGAGCCAGCGTTTGTTTGCGTGAAGGGCACATGAGTGGTCTAGTCAGCCACTATAGATCCTTTCTTGTGAGCTTTGGGACACGTCATATGCCACGTGTCATGATCTCGGAGGTCACCGATATCAAACATCATCAGGCATGATATAGTTTATTCTGAATAGTGGTACAATATCATTGACTGAATGAATGTACCTTATCAAAAGTTGCTAAGTCAACCTTCGTATGATGTACCCAGCTAGGAGAAAGTCCTTATTTGTTTTGTTGAATTTTTATTAATTTTGACGTTGACACAATCACTATAGGCAAGATGATCATGTGTATGGTATGGATCTTTCTGGATCTCTGATATTAATTTACTTGTATTGCAGTAGGACGTGAGATCAAAATATTGAGATTATTCATGCATCCTCACATTATACGGCTGTATGAAGTCATAGAGACGCCAACAGACATCTATGTCGTAATGGAGTCTGTAAAATCAGGCGAGCTATTTGACTACATTGTGGAGAAGGGGAGGTTACATGAGGACAAAGCTCGTCGCTTCTTTCAGCAGGCAAGTACCAATTCTTAATATTATTCCTGGAGACTTCCCTCTTGCAGTTTGATCCATTTTTCAATAGCATAATAGCATCAATTTTCTACTTGAGTTAGAGGCTTCCATGGATTCTGTAGCACTTCTTGTTTGTTTAACCTTTATTAAATCTGCACAGTTCCTTTTTGTTAAAGAAATTTTCCCCTTCAGCAACTGTTTCTTGTTTAAATGATACCAAAGAATTTTTTTATTGCTCAAGGTAAAACGTAAATAAATGTCTTCTGTGAAGAAGGGCTGTTGCTATTTGACTTATTGCTAAGATATTTGGCGATTTGAAATAAGAATATAATATGTTTCCACTCTTTTTAGTAATTTGTAATTTTGTTTGGTTGTTTGGTGGGAGGAACAGGAACCCCTTGGAATCTACTTGCATATGTATTTTTTCCTGTGAACCATATCTCCTTAAACTCAAGGGTTTCTTTGCTGCAACTATTCACCATGTTGTTTTTGTTATGAATATTATTCTTTAAATATTTAGTTGTTATATTCAGTTAATTAGTTGAATCGGTTATTACATATTTGTCAGAAAAGACGATCTATAACTCTTTATATAGAGAGGTATATGGACCATCATTCTTCTTTTTCGTAAAAATCTCTTCATGGCATTTGAGCCCTGAAGAAAAAGAAAGAAAAAAAGCTCCAATCACCATCATTCCCACCGGCGCCTCCATGAACCACCGATCTCTCGTTCGTATCGATCGCTGCAGCAAGTCGATCCCCTCCAGCAACCCCCTCGATCCCCTCCAACAAAACCCCTGCGACCCTCGACGACCCTCTCCAGACCACCGATCCGAGCCATCTATCTCCCATCTAATCTCAACCACTCATTATCCTCATCCCCAATCTCATACAAACACTAACCCTAACCCACTGCAACCACCAACCGATCGAACCCTAACCCACCACAGCCACCCTCGTCCACCTCGTGCACCTCGCCGGAGACTCCCTGACACCAGATCGACCTCGCTGGAGTTCATCGAAGCAGTTGAGCCCTAATCGACGCTGCCAGATCCCAGTCGACGCCTCCTGTTCAAAGTTGGCGTCTCCCGGTCAAAGCTTCTTGTTCTAGATCAACGTCAGTTGAAACTCCTTTGCTATGAGAACTGAGAGATGAAGCTTCGAATTGGTTTAATCTCCTCGTTTCTGAGTCAAATTGATGGATTCCTGGAGTTTTCTTGTACTTTTTGTTACTATTCATCGACCTGGACCATTTCCGAGAGATCAGTTCTTGATCGATTCTGAGACTTATTTTGAACATTTATTGCTGGTTCTTGCTGTTCTTGGTCCTTTCTTGGCTCAACTTGTTCGATTGGAGTTCGGTTTGGGTGATTGTCCTTTGATTTGGTATTTTTTGGGATTTCTTGAGTACTGCAGGTATTTTTCTTCAAATTGTTCAAGTTCAAGCTATTTTTGATATGAAAATGTGTGGATTTTGTTTTTGAGAGTGGATTGTAAACCGCCACCTCCGTCTGGATCTTGTTGATTTTGTTGTCGACCTTATTATCGCTCTCTCGGGATTTACCTCGGCGCCATTCTTCATGGATTCTACTAGTGATGAGTGGGGTCAGTTGCATCTCCTTCTCTCCTCTGTAGTTTCTGCCAAACTTTCTACTCTATCGGGTATATCGTTCCTTTTTCATTCTAATTCGTAGGTGCTTATTCCGACGCCTCACATCACATGTCTCGTGATGGACCGTCTGATCTTACTTCTAGTCCTCACAAGTTGATTTCTATGACTGATGGTAATACCACACCTGTTTCCGACTCAGTTGATTTATCGCGTACTTCATCCTTACACCTAAACATGTTTTAATTGTGCCATTTTTAAAACAAAACCTGCTCTCAATTTATCAGCTTACAAATGATTTTTAACTGCTCCGTAATTTTTTATCCTTCTCACTTTTTGATACATGATCTTTTGACGAAGCAGCGGATTGGTGAGAGCCATGAACAAAATGGACCGTATTATGTTGATCACCTTTGCAGTACATCTGCAGCTGTTTCTATTATCCAGTGGTATCAGAGACTTGGTCACCCTCCTCTTTCTTCTTTACGTAATATATTGCCTTCTTTTGATTTATCAGAGTCCAGTTGTGAATTCTGTATTCTTGGTAAACACCATCGTTCCTCTTTCCCTTCGGTTAACAAAAGACAGGGTTTACCCTTTGTGTTGGTTCACTCCGATATTTGGGGTCCCTTTAAAATTCATAGTTTGTTTGGTTATAGATACTTTGTAACATTTATCAATGATTATTCATGTATGACTTGGTTGTATCTTTTGCGTGGTAGGTCTGAATTTTTGTATGCCTTTAAAATCTTCGTAGCTAAGATTACTAATCAATTTGGTGTGTTCCGGTGAAAGTTCTTCGTTCAGATAACGCTAAGGAATATATTAGCAGGGATTTTACATCTTGTCAGACTAAGGTATATTGCATCAAACTTCATGTTCTTATACTCTTCAGTAAAATGGGATTGTTGAACGTAAGAACCGACATTTGTTTGAGATAGCTCGTTCTCTGGTTTTGCATATGCATGGACCTAAATGATTGTGGAATTCTACAGTCTTAGCAGCTTGTTTTTATATTAATCGCATGCCTTCTCCAGTCCTAAGCAACCAGTCCTCTTTCTCTATTTTGTTTCCACAAGGTAACCATTTTCCTATTTCTCCTAAAGTGTTTGGTTGCCTATGTTATCCCCATGTTCTAAGTCCTCATATTGACAAATTTGATCCTAGAACTACAAGTAAGGTGTTTGTAGGTTATTCCAGATCCCAAAAATGGTATGTTTGCTTTGACCCTGCCACATCCAAAGTTTGCACGTCATGTGATGTGACTTTCTTAGAAGATCAAGACTATTTTTCCACCACCTGTTACATAACCCACTTCTCCTATTCCGGTTCCTCAAAACCTTCCCCAGAGCTTGATTCGTCTGTTCAATCCGTGCTCCCTAGTGATCAGCTTATAGTCCCTTACCCACAGGTGTATCGACGTCGAAAGAAAGCTGTTCAAACTCCTCCCACTAACGATTCTTCTGTAGGTATACCTATACAGTCCATTGTTCCTGATTCTCCACCGCCGTGGCCTTCAGAAGATCTCTCTCTTCCTATTGCCTTACGCAAGGGTAAGCGTTTTTGTACTGCTGCACATCCAATTTTTAATTTTGTTTTCTATCACAAACCGACACCATCTGTTCGTCAGTTTGTTTCTTCCTTATTTGCTTTCACTCTTCCTTCCTTTGTTCAGGAAGCTCTTGAATACCCAGATTGGCATGCAGCTATGTTAGAGAAGATTGCCGCACTGTGTTATAATTAGACTTGGAAATTGGTACCTCCGCCTTCAGATAAGAAGGTTGTTAGCTGTCAATGGGTCTTTACTGTCAAGCAAAATTCAGATGGGACGACTGACCGTCTTAAAGCTCGATTGGTAGCCAAAGGGCTTACGCAACAGTGCGGTTTGGATTATGTTGAAACCTTTTCACCAATTGCCAAATTACCATCAGTTCGTGTTCTTATATTCTTAAATGTTTCGACATGAGCTTTTCATCAGCTTGACATGAAAATGCCATTCTTAATGGCGATCTTTTAGAGACTATTTATATGCAGCAGTGTCCTAATTTTAAACGACCGAGGGGAGTCTATGGTTTGTCTTCTACACAAATCACTATATGGACTGAAGCAGTCACCACGTGCCTGGTTTGAAAAATTTAGCACGATTTTACGACAGTTTGGTTTCAAACGTAGTCGCGTCGATACATCTCTTTTTACACATTATCGTCCTCAGGGCGGGATAATTGTGTTGGTGTATATTGATGATATTATCATCACTGGATATGATTCTACTGGCATCTTTAAGGTAAAATAACATTTGGTTTCACACTTTCATACCAAGGACCTTGGGCCACTTAGATATTTTCTTGGAATTGAAGAATTACGGAATTCTAGCAGATTGCAGCTCTCTCAGCGCAAATATGCACTTGATTTTCTATCTGGGACAAGATTTCAGGGATATAAACCAGCAAACACACCTATGGATTTCTCAGTTAAGCTATCTCGATTAAGCTCTTCCTCGGATCCTTCACTACCTGACCTAGGACGATATCGATGTTTAGTTGGGAAGCTTATTTACCTCATTGCCACTCGGCCATGTATTGTCTTTGCCATTGGCACAGTGAGTCAATATATGCAGAATCCTCCGACCTCCCGTCTTAAGGCAGTTAAGCATATTCTCAGATATGTCAAAGGTTCTCCAGGACAGGGTCTTCTTATGTTCAGTTAATTAGTTTGATCGGTTATTGTATGTTTGTTACAAGAGATGATCTATAACTTTCTATATATAGGGTTGTATGGACTATTATTCCTCTTGAGCCAATAAAATATTTTCATCTTGATTTCTTCAGTTTTCAATTAAAGGAAATCATAATCTACCTCTCAAATTATGTTTTTCTCCCCTTAAATACATTGTGTTTGCTCTGATAATTACTTAAAAAATGCAACTCGATGTTGTGTTGATAACTGTGGAAACTCTTTGATTTGTTTCTTCGTAGTTTCTGCTAAATTTTGAATTGATCTTATATACTCTGCTTGAAACAGATCATATCCGGTGTTGAATACTGTCATAGAAACATGGTAGTTCATCGGGATCTGAAGCCAGAGAATCTGCTGTTGGATTCAAAGTGCAATGTTAAAATTGCAGATTTTGGCTTGAGTAACATAATGCGTGATGGCCATTTTCTTAAGACTAGCTGTGGAAGCCCCAACTATGCTGCACCTGAGGTAGAATCTGAATACCATCTGGGACAAACAGAAGTTTCTTATTTATTTCCGTTACGTCTTACGTGTGTCTTAGATGCTTAATAAAGCCCGTATGGTGTAGGTTATCTCAGGTAAACTATATGCTGGGCCTGAGGTTGATGTATGGAGTTGCCGTGTTATCTTTTTACGCTCTTCTTTATGGCACTCTTCCATTTGATGATGAGAACATCCCCAACTTGTTTTAAGAAAATAAAGGTAAGAATATACTGAGCAATCCTTTCATTTTAAGGTATAGTTAACTTTCTATTTGCTCAATGAAAATGTGCCTTGAAATTCATCATTTTTGCTTTTCAGGGTGGGATATATACTCTTCCTAGCCATTTATCCGCTCAAGCAAGGGATTTAATACCTAGGATGCTTGTTGTTGACCCTATGAAACGAATGGCTATTCGTGAGATCCATGAGCATCAATGGTTTCAAGCTCGTCTTCCTCGCTATCTTGCTGTCCCTCCACCTGATACAATGCAGCAAGCTAAGAAGGTAATATTGCTCTTAAGCTTCTTTTTTTGTTATGGTATTTCGTTGACACAAAAATTTCATTATCTATCCTACATTTCATATAATGGCATCCATTTCAAATGTGAGAGCTTAGTGTGAAGTATTATTGATTTGTGTTTTTTAAGTTTATGATAGTATGTTAAGAGATTATATCTATATAACATTTAAAATCATAATGGTATTAGGGCAGAGAACATTTATGTATATTATGTATGAATGGCTTCTTATGTTTATACCGTCTAGTGTTATCTTTAACTGCCTTTCTTTTGCATTTATGTTTGGATAAATTGTCAAAAAAAAACCAAGCACTTTTTTCCGTTGTCAAAAAACCCATTGTAGTCACCCCCCCTCCCAAAAGTTTTTAGTTGTAGTTGACCAGTTCTATCTCAAGCTAGGGTAGCCAGGATAAAGGTAGTTCAAAAACCCCTTACCTGATATCTAGTATTTTCCTGCTATATCTAGTTTCATGTGATATCTAAGCGGTAGCTAGCGATATCAAAGCAGCTGCCTGTGATATCTAAACCGTTTCCTATGATATCTAAATAGTTTGTATAAATTGGTTAAATATAGCAGGCTATGGTGTAGATACCGCAGAAAAAATTTCCAAGGGGTTTTGACTACCGCTTCGAGGCCGGGGGTTTTTGATAGCGGAAAAAAGTGTTTGGGGGTTTTCGACAATTTATCCTTCTGCTTTCATTCAGTAGGAGGGTTCATATCATTTTTTTCATGGTCCATGAGTTATTTTACTTGCTACCTCTTTTGATGCTTTCACTTCAGGTACCCATAGGTTTTTTTAATTAGTTTTATTTTCTCACTTCTGTTAACCAAGGTTTTAGATGAACTTTATAAGTGTTGTATTGTTTGCATGACATGTTCTGTCGGAGAAAAGAAGAAATCACCTCTTTCATTACCCAAGTAATTCCTCGGTAGCAATTTCATTATTTATAAGAATATTGACTCCACATTCTGAGCATCATAATGGTTTTAACAGTAGTTTCGAAAACAGTCAGAATGCATTAACTTTTCCACAGTAGTGCCATTTTGCAATTCTGTTCAGGATTATTTTCCACCTTTCTTGTATATTTACTTTTCCACAGTAATGTCTTGTATGCTTTTCAACTGTGTTTAAAACGATGGGTCTCCATGAATTAAGGTTTCGGTTTTGTTTTGAAGGGGCATGATGCAGAACTTTCCTTTTTTGGGAAAGTTTGTGTAAAAAGTTGCCTGTTTCTGGAAGTTAGCTTCCAAAATAGCAAAGTTCAGACGACATTGCTACACTTCGTCCGTAAGAAATCCACATGGGGCCTAGCTGGGTTCTGACCTCCTTTTTTCAACAAGTAAAACTTACTATATACCTAATAGTATACTTTTGTGGTTAATGGGTATCAAGCGCTATAGGAGGATATTTGTTTCCTATGGCAGTCAATTGCCAACTCTCCAAAACTTCTTTGGATGAATAGTATTGTTCTTCTTGATCTTTATCCCCTAAACATAGATAGAGACTTTGATGCTCTCTTTTTTCTTCGATCTAATGGTTGCAATCCTGACGGTTCATCAGCAATAGGATATTTTCCATTCATAGATTAAGAAAAAATGCATGGAAGTTATCATGAAGATTAGTATGGATGGTGCCGATCATCATTAAAAAAGTCAGTTGATCCCATGAGATCAAGCTTCATTTTTTAAATTTGAGACCAACTTATCAAACACACAATCCATCGTGTTATTCATAGATCTGCACTAGTCATCATGATCTGCATGTATTAGAAACCTTATGTAAGACAAATCATGAGATTTGGAGACTTTAACACAACTTTCATCGTATTTTTCATGTACGCAAAAGCTGTTAATTTTTAGCCCGCTTGATGGATGCGTCACATCACATGAATTTTGACACATGACATCTAAAACATGTATACTGTGATGACTGATGTAGATTGATGAAAAAGATGGTGGATTGTCTGTGAGTAGGTTGGCCTTATTAAAATAACGAGACCTGACATCAATGGATCGGCTTCCTATGTGGTCACACACATACATACCGATCCGTACCGACCATCGTGATCTACATGTCTTATATATGGTACATGTAAAGATTCACGAAATTTGGAAATCTCTAACACATCCACCGAGTGGACTCAAAAAATGAATGGTTTTTCGATACATAAAAATATGATCACTTGATGGATGTGTTGGAGGAAATCTATGAATTTTGATACATACTCTCTATAAGACATGTAGATCATGATGATCGGTACAGATCGATAAAAATACGCGACGGCTTGGGTGTTTGAGGAGTTGATCTCAATGGATCAACTCCCCCCTCTCTCCCCCTCTCTCTATATATGTATGGGAGTGATCCATTGCAAACCGGTCCGCGTTTTTTAAAAACAGGAACTTCTGATCTACGACATATTTTATTGATCTGATCCATTCAAGTTGATCACTCTACCCTCAAATATATGTGTATGAAAAATCAAAGGATTTAAAGGCCTCTAGCCTATGCATCGATGGGTGCAAAAATGGACGTATTTCAATAATGCAACATAAAATTTATCAGATGTATAGGCTAGAGGTCTTTAAGTCTCTTGATTTTCATACACATATTTGAGGGTAGGATGATCAGCTTGAACGGACCAAATCGTTAAAATATGTCGTAGATCGGGATTTCCCGTTTTTACAAAACCTGGACCGGTTTGCAATGGAGAACGCTCATATATATATATATTGGAGTATACCGTGGTACGGTAGGAAATTTTTTTATCGTGGCGTCTCTTAAAGTCAACTATCCGTTGATTTTTTTGGCGATCGTTTCGGCCATGTTGATCTACACGTCTTAAAATATGTTTATCAATTTTCATGTCATTTGGATATTTTTGGCCATTCATATAGCATTTCAAAATGTTCTATTGTCGGTAAACCGTTAACTTTGCAATCATCTGATGCAAGGATGAATTGTGTTGACCATTCATCTTTGCATCGGATGATTGCAAAGTCAACGGTTTACCGACAATAGAACATTTTGTGGTGTCCAAAGGATATGAAAATTGGTAGACATATATTTTAGGACATGAAGATCAACATGATCGGAGCCGATCGCCAAAAAAATCAACGGATGGTTGACTTTTAGAGACGCCACGGTATACTCTGTTTCCTCTTATATATAAGAATAATGGAGGAAAAGTGCCATAGGAGGGAATTTTCTTCTATGGCATCGAGAAAAGACATCCTCTATGATTTTTTGATGATCGGCAGTTACATCTAAGATGTGGATACATCAAATTTCATTTGATTCTACCACCTTTTCACCGTTGATTCAGTGGGTTCAAAATTAACGGTTTAATAGAACTTTATTGCTAATTCAACCGTGAAAAAATGGTAAAATCAAATGAAATTTGGTGTATCCACATCTTAGAAGATGATGGTGATGGATGTTGATCGTTGAATAAAATGTTGGAAAGTGAATTTTTTCGACGCTATAGGAGGAAGTTTCCTCCTATGGCACCTTTCCCCCTTCTCTCTCAGAGAGAGAATAATGGAGGAAAGGTGACATAGGAGGGGACTACCTCCTATGGCGTCGAAAAAATTCACCATCTACGATTTTTTCGACGATCGGCACCCATCATCTCTATCTTTATCATCTAAGCCGCGGATTCACCAAATTTTATGTGATTCTACGACTTTTTCACCATTGAATTAGTGGGTGCAAAGTTGACGGCTTACCGAGAATATAACTTTTTACATTGCTAACAAACGATGAAAAAACGGTAGAATCATATGAAATTTGGTGTATCCACATCTTAGATGATAATGATGGAGATGATGTGTGCCGATCGTCGGAAAAGATCGTGAAGGGTGAATTTTTTCGAGGCCATAGGAGGAAGTCCCCTCCCATGGTACCTTTCCTCCATTATTCTTTGTGTGTGTGAGAGAGAGAGAGGAAAGGTGCCATAGGAGGGGACTTCCTCCTATGGCGTCGAAAAAATTCATTTTCCAACATTTTATTCAACGATCGACACCCATCACCACCATCTTCTAATATATATATATATATATATATATATATATATATATAGAGAGAGAGAGAGAGAGAGAGAGAGAGAGAGATCGATCCTACCTATTTTTAGCCATTAGATTAACATTGAGATATGTGTAAACAATTATGTTGGAATAAATGAAAACTTTTCTTCGTAATTGTTAGTCTGCATCTCAACACGGATATAATGGCTAAAAAATAAGCAGGATTTGCTTCTAAATCCTACCATTAGGATTCTAGTCGACTGGTGTGCGTGAGTGTTTGTATTGAGTTGGAATCCTCTAGACCTGGGCTTTCCTAAGCCAATCCAGGCAATGGTTTATAACTGAAGATTTTATGCAGTTCCGAAACCGTTTGATCAAATATCTAAGGATGCAAAATGTAATATTATCGAGATCGATAATTCTGCAATCATTAGATCTATGAATAGACAATTTTGAAGTCATGAAATCAGTACATCAATGTTTTTAAACACGTAGATTATGATGAACGATTAGAAAAGCCTAGGCCCAGAGGATTTCATCTCTCTCTCCCCCCCTTCCCCCCCCCCCCCCCCCACACACACGCACGCACGCACGCACACCACAATAGGGAATGGGGTCTGCAGGGACCCCTGCAGATTGCAGCTTGCGGTATGGCCGACCTGGCGGCTCCTGATTGTCCAGAGAGAGTCACCTTCTTTACTCTGTAAGTTTTGACCTTTTCTTTACAAAAGACACCTATGTGCTTGTGAAATATTTCCTTCCCTTCATTATTTCCCCTCTATGGCATAGTTTTCTGAATCTCTTCACATCTCTCTCCCCCTTGAAAGTTCTGAGCACCCCCCCCCCCCCCCTCCCCCCAAAAAAAGGAAAAAAAAATTATTTGAGGCATCTCTGTACAAAGTCTTTGTAAGAACAAACCCAATACCATACTTCTTATATATAACCGATCAAATAATTGTGAACTGAAGAACGGACATTACCTACACGGGGTATATTGAATGCCAAATGAAAACTATCGTAGTTTGTCAAAAAAAAATTATCTTACTGAATGGTTGTAGAAACATCTATCCATTTGGGTATTTTTAATCCTTCTCTTACTCCTTCCATTATATTTTTTCAATCGAGAAATGTTTTCAATCATATTTTGAGATTAAGCCAGTTATGGTGTCTGTACGCATTCTTGGACAATAGATGTATAACATATCACCACTTAGTT
The DNA here is from genome assembly GCA_030015575.1 of Agapanthus africanus. NCBI lineage: Eukaryota > Viridiplantae > Streptophyta > Magnoliopsida > Asparagales > Amaryllidaceae > Agapanthus > Agapanthus africanus. The sequence goes on from JASDDO010000024.1 coordinate 260,815,876, forward strand.
AAGCACCGATGTTGTTTGTTGATATGCCTCAGCGAAACATCACAAGAATAAAAAAATTTGCTATATTGAAATGACATGGCTGATGCTAATAGTTTGTATCTGTCAGCCTGTCCTTTTCATTGTTAAGACAATTAAGAAGCAATAAGATTGCAATCTCGACAGTTGTGCCAACTTTTATTTTATGTTCTTTTTTGGTGATTGCAATATTTTATCGCTCATATATCAAAATGATTCTAATTGTTCTAATTGTTCTAATTATTCTAATTCTTTTCCTGGGTTCCAGTTTTGTTTGGTGACTGCAACTTTCAGTCTACTCTACAAAAACCCACAACCACACAACCAAACACATCAGTTAAGAAGAATATAGCACCGAAGTGTGCGCGCTCACAGAGAGAGGGAGAGGGGGTGGAGGCTCATTTATTATACATACGTGCGCGCGCGAGCAGAGAGAGAGAGAGAGAGAGAGAGAGAGAGGCTCATTTGTTATACGTACGTATGTATTAGAGAGAGGGAGAGACCATAGTCCATCTTAATCTTCATAACCTAAAACATATAGGTACACTAATTATGATTTGATTCGGATTCTTTTCTTCTCTTGGATCGGATGGTAGAACATTTTTCAAACCTAGATTGATGGACAGTTGGACAAAAGTACAATATCATATGAAACTTGGTATAGCCATGGTTTAATGGATGGTATTGAGAATGTAAAGCAACAGTAGCTAGCTGAAGTTGAGCTTAGATCCACTATCCCCTGAACGCGTGTGTGTAAATTAAAATAATAACCTAGACCGAAATGCGGATGTAACCAATGAATCTAATCAAATCTGAAACCAAATTCTCGAATCTTGTATCATTTAATTAGACATACTCAGCTCTATAATTATGATGCATGCATCCTTTTCCAATTGCTCAAATTTTGTGATTATTTTAAATCCCTTGCAATTCGATTCACTCTTGTTTCATATTGTTGACTACTAATTTGTACTGTATGCTATCGTTCCCTCACATTATGATTCTTCTTCTATTCTGCCTTTTTCATTGTAGATTGATGAAGAAATTCTCCAGGAGGTAGTTAAAATGGGTTTTGACAGGATCCAGTTGGTTGAATCTCTTCACAACAGAAAACAAAATGAGGTATTCCTCTTGAACTTAAACTTACCACAACCACATGCTGGAATTCTCAATAAGAATAGTTCTAATTAGGGCTTTCTCTACGTGTTTTTTATCTTCTAGGGTCTGCCTTACATAGAAAGGGGAATAAATTACATGCTTGCATTTTAACTTATCTGATACCGATATGTGTAGGGAACTGTTGCATATTATTTGCTTTTGGACAATCGTTTTCATGCTACTACTGGTTATCTTGGGGCAGAGTTTCAGGAAACCATGGTACATTCTTAGATCTTAGCTTGTACAGTACAATATAATGTTTCATGTTTCTGCCAAATTACTTTGAAATGTCTATTATTGCCTTTAAAGAGGCATGTAAGTAGATTTGTATTTTTTTAGGAATCTGGCGTCTCTCGAATAAGTCCAGGAGATACTCCAGCATCAACAATTGCACATCGCTTGCCCAGTTATATGGACCATCAGGTAATGGGCATGAGGCTAAATTTCCCTGTCGAAAGAAAATGGGCTCTTGGACTTCACGTATATGTCTGGCTTTGTTATGTATATTGATTTATATTTCGTTTCTCTTGTATCATCATTTTTGCGGATTTGGCAGTCTAGGGCTCATCCTCTTGAAATTATGACGGAGGTCCTTAAAGTTCTTCAAGAGTTGAATGTCTGTTGGAAAAAGATCGGGCACTATAACATGAAATGTAGATGGTTGCCAGGGTATAACACGGGAAATTCTGTGGATATGCTCAATAATCATAGCTTTGAAGATGAACCAGCCATTGTGAAAACTGACGATGCAAATGCCAAATCGGCTAATGCGGTTAAGTTTGAAGTTCAGGTAAGTTTTTGTCTTCTCTATCTCTACGTGGTTATCATCAGGGAATTCCCATTTATAATGCATGTCTATTTCCTTGAACAACTATCATGAATAAGCCTGTTCTTTTTACTGCTATCCTTGTGTATAATGCATTTTGTATGTTTACTACCACAGCCTAGCCTGTCCAACTTTTTGGTGCTGTTACCCTCCATAGTAGATTGGTGTACCAGCCTTTTGGCATGTGCTGTTCACAGGCGATAAATAAGGCATTATGACATGAAGTAGGACTAGTGATGCAGGGCCATATTTTTTTAATTAGATTTAGGGATGTTTTAGATATTTCAGTGAAATATTCTAGAGATTTTAAAGATATATAATCTAAATATCCCCAAATCGATTAACAACCTAAATGTCTTTACTACAATCTCTTAAACATCCCTATTCTAATTAAATGATTTAGTCCCACATCAAATGTTATGCATTTCAAATTTATATGAACTTAATTTAAAATTTTTACATGTATTGATTTTTGCTGCATCCCGTCTCTTTTAGTTTCTTAAGGGTGCTGTATGATTTCCTTTGATATTTCAATAGCAATCTCCTTACAAGGATTTTTAATAGTAGAAAGCTAGAACCGACAATCATGGTTGTCATTGCTATCTGTTGGGTCCTCAATAATCAACGAAGAACAACGACAAGATTTTATCTCAAGTTCTTGGAGTTACATGAGTCCTTTTTTCTTTTCCAACCAAGTTCTGTTTAGAGCATCCCCTGATCCAATTAATAACTAACATATCTTTGTAACTCCCTCCATACATTTACATTTATGCCTTCACTCCTAAATTTTCCATCGACTGCAATTTTACTTTTCTCCTAACTGGCACACTTTTCAACATCCTAACCGATTGAACATAGCTCACGCGGTATAAATTTCCGCGGTATAAATTTCCTCTCCAAAGTGAGGTTGCATGTTTGATTCCTGAAGGGGTCACATCCATGTGTGTGCGTGTGCGCGCATGCGTGCACGCTCGTGTATGTGTGTGTATGGGCTAGCTTTCACTTTCTGGGATGCACTCATACACAGATTTCTTATTATTGTTGTCACCTCATGCCAATTCCAGGCTCTCTGTGATGAATATTATGATAAACACATGTACATATTTGGCTAATGCTAATGCTGTAACTTCTAGATTTAATTAAGGCAGTGTCTGAAAGGTCAAGTATGTGGGCCTGCTTTAACTTCTTGGGATGCACTAATTTCTTATTATAGTGTTGTCACCTATTGCCAATGCCAGGTTCTCTGTGACAAATATTATGATAAAAACATGTACATACTTGGCTAACCCTAATATTTGTAACTCCTATATTTAATTAAGGCAGTGCTTGAAAGGCCAAGTGTCTTAGGCACCAGGCGAGGTGATCTAAGAGCATATGTTGAGATAAATATCATGCGCTTTATACATATTACATATAAACACCACAACTTTACATGTTGGCTGCACATAAATCCATCTTTATTTTCTTTCAACTTCGTACATTGGACTTTCATCTGCTTAATTTATTTTTATGTTATGCTTATGCTTGAGGGACACCGCTTATTTATTTTCATTATGATGCTTTCTCGGAACCTCGCTTTCTAAGTGACGATTAGGTGGGTACATCTTCTTTTCACCCTAATTTAGTACAATAGCTGGCTAACTGCAACGAGGAAGAACCATCAAGAATGGCGATGAACCAAAAGAGGGAGTATTTAATTAATTAAAATAAAAAATATGAAACTATATTAGGGTTTAAATGATGAAATAATCAAAACTAAGGATGCATCTGTCTGTCATAGTACAACTTCGCAGTTGGTCTTTTTGGGGGCCACGACCATCTGGTGGTATTTATATGTAATAAATAAAGCCAAAAAGCACTGAAAGCATGGCATTTTAGTATAATATGTCACTCAAAAAGAGCAAAGGACCTCTCCCTTAGCTCAGCTAGTGCGCATCCCTTTTATTAAATCAACCCCGAGTTCTTAAGCACTGGAAATGTACAAATTATCTGAAACACTCGCCTGGAAATATCTAGTGAGTCCTTGTAAGAGTAAGATGTAATACTCCTTATGACCACTGTTTGGGAGACTCTTTCAATAATGCTCACCTTTCAATGGGATCGATTATGTCAAAAAGTCTCTTGGAATGTCATTATTTTATGACTTGTTTTCTAATTAATATACTATCTTAACTCTGATGGATCCTTATTTTATTTATTTATTTAAATTCTGTTTTATGCTTTTTTTTATAGCTTTATAAGACTCGAGAGGACAAGTATTTGCTGGATCTGCAGAGGGTGAATGGACCACAACTCCTTTTTCTTGACCTCTGCGCCGTGTCCCTTGCTCAGCTTAGGGTGCTATGAATATTCATCTGCATCCTTAATGTAAATACATGAGAAAAGAAGAAAAAAAGAACTGGCGCTGTTTTATTCGCCATCATCTCTTCTTGAAATTTTAAAGATCAATTGCTGATCCGAAGAACCTGCTCAGGGCAATGTACTGTCTCAGTTGACGATGGTTGATGGTTGTTTCATCGCAGCTTGTTTTGATGGTTTCTTGAAATCTTCCTCATTAGTTTTGATGGTGTATATTATTATTGTACACTGACCAGTTTTAATTTTGTTTATCTTTGATAACCTGCTGCGCTTTGTTTCTGAATATGATTGTGGTATTTCATGGCCCATTTATTTTAGCTCCATATCAGACACGAGAGATGTTATTTGTGGGATAGATTATTCAGCGTCGAATTGAAGCACAAAGGCCGAATAAAAGGGTAAGGCCGAATTAAAGGGTAAGACCCATCTAAAGATTCGGCCCGAATGTGATGAGATCAAATATATATATGGTTGAAAACTGCTTAGGGAAGAAATCAAATTACGTGGCTTCGGCATGAAGAAAACACGTTATTGATATTTGATTGGCAAAAAATCTTTGGTTTCAAGCAGTTTCTAACAAACCCAAACCCTATAAATAGTTGAAATTCAGAACGAAGAAAGACATCAATCTCTCCGATCATCAGAATTATTGCTACTTTTATCTTAGGACCCATTGCCTAGTTTTATGATAACCTAGGACTCCGGTCATCACTGTTAGCATCCCTCCGGTACTCATCAAACAAGTTTTCCTCTATTGTCTTCTCCGATCAAAATAACTAATAAATAAGTGAGGGGACGGTCCTCGGCCTCACTATCGGCGCTCAACTCTTCAATGATGCGTTATGCATATCGGAATATACCCGAGAATGCCTCTGATCGGATTTGGTTTAAATTCGTCTATACGAACGATCCAGATAACGTACCCTGCTTTAGTATTTTGGTGGGTTGAGGCCTGAGATCTCAGGCGAGGTATTGTGAAATATTCCTTCCGCTACACCAAAACTCCGGCAGGTCGAATGCCTTTTGAGCCGAAACTTGGGCTTTTGCTCGGCGGTATTTTTAATTTAAATAAATTTGCATTTAATACGTGGCCAGTGGAAATCGAACCTGTGTTGCTATGATATCATGTGTAACTTGATTTGGACCCATAATACATGGGCCCACATATGGATTAACATGGGCTTTTAATATAGTGGAACTCCATCTAAAAGACTCAAACCTTATAAAGGTTTATCTCATCTTATATTTTATACCCATACGCATCCCATAATTTTTCTGATGTGGGACTATGTTAACCAGATTCACAATACTTCCCTGGCAAAGATAACTTCACGTACGAGAGCTCAAATCTTCTGTGCAACGTGGAACAAACAAACATCTGAGCTTTGATACAGTATGAAATGTCCCTTCCATTGCACCAAAACTCCAAAGTTATAATGAGGGTTAGGGGAATATATTTTATATTCTAATAGTCGGCCCCGCTCGGTCTAGGAACGTTTGACCGAGTCGATTAGTGAGGTTAGACCAAGCAAGTAAAGCTGACGAACCTAGACCCGGTTTGAGGCTCATGCCGCAATCGATCCAGATGTCCAGCCATGTGTCTGCGTGCGGTCTTTATATCAAGTCTCGGTTGATGGTCGGTATGCATGGTGTAATCTGTTATGTTTATAAGATGGACGGTTTGCTTAAAATGTTTATTGATCTATGCATAATGAAAATAATGAAAAAAATTTAGCAAAACAAGTGTATGTAGAATCTTTACTTTGCTGAGCGCAGGGCACGTATTTCCCGACTTTTTGGAGACGAAGATGACCATTTATGGTCCGAGGGGCCTGGAAGCAATTTTCAGCTCTTGACATGTATGTGGAAAAAGTGAAGAGTAACGGATGTATTCCTTGCTGAGATATAAACTAAAAGTGAGTTATCTTCTTCATTTTTTCAGTGATGGCCTCAAATTCCATAATCTCACATCGTCCCCTCAACCACCTATCCTCTCCCCTCCCTTCTTCTTCTACTTCTTTTTCTTCTCGTCGTTCAACATCCGCTACTCCCTCTCTAACAACCCCCATCTCTCTCCTCCTCCTCCTTCATTCTCTTCAACTTCAAATGCTGCTGCTGCCCACCACCACAAGAGGTTGCGTTGCGAGCAACGAACGGAGCCGGTGGTCCCAGTTCCGGTGGCCCCGATCCGACATCGGGGGTCTCGGTGTACAAGCCCAAGTCGTATGAGGTCCTTGTTTCCGATGCCGCCAGGTCCTTGATGCTTGCTCTTGACCAGGGCAAGACTCGCCTCGAGATCGATTTCCCGTCAGATTTCCTTCTTATTTTTCCTTTTTTTCTTTTCTTTTTAATTATTTTATTTTATTTTATTTTATTTTATTTCGTGTTATGATTTAATATCGGAGAGAGAGCTCATTTCCGTTTCCTTTTTTTCCCAACAGGCCCTTTCCGAGCTGCATTTCTTCTTATATTTATAGTGCTCTATTTACGAATATTTTATAGCTGTTGGATTCCGTCCACCTTGGCGCCTTAGATGATTGCAAAATTTCTGCCAAAAAAATGGTCCAAATTCATTGTTTAGTTATCATCAAGTTTTGCAATTGGATTTCCAAATCCAAACCATTTTTTGTGTTTAGTCGAACAAAAAACTAAAGAAAAAACAACACATGTTGTAAATTTGCACATATGGCATATACAAAGTTTATGTGATATCTCATAATAATTATTATAATCATCATTCCTAAAGGTACAACTCTAGTTACAACCAAAATGAGTGCAACAAATGTTGCAAGAATTTGACACTTTTTGCATCTTCATTTTCCAACTCAAGCTTGTTGCTAGCCGAACATAGGAAATAGAGATTTTTTGCAACGAATGTTGCATGCATCTCCAATTCCTACCTACCAAACAACCCCTAGATGAATGGATGAAGAGTATCTAGACGATATGGAATTTTTTATAACTATAGTCTAGGACATGGATATTAATATGGCCCGTAACGATCGTCCAAAAAAAGTCAAACAGACGATGGCTTTTCAGGCCGACAATGTAGGAAATTTCTTACCATGTTATTTTATACTCCATGCCCTCTTTTCGTAATTACTATGACAATGAACGCGGTTTAGTTTTGTAAACTGAAGTTTCATAAAGCTTGGAAAAGTGAACTCCAAAATGTAAACCGAACCCCAAAATGTAAACTGAACCATGTTTGGAGACCATTTTGGAGTTGACATAACCGCGGTTATCTCAGCTCAAATGTATATTGTTAGATGTGCCTCACATTCGATCCTCTAAGATTTCTTACTCAAAGATCTGGAGTTATCACGAAGCTACATAGAGATTTGATGTCATCTACAGGTCAGACGTCTGGCAGTCTCAGCGCCAGACATCAGCCGTTGCTTTGTATGCACGAGCATACATTGGGCAGACGTCAGCCTCGATGAAGTTCAGACGTCTGCCGAGCGCTCTGTTTTTTTGGAAGACAAATCCAGATGTCTTGCCATCTCTTGTTTAGACGTCTGGTTTATGCTCTGTCAGTTTGTGACTAAATACCATACATCTGCCGATTCCTTCAGCAGGCGTCCGCCGTATGTTTAGACCAGATATTTTCTTAGTTAGGAAATTAGTTTTTTGAGAAATTTTTTTGTATGCTATATATAGGATAGTTTATTTTATACCTATATCTGATAACTTTTGTTAATTTGTGAGAACCCATTGATAATTGTGAAAGATTTAGGGTCTGAGAGTGATTTGTATTCTCTATCGATTTGTACTCCTCCGATATTTGATTATTAATAAAGCTTCGACTTCGAATAATTAGTAAGTGCTCGTATTTTTATTTGCCTGTGATTTGTTCTACTTCTCCATATCTCTAGTTTGGCTTTATGATTGTCTTATACGCAACAAACTGGTATCAAAACTATTATTGCGTTGTTGTAGAATTTTTGGTTGAACTATTAGGGCTTTAATTTTTTTATCTAGGTTAATGGTGGGTAACGACAACTACGTCCTCTTCCCCACTTTCTTAGATCGTGATTTTGAAGTTTCAGGGTTCGTCAGTACTCAAGATATTTTTATTTGATCCCACATCATGTCTCCGACAATCATGAAGTTCGATATCGATAAGTTCGATAGAAATATGAGTTTATGTTTGTGCTAAGTCCATATGGTTGCCGTTTTGACCTAAAACAATTTGAAGACGGTGATTCATGGAAAGGACAAAAAGCCTTCCACTATGACGGAGAAAGCTTGGGAGGAGATGGATGAAAAGGCCCTCATGGCTATCCACTTGTGTCTGACAAACAATGTTCTACAAGAAATTTTGGTGAAAAAGACGGCAGCTGATTTGTGGAATAAATTGGAGGAGTTATATTTAAAGAAATCTCTCATGAATCGGTTTCTGTTGAAGCAGCGTCTCTACACACTTCGCATGTCAGAAGGCTCTCCAATAAAATCTCACGTTGGTGAGTTTAATGCGATCATTACGGATCTGGGTAAGATCGACATTAAGATTGATGATGAAAATCAGGCTCTTTTTTTGTTGTGTTCGTTACCACTCTCATATAAGCACTTCCGTGACACCATGGTTTATGAACGAGATACGATCTCAATCAAGGATGTCAAGAAGAATTTGATGAACAAAAAAAAGATCGACAACGAGTTGACTTCTACTGAAGCAAATGGTTCATCGTTTGGCTTATTTGTTCGAGTGCGAGCAGAGAAGAGAGATTCAGAAGTAAATAGGAAGAAATCGTGGTCGAAATCTAAGGCTAAGAACGCGGCCTGCAATTATTGTAAGAAGAAGAGGCATTTCAAGGTCGATTGCTTTAAATTGCAGAACAAGATAAAGCAGCAAGACAAATCGAAGAAAGTGTTCTCGGCTGAAGCGGGTATAGCGGAAGGAGAAGAAAATCTTCTTGTGGTTTGTGGTTCTTGACAGTGCACATCGATCCAAGAACGAGTGGATCATGGATTCGGGTTGTTCTTACCACATATGTCCCAATAAGGATTTGTTTATCACTTATGAGTCCGTTGACGGTGGAGTGGTTTTAATGGGCAAAAAATAGCTCGTGCCGAGCTATTGGCAAAGGGACAATCCAAATCAAGATGTTCGATGGTGTTGTGAAGACATTGGCGGAAGTCAGGCACGTATCTGATTTGAAGAAGAATCTCGTCTCTTTAGATGCACTCAGACGATAAAGGTTACAAGTTTTCCGCTGAAGGTGGAGTTTTGAAAGTAACCAAAGACGCTCTAGCTGTGATGAAGGGCTTGAAGAAAGGGTCCTTGTATTTATTGCAGGGATCGACGACTTCCGGATTGGCAACTATTTCATCATCCACATCTGTGACTGATTCAGTACTACCAGATTATGGCACATAAGGCTCGGGCATATGAGTGAGGGAGATATGGCCGAGTTGTTGAAGCAGAGTCTATTTGGTAATAAAAGTACGACGAAGCTGGAGTTTTGTGAATATTGCGTCTTTGGAAGACAAACACGCTAGCTTCAGTTCGGCGATGCACAACACAAAAGGTACTCTAGATTATATCCATTCGGATATTTGGGGACCCTCTCGAGTTGCTTCTAAAGAAAGCGGTGCCAAATATCTGCTTACCTTCATCGATAACTTTTTGAGAAAGGTTTGGGTCTATTTCTTGAAGCACAAAAGCGATGTGTTTACTATATTCAAGCAATAGAATACGTTGCTCGAGAAACAGACAGGCAAGCAGATCAAAAGACTGAGGACGGACAACGTGTTAGAGTTCTGCGGTGGAGATTTCAATGATTTCTGCAAAAATGAAGGGATAGTTTGGTATCATACCGTTGTCTACACACCACAGCAGAATGGAGTCGTGGAGCGGATGAACCGGTTTTTTTTTGGAGAAAGCGCGGTGCATGTTGTCCAACGCAGGGCTCAGAAAGGAGTTTTGGGCAGAAACGGTAAATACAGCGTATTATATTGTGAATCAGTCATCTCACATATCGCTAGGTTGTAAGACACTGGAGCATGTATGGTCGGAAAGACATGCTGATTATTCAACACTTAAGGTGTTTGATTGCCTCGTTTATGCACATTGTCGTGAAGGCAAGTTGGATCCCCGAGTGAGGAAATGTATATTTATCGGTTATACTACCGGCGTTAAGGGTTATAGATTGTGGTGTTCAGATCCAAAGTCGCTTAAATTTATGATTAGCAGAGATGTGACGTTTGATGAATTTGCTATGTTGAAGCCGAACAACAAGGAATCTCCAGTGGAAGGCGGTTCGAAGAAGGATGAGCCGAAAGTTGATATTGAGATCGAAGATGGCTCGGGTTCGCAGGAGATCTCTCCTTCACTATCGTCTGAAAAAACTCAAGATAAACAATCCCATGATAAAGAGTATTTGCTTTCTCGTGACTGACAGAGAAGGAACATTAGACCGCCACAAAGGTATGGCTATGATGACCTAGTGGCGTATGAGCTGTCCGTTGCAGAGACATTTGATAATAGCGAGCCGACAAGGTATAAAGAAGCAATCTTCTCTGATGAAGCAGCTCATTAGCTAGTCGTTATGAATGAAGAGATTGAGCCTCTTCATAAGAACCAGACTTGAAAACTCGTGAAGCTCGAAGGAGGAAAGATGACAGTTGGCTCCAAGTGAGTTTTCAGAAAAAAAAAGGTGACCAAGAGGCATTTGATACGAGATACAAGACGCGGTTGGTAGCTAAAGTTTATTCGTAGGTGCGGAGAGTTGACTTCACCGAGCTATTTTCTCCCGTTGTTAAACACATCTTTATACATGTCTTGCTCGGTTTGGCGGCTATGCAAGATTTGGAGCTTGAGCTGCTCGATATGAAGACTGCATTCTTGCACGACAATTTGGTAGAGAAAATCTATATGTAAAAGCCTGAAGGTTTTAAAGTTGAAGGAAAAAATACCACGTTTGTTTGTTACCGAAATCTCTCTACGGTTTGAAGCAGCCATTAAGGCGTCGGTATAAGAAGTTCGGCTCCTTCATGAAAGAAATAGAGTTTACGAGAAATATGGGCGACAGTTGTGTATATTCGAAAAAGCTCGCCGATGGTTCTTATATAGATTTGTTGCTTTATGTTGATGGCAGCGAGATATATGGTTGATATTCTGATTCCGAAAGAACGGCTGAAAAGTAAGTTTAAGACCAAGAATTTGGGAGCGGCCAAGAAAATACTTGGTATGGAAATCAGACGTTATCGCAAAGGAGGAAAGCTATAGTTGTCTCAATGGCGATATGTTGAGAAATTTTTGGAGCATTTCGGCATGATAGACACTAAATTTGCAAGTACTCCATTTGCGGCTCATTTTAAACTTTCAGCTCGCTCATCACCGCAGACAGAGGATGAGATTAGATACATGTCGAATGTTCCATATGCGAGTGTGATGTGTGTAGGGATGCTAGCGAGCGCGCAGCGGAGGCGGGGGTGAATTCACAACAAAAATTTTAAGGCAAACACCATCATCCACAACTAAGAATCTTTCCAGACAACTATAACTAGAAACTAGAAAGCAAACCATGAAGAGTTAGACAAATATAATCTTTGTAGTATCTTCATATGCTCCAATGTTGTGTTGAACTCTAGCTAGGCTTCTAGGATTAGGAAACAAGCTTTAGAAAGGCATCCCTTTGTCATAAATGGATCTACTTAAGGAAACCCCACTCTAGCTCTATCTTCACTTGAAGCTCCAAGCTTTTGTAAAGAAACTAACCATCAAAGTTTGCTAGTTTTGGGGTGTTGGGATGTAGCATGTCACTCTTATCTTTATCTCACCAATTCTTTTCCTTTTTCATTCTCTTTCTATTTTAGAGGAGGAAGAAAAGAGCTTGAGCTTAGAACAAGAGAGAGTGTGAGATAAAACTTATGAACCATTTATTGAAATGGTTGATAACTTTATCATATCATGGAAAAATATGAATCATAGGATCTCCATCTCTTTTCCAAGTGTCCATTCTCTTCTCACCCCTCTACATGTCCACTAAATAAGAGTGGGAATGCATGTGCTCATCCAATGGCACAAAATAACTAAAAAAGAATAAAAAGGAAAAAAACAATATATATATATATATATATATATATATATATATATATATATATATATATAATTTTCATATGTATTAAAAATACATGAATGAGACATAAATAAATAGTGACTAAATACTAGTAAATACACATATCCAATATATGTTTTTATATATTAGATCAACACTTGATTTAATATCTGTCTTTCCAAAAGACCGGCTAGTATTTTCAAATGTTTGATTACCGTCAGTGTATCCAATACACTAGTTTTAATCGAATCTCGGTACGCATCCAATATGTATATCTATATAATATCACTAGAGCCGGAAAAATCTGTGTCACGCCCCGCTTTTGAAGATACGTAAATTATGGCACGTGACGGAGCCAACCATGCTACTTATGGTTAGGAATCATCCCTCCACAGTCACATTACGGCTGTTTATAGGATATCAAGAACAGTAAAATATAAAATCTATCTAATACATGTCTATTTGCCAACGTAAATAAAATCAGGAAAATGCATAAGCGGAAATGAATCAAGCTCCAATAAACATCTGAAACATGTCCCAATATGGGCTCACATCAAAGAAATAAAACTGCGGAAATAAACTAAACTAAACATCTCTAAATACACGATCAAGTCCTCACTATTCGGCTTGATTGCTAAAATACTCATGTTCGGCCTGCGATAAAGGTAGAGGAACTAGGCCATACAAACTCCAGACGTCAGCGCGTCATAATATCAAAAGAACAGTGATAGCCAGGATAGGATGATATAAGTAAATATGAATATAAATGAATGACACGGATATGAAATAATGAGGTGTGTATATGATGTGTAACCTAAAGTCTGTGCTTCTAGATTATCTATTCTAAAAGTCTTTGAAATCAATTAATGTAATTCTCATCGTAACCCAACATTATATATCCTGTTCATTCCCCACGGGATCACGGTAACATTATTTATTCCGTAACGCCCGGAAACACGGCAAACAAGTAATTATTCCGTAACACCCGGAAAAATGGCAAATAAGTAATGATTATTCCGTAACGCTCGGAAAAACGGCAAATAAGTAATTATTCCGTAACGCCCAGAAAAACGGCAAACAAGTAATAATATTTTCTTGAGTTACGTTTCGGTTACATTCTTGATTTCCCCTTTCCCCCAGATTTGTGTTCGAGTCAGGTATTGCCAATATAGATCTAATACCAACACAGGATCAAGTATGTACAGTTCTTGTCTATGCAGACAACAAGTCACGTCTATCAGGACAACACGTCAGTATAGTTGGCATTAGTAACAAGATCTAAGTAACAAGTCAAGTAGTGTGTCGTGAACATATTATGTGATGTATATCAACTAAATAGATACCCAATGTGAAACTATAACCAGTATCGAAACACGGCTAATGCAAGGATGCATATGTATCTATCTGTAATAACCATTATACGTTCATGACTATGTATGATGCAAACTAGATAACACGTTATACCAATATAGTAGTATAAAAATATCATGATGTTCCGGCATGCAATTAGATATGCTATTATCAGTACGGATACAGACGGATACTATAAAACTGTAAATCGGTAATATTTGTTGAATAATAAAACACCTGTACTATTTTTATTCATATGGATATCGATATAGTAACATAGCATGTTGCAAGTTAAACTTGCCTGATCGGATCTCACGATGGGATGCAGATGCTACGTCTAATGTCGGATAAACGTCATGATGCAGCTACTCGCGCATGACTAGACCTGGCTGATCAGCGACGTGACGTAATGTCTATGCTGGACGACGACGATAACTGGGTCGTCTGGATCGTCGGCGACGTGTGCGACTCCGGCTAGACGGCCGGACAGATCAAGAAAGAAAGAAAGAAAAACAAAGAAAGTGAGAAGGGGAATAGGGCTGTTGTATCGAGCTCTGGTGTTGAGTTAAGAGGACAGTGGACAGAGGAAAGGGGCGAGGCGATGGCTTGACGACGACGAGGGTTTCCGTTGGCCATGGGTTTCTTGGGTTGCTGTTTGGGGGTTCTGTTGCAGCTGATGGTGGTGGTTTGTGGTGTCAGGGAGTGGAGAGGAAGGTGAGAAGATGACGGTGGTGACGACGACGAGGTGAGGGTTGTTTCCTGATTTAAAATCAGGAAAGCCTACGGAAAAGGCTTCAGGAAAGGGTTACGTGCTTACACGTGACCAGCAGTCACGTGTTGGCACGTGACATCTAAAAGAATCGGCAAGGCAAATTCAGTTTCCCAACTACATCGAAGAAAAAGGCTTCAGAAAGGGTCACGTGCTCCCACGTGACCAGGGTCACGTGTTGGCACGTGACACCCAAAACCGGCAGACTCAATTCCCTGATTGAATTAAGAAAAAGGCTCTAGACGAGGGTCACGTGCTCACACGTGACCAGGGGTCACGTGGTGGCACGTGACAGCTAAGCAGCGACCAGAAAGCAGAGCGCAGAAAGAAAGAAGAGGGCTCGTTCTAAGGAGGTCATGTGCCCACACGTGACCAAGGGTCACGTGGCCACACGTGACCATCTTTCAAAGCCTATCTGTTAACAGAATTAAATTCTGAGAAAAGACCTCTTAAATCTTTCCAAAGCAACCGATTGAATTAAAGATTTAAAGGTGATTAAATATCATCTATCTATGGGAAAATCTCGAATTTGGAAAGATTTCCCCGTAAAATCTAACCGAAATAACAAAGGAGAATCTCTGGATTTAAAATCCAATGGTGAATAAAATTCACCTAATAATCCAAAGGTCCAAAACGAATGATGGATACAAATCAAATCTCTCAATGAAAGATTCATCAAAAACTAATTGACTCGGCTGCTTCTCCTATAAATAGGAGCCAAGAGACACACAAAGATATATATATATATATATATATATATATATATATATATATATATATATGCAGAGGGAAGAAAAGAGAGAGAGCCTTGATACTTTGGAGGAATTCGGATCTTCTGCAAAAGAAAACCCTAGGTAAGAAAGGGAAGGCTTTTTTTGAAAGAAAAGAGAATTTAATTCTCAACAGAGTTTAACTCTGATATAAAAACAGAAGAACATAGTTCTCTCTTTGGTGGAGGATCAGTAAAGTGCACATCTCCCCTTGAGTTGAGAATTTAATTCTCAATGGGTTGAGATCCTGCCATGCAGATCCAAAGCATAGAGAGGGGATGGAAGCACGAGAATTTAATTCTCACAGAACTATAGGAATTTAATTCCTTTAAAATAAAATTAGGGTTGACCCTGTGTTATGGGAATTTAATTCCTTCAGAATGAAAAGAATCAGGGTTTAACCCTGGTTAAGAACTTAGTTCTGTTAAAACAACAGGAATTTAATTCCCTTAATCTCATTCCCCAGAATAATTCTTTAACAGAGAGTGGGAGTTTAACTCCTTAAAGCTTTTATTAGGGTTTAACCCTATTCAGTTCTTCACATATATGAGGAATTTAATTTCTACAGAAAATTCAGAGTTCAACTCTATTCCAGAATATGAACCTTCAAAGGAAGTAGGAATTTAATTTCTCTGAAATTATTGCCAGGGTTCAACCCTACGAGGAATTTAATTCCCGAAAGGGATTAACAGATCTTCTAAAAAAACATACATAGAGGCAGGGTCACGTGTCACCACGTGACCCCCAAAAAGATCTACAGAAAAGCCCCTTTGAGGCAGTGCCTCACGTGACCCACGTGACCCTTGGCAGAGGCTTTAACATACTCCATTTAAACACCCGTTACGTGATGGCATGTGATGCTCCAAAAGATACGATATTCTCAGCAGAACAAATGAAGGGAGGGCGCCCTCACGTGCTACCACGTGACCCCTCTTGCCTTAGCGTCTAACGCTAAATTGTAACCCCTGAATCCAGTGTTAAAACACTGTTTGGCCTTAGTGTTCAACACTAATCAAAGAGCTTTATTTGCAGTGTTCAACACTGATTACCTTAGTGTTTAACACTAATTTGAGATCTCTGCTGCCAGTGTTTTGATCTGTTTTAGTATTTAACACTAATTTGAAAGCCTTATTGCTGGTGTTTAACACCAACTATCTTTTAGTGTTAAACACTAACTTATCAATCTCATTCCCAGTGTTCAACACTGATTGGTCTTTAGTATTTAACACTAGGCATTGGCCCAATTGGCTAAATGGCCAGAGGCAAAGCCTCTCCTTCAATGGACCAACAGAGGGCCAATATTTTGGACTTAGCCCAAACTGGCCATAAGTCCTCAAATCATCTTGAAATGAGCACATTTGCTCTTTCAACCCACTCATTGGTTCAAGGGTACATCTCTGAACTCCTCTGATATTTGTCGTTGTAATCCTTCAACGTCTTCAGAGAGGTGACGGGTCCCGACAACCACACATCAACATGGACTGTGGGGTCCTTAAACCCATGGACTTATGTGTCCTTAAACTACAAATGGACCACCACGTCCTTAAACTGGCGATGGACCACTACGTCCCTAAACTGGCGATGGACCACCATGTCCCTAAACTGGCGATGGACCACCACGTCCTTAAACTGGCGATGGACCACTACGTCCCTAAACTGGCAATGGACCACTATGTCCTTAAACTGGAACAATAGAGCCCAAACGCTCTTTTGTCGGATCTAAACGATCCCGTTAAGTCGATCTTAGTCCCAAACTGTACTAACGTATCCTTAACAACCGTTTAAGTTGATCTTAGCTTCAAATATGGCTAACGTATCCTTAAACCTTCAAACAGACTGGACTATGAATCCCTCCAATCAATTTCGGTTCAAGGGTACATCTCGGAACTCCTTTGACACCTGTCGTTGTAATCCTTCAATGCCGTCAGAGAGGTAACGGGTCCCGATGACCATACATGCAATGGACCACTATGTCCCTAAACTGGAACAATGGAGCCCAAATGCTCTTTTGTCGGATCTAAACGATCCCGTTAAGTTGATCTTAGTCTCAAGTTAGACTAACGTATCCTTAACAAACGTTTAAGTTGATCTTAGCCTCAAATATGGCTAACGTATCCTCAAACCAAACCCCCCAAACCCAAATCTAAGATAATACAGATTTGGACTAGTCTACGCCCTACGGGCGACGACATAACTCGGTCTCCGTAAACAATCCACGAGCAACAAAACATAAAATAGACACACACGACACGAAGTGACCATCTGGAGAAGGAAAAAGTTGTTACCGCGATGCTGTAGCGTAATTAACTGCATGGGATTGCGCCTGCAGGGAAGAGTGTCCCCACAATAAAAAAAACCCCCTCAAGCGAGGGGGAATCTGACGAAGTCTACTATATCGGCCGCATCCGTTCAAACCTTCGATGTATGGTGCCATAAATCAACTTGGCATCTTCGGAGAGGTGAACGGATAGCACCAATTAGCATCTGCTCCGAATCTCAGTGCCAAGACATCGCAGTCTTGCGCGCCGTCTTTCGGAGGGGAACAGATTCTGGCACGCCCGGTGGGACCTTTTCCTCTTTCCACTCCACACTTCGTGTGTCGTGATTCGCGAACCAATCGCGGTTCGCTAATGGTTGCCCTTGGGTTTCAAGATACTAAGACTCGGCGTCTGGCTTATTGCAGAAAGCAAAGAATCGATGGCTTCTACTTGTGTGAAATGCTCCAACTGCTTGAACTGCAAATGCAACCGACGCTCCGCCTCACCTGGAGGTGTAGCATATTGACCGCAGGCTGCTTCCCTATTCACTATGCTTGTGGAGCAAGTGACCCAAGCTACTACCGGTCTATTCTTTGGGACCATGCTCCCGCCAACAAGCTTCACCGCGCCGGTGCTGACAGAGGAAGCTCCCAAGAAGTCGGTCTTTGATCGTCTTACCCCTGCCGCGGCCCCTCTCAATGGGTCGCCCAACACCAGCGCCTTGGTCTTCTCTAGATTGGGCCAAGACTCCTGTGGACCCACAGTGAGGCCTACAATCCCAGAGAAGGCTGCTTCTAAGAAAGTGACCGGTCCTGCTCCTGAAGTCGTCAAAGCGGCTTCCCCTGCCACAAAGTCGGTCTTTACAAGATTGACGGCTCCAGCTCCCGCTCCTGCTATCCAAAGGACGTCAGTCTTTGACAGGCTAACACCAGCAACGACCCCCCACCTACACGGGGGGCAAGACGAAACTATTCTCACCGCTGAACCAACGCCGTCCACTCGACATGCTCGACGTCGCCACTGGCACCGAGTAAGGAAGGCTGGGGGCAACTCCCCCTCTGGGCTAACTCCACCAGCCTCGATGGCAGAAGTTAATGCTGCTGTTCCAACTGGGAACAGCTTTGAGATGCTAAATAAGGTGCGTAGGAATTCTCCTACCGCGATGCTAAAGAGGTCTCCTCCTCCACTAAAAAAGGTTGCGGAAATAAAGCCAGAACAAACCCGATCCCCACAACGGCTGTCTTCCAGAATCTATAAGGTTTGGTGGCAGGCCCGAGACTCGATGATCGATCCGAACTTCTCCCGCCAACACAGAAGCTGAAAATCCAACAGGAAGCCAGTCACCAGGCTAAACCATGAAACACTGTCTGGGTGCCTGCCTCAACGGCCCCCTCAACTGCCACTGCTCATAAAAGGAGGAAGCCAGAGAAGATCCCCCAGCCTGCAACGACAGCTAAAGGCACTAAGCCCAGACGCCCTAAGTTTGGGGGCATGATGGTCCATACCGTATACATGGCGTCAGGAAAGGAAGACAGCCGTGCGTCTGCGGGTCATAGACCGCTTACACGATCGGTGACCAAAGCTCAGGAGCAACAGAAAAAGCTCCAGGAAATGATGAACGCTATGGCCTCACTTACCGGGCCAAAAGAAAACCCAGAAACGTCCTCAGACGAACGCCAGGAGGAAGAAACCGACGCTGAGTTCCTTCGCCGAATATTGGAGAAGAAAGACAAAGAGGCTGCTGAACAATCAGCCAACATACAACGTATGGGCCTTCTCTTTCAAGATATGATAGGAATGATGATCCAACAAGACCCACCCGCTGAGGATCCCCCGATCGTCCTTGAAGACGACAGGGGGAAACGTCAAATCTACCACCGGCCCTCTCAACGGCCAAGGAGGAGACAATCTCTAAGGCTGATTTGGTCGACTATATAGCCCAGCAAATCCGGGTTCATCACGCGACTGAGGCAGCTGGTCAAGTCGTAAAAATGGGCCGGCCGTATCCAAGCTGGTACGACCAAATTAGGTACCCGCCGGGTTACACAATTCCTAAGTTCCACGTTTACAAAGGGACCGGCAATCCCTACCAACATGTCGCCCAGTTTAGGGCCCTTTGCGGTAACACCGGCGGTGATGATAAACTGTTGCTTCGCCAGTTCGTGGGCAGCCTATCAGAAACAGCGTTCGAATGGTATTCGGAACTCCCGAGCGATTCTATCAAGACGTTCGCTGAAATGGAGTTGCTATTCACTCAGCGATTCGCAAGCGCCAGCGAACGCACTCCAATAACGGCATTGATTAACGCTAGGGTAAAACCAGACGAAACTTGGGTCCAGTATGCTATACACTGGCGGAATTTGTGGTCGAAATGCGAGCAGCGCATTGAGGAAGCTCCCGCGGTGGACATGTTCGTAGGAACCCTAGACCCTCACGCAACTATCTCCCAGTTCATGATGTTCTTTAAGCCAACCACATTTCAGGCTTTAATCGACAAGTTGGCTCAGATGGGTCATAGACCACCTCCCCCGAAGTCGGAACCTCGGAATGACAAGGGTAAAGGAAGGGCAACCTTCGTCGCGAATGCTCAGCAGCAACCCAATGCCCTAAAGCTGACGGATCAACTGGAAGAAAGACGCCGGTATTATAATGAGAAGATGAAGCGTCCCTACTCGTTCCCACGGGACAAGACGAAGCGGCTATTCGAGCTGGCAGTACGCAACAGATTTATAAACCTACCAAATCCAAGGCGACCGCCACAACCCACTGAGGTGAATAACCCTAATTATTGCCCTTACCATCAAACGGTAAGTCATCCGATTGAGGATTGCTTCGTCTTCAAAGGGTGGATTGAAGATCAATACCTCCAGGGGAAGTTTGCACTGTCCGAAAAGTGGAAGGTGAACCCATCACAGCCGCATACTCCTAAGAAAGCAGATACACCGGGGGCAACCTGTTCCTTTATTGAAGAAGCTCCATGGGAGGTCGTGCTGTCAACTAAAACCAAAAAAATGCTGAGGGACCTTCATGCGTGCCCTGCGATCGAATGGAAGGGCCCTCTTGAACCTCAAATTATTGAAGGAATTCTGAGGCCGCGCCCAACTACAAAAAGTGGTGGTGATGGCCCAAATACTCACGCCCAACCGTCAAAATCTTCGAAGAAAAAGAAGAAGAAATCCAAGAAGCCCGTGAAGCCTGGAGACAAGCGCACGAACTTACAGAAGCAAATCGACGCGATGGAAGAGTACAATCAAAAGGCGCGAACTCCTGTCACGCTGCAAGAGTTCCTCAACCACATCTTTCAAGAGGAAGATGATGGAAAAAGCTCGTCAGATGAATCCGAGGGATACGTGGCGAGTTGTAACGTAATCTCCCACTCGTTTGCCGACGATGAAAAAACCCCTGGCACTAAGAAACTGGGGACAAAGTCTGAACCAGAGCGTGTGTGGCCAACAAATGAAATGATCGACGCCTTTCTAGACGAGATTCGTCTAAAGAGTAAAGCGGATCAGGAGCATGAGATGGCCGCATCGGAAGGAGCCAAATGCAGGCGACTGAACGAAAGAGTTGAAGTACCCCCGCCAGATCGAAAGGCATCCGAGGCAGACAAGAAGATATTCAAGACGAGGAAAAGGTTTGCCAAAGCCATGTCAATGGGAATGAAGTTACCACCCTCGGAAGAAAACACGCTCAATGGGGCGGAGAGGCATCCTGATTATTGCGCATATCATCGGAAAATTTCACACCCCACGGAGGAGTGCGACGCCTTTAGGATATGGTGGCAAGGATATGTTGCTCATCGGCAACATTTTAAACGCATGAAACGCAAGACTCGTCGGGAACGAAGAAGTACTGCCGACGGGCACAACAGGACCACTGGCAACTGTTACATGGTTAACGCCGGAGGGTCACGAGTTCTCACCTTTGGGAGCGACTCTGACGAAGAAATGGCTCTGGGCCCTCTCTTTAAAGAATCCGTTTTAGGGAAAGAGGAGGAATCGGAGGCCTGCGAGAACATTCAGCTGCGCAATCGCACGCTCCCAGAAAAGAATCTCGGGCCCGCAAATAGAAAAGATAAGGGAAAGGAAAAGGTCACTGAAGATATCGCTTTAGATGACCAAGTCATGAAAGAGCTGACTACCAAAGACCCTCCCAGGAAGGGTAAGGTGGACTACAATATCCTGGCACACCTAAGGAAGCTACCTTCTTAGCTTAGCATTCTCGATGCCCTCCTATTATCAAAAGAAGCACGAGAGTCACTGATTAAGGCGTTATAACAACCTGAGCAATTCCAAGCCTTCCTCGCCACTGAAAGGATGAAGGATGAACTGGAGGAAGTGCATACGGCCGATATCACTTTCGGTGACGAAGACCTCTTTCTCGGGACGTGCGACCACAACCGTCCCCTATATGTCTCTGGATACTGCCATGATATCAAGATAGGCAAGATCCTAGTGGATAATGGATCCTCCGTCAATCTCCTTAACGTTCGGGTGTTAAAGGAAATTTGCATGAGTGTGCAACACCTCGCTCATGACAAAATTACCATCTCCGGTTTCGATTCACAATCGTCGCGGACTCTCGGATCTGTAATATTAACACTACGCTTCGGACTACTCGTCACAGACATCAAATTCCATGTCATTGACGCTAAGACCTGCTACAACGCCTTGCTTGGTCGTCCTTGGCTACACGAGTACAACATCATCCCTTCTACACAACATCAGTTTATGAAGTACTTTAAGGATGGTTTTGAATATACCGTAACAGGTGAGCTGAACCCATTTTCCGTGAACGAAGTCCGCAAATACGAAGATGTGAAGTACTTTTTGCCAGATTTCGAGGATACAGAAAGGTGTCGCAAGCCGGAGAACAAAGCCGCCGCCACCATCCCTGTTTTCGGGAGCGACACCGAAGAAGAAGAAGAGATAGTTTATGCTGGGCCATCTCAACGCAACAACCCGGGGACGTCCGCCCCCATGTTGGTCTTCGGAAGTGACTCGGAAGATGAGGTTAATGCCGTGTTCTCCAATCGGCTGTCAATACAAGCACCCCCTAGCGATGATCAGAGTTTGCAAATCACTATGGTGCCGCGAGAACACTACAAGGATCTCGACACACTTCAAGCTTACAATGTGCAGGACCTGCAAACGTTTTACGTCCCTCCCAAGCAAAAGGGTGAGAAGGTGATCCTATTCTACCGATCCTCAGAGTCGAAAGTAGAGAAAGAGATTTGGCATGGCGCGGATGCTACACTCGACAGGCTCCAACCCATCCGTCTGCCCAGATACTATACAAATGGATTAAAGAGGCTATTGAAGCGCCAAGGAGTACCCTTAGAACAGACTATTCGACAAGCTCGGTTCTACAACAGGATTTGGGATGTCCTTGGGACTCAACGCAAATTGCCCAATGGGAAAATGGAAACACTTGGGCTTGGATACGTGAGAACCGGAAAACGGGAACGGGCCCACAGTAGCTGCGCTATATATACCTTTGATGAAGAAGAGGACGCCCTGGCAAGAAATGCCAACCCCTCATTAAAACTAGATCCCGCGCTTGAAGTGCCGAGTCCGTCGTTTGAAGAACGAATGGACAAGCTTATCAGGAAAGTGGGTCAAAAAGCTCGGGAAGACCACAACCGCGAGATGGCCATCTACGAGAAGGCCAGGACGCAACGTCTGTTTCAACAGGCTGCAAAAGACAAAGATGCTCATCCTTGTCAACCTGTTGTACGAAAGGCCCGACGCAGAGGCAAAAATAAATCAAGAAGCGGAAAGAGGAGCCGACAACAACGACGCAGGATTAGAGAGTTACGTGATCGGGTATTGCGCGGCTCGGATTTGTCCCTCATGAAGAAGATGAGTCGAGCGTACTCCTTCCCCCGAGACAAGACGGAGAGGTTACTCAAGCTCGCTATAAAACATCAACTGATCACGCTTCCAGAGTCTAGACACCCTGAGCAAGCTAACAAGCCTTCTCATCTGAGCCATTGCTCTTATCACCGAGCCATAGGACATCCTACCGAAGACTGCTTCACCTTCAAGAACTGGGTCGAGGACCAGTACCAACAGGGCAGATTCGCTTTATCCGACGGCTGGAGGGTAACGCCGCCACAAAAGCATGAACCCAAAGCCGCAAAAGCAGAACCAGATCCACCTCAACCCTGGAAGCGGATTTGCACCTGTTACACGGTTACAATATTAAAAGAAGAGCCCGAGAAAATGGATGACCTTCCCTGGTGCTTTGAGAACAGCGATGATGAGGTGATCTCAGAATTTCTGCCAGCTCCGAAAGAACTGGAAGACGGCATACATACTACTGCAGATAACCTCAAGAAGATTGAGTTGGGATCGGCAGATGACCCGCGACCGACATTTGTCAGCGAGCTGCTATCTGAAGAAAGGGTGGCTGCGTTAAAGAACGTGCTTCTATGGCATAAAGACTGCTTCGCGTGGAACTATGCCGAAATGCCAGGATTGGATCCAGAGATTGCTGTGCATAAATTAGAAATATCTCCAGATATCAAGCCAGTCAAGCAGGCGCCAAGAAGGATGCGACTCGAGCTTGAAATGAGCATCAACGCCGAAGTCAAGAAGCTTATCGATTCTGGATTTATCCAAGAAGTCCAGTATCCCGACTGGATCGCCAATATCGTCCTGGTAATGAAGAAAAATGGGACGGTACGCATATGCGTGGATTTCAGGGATCTCAATAAAGCCTGTCCAAAGGACGATTTCCCAGTACCAGTAACCGAGCTAATGATAGATAACACGTCCACTCACGAGGTTTTCTCCTTTATGGATGGTTCATCGGGATACAATCAGATAAAGATGCATCCCGAAGACCAGAAGCACACCGCTTTCCGGACCCCTTTGGGTATATTCTGCTACAGGGTTATGCCCTTTGGTCTAAAGAACGCCGGCGCTACCTATCAAAGGGCCATGACAAAGATCTTCGACGACCTCATACATGACATCGTCGAGTGCTATATCGGTGACCTTGTAGTAAAGAGCATGTCATATGAAGAGCATCCTGGAGACTGTATTTCAACGCCTTCGGCAATATAATTTGATGATGAATCCCTTCAAATGCGCGTTTGGAGTCTCCTCGGGTAAATTCCTGGGATTCATCATCCGACACCGAGGTATCGAAATAGATCCATCTAAGATCAAGGCGATCATGGAAATGCCTCCGCCAAGAACCCTCAAACAGTTGCGGTCTCTCTAAGGGAAGCTCGCATACATCCGGCGGTTTATCGCCAATCTTTCAGGCAAATGCCGTCCTTACAGCCACCTGATGAAGAAGGGAACTCCATTCGTTTGGGATCATAAATGCCAAGGTGCACTAGACGAGATCAAGCAGTACCTATAGAACCCTCCGGTGTTGGCTGCGCCGGTCAAGGGAAAACCCCTCATTCTTTATACAACCGTCCTCAAAGGTTCCTTAGGCACATTGTGGGCACAAGAGAACGATCAAGGAAAAGAGAGAGCACTCTACTACTTAAGTCGAGTTCTGCTGGGGGCAGAAAACAACTACTCTCCCATTAAAAAACACTGCTTGGCGTTAATCTTCGCGATAACAAAACTCAGGCACTATGCGTTGGCGCACGAAGTCCGTCTCATCTCGAAGGTGGACCCTCTTAAATATCTGATGTCAAAGGCTATATTGACGGGTCGACTCGCTAAATGGGCTCTACTCCTGATGGAGTTCTCGATAACATATCGACCTCTCAAGGAAGTGAGAGGCCAGGCCATTGCTGACTTCCTTGCTGAGCATCCAGCACCTGCCGGCTCTCCTCTGAACTGTGATTTGCCGGATGAACATGCATTCGATGCGATCGGCGGCGGTGATACCCGATGGGAACTCTATTTTGACGGGGCATCTTCCATGAAGAAGCGCAAACAATGTACTTCCATAATCAAATCGGGAGTAGGCCTCATCTTCGTAACCCCACAAGGAGGGATAGTGCGCTTTGCTTTCTCCTTAACGGAATCGAGGACGAACAATGAAGCCGAATACGAAGCTCTGATAGCGGGCCTCGAGATCGCCATTGACATGGGAATTGAAGACCTCTCTATATACGAGGATTCTCAACTGGTCGTTAGTCAAGTAAACTGCGACTACCAAACGTGCAAACCGGAGTTGGTGACGTACGGCGAAAAGGTGCAACAATTGTTGACCCAAATTCCCTCTTATTCTTTGGAGAACATACCGCGCGCAGAAAACAGCAAAGCAGACGCGCTGACCAAACTTGCTAAAGAACTAGCTGATGAGAACCTCGATGACGTCAAAATCATGGTGCAAAGCCGTCGAGTGCTCGCCCCGGCAGAAATATCTCCGGAATCATGCGAAGAAAAGGGAGCGACTGAGCAGACAATTCTACAAATAAAAGACCGTAAGAAGGCCGAGGACTGGAGGGAAGTCTTCATAGACTACTTTAAGTCCCACCGAATGCCCGAAGGAGCGTCCTCAAGACATCAGCTCATGAAACGAGCTCTATCTTTAGCTTTCGTCAATGATACTCTGTATAAGAGGTTATTTGATTCTCTGTGGCTGAGATGCTTAGGACCTGACGAAGCAAAAAGAGTCGTTCAGGAAGTTCACGACGGACTCTGCGGTTCTCACCAAGCGGGCCTAAAGATGAAGTTGAAGATCAAACGGATGGGCTACTATTGGCCCACAATGATCCAGGACTGCCTCGAATATGCGAAGCAATGCCATTCATGCCAAATTCATGGGGATTTCATCCACTAACATCCGAATCCACTACACCCAACGGTGGCTAGCTGGCCATTCGAAATGTGGGGGACTGACATAGTCGGCCCCATCGAGCCAGCATCGTCCCGGGGACATCGTTTCATCCTGGCGACAACTGACTACTTCTCCAAATGAGCAGAAGCAGTACCGCTGAGGGAAGTGAAGACGGAGAATATCCTCCACTTCTTCAAGACGCATGTCATCTATCGGTTTGGGACCCCACGGCGGATTATCTCCGATAACGGGCCAGCCTACAAAAGCCATAAGATTAGCCGCTTCGCACAGCAGCACAATATAGACTGGAGATATTCTTCAGTTTACAATCCGCGAGCTAACGGTCTGGCCGAGGCCTTCAATAAGACCTTGACAAAGATCATAAAAAAGACGGTGTCCCGAAATAAGAAGGACTGGCATGAGAGACTGCAAGAGGCTCTTTGGGCATATCGAACTACGTGCAAGACGGCTACGAACACGACGCCATACGCACTGGTATTCGGTACGGAAGCTGTACTCCCCCTCGAGATAGACCTGCCTTCTCTACGAGTGGTAGTCCACCACGGATTGACAAACGAAGAAAATGCCCACCTTCGGCTTGAGGAGCTTGATGCCCTCGATGAAACCCGGCTCATAGCGCAACAAAATCTGGAGGCCTATAAAGCAAAGATGACGCGCTCGTATGAAAGATTGACCAGGCCGAGAACATTCTGCCAAGGCGAACTCGTGCTAGTGGTCAAAAGACCGATGATCCCCAATCGCGCCAAGCGGGGAAAATTCGAGCCAAACTATGAAGGCCCGTACATCATAGATAAGGTCTACCAGGGTGGGGCCTATCTACTCATGGACATGCATGGTGAAAGGCCTTTCAGGCCAATAAACGGCCGCTTCCTAAAGAAATACTACGCTTAAGGAGCCACAGCCTAGGTCAATGATAGATGACGACGACTATGTCCGCTCGCTATCTTCCTAAAGCTCAAAGCTCTATAAGTAGTAGCCGGCTCTCTCCACGACGGACCGAAATGTCCTTAAACTAACGACGGACCGAAATGTCCTTAAACTAATAGCGGACCGAAACGTCCTTAAACTAATACCGCAGCATCCTTAGGCTGACGAGATAAAAAAAATAATAAATAAAAAAAATATAATAAATAAAAACGGTATGTCCATAAGCAAAAAGGGCACGGATGAAAACTCGAAAGGGTTCCGTGAGTAAAAACAGCAGGGTTACCGGCGAGTGTTCGTGAAAACCCGAAAGGGCGCGACCTTGTAAAAAAAGAGAGAAAAAGAATTAAAAAAATGGTATGTCCACAAGCAAAAAGGGCACGGATGAAAACCCGAAAATGCTTCGTGAGTAAAAACAGCAGGGCTACCGGCGAGTGTTTGTGAAAACCCGAAAGGGCGCAACCTCGTTAAAGGACACTTGCGGGATCCCCACGACCTAGCAAGGAGAAACCACCCGCGTGAGATCCTTATGACTCACAAGGGAGCAACACACTTAGCAGTCCCCATGATTCCTAAGGAGAAAATACACTTGCGAGATCCTCACGACTCGTAAGGAGAACTCTCTTATGGGACCCTCACGGCTCATAAGATTTGAAAGTCTTAAGTCACAGAGACCTAAACCTGTGCTTAAGCAAAATCCCCCATACCCTTCGACATTGCCCTACAAGCGGCTCAATACTGACCCTTGTATACAATCCACGGGCGCGAATAAACATTGCCCCAGCAAAGTCACACCCGTGACTAGGGATATGTTCATATAATGAGCAACCCTTGCAGGTCCTCTCGACCCATAAGGAGAAAACCCTCTCGTAGGATCCTTATGACTTACAAAGGAACATACACTTGGGGATCCTCACGATTCCTAGGGAGAAAATACACCTACGAGATCTGTTAGTTATATGTATGCCCTAGAGGCCATTACTGTACATTGGATGTATATTGTAGTGGATGCTGGGACATATATAGGGAGGACTTTCTTGCTCGACATGATAATATGCTATCTGGTTGCTCTTTACCTTAACGTGTATACTGATTGTCTCTCTGTTACATGTTGGTAAAGCCCTTAGGATGTGTACTTGACTACTTGGACTATGATGCAGATCATACTAGTGGGGACAGATAGTCTATAAGTACATCCTTCAAAGTCCCTAGTCATGGGTGTATCAAGACAGGGCATCGATATACCAGTGTAGACTAGCGTATACCTTCTCGACCCATACAGATGGGCGATGGATGATCCCATATCCATTGGTGTTTGACATCAGAGATGATATACGGGTGCTCAGTAGAGACTGGGTACACTGGACGGACTCGCCGAGAACTCCCAGATGGTATTATACCTCACGTCAGATGGCAGTTCTCTGGTGACACTGGTACAGAGTAGTCTGTTGACCCGAGATCGTCATAGAGTCTTGTGTGGTTCCCACCGTGCTTTGATTTCCATCTTACCACGTCCAAGAGGGCGTGCAAAACGGTGGTTTTTAGGTACAGTCCCGAATCATATGGAGGCAATGAGCGATAGGAGGGGATTCGTCTCTCCCGGTATAGGGAGTTGATGTTGCGCAGTGTTCGATTGGCTATAACAGGAAATCCCTGGCCAGGGTTGCTGAGATTTACTGGTAAGTGTTACCAGTAGTTTCTCGAATTGTTATAGACCTCATATCGACACGACTTATCGAGCTATTGGGGTCTGACGTTTACCACCCCTAGGCAAGATATGCGACATATCAGACGATCAGACCGGACTGTACAGTAGTGTTACTGGTTGGATTCACTGGAGTGTGAGCGGGCTTGCTCGTCGATTTTCTGATCGCTCAATACCCGGGCGGCCGTTACGTTTAGCAGACCGCTTGCGGCTTGTGGATGTTTGATATGATCATCATCCGCTGCCGGCGTATTGACGAGTCTTTAGAGTCCTACACAGAGGTTTCCTGGTTCAAGCGAAACGAAATAGGAGCGCATATGAGATATGTGCGGGACTGAGAATAATGCGTGTATGTGATACCGTGTTCCATTCTCGCGATGAATGTATCGATTAGGTTATATGCGATATACCCTAGTTATCGAATCAAGGATTGATTCGATAAACCGATACATTGGATACTAGTCGGTTATATGTGATATGACCGGATCGTTAAATCAAGTGTTGATTTAATGATTTAATGTATAATTATATATTTGATATATTACTTTGCATTAACTAGTATCGGTTCACTTTAAATGGATTTTCTCGCTCGGTTGTGCGCATTGCATATGCGATATGATTTTGCGCACTTGTTTGTATCATATTTGATGATACATGCAAATTAGGGTTTGTGTAAAGAATTAAACCTTGGTTAAAGAAGTGGTTAGGGTTTTTATTTGATTATTCATTTATTCATTTGTTTTTATTTTTGGAAAATAAATTGCATAAAATAGAATGGTGGCTTTCTTTTGTTTTCTTTCATGAAGCTTCATGAACTTTTGACTTAGTCACCATTTTGTCTCATGCTTAACCCTAACCAATTCAATTAACTCAAGTTAATTCTCTACACCTAACCATGGTGAGAATTATGATAAGAATGGATTTTTATTTATTCTTTAATTCTTATCATAATACTTATCTCCTTCTTGCTCTTCTTCTTCTTCATGAAGAAGCTTGTCTTCATCAATGGCATATTGAGCATATGAGTGAGAAATCCAATTCTAAAGTCTACCCACTTCTTATTTCTTCATCCTCTACCTCTTGCCAAGTAGTAGAGTGTGTTTCCTTCACAAGTTTTCATGGCTTGGTGAAGGTGGAGCTTGATTTAGCGATGCCTCGACCTAGATCATCTTCGGCATGGACATCGACGACCTAGCTCGCCCATTCTCCGATGAAGCCGACGCTAGAGCCCAGATTCCTTTTGGACAGCGGAGAGGACTTCATCATGGAGCTATGGAGGTGGAGAAACGGATCTACAAAGGTTGTATATCCGTATCCCTTAGTTAAGTGTTAACTAGTTTGCATTTTCGCCTAAATATCTAGCCAACGATCTTGTTAGGGTTTGTAGGCACCGTTAAAATTTGAAATTGGCATGTTCGATGCCTTGTGAGACCTCACTAGGGTGTCTAGGAACCTTTCACTGGTATCAGAGCCTAGCCAGAGCCTTAGGCGAAGTCCAGACGGAATTTGAAGTCCGATCGAACCAAAAACACGAACCCAAAATTGCTCTCTGTCCTTTTTCTAAAAACTGGGATTTTTCCAGATTAAAAATTTCCAAAAAATTCAGCAGGGAATTGTATGAGTTACTGTGAAGCACGTGATGATAAATCCACTAAGGAAGCGCGGAACCGCGGCCCCCACCATAGCATTAGCGGCGCTTCCGCGGCCACACTGTAGATTTACACCACGTGGATAGCACAGTAATTCTTGTCTCAGAGTGCTGGGTCTTCTGGAAATTTTTATATTTTATTCAAGAGTTGAATTTTCTGGAGTTGTTTTGGGGATTCGTAGTTTCGATCGGAGTATCAAATTTTGTCTGTGTGGCTTTCCGGATAAATCTTAGAATATGTTAAAAAGTTCGACCGGATATAAATACCCAATTTTTCCCCTGTCGGGAAATTTCCAAGTGTTGGATTTTTCCATAGTTTAACGACGTTCTAAGTAGTGCAAGTAACGCGATGGACCCTCTAGAAGACAACAAACCTTAACTCGATTATGTGACCGTCTTGAACTGCCCTTTGAACCTTCGGGTTTGGGGCAGTACGGCGTGCCATATGTGAGGCGTTGGCTTGACCCTTCTACGGCTGGACCGTTGGTACTGAGGCACGAACTGAATGTTTTTAGACTTATTTCATGTGTTGATCTGTATTGGGAAAACTTGGGTGTTCGAATGTTCAATCGGAAAGTTTAACATTTTCTGTTTATCCGGAATGTGATACAACAATTGGAATTCATAAAAGTTATGTGATAACTAAATGAATGTTATAAACATAGCAGTTTAGTCTCACTTGATCGGTTGCCACGGAATTTTGATGCAATCAAAAGTCCGTCGCAATCACGTAGCGTACGTGGATACTCGCCGGGTAAACTTAATAGACAGCCTCACTTCATAGCCCCGACCAAGTGACTGTAGGAGAACCCCGTCGCCGAAAGCATCCGTTCGGGTGCTCACGGCAGCGGTGTTCCGCCTTGGTGCACTTCGTCGACGGCGTCGGGGGTGCGGCCGTCTACTAAAGTTTGCGACGAGCATTCGATCAGGATGTCGGGAATCTTGTTGAATTGCCCGACTTGATATTGAAAAGAGTTTTCGATAATGAGACTAAAATGCGGGGTTTATAATTGTTAGGCATGCGATGTCTAAGTAATTCATTTGGTCAGGCATGCGATGTCTGAGGTGGTTGCGGATTCCAACTGTTGTAGTTTTGCACTTTCTTTTCTGTGACCGTAAGTGTAATATGTGATATCGCCGGTTTCGTTGCTATATGTCAACGACAATTGGGATGTGCATATTTACTTACGTTGATGACATGTGATGTTATGTGTTGCTGGATATGTTATATTGGATCGTCGTGTTTGAATAGCCGGGGGTTTTTATGTGAGATGAGTGTTTTTCATTTTCATTCATGTAAAAACTTGTATGTAATATTCTTTTATTGGGGCACTTCCAGGTTGCGGAAGTAGTCACCGTTTGTATATTATTTACTTTTCCGCACTAGGATAGACCCAAGGAGGAGGGCACAAGTAACCGGGTTCTGGAGTCCAGTGGGAGACCAACTCGAGGAGTCGAGTCCGGGTCTCCTAACTCCAGAATTGGTAGGGTTGCTTGCCGCTCTCGTAGGGGTCTAGGGGTGTGGGTTTGGCTATTCATCGCGACCGTGGAATCCGTGTTTTATACTGGCTCGTATTGAAAACACGGACGTCCTAGTATATCCAATATTTCATATGATTCTTCTGCTGCGATATCTGTGATGTGATCATGTGATGTTCTGTGATAGATACAGTATATAGTATATATGATATATTATATAGGCGTTACTTATGTTTTACATCCGCGCTAGCCCTGCCCCGCTCTGCCGTTAGTTACCTAACCTAACGGTGCACGAGGGGACATCGAGGCGAATGCGGATAGCATAAGTGTACGTCGTATTTATCTGTGATGTTTAGGTACTTAAATGATGGGACTTCATTAATGTGATTAATGAAATAAAAGAAACCTAAGATGTTGTAGAATCGAATTTCAAAATAAAACAGGTAGCTACAGTTCTTGCTTTGCATAGCGGTATATGTGATATATCCTGCACCTTATTCGATGAGGAAAGGACCGAGATCCCTTCACCGGGAGTGAATCCTTTAGCAATAACTGGCAGATGCTACACACTCGGTTTATCTTTTGATTGCTTTTAAGAGTTTTTGCTTTGCACAGTGATATATATGATATATCCTGCACCTCATTCGACGAGGAAAGGACCGACGATCCCTTCACCGGGAATGACTCCTTTAGTAAAACTAGAAAAGCTTCAAAAACACTCCATTTCAAAATCATTTGATTCTACAACGATATCAAGTTCATTACGCAAAAGGTTTTCAGAAAAACCTGTCGTAGCCCTCCGTCATTTCAGATATGTACTAGTTAGTATTCGTGCTGCGGTAGTTTGGCATTCGTCAAGGCGTAGTGTACAGTAGCTAACTAGTATTTATCTTCTTGTGCATATGATGCGATTGGATTAGGGTATTTGTACGGCATTGTTTGGCATTCGTCAAGGGTCGTGCGGGTGGGTTTAATTCGATCAAGAAATGTACGGGTTGAACTTGATTAGTGGACTATGGGTTGTTTGGCATTCGTCAAGGTCATAGCGAGCTAGGGGCAAAACATTATCGGGAATTTCAAGTGTTGAAATTTGCAATGAGATTGTATACCTTCTATGAGATAGTTGGATCCCGATACCCGCTGCGAGTAAGAGTTACTCCTGGAAGAGTTTTATACATTACAATTAGCCGATCAAGTAGGTGTCTAGAAAGGTGTCAACGGGGTTACGCCTCTGGGAAAACGAGGTTTACATTAATTAGGTTCGTGCGAAAGCACGGGGGACCTCCCTCAAAGTACCGACACTGGCCTGGCTGAAAGATTGGCGAACTTGTAGTGTGTAATTAATCCCGGCTAGTCTTTCCTTTTAGGGTTTGAAGGAAGATTTGATAAAAAGCAGTGGGAGCCATCCTGATTAGATAAAATAATAACCAATCTATTCTTGCAAGAGCGCACGCTGAGTGTTTTCTTCTCTCTCTCTCCTGGTAGCAACCATATCACGCCTTAATCAAGATAATAATACGGATTATTGACCGAACCCGCTTGTTATAAAGAGCTGGGGAACGTTGGTCCCGCTCCAACTTATAATTGTTATAAGACAGAGCAGGAAATTGGGGAATACCAGATTTCCCGTGCCGCCCAAACGAAGAAAGTGCATATGATGCATCATCTTCGGGTGTGTTCGTTGCACAGAACTGTTTCTCTGTATCCTCTACGTCCTGGGTATGTAATACCAGATCAGGATCCCAGATATGTAATCTGTTACATAGGGCTACAGAAAGGTAGAGAACTGAGAACGGGTGATAAGTTTCATGAGGCAGAAAACGGGGCAAGAGTTGCAGCCAAGTCTGTTGGTCACTGTCACCCTGTATTATAATACATTGATTTTGAACGAATGTTATTAGATACCGAACCTGATATACCAAATCATATCACTCTCTTTGTTAGAAAAGAAAGGATATAATTTTGTATTGATGGATAATGTTTTGAACATTTCCTATATCAAAAGTTGATCGGTTCAGGCACGTTATCTAAAAGCGTTGATGTTCTAAATCAAACTACAGTTCTTAGTATACAGAACACACACAAGAGGAAGAGTTCAGAAATGAACGGATTCTTCTTGAGGTATTGTAGACTAGGTCATATCAATGCGACCCGACTAGCTGAAATTACATTTAGATGCATATTTAAATCAGTTTGAATTTACATCTTGTGAAACTCGCTAGTCATGTCACAAAGATAAGATGACCATAGCTCCGTTTACTGGAAACAGAGAAAGAGTTAGTGAACTCTTGGGACTGATACATGATGATGTATGTAAGGTCTCCTGTCTACACATGCCAGGACTGGTTCTTTATACTTCATTACGTTCTCTGATGATCTTTTGAGTTTCAGACCTATGTTCCTGTTGAAACACAGGTCCGAACCTTTTGAGATATTCACAGAATATAAGTTAGAAGTAGAGAACCAAAATACGGGTATAAGTATTATGTCCTTTGATGTGATCAAGGAGGAGAATACTTGAGCACGGAAATCCTGGATTATTCTAAAGGAGAATGAGATTCTCTCTCAGCATTACTCCTCCGTATACACCATTGCACGATGGTATATCGGGACGGAGCAGATACACCCTATTTGATATGGTGTACTCTATGATGAGTACTACTGAGTCACCTATTTACTTAAGGGAGTTGTGCACTTAAGAAGCTGCATACCTATTGAATAGGGTTCCAATCAAATCAGTTGCCTACCACTTCATATGTGATATGGAAAGGGAAGAGCCCATGTCTTAAGTCAGTTAAGATTTGGGGTTGTCCGGCCAATGTCTAAAAGCAAAATCCGGACAAGCTCGAGGCAAGATCTGTTATGTAGAACTGGAAATGTTCCAGCCATACAAACTGCAACTGATGATTTGATAGAACCAAAGGATTCAGTAGATTCCAACGAACCTCAGCCTCTCCGCCGATCTAGTAGGGTTCCTCACCCACCTGAGAGATACTTTAGTTTCTCTATGACAGTGGGAGCGAGGATTGCATCATGAGATGATGACCCAACTGGTTTCGAGCTGGCCATCAGGAGTATGACTCTGTAGGAATGGCTGGATGCTTAGTGATCTGAGATGGAATCCTTATACACCAACAAAGTATGGACTTTGGTTGCTATATCTGAAGGGTTAAATTCCCATCAGGAGCAAGTATATCTTGAGAAGATTACTTGGTGTACATTGAAAAGTTGAGACTTTCAAAGCTAGACTTGTTAAAAGTGTGCATCATTGACCAGGAGTGGATAATGATGAAACCTTTTCAAGTAGCTATGCTTAAGTCCATCCAGATCCTACTTGTCACGGCTACATACCATGACTACGATATCTGGTGGTTGGGTGTCATGACTGCTTTTCTAAATGATGTTTTAGAAGAGTGCGTCTATAAGTACACAGCCAGAGGGCTTCGTAGACAGTGGAAGAAACGGAAACGTGTACAAGATGCTTTATAGGATAAAGCAGGTATCGCGGAGTTGGAACATCTGTTTTGATGTGGTAGTCAAAGAGTTTGACTTCATCAAAATGGTAGATGAACCTTGTATAAACAAAAAGGTAGTAGGGAGCATGGTGACGATCCTCGTAGAGTACGTGGATGACATACTCTTGATAAGAAAAGAGTTTCTTATGCTACGCTCGGTCAATCTCCGCTTATCGCTAGGATTCTCCATATAGGATCAAAGTGATACCTACTAAATCCTGGATTTTGGATCTATGAGATAGATTTAATTGGATGTTAGGATTCTCACTAGTTGTAGTGAGATGGTATCAATCGATCCTGGGGAGAATCGCTGGAAGTGTTCCAGAGTGATAAAGACGACTGAATGTCAGTCACAGGCATTGTCTTTACCCTCAGTGGAGGGACGGTATGTTGGAAGAATTCCAAGCTAGATACCGTGACATACTAGATGATACCAAAGAGGCTGTTTGGGTGTATAATGGTTCATGAGATGAACTATGTTCCTCCCATTGTGTGACAATGGAGTTATGGCTTATGCCGAGGAACGCCGGTCCCATCAGTGATCCAGACATATTCTAAGGCAGTATCACCTGATCATGGAGATGGTTGATCTCTAAGGGATCGAGGTTAGGAAAGTAGACTCAGAGGACAGCACGGCGGATCCACTCACGAAGGCCTATTCCCAGAGAGAGACTTTTATGGGATGGTTGAGTATGAGATACTGCAACCACTGCTACAGATGGCCCTAGTGCAAGTGGGAGATTGTTAGTTATATGTATGCCCTAGAGGCCATTACTGTACATTGGATGTATATTGTAGTGGATGCTGGGACATATATAGGGAGGACTTTCTTGCTCGACATGATAGTATGCTATCTGGTTGCTCTTTACCTTAACGTGTATACTGATTGTCTCTCTGTTACATGTTGGTAAAGCCCTTAGGATGTGTACTTGACTACCTGGACTATGATGCAGATCATACTAGTGGGGACAGATAGTCTGTAAGTACATCCTTCAAAGTCTCTAGTCATGGGTGTATCGAGACAGGGCATCGATATACCAGTGTAGACTAGCGTATACCTTCTCGACCCATACAGATGGGCGATGGATGATCCCATATCCATTGGTGTTTGATATCAGAGATGATATACGGGTGCTCAGTAGAGACTGGGTACACTGGACGGACTCGCCGAGAACTCCCAGATGGTATTATACCTCACGTCAGATGGCAGTTCTCTGGTGACACTGGTACAGAGTAGT
Source organism: Agapanthus africanus (assembly GCA_030015575.1). NCBI lineage: Eukaryota > Viridiplantae > Streptophyta > Magnoliopsida > Asparagales > Amaryllidaceae > Agapanthus > Agapanthus africanus. The sequence continues at coordinate 260,852,727 of JASDDO010000024.1, forward strand.
CTGTTGATCCGAAATCGTCATAGAGTCTTGTGTGGTTCCCACTGTGCTTTGATTTCCATCTTACCGCGTCCAAGAGGGCGTGCAAAACGGTGGTTTTTGGGTACAGTCCCGAATCACATGGAGGCAATGAGCGATAGGAGGGGATTCGTCTCTCCCGGTATAGGGAGTTGATGTTGCGCAGTGTTCGATTGGCTATAACAGGAAATCCCTGGCCAGGGTTGCTGAGATTTACTGGTAAGTGTTACCAGTAGTTTCTCGAATTGTTATAGACCTCATATCGACACGACTTATCGAGCTATTGGGGTCTGACGTTTACCACCCCTAAGCGAGATATGCGACATATCAGACGATCAGACCGGACTGTACGGTAGTGTTACTGGTTGGATTCACTGGAGTGTGAGCGGGCTTGCTCGTCGATTTTCTGATCGCTCAGTACCCGGGTGGCCGTTATGTTTAGCAGACCGCTTGCGGCTTGTGGATGTTTGATATGATCATCATCCGCTGCCGGCGTATTGACGAGTCTTTAGAGTCCTACACAGAGGTTTCCTGGTTCAAGCGAAACGAAATAGGAGCGCATATGAGATATGTGCGGGACCGAGAATAATGCGTGTATGTGATACCGTGTTCCATTCTCGCGATGAATGTATCGATTAGGTTATATGCGATATACCCTAGTTATCGAATCAAGGATTGATTCGATAAACCGATACATTGGATACTAGTCGGTTATATGTGATATGACCGGATCGTTAAATCAAGTGTTGATTTAATGATTTAATGTATAATTATATATTTGATATATTACTTTGCATTAACTAGTATCGGTTCACTTTAAATGGATTTTCTCGCTCGGTTGTGCGCATTGCATATGCGATATGATTTTGCGCACTTGTTTGTATCATATTTGATGATACATGCAAATTAGGGTTTGTGTAAAGAATTAAACCTTGGTTAAAGAAGTGGTTAGGGTTTTTATTTGATTATTCATTTATTCATTTGTTTTTATTTTTGGAAAATAAATTGCATAAAATAGAATGGTGGCTTTCTTTTGTTTTCTTTCATGAAGCTTCATGAACTTTTGACTTAGTCACCATTTTGTCTCATGCTTAACCCTAACCAATTCAATTAACTCAAGTTAATTCTCTACACCTAACCATGGTGAGAATTATGATAAGAATGGATTTTTATTTATTCTTTAATTCTTATCATAATACTTATCTCCTTCTTGCTCTTCTTCTTCTTCATGAAGAAGCTTGTCTTCATCAATGGCATATTGAGCATATGAGTGAGAAATCCAATTCTAAAGTCTACCCATTTCCTATTTCTTCATCCTCTACCTCTTGCCAAGTAGTAGAGTGTGTTTCCTTCACAAGTTTTCATGGCTTGGTGAAGGTGGAGCTTGATTTAGATGCCTCGACGTAGATCATCTTCGGCATGGACATCGACGACCTAGCTCGCCCATTCTCCGATGAAGCCGACGCTAGAGCCCGGATTTCTTTTGGACAGCGGAGAGGACTTCATCATGGAGCTATGGAGGTGGAGAAACGGATCTACAAAGGTTGTATATCCGTATCCCTTAGTTAAGTGTTAACTAGTTTGCATTTTCGCCTAAATATCTAGCCAACGATCTTGTTAGGGTTTGTAGGCACCGTTAAAATTTGAAATTGGCATGTTCGATGCCTTGTGAGACCTCACTAGGGTGCCTAGGAACCTTTCAAGATCCTCACGACTTGTAGGGAGAAATACCTTGGTGAGACCCTTACGGCTCATGAAGTCAAAACCCTTGGTCGACAGGACCCTTAACCCTGTTTGCTAAGCCACCTTTATTCAACATCGACAGAGGCAAATGATGATTCGCTCCTGGCAACATCCCAGTTGTAGCGGTGCTGATGCTGAAATCGGTGTCTAAAATCCAAGCTTGCGGCGAAAAAGCTAGCAAGCCACGCATGCATACGAAATAGCCGAAATGATGGGGCAACTTGCAATAAAAAGCAGCAAATAAAAATGTATGCATGAAAAATAGCCGAAATGATGGGACAACTCGCAATAAAAAGCAGCGAGTAGAAAATAAATAAATAGCCGAAATGATTGGGCACCGCGAAAAATAGCCGAAATGATGGGGCAATCGCGACCTTCGCGATATAAAAGCTGAAACGATAGAGCATCGCGGAAAAAGAAATAAAATAAAAATAAAATTTATGCCCTACGGGTGATGTTACATCGTACCCCGTACATAATCCAAGGGCGTAAACAAAAGGGAACATACCTCCCCCCAGGTTTCACCAAAGAAAGAAGCTAAATCTCGACTGGTCACAAGCGACCTAGAGATCATTCCAACACTCGTCTCGTAACGACGGACACAACTTCAAGCTAAGCGGAACAGCGGCAACTCCCAGTTCCATGGCTTGGTGGTATACATATCGCCAACAGTCAGACCTCCATCCCGTGAAATGCGGATACAATCAGCAAAATTCCTGGTTACGTGGAACGCGGATAACGTCACTCTTTGACCCCGTAGAAAACGTCCAGAGCGGAGCCTAGTCCTCGCCGAGCACGGCAGTGAACCCGTGTGAAGCATCTAGTGCAAAATTCCTGATTACGTGGATTGCGGATAACGTCACTCTTTGACCCCATGGAAAACGTCCAGAGCGGAGCCTAGTCCTCGCCGAGCACGGCAGTGAACCCGTATGAAGCATCTAGTGCAAAATTCCTGGTTACGTGGAACGCGGATAACATCACTCTTTGACCCTGTGGAAAACGTCCAGAGCGGATCCTGGTCCTCGCAAAGCACGGCAGTGAACCCGTGTGAAGCATCCAGAGCGGAGCCTAGTCCTCGCCGAGCACTGCAGTGAACCCGTGTGAAGCATCTAGTGCAAAATTCCTGGTTACGTGGAACGCGGATAACGTCACTCTTTGACCCCGTGGAAAACGTCCAGAGCGGATCCTCATCCTCGCAAAGCACAGCAGTGAACCCGTGTGAAGTATCCAGAGCGGAGCCTAGTCCTCGCCGAGCACGGCAGTGAACCCGTGTGAAGCATCTAGTGCAAAATTCCTGGTTACGTAGAACGCGGATAACGTCACTCTTTGACCCCGTGGAAAACGTCCAGAACGGATCCTGGTCCTCGCAGAGCACGGCAGTGAACCCGTGTGAAGCATCTAGTGCAAAATTCCTGGTTACGTGGAACGTGGATAACATCACTCTTTGACCCCGCGGAAAACGCCCAGAGCGGAGCCTGGTCCTCGCCAAGCACGGCAGTGAACCCGTGTGAAGCATCCAGAGCAAATACCAGACTGTGGAGTCCTTAAAATCCACGGACTATGATGTCCTTAACCTCGACCGTGATGTCTTAAAACTAACGATCAACCACCCCGATTCCCTACGGATTCTGCCTTGGTTTAAGGGTACATATCTTCACTCCTTTGATACCTGGCATTGTAATTCCTCAACGTCTTCAAAGAGGTGACGGGTCCCTGCAACCAAACATCGGACTGTGGAGTCCTTAAATCCACGGACTATGAGGTCCTTAATCTTGACCGTGATGTCTTAAAACTAACATCGGACCGTGGAGTCCTTAAATCCACGGACTATGAGGTCCTTAACCTTGACCGCGACGTCTTTAAACTACGATACCTGGAGCAGCCCCTTGGCCCCGTGAAACACGGACAAGGGCGACCACATCCAGCACTTGCAGGCCCTCACGGCCTGTAAGGAAGAAAACTCTCTTGTGAGATCCCTACGACTCTCAAGGGAAAACCCGCTTAAGAATCTTCACGATTCTTAAGAAGGACTTACACCTATGGGATCCTCTCGACCTGTAGGGAGAAAAACTCTTTATGAGACCCTCTTGGCTCATAAAATGCAAAAGTCTTAGGAAGTAGATCTTAACCCTGAATCCTAAGCCATCACTGTCCTGCAAGGAGATTCAGATAGAATATCCACAGAATACATTCAATAAAAAGGGGACACACCATTGAAAAGAAAAATGTATCTTTTATTCATAAACCAAAATGGATACAAAGTACAATTCATGAAAGAAACAAAAAAAGAAAGATACTCTCATCCATAAGTACGTACAAAAAAGGGGAAAAGATACAAGTCCTCAAGCCGGCGGGCGGTGCAGTAATTTTACCAGCTCATCGTTCTGTTGCTGAGCCACGGCTTCATGACGCAAGATCTCCAAAAGACGAGCCTCCGCCTGAGCTTGCTGAGCCTGATACGAAGCAAGCCGAGCCTCGAGCTCTTTCTCGGTGGTTTTATGAGCCTCGACCCTCTCACGAGTGAACGTGGCAGCTTTATCGAGAGCCACCACCTATTTTATGGACTCCTGAAGCACCCGCCAGAGTTCGTATGCTTTGTTGGTTTTGGCTGTGAGGCTGGCCTGAAGCTCGCTCAGCGTCTTAGAAGCCAACTCCCTTTCCGAAAACTTGCGGCCAAGCCTCTTCTCGTATCACGTCATGTTGGCCGCACATCGTGCTATCAGACCCCGCAACTCCGCTTTTGCAGCCACGGCTTCCGAAGAAAGGCGAGAACATTCAAGAGCGTGCAAACAAGCCTCCACCTTCCTACAGAACTCCACCCAGACCCGCACCACCTCCTCGCTATGATAGGTGGCGAGAAAAGGAAGAGAGCCGTTAGCTTTAGCGGCAAACGCTTCGGCCGTAGTCGCGCTACCAGCACGGAGCTCCTCGACGAAAGATGACAGGGAGACAAGGCTCAATTGGGCCAAGCGTTCTAAAGCCCGCAAAGCGTAAGGGCCGGGCGGCATCACGATGCGCGATTCCAACGCCATGGAGACTGGCAGGGCTGTTCAAATTTGACAAATGTTAGTAAAATTCTTAAGCACAGAACGAACGGGATTATAATAAAATGTCACTCACCGACAGTCATGCAAGTAGGAGCCGAAGGTTCCCCTGGCCCTTCAACGACCTCGACCTCATCGTCAGCTTCCAAAACTATAAGAGACATCAACGTCATTTCGCAAGATAGTAACAATGCTATAGTAAAAGAAAAAATGGCGAATGACACTAACTTTGCCCGGAGGAAAGGACAATACGCTGAGGGGAGATCGCCTGCGGAGCTGCCATCTCCAATAAACGCTGAAATGACTGTCGAGGCGACAGATCAGCGATAGTGGCCGCCAAACCGCGCAATTCTGGGAAAGATAAAAGAGTTTAACTATGAAAGGGTTGCTAAATTAAAACGCAGAGGGTTACCTTCAACGCTCCTCCCATTCTGAGCCGGGGGGATAGCAGCTTCAACGGTCTCCGCCGTAACGTCAGGATTCAACAAAGGAAGAGTAGTCCCAACTACCTCTCTTCCAGCCTCTGAGCTGCCCTCAGTAAGGGTCATTGGGGCGGCGACCTCCAAAGGAGCTTCCCCCAAAGGGGCAAGCGCTCTCTGATCAAGAACCGCCGCTGGAGGCTCTACCATGAGAGGAGCAGACTCATCAGCCCCTTCCACATCAAGCAAGGCCTCATTGAGAATTCCGGCGGGCTTTAGCTTTAATGGGCCCGTAGAGAGCTCCCCCAGTGTCGAAGATTCTGCACGATTCTAATAAGAATAATGATACATATGCACGGGCATAAATAATCGGAAAGACTACAAAAGAAGCACAACGTACCTATACGCAAAGAAGCCCCCAATATGGCTTCTTCAAGCCGCTGCTCCTTCTCAAGGAGGTGGGCTCGCCGGGGTTAAGGGTAGACTCATGACCACCGGTCCATAAAGAAAGTGTGTCAGCAGCGTCTTCTGAAGCGGCCTGCTTCAAAGCCCTTCCCCCCATTCCTCCAAAGGACAGATAAATCGCCGCCGAATCCACGAAGGGTCTTCGTAAAAAATTACAGCGGGATAAGACTTCTTCGGAACCTTGGCGTTATGAGACGCGTCTTTTGAACGCCGTATGGCCTCAGCCAACTGTGCGGCCTCCTCATCAGCCGAACTCGGGAAGAGAAGTCCAGCGTCTGACTTTTGCAGGGCCAATGGTTCATCTTCAAGAATAGGCTCAGACTCCGCCAAAGAATCGAGCAGGTTGGTGGCCGCTTTCCTCCGCCGTTTAGACCCAGAGCCGGTCGCCGAGGATGACCGCTTCCTCCCCCGCGAAGACTTAGGGTGATGCTGACCCACATCGCCTTCGACGCCCTCATCCCTATTACCCTCGCCTGGTGCCATGACCGAGGATGACACTGCCATTGTCGATGCCACGGGGGGGCGATGCTGCCACAGGCGGGGGTGCTACTACTGGGGCCCTTCCACCTCGCGAGCGGGAACCCAGGGGCATACCAGCCGTCGGAGTAAGGTTTACCTCCGATTCTCCTGGGATGAGCGCAGTGCCGGTATCCCTTAGAGGGAAGCGGACCGGAGCCCTCGGTCGCAGCTTAGCTCCTGGAACTAGAGGAAGGGCGTCATGGCCAAGAAGCACCCTCCTTTCCTCAAGAATGATTGGGTTGACTCGATGAAGATACCAACCCGTAAACGCGCCCACGCACCGGGGCAGGTATTCGGCTTTAGGGACCATGAAGTGGGAGCCGGTGTTTAGCCTCATGAAATGATGAGCGGCATCGCGAACGACATCGAGCGAAGGGATCGGGGCGACTATAAAAGCCTCGAAAGGAACACCCTGGTCGTATCCAAGCTGTCGGGCGAATCGATGCGGATTGTACCGCATGAAAAGAGCTGCACTGTCCTGGCGAAACACCAAGTAGCCCGGTCTAATAGTGTACAAGTGCGCGGCCTCCCGAGGCTTCAAAGAAGGTGCGTTGTCTTTTGACAGGTCCCAGAGTTGTTGAACTGGACCTGAGGGAGTAGACAAGACCCGGTCATTAAAAACCATCCCGCCAGTCGCAGCGTAAGGAGAAATCAGCACCCGAATAGCCCCGAGCTGAGTCGGGTCGGTGGCAGAAGCATCCACCAATCGCATAAGTCGTGGGAAGGGATAGGCGTCGTAAAACGCGGGCCTCTGATGCATAGCGAAAGCCCCCAGCACATGCATTTCGACCCAGGACGTGAAATAATGAAGCGAAAAGTTTACTACATCCACGCCGGGAGTAGAGATATTAGCTGCGGTGCCCAATCCGTGATAAAGATGCGCCAACGCCGGGATACCGACGGCCAACCGCGTCCCCTCAGCTATACAACGAGCCGGGTAGATAACCGAAGCCCTCATAAAACGACGATGCATGGGGATGACAAACCAACTAAGCCAGACACTGACAAACCCCACGAAGAACGTCTCCTCATCAATACCGGGTGCTGCAATGGACTCAAAAGACATCGGCGACATGATGGGGATATAGTATTGAGGTAGATCCGATTCAGTGGTCGGCAGCTTCTTCGGACCAAACCCAAAGGGGTCTTTAATGTTGGCGAACTTCGGAGCTGTCTTCGACACGACGTCCTCACGAAGGAAACAAGCGATGAAGCTCTTGAAAGTAACACCCTGCTCTTCGGATTCGGTGAATAAACGGTCGAAGATACATAGCGCCTTGATCAAACTGGGACGCTTGTGGTGAATGGCGTTCTCAACAGACAAGCCGTCAGCCGGCGCAGACTCGGGCTCGAAGACATACTCGTCAGGAGGCAACAACTCCTCATACAGTACACCCCTGATTGGCAATCCCGAGATTTCATAAAATTCGGCCAGAGAGATCGAAACCTCGCGATCTCCTAGAATGAAAGTGTTGGTGGGAAGATTCCATTGGTTCAAAAACGCCTTGACCCACCAGACATGCGGGGACTTATAATGGAAGAGTGACGCATATATTGCCTGATAAAGCTCGACCTTCTGCAACCGCGCACGATGGGCAGAAAGGATGTAGCGAGCCCAGAGAAGGTAGCCCGTAGGGTGTCGAGGAGTAAGCCCTATCTTATAAATTTGCCCCCACGGGTGGGCCTCACCCTGGCATATACGCCGCCCCAAGATGTCTATGGCCGGGATCGGATGGTTCGGAATACCGGTTGTCGAAGGCTCGAGCCTCCCCGTTGGAGTCCAGTTGGGCATTTCCACAGCAAAAACCGTCCTCGGAGGGTCCATCGGTAAGAATGGGAAAGTGGGCTCCGTCGGTACCGCGCAAAGAAAACTCCGGCGACCCTGAAAAATCTGACTATACCAAGATCCCCATTGAAGAAGGTTGGTGCAGTTCGGGTCATGGGCCCGGATCATCGCCATCGCTTCCTCATCAGATGGTGACTGAGGAAAAGCAGCCTCCGAGCGAGAAAAGGGAAAGCACGGAACAGAAGCCATCGCACCTGGAATCCAATAAAAGAAGACCGTTAAAAGCAAAGTCAGCGATATATATCCATGCATGAACATGAAGACTAGTTAAAGAAAGCAACAGCAGAGTTTCTGGGACCATTGGTTACAAAACACATGGGCCCCACAGAATCAGGATGACGGCTCATTAATAATGAGACCAGATAGTTACAATAAAACAAAGGGAATATCCTCATTAAATAAAGAATGGTAACCCTACACATTCCCCCAACAGGATCTGTCCGGGCTCTATAATGGATCCAACAAGATCAAAGGAATTAAATTCCCACAGAAGACATCATTACAAAGCTCCCGTTTCATTAATTGCAGAAGGACAACCTCGGGTCAAGAGACCCCAAGAAGCCTCCGTGTGAAGAAACTGAGTTCTTCGTTGGAATTAAATTTCTTATTAAGAGAAGGGAATTAAATTCCCAGAAACATTTTTGGATGGAATTAAATTCCATGGAGTTGAAACGCCATCATCATCTCCCCAAAGATCATCTAAACCCTAAGAGATCTACAGTTCGAAGGTTAAGTGGTTTCCTGTTCTTATGGAAAAACTTGAAGAAAAATGGGTTCCTTGTTGAAAAAAAGTAAAAACCCTTGTTTTGGATTTAAAATCCAAAGGAATGTGAAAATTTACTGTTTGTCCAAGAACATCACCTGAGGAAAAAGGGTCACCTGAACAGAGTTAAACTCTGAAGATTGTTTCAAGACAGAGAACTAAGCTCTGGAAGCGAGAATTAAATTCTCAAGGGAAAAAGTTCTCAAAAGAAGAAGATAAACAAAGTGAAGGCTCTTCTGAAGAAACATGAGTATTTATAGGAGGTGATAGAAACGTTTCATCTCCCCAAATCCCTAGATGAATCCAACGGTCACAAAAGGTGACAGCGTTGCACTCACGTGCGGACACGTGAGAACAACGCTGTGGGGGCATTTGTTTCCTGATTTAAAATCAGGAAAGCCTACGGAAAAGGCTTCAGGAAAGGGTCACGTGCTTACACGTGACCAGCAGTCACGTGTTGGCACGTGACATCTAAAAGCATCGGCAAGGCAAATTCAGTTTCCCAACTACATCGAAGAAAAAGGCTTCAGAAAGGGTCACGTGCTCCCACATGACCAGGGTCACGTGTTGGCACGTGACACTCAAAAGCGGCAGACTCAATTCCCTGATTGAATCAAGAAAAAGGCTCCAGACGAGGGTCACGTGCTCACACGTGACCAGGGGTCACGTGCTCACACGTGACCAGGGGTCACGTGGTGGCACGTGACAGCTAAGCAGCGACCAGAAAGCAGAGCGCAGAAAGAAAGAAGAGGGCTCGTTCCAAGGAGGTCACGTGCCCACACGTGACCAAGGGTAACGTGGCCACACGTGACCAGCTTTCAAAGCCTATCTGTTAACAGAATTAAATTCTGAGAAAAGACCTCTTAAATCTTTCCAAAGCAACCGATTGAATTAAAGATTTAAAGGTGATTAAATATCATCTATCTATGGGAAAATCTCGAATTTGGAAAGATTTCCCCGTAAAATCTAACCGAAATAACAAAGGAGAATCTCTGGATTTAAAATCCAATGGTGAATAAAATTCACCTAATAATCCAAAGGTCCAAAATGAATGATGGATACAAATCAAATCTCTCAATGAAAGATTCATCAAAAACTAATTGACTCGGCTGCTTCTCCTATAAATAGGAGCCAAGAGACACACAAAGAGGAGATATATATATATATGCAGAGGGAAGAAAAGAGAGAGAGCCTTGATACTTTGGAGGAATTCGGATCTTCTGCAAAAGAAAACCCTAGGTAAGAAAGGGAAGGCTTTTTTGAAAGAAAAGAGAATTTAATTCTCAACAGAGTTTAACTCTGATATAAAAACAGAAGAACATAGTTCTCTCTTTGGTGGAGGATCTGTAAAGTGCACATCTCCCCTTGAGTTGAGAATTTAATTCTCAATGGGTTGAGATCCTGCCATGCAGATCCAAAGCATAGAGAGGGGATGGAAGCACGAGAATTTAATTCTCACAGAACTATAGGAATTTAATTCCTTTAAAATAAAATTAGGATTGACCCTGTGTTATGGGAATTTAATTCCTTCAGAATGAAAAGAATCAGGGTTTAACCCTGGTTAAGAACTTAGTTCTGTTAAAACAACAGGAATTTAATTCCCTTAATCTCATTCCCCAGAATAATTCTTTAACAGAGAGTGGGAGTTTAACTCCTTAAAGCTTTTATTAGGGTTTAACCCTATTCAGTTCTTCACATATATGAGGAATTTAATTCCTACAGAAAATTCAGAGTTCAACTCTATTCCAGAATATGAACCTTCAAAGGAAGTAGGAATTTAATTCCTCTGAAATTATTGCCAGGGTTCAACCCTACGAGGAATTTAATTCCCGAAAGGGATTAACAGATCTTCTAAAAAAACATACATAGAGGCAGGGTCACGTGTCACCACGTGACCCCCAAAAAGATCTACAGAAAAGCCCCTTTGAGGCAGTGCCTCACGTGACCCACGTGACCCTTGGCAGAGGCTTTAACATACTCCATTTAAACACCCGTCACGTGATGGCACGTGATGCTCCAAAAGATACGATATTCTCAGCAGAATAAATGAAGGGAGGGCGCCCTCACGTGCTACCACGTGACCCCTCTTGCCTTAGCGTCTAACGCTAAATTGTAACCCTTGAATCCAGTGTTAAAACACTGTTTGGCCTTAATGTTCAACACTAATCAAAGAGCTTTATTTGCAGTGTTCAACACTGATTACCTTAGTGTTTAACACTAATTTGAGATCTCTGCTGCCAGTGTTTTGATCTGTTTTAGTGTTTAACACTAATTTGAAAGCCTTGTTGCTGGTGTGTAACACCAACTATCTTTTAGTGTTAAACACTAACTTATCAATCTCATTCCCAGTGTTCAACACTGATTGGTCTTTAGTGTTTAACACTAGGCATTGGCCCAATTGGCTAAATGGCCAGAGGCAAAGCCTCTCCTTCAATGGACCAACAGAGGGCCAATATTTTGGACTTAGCCCAAACTGGCCATAAGTCCTCAAATCATCTTGAACTGAGCACATCTGCTCTTTCAACCTACTCATTGGTTCAAGGGTACATCTCTGAACTCCTCTGATATTTGTCGTTATAATCCTTCAACGTCTTCAGAGAGGTGACGGGCCCCGACAACCACACATCAACATGGACTGTGGGGTCCTTAAACCCATGGACTTATGCGTCCCTAAACTGGCGATGGACCACCACGTCCCTAAACTGGCGATGGACCACCACGTCCCTAAACTGGCAATGGACCACTATGTCCTTAAACTGGAACAATAGAGCCCAAACGCTCTTTTATCGGATCTAAACAATCCCGTTAAGTCGATCTTAGTCCCAAACTGGACTAATGTATCCTTAACAACCGTTTAAATTGATCTTAGCTTCAAATATGGCTAACGTATCCTTAAACCTTCAAACAGACTGGACTATGAATCCCTCCAATCAACTTCGGTTCAAGGGTACATCTCGGAACTCCTTTGACACCTGTCGTTGTAATCCTTCAACGCCGTCAGAGAGGTAACGGGTCCCGACGACCATACATGCAATGGACCACTATGTCCCTAAATTGGAACAATGGAGCCCAAATGCTCTTTTGTCGGATCTAAACGATCCCGTTAAGTTGATCTTAGTCTCAAGTTAGACTAACGTATCCTTAACAAACGTTTGAGTTGATCTTAGCCTCAAATATGGCTAACGTATCCTCAAACCAAACCCCCCAAACCAAAATCTAAGATAATACGGATTTGGACTAGTCCACGCCCTACGGGCGACGACATAACTCGGTCTCCGTAAACAATCCACGGGCAACAAAACATAAAATAGACACACACGACACGAAGTGACCATCTGGAGAAGGAGAAAGTTGTTACCGCGATGCGGTAGCGTAATTAACTGCAGGGGCTTGCGCCTGCAGGGAAGAGCGTCCCCACAATAAAAAAAACCCTCAAGCGAGGGGGAATCTGACGAAGTCTGCTACATCGGCCGCATCCGTTCAAACCTTCGATGTATGGTGCCATAAATCAACTTGGCATCTTCGGAGAGGTGAACGGATAGCACCAATTAGCATCTGCCCCGAATCTCAGTGCCAAGACATCGCAGTCTTGCGCGCCGTCTTTCGGAGGGGAACAAGGGTGACGGCGAGGTTTAGGTTTCTGCAGTTGGGTCACCGGGTACAGGGCTTGGGAAAAGGGAGAAGAGGGGGAGGTTACGGAGGTGGTAACGAGGGCGATGAGACGACGGTAAGGTCGGGGTGATCGGCGGCAAGGTGAGCGGCGTGGGGGCTCTTGGGTTGCAGGTGACGACGTCGGGATGTCGGGGTTGTGGGTTCTCGGGGAGGGAAGAAAAGAGGAAGAGGAGGCGGTGGTTTGTGATGAGGGTGGGAAGACGAGGGTGGTGAGGTGATGATGAGGGAAGGTCGGGGTCGGCGACGAGGTGAGACGTAAGGCTATGGTTGGGTTACGTTTCTCGTCGCGAAAAAGTGAGAAGAAAGGGAGGAGAGAGAGAGGTGTGTGTTAATTATATTAAGTTATATATAAAAGAAAAGAGAGAGAAAGAGAACCCAACCGTACTGAGAGAGAGACGGTGAGCGAGAGGAGAGAGAAAGAGAGATACTGAGAGAGAATATAATTTAGTTAAATATATATTATATATGTTATTCGTATTTATATAACCGTCAGTATGGGTTTTAAATTTTTAAAATATTACAATATATTTCTTTGGATTATACAGTTAATATCAAATTACTCCGAAAAATACACCGGTCTCTTCTAAAAATCTAGTTTTAAAATATAGAGAATATACGTACAAGCTAAAACCATAATGCGATATCCGGTTAATAAAAATGCATACCCCCAAGTACGGATTTACGTAAATACACGTAGCGATCCAAACACTTCTGTTTTATCATTCTGGACATGAACACATGTATGGATGCAACCATATGATATGGGGTATGATAACAGGCCATGCTAGATATTAAAATATATTATTTGACTATTATTTGTATTGTTTAAAAGATATGCCGATACCAAATATATCATACAAGTATATAGAACCTAGATGTGCACGGATCCTCTGTACTAGTAAATATATGGCGTAATCTTGAACCATAATGGATTTCCAGCATGCGGATTGGGTCAGATACTTACCAAAGTTACCAAATATATTATCCGCACCCAAAAACAATAATAAATGAGAAGATTGTCGCAAGATCTGAAAACCCCCAAATAAAATATCGTATAAATGCACTAAGGTGTTACATTATACCCAACTACAAAAGAATTTCGTCCTCGAAATTCCCGGAACAAGAAAAACAAGAAAACATGAATCTAAGAAAAGATACGTAGAAACTTCTGTCGGATCTTGTCTTCACGTTCCCAAGTAGATTCTCTGTGCGAACGATTCCCCCATGAAACAAGTACTGGTGGGATAATTTTATTCTTGAGCATCTATCTCGTCGATCCACAATCTCCATTGGTCTTTCTTCATATGTTAAAGCCCTCTCTTACTGTCAGCTCCAAGTGATCTAAGATGTGTGTCTCATCTCGAACATACTTGCGGAGTTGAGATACATAAAATACGTCATGAACACCCGCCAAGAATGGTGGTAAAACCAATCGATAAGCTACTTCTCCAACACGCTCAATAATATCGAAAGGCCTCACGAATCGAGGACTAAGCTCGCTCCGACTACCAAATAAGATCACTCCTCTGGTCGGTGATATTATCACCAACTGCGAACTCCAGAGGTCTTCGTCCAGTATCAGCTCAGCTTTTCTGTCGATCTTGTGCCACTTTCATATGATATCGGATCAGGTTAAGTTTCTCCACCGTTCTCACAATAAGATCTGGTCCCAATAATTCTCTTTCTCCAATATTGTCCCAACAGATAGGTGAGCGACACTTATGACCGTATAATGCTTCGAATGGAGCCAGCTGTATAGTTGCTTGAAAACTGTTATTATAAGAAAACTCTACTAAGTGCAAATAATCCTCCCATGATCGCTTGGAGTTTAAAATGCATACTCTCAACATATCTTCAAGAGTTTAGACCGTGCTTTCAGACTGGCCATCTGTCTGCGGATGATAGGCTGTGCTAAATTTCAAACGAGTTCCCAAACTTTCCTGTAGACTCCTCCAAAAGTGTGATAGAAATCGAGTATCACGATCCGAAACGATGCCCACTGGTACTCCATGCAATCTCACAATCTCCTGCATGTACCGCTTTGCCAAAGCCTCCGTCGACTGACCGACTCGAAACTGTATAAAATGAACTACCTTGGTCAATCTATCGACAATCACTCAAACTGCATTATTGCCCTTTGGACTCCATGGTAAAGCTGTCATGAAATCCATGATTATATGTTCCCACTTCCATTGAGGAATCGAAAGTGGTTGCAACAAATCAGCTACCTTTTGATGTTCAGCCTTGACTTGCTGACACACCAGGCACTTCGATACGTAGCGAGCAATCTCCCTTTTCATGCCTTCCCACCGGAAATGTTGTCGCATATCTCTATACATCTTCATGCCCCCGGATGTACGGAATATGCGGAACTATAAGCCTCCTTCATGACTTCTTCACGAACATCTCCTTTAGGCACACATAAACGACTCCCGTATCGTAACGAACCATCTTCATGAATTAACAAATCTGTCCGAAATCCCGCTTCTACTTGTTCTCAAAACTTTTGCAATCTTGGATCGTGTGACTGTGCTGCTTTAATGTTATCGATCAAGGATGGCTGTACTTGCAACTGTATCAACTGTCCCGAAGAATTCGGTAGTACAATCTGTAAGTCCACGTTGCGACCCCCGGTCCTTACGGGGAGGCGGAAACGGTATAAAAATCAAATTTTTAGCGCATGGGCCAACATGGACTAACAAAGTCGGGATCTTTTCTAAACTAAACTAGCAAACAAGCTAAAGAGAGTTAGCTACTCGGAAAGATGGTTATACCTAACTTGAACTCCTTCTTCTTCAAACTTTTGTAGAGGTTGATGGTTCTTCCTTGTTGCCTTCTCCCGTCAAAGATGGATCCACCTGAGGGTTCAACCTTCGGGCTCTTTCTCGAACTTTGAGAGAACTAGAATCTTCGGCTTGCTAAACCTTTGATCCTAGAGTGAGTAGAGAGTGTCTAAGGGGTACTTATCTTTTAAGGAGAGGGATTCTCAACACATGAGAAGGATTCTCCTTTTGCTAGAGGAAGAAGAAGATGAAGTGAGGAGAGAGAAGCTAAATGATAGAATGAGCTCTCTTTTTCTTTCTTGCAACCATATGACAAAAGAAAAAGAATTATCAAATTAATAATAATAATGAAAATGAAATAGTTGATGGAAGGTTTAGGAATGACCATTATCATTTCAAACATTAAATGAATTTGCTAGAATCAAAGAGCATCTTTCTTTTGTAATGATGATGGTCAAAACTTCAACCATGGTCAACAAGTCAACCATGGTCAACTAGTCAACAAAAATCCAACCATGACACAATTTCATTTTATTAATATTATTAATTGATATAACATAAATCCATTAGAGTTTGGAAAAAGACGACTGTCAATTGTGCATGCGCACCCGTTCCGAAACCCTAATGAAAGTCCTCTTCCTCCTCCTCAAACAACTGTGCATACACACCTGCATTCTTGTTCCGAGGAACATGAATACTGAGAGATAAAAGCAACCCCTAAACGTATACCAGTATCTGGCTCAAACCAGAGCCTACCAGTAATATCCGTCCGGACTCCAAACGTGCACAAGTGCGCGGATGAGAACGAACCCTGTCGCAAAGCCATGCGACCTCTACTCTGTTTTGCCCAGAGGCGAGTACCCTCTGTGTGGGACTCTAAAGACTCGACACTACGCTGGCAGTGGGTTTAACCACAGACCGTAAGCGGCACTAGCTGTGCGTAACGGTCCCCAGGTAGATGCCGACAAGAAGGCTGACGAGGTGAACCCCATCTGAACTCCTACTGAGTCTGAATGTGACAGTCTCCGTACAGTCCGGTCTGTTCGTCTAATACATCGCATGTCGGGCCTAGGGGGCGGTAAAACGTCAGTCCCCTAATAGCGGTACAAATCGTGTCGGAGTGAAGCCCAAAACACCCTGAGATAACACTGGAAGCCTACCAGTATATCTCACTTGCCCTGGCCAGGGACTACTCGTGTAATGGCTCTCCTAGACACAGCGCGATGTCAACCCCCAATACCGGGAGAGACGAATCCTGTCTAACCGTCACTGCCTCCAAGTGCTTCGGGACTGTACCCAACTACTACCCGTTTGCACAACTCCTTTGAGCCGTGGTAGGGTAGTAATCAAAGTACAGTGGGAACACACTCGAGGCGAAGTGCCAGTGTCAAGTCAGCGGACTAAGCTGTACTCATGTCACCTGGGAACTGATAACTGACGATAGGTATAATACCAACCTGTCAGTTCCCGACGAGTCCTGTCCAGTGTACTCGTAACCCAACGAACACCCGTATACTATCTCCAGTACGACGTACTGATGGCTGTGGGACAGACCATCTCCCATACTGGGATGAGAAGCGCATACGCTAGTCTACTCCGGAGTATCGATGCCCTGTCTCGATAGTCCTGCGACTAGGGACCTGTATAAGGATGTGCTTATAGATTACCCAGCCCCCACTAGTGTGACTGCCATCACAACGCTGGTAATCAAGCAAAGATCCTAAGGGCTCCACTAATGTGTATAAGTGATATACTGAAATAAACACAACTACACATTGAACTAGAAACAAACCAAGTAGCATACTACTATATTGAGCAAGATTGTTTATACAAGGTGAATATCCCAAGCTTCCATCAAGTAATATACAAACTAGTATGATACAGCAATGGCCTCTAGGGCATATACACTAACAATCTCCCACTTGCACTAAGGCCATGTACTGGCGTATCGAAGACCTATCATCTCGATCAGCCGCTCGAACTGAGTCTGGGGTAAGGCCTTGGTGAATGGATCTGCAGTGTTTTCTTCTGAAGAAACCCTCCGAACCTCGATCTCCTTGCGATCCACGATCTCCCTGATCAGGTGATACCGCCTCAAGATGTGCCTGGATCTCTGATGGGACCTGGGTTCCTTTGCTAAAGCTATAGCCCCGTTGTTGTCGCAATACAGAGGTATTGGGTCAACAATGGACGGAACCACCTGAAGTTCTTTCAAGAACTTCCTCATCCAGACAGCTTCTTTTGCGGCATCAGATGCAGCAATGTATTCCGCTTCCATAGTCGAGTCTGCAACGGTTTCCTGTTTGGAGCTCTTCCAACACACCGCCCCTCCATTGAGGGTAAAGACAAAACCCGACATGGACTTGGAATCATCCTTGTCACTCTGGAAGCTGGAGTCAGCAAAGGCCTCGATCTGGAGGTCTTTTCCGCCATACACCAAGAACATCTCCTTAGTCCTTCTCTGGTACTTGAGAATGTTCTTTACCGCTATCCAGTGTTTCTCCCCAGGGTTTGACTGATACCGGCTTACCACACTCAGTGCATAAGCTACATCCGGTCTGGTACACAACATCGCATACATTATAGAGCCTACCGCAGAAGCGTAGGGTATAATAGACATGCGATCCCTCTCCAAATCAGTCTTGGGAGACATCTCTTTAGAGAGGGTGATCCCGTGACAAGCCGGTAGGTTACCGCGCTTGGAATCTTCCATACTGAATCTCTTCAGTATAGTGTCGATGTACCTGGACTGTGAAAGTCCTAATATCCTCTTGGATCTATCACGATGGATTCGGATCCCCAGGATGTAAGAGGCATCACCCAGGTCTTTCATGGAGAACCTCTGTGACAAGAATCCCTTGACAGATTGTAGCATAGGAATGTCATTTCCTATTAAGAGAATGTCATCCACGTATAAAACGAGGAATACTACAGTTCTCGTTACAAATCTACTATAGATGCATGGTTCATCTGGATTTTTGATAAAGCCAAATTCCTTGATCGTCTCATCAAAACAGATGTTCCAACTCCGCGATGCCTGCTTTAGTCCATAGATGGACTTAAGCAACTTGCACACTTTTCCGCTGCTCCCACTCTGAATGAAACCCTCTGGCTGATCCATATAGACACACTCCTCTAAATTTCCATTCAGAAAAGCGGTCTTTACGTCCATCTGCCAAATCTCATAATCGTGGAAGGCAGCAATGGCAAGAAGGATCCGAATGGATTTCAGCATAGCCACTGGAGAAAAGGTTTCGTCATAGTCCAAGCCAGGTCTTTGACGGAAACCCTTTGCTACAAGTCTAGCTTTATAGGTCTCAACCTGTCCATCTACACCAATCTTCCTTTTGAAGATCCACTTGCATCCTACGGGTTTTACCCCGTCTGGAGCAATGTCCAACGTCCATACTTTGTTGGTGTACATGGACTCCATTTCGGTCCGCATTGCATCCAGCCATTTTACCGAGTCAATGCTCTGAACGGCCTGCTGGAAGCTAGTAGGCTCATCACAATCTATGATGCAATCCTCTCTATCCCCGTCTATGAGAAAACCGTAGTATCTCTCGGGCGGATGAGACTGCCTACTACTCCTGCGGAGCGGCGTAGGAATGTCCTGTTGTTTTGAACCCTCTGGTTCCTCTAAGCTTTCAGTAATGGTTTGTGGTTCTGGAATTTCTTACAGTTCTACTGTGCTCCCACTTATCTGGGTTTCCAAAAACTCAGTTTCCAAGAAGTAGGCATGACGAGAAACAAGAACTTTTTGTTCCTCTTCGCAGTGGAAGAAATATCCCTTGGAGTTCTTTGGATATCCCACGAACTTGCACTGTACTGAGCGTGCCTCGAGCTTGTCCGCATGCTGCTTTTTAACAAAAGCTGGACATCCCCATGTCTTAATGTGCTTAAGATAGGGTCCCTTCCCACTCCACATCTCATATGGTGTAGTAGGCACAGTCTTAGTAGGAACTCGGTTCAAAAGGTACGCAGCTGATTCTAGCGCATACCCCCAGAATGATCGCGGTAACTCAGCGTTACTCATCATGGACCGTACCATATCCAATAGGGTTCGGTTCCGTCTCTCCGATACACCGTTGTGTTGCGGAGTGTATGGAGGAGTAAGCTGAGAGAGAATTCCGTTCTCTTTTAAATAATTCAGGAACTCGGCACTTAAGTATTCTCCACCTCGATCCGATCTTAGAATCTTGATACTTTTGCCGGTCTGTTTCTCTACTTCATTCTTATATTCCTGGAACTTTTCAAAGGCTTCGGACTTATGTTTCATTAAGAAGACATAACCGTATCTTGAAAAATCATCCGTAAAAGTAATGAAGTAAGAGTAACCGCTTCGCGCATGTGTAGACATTGGACCGCATACGTTGCTGTGCACAAGTCCCAAGAGCTCGCCCGCTCTTTCTCCGTGTCCAGTGAACGGAGTCTTTGTCATCTTTCCCATGAGACAAGATTCACAAGTGGCATAAGACTGATACTCGAACGGATCCAAGTATCCTTCTTTATGTAACTTAGTTAACCGTGTCTCATTGATGTGACCCAGTCTACAATGCCATAAGAAAGCCTGATTAATATCTGGAGACTTTCTTTTGTGTGTATTCTGGACATTGAAAATCTGTGGTTGGTTTAACACGTATATACCATTGCTCAGTGTACCTGACCCAATCAAAACTTGATTAAGGTGAATGTTTACAACATTACTTACAAACGCAAATTCATAACCTTCTTTAGAAACCAAAGATACAGAAATGATATTACAAGTTGCGTTGGGTACAAAAAAGCAATTACGCAAAACCAAAACATGCCCATCTGTCATTCCCAGGTGATAGTCCCCCACGGCTTTAGCATCCATGCTAGCTCCGTTTGCAACTCTGAGGGTCATGTCACCTGCCTTCAAAAACCTACGGTTTCTCAACGCCTGCAAAGAATTACAGATATGAGATCCTGATCCGGTATCCAATACCCAGGAAGTAGAGTTTATAGAAAGACAGTTTTCAATAACATACACACCTGAAGCTGAAGCCGCAACCTGCTTCAGTTCCTGTGTCCTGGCCTTCCAAGCCATGCAATCTTTCTTCCAGTGTCCACTCTTATGACAATAGAAGCATTCCTCTTTACCCACAAGCTTCCCCGCAATCTTTTTTGCCTTTTCCTTTCCCTTCGTACCCACTTTACTAACACCGCCTCTTGGTTTGGCGGGGGCTTTCTTCCTCTTTCCCTTGGCTTTCGCCTTGGACCTAGAGGAAGAAGATCCTCCTACAAATAAAGCGGGTGTTTCCCTACCCTTCTGTAGGGTGCCCTCTGCGCTCCTCAGCATGTTGAGGAGTTCTGAAAGTTCAACTTCCTTTTCTTGTAAGTTGAAGTTCAGTATAAACTGGGCGTAAGTGGATGGAAGGGACTGGAGAATTAAATCCGTATAGAGTTCACTTTCCAACGTGGTCCCAAGTTCCGCGAGCTCCTCAATGTAGCCAATCATCTTAAGTACGTGGTCCGCTACCGATGATCCGACGGTCAACTTTGCCGAAAACAACTTCTTCGACACTTCGTATCTTGCGATACGAGACTGCTCTCCATACAGTTCTTTTGTATGAAGAAATATGGATTCCAGGTCCATATTCTCGTGCCTTCTCTGGTGTTCGTTGTCCATAGAGACAAGCACGAGGCACTTGGTCTTCGCGCAATCAATTTCCCAAGTCTTACGGATTTCCTTATCCGCGACGCTGGAGGTGGGACCTGGGATGGGGGGAGCTTTGGTGGTAAGAAGATACCCCAGCTTGTCGTAAGTGATTGCCATTTTGACATTCCTGAGCCAATCTTTGTAGTTTGGTCCTGTCAGTATGTTTTTATCTAGAAGTAACTTAAGTCCAGTCATTTCGATTTGGTCGCTGCAGGGGGGAGAGAAGAAACACTTTAGCATGATGCTCTTGCAAGTTTAGAGTGGTTTTTAATTTGTCTAAACAGGATGGCTCCCACTGTCTCTCGAATCCCTCCTCAAACCATAAAGGAAGAATTAGTCGGGATCAATCCTACCGCACAATACTTGCTTAACCGTTCAGCCAGGCCAGTGTTGGTACTTCGAGGGAGGTTTTCCAACGCTTTCGCGAAGTTCCTTAATTAAATAAGCTCTTTTCCCTGGGGGCGTAGCCCCGCTAACACCTTTCTAGGCACCTACTAGGTTTATAGCATTGATCGTTTAGTGAGAAATTTCCCGAGGAGTAGCATATACTCACAGTAGGATCAGGATCCAAATATCATCGCGTGACGAAACTGAAGGAATCCTACCAGAATCATCACACTCCAAATGGTATGCAAATCTAGCAAGTTTCAGTACTTATGAAACTCCCGATGTGGATTTCTGCCCCATGCTCTTATGACCTTGACTTTGGCCAACAAATCATAAGTCACAAGTCAAGTTCTTCCCGTCGTTCTCCAGGTTAATTTGAATCCACCCGTACATACTCTTGACTTTGGCCAACAAGGCAGTACGACTGTTCCAAATCAACGCATCTATCTATGCTGCACATGAATATCCAGTAGCTACCAATCACTATGCTTTGACTTTGGCCAACAAACACAGCTTGAATACTATTGACTATTCATGTGAAACGACGGAGGGCTACGAATGGTTTTGGTAAAACCGTGAACGTAGTGAACTTGATATAATCGATGGAACGAGATAGCATTTAGAAGGAGTGGCTCAAGCTCCGCATTTAAAAGTTAGTTTTGAAAAGAACCGAGTGGGTTTTCGAAAGTGTTCCAACGACTTTAACTTGGTTTATTATCTTGCATTAGTTCTTTTAATGCGTGATATTCTTGCATTAGTTCTTTTAATGCGTCCCATCATTTAATCCTACCATTGCAGAAAACAACCAAAATATGACGTACGCTTATGCCATTCGCATTCGCCACGGGGCCCCGTCATCACCCGTTAGGTTACTTAACTAACGACAGAGCGGGGGCTGGGCTAGCGCGGCTGTAAAACATAAGCAACGCCTAAATAGTTATAAATATCGCAATGATAGACATTACAGATCACAGATGAATACATTGGATATACTAGGAATCCGCAATCCGTTCGAGCCTGCAATGAAAAGCGGATTACACGGTCGCGGTGAATAGCCAATACCCCACCCAAGACCCCTACGGGTGCGGCAAACTACCCGCCAAGTACTCGGCAGTTTGTGCACCCTTCCATGGGTCTATCCTAGGAGCAAAAACAGTAAAAAGAATTATACAATGATGGCTACAACCCCGACCCGGTTGTGCGGCTAAACAAATAATAATATTACATCAATTTACATGTTACAAATGAATGAAAGAAAAACAAAAGCCCATCTCACATCCACCCCGGCTATTCACCCGCGACAGTCCAATACATTCATATACACATTCCAATATCAAACACAAATCACAGAGATGTATAACCCCGACTAATCGACTTATAGCGATTAGCCGACGTTCAATACATACAAACATCACAGATATAACCAACATAGTCAAAGTGTAGTGAAGTTCGGAAAAAATACGGAATTATAGGCCCCCAAAAACAAATTTCTATTCTGGAAAATCTGGGCACATATAATATATCTTAAAAATCCTAAAACCAACAAAGAGATACACTGCACCAAAAACGAGGCAAAAAAGAGACAAGACGGCCGCGGATCCGCGGCGACATAGCTTGCTGTCGCCGCGGAAACGCGCTCGTTTGGTCAGATCTCTGGCTCGTGTTTGGTGGTTATCTTTAAAAAACCCTGAGATGATTTTAGGTATATAACAAATTTTGTTTTGACCAGAAAAAAAATTAACAAAAACTAGGGTTTTTGCAAAGTTTGGTTTTTGGATTTTTCGGTTCCGAACTTCGTTACACTTCACTACTAGTTTAAGTTTAACCTGGCTCTGATACCACTGTAAGTCCACGTTGCGACCCCCGGTCCTTACGGGGAGGCGGAAACGGTATAAAAATCAAATTTTTAGCGCATGGGGCAACATGGGCTAACAAAGTCGGGATCTTTTCTAAACTAAACTAGCAAACAAGCTAAAGAGAGTTAGCTACTCGGAAAGATGGTTATACCTAACTTGAACTCCTTCTTCTTCAAACTTTTGTAGAGGTTGATGGTTCTTCCTTGTTGCCTTCTCCTGTCAAAGATGGATCCACCTGAGGGTTCAACCTTCGGGCTCTTTCTCGAACTTTGAGAGAACTAGAATCTTCGGCTTGCTAAACCTTTGATCCTAGAGTGAGTAGAGAGTGTCTAAGGGGTGCTTATCTTTTAAGGAGAGGGATTCTTAACACATGAGAAGGATTCTCCTTTTGCTAGAGGAAGAAGAAGATGAAGTGAGGAGAGAGAAGCTAAATGATAGAATGAGCTCTCTTTTTCTTTCTCGCAACCATATGACAAAAGAAAAAGAATTATCAAATTAATAATAATAATGAAAATGAAATAGTTGATGGAAGGTTTAGGAATGACCATTATCATTTCAAACATTAAATGAATTTGCTAGAATCAAAGAGCATCTTTCTTTTGTAATGATGATGGTCAAAACTTCAACCATGGTCAACAAGTCAACCATGGTCAACTAGTCAACAAAAATCCAACCATGACACAATTTCATTTTATTAATATTATTAATTGATATAACATAAATCCATTAGGGTTTGGAAAAAGACGACTGTCAATTGTGCATGCGCACCCGTTCCGAAACCCTAATGAAAGTCCTCTTCCTCCTCCTCAAACAACTGTGCATACACACCTGCATTCTTGTTCCGAGGAACATGAATACTGAGAGATAAAAGCAACCCCTAAACGTATACCAGTATCTGGCTCAAACCAGAGCCTACCAGTAATATCCGTCCGGACTCCAAACGTGCACAAGTGCGCGGATGAGAACGAACCCTGTCGCAAAGCCATGCGACCTCTACTCTGTTTTGCCCAGAGACGAGTACCCTCTGTGTGGTACTCTAAAGACTCGACACTACGCTGGCAGTGGGTTTAACCACAGACCGCAAGCGGCACTAGCTGTGCGTAACGGTCCCCAGGTAGATGCCGACAAGAAGGCTGACGAGGTGAACCCCATCTGAACTCCTACTGAGTCTGAATGTGACAGTCTCCGTACAGTCCGGTCTGTTCGTCTAATACATCGCATGTCGGGCCTAGGGGGCGGTAAAACGTCAGTCCCCTAATAGCGGTACAAATCGTGTCGGAGTGAAGCCCAAAACACCCTGAGATAACACTGGAAGCCTACCAGTATATCTCGCTTGCCCTGGCCAGGGACTACTCGTGTAATGGCTCTCCTAGACACAGCGCGATGTCAACCCCCAATACCGGGAGAGACGAATCCTGTCTAACCGTCACTGCCTCCAAGTGCTTCGGGACTGTACCCAACTACTACCCGTTTGCACAACTCCTTTGAGCCGTGGTAGGGTAGTAATCAAAGTACAGTGGGAACACACTTGAGGCGAAGTGCCAGTGTCAAGTCAGCGGACTAAGCTGTACTCATGTCACCTGGGAACTGATAACTGACGATAGGTATAATACCAACCTGTCAGTTCCCGACGAGTCCTGTCCAGTGTACTCGTAACCCAACGAGCACCCGTATACTATCTCCAGTACGACGTACTGATGGCTGTGGAACAGACCATCTCC
The DNA here is from genome assembly GCA_030015575.1 of Agapanthus africanus. Lineage (NCBI taxonomy): Eukaryota > Viridiplantae > Streptophyta > Magnoliopsida > Asparagales > Amaryllidaceae > Agapanthus > Agapanthus africanus. Next base: position 260,877,643 of record JASDDO010000024.1, read on the forward strand.
CATACTGGGATGAGAAGCGCATACGCTAGTCTACTCCGGAGTATCGATGCCCTGTCTCGATAGTCCTGCGACTAGGGACCTGTATAAGGATGTGCTTATAGATTACCCCGCCCCCACTAGTGTGACTTGTTCATCACAGAATATTGCATTTTATACCGCCCATTCTTTCGCTCGTGTGTTTATAGGTAGGTGCTTTTAATCCGTGTTTGTTACATGTTTACAGAATACAGGTTTCCAGTACAAATATTGCAGATCAGGATAAAATCTCCAGAGTTACGCCAAATGCAGAACATCTGTCGACAGCAGATAAAAGCCGGGTTCCGGTCATCCATATCCGTCCAGTGCCGAGTACCGGTTCCCGATACAAGACATGTGACAGTAGTCATTCGTGTCTGGGACAAGCACAGAGCACGAGGGGGCTGCACAAGAATCAATGGGTGCGCGGAGCTCGAGGGAGATAAAGTCAAAAGTAAACAAAGATAATGCAATCTTGGACTTGGAAATCTGGAGATATTCTGAAGACTTTTGCGCAGTTTAAAGTTGGCAAACACGAGGAAACAGGAAACTAGGGCAGGCCACAAAAGTTGACAACCTGACTCCATCACATGGCCGCGTTTCCGCGGCCAATAGGGGGTATTGGCCGCGGAAACGCGGCCGTACGGCCTCCTCTGGTGATCAATTTTGGGGGGGGAGAATTGTCTCTTCATGTATGTTCTGCTGGTTGCCCTAGAATCCCATTCTCCAGCCTATAAATACAGCAGACCTGAGCTTAACCAAGGGAGCTTTTCTTTAGCCTCTTTTTTGTGTAGTTTTGTTCTTCTTCTTCTTCTTCTTCTTCATTCTTTCTCCATTAAAATTGTAGTGAGAGCTTTTTGAGTGGAAGATTAATGAAGATGAGGGATTTTTATCTTTCTTGTTAGTTTTGCTCCCCCTTGAGATTCTTGCTTTCTCTTGATCATTCAACCTCTTCATTGAGCTTGAATGGTTAAGGGTTAGTTATTGATCTCAAGGGTCGTATTTTCTCACGGGACTAGCATTTCATTTCACATGCGTTCGCTACCCTTCCCTTGATCTTGCAACCTCTTCATTGAGCTTGCAAGTTTAAGGGTTGGCTATTGATCACATGCTTGTCTTGAGTCCTAGTTTCGTATTCTTTTTATCGCTTTTTATTACTTGCAATTTATTTCCTTGTCTTTAATTACTTGCAATTTATTTCATGCACTTAATATTTGTAATCTTTTCTTTTCTTTGTTCTTCTCTTTTGCTCTTTGTTGTTCATTTTGTGAATGTTGTAATTATTGTTATTGTTAAGAAGAAATACGGTATTATAAGTTAACATTTCTTTGCCAATTCCTTTTCCCGTTATTTTCCATTTGAACTTCGCCCAAACCATACGCAAGCGCTCCGTTAGGCACCCTACCCTGACAAGGTAACGGTGATTTCTAACCGCGACCGGTTGCGTTCGGTTTGGCCGGAGGCGAAAGCAAGAGACAAGAACGGAAGGACAAGGGTAAATAAGCCGGATTCCACGAATACCGCGCTTAAATCCCCTAATCCACGTTGTTGCCAATTGCTCAGCTTCAATTGGTCAAGACTCGGCTCAAAGGTTTTGAGTACGGATTTCTTTAGCTTATAATCTCGTATCTTTTCTTAACAACTTTATACTTGCAAATAATACACATAGGATAGTCTGAACAAACACATACAAGATTCTTTATTGACTCGTCTAAGACAAGAAGGTAAGATACCACCATCTCCCTGTGGACCGACCCGTGCTCAACCGGCTAGCTGCATAGCGACACCGTCCTGATCGCGGTTACACTTTAATTCTTTGAACATCCGACACGCCAAAAGCGTGCGATCAAATGGCGCCGTCGCCGAGGAGACGGTAGCGTATTTTCTTTCTTGTTATTCGGGTTAATATTCTTTTTGTATATATATATATATATAAAATAAAAAAAAAAAATATTCTTTTTGTCTTTTTTGATAATTTTTGTGGGCAAGAGTGCAGATTTTTGCAGATTTGCAAACTGCAATTGTGGGGAGCAAAGTGTACATTCAAGTCTAAGGTGATTGCAAAGTACAGTGCCAAAGATCCGGGTAGTTTGACCCGCGCAAGCGAACTTTTCAAACTTACCGGATTTGATTCAACGGGGGTTTCTTAACCCAAAAACTTAACGGTACGCACTTTACTAACACCTTCTTCTCAAATTCGACGCTTCCAATATACTATTCTTTTGCAGGATTCTTTGCAAGTTCGCTAGCAAACGCTAAAAATTGACTAACCCGTATTTGTTGCAGCGCCGCGCTTAAACTAAAAAACGATTGTTTGATTCTTTATAGAATTTTTTGAATTGCGCATTGCATACATTAATACGGACTTAAGGGCAAGCGAACCCCACAATATACGGTAAAGGATTTCATCACCTTTTCCGTGGCCCACAAATCACGAACTTGAGCATAACGTTTACCCGCACAAAATTTAAAAGAAACTAGACTTTAAGCCTTAAGGACTTCGCGCTCACTAGGAGAAGTTAACTGTGTTTAGAACCTTGCTTAACGGTATATTGTTTACGGGGTGTCTAGGAAAGTGTTAACGGCGAAACCGCCAAAAGAGAAAGGGTTATTTAATTAAGGAACTTCGCGAAAGCGTTGGAAAACCTCCCCTTATCTCTGCACTTACCTGGCCTCGTGATCAGTGTATCTTGAGTCTGTTTCTCGACACAGTTTAACTTCGACAATCAAGTTCTTGAGCAGGTTTAGTTAACCTAGGTGAACCCTAGAACGATTAGGTGTGTGGTATTTTTGTGTCGTGATTATTTTTGTCCATATTCTTTTTTGTGTATATTTCACTCTTTTGCTAACAACTAACTAAATCTAGGACAAACAATTTGACTCCGCAATGCACTTCGTATCAACCATTTCAAACAGTCACCCCTTCTTACGTTGATACCCCTTCTTCGAGTCATGTTGCCACTCCAAGACCTATGTCTATTGCTGAACGTATTGAACAATCTCGTAGCCGATCTTTCACTCCTGTCACCACTTCAAATTCTTGGGATCAACAATTCCATTCACCTTCTTATCAAAATGTTGATCCCGCTCCTGTCCAACCATTCAATTCCTACCAATCCTACCCTACTTTTGCACCTTCCCTAGACATTGCTTCAGAACCGCCATTTGGGAGTTTTCAGTATCCAAACAACTTTGAATCTTTTACTGAAACCCCTTCACAACCCATGTCTAGTCTGGAACAGTCGTTGGAAGACTTTAGGGTAGCGTCAAGCCAACAAATGATGGATTTGAATGCGTCCATGGCCGCCTTCATACAACCTAGTGATCCGGTAGCTAGTTTTCAACTAGCTCCAAATTTTTCAATGTATGATGAGGCGGCAGGACAGGCTGTGAATTTGAGTGGAGAGAGTGAGATGTACCCCCTTCCAAATCAAACCTACCCGTCCCAAGTTGAATCCCACAACTCTTGTTTTGAAAGTCTATCGAGTGTCCCACATGCGTTATCAATTGAAGATAGAATGATTAATGAGTTGTGCGACTTTGTAGTGTTTGATTTACCTGATTGTGAAGGGTCCCTTTTGAGTGAAACCATACCCAATCCTTTTGACCTCTACACCTCCATCTTAGAACCAGAATCGATTAAAATCCATGCTTTTGATGAGGTGTCTGAGAATATTGATTTTCACTTGATCGAGGATATTGACGCTGGGAACATTTTGGATGATGAACCCGTAGATTTGGCTGAGTTTGTCTCTTCAAATCATCATCCCGAGTCATTAAATGTTTTTCCTGAACTTCATATGCGTCTTGACTTTGAAGAGAAGAGCATGGATGTGCTAAATTTTGAGGAGAATATTGAGGATAGTTTTGAGGATGAACCAGTTTTGCTTGATGAGTCGGATTTTCCAATTCATCCTATTCCTTCCACTGACTGTGTACACCCTCCTGAATCTTTAACCGATACCCTTCCTCAACCACTTCCCTCCATCCTTTCCATCGTTCCGACCTTGCAAGAACCCGTCTCACTTTCATTTACTGTGTCTGGTTTACCAAGTTCGGCATACCCATGGCTTCTTACGAATCTTGAGGGATTTGACCCCATTTCTCGACGGGTTAATATTTTAGCACAATCGCTTTTCACACATCGGTCATCACAAATTGTGCTAATTTATTTACTCCATTTGCACCCTCAAGTTCGTATTCCACTTCTTTTTCCCTTCCGCCATTCTTCTTCCTCTCATATACCGAGACCGTATACCACTTCTATCTCCATACGGTCTCGCGTATTCTCCATCTCTTTTCTATACGCCTTCTTTCCCCAACCAGCACATTATAGAGACAAAATCTTTGAATGGTTGGTACTAACCTTTGGCCTGTGTAAGGCCTTGTATAGCCTGATACTGTTCTCTTTCCCCCCTAATCCTGAACTTCAAACGCTTAACAGTGGAAACACTGTTTTACTTAAGTTTGGGGGGGACACTTTTTTGTATATACTTTTGTTTTCCTTTTTGTTTTGTATATAATTTGTTTTTAGGGAGCACCGGCAATTTTGACCCTCTTGGTGTAGCCTGACAGTGAGGGCACTGTCAAGTTTAAGTTTGGGGATGTGCTCGGTAAGCTTTCTTCCTTCGCATTCATTTGTATATTTTGCATTTGCATACCCTATTAAAAACCCACAAAAATTGAAAATTTTCTAAAAACATAAAAACTTTTCTGTCAAGTAGCTAGTGGAAAAACTCTGATTCAACATTTCGACGGTTTTTGTTTGAAAAGATAGGAATAACTAAATCTTATGTTTAGATTTTGAAAACCTGAAAGATAACTCTCCTTTGAAGTTAACTATAGCTAATATACGTCTTTACATCGCACTACACGTGTCGTGAGTTTTTGGGAATTAGATGACAAGTCTTTTATGTTTAAAAAAAAAAAACTTTTAAACAGATAAATGATTTTCTAAGGATCAAATAGGTTTGTTCTGAAATAAGTAATATCAAGAATAGTTTATGAAGTAAAGCGAATATGAAGGAATATTATTGATGCCGTAATTGGAACTAAGTCTGAAAAATAACCCATCTGAAACTTGATTGGAATGATTACACACCAAACCCACTAAACACGTCTTTTATCCAAAAAAATAATTGAACTGCCGGTTATATCTCCGTTCATATTAAATCATCTGATTTTCACGCCAAACTGTCTTTTGTTTTTGGACCTAGGTAACTTGAGTAATTAAGTCCGCTGGGGTGTTTCTACACCTAATGCCCTAAAACCAACTGGTTTGGGTGCATTGGCCCAAAGCTCGCTAAGAAGCCTAGAAAGTCCAGGTTAAAACAAAGTCAAGCAAGTGTTCTCTCCGAGTTAAAATTCCTAACGGTTCTTTGTGTGAGAATAATCTTGATAAAAGACAGACTTTTTATAAAAAAATTTAGCGGAGATATTAAGGTTTTATTCTATGATAAAGACTATTGCACGTTCACAGAGGTGTGTATGAAATGAAAACAAGAAAAAGGTGGAGTGAAAAATACGACTTAGTTTCCTGTTATGGAAGATAGAAATTCTGAAGTTGAAACCTTACTGGAAAACGAAACTTGAAAAATGCTTAACTCTTTATAAAACTTATGTGATCCTTTTAAAATTGTTATCTGGGCTTTATTGTGCGACGTGATGACTTTATTCGACCTTTCGGGAACTTAACGACACTATTTGCACTGCACGTAAAGACATATAAAATCTGTAATTAAATAAGAAGCGAGGTGTGAAAAATAAAGGTTCGATGGTCTAGACTTAGGATTATAGAATTGTTATTTTCTAAAAACAAAACTTTAGGGTTTGAATCTTAGTTATTTTACAAAACTAGCTTGACCGGATTTTGTGGGTAGTATCCGCTGAAAACCCTCAGGAGACAACACTCCTCCTACTAGGGACACCTAGAGGTTTAACGGCTTGTTGCACATGCTCAGTGCAATCGCGTTCCCTGCGAAAGTGCGGTTATCATTTTATTATTGTGAATAATTGGTTTTGCTCGGGACGAGCAAAAGTTAAGTTTGGGGGTATTTGTTCATCACAGAATATTGCATTTTATACCGCCCATTCTTACGCTCGTGTGTTTATAGGTAGGTGCTTTTAATCCGTGTTTGTTACATGTTTACAGAATACAGGTTTCCAGTACAAATATTGCAGATCAGGATAAAATCTCCAGAGTTACGCCAAATGCAGAACATCTGTCGACAGCAGATAAAAGCCGGGTTCCGGTCATCTATATCCGTCCAGTGCCGAGTACCGGTTCCCGATACAAGACATGTGACAGTAGTCATTCGTGTCTGGGACAAGCACAGAGCACGAGGGGGCTGCACAAGAATCAATGGGTGCGCGGAGCTCGAGGGAGATAAAGTCAAAAGTAAACAAAGATAATGCAATCTTGGACTTGGAAATCTGGAGATATTCTGAAGACTTTTGCGCAGTTTAAAGTTGGCAAACACGAGGAAACAGGAAACCAGGGCAGGCCACAAAAGTTGACAACCTGACTCCATCACATGGCCGCGTTTCCGCGGCCAATAGGGGGTATTGGCCGCGGAAACGCGGCCGTACGGCCTCCTCTGGTGATCAATTTTGGGGGGGGAGAATTGTCTCTTCATGTATGTTCTGCTGGTTGCCCTAGAATCCCATTCTCCAGCCTATAAATACAGCAGACCTGAGCTTAACCAAGGGAGCTTTTCTTTAGCCTCTTTTTTGTGTAGTTTTGTTCTTCTTCTTCTTCTTCTTCATTCTTTCTCCATTAAAATTGTAGTGAGAGCTTTTTGAGTGGAAGATTAATGAAGATGAGGGATTTTTATCTTTCTTGTTAGTTTTGCTCCCCCTTGAGATTCTTGCTTTCTCTTGATCATTCAACCTCTTCATTGAGCTTGAATGGTTAAGGGTTAGTTATTGATCTCAAGGGTCGTATTTTCTCACGGGACTAGCATTTCATTTCACATGCGTTCTCTACCCTTCCCTTGATCTTGCAACCTCTTCATTGAGCTTGCAAGTTTAAGGGTTGGCTATTGATCACATGCTTGTCTTGAGTCCTAGTTTCGTATTCTTTTTATCGCTTTTTATTACTTGCAATTTATTTCCTTGTCTTTAATTACTTGCAATTTATTTCATGCACTTAATATTTGTAATCTTTTCTTTTCTTTGTTCTTCTCTTTTGCTCTTTGTTGTTCATTTTGTGAATGTTGTAATTATTGTTATTGTTAAGAAGAAATACAGTATTATAAGTTAACATTTCTTTGCCAATTTCTTTTCCCGTTATTTTCCATTTGAACTTCGCCCAAACCATATGCAAGCGCTCCGTTAGGCACCCTACCCTGACAAGGTAACGGTGATTCCTAACCGCGACCGGTTGCGTTCGGTTTGGCCGGAGGCGAAAGCAAGAGACAAGAACGGAAGGACAAGGGTAAATAAGCCGGATTCCACGAATACCGCGCTTAAATCCCCTAATCCACGTTGTTGCCAATTACTCAGCTTCAATTGGTCAAGACTCGGCTCAAAGGTTTTGAGTACGGATTTCTTTAGCTTATAATCTCGTATCTTTTCTTAACAACTTTATACTTGCAAATAATACATATAGGATAGTCTTAACAAACACATACAAGATTCTTTATTGACTCGTCTAAGACAAGAAGGTAAGATACCACCATCTCCCTGTGGACCGACCCGTGCTCAACCGGCTAGCTGCATAGCGACACCGTCCTGATCGCGGTTACACTTTAATTCTTTGAACATCCGACACGCCAAAAGCGTGCGATCATGACTGCCATCACAACGCTGGTAATCAAGCAAAGATCCTAAGGGCTCCACTAATGCGTATAAGTGATATACTGAAATAAATACAACTACACATTGAAGTAGAAACAAACCAAGTAGCATACTACTATATTGAGCAAGATTGTTTATACAAGGTGAATATCCCAAGCTTCCATCAAGTAATATACAAACTAGTATGATACAGCAATGGCCTCTAGGGCATATACACTAACACAATCTCCAACTCGAACCTTTGAAGATCGGCTATAATCTCCTTTTGTGCAGTTAACATCCGTATCGCTGGCAACCGACTTAAAGCGTCCGACACTATATTAACTTTTTCCGGATGATATTTTAGGTCAAGATCATAATCAGCCATCAACTCTAACCATCTACGCTGCCTCCTGTTGAGCTCCTTCTGTATGAACATGTACTTTAAGCTCTTATGATCTGTAAATACTTCAACTCTTTCGCTCAATAAGTAGTGTCTCCAAATATTTAGCACGAAAATCACTGCTGCTAACTCTAAGTCATAAGTTGGGCAGTTCTTCTCGTGAGTCTTCAATTGTCTCGACGCATAAGCTATAACCTCCATGCTGCATTAGAACACATCCCAAGCCTTTCCCAGATGCGTCGTTGTGAATAACCAACCCTCCGGAACCATCTGGCTCTTTCAAGATAGGAGCGGTAGTCAATTTTTGCTTCAACGCTTCAAAATCTGACGCACATTTCTCCATCCATACGAACGGTACCTCTTTTCGTGTTAGCTTGGTCAATGGTTCAGCTATTCGAGCGAAGTTCCCTACAAACCTTTTATAGTATTCGGCAAGCGCAAGAAAATTTCTGATCTCTCCTACACTCTTTGAAATTGGCCAATCATGAATAGCTGCGATCTTTTCAGGGTCAACGGCAATTCCATTTCCAGATACAACAGGACCCAAGAACGTCACTTCATCGAGCCAAAACTCGCACTTGCTCATCGTAGCATATAACCTTTCTTGCCTCAATGTTTACAATGCGATTCTCAAGTGTTCTGCATGCTCTTCTTTACTCCTCGAATAGACCAGAATATCATCAATAAACACCACTACGAAACGGTGAAAAGATTCGGTTCATCAAGTCTATGAATATTTCCTGTCACGTCCCGAAAGTACGGAATATGACCGGCACTTAAACTACGAACGTCTCGAGGCGTACGTAATTTAAGTAAGCCGAAAACCCAGAAATCCAAACCAAGAAAAGTAGTAGAGTGAAGGAAAACCAATTAAAACAAGTGGTTTCAATAGCATAAGCCGAATTATGCGGTTTAAAAAAAAACATCAAACATTTCCCGAAAATTTCGGCAGAGTCTCCTTTGTAAAAACTGGCCCCCAAATGAGATACAACATGAATAGTATACGAAATCAAAAAGGCATCCCCAAGCGGGAGCTAGCTCTTCGTCAATCGACGGTCACAGCCACACAAGCAATAAAATATACAACGCCAAGGGCGAGGATCAAAACTCCAAAGGAAACTCAAAACCACCAGAAATCCACAGAAATATAACGCGCGACTCTAAGGTCGAAAGAATAAACATCACTGGTCTCCATATATGAAATAAATACATGTTTGGTTGATGGAACTTCTAGATACAACAGAATAATGATATACAAGATATATAATGGGGGTACGATACAAGTAAACCCACCTACTAGCAAGTCACCCGGAAATGGGAAGCAGTGCCAGCAAAGCCGTAATGAAACCTGTATGGCAAAACCTGCAAGAAACTGGGGCACAACGGAGGTGAGTTGCCAACTCGTGAATAGAAAAACATCTACGGAAAGAAATCGCATAAATAACGCAACCTAGGTCAATGATCATAATATATCCTCAATTATATATATAACATGCAGCCTATAACAAAGGCTAGGCTAAATATCTAACCCGAGTGTAATCTCATGTGCCCGTGTCAGTGTCTCAGGTAGCAATATATCATATGAATGAGATATGAATGCATGAAAACAGAATACATGTAAATGAAGAAACTGTTGTCATAATTTAGTGAGATTTCCTTTGTATTTTTAAAATGAGGTATCATAATGAAATCAGCATAAAACAGTGCCTAGCATCGGCACAAAACGTAATCCCAATATCTCGATATCTCTGTATCACAGTCTCTGTACCTCAATATCTCGAAATCTCAATGTCTAAATCACAATATCTAGGGCGCCGTCAGTCCAGACCGGCCCCTACCATCCATCTCAAGACCACGACGGTATCCTCCGGATATCCGACGCGTCGGGTAATATCACCGGTCGGTAGTGCTGCCCTGCCAGGCTCAACGTCAACAACACGATCCTCTTGCCCCGGGGTACCGCACCGGGCCCACTATGTACCCGAAACGGTTCCTCCACTCCTCGAATCGGGTCTCGAAATCCATCAGCAAACTCATGGTGGACGACTCATACATCATGGGAAAACCGCACTTTTTATTTAAAAGAGAGGGAAGAAGCTTATACAAGTTTTGCGGTTTTCCCCCAAATCCAGAAAATCTCATAGAAATCCGAATCCAAATCATCAATAGCATATAAACCCATGAATATAGGCATAAGAATCCATGAATACTGCATAACAATGAATAACAGTATGCATGAAGTGACAAGTAATAACTACAATATCTAAGCTGGCATATAAGGTAAGTACACTAATATTATGTCAAATTACTAGCTATCAAGCTAAGTTAAGCAATAATATTTTCTAAGGTGTACGTGACATGGCAATTACCGATGAAAATGTGTGTGAGCCGGCAAGTAAGTGTACGTGGTACATACGCATCATCGGTAATGGTGCTGGTGTCCTAACAGCATAATGTCAACAATGCAATATGAAATAACAATGCAAGTATACGATGCGGAGCGAGCAACCAAAATGAGCGGGAGCTAAATATTAAACAATGGTGCCATTTGAAATAACACGAATCGTGGGGTTTTGAAAATAGGGGCTACGGTGTTTGTATGAAAAGATACGTCTTTTGAAATATCCGTAGGATCCCTTGGGCTGTCTTTTAAAATACCCACGATTCGTTAGTTTTTGAAATAGGTAAGAATCAAATCTAATCTAACAACTAAACTAAACTAAAAGGCTAAGCTAACAAGCTGGACTACAGGTAAGGAAACCGCCTAACATCTGAGTCGGTACATATACATACCTGTAAATATATTAGTCGGTGATCCTGCCTCAATAATATCATATCCGATACCATATCTATAATCAGACATCCCAAGTCAAGAGTGCGGATCAATCATCAAAATATAGCTCGTACCTAAATCCGTCGTACGGCATCCCCAAATCTGGGTACGGGTTAATATCATATTCATCACACTATTCATATGGTATCCTCTTTATCCAAGATCATAGTCCAGGGTACTGACCTATGTCTAGTACAATACTAATATCATCAATATAGTCATGATCTGACTACTGATCGACAGTTTCGTACAAACCGATATCATCAGCACATATCATCATCAAGGGGTATACATCGCCCAATACGGCCTAGTATCAATATCCTAGCATATCATATCTTATATCACGATCACATGTCGACCATTTTATTTATAGCACTATTCACCTGTATCGTCGTTCAAATACCCGCTATAACATCAGGACGTATCTCAAATACGAATCCTGCTATATCACCGATATCACAAGCTCAACACAAATCTCATCGACTCATCTCAAACCCAAGTATCATCCTCAAATCCGTATGTGAACATATAGTTCCATACCCATGTGAACACATAACTATATATTCCCGAATAACCATAAATGAAAGAAGAAAGTATGCAAGTATGGGTGGTTTTGTGCATGTGTGGTGCGACCATTACTCTAGGGTTTCGCGACACTAAATCATCCAAGAATACCAAATATCCATATTATCATCAATATATTCAAACAAAATATAATCAATATATATATGTGTGTATACGTATTCGTATATATCACCACGAACTGCGGGGGTGCTATACGCCATCCACCCGACTTCTCCTCATAGATATAAATCTACTCACCTGGTCCTCGCTCGCCGGTGCCGACGTCGCCACGCGCTTGCTTGTCGTCTCGAAGTCCACATGGGTACCTACATATCATAACACACCGTATCGCATTAAAATCCGACTCATGATCAAAACGACACACGAAACCCACATAGGTCAAAACCTATGGTTGCTTTCACAAAAACCCAAAATTCACATTAAAAGCCATTTTTCCGAAAATCTTGCAAGCACAACTTACCCGTTTTAGTACAAAACTCGACGTTTGAACAAATTGAATGGCCATAATACTTATTAAAAAACTTAAATAAGTCATAAAACCATTTCCATTATTTAATCTCATTAAATTTCTTAAGCCCCAAAATTCTAGTTTACAATATACCCAAATTTTAACAATTTTATAGCAAAAATGCACAAACAACAATTTAGCTAGGATTTTCATGAACTAAAGACATTAAACCACACTTAATAATGTTAATGAAGTCAAGAAAAACCTAATTACATTTTTCTCTTAATCAAATTCAAGGTTTACAAAAACCTAGTTTGCAATTTAAGCAATTTGGACAAATTACGTATAACAAGTGCAATTTAATCAACCAAACTAGGTTTTACATACATTAAGATGTTAAACTAAATCTTGCATCCCTAATGATATGATAAAAACCCTAATTGAAATCACAAACCCTTACTATATTTTTCAAAACATTCAATTAATCCCAAACTATTAACTAATTATGTTAGATTTAAAGTATCCAAACAACAATTAGACATAAGGTTAAGAATTTACCCCCACAATCATCTTGAAATCTAGCACAAATCTAGCCTCCCAAACATGCTTCCCTTCACCAAGATCCATACTAGAATGGTCAAGTAAAAATGGGTAGGGATTAGATTTTGATTTTGTGGAATTTTTGAAGCATTTTGTATGATTTTTTGATGGAATTTTGAAGAGAAAAGAGAAGAAGAAATGGAGGGGGGGCTGCTGCTGCTGGTTTCAGCAGAGGAAGAGGGGGAAAAAGGTGAGGGGATGATGCCAAGAGATCCAAGTCAAAGCCCCTCCCAATTACCATAATACCCCCACCTACTTTACTATATATAAAAACCTTATTTTAACCCATTTCTCACATGATTTAAGGTCAAAAAGAGGGAAATAAAATTCTTGGGCTGCTACAATAGTGTGAGGCCAGCCAAGGGGAGTGAGGGTGAATGTGAGAGACTTTACAAAAAAATTCTATGCAAAAAGACCCCCCACAATACCATATTTGCAAGTTTTAGTTCAAAATAACTATATTTTTGTTTTCCATAAAATAAATCAATTAAAACTTGAAATAAAATACTAAAAAATTATATTACAACTAAATTTTAATTAACATGATTTTAATGATTAAAATTAGCCCATTTAAATTTGTATTTATCGCTAATTTAATGTATTTTCTTACCGGCTTAAAATAATATTAAAATAATTAATTTCGGAAAAATTTTCAGAAAATTTGAAATTTCAGCAGTGGGTCAATAAACACCAAATACTAGAAATTACATAGCTATAATATGTATATTTAATTTTATAATAAAGATATTTGCATTTTGACTTTTTACAGAAAACCCCTTTATTTTACCGTTTTTTCGAAATTTCACCGAAACGATTTTCAAAACGTTACAATCTTCCCCCCTTAAAGAAATTCGGTCCCCGAATTTAAATTAAAACTCCCCCCAAATACTAAAACATCTAAGCAGAACCATCAAGTCGTCGGGGCTCCGAAATCGTAAATACATAAAACAAATCGTAGCGCAGCGCATGCGCATGAAAAATGAGCATATAACTCAAATCAAAACTCCGTCAAGTATCCCGCAATCATCGGAGTCATGGGGAAGACATCAATGCCAAATCCAAAGAAAAACCAATATGATATAACTCGAAACATACATGTAAATATCGAATCTATATATGTAAGTATCTGAAGGAAATGCATGCCAAATCTCTTTAAGTCGCTGTGCAACGCGTATAACACTGCACAGTGGCAGACGTCTATCATAAGAAAATAACTATATACATATATACCTTTGTTTGAAATGTACGTTCCGCCGTTTTGGAAACAATTTAGAAGGGTCTCCTTATTTTAAACATTTCGTGTCATATCAGACACGTAGGTAAATACTGAGGCTATAGCTCACTTTTTGAAAATCCCTTCAATAACTTTCAATGCATGCAAAATATATTCAGGTACTGTCCTCTGACTAGTCCTGCTTAGTACGAAAACACATCGCAATTATCATAAAAAAAACGTACTGCTCTATAAGAAATCAATCTCAAAATACGCGTATGAATACTACGTGCGTCTGGTGCGCACGACAATCAAAATCCATATACGTGCCATATAAGTGCACAGAAACAAGATCTAAGTGCATCGGGTGTGCACAAAGCATCTGTCGTAGGCAACGTGTGTGCCTGACAGCAAAATCAGGTGCATCTGACATGCACGAAAAAAATCTCGATTTAGTGCATCTGGTGTGCACCAAAATCGCATCTCAAGACATGCGCTCAACATGCGTGAAAACCCAAAACCAGGGGCATCCATCATGCACGAAATCATGAAATCCACTATCAAGCGCCGAACATGCGCAAAATCAAATCAGGTGCACAAGGTGCACAAAACAAATATCGAGTATCACAATCGAAATCGAAGTCCAGTGCATCTAAGTGCACAAAAGCGTATCACTGCACTGCAAGCATATATAAACTATACAGAGTGCAGGAACCAAATCGTGTACGTGCATACGCACAAAATCAACTCAAATGTCTAAAACCGTAAAATCACAAACATGTGAAACCAAAGCACGAAAACGATATCAAGTGCAACACTGTGCAAAGATTGTAAATCCTCAATCATCAAAATCAAATCATAAGAATAAATCACCCAAAACATCGAAATCAATAATGGCGGAATAGTACCGCTCAAGTGCATCATCTAAGAATCTCGGGCCAACTGTCGCGGTCACTAGTGGGACGTCTCGTCGATGATCATGAACTCTGGCCTGCTGGTGAGAGTAACAATGACCACTCCTGGGTCAAGGTCTTCACTGTGAATTACCAATCTCTCGGTCCATCGGCTCATCGGCCCTGTCAGGTGTGCTAACGGGGATGATTCCATTCTGGCACTTCTCTGGTCATCTCTCGGTCAATCATCGCGACCACTCGTAAGACAGCATATCACTGGCGTCGGCCTCTGGCTCTTTGAATGTACGTGACACATCTGATCCTGGGTGCAAGTATCATTGCAGCAGTGTCCTGGAAGGAATCCTGCTCACGGTCTCTTCCATGTCTCGTCTCTGCCAACTGTCCGGAAGTCATCGTCCTTTCCTATATCTGCATCTTGCTCTGGAACGACTGCATACTCATCGCGACTCCTTCTGGAAGGTAAATCCAAGTACCATGCCTCGGCATGCGCATCGCATCTCTGATGTCGGCGGAGTGGAACGTAGTCTCATCAAGATCTCGTACGAACCTCTTACTCCACTTTTCTCTAACGTCGACTGCTTCGGACTCGTCTCGTCGTGGCTGCATGGACTGAGCTCCAACGGCTATCCTCGTATCTGGAGTCTCCCAAGAATGCATCTCACCACCTAGCATCCGATTGAAGTCGAACCATCCGATTGATTCGTCAGAACCTCATAATCCCCCAAAAGCTCAACATCTTGGGTACAGTTTAACAGTATCGAGTACGTACCACAGCATCGATGGTCCAGCCGTAGAAGGGCAAACCCAAGCCTCACTAATGGCGCCGTGGAACTGCCGCAAACCCGAAGGTTCAAAGGCTTTCACACGGTCATTATGTCGAGTTAGGGTTTCATTCTTCTAGAGGGTCCATAGAATTGCCTGCATGTCTTTCCAAATAATTTAAACTTGGAATAATAGGTTTCTGACATTCGATCGTCTCTGTCGACTCTCAACGTCTCCGCGTGAAGTCGTCTCTTGCTGGAATCAATCTATCTGATGACCTCTCATCGGGTAGGCGAACGAACCACATGTCCTAGTCATTCATCTTCGGGTGACTAAAGACCTTCTATCATATCTTAGTACAACCTGTACTGCAATAGCTCTAACATATGGGGCGATATCTCGTCGCTCGCAGCAACGATTGGCTCACTCGTCTGCATGCTGAACAGTGCCTCAATCATCATGAGTAAGCAACACCAACAGTCATCAAAATCTTGCTGGCGTTTATCATTGGCTCAATCCTCTAGTGTCGATCAGCACATCCGAGTAACCTCATAAAGGCGATCCGCCAAACGCTCGTGGCGCGGAAACACAGTAAAAAGACACATCTCCGCAATCGTGTGTCGCCGGAATTTCGTCCTGGTCAGTCCTCGTTCGTGACGAGCTCGTGCTGACCACAACTCTAGCTATAGCTCTCCCTGCCAGTAATTGTGGCAGCAAACCGCAACTGGTACCGATGAGGCTAGATCAGGAATGAATATGATACTGAGCAAAGAAATGTATATCCTAAGGCTCCTTAAGTGGAGTAGCGTATCGTAAGTATGCCGCGGAACATACCCACGGTACGTCACTCTACTTTAGTCACCTATTCCATCAACCAAGGGTCATCCTACGCTCCGAAGGTAAAACCTAACGCTCTGATACCAACTTTGTCATGTCCCGAAAGTATGGAATATGACCGGCACTTAAACTACGAACGTCTCGAGGCGTACGTAATCTAAGTAAGCCGAAAACCCAGAAATCCAAACGAAGAAAAGTAGTAGAGTAAAGGAAAACCAATTAAAACAAGTGGTTTCAATAGCATAAGCCGAATTATGCGGTTTAAAAAAAAAACATCAAACATTTCCCGAAAATTTCGGCAGAGTCTCTTTTGTAAAAACTGGCCCCCAAACGGGATACAACATGAATAGTATACGAAATCAAAAAGGCATCCCCAAGCGGGAGCTAGCTCTTCGTCAATCGACGGTCACAACCACACAAGCAATATAATATACAATGCCAAGGGCGAGAATCAAAACTCAAAAGGAAACTCAAAACCACCAGAAATCCATAGAAATATAACGCGCAACTCTAAGGTCGAAAGAATAAATATCACTGGTCTCTATCTCTGAAATAAATACATGTTTGGTTGATGGAACTTCTAGATACAACAGAATAATGATATACAAGATATATAATGGGGGTACGATACAAGTAAACTTACCTACTAGCAAGTCACCCGGAAATGAGAAGCAGTGCCAGCAAAACCGTAATGAAACCTGTACGGCAAAACCTGTAAGAAACTGGGGCACAACGGGGGTGAGTTGCCAACTCGTGAATAGAAAAACATCTACGGAAAAAAATCGCATAAATAACGCAACCTAGGTCAATGATCATAATATATCCTCAATTATATATATAACATGCAGCCTATAACAAAGGCTAGGGTAAATATCTAACCCGAGTGTAATCTCATGTGCCCGTGTCAGTGCCTCAGGTCGCAATATATCATATGAATGAGGTATGAATGCATGAAAACAGAATACATGTAAATGAAGAAACTGTTTTCATAATTTAGTGAGATTTCCTTTGTATTTTTAAAATGAGGTATCATAATGAAATCAGCATAAAACAGTGCTTAGCATCGGCACAAAACGTAATCCCAATATCTCGATATCTCTGTATCACAGTCTTTGTACCTCAATATCTCGAAATCTCAATATCTCAATCACAATATCTAGGGCGCCGTCAGTCCAGATCGGCCCCTACCATCCATCTCAAGACCACGACGGTATTCTCCGGATATCCGACGCGTCGGGTAATATCACCGGTCGGTAGTGTTGCCCTGCCAGGCTCAACGTCAACAACACGATCCTCTTGCCCCGGGGTACCGCACCGGGCCCACCATGTACCCGAAACGGTTCCTCCACTCCTCGAATCGGGTCTCGAAATCCATCAGTAAACTCATGGTGGACGACTCATACATCATGGGAAAACCGCACTTTTTATTTAAAAGAAAGGGAAGAAGCTTATACAAGTTTTGCGGTTTTCCCCCAAATCCAGAAAATCTCATAGAAATCCGAATCCAAATCATCAATAGCATATAAACCCATGAATATAGGCATAAGAATGCATGAATACGGCATAACAATGAATAACAGTATGCATGAATTGACAAGTAATAACTACAATATCTAAGCTGGCATATAAGGTAAGTACACTAATATTATGACAAACTACTAGCTATCAAGCTAAGTTAAGCAATAATATTTTCTAAGGTGTACGTGACATGGCAATTACCGATGAAGATGTGTGTGAGCCGGCAAGTAAGTGTACGTGGTACATACGCATCATCGGTAACGGTGCTGGTGTCCTAACAGCATAATGTCAACAATGCAATATGAAATAACAATGCAAGTATGCGATGCGAAGCGAGCAACCAAAATGAGCGGGAGCTAAATATTAAACAATGGTGCCATTTGAAATAACACGAATCGTGGGGTTTTGAAAATAGGGGTACGGTGTTTCTATGAAAAGATACGTCTTTTGAAATATCCGTAGGATCCCTTGGGCTGTCTTTTAAAATACCCACGATTCGTTAGTTTTTGAAATAGGTAAGAATCGAATCTAATCTAACAACTAAACTAAACTAAAGGGCTAAGCTAACAAGCTGGACTACAGGTAAGGAAACCGCCTAACATCTGAGTCGATACATATACATACCTGTATATATATTAGTCGGTGATCCTGCCTCAATAATATCATATCCGATACCATATCTATAATCAGACATCCCAAGTCAAGAGTGCGGATCAATCATCAAAATATAGCTCGTACGTAAATCCGTCGTACGGCATCCCCAAATCTGGGTATGGGTTAATATCATATTTATCACACTATTCATCTGGTATCCTCTTTATCCAAGATCATAGTACAGGGTACTGACCTATGTCTAGTACAATACTAATATCATCAATATAGTCATGATCTGACTACTGATCGACAGTCTCGTACAAACCGATATCATCAGCACATATCATCATCAAGGGGTATACATCGCCCAATACGGCCTAGTATCAATATCCTAGCATATCATATCTCATATCACGATTAAATGTCGATCATTTTATTTATAGCACTATTCACCCGTATCGTCGTTCAAAGACCCGCTATAATATCAGGACGTATCTCAAATACGAATCCTGCCATATCACCGATATCACAAGCTCAACACAAATCTCATCGACTCATCTCAAACCCAAGTATCATCCTCAAATCCGTATGTGAACACATAGTCCCATACCCATGTGAACACATAACTATATATTCCCGAATAAACACAAATGAAAGAAGAAAGTATGCAAGTATGGGTGGTTGTGTGCATGTGTGGTGCGACACTACTCTAGGGTTTCGCGACACTAAATCATCCAAGAACACCAAATATCCATATTATCATCAATATACTCAAACAAAATATAATCAATATATATATGTGTGTATACGTATTCGTATATATCACCACGAACTGCGGGGGTGCTATACGCCATCCACCCGACTTCTCCCCATAGATATAAATCTACTCACCTGGTCCTCGCTCGCCGGTGCCGACGTCGCCACGCGCTTGCTTGTCGTCTCGAAGTCCACATGGGTACCTACATATCATAACGCACCGTATCGCATTAAAATCTGACTCATGATCAAAACGACACACGAAACCCACATAGGTCAAAACCTATGGTTGCTTTCACAAAAACCCAAAATTCACATTAAAAGCCATTTTTCCGAAAATCTAGCAAGCACAAATTACCCGTTTTAGTACAAAACTCGACGTTTGAACAAATTGAATGGCCATAATACTTATTAAACAACTTAAATAAGTCATAAAAACCATTTCCATTATTTAATCTCATTAAATTTCTTTAGCCCCAAAATTCTAGTTTACAATATACCCAAATTTTAACAATTTTATAGCAAAAATGCACAAACAACAATTTAGCCAGGATTTTCATGAACTAAAGACATTAAACCACACTTAATAATGTTAATGAAGTCAAGAAAAACCTAATTACATTTTTCTCTTAATCAAATTCAAGGTTTACAAAATCCTAGTTTGCAATTTAAGTAATTTGGACAAATTACGTATAACAAGTGCAATTTAATCAACCAAACTAGGTTTTACATACATTAAGATGTTAAACTAAACCTTGCATCCCTAATGATATGATAAAAACCCTAATTGAAATCACAAACCCTTACTATATTTTTCAAAACATTCAATTAATCCCAAACTATTAACTAATTATGTTAGATTTAAAGTATCCAAACAACAATTAGACATAAGGTTAAGAATTTACCCCCACAATCATCTTGAAATCTAGCACAAATCTAGCCTCCCAAACATGCTTCCCTTCACCAAGATCCATACTAGAATGGTCAAGTAAAAATGGGTAGGGATTGGATTTTGATTTTGTGGAATTTTTGAAGCATTTTGTATGATTTTTTGATAGAATTTTGAAAAGAAAAGAGAAGAAGAAATGGAGGGGGGGCTGCTGCTGCTGGTTTCAGCAGAGGAAGAGGGGGAAAAAGGTGAGGGGATGATGCCAAGAGATCCAAGTTAAAGCCCCTCCCAATTACCATAATACCCCCACCTACTTTACTATATATAAAAACCTTATTTTAACCCATTTCTCACATGATTTAAGGTCAAAAAGAGGGAAATAAAATTCTTGGGCTGCTACAATAGTGTGAGGCCGGCCAAGGGGAGTGAGGGTGAGTGTGAGAGATTTTACAAAAAAATTCTATGCAAAAAGACCCCTCACAATACCATATTTGCAAGTTTTAGTTCAAAATAACTATATTTTTGTTTTCCATAAAATAAATCAATTAAAACTTGAAATAAAATACTAAAAAATTATATTACAACTAGATTTTAATTAAAATGATTTTAATGATTAAAATTAGCCCATTTAAATTTGTATTTATCACTAATTTAATGTATTTTCTTACCGGCTTAAAATAATATTAAAATAATTAATTTCGGAAAAATTTTCAGAAAATTTGAAATTTCAGCAGTGGTTCAATAAACACCAAATACTAGCAATTACATAGCTAGAATATGTATATTTAATTTTATAATAAAGATATTTGCATTTTGACTTTTTACAGAAAACCCCCTTATTTTACCGTTTTTTCAAAATTTCACCGAAACGATTTTCAAAACGTTACAATATTCCCCCCTTAAAGAAATTCGGTCCCCGAATTTAAATTAAAACTCCCCCTAAATACTAAAACATCTAAGCAAAACCATCAAGTCGTCGGGGCTCCGAAATCGTAAATACATAAAACAAATCGTAGCGCAGCGCATGCGCATGAAAAATGAGCATATAACTCAAATCAAAACTCCGTCAAGCATCCCGCAATCATCGGAGTCATGGGGAAGACATCAATGCCAAATCCAAAGCAAAACCAATATGATATAACTCGAAACATACATGTAAATATCGAATCTATATATGTAAGTATTTGAAGGAAATGCATGCCAAATCTCTTTAAGTCGCTGTGCAACGCGTATAACACTGCACAGTGGCGGACGTCTATCATAAGAAAATAACTATATACATATATACCTTTGTTTGAAATATACGTTCCGCCATTTTGGAAACAATTTAGAAGGGTCTCCTTGTTTTAAACATTTCGTGTCATATCAGACACGTAGGTAAATACTGAGGCTATAGCTCACTTTTTGGAAATCCCTTCAATAACTATCAATGCATGCAAAATATATTCAGGTACTGTCCTCTGACTAGTCCTGCTTAGTACGAAAACACATCGCAATTATCATAAAAAAAACGTACCGCTCTATAAGAAATCAATCTCAAAATACGCGTATGAATACTACGTGCGTCTAGTGCGCACGACAATTAAAATCCATATACGTGCCATATAAGTGCACAGAAACAAGATCTAAGTGCATCGGGTGTGCACAAAGCATCTTTCGTAGGCAACGTGTATGCCTGACAGCAAAATCAGGTGCATCTGACATGCACGAAAAAAATCTCGATTTAGTGCATCTGGTGTGCACCAAAATCGCATATCAAGACATGCGCTCAACATGCGCGAAAACCCAAAACCAGGGGCATCCATCATGCACGAAATCATGAAATCCAATATCAAGCGCTGAACATGCGCAAAATCAAATCAGGTGCACAAGGTGCACAAAACAAATATCGAGTATCACAATCGAAATCGAAGTCCAGTGCATCTAAGTGCACAAAAGGCGTATCACTGCACTGCAAGCATATATAAACTATACAGAGTGCAGGAACCAAATCGTGTGCGTGCATACGCACAAAATCAACTCAAATGTCTAAAACCGTAAAATCACAAACATGTGAAACCAAAGCACAAAAACGATATCAAGTGCAACACTGTGCAAAGATTGTAAATCCTCAATCATCAAAATCAAATCATAAGAATAAATCACCCAAAACATCGAAATCAATAATGGCAGAATAGTACCACTCAAGTGCATCCTCTAAGAATCTCGGGCCAACTGTCGCGGTCACTAGTGGGACGTCTCGTCGATGATCATGAACTCTGGCCTGCTAGTGTGCGTAACAATGACCACTCCTGGGTCAAGGTCTTCACTGTGAATTACCAATCTCTCGGTCCATCGGCTCATCGGCCCTGTCAGGTGGGCTAACGGGGATGATTCCATTCTGGCACTTCTCTGGTCATCTCTCGGTCAATCATCGCGACCACTCGTAAGACAGCATATCACTGGCGTCGGCCTCTGGCTCTTTGAATGTATGTGACACATCTGATCCTGGGTGCAAGTATCATTGCAGCAGTGTCCTGGAAGGAATCCTGCTCACGGTCTCTTCCATGTCTCGTCTCTGCCAACTGTCCGGAAGTCATCGTCCTTTCCTATATCTGCATCTTGCTCTAGAACGACTGCATACTCATCGCGACTCCTTCTGGAAGGTAAATCCAAGTACCATGCCTCGGCATGCGCATCGCATTTCTGATGTCGGCGGAGTGGAACGTAGTCTCATCAAGATCTCGTACGAACCTCTTACTCCACTTTTCTCTAACGTCGACTGCTTCGGACTCGTTTCGTCGTGGCTGCATGGACTGAGCTCCAACGGCTATCCTCGTATCTGGAGTCTCCCAAGAATGCATCTCACCACCTAGCATCCGATTGAAGTCGAACCATCCGATTGATTCGTCAGAACCTCATAATCCCCCAAAAGCTCAATATCTTGGGTACAGTTTAACAGTATCGAGTACGTACCACAGCATCGATGGTCCAGCCATAGAAGGGCAAACCCAAGCCTCACTAATGGCGCCGTGGAACTGCCGCAAACCCGAAGGTTCAAAGGCTTTCACACGGTCATTATGTCGAGTTAGGGTTTCATTCTTCTAGAGGGTCCATAGAATTGCATGCATGTCTTTCCAAATACTTTAAACTTGGAATAATAGGTTTCTGACATTCGATAGTCTCTGTCGACTCTCAACGTCTCCGCGTGAAGTCGTCTCTTGCTGGAATCAATCTATCTGATGACCTCTCATCGGGTAGGCGAATGAACCACATGTCCTAGTCATTCATCTTCGGGTGACTAACGACCTTCTATCATCTCTTAGTACAACCTGTACTGCAATAGCTCCAACATATGGGGTGATATCTCGTCGCTCGCAGCAACAACTGGCTCACTCGTCTGCACGCTGAACAGTGCCTCAATCATCATGAGTAAGCAATACACCAACGGTCATCAAAATCTGGCTGGCGTTTATCATTGGCTCAATCCTCTAGTGTCGATCAGCACATCCGAGTAACCTCATAAAGGCGATCCGCCAAACGCTCGTGGCGCGGAAAAACAGTAAAAAGACACATCTCCGCAATCGTGTGTCGCCGGAATTTCGTCCTGGTCAGTCCTCGTTCGTGACGAGCTCATGCTGACCGCAACTCTAGCTATAGCTCTCCCTGCCCGTAATTATGGCAGCAAACCGCAACTGGTACCGATGAGGCTAGATCAGGAATGAATATGATACTGAGCAAAGAAATGTATATCCTAAGGCTCCTTAAGTGGAGTAGCGTATCGTAAGTATGCCGCGGAACATACCCACGGTACGTCACTCTACTTTAGTCACCTATTCCATCAACCAAGGGTCATCCTACGCTCCGAAGGTAAAACCTAACGCTCTGATACCAATTTTGTCACGTCCCGAAAGTACGGAATATGACCGGCACTTAAACTACGAACGTCTCGAGGCGTACGTAATCTAAGTAAGCCGAAAACCCAGAAATCCAAACCAAGAAAAGTAGTAGAGTGAAGGAAAACCAATTAAAACAAGTGGTTTCAATAGCATAAGCCGAATTATGCGGTTTAGAAAAAAACATCAAACATTTCCCGAAAATTTCGGCAGAGTCCCCTTTGTAAAAACTGGCCCCCAAACGGGATACAACATGAATAGTATACGAAATCAAACAGGCATCCCCAAGCGGGAGCTAGCTCTTCGTCAATCGACGGTCACAACCACACAAGCAATATAATATACAACGCCAAGGACGAGGATCAAAACTCAAAAGGAAACTCAAAACCACCAGAAATCCACAGAAATATAACGCGCGACTCTAAGGTCGAAAGAATAAACATCACTGGTCTCTGTCTCTGAAATAAATACATGTTTGGTTGATGGAACTTCTAAATACAACAGAATAATGATATACAAGATATATAATGGGGGTACGATACAAGTAAACCCACCTACTAGAAAATCACCCAGAAATGGGAAGCAGTGCCAGCAAAGCCGTAATGAAACCTGTACGGCAAAACCTGCAAGAAACTGGGGCACAACGGGGGCGAGTTGCCAACTCGTGAATAGAAAAACATCTACGGAAGGAAATCGCATAAATAACGCAACCTAGGTCAATGATCATAATATATCCTCAATTATATATATAACATGCGGCCTATAACAAAGACTAGGGTAAATATCTAACCCGAGTGTAATCTCATATGCCCGTGTCAGTGCCTCAGGTAGCAATATATCATATGAATGAGGTATGAATGCATGAAAACAGAATACATGTAAATGAAGAAACTGTTTTCATAATTTAGTGAGATTTCCTTTGTATTTTTAAAATGAGGTATCTTAATGAAATCAGCATAAAACAGTGCCTAGCATCGACACAAAACGTAATCCCAATATCTCGATATCTCTGTATCACAGTCTTTGTACCTCAATATCTCGAAATCTCAATGTCTCAATCACAATATCTAGGGTGCCGTCAGTCCAGACCGGCCCCTACCATCCATCTCAAGACCACGACGGTATTCTCCGGATATCCGACGCGTCGGGTAATATCACCGGTCGGTAGTGCTGCCCTGCCAGGCTCAACGTCAACAACACGATCCTCTTGCCCCGGGGTACCACACCGGGCCCACCATGTACCCGAAACGGTTCCTCCACTCCTCGAATCGGGTCTCGAAATCCATCAGCAAACTCATGGTGGACGACTCATACATCATGGGAAAACCGCACTTTTTATTTAAAAGAGAGGGAAGAAGCTTATACAAGTTTTGCGGTTTTCCCCCAAATCCAGAAAATCTCATAGAAATCCGAATCCAAATCATCAATAGTATATAAACCCATGAATATAGGCATAAGAATCCATGAATACGGCATAACAATGAATAACAGTATGCATGAAGTGACAAGTAATAACTACAATATCTAAGCTGGCATATAAGGTAAGTACACTAATATTATGTCAAACTACTAGCTATCAAGCTAAGTTAAGCAATAATATTTTCTAAGGTGTACGTGACATGGCAATTACCGATGAAGATTTGTGTGAGCCGGCAAGTAAGTGTACGTGGTACATACGCATCATCGGTAATGGTGCTGGCGTCCTAACAGCATAATGTCAACAATGCAATATGAAATAACAATGTAAGTATGCGATGCGGAGCGAGCAACCAAAATGAGCGGGAGCTAAATATTAAACAATGGTGCCATTTGAAATAACACGAATCGTGGGGTTTTGAAAATAGGGGCTACGGTGTTTTTATGAAAAGATACGTCTTTTGAAATATCCGTAGGATCCCTTGGGCTGTCTTTTAAAATACCCACGATTCGTTAGTTTTTGAAATAGGTAAGAATTGAATCTAATCTAACAACTAAACTAAACTAAAGGGCTAAACTAACAAGCTGGACTACAGGTAAGGAAACCGCCTAACATCTGAGTCGATACATATACATACCTGTATATATATTAGTCGGTGATCCCGCCTCAATAATATCATATCCGATACCATATCTATAATCAGACATTCCAAGTCAAGAGTGCGGATCAATCATCAAAATATAGCTCGTACGTAAATCCGTCGTACGGCATCCCCAAATCTGGGTACGGGTTAATATCATATTCATCACACTATTCATCTGGTATTCTCTTTATCCAAGATCATAGTCCAGGGTACTGACCTATGTCTAGTACAATACTAATATCATCAATATAGTCATGATCTGACTACTGATCGACAGTCTCGTACAAACCGATATCATCAGCACTTATCATCATCAAGGGGTATACATCGCCCAATACGGCCTAGTATCAATATCCTAGCATATCATATCTCATATCACGATCACATGTCGACCATTTTGTTTATAGCACTATTCACCCGTATCGTCGTTCAAAGACCCGCTATAACATCCGGACGTATCTCAAATACGAATCCTGCCATATCACCGATATCACAAGCTCAACACAAATCTCATCGACTCATCTCAAACCCAAGTATCATCCTCAAATCCGTATGTGAACACATAGTCCCATACCCATGTGAACACATAACTATATATTCCCGAATAAGCACAAATGAAAGAAGAAAGTATGCAAGTATGGGTGGTTGTGTGCATGTGTGGTGCGACCACTACTCTAGGGTTTCGCGACACTAAATCATCCAAGAACACCAAATATCCATATTATCATCAATATACTCAAGCAAAATATAATCAATACATATATGTGTGTATACGTATTCGTATACATCACCACGAACTGCGGGGGTGCTATACGCCATCCACTCGACTTCTCCCCATAGATATAAATCTACTCACCTGGTCCTCGCTCGCCGGTGCCGACGTCGCCACGCGCTTGCTTGTCGTCTCGAAGTCCATATGGGTACCTACATATCATAACGCACCGTATCGCATTAAAATCCGACTCATGATCAAAACGACACACGAAACCCACATAGGTCAAAACCTATGGTTGCTTTCACAAAAACCCAAAATTCACATTAAAAGCCATTTTCCCGAAAATCTAGCAAGCACAAATTACCCGTTTTAGTACAAAACTCGACGTTTGAACAAATTGAATGGCCATAATACTTATTAAACAACTTAAATAAGTCATAAAAACCATTTCCATTATTTAATCTCATTAAATTTCTTTAGCCCCAAAATTCTAGTTTACAATATACCCAAATTTTAACAATTTTATAGCAAAAATGCACAAACAACAATTTAGCCAGGATTTTCATGAACTAAAGACATTAAACCACACTTAATAATGTTAATGAAGTCAAGAAAAACCTAATTACATTTTTCTCTTAATCAAATTCAAGATTTACAAAAACCTAGTTTGCAATTTAAGCAATTTGGACAAATTACGTATAACAAGTGCAATTTAATCAACCAAACTAGGTTTTACATACATTAAGATGTTAAGCTAAACCTTGCATCCCTAATTATATGATAAAAAGCCTAATTGAAATCACAAACCCTTACTATATTTTTCAAAACATTCAATTAATCCCAAACTATTAACTAATTATGCCAGATTTAAAGTATCCAAACAACAATTAGACATAAGGTTAAGAATTTACCCCCACAATCATCTTTAAATCTAGCACAAATCTAGCCTCCCAAACATGCTTCCCTTCACCAAGATCCATACTAGAATGGTCAAGTAAAAATGGGTAGGGATTAGATTTTGATTTTGTGGAATTTTTGAAGCATTTTGTATGATTTTTTGATGGAATTTTTGTCACGTCCCGCTTCCCAGAGTACGCAAGATTGGGCAAGTGACATAGCCAACCATGCTACCTGTGGGTAGGAAGTATCCATCCACAGTCACATTACGGTTGTAAGGTTATCAAGAACAAGATAAATAAACTAATCTAGCACATGTCCAAATCCATAATAACGAGAGTCAATAAACAATAAAGTGCGGAAGCAAATGATCCAATATAATCATAGAAAGGTACGTCCCATAATGCGGGATCGCACCTGGAAATAAAATGCAATAAACAAACTAACCACTATAGAACTCAAATCAGCCTGCTGGCTGAAGTACTCCTGCTCGGTCGTCGACAGTGGTACGGAATCTGGGCCATGCAAAACCCAGACGTCAGCGCGTCATGACATCAAGTATATAGTATAAACATGATAATAAGCAATGCAAGTACGAACATGAAATAAGCAGTACTAAGAAATAACAGAGCAGGGTAATGTGCAATGGTGACTAAACTGTCCTATCAGGTTTTCTACTCTATAGTCTTTGAAATCAATTGATGAATCGTCGATGTAACTCAATAGTATCCCGTGCATGCCCGGGACCACGGTCAAGACCCTCGGGGCTGAATCCGAGACGTGCCGCTAAGCAGTAAAAGGTAGCAAGATGGACGAGTAGTGTCGGCATCACCACTCCGGAGCTGGCCAAGCCCGTAAGACTGATCAGAACAAGTATCGAACTGTTGAGTTACAAGTCGGTTTCACCTTTGATTTCCCCATACCCCCAAGCTATGTATGTCAGGTCAGGTATTCAGTTGTCAAGGACTAATGCCAACACAAGATCCGGTAAAAGTAGGTCTGTCTGGATAGACAGCGGGAATGGTCAGATTTGTCGGCATTAGGCATGAAAATCAGGTAACAGGTCAGGTTACTTTCGACAGGTTGAGTCGATATGTACAGGGTGTTATGTCCGGTGTATCAGTACATGTGTCAGGTGTATCAAGATCGGTCAATATGTAATGCAATCAGGTGTATGCTGATAACAGGTATAGTAACGAATAATGAACAGCAGCAGAAACAGTAACTAACAATATTAATCTATGTAAACACAGTGATGTTTTGTATTCTCTTATAAACAGGTTCACGCACCTTTGAGGTGCAATAGCCACAAGGTGAAGCAATATCGATAATATACGTAATGGAGTTACATGAATTTAAACTAAGCATAATAATTGTCTCATGGGTGATTTAACAAATGAAGTGAGGACGATCTACTTGGTTTAATTAGTTAAGTGTGAATTAATAGCAGACCGGTTAATACGAGCAACGATTACATTGATTTAAAGTTACGGATAATTGTGACTAGCAATTCTAAGTTATAAAAGGTATCGATGTTATAAATAGCTGTGTGGTTATAATATGACGATTAAATTTGTAGCATGTTAAAGCAAGTATTCGGATACTTGCCTCGACGGTTTTGGCAAACCGGAACACGGATGCGATGTCGGCAGAAAACACGATATGGTAGCACGGGCCACGGATCGAGTCCCAACAGAGAACAACGGGATCACACGGACCAGGGTGCTTCGCTGGAGCGTCGGGTTCACAAGACGGCACGGTTGGGTTCCGGCAAAAGTCATGGCAACGAAGTTAGCAACACGATAAACATACAAGATGAGCGGGGGGAAAACTTTGCACCAAGGAGAGATGAGGATGCTTACAGAGAGATACCAGGGTGACCCCGGCGGGCTCGACGGCGCTGGAACGCCGGCGAGGCAGCGACGGTGGCTGCGAAGGCTGGAACAGCCGCTGGGCTTGCTGGAGAGGGGGTGCGACGAGTGGAGGAGGGTGGTGGTCGGCTCTGGTGATCGAGGGGGAAAGGAGGTGGCGCGGGAGACGTCGATGAGGGTCGTCGGCGCGATTTCCGGCGACCTGGGGATTGGTACAGGGTCGGGTTTGGGTTTGATCGTGGTCCGGCGAGGGGACGAGGAAGGTGACGACGAAGTCGGGACGAGGAGGAAGAGAGGGAGTCGCCTGCGTCGTCGGTGACGGGAGGCGGCGTCGACGGCGGGATCCGTGGCTGAGAGATGGCGTCGGGGGGTTGGGTGCAGGCGCAAAAGATGGACGAAGGAAGGAGGAAGAGGGTGCGGCTAGGTTGAATAGGCGATGATGGCGACGACGAGGTCACGGGGAGGTCGGCGGTGAGGTCGCGAGGGGTTAGGGTTAGGGTTTCGTGGGACGTTTCTCGTGGTGGAGGAGGCGGCTGCGAAAGGATGAATATATACAGGAGGGGAGAGAGAGAGATTAGACGAGGGGGAGAGAGAGAGAGATTAGATTTAGAGTGAGAGAGAGAAAGAGAATAGGAAGAGAGAGATAGAGAGAGAGGAAAAGGGTGGGGCCCACGAGAATTTCTCTTCTCGTGATTGGCTGATGCAGGATAACTAAATTATTAAAGTAAAGATTTTTAAGGGATTGAACTGTTAACGAATATAAATTCGTATAAATTATAGTTTTAGATATTGAATTAAATGGGCCTTTTTGGCGCAAAATGAAACATTTCCAAATCGCGCCCGAGTTGCGCCCAAATGCTCCAAATTCAAATTATAGGATTTTAAGCGGGTTCCAAATTTTGAAAAGAGGTGTTTAGTGATTAAAATGCATGCCCCCAAGTCGGACACTTGCACGCGCGCGTAGTCGTCCAAACTTGCCCGTTTAGCCGAACGGGACGGAATCTCGACACGCGGACGCTACCACGCGACTAGTGGCGACGAGTAGGCCAACATGGACACTTTTAATTTCATTTTAGGAGTTAAAATTTGTTATGTGCCAAAATGACTTAACCGGTTAAAATTTAGCAATAAACCCCAAAAAAACAGAATAATTGGAAAAGAGCAATATAACCCTCAACTAGTAATATAAATAGTACTATTGGGCTCGGGTGTTACAATTTTGAAGAGAAAAGAGAAGAAGAAATGGAGGGGGGGCTGCTGCTGCTGGTTTCAGCAGAGGAAGAGGGGGAAAAAGGTGAGGGGATGATGCCAAAAAATCCAAGTCAAAGCCCCTCCCAATTACCATAATACCCCCACCTACTTTACTATATATAAAAACCTTATTTTAACCCATTTCTCACATGATTTAAGGTCAGAAAGAGGGAAATAAAATTCTTGGGCTGCTACAATAGTGTGAGGCCGGCCAAGGGGAGTGAGGGTGAGTGTGAGAGACTTTACAAAAAAATTCTATGCAAAAAGACCCCCCACAATACCATATTTGCAAGTTTTAGTTCAAAATAACTATATTTTTGTTTACCATAAAATAAATCAATTAAAACTTGAAATAAAATACTAAAAAATTATATTACAACTAGATTTTAATTAATATGATTTTAATGATTAAAATTAGCCCATTTAAATTTGTATTTATCGCTAATTTAATGTATTTTCTTACCGGCTTAAAATAATATTAAAATAATTAATTTCGGAAAAATTTTCAGAAAATTTGAAATTTCAGCAGTGGCTCAATAAACACCAAATACTAGCAATTACATAGCTGGAATATGTATATTTAATTTTATAATAAAAATATTTGCATTTTGACTTTTTACAGAAAACCCCCTTATTTTACCGTTTTTTCGAAATTTCACCGAAACGATTTTCAAAACGTTACATTTCCGATGCGTTAGTAACTCCAAATGGTATCACTAAGTACTCATAATACCCATATTGAGTTCGGAACGCAGTTTTGAAAATATCTTCTGTTTCACCCGAACCTGATATCTGGATCGCAAATCCAGCTTCGAGAATACCCTCGTGCCACTGAGTTGATCAAATAATTCGCCGATGCGAGGGATTGGGTACTTGTTCTTAATAGTCACCTGATTTAATTCTCGATAATCGATGCACATCCTCTGCGTGCCATCCTTCTTGACTAGAAGAACTGGAGCTCCCCAGGGTGAATTGCTGCTGTGAATCCAACCCTTCTCTAGCAATTTGGCAACTTGTTTCTTTACTTCTACCAATTCCACCGGCGCCATTGGATAATAAGCCTTTGAAATTGGTGCTGCTCCAGGAATAAGATCAATCGGGAACTCCACATCTCGTTTTGGCGGTAAACTCGAGATGTTCTCGAACACATCCATAAACTCTCGAACTATTGCTGGCGCTTCCTCCTTGTCTACTTCCATCGACGAAATAACGGTACTTGTCGGCCTAGCCCTAAATTCAACTCGCCCGACAGATCTACTACCTCCTGAAAATATAAACTCCGGATGTCCGGAAATCTGGAAAATCACTTTCTTCGCCCTACAATCAATGTGAGCGTGGAAAACGCCAAGAAAGTCCATTCCCAAGACGACATCTGTAACAACTCCAATTTCAATGTACATAAAATTGTTTAAAAGTTAATCTACAATTGGGGTATTTGTAAATCCTGTGAATGCTATAAGAATTTATTTGCTTTTGAACAGTAAGAATGAGCTTGTAGCTCATTAGTAAGACCTTGCACTGTTGAGACATAGCACCAGAGTTCAAATCCCATCAGCCACATATTCTTTTTATTAAAAATTTTTTAAATCTTTTTAGAAGCCTAAAAGTCTACACGTTCACAACACGTAAACTGAAGAGTTATAAAGTATTTAAACATGCACTGAAGAATACGAGGCAACACCTACACGTGGCACGAAGACCAACCCCACCCGTTGGTATTGGCCCGGCGACATGAGCCAAAAGCCTAGCACCGCCGGTCTAGACCGTCGGGAATGCCCCAATTCTTTTCCCCTGCAACCCTTGGCCTACCCCACTCCCTTTCATACTGTTTATCTTCTCTGCACATTTTCCAGAGAACTTAAATCACCCATTTAATTCCTTTTAAATGCATTTTAATTCTCAAATTCATCACACCCTAAACACTAATTTTCCCTATAAATACTCACTCCATTTTACACCCCTCTCACTCAGAATTCTATTACAAAAGCTATACAAAACTCTCATGTACTTTTGTGTACAAGTGGAGTTAGTGAAAGGCGAAGCTCCGACGAACTTCGAGGAGATTCCGGCGACGAAACGATACCCCGAAGCCTTCTTTAGGACCCTCTCTCTCTCCTCTAGTCCAACAAACCAGTAAGTTCCCTCTTTCCCTTCTTTTCTCTATTCTAAAAACTTAAAATTCTAAAACCCAACGGAAGCGGAGTTAATCCGACTTCCGATTCGGTTTTTCTTTAAAAATCATATTTTTCTTAAACAAGAATATACCAAAATCTCATATCATATTCAATAAATATCAACAAACATATTAAATAAGTTTTACATCAAAAGAATTTATATTGCAATTTTTATCGCGGTTTTACAGTAAAATACCATATACTTTAGTTTCGACATAAACCATCATAATTCTTTGCTATACCTTTAGATGGTTCACGAAGTAATGACCTACCTCATCACAACACACATCTCTATCATAGCACGATGAAGTTTGGAACAATAGAATACGGGAAAATACGACTTTACAAATAAATACCATAAACTTACAAAACCGTTTTCCATAAAAAGATGTATTAAACATTTCCATGCAATTACGCTTCTACAACCCATTGTGGGGACCTGTTCGGGATGGTGCGGGTTATCGCACATCTTTGGGCTTAGTAGAGCGAGATGCAGACCTCCGTAAGAAGCATTCGATCTCGATGGAATTTTTATGCATTTTTATTTAGAAAATGAGATTTCTACAAGAAAATAAATAAATTATTTTCATTAAGTATAAATATCTATTATCAAAATATCTATTTTAATTATATAAATATTCCAAGTTTTCTAGAATCAAAGGAATCACTATTACATGAAAATACCATCCAAATACAACATAAGTACAATATTTCAAGAAAATACCATATACTATGAAACTAGGTTCTATTCAATAGAAATTTCACATTATAAAATATACATCTATGAAAACCCTAAAGACGATAATTAAATGCTTGAGGTGTATTTTGAAAATTATATCAAAACTATTTTTACATAAACCCCCCTTAAGTTATACTAAATGATAATAAGGACCCTACTAAACATAGGTTTAAGCGGGACCGGTCTCTTGAGCCTCAGGGAGCCGGAGATATGGGTGCTTGCCTATTTAAGGTAGACAATCTAACAAACGGTGTTATCAACACGGTAATTGTCTTAGAAAAAGACACAAATCCTGCCGTCCATATGCAGCAGTTACCGATAACATCAAAACTAATTCAGGATTTCAAGTTCTTTTTAAAGTGTCTGACTCAGACTGAGTCTCAATTTAATCAATATGACTTGAATGTGATTCAAGTATAAACTACAGTTCAAAATGAATCGGGGTATTTAATATATATCAATCTATATTGACTGAACCGAACCATGAATATTCTCCATCCACATGTACATCTATTATATCCGTTCCATTACTGATATCATGGTTCCGGCAAGTCATCCATATACAATTTACAATACAAGACAATACAATCCAAACAATACAATCAAGACATCGCGGGGTTTATAAGGGGTAAATTGGTACGGAAGGTGTTAAAAGTGGCACAAGACTGTAAGCATAATACACATAACCTTAATATCTATTGCCGTTGTACCGTGGCTGAACGGTTCTTTGTGCTCCGTATACCTTAGTCTCCGGAATAGTGGGACTCCTCTCATATACACTGGCATATTTTGTACCAAGCTAGAAACAACAGCGTTAACAATATAATAAAACTTTTAAAAAAACACATTCTCTTTCTGTCTATTCTGTCTTTACTTACCTGTGGGACTTACCGAGCGATTGTTCGCTGATGACATTCCTTTTCTTCTTTCTTTAGAATGTTGTCAGGTGGATCGGACCTTCTGGAGACAGAGCCCACCGGCGAGGACTTGGATCAGCTAGCCTTTGACCCGGAGCTCTACTTTACTTGTACATTTCATTTTCATTTCTGTTATGCCATTGTTTAAGCATTGCTTTCATTCCATGTATTTACATTTCAGCTGTATTGTAAAAGAATGTTTAATAAATAAAGTTGCTGTTCAATTGCATCTATTGTCATTTTCTTGTGTACATTTACTTTATATTGCTTAGATACGCTTAGTGTGTTTACTTCTGAGTAGATGCGTAGCGGACCCGTCGCGCCCTCTGCCCGTATACTGGGAAGCGGGGCGTGATAACACCATAGCAACCTGTAAGTCCACGTTGCGACCCCCGGTTCTTACGGGGAGGCGGAAACGGTATAAAAATCAAGTTTTTGGCGCATGGGGCAACATGGACTAAACAAGGTCAGGATCGTGTCTAAACTAAACTAGCAAACATGCAAAGAAGAGTTAACTACTCGGCAAAGTGGTTATACCTAACTTGAACTCCTTCTTGAAACCTAGTAGAGGTTGATGGTTCTTTCCTCGTAGCCTTCTTCCGTCAAAGATGGATCCACCTGAGGGTTCAACCTTCGGGCTCTTTCTCGAACTTAGAGTGAACTAGGATCTCCGGCTTGCTAAACCTTGAACCCTAGAGAGAGTAGAGAGTATCTATGGGGTGTTTTCTTTTCAAGGAGAGGGATTCTCAACACATGAGAAGGATTCTCCTTGAGCTTGAGGAAGAAGAAGATGAAGTGAGGAGAGAGAATGAATATGATAGAATGAGCTATCTTTTCCTTTTGCAACCATAACAAAAGAAAAAAGAATTATCTAATTAATAATAATAATTCAAATGAAATAGTTGATGGTTGTATTTGGAATGACCATTATCATCACTTCATTAAATGAATGTAAGCTAGAATCAAGGAGTATCCTTGCAAAGCAATGATGATGGTCAAACATTCAACCATGGTCAACAAGTCAACCATGGTCAACAAGTCAACAAAATCAACCATGACACAATTTCATTTAATTACTATTATTAATTGATATTTCATAAATCCATTAGGGTTTGGAAAAAGACGACTGTCAACTGTGCATACGCACCCGTTCCGAAACCCTAATGAAAGTCCTCTTCCTCCGCCTCAAACAACTGTGCATACACACCTGCATTCTCGTTCCGAGGAACATGAATACTGAGAGATAAAAGCAACCCCAAAACATATACCAGTATCTGACTCAAACCAGAGCCAGCCAGTAAAATCCGTCCGGACTCCAAACGTGCACAAGTGCGCGGATGAGAACGAACCCTGTCGCAAAACCATGCGACCTCTACTCTGTTTTGCTCAGAGGCGAATACCCTCTGTGTGGGACTCTAAAGACTCGACACTACGCTGGCAGTGGGGTTAACCACAGACCGCAAGCGGCACTAGCTGTGCGTAACGGTCCCCAGGTAGATGCCGACAAGAAGGCTGACGAGGTGAACCCCATCTAAACTCCTACTGAGTCTGAATGTGACAGTCTCCGTACAGTCCGGTCTGTTCGTCTAATACATCGCATGTCGGGCCTAGGGGGCGGTAAAACGTCAGTCCCCTAATAGCGGTACAAGTCGTGTCGGAGTGAAGCCCAAAACACCCTGAGATAACACTGGAAGCCTACCAGTATATCTCGCTTGCCCTGGCCAGGGACTACTCGTGTAATGGCTCTCCTAGACACAGCGCGATGTCAACCCCCAATACCGGGAGAGACGAATCCTATCTAACCGTCACTGCCTCCAAGTGCTTCGGGACTGCACCCAACTACCACCTGTTTGCACGACTCCTTTGAGCCGTGGTAGGGTAGTAGTCAAAGTACAGTGGGAACACACTTGAGGCGAAGTGCCAGTGTCAAGTCAGCGGACTAAGCTGTACTCATGTCACCTGGGAACTGATAACTGACGATAGGTATAATACCAACCTGGTCAGTTCCCGACGAGTCCTGTCCAGTGTACTCGTAACCTAACGAGCACCCGTATACTATCTCCAGTACGACGTACTGATGGCTGTGGGACAGACCATCTCCCACACTGGGATGAGAAGCGCATACGCTAGTCTACTCCGGAGTATCGATGCCCTGTTTCGATAGTCCTGCGACTAGGTACCTGTATAAGGATGTGCTTATAGATTACCCAGCCCCCACTAGTGTGACTGCCATCACAACACTGGTAATCAAGCAAAGATCATAAGGGCTCCACTAATGTGTATAGGTGATATACAAAAATAAACACATGTACACATTGAAGTAGAACCAAACCAAGTAGCATACTACTATATTGAGCAAGATTGTTTATACAAGGTGAATATCCCAAGCTTCCATTAAGTAATATACAAACTAGTATGATACAGTAATGGCCTCTAGGGCATATACACTAACAATCTCCCACTTGCACTAAGGCCATGTACTCGCGTATCGAAGACCTATCATCTCGATCAGCCGCTCGAACTGAGTCTGGGGTAGGGCCTTGGTGAATGGATCTGCAGTGTTTTCTTCTGAAGCAACCCTCCGAATCTCGATCTCCTTGCGATCCACGATCTCCCTGATCAGGTGATACCGCCTCAAGATGTGCCTGGATCTCTGATGGGACCTGGGTTCCTTCGCTAAAGCTATAGCCCCGTTGTTGTCGCAATACAGAGGTATTGGGTCAACAATGGATGGAACCACCTGAAGTTCTTTCAAGAACTTCCTCATCCAGACAGTTTCTTTTGCGGCATCAGATGCAGCGATGTATTCCGCTTCCATCGTCGAGTCTGCAACGGTTTCCTGTTTGGAACTCTTCCAACACACCGCCCCTCCATTGAGGGTAAAGACAAAACCCGACATGGACTTGGAATCATCCTTGTCACTCTGGAAGCTGGAGTCAGCAAAGGCCTCGATCTGGAGGTCTTTTCCGCCATACACCAAGAACATCTCCTTAGTCCTTCTCAGGTACTTGAGAATGTTCTTTACTGCTATCCAGTGTTTCTCCCCAGGGTTTGACTGATACCGGCTCACTACACTCAGTGCATAAGCTACATCCGGTCTGGTACACAACATCGCATACATTATAGAGTCTACCGCAGAAGCGTAGGGTATAATAGACATGCGATCCCTCTCCAAATCAGTCTTGGGAGACATCTCTTTAGAGAGGGTGATCCCGTGACAAGCCGGTAGGTTACCGCGCTTGGAATCTTCCATACTGAATCTCTTCAGTATAGTGTCGATGTACCTGGACTGTGAAAGTCCTAATATCCTCTTGGATCTATCACGATGGATCCGGATCCCCAGGATGAAAGAGGCATCACCCAGGTCTTTCATGGAGAACCTGTGTGACAAGAATCCCTTGACAGATTGTAGCATAGGAATGTCATTTCCTATTAAGAGAATGTCATCCACGTATAAAACGAGGAATACTACAGTTCTCGCTACAAATCTACTATAGATGCATGGTTCATCTGGATTTTTGATAAAGCCAAATTTCTTGACCGTCTCATCAAAACAGATGTTCCAACTCCGCGATGCCTGCTTTAGTCCATAGATGGACTTAAGCAACTTGCACACCTTTCCGCTGCTCCCACTCTGAATGAAACCCTCTGGCTGGTCCATATAGACACACTCCTCTAAATTTCCATTTAGAAAAGCGGTTTTTACGTCCATCTGCCAAATCTCATAATCGTGGAAGGCAGCAATGGCAAGAAGGATCCGAATGGATTTCAGCATAGCCATTGGAGAAAAGGTTTCGTCATAGTCCAAGCCAGGTCTTTGACGGAA
Organism: Agapanthus africanus; assembly: GCA_030015575.1. Classification (NCBI taxonomy): domain Eukaryota; kingdom Viridiplantae; phylum Streptophyta; class Magnoliopsida; order Asparagales; family Amaryllidaceae; genus Agapanthus; species Agapanthus africanus. Next base: position 260,916,111 of record JASDDO010000024.1, read on the forward strand.
ACCCTTTACTACAAGTCTAGCTTTATAGGTCTCAACCTGTCCATCTACACCAATCTTCCTTTTGAAGATCCACTTGCATCCTACGGATTTTACCCCGTCTGGAGCAATGTCCAACGTCCATACTTTGTTGGTGTACATGGACTCCATTTCGGTCCGCATTGCATCCAGCCATTTTACCGAGTCAACACTCTGAACGGCCTGTTGGAAGCTAGTAGGCTCATCAAAATCTATGATGCAATCCTCTCTATCCCCGTCTATGAGAAAACCGTAGTATCTCTCGGGCGGATGAGACTGCCTACTACTCCTGCGGAGCGGCGTAGGAATGTCCTGTTCTTTTGAACTTACTGGCTCTTCCAAGCTTTCAGTAATAGCTTGTGGTTCTGGAATTTCTTCCAGTTCTATTGCGTTCCCACTTATCTGGGTTTCCAAAAACTCAGTTTCCAAGAAGCGGGCATGTTGAGAAACAAAAACCTTTTGTTCCTCAGCGGAATAGAACAGATACCCCCTGGAGTTCTTTGGGTATCCCACAAACTTACACTGTACTGAACGTGCCTCGAGCTTGTCCGCATGCTGCTTTTTTACAAAAGCTGGACATCCCCATATCTTAAGGTACTTAAGACAGGGTTTCTTCCCACTCCACATCTGATATGGAGTGGTAGGCACAGTCTTGGTAGGAGCCTTGCTCAAGAGATATGCAGCTGCTTCTAGTGCATAGCCCCAGAAAGATCGCGGTAACTCAGCCTTACTTATCATGGAATGAACCATATCCAATAGGGTTCGATTCCTTCTTTCCGATACACCGTTATGTTGCGGAGTGTATGGAGGAGTACGATGAGAGAGAATTCCATTCTCTTTTAAATAGTCCAGGAACTCGGCACTCAAGTATTCACCACCTCGATCCGATCTTAGAATCATAATACTTTTGCCTGTTTGTTTTTCAACTTCATTCTTGTAATCCTGAAATTTCTCAAAGGCCTCGGATTTGTGCTTCATTAAGAAGACATGTCCATACCTAGAGAAATCGTCTGTGAAAATAATGAAGTATGAATAACCGCTTCGCGCATGTGTAGACATTGGACCACACACGTCACTGTGTATGAGTCCCAAGAGCTCGCTCGCTCTTTCTCAGTGTCCAGTGAACGGAGTCTTTGTCATCTTTCCCATGAGACAAGATTCACAAGTGGCATAAGACTGATACTCGAACGGATCCAAGTATCCTTCTTTATGTAACTTAGTCAACCGTGTCTCATTGATGTGACCTAGTCTACAATGCCATAAGAAAGCCTGATTGATATCTGGAGACTTTCTTTTGTGTGTATTCTGGACATTGAAAATCTGTGGTTGGTTTAATACGTATATACCATTGCTCAGTGTACCTGACCCAATCAGAACTTGATTAAGGCGAATGTTTACAACATTACTTACAAACGTAAATTCATAACCTTCTTTAGAAACCAAAGATACAGAAATGATATTACAAGTTGCGTTGGATACAAAAAAGCAATTACGCAAAACCAAAACATGTCCATCTGACATTCCCAGGTGATAGTCCCCCACGGCTTTAGCATCCATGCTAGCTCCGTTCGCAACTCTGAGGGTCATGTCACCTGCCTTCAAAACCCTACGATTTCTCAACGCCTGCAAAGAATTACAGATATGAGATCCTGATCCGGTATCCAATACCCAGGAAGTAGAGTTTATCGAAAGACAGTTTTCAATAACATACACACCTGAAGCTGAAGCCGCAACCTGCTTCAGTTCCTGTGTCCTGGCCTTCCAAGCCCTGCAATCTTTCTTCCAGTATCCACTCTTATGACAATAGAAGCATTCCTCTTTACCCACAAGCTTCCCCGCAATCTTTGTTGCCATTTCTTTTCCCTTCGTACCCACTTTACTAACACCGTCCCGTGGTTTGGCGGGGGCTTTCTTCCTCTTTCCCTTGGCTTTCGCCTTGGACCTAGAAGAAGAAGATCCTCCTACAAACAAAGCGGGTGTTTCCCTACCTTTCTGTAGGGTGCCCTCTGCGCTCCTCAGCATGTTGAGGAGTTCTGAAAGTTCAACTTCCTTTTCTTGTAAGTTGAAGTTCAGTATAAACTGGGCGTAAGTGGATGGAAGGGACTGGAGAATTAAATCCGTATAGAGTTCACTTTCCAACGTGGTCCCAAGTTCCGCGAGCTCCTCAATGTAGCCAATCATCTTAAGCACGTGGTCCGCTACCGATGATCCGACGGCCAACTTTGCCGAAAATAACTTCTTCGACACTTCGTATCTTGCGATACGAGACTGCTCTCCATACAGTTCTTTTGTATGAAGAAATATGGATTCTAAGTCCATATTCTCGTGCCTCCTCTGATGTTCGTTGTCCATAGAGGCAAGCACGAGGCACCTGGCCTTCGCGCAATCAATCTCCCAAGTCTTACGGATTTCCTTATCCGCGACGCTGGAGGTGGGACCTGGGACGGGGGGAGCTTTGGTGGTAAGAAGATACCCCAGCTTGTCGTAAGTGATTGCCATTTTGACATTCCTGAGTCAATCTTTGTAGTTTGGCCTTGTCAGTATGTTTTTATCTAGAAGTAACTTAAGTCCAGTCATTTCGATTTGTTCGCTGCAGGGGGAGAGAGAAGAAACACTTTAGCATGATGCTCTTGCAAGTTTAGAGTGGTTTTTAATTTGTCTAAACAGGATGGCTCCCACTGTCTCTCGAATCCCTCCTCAAACCATAAAGGAAGAATCAGTCGGGATCAATCCCACCGCACAATACTTGCTTAACCGTTCAGCCAGGCCAGTGTCGGTACTTCGAGGGAGGTTTTCCAACGCTTTCGCGAAGTTCCTTAATTTAAGAACCTCTTTTCCCTGGGGGCGTAGCCCCGCTAACACCTTTCTAGGCACATACTAGGTTTATAGCATTGATCGTTTAGTGAGAAATTTCCCGAGGAGTAGCATATACTCACAGTAGGATCGGGATCCAAATATCATCGTGTGACGAAACTGAAGGAATCCTACCAGAATCACCACATTCCAAATGGTATGCAAATCTTGCAAGTTTCAGTACTTATGAAACTCCCGATGTGGATTTTTGCCCCATGCTCTTATGACCTTGACGAAGGTCAACAAATCATAAGTCACATGTCAAGTTCTGTCCGTCATTTTCCAGGTTAATTTGAACCCATCCGTATATACCCTTGACGAAGGTCAACAAGGCAATACGACTGTCCCAAACCAACGCATCTATCTATGCTACATATGAACACCCAACAGCTACCAATCTCTATGCCTTGACGAAGGTCAACAAACATAGCTTGAATACTATTGAATATTCATACGAAACGACGGAGGGCTACGAATGGTTTTGGCGAAACCGTGAACGTAGTGAACTTGATATAATCGATGGAACGAGATAGCTTTTAGAAGGAGTGGCTCAAGCTTCGCATTTAAAAGTTAGTTTTGAAAAGAACCGAGTGGTTTTTCGAAAGTGTTCCAACGACTTTAACTTGGTTTATTATCTTGTATTAGTTCTTTTAATGCGTGATATTCTTGCATTAGTTCTTTTAATGCGTCCCATCATTTAATCCTACCATTGCAGAAAACAACCAAAATATGACGTACGCTTATGCCATTCGCATTCGCCACGGGGTCCCGTCATCACCCGTTAGGTTACTTAACTAACGACAGAGCGGGGGCTGGGCTAGCGCGGCTGTAAAACATAAGCAACGCCTAAATATAAAGCAATGATAGACATTACAGATCACAGATGAATACATTGGATATACTAGGAATCCGCAATCCGTTCGAGCCTGCAACGAAAAGCGGATTACACGGTCGCGGTGAATAGCCAAAACCCCACCCAAGACCCCTACGGGTGCGGCAAACTACCCGCCAAGTACCCGGTAGTTTGTGCACCCCTCCATGGGTCTATCCTAGGAGAAAAAACAGTAAAAAGAATTATACAATGACGGCTACAACCCCGACCCGGTTGTGCGGCCATACAAATAATAATATTACATCAATTTACATATTACAAATGAATGAAAGAAAAACAAAAGCTCATCTCACATCCACCCCGGCTATTCACCCGCGACAGTCCAACACATTCATATACACATTCCATCAACAAACACAGATCATAAAGATGTATAACCCCGACTAATCGACATATAGCGATTAGCCGACGTTCAATACATTCAAACATCACAGATATAACCAATATAGCCAAAGTGTAGCGAAGTTCGAAAAAAATACGGATTTATAGGACCCCAAAAGTAAATTTCTTTTCTGGAAAATCTGGGCACAAATAACATATTTGAAAAATCCCAAAACCCTACCAGATGAACACTGCACAAAACACGATCACATGAAGAGCCCAAACGGCGGCGGATCCGCGGCAACATGAATAGCAAGGGAAGGATTCATGGGATCGTTTTTGGTGGGTGTTCTCACAAAACCCTGAGCCGATTTTAGGAGTAAAACTTTTTACTTTTAGAGCACAAAAAATTTCAACAGAAACTTAGGGTTTTTGATTTTCCGGTTTTGCGATTTTTCCGTTTCGAACTTCCATACACTTCGCTACCAAGCTAGTTTAAGTTTAGTTAGGCTCTGATACCACTGTAAGTCCACGTTGCGACCCCTGGTTCTTACGGGGAGGCGGAAACGGTATAAAAATCAAGTTTTTGGCGCATGGGGCAACATGGACTAAACAAGGTCGGGATCGTGTCTAAACTAAACTAGAAAACATGTAAAGAAGAGTTAACTACTCGGCAAAATGGTTATACCTAACTTGAACTCCTTCTTCTTGAAACCTAGTAGAGGTTGATGGTTCTTTCCTCGTAGCCTTCTTCCGTCAAAGATGGATCCATCTGAGGGTTCAACCTTCGGGCTCTTTCTCGAACTTAGAGTGAACTAAGATCTCCGGCTTGCTAAACCTTGAACCCTAGAGAGAGTAGAGAGTATCTATGGGGTGTTTTCTTTTCAAGGAGAGGGATTCTCAACACATGAGAAGGATTCTCCTTGAGCTTGAGGAAGAAGAAGATGAAGTGAGGAGAGAGAATGAATATGATAGAATGAGCTATCTTTTCCTTTTGCAACCATAACAAAAGAAAAAGAATTATCTAATTAATAATAATAATTCAAATGAAATAGTTGATGGTTGTATTTGGAATGACCATTATCATCACTTCATTAAATGAATGTAAGCTAGAATCAAGGAGTATCCTTGCAAAGCAATGATGATGGTCAAACATTCAACCATGGTCAACAAGTCAACCATGGTCAACAAGTCAACAAAATCAACCATGACACAATTTCATTTAATTACTATTATTAATTGATATTTCATAAATCCATTAGGGTTTGGAAAAAGACGACTGTCAACTGTGCATACGCACCCGTTCCGAAACCCTAATGAAAGTCCTCTTCCTCCGCCTCAAACAACTGTGCATACACACCTGCATTCTCGTTCCGAGGAACATGAATACTGAGAGATAAAAGCAACCCCAAAACATATACCAGTATCTGACTCAAACCAGAGCCAGCCAGTAAAATCCGTCCGGACTCCAAACGTGCACAAGTGCGCGGATGAGAACGAACCCTGTCGCAAAACCATCCGACCTCTACTCTGTTTTGCCCAGAGGCGAATACCCTCTGTGTGGGACTCTAAAAACTCGACACTACGCTGGCAGTGGGTTTAACCACAGACCGCAAGCGGCACTAGCTGTGCGTAACGGTCCCCAGGTAGATGCCGACAAGAAGGCTGACGAGGTGAACCCCATCTGAACTCCTACGGAGTCTGAATGTGACAGTCTCCGTACAGTCCGGTCTGTTCATCTAATACATCGCATGTCGGGCTTAGGGGGCGGTAAAACGTCAGTCCCCTAATAGCGGTACAAGTCGTGTCGGAGTGAAGCCCAAAACACCCTGAGATAACACTGGAAGCCTACCAGTATATCTCGCTTGCCCTGGCCAGGGACTACTCGTGTAATGGCTCTCCTAGACACAGCGCGATGTCAACCCCCAATACCGGGAGAGACGAATCCTATCTAACCGTCACTGCCTCCAAGTGCTTCGGGACTGCACCCAACTACCACCTGTTTGCACGACTCCTTTGAGCCGTGGTAGGGTAGTAGTCAAAGTACAGTGGGAACACACTTGAGGCGAAGTGCCAGTGTCAAGTCAGCGGACTAAGCTGTACTCATGTCACCTGGGAACTGATAACTGACGATAGGTATAATACCAACCTGGTCAGTTCCCGACGAGTCCTGTCCAGTGTACTCGTAACCTAACGAGCACCCATATACTATCTCCAGTACGACGTACTGATGGCTGTGGGACAGACCATCTCCCACACTGGGATGAGAAGCGCATACGCTAGTCTACTCCGGAGTATCGATGCCCTGTCTCGATAATCCTGCGACTATGGACCTGTATAAGGATGTGCTTATAGATTACCCAGCCCCCACTAGTGTGACTGCCATCACAACGCTGGTAATCAAGCAAAGATCCTAAGGGCTCCACTAATGTGTATAGGTGATATACAAAATAAACACATGTACACATTGAAGTAGAAACAAACCAAGTAGCATACTACTATATTGAGCAAGATTGTTTATACAAGGTGAATATCCCAAGCTTCCATTAAGTAATATACAAACTAGTATGATACAGTAATGGCCTCTAGGGCATATACACTAACACCACCAGTATCAATCGCCAAGAAATCCGCTGATAGCTCTCGTCCGCATATAACAATCGAACAATCCTTGCACTCACTACTAGATATAATCTTCCCATTCCCGGTGTGTCAACAAGACAGGGCCGTGTCTGGGATAGAGTGTGCACTAATAAACTTGGACGACATAAAGCAATGGGATGCACCAGAATCAAATAATGCCAATGCGGGAAAATTATAAACGAGTAGGATACCTGAAATAACTTACTTTGAAGCCTTGGCCTTCTCGGCAGTCAAAGTGAAGGCCCGTGCTTGATTAGGCCCCTGAGTAATCTGCTTCTGCTGTGCTCTCGGAGCATCACCCTTCAACTGAAATCTCGATGGACAAGTATACATTCGATGATCAGCAGCTTCGCAAATCAGACACTGCCCAAGCCTCATCCGGCACTCCCTCTGGAAATGACCCGGTCGTTGGCAGTAGTCACAAAACACACTTCTTTTCTGATCGGATACAACGTACTTCTTCATATGTACAATGCCTCGCCTGTTCACCGGGATGCCTCTGCGTACTGGAGCTCTGTTTGGCGTAAACGCTGGCTTTCGCACTACGGCGGCTTGCTGTTGCATACTCTTCGCTTTCACCGATAAACTATGCTTCTCCCTGGCCGCCTTGAGAACTTGGGAGAAGATGGTCAATCCCAGATATATAATATGTCTCTGAATCTCCACATCTAAACTATGCATAAACCTTCGTGCCCTATCTGCATCGTTGGCAACCAAAGGCCCCACAAATTGACTGAGCCGAGTCCACTTAGCTGCATGCGCATCAACGGATCCGTCATTCTGCTTCAGGCTAATAAACTTCTCTTCCATTTCCTCTCGAGCAGATTGCGGAAAGAACTTCTCTAAGAAACTTCATGAAAACGCTGCCCAACTGATCGGCTTGGGCAGACGGGTCTCCTATACGAGCCACCACTCGCGAGCATAATCCACCAATTGGATGCGTACTACATCCGTCTTTTTCTCATCTGGAATCTGCTCAGCGTCAAGCAGACTCTCTGTATCAACCAACCACTGCTCCGCCAGCAATGGCTCCTCCAATCCTGTAAATGTGGATGGACCGAGCTTTCTGAAGTCCGCCACGGTGCCCTCACGCTGTGCTGGCCTCGGTGCTACTGCAACTACGGACTGCTTGACTGTCTGCAGACTCTCCTGGAAAGCCTCAGCCTGATGCCGATTCAGCTCAGTTTTCCGCGTCTGGTTTTCCAGCATACCACATATAACTCCAAGCAATGCGGCGTTATCAACACACCTCTGGTACGATCGCAAATCTCTATCAGCCATGATTCTGAAGCCAAGACACGGAAGAGGATTAGCAACGGTATACAGGATTCAATAAATAAGATAGCTATAGATTCAAGACCGACAAGTTAGTAATGTGGCAGGATATGTTCCTAATTCCGGGTTTCCTGGTTAGTGTATTGGGTTCAATACCCAACTACAAAAGAACCAAACCTGATTAATCCTATGGCTCTGATACCAAACAAAACCTGTCACGCCCCGCTTTCCAAGATACATAAACTACGGCACGTGACAGAGCCAACCATGCTACCCGTGGTTAGGAATCATCCCTCTACAGTCATATTACGGCTATCTATAGGATATCAAGAACAGTAAAATATAAAATCTATCTAGTACATGTCCATTTGCCACTGTAAATAAAATCAGGAAAATGCATAAGCGGAAACGAATTAAGCTCCAATAAATATCTGAAACATGTCCCAATATGGGCTCACATCAAAGAAATAAAACTGCGGAAATAAACTAAACAAAACATCTCTAAATACACAATCAAGTCCTCACTGCTCCGCTTGATTGCTAAAATACTCCTTTTCAGCCTACGATAAAGGTAGAGGAACCGGGCCATGCAAAATCCAGACGTCAGTGCGTCATAATATCAAAAGAACAGTGATAACCAGGATAGGATGATATAAATAAATATGAATATGAAACAGTGATGTGTATATATGTGATGTGTAACCTAAAATCTGTGCTTCTAGGTTATCTATTCTAAAAGTCTTTGAAATCAATTAATTTAATTCTCATCGTAACCCAACAGTATATATCCCGTTCATTCACCACGGGACCACGGTAACAGTATTTATTCCGTAACGCTCAGAAACACGGCAAACAAGTAATTATTCCGTAACACCCGGAAAAACGGCAAACAAGTAATGATTATTCTGTAACGCCCGGAAAAACGGCTAACAAGTAATTATTCCGTAACGCCCGGAAAAACAGAAAACAAGTAATAATATCCTCTTGAGTTACGTTTCGGTTACATTCTTGATTTTTCCTTTCCCCCAGGTTTGTGTTCAAGTCAGGTATTGCCATTATAGATCTAATGCCAACACAGGATCAAGTATGTACAGTTCTTGTCTATGTAGACAACAAGTCACGTCCGTCAAGACAACACGTCAATATTGTTGGTATTAGTAACAAGATCCAAGTAATAAGTCAAGTAGTGTGTCGTGAATATGTCATGTGATGCATATCAATCAAATAGATACCCAATGTGAAAACTGTAACCAGTATCGAAACACGGCTAATGCAAGGATGCATATGTATCTATCTGTAATAAAAATTATACGTTCATGACTATATATGATGCAAACTAGATAACTCGTCGGTATGCAATTAGATATTCTATTATCAGTACGGATACGAACGGATGCTATAAAACTGTCAATCGGTAATAGTTGCTGAGTAATAAAATACCTGTACTATTTTTATTCATATGGATATCGATATAGTAACATAGCATGTTGCAAGTTAAACTTGCTTGATCGAATCTCATGACGGGATACAGATGCTACGTCCGATGTCGGATGTTTGCACCGGTTTAAGTTTCGTTTATAGATATGTGTTAAAAAAGGCTCATTCATATACGCGTGTGGAAGGGTAGTGCATGACACAAGCATATCGGTGGCGTTTCCACTTAAGCAAAAATCCCTAAGGGTGAAGTGCACATGCAAACATTTAGGTTGCAACAATACGATCAGAGGAATAACAGGTGTTAGAAATGAAGCACTCGGTGGTCAACGATAAAAGAAAAGTATTTAAATAAACATTTTATGCTACAGGAAATAGATCACCAAATACGGGATCAAAAGTACATGGGTTTACAAAACTATGAATAAAGTTTTCTAAATCCCTCTCAGTCTTCTCCACCATGTCGAAGCGACGATCTCCGCGAGGAGTTGCTCCCCATCGGTTAGCGCCATGCCCATCGGCGAAGGCAGACATGATGGCCCGCTAAGCTCATATCTGGTTTAGCAGCTGAACATAACGATCCTTCAAAGGCTTGGTAATCAAAAGTGCCTCATGAAAGCACTCGATCTTGTCCTCCGCTGCGTCGAGTATCGCCGGAGTCATCTCCGCTGGATGAGGAGGAATGTCATCGAGCACCAACAGGAAGATCATCCGGAGCCAAATGGAGCCGATGGGGAGAGGAGATCTTCTACGAGTCAAGAGCTCGTGCAACACCATATCACATTGGTCATCCGTGAGAGCGGGATTCACCAGGCATGCAACAAAGCGAGGAACAATTTCCTTAATAGGCACCTCCCATGGCTGCCGATTAGCATGCAGACGATTGCAAGTCATGACTCTTCTCTGTTAAAATGATTCTATGAAAGCGAGAGAGAAGAAGAGCATCACTTAGATTATAAAGAGAGGCATTTAAGTCTCGGCACAGAAAATGTTGCTCATGGTAAAACTATTTCCAAACTCTGACAAAAGAAGACATTGGAAAAGAGAGTTTGACTCAGGAAAAGCAGAGAAAGAATGTGAAAAGAAATCTTCATTAATGAGGCAGCGCCTCACGTGCTCCTAACGCGGGAGCTAATGTGTAAAGCATAGAAGAATTTATTACATAAGAGTTAAACTCTTAGATGGCGCCGCACGTGCTCCTCACGCGGGTGCCAATGTGCAAAACACAGAAGAATTTATTATATAAGAGTTAAACTCTTAGATGGTACCGCACGTGCTCCTAACACAGGCGCCAATGTGCAAAGCACATAAGTACCTATCATAAGAATTAAATTCTTAAGTGGCGCCCACGTGCACAACACGTGAGTGCCGGCGCCCAGATAGAATTAAAATTCTACAATAATCTCTGTTAAACAGAGCCGTTGGATCAAAAATCCAACGGGGATGATAAATCATCAAAATATAGAATTAAATTCTATTAGGAGAAATGACTCCCATATCTTTCTAAATAAGAAAGATACTCTCGGTTGGATCGATGATCCAAATTTTGGAATATATTCTCTCAATCTTTCTAAACAAATCTGTAAAATCGGAGAACTCTTAGATTAAAAATTCAATGGTGATTAAAATTCACCATTTTACAGAATAAATTCTGTATATGGAAGAATATTTTCCCGATCTTGTTAAAAATAAGAATAACATATTCTGTAAAACAAAAGTCCTTGGATCAAAATTCCAACGGTGGGTAAAATTCCCCATATCAATTTTGAGTCCAATTAAATCAATTGGAATCTTTCAATGAGAGATTTTCTCAAAACCAATTAACAATTTGCCTCCACTATATAAAGGACCCCAGACTTCAAGTCTGAAAAAAGAACGACTACCAGAGAGAGACCACAGATAGAAAGAACATAGAATTAAATTCTCACAGAAGAAGAGCTTCCTTCTCAAAACCCTAGGTAAAGAAAAATATCAAAATATCTCTATTACCTATAATATCACATCTAAGGTTTAACCCTTGTAAAAAGAACTTAGTTCTTTCTCTGGATCTGAGATCTACAAGACAAATCTTCCACAAGTTGAGAATTTGATTCTCATCGGGAAGATCTTGTTCTTGAGAATCAAAGATTCAGGGAAGAACAAATTTAAAGAGAAAGAAGAGGGAGCTCAGAATACTCCAGGAACTTGGTTCCTTCAAATCGAGAACTTCGTTCTTTAAAAACTCATCCTAAAATCCTCAAATATAGTGATTTAGCGAGCGTTATTAGTCAAAACACCATTGATAGAGATTTAACCTCTCTTAAAACATCAACAGAGATTAAATCTGCATATAAAATAAACTAACGCCTCACGTGCTTTCCACGTGGGCGCCCCTAGCGTCTCACGTGAAACGCATGTGGGCGCCATATAAAAAGTGCTTAGCACTTCACATACAGCCAAAACGGCTGAGTGCTCACCACTAATTGGGTAGCGCCTAGCGCCGCACGTGCTTCTCATGTGGACGCCACAAAAATAATAAGAGTTCTTAGCATTCCATAAACAACCAAAACGGTTAAGTGCTCAGCACTGATTGGGTAGCGCCTCACATACTTCTCACGTGGACGCCATAAAAATAATAAGAGTGCTTAGCACTCCATAAATAGCCAAAACGGCTGAGTGCTTAGCATTGATTGGACAGCACCCAGCGCCTCACGTGTTCCTCACGTGGGCGCCACAAAAAAAAGAAAAGTGTTTAATATTCCATAAACAGCCAAAATGGCTGAGTGCTCAGCGCTAATTGGGCGGCGCACATAACTTAATGCTTCATATGACACCCATGTGAGCGTCAAAGCGTCAAACAAGTGCTTAACACTTTTGCATAAAAAAGAGGGACTGAACCAACAGAATCCAAATAAATGCTTAACACTTCTGAACAAAAAAAACCGAGCATACTAAGACCAAATTGGCTAAGTATATAAAACTTTCTTATAGCTGAGCCCAAAATGCTATGTTGTTTGGATCTTAAATAAAAATGATCCTTAAAATATTGCTAAGTTGATCTTAGTCTCAAATTAGACTAACGTATTCTTAGTTAAAAATAAATTGAGCCCAAATGCTCACACATTTAAGTTGATCTTAATCTCAAACCAGATTAACGGTACTTAAATAAACCAAACCCAAATCTAAAATATATGGATTTGGACTGATCTGCGCCCTACGGACGACGACATAAACTAGTCTCCGTATACAATCCGCGGGCAACCAAAACAAACAAAAAAACATACACGACACGAAGTGAACTGCTGGAGAAGGAGAAAGTGGTTATCGCAATGCGGTAACTTAATTAACTGCAGGGGCTTGCTCCTGCATGGAAGAGCTTCCCCACAATAAAAAACCTCTCATAAAATGAGGGGGAATCCGATGAAGTCTGTAACAACGGCCGCATCTATCCAAACCTCTGATATATGGTGTCATAAATCAACCTGGTATTTTCGGAGAGGTGGATGGATAAATCCAAATAGCACCTACCCCAAACTCAGGCAAGACGATCTATTCCAGTTCGTCTCTATTTTCGGCAGTGAACAGATTCTGGCACACCCGGTGGGACATTTTCCTCTTTCCACTCCACACTTTGTGTGTCGTGTTTTGCGAACAAAAAATCGCGGTTCGCTATGGTTGCCCTTGGATTTAAGGTACTAAAATTTGGTGTATTTCTCCTATGCAAAAAAAATCGATGGCTTCCAACCGCACAACATGCAACAACAACACTCGCTCCACCCCAGCTGGAGGAGTAACCTACGCACCCAACGCGGCCTCTATTTTTTCAATGCCGGTGGGGCAAGTTACGCAAGCCACTATTGGGTTTTTCTTTGGGACCATGTTCCCACCGATGAGTTTCGGTGCCTCAGCGCCGTAAGAGGAAGCTTCCAAGAGGTCGGTCTTCGATCGACTTGCAACCACAACGGCCCCTCTCAACGGGCCGTTCAAATCTAGTGTCTCAGTCTTCAACATGCCGAGCAAAAGCTCGAACGGGCCTGCAAAAAGGATTGTAATACCTAAAGGGGCTGCCCCAAAATGGATAGCCCTCCCAACTCCTCATGTAGGTGAAGACGTCAAAGGTGCTTCCCCTACCAGAAAGTAGGTCTTTGAAAGATTGGCCAGCCTCCTCAAACCCTGCGAAGGACGTCGGTCTTCAACAAGCTGACGCCAACAGCAGCCCCTCAGCAAAGCTGGGGACACGAAGAAGCCGTTTCCAAAACTGAGACGGTCCCGTCTGCGAGACATGCTCGACGTCGCCACTGGCACCGAGTGAGAAAAGATGGGGGCAACTCCCCCTCTGGACTTACCCCACCATCTCCAATGGTGAAAGTTGATGCTGTTGTTCCAATCGGGAACAGTTTTGATCTACTCAGGAGGGTATGCAAGAACTCTCCAACGGCGGTGCTAAAGAAATCGCCCCGCCTGCAGAAGCTACAGTGCAGGTAAAGATGGAGCAGCAGCATCAGCGGCTCCCCTCGCAAATTCATAGGGTCAAGCGGAAAATCCAAGACTCTGTGATCAACAAAGATTACTCTCCTCGGTCGAAGAAATCGAAGACTCGGGAAGAAAAAGATCATCCCTCCGCAATACAGCGAGGGACTTCTTCTACACAGGTGCCCGTCATAACAACTCCTTCAACTTCGACCTCCCATAAAAGGATGAGGCCGGAGAAAATCCCACCGCCGGCGGCAAATTCCAAAGGCGATGGACTAAAACGCCCCAAGTCTAGGGGCATGATTGTGCATACGGTCTACATGGCTTCCGGGAAAGAAGAAAGCCGTGCTTCCGTAGGTCATTGACCGCAAACTCGGTCGCTGACAAAAGCTCAGGAGTAATAACAAAAGCTCCAGGAAATGCTGAACAAAATGGCAGCACTTACCAGGAAGAAAGAAAGCCCGGACATAGCAGCAGAACAACGCCAAGAGTAGGAGACCGATACAGAGTTCCTGCGAAGGGTGCTTGAAAGCAAAGATAAAGAGGCCGCTGAACATGCCGCTAATATAAAGCATATGGCGCTCTTATTTCAGGATATGGTTGGAATGATGATCCAGCCAGAACCCCCAGCCGAGGATCCGCTGATAATTATCGAGGATGACAGAGGGGAAATATCAAGCCCTCTTCCGGCTTTATCAACGGCCAAGAAGGAAACAATCTCCAAGGCTGCTCTTGATGATTATATAGCTCAACAAATAAGAGCTCATCAAGCAAATGGAGTGGCTGGCCAAATCGTCGGAACTGGATGACCGTATCCAGGCTGGTATGATCAAATCAAGTACCCGACGGGATATACGATCCCCAAATTCCATGTATATAAGGGGACAGGCAAGCTACACCAGCACGTCACGCAGTTCAGAGCTCTGTGCGGCAACCCTGGAGGTGACGACAAACTGTTGCTTCGCCAGTCCGTTGGCAGCCTGTCAGAGACGGCCTTTGAATGGTACTCGGAGCTCAAATGACTCCGTGGGGACATTCACAGAGATGGAACTGCTGTTTACACAACGGTTCGCCAACACAAGCGAGCGTACCCCGATCACAACATTAATCAATGCCAGGGTAAAGCCAGGAGAAACTTGGGTCCAATATACGATCCGGTGGCGGAACCTATGGTCAAAGTATGAACAACGCATCGAAGAATCCCCCGCCGTGGGCATGTTCATTGGGACCCTTGATCCTCAAACGACTGTGCCCCGGTTCATGACGTTCTTCAAACCAGCAACTTTCCAGGCCCTGGTCGATAAATTGGCCCAAATGGACCAGATGGTCCACGTGCCTTCATCCTCAAGTAAAGACCGTCGAAACGCCAAGGGTAAAGGGAAAGTGGCCTTCGTTGCCAACGCTCAACAACAATCGGTGGTCCAAAACCGACCGCTCGCTAAAACAACGCACGTCCACGCCTATCCCCAGAAGAAAGGCTAGGACGCGCTTACTCGTTTCCCCGCGATAAAACGAGGAGACTATATGAGTTGGCAATGCGTAACAAACTTATCACATTACCAGACCCATGGCGTCCACCACAACCCAGCAATGTCAACAACCCCAACTGCTGCGTCTATCATAGAATGGTGAGCCACCCAATTGAGAATTGCTACGTCTTCGATAACTGGGTCAAGGACCAGTATCAACAGGGGAAGTTTGCACTGTTTGAGAACTTGAGGGTGAACCCACCACAAAAGCACACTCCCAAAAAGGTGGATGCGCCAGGGGCATCAAGCTCACTCGTCGAAGAAACTCCATGGGAAGTCGTTCTTTCAGCAAAAACTAAAAGAATGCTGAAAGATCTACAGGCATGTCTGGCAGTCAGGTGGAAAACCCAACTTGAACCTGAAATAATCGAAGGGATGTTGACAAAGGGCAAAATGCCAAGTCATGCCTTCAAAGTCTTCGAAGAAAAAGAAGAAGACCAAGAAGCCTATGCAGCCTGCCAAGTATGACGACAAGCGCACAGACCTACAAAAGTATATTGACACGCTGGAGGAGTACAACCAGAAGGTGCGGAAACCGGTTACACTCGAAGAGTTCCTCAAGCATGTTCTTGAGAATGAAAATAGTGACAACGATGAGGAAAATGACTCATTAGAAGAAACCGAAGACCATGTAGCAAGTTGCCACATGGTCTCTCATTCGTTGTTAAATGATGAAGAAACCTCCTCAACGTCAGAAAACAACGAAGAGGAACTGGGGCAGGATTGGCGCTAAAATCCCCGGAACTGCCAGAAGTCCCGATCGATATGCTGTTAAACGAAGCCTTTTGAAAAAGTAAAGCTGACCAAGAACGCAAAATAGCCATATACGAAAAAGTTAAGCGTCAGCGTCAGAATGAAGAAACTACGACAAGGTGGAGTTGTAAAGTACTTCAACCAAACCAAGGCATACCTGTGACAAATAAGAGCAGGATCAAGGCAGAGAAGCGGTTCGCTAAAGCCCTGTCAATGGGAATGAAGCTGCCACCTCTGGTAGGAAACACTCCCGGGGTCATGTGCCTCGACGAAGAGAATTCACATCCAAACTACTGCCTATATCATCGGAGGATTACCCACCCCACCGAAGAATGCAGTAACTTCATGAAGTGGTGGCAAGGATATGTTGCTCATCAAAAATACTTCAAGAGGATGAAGCGCGAAGCTCGTTGACGGCAAAAGAGTGCGCGAAAGATGCGCATGAAAAAACGACTGGCAAGTGTCATATGGTTGGTACCAGTTCATAAGGAGAAAAACCCCCAAGTTCTTACTTACGGGAGCGATTATGAGGACGAAATACCCTCCAGCCCTCTCTTCAAAGACTCCACCTCCGAAAAAGAAGAGGAGGAGAAGAACTGCGAGAATGTTCAGCTGCGTAACCGCACGCTGCCTGAAAAGAACCTCGGACTTAAAAACAAAGGTTCGAGCAATAAAGACAAAAGGAAAGAGAAAATCTCTGAGGAAATTGCCCTTGACGATGGAGTTGTCAAAGAGCTCGCAGCAAGGGACCCATCTAGGAAAAATAAGGTGGATTACATTGTCCTAGTACATCAAAAGAAAATACCCTCACAGTTAAGTATATCGAATGCTCTACTCTTGTCTAAAGAGGCACGAAAGTCTCTGATCAGGGCATTACAAGAGCCCAATCAGTTCCAAGCTTTCCTTGCAGAAGAGAAGATGAAGGACGAGCTGGCAGAGGTTCACACAGCTGACATTACATTCAACGATGAAGATCTCCTCCTCGGTACGTGCGAACATAACCGCCCGTTATACGTCACCGGGTACTGCCACGACATCAAAATAAGGAAAATCGTTGTCAACAACGGATCCTCCGTCAACCTTCTCAACGTGAAAATGCTGAAGGAGATTTGCATGAACGTTCAGCACTTGGCCTGAGACAAAATTACAATCTCCGGGTTTGACTCACAGCCGTCACGGACGTTTGGGTCCGTAATACTGATGTTACGCTTCGGGTTGCTCGTCACTGACATCAAATTTCACGTCATTGACGCCAAGACTTGGTATAACGCTTTGCTCGGCAGGCCCTGGTTGCATAAATACAACATCATCCTTTCTACACAATATCATTGTGTGAAGTATTTCAAGGACGGATTGGAATGCACCGTCACAGAGGAGCTAAATGCATTCTCCATAAACAAGGTCCGAAAATATGAAGACGCAAAGTATTTCCTACCAGACTTCGAAGATACAGAAAAGTGTCATAATCCAGAGGATAAATAGAAGTCTGCCGCCACTATCCCGATTTTTGGGAGCGATTCCGAGGAAGATGAAGAAATAGTCTACTCGGGGAAACCCCAGAAAGAAAACAACATGCCTGTACCATCTACCCCTATTCTGGTCTTTGGCAGCGACTCTGAGGACGAGGCCAATGCAGTGTTCTACATCCTCCCGTGAGTGCAAACCCTCGACGAAGCAGATCAGAGTCTGCAAATCACAATGGCTCCGCCTCGGCATTATAAGGAACTTGATGCGCTCAATACATGCAGCGTACAAGAACTACACACTTTCTACGCCCCTCCCAGGCGAAGAGGTGAAAAGGCGATTCCCTTCTACCAATCTACGGAGACCAAAGTAGAAAAAGAAGTCTCGAATGATGCCGATTTTGCACTCGACAGGATTCAAACAATTCGTCTGTCAAGATACTACGCGGAGAGATTGAAAAGGCTGTTAAGATACCAAGGTGTACCCCTCGAACAGACTCTTCGACAAGCCCAATTCTACAAAAAAGATTTAGGATATTTCCGGGACTCGGTGAAAGATGCCCAACAGGAAGATGAAGACAACCAAGCTCGGATACGTTCGGTCCAAGAAACGGGAGCAGTTCCACAGCTTCCGCGTCATAAACAATTACCGGGAAGGGGAAAACACTCTTCCGAATGGCCACGACGTTGAAACAGAGCGTGAGCCCGCTCTAAGAACGTTAAGTCCGTCACTCGAAGAACAAATAGACAAGCTAATAAAAGAAGCTTATCAAAAAAGCTGAGACGATCACGGCCGCGAAATGGCCATTTATAAAAAGGCCAGGACGCAGCGCCTCAATCAGCAATCAGCGGAGAAGGAAGACTATAATGCTCTTCATCTCCAGCTCGCTGTATGTCCTCGCGAAAAGGGAAAATCTCGAAATAGAGGCAAAAATAGGGTAAAGAATGCAAACAACGTTCGAAAACAACAAAGCGGATCCAAGAAGCCGTGTAATCGAGAAAAGGTCGATTGAAATCCGTCCTTTATAAAGAAGATGGGTCAGGAATACTCTTTCCCCCAAGACAAAACAAGGAAAATATTCAACCTTGTCATGAAGCACCAAATGATGACACTTCCATAGTCTTGGCATTCAGAATAAATAAATAAGTTCTATCATCTGGATTATTGCTTCTATTACCGAGTAATAGGTATAAGCGAATTGAACTTTCTTTCTCACCTTCAATTCAGTATACAGAGAGGCTCTTTTATAGCCTTGAAAACAATAAGGAAGTTACAAACAGATTCTGTTACAAATAGATTCTGTTACAAACAGATTTTAACTAAGTATAAACAGATTCTGTTACAAACAGATTCTAACTAATTTGAGAAATATCTTACTGTTGGCTATTTCCAACACTCCCTCTCAAGTTGGTGCGTAGATGTCCATCATGCCCAACTTTCTTATGAGTCCCTCGAACACTGTTTTGAATACTTTCTTTGTAAAGATATCTGCAGTTTGTTCTTTTGTCGGAATGTAGGGGATACAGATGGTACCGGCATCCAGTTTTTCCTTGATGAAGTGTCGGTCGACTTCAATATGCTTCATTCTGTCATGCTGTACGGGGTTGTGTGCTATACTGATGGCAGCTTTATTGTCGCGTATAGTTTTAGTGATTGAGTTATATGCAGCTTTATTTCCTGTAGTACCCACTGAACCCACAGAACTTCACAAATATCGTTGGCCATGACTCGAAATTCTGCCTCCGTACTACTCCTTGCCACGACACTTTGTTTCTTGCTCCGCCATGTAACTAGATTGCCCCACACGTATGTACAATACCCTGAAGTTGACTTCCTATTTACGGTGGAACCTGCCCAATCCGCGTCAGTGACTACTTCGACGCTGCGAGTCTCACCTTTTTTGAAGAATAAAACTCTTCCTGGTGCGCCCTTTAAATACTTCAAAACTTTATATGCTGCATCAATGTGCTCTTCTTGAGATAAGTGCATAAATTGGCTTATCATACTCACTGCAAAGGTGATATCGGGACGTGTGTGAGAGATAGATCAATTTTCCCACTAACCTCTGGTATTGTGGAAAGTCCACTGGCGGGCTCTGTGTAAATTCTCCGAGCTTTTTATTCGAATCTATCGGTATCTCTGCAGGTTTGCAGTTTGTCATCCCTATTTCTTTGAGAAGATTGAGAACATACTTCCGTTGAGACAAGACAATGCCTTTCTTACTTCGAGCAATTTCCATACCCAAGAAATACTTCAATTCTCCCAAGTCTTTTACTTCGAACTCCTTGGCGAGACTTCCTTTTAATTGGTTGACCTCTTCCTCGTCATCTCCTGTAACAATGATGTCATCAACGTAAATAATTAGTATTGCAATTTTTCCATGTCTCGAGACTCTGTAGAACATGGTGTGATCTGCCTGAGCCTGATTGTATCCTTGCCCTTTCACAAACTGATGAAAACGTTCGAACCAAGATCGTGGAGATTGTTTAAGACCGTAAAGTGATCTTTTCAATCTGCACACTGTAGGGTTCCTAGGCACTCTAGTGAGGTCTCACAAGGCATCAACCATGCCAATTTCAAAAATAACGGTGTCGAGAAACCCGACTACGGATCGTTGGCTAGATTTCTAGGCGAAACAATAAACTAGTTAACACTTAACTAAGAGATACGGAAATACAACCTTTGTAGATCCGATTCTCCACCTCCATTGCTCGGCAATGAAGTCTCCTCGCTGTCCATAACAAGTCTCGGGCTCTTGCGTCGGCTTCATCGGAGAATGGACGGGCTAGGTCATCGATGTCCATGCCGAAGATGAT
Source organism: Agapanthus africanus (assembly GCA_030015575.1). Lineage (NCBI taxonomy): Eukaryota > Viridiplantae > Streptophyta > Magnoliopsida > Asparagales > Amaryllidaceae > Agapanthus > Agapanthus africanus. The sequence continues at coordinate 260,936,558 of JASDDO010000024.1, forward strand.
CTACGTCGAGGCATCGCTAAATCAAGCTCCGACTTCACCAAGTCAAGAAACTTGTGAAGAAAACACACTCTACTACTTGGCAAGAGGTAGAGGATGAAGAAATAGGAAGTGGGTTCAATTTAGAATTGGATTTCTCACTCTTTATCATCATTCACCATTGATGGTAGAAAGCTTTCTTCAAGGTTGAAGATGAAGAAGAAGAAGATAAATATATATGATAAGTTATTTTAATAGAATAGAAAATCAATCCTTATCATAATCTTAACCTTAGTTAAGTGTAGAGAATTGATTAAGGTTGGGTTGATTGGTTAGGGTTAAGGATGAGAACAAAAAGGTCATCAAGTCAAAGCTTCATGAAGCTTCAACTAAAAACAAATGAAGCCACCATTCATTTATCTTTCAATTTATTCAAAATGAATAAATAAATAAGATAAATGAATAAGTAAAACCCTAATCAACAACTTAACCTTGGTTTAATTCTTTACACTTAACCAAAAAGCATGTATCATCAAACATGATACAATCATGTGTACAAAAGTATATCACATATACAATGTGCACAAACCGAGTGAGAAAATCCATTTAAAAGTGAACCGATACTAGTTAATGCAAAGTAATATATCAAATATATAATTATACATTAAATCATTAAATCAACACTTGATTTAACGATCCGGTTATATCGCATATAACCGACTAGTATCCAATGTATCGGCTTATCGAATCAACCCTTGATTCGATAACTAGGTTATATCGCATACAACCAATCGATACATTCATCGCGAGAATAGAATACGGTATCACATACACGTATTATTCTCGGTCCCGCACATATCTCATATGCGCTCCTATTTCGTTTCGCTTGAGCCAGGAAACCTCTGTGTAGGACTCGAAAGACTCGTCAATACGCCGGCAGCAGGCGATGATCATATCAAACACCCACAAGCTGCAAGCGGTCTGCTAAACGTAATGGCCACCCGGGTATTGAGCGATCTGAAGATCGACGAGCAAGCCCGCTCACACTCCAGTGAATCCAACCAGTAACACTACCGTACAGTCCGGTCTGATCGTCTGATATGTCGCATATCTCGCCTAGGGGTGGTAAACGTCAGACCCCAATAGCTCAATAAGTCGTGTCGATATGAGGTCTATAACAATTCGAGAAACTACAAGTAACACTTACCAGTAAATCTCAGCAACCCTGGCTAGGGATTTCCTGTTATAGCCAATCGAACACAGCGCAACATCAACTCCCTATACCGGGAGAGACGAATCCCCTCCTATATCGCTCATTGCCTCCATGTGACTCGGGACTGTACCCAAAAACCACCGTTTTGCACGCCCTCTTGGACGTGGTAAGATGGAAATCAAAGAACAGTGGGAACCACACAAGACTCTATGACGATCTCTGGTCAACAGATTACTCTGTACCAGTGTCACCAGAGAACTGCCATCTGACGTGAGGTATAATACCATCTGGGAGTTCTCGGCGAGTCCGTCCAGTGTACCCAGTCTCTACTGAGCACCCGTATATCATCTCTGATGTCAAACACCGATGGATATGGGATCATCCATCGCCCATCTGTATGGGTCGAGAAGGTACACGCTAGTCTACTCTGGTATATCGATGCCCCATCTCGATACACCCACGACTAGGGACTTTGAAAGATGTACTTATGGACTACCATATCCCCACTAGTATGATCCGCATCACAGTCCAGGTAGTCAAGTACACATCCTAAGGGCTTTACCAACATGTAACAGAGAGACAATCAGCATACACGTTAAGGTAAAGAGTAACCAGATAGCATACTATCATGTCGAGCAAGAAAGTCCTCCCTATATATGTCCCAGCATCCACTACAATATACATCCTATGTACAGTAATGGCCTCTAGGGCATACATATAACTAACAATCTCCCACTTGCACTAGGGCCATCTGTAGCAGTGGTTGCAGTATCTCATACTCAACCGTCCCATAAAAGTCTCTCTCTGGGAAAAGGCCTTTGTGAGTGGATCCGCCGTGTTGTCCTCTGAGTCTACTCTCCTAACTTCGATCTCCCTGGAGATCAACCATCTCCATGATCAAGTGATACTGCCTTAGAATATGTCTGGATCACTGATGGGACCGGCGTTCCTTGGCATAAGCCACAACTCCATTGTCACACAATGGGAGGAACATAGTTCATCTCATGAACCAATATACACCCAAACAGCCTCTTTGGTAGCATCTTAAGTAGCGATGTATCCTGCCTTTATTGTCTAGTATGTCACGGTATGTAGCTTGGAACTCTTCCAACATACCGTCCCTTTACTGAGGGTAAAGACAATGCCTGTGACTGACATTCAGTCGTCTTTATCACCCTGGAACACTTCCAGTGATTCTCCCCAGGATCAATTGATACCATCTCACTACTACTAGTGAGATTCCTAACATCCATTTAAATCTATCTCATAGATCCAAAATCCAGGATTTAGTAGGTATCACTTTGATCCTACGTGGAGAATCATTGTGATAGGCGGAGATTGATCGAGCGTAGCGTAGGAAAGTCTTTCCCTATCAAGAGTATGTCATCCACGTACTCTATGAGGATCATCACCATACTCCCTACTACCTTTTTGTTTATACAAGGTTCATCTACCATTTTGATGATGTCAAACTCTTTGACTAATTCATCAAAACAGATGTTCCAACTCCGCGATGCCTGCTTTAATCCTATAAAGCATCTTGCACACGTTTCCGCTGCTCCCACTGTCTACGAAGCCCTCTGGCTGTGTACTTATAGACGCACTCTTCTAAAACATCATTTAGAAAAGCAGTCATGACACCCAACCACCAGATATCGTAGTCATGGTATGTAGCCGTGACAAGTAGGATCTGGATGGACTTAAGCATAGCTACTTGAAAAGGTTTCATCATTATCCACACCTGGTCGATGACGAAAAGCTTTAACAAGTCTAGCTTTGAAAGTCTCAACTTTTCCATATACACCAAGTAATCTTCTCAAGATATACTTGCTCCTGATGGGGATTTAACCCTTCAGATATAGCAACCAAAGTCCATACTTTGTTGGTGTATAAGGATTCCATCTCAGATCACTAAGCATCCAGCTATTCTTACAGAGTCTCACTCCTGATGGCCAGCTCGAAACTAGTTGGGTCATCATCTCATGATGCAATCCTCGCTCCCACTGTCATCGAGAAACCGAAGTATCTCTCAGGTGGGTGAGGAACCCTACTAGATCGGCGGAGAGGTTGAGGTTCGTTGGTTTTTACTGAATCCTTTGGTTCTATCAAATCATCAGTTGCAGTTTGTATGGCTGGAACATTTCCAGTTCTACATAACTGACCTTGCCTCGAGCTTGTCCGGATTTTGCTTTTAGACATAGGCCGGACAACCCCAAATCTTAACTAGGTTAAGACATGGGCTCTTCCCTTTCCATATCTCATATGGAGTGGTAGGCAATTGATTTGATTCGAACCCTATTCAATAGGTATGCAACTTCATAAGTGCATAACTCCCAAAAGGAAAAAGGTAACTCAGTAGTACTCATCATAGAGCATACCATATCAAATAGGGTGTGATTGCTCCGCCCCGATATACCATCGTCCTATGGTGTATACGGAGGAGTAATGCTGAGAGAGAATCTCATTCTCCTTTAAAATAGTCCAGGATTTCCGTGCTCAAGTATTCTCCTCCTCGATCTCATCAAAGGACATAATACTTATACCCGTATTTTGGTTCTCTACTTCTCACTTATATTCTGTGAATATCTCAAAAGGTTCGGACTTGTGTTTCAACAGGAACATATGTCTGAATCTAAAGAGATCATCAGAGAACGTAATGAAGTATAAAGAACCAGTCTTGGCATGTGTAGACAGGGGACCTTAATACATCAACATGTATCATCCCAAGAGTTCATTAACTCTTTCTCTGTTCCCAATAAACAGGGCTAAGGTCATCTTATCTTTGTGACATGACTGGCAAGTTTCACAAGATGTAAATTCAAACTGATTTAAATATACATCTGAATGTAACTTCAGCCAGTCGGGTCGCATTGATCTGACCTAGTCTACAATACCTCAAGAAGAATCCGTTCATTTCTGAACTCTTCCTCTTGTGTGTGTTCCATATACTAAGAACTGTAGTTTGATTTAGAACATCAATGCTTTTAGATAACATGCCTGAACTGATCAACTTTTGATATAGGAAATGTTCAAAACATTATCCAACAATACAAAATTTTATCATTTCTTTACTAATAAAGAGACTGATATGATTTTGTATATCAGGTTCGGTATCTAATAACATTCGTTCAGAATCAATGTATTTGGAATACAGGGTGACAGTGACCAACAGACTTGGCTGCAATACTTGCCCCGTTTTCTGCCTCATGAAACTTATCACCCGTTCTCAGTTCTGTACCTTTCTGTAGCCCTATGTAACATATTACATATCTGGGATCCTGATCTGGTATCACATACCCAGGACGTAAAGGATACTGAGAAACAGTTCTCTGTAATGAACACACCCGAAGATGATGCATCAGCATGCACTCTCTTCGTTTGGGCGGCACGGGAATTCTGGTAATCCCCTATTTCCTGCTCTGTCTTATAACAATTATAAGTTGGAGCGGGATCAACGTTCCCCAGCCCAGTATAACAAGCGGGTTCGGTCAATAATCCGTATTATTATCTTGATTAAGGCGTGATATGGTCGCTACCTGGAGAGAGAGAGAAGAAAACACTCAGCGTGCGCTCTTGCAAGAATAGATTGGTTATTATTTTATCTAATCAGGATGGCTCCCACTGCTTTTTATCAAATCTTCCTTCAAACCCTAAAAGGAAAGACTAGCCGGGATTAATTACACACTACAAGTTCGCCAATCTTTCAGCCAGGCCAGTGTCGGTACTTTGAGGGAGGTTCCCCGTGCTTTCGCACGAACCTAATTAATGTAAACCTCGTTTTCCCAGAGGCGTAACCTCGTTGACACCTTTCTAGACACCTACTTGATCGGCTAATTGTAATGTATAAAACTCTCCCAGGAGTAACTCTTACTCGCAGTGGGTATCGGGATCCAACTATCTCATAGAAGGTATGCAATCTCATTGCAAATTTCAACACTTGAAATTCCCGATAATATTTTGCCCCTAGCGTCCTATGACCTTGACGCAGGCCAACAAACCATAGTCCGCTAGTCAAGTTCAACCCGTCATTTCCTGATTGAATTAAACCCACCCGCACGACCCTTGACGCAGGCCAACAAAGTCGCACGACTACCCTAATCCAATCTGCATCATATGCATAAGCAGATAAATACCAGTTAGCTACCGCACACTACGCCTTGACGCAGGCCAACAAACGTAGCACGAATACTGACTACTACTTATCTGAAATGACGGAGGGCTACGACAGGTTTTTCTGAAAACCTATTGCGTAATGAACTTGATATCGTTGTAGAATCAAATGATTTTAAAATGGAGTGCTTTTGAGGCTTTTCTAGTTTTGCTAAAGGAGTCACTCCCGGTGAAGGGATCGTCGGTCCTTTCCTCATCGAATGAGGTGCGGGATATATCATATATATCACTGTGCAAAGCAAAAACACTTAAAAGCAATCAAAAGACAAACCGAGTGTGTAGCATCTGCTAGTTATTGCTAAAGGAGTCACTCCCGGTGAAGGGATCTCGGTCCTTTCCTCATCGAATAAGGTGCAGGATATATCACATATACCGCTGTGCAAAGCAAGAACTGTAGCTACCTGTTTTAATTTTGAAATTCGATTCTACAACATCTTAGGTTTCTTTTATTTCATTAATCACATTAATGAAGTCCCATCATTTAAGTACCTAAACATCACAGATAAATACGACGTACACTTATGCCATCCGCATTCGCCTCGATGTCCCCTCGTGCACCGTTAGGTTAGGTAACTAACGGCAGAGCGGGGCAGGGCTAGAACGGGTGTAAAACATAAGTAACGTCTATATAATATATCATATATACTATATAATGTATCTATCACAGAACATCACATGATCACATCATAGATATCGCAGTAGAAGAATCATATGAAATATTGGATATACTAGGACGTCCGTGTTTTCAATACGAGCCAGTATAAAACACGGATTCCACGGTCCTGATGAATAGCCAAACCCACACCCCTAGACCCCTACGAGAGCGGCAAGCAACCCTACCAATTCTAGAGTTAGGAGACCCGGACTCAACTCCTCGAGTTGGTCTCCCACTGGACTCCAGAACCCGGTTACTTGTGCTCCCCTCCTTGGGTCTATCCTAGTGCGGAAAAGTAAATAATATACAAAAGGTGACAACTTCCGCAACCTGGAAGTGCCCCAATAAAAGAATATTACATACAAGTTTTTACATGAATGAAAATGAAAAACACTCATCTCACATAAAAACCCCCGGCTATTCAAACACGACGATCCAATATAACATATCCAGCAACACATAACATCACATGTCATCAACGTAAGTAAATATGTCCATCCCAATTGTCGTTGACATATAGCAACGAAACCGGCGATATCACATATTACACTTACGGTCACAGAAAAGAAAGTGTAAAACTACAACAGTTGGAATCCGCAACCTCCTCAGACATCGCATGCCTGACCAAATGAATTCTTTAGACATCACATGCCTAACAATTATAAACCCCGCATTTTAGTCTCATTATCGAAAACTCTTTTCAATATCAAGTCAGGCAATTCAACAGGATTCCCGACATCCTGATCGAATGCTCGTCGCAAACTTCAGTAGACGGCTGCACCCCTGATACCGTCGACGAAGTGCACCAAGGCGGAACACCGCTACCGCGAGCACCCGAACGGATGCTTTCGGCGACGGGGTTCTCCTACAGTCACTTGGTCGGGGCTATGGAGTGAGGCTGTCTATTAAGTTTACCCGGCGAGTATCCGCGTACGATACGTGATTGCGACGGACTTTTGATCGCATCAAAATTCCGTGGCAACCGATCAAGTGAGACTAAACTGCTATGTTTATAACATTCATTCAGTTATCTCATAACTTATTGTGAATTCCAATTATTGTATCACATTCCGGATAAATAGAAAATGCTAAACTTTTCGATCGAACAATCGAATACCCAAGTTTTCCCGGTACAGATCAACACATGAAACAAGTCTAATAACATTCAGTTCGTGCCTCAGTACCAACGGTCCAGCCGTAGAAGGGTCAAGCCAACGCCTCACATGTGGCACGCCGTACTGCCCCAAACCCGAAGGTTCAAAGGGCAGTTCAAGACGGTCACATAATCGAGTTAAGGTTTGTTGTCTTCTAGAGGGACCATCGCGTTACTTGGACTACTTAGAACGTCGTTAAACTACGAAAAAATCCAACACTTGGAAATTTCCCGGCAGGGGAAAAAGTGGGTATTTCTATCCGGTCGAACTTTTTAACATATTCTAAAATTTATCCGGAAAGACACATAGACAAAATCTGATAATCCGATCGAACATTCGAATCCCCAAAACAAACCTGAAAATTAAAACTCTGGAAAAAATATTAAAAATACCCAGGAAAACCAGTACTGTTAAATAGGAGTTACTGTGCAAACTTCAACTCATAACACGACAAAACCGCCGCGGATCCGCCGCACGAGCTATGCTCGTGCCGCGGATCCGCGCCTTAATGATGGAATTAGTTTAACAAAATTCACCGTAACTCTTAGATATCCCTGCTGATATTTCTACATATTTTTAATACTGAAAAATCCCTGTTTTTAGAAAAAGTCCAGAGAGTAATTTTTTTGGGTCGGGTTTCGGTTCGATCGGGTTTCAAATTCCGTCTAGACTTCGCCTAAGGCTCTAGCTAGGCTCTGATACCACTGTAGGGTTCCTAGGCACTCTAGTGAGGTCTCACAAGGCATCAACCATGCCAATTTCAAAAATAACGGTGCCGAGAAACCCGACTACGGATCGTTGGCTAGATTTCTAGGCGAAACAATAAACTAGTTAACACTTAACTAAGAGATACGGAAATACAACCTTTGTAGATCCAGTTCTCCACCTCCATAGCTCCGCAATGAAGTCTCCTCGCTGTTCATAACAAGTCCCGGGCTCTTGCGTCTGCTTCATCGGAGAATGGACGGGCTAGGTCATCGATGTCCATGCCGAAGATGATCTACGTCGAGGCATCGCTAAATCAAGCTCCGACTTCACCAAGTCAAGAAACTTGTGAAGAAAACACACTCTACTACTTGGCAAGAGGTAGAGGATGAAGAAATAGGAAGTGGGTTCAATTTAGAATTGGATTTCTCACTCTTTATCATCAATCACCATTGATGGTAGAAAGCTTTCTTCAAGGTTGAAGATGAAGAAGAAGAAGATAAATATATATGATAAGTTATTTTAATAGAATAGAAAATCAATCCTTATCATAATCTTAACCTTAGTTAAGTGTAGAGAATTGACTAAGGTTGGGTTGATTGGTTAGGGTTAAGGATGAGAACAAAAAGGTCATCAAGTCAAAGCTTCATGAAGCTTCAACTAAAAACAAATGAAGCCACCATTCATTTATCTTTCAATTTATTCAAAATGAATAAATAAATAAGATAAATGAATAAGTAAAACCCTAATCAACAACTTAACCTTGGTTTAATTCTTTACACTAAACCAAAAAGCATGTATCATCAAACATGATACAATCATGTGTACAAAAGTATATCACATATACAATGTGCACAAACCGAGTGAGAAAATCCATTTAAAAGTGAACCGATACTAGTTAATGCAAAGTAATATATCAAATATATAATTATACATTAAATCATTAAATCAACACTTGATTTAACGATCCGGTTATATCGCATATAACCGACTAGTATCCAATGTATCGGCTTATCGAATCAACCCTTGATTCGATAACTAGGTTATATCGCATACAACCAATCGATACATTCATCGCGAGAATAGAATACGGTATCACATAGACGTATTATCCTCGGTCCCGCACATATCTCATATGCGCTCCTATTTCGTTTCGCTTGAGCCAGGAAACCTCTGTGTAGGACTCTAAAGACTCGTCAATACGCCGGCAGCAGGCGATGATCATATCAAACACCCACAAGCCGCAAGCGGTCTGCTAAACGTAACGGCCACCCGGGTATTGAGCGATCTGAAGATCGACGAGCAAGCCCGCTCACACTCCAGTGAATCCAACCAGTAACACTACCGTACAGTCCGGTCTGATCGTCTGATATGTCGCATATCTCGCCTAGGGGTGGTAAACGTCAGACCCCAATAGCTCGATAAGTCGTGTCGATATGAGGTCTATAACAATTCGAGAAACTACAGGTAACACTTACCTGTAAATCTCAGTAACCCTGGCCAGGGATTTCCTGTTATAGCCAATCGAACACAGCGCAACATCAACTCCCTATACCGGGAGAGACGAATCCCCTCCTATCGCTCATTGCCTCCATGTGACTCGGGACTGTACCCAAAAATCACCGTTTTGCACGCCCTCTTGGACGTGGTAAGATGGAAATCAAAGAACAGTGGGAACCACACAAGACTCTATGACGATCTCGGGTCAACAGACTACTCTGTACCAGTGTCACCAGAGAACTGCCATCTGACGTGAGGTATAATACCATCTGGGAGTTCTCGGCGAGTCCGTCCAGTGTACCCAGTCTCTACTGAGCACCCGCATATCATCTCTGATGTCAAACACGGATGGATATGGGATCATCCATCGCCCATCTGTATGGGTCGAGAAGGTACACGCTAGTCTACTCTGGTATATCGATGCCCCATCTCGATACACCCATGACTAGGGACTTTGAAGGATGTACTTATGGACTACCATGTCCCCACTAGTATGATCCGCATCACAGTCCAGGTAGTTAAGTACACATCCTAAGGGCTTTACCAACATGTAACAGAGAGACAATCAGCATACACGTTAAGGTAAAGAGTAACCAGATAGCATACTATCATGTCGAGCAAGAAAGTCCTCCCTATATATGTCCCAGCATCCACTACAATATACATCCTATGTACAGTAATGGCCTCTAGGGCATACATATAACTAACACACACTTTGGAGCCGAACCCTTTTTCAAACCCCGGCGGAGGTTCCATGTATACTTCTTCATCCAGGTCTCCATTCAAAACCGCGTTCTTTACATCTAGTTATTGAAGTCGCCAATCGAGCTTTACTGCAATTGACAGTAAGATCCGAATCGTGTTTAGCTTAGCCACAGGTGCAAAAGTCTCCATGTAGTCGATCCCGTATGTTTGAGTGAACCGTTTAGCAACGAGCCTCGCCTTATATCGTTCTAGGGTTCCATCTGCACGAAACTTTGGTGTGAATACCCATTTGCATCCTACTGTCTTCTTTCCTCTCGGCAACTCTCCATATTCCAAGTCTGATTTTTCTCAAGTGCATTCATCTCCTCGAAAATCGCCTTTCTCCACTCGGAGCTCTCAGAGCATCCTGTACAGTTTTTGGAATCTCCACAGCAGACACATTAGAGGTAAAGGCTGAAAAACTGAGTGAGAGATTATTTGAGGACTCAAATTTTGACATTGGATACAAGGGACGACTAGTACATGACCTTGTGGACTTTCGGAGGGCTATGGGAAGATCCAGATCATAATCGAGTCGGATTCTTGGTGGGGCCGGACAGAGTCGGCCTCTACTTCTAGAGAAAGATCTATCTCAATTAAATGTTCCTGTTGCGTTTTTTCTAGACCTATTTCACGTTGTTTCCTTTTGTAAGTTTCTATTTCCACATCAGCTTCTGGTGGATTTAAATCCACGGGGCAAGTTGTTTTAGGAGTCGGTGGTGTGTTCCTATTTTTATGGGATTTTTCCGGATTTCCTAATAAAGGAACCGAGTTTTCAACAGACATTTTCTGAGTTTTCAAGGACCGTTTTTTGAGTGTCCAGTAAATTTTCACTGTTTTGGTTTGCCAGGTGTTCAAAAGAATGGTCTAAAATGTCTTGATTTAATTGTGAATTTGTGTGTGAGATTAAGTTGACTTTTTTTGGGAGACTATTTTTTATGGAAACCGAGTCTTCACTATTTGTCTCCCCCTGAAGAGGAGGCTTAAAAAAACTTTATTTTCAAAAAACAACACATCCATTGTGATAAATATTTTATTTGATAAAGGATCAAAGCATTTATACACTCTTTGATTCGTGGCGTAGCCAATGAAAACACATTTTTTCGATTTTGGATCAAGTTTACCCCTAGTGGGGTTGTGATCATGAACAAATACGGTACAGCCAAAAATTTTCAACGACAGATCCGAGATTGCAAGGCGGTTTTGAGGGTAAAGGGATTTTAACAAGGCAACAGGTTTTTTAAAATTGAGAATTTTCGAGGGCATTCTATTAATAAGATAGGTTGCTGTTAAAATTTCTTCATTCCATAATATTTTTGGAACATGGTTGGTGAATAATAATGCCCTAGCAATTTCAAGAATGTGTTTATTTTTTCTTTCAGCCACACCATTTTGTTGCGGTGTGTTAATGCAAGAACTTTGGTGAATGATACCTTTCTTTGCAAAAAAATCTCCCAAGGTTTCATTAAAAAATTCTCGTCCATTGTCACTTCGAAAATTCTGAATTTTTGTGTTAAACTATGTTTCAACCATGGTATAAAAGGTTTTGAAAACTTGTTCAACTTCTGATTTCTTCTTTAGCAAAAACTCCCAAAGGACTCTAGTATGATCATCAATAAACGAAACAAACCATTTTTTTCCGAAGACAGATAAAATGCGGGATGGCCCCCAAATGTCACTATGGATTAAGGCAAACGGTGCTGAAGGTTTATAGGGTCGAGGTGGATAAATTGCCCTTTTTTGTTTGGCAAAAGCACAAACTTCACATTGAAATTGAGAAGGATTTTTATTCTGAAACAAATTTGGAAACAAATACTGCATATAATGGAAACTAGGATGACCTAGACGAAAATGTAACTTAATCAATTCATTGTTGCGAGAAACAAACATGGACTGAAAACACAGACTAGATGCATACTTATTGAGATGCGATCCTTCTTCAAGCAAGTGGAGACCTCCACTGGTCCTAGAATTGCCAATTATCATTCTCGAGTCCAGAACCTGAATTTCACAATGAGAGGACATGAATTTAACTTGACACTTAAGGTCTTGAGTTAGCTTTATAATGGAAATCAGATTGCAGGAAAGCTTTGGAACATGTAAAACATTAAGAAGGGTTAAGGAAGGAGAGACTGTGATGGTTTCTTGGCTGGCTATGGCAGAATATGAACCATCTGCAATTTTGTCCATTTTGTTTCCTGCATAGGGTGTGTAGGTTGAAAATAATGTGAAGCAACTGGTCATGTGATCTGTTGCTCCAGAATCAAGAATCCAAGGAAGTTGATTGTTACCGATTTGGGCTAAAGAACAGAAGGGTTTTGACGGGTCTGCGGTGGAGTTAAAGAACTTGTACAGGTGCTCCAATTGTTCCTTTGTGAATGGAGGCAATCCTGAGTTGATTCTTGACTCTTGAGAACCATCGAACTCGATCTGCAAAGTGGAGGATACTTCAGTCTCTGTGGTGGAGGACATTATGGCTAGAAAAAAGGAACCGGGAAAAAATTTTGGTTGAGAAAAAATGGTAATTTTTTTGGAGAAAGATTTACCGCTCTGATACCATATAAGCGAATTGAACTTTCTTTCTCACCTTCAATTCAGTATACAGAGAGGCTCTTTTATAGCCTCGAAAAAAATAAGGAAGTTACAAACAGATTCTGTTACAAATAGATTCTAACTAAGTATAAACAGATTCTGTTACAAACGGATTCTGTTACAAACGGATTCTAACTAAATATAAACAGATTCTGTTACAAACAGATTCTAACTAATCTGAGAAATATCTTACTGTTGGCTATTTCCAACAATAGGTCATCCTCTTAAAAACCGCTTCACCTTCAAAAACTGGGTAGAAGACCGGTATCAGTAAGGCAGGTTCTCTTTATCCGACAGCTGGAGGGTAACCCCGCCGCAAAAGCATGAGCCAAAGAGGATCTATACCATGAGGATGGGACCAGCTCAACATCAAGAATGGAAACGAACTCGTACTAGCCATATGATAATACTCTAAAAAAAGAGAGGATACAAGATTGTGGATGACTTCCACATGTGCTTCGCAATGAAGACATGGACATGGTGATCTCAGAGTTTCCACCAGCGCCAAAAGAACTGGAAGATGGGATACACACTGCGGCAGTTAACCTGAGGAAAATTAACTTAGGGTTGGAAAAAGATCCGAGGCCAATGTTCAACAGTGAGCTACTATCTGAAAAACAGATAGCTACGTTAAAGGACGTGCTCATGCAGTATAAAGACTGCTTCGCATGGAACTATTCAGAGATGCCAGGGCTAGATCCAAAAGTGGCGGGACAGAAACTGGCCATATCGCCAGACATAAAGCCAGTCAAACAGATGCCAAGAAGAATGCGGCTCAAACTTGAGATGAGTATCAACGCTGAAGTCAAGAAACTAATCGACTCCGGATCATCCAAGAAGTTCAATATCCTGACTAGATCGCTAACATCGTTCCAGTGATGAAGAAGAATGGGACGGTGCGTATCTGCGTGGACTTTCGGGACCTCAATAAAGCTTGCCCGAAGGATGACTTCCCAGTACCTGTTACTGAGCCGATGATCGATAACACGTCTACCCATGAGGTCTTCTCCTTCATGGATAGATCTTCAAACTACAATCAAATAAAAATGCATCCTGAAGACGAAAAACATACCGTCTTCCGGACTTCACTGGGCATATTCTGCTATAAGGTGATGTCTTTCGTTTAAAGAACGCCGGCGCTACCTACCAAAGGGCCATGACAAAGATCTTCGATAACTTCATCTATGAGATTGTCGAATGCTATATTGACTACCTTGTGGTAAAGAGCAAATCTCACAAGGAGCATTGGGAACATCTAAAAATAGTATTCCGACATTTTCGGAAGTATAATCTGAAAATGAATCCTCCAAAATGCACATTTGGAGTCTCCTCGGGCAAATTCCTAGGATACATCATACAGCGCCAGGGTATCGAAATCGATCTCTCAAAGATCAAGACGATTATGGAAATGCCCACGCCAAGAACTCTCAAACAATTGTGAACTTTTCAAGGAAAGCTCGCATATATTCGGCGGTTCATAGCCAACCTCTCCGGAAAATGACGTCCCTACAGTCATTTGATGAAGAAGGGGATCCCGTTCGTTTGGAATCAAAAGTGCTAAAATGCACTAGACGAAATCAAGCAATACCTGCAAAATCCGCCGGTATTGACCGCTCCGGTTAAGGAAAAACCCCTTATCCTATATACGATAGCCCTTGAAGGTTCTCTAGGCGCACTGATTGTATTCGTAATTTTCACCACTTCTTTGATTTTAAAGAAAAGATGTAGTAGTAAAGAAGTGATGTAATGTTTTAGTCATATAATAACCGCAATCAATAACGGTGTCGCGTGTAGCGAGCGTTAGTGAGCACGGGTCGTCCTTTGGGATTCGAGAAATTCATAAATTCTTGCTTTAGTTGAGTCGAAAGAAATAGTTAAGAAAATCAAGAAAATGATTTTAGATTTGGTTGAGTTTATATTTTCAAGAAAATCAAGAAATCATTTTCAAGAAAGGAAATCAAGAAAATTGTCCAAGATCAAATGTAGTTATCAAGAAAATTGAAGAAGGCTTGTAGGATTCGAACGGAATTAGTAGCTATGGATGATTATTCAAGATAATCCATCTTATCTATTGATAGAATTACTACTAGATTGATAGCTATAAATGAGAATTAGGGATCCTTTGAAGAAACTAGGGTTTCTCCTTTATTACCCATTGTCCTTTTATTGATTACCATTCATATATAGCCTTTAATAAGAAAGATCATCAATCTAATCCCTAAATTGTGACGAAATTCTCAATAAAATGATCTCACTCACAATTTGGACATTAATGATTCTTTTTGCTAAAGTTTATAATCTCCATAAGACTTAAGATGAATATACAATTCTCTCGCCATGTGATCTACCAAATTTCTTCGAATCCTCAGCAAACGGAGATTTACTCACGTGTCATGAAAATAGAAGAATCAACAAATAGAGATTTCATAATGCGAAAATTTAAAAAAAGTAAGATTAAAATTAATGATCAAATTTATTATTCAACTTCAAATTACAACTTTTTCAATCCGAGATTACAAGAAGAATAGCTCGCGATCACTCCCTTGAAGAGGTAATTTCTCCGTCGATTTTCGCTTTACTCGATCACCGTGAGTCTTGGATCTATCGAGAATCATGTGCTCGTTGATGACGATCGAGTTCGCGTAAAGGATCTTTTGTTGAATCGCTTGATGAACTTCTCGATAATTCTTGATCTTGAGATTTGGTAGTTTCATGGATCTAAATTGTTTTTGTAATTGTGTACAAAAATGTGTACTAAAAATCAACAAACTTTTTAATGTAGGCTTATGTCCTTTTTATAGCCCCTAATCATGCTTTCTCAATAAGCTAGGTTGTTATGGAGAAGTTTTCAGAATAAGGTTGTTAAAACGAGACTTCCCCAGCAAGGTAGAATGTTGAGAAGAAGTTTCCGGAGACTTCCCGACTCCATAGCCCACGACTCAGTCGCGGACTCGCGGCGACTCGGCCTGACTCTGCCGCGGTTCCGCGGTCGATTGGTGTCTTCATTGCTTCAAATTTCTTTGATCTTCTTCTGTTGGTCTCTGGGTTTATATGTGATATCTGGAATCTTCTTCTCTCTACTGAATCTCTGCCAAAATTTAACTCTTTGATTTCCTATATTTTATCGGCGAATTTCTGATTTCGATATCTGATCTGAGCTAATTTTTGCACAAGATCTCAATGAAGAATGTTAGAGATATACAATATTTTGCGTGAAATAATAAATATACAATTTCCTTCAAAAATGTTAATTATAATGTATAACACATGGTAATTGATATTTTCCAGATGAACTTGTAATATGTGTTATATTTATAACAAACATCCTTAGATAATTAGAAAGTGAGGAAATTGTTATGTTAAAAATTGCAATAATTTCGACTGAACAAATTCCCCCAAACTTGATTTTGATCGCCCCGAGCAAACTTCTTTTATTCAGAAGAAGGAGAAAATTAGAAAGAAAAAGAAAAACTAACTGGCACACTTTCGTAGGCAGCACGATTGCACTGAGCACGTGCAACAAGCCTTTAAACCTCTAGGTGTCCCTAGTAGGAGGAGTGTTGTCTCCTGAGGGTTTTCAGCAGATTACACCCACAAAATCCTATAATAAAAGAAAAACTGTAAAAGTTATATATAAAAATAGGAACTGTAAAAGAAAGAACTTGAAAATCAGAGTTTTCAACTACACTAGATTTTCGGTTGCTATGAGCCCTATCTTAATAGTCATGAAGAGATGTTAGAAATCACACCATCTCTCAATAAAACATCGCCTTTATTCTTCATCCCTACTTTTCTTCTAAACACCGATCATATACCCCTACGTGTGTGTAAAAGACATCTCTACACTCGGAGAATTCAATTCAAGCTATCATACTTTTGTCTATCTACCCCGGTACTTTTTAGTCGGTGAATATTTTAGATGAAATTGCTTACACATTCTTCATGAGACCATTAATACTTCTTGAGATACTAACCGATCGATTACTAAATATGCTCACATATTAGGCGTAATTAGCAATTTTTTCGTCTTGCAACACCTAAAGCTTAGCAGTGACTCCCAAACCAGTTGGTCTAAGGCACTGGGTGATGAAGCACTCTCGCTATATTTTCTTTATGCTGCCTTGGTGATTACAAAACCAGTGTTCATTTTTTTCACCATTTTATACTTTTATGCTTCATTTTTATTTTTTTGTACTTTGGCTTTTAGACAAGAGTATTTCAAGGTATCCTCTACTATTCCGAGTTTCAAGACGTGTGTAAGTGCGTATAGTAGGGTATCAACGTTCAGATGTTTGGCTTCCAGAATAGGAACTATTTTTCAGACTTATTTTTATCCTCAGATTAATGACTTCCTTCATCTTACTAACTCTTGGGACAACGGCTCATAACTACTTATTACTAGTTTCATTTAAGAAAACATCTAACTTTCTTAGTTTTCTTAAACTCTTCCAATCTTGTAAATATAATTTTTCACTTTCTAATCTTTCATTATAAAAGACAATTTTTTGAAAATTTTGTGCTTATGCAAAGTGTAATGCAAAGTAATGCGTAAATAAGAACAAAGCTCTCCCAAAGCTCTCCCAAACCTGTTTACAGCAGTGTCCTCACTGTTGTCATTTTTAAATCTTAAAAACCTATAGACTTAGGAGGAAAAGTTATTAACAGGGTACAAAAATAAATGAAAGTGAAAACTTCCCCCAAACTTATTTATTTGTTTTATATATATATATATATATATATATATATATTAAAACTCTCCTCCATTCTTATGATGAGACAATATTATCGAGACATGGAGGTGAGGCGGAGGAAATTTAGTTATGATAAAGCGGTGTTCTCTGTCTGTCCACCTCTCCGAAGATGCCAAGTTGATTTATGATACTATGTATCGGAGGTTTAAACGGATACGGCCGATGTAGCAGACTTCGTCAGATTCCCCCTCGTTGAGGGGTTTTTGATTGTGGGGACGCTCTTCCCTGCAGGCGCAAGCCCCTGCAGTTAATTACGCTACCGCATAGCGGCAACAACTTTCTCCTTCTCCAGATGGTCATTTCGTGTCGTGGGTGTTTGTTTTGTTTTTGGTTGTCCGTGGATTGTATACGAAGACTAATTTATGTTGTCGCCCGTAGGGCGTGAATTAGTCCAAATTCGTATCTTATTAGATTTGGGTTTGGGGTTAGGTTTAAGTATACGTTAGTCTCATTTGAGACTAAGATCAACTTAAACGTTTGTTAAGAATACGTTAGTCTAATTTTAGACTAAGATCAACTTAACAGTTTGTTAAGGACACGTTAGTCTAATTTTAGACTAAGGTCAACTTAACCATTTGTTAAGAATACGTTAGTCTAATTTTAGACTAAGATTTACTTAACAGGATCATTTAGATCCAACAAAAGAGCATTTGGGCTCTATTGTTTTAGTTTAGGGACTTTGCGGTCAATTAGTTTAAGGAAATTACGGTCCAATGTTAGTTTAAGAACATCTCGGTCTAATGTTAGTTTAAGGACATCTCGGTCCAAGGTTAAGGACATCATAGTCCGTGAGTTTAAAGACCTCACAGTCAAGGTTAAGGACATCATAGTCCATGGGCTTAAGGACCCTACAGTCCGAGGTTAAGGACATCATAGTCCATAGGCTTAAGGACCCCACAGTCCGAGGTTAAGGACATCATAGTCCATGGGCTTAAAGGGATCCCACAGTCCGAGGTTAAGGACATCATAGTCCATGGGCTTAAGGACCCTACAGTCTGAGGTTAAGGACATCATAGTCCATGGGCTTAAGGACCCCACAGTCCGTGGAATGAATGGTTATCGGGACCCGCCACCTCTCTAAAAACGTTGAAGGATTACAACGACAAATATCAGAGGAGTGAAGAGATGTACCCTTGAACCAATGTTGATTGGGAGATCTGTGGTCCAATTTGGGACTAAGATCAATTAATTGGATTATGAGTACATGGGCTCAGTTAAATCTGAATTGAGGACTTACGGCCAACTTGGGCTAAGTCCAATTAAGTTTGAAATGTTGGTCCTTTGTTGGACTGTTAAACATTTGTCTGGGTTTAGCCCTCCCATTATTTAGTAATGCTAAACAGGGGTTTGGGGGGCTCTGACAACACTTTGTCTTTTACTGGGCACTGACCATTCATCATGGCTCTGGGGTTTTATTTTGAATGTCATATGAAACGATCAAGTTTGGAAGAATGTAGTTGGGGTTCAATCAAAGGAGAGATCTTGTCTCTGGAAAACCTAGCTGATTTTGGGCTAAGACTGGTTTGAAAATAGTGTTAAACACTAACACATATTTGACGATCACGTGTTCCCACGTGATGCACTTAATATAGTGTTAAACACTAGGGACGAAGCACTTAAAGTGGTGTTAAACACTAAGATTGAAGCGCTCACGTGGGGTCACGTGAGGCGCCTGATGATTGGGCCTTGCCTATGTTATTTGTTATCAGAATATTCACAGAAGTGTTAAACACTTAATCTTAACGGCCATCACGTGTGGGCACGTGATGGGTACCCATGCATTGATTATTAAAGTGTTTATTAGGGGTCACGTGGGGACACGTGAGGGCGCCCAAAATTAATTCTGCCCTTGCTTTGTTCTTTTATTTTGAGGAATTTATCCAAGGGTCACGTGGGCACATGTGAAGCATTGCCTCCAAGCTTATTCTTTCTCATTTTGAGAAGTCTGTTTAAGGGTTACGTGGGGGCACGTGAGGCATTGCCTCTGGGCTAATTCCTTCTTATTTTAAGGAGTCCATTAAAGGGTCACGTGGGGGCACGTGACTGTTCTTGTTCGTTCTTTTCTGATCATTGAAAAAGGGGCGGTCACGTGTTGCCATGTGATCAGGTTTACGTGCATGGAGAGTTTAAGTCCTTTGATTGAGAATTGAATTCTTTTATAGGGTTAAACCCTAATTTCATTTTAGAGGAATTAATTTCCCATGCGTTTTGAAAGAATTAAATTCTTATGTAGGGTTAAACCCTAGTTTCATTTGGAGGAATTAAATTCCTATGAATTTGGGAGACTTAAATTCTCTAAACTCGATTCTCTCTCTAAGTTTTAGATCTGCATGGTAGAATCTCCCCGATAAGAATTAAATTCTCAACTTGTGGGGTGATCTGCTTCTGCAGATCTTCAACCAAAGGAAGAACTAAGTTCTTATTCAGAAGAGTTAAACTCTTAAATTGAGAATTAAATTCTCCTTTTGTTTTATGGAGCTTAAATCTCTTTCCCCTTCTCACCTAGGGTTTCTTTCGTTTGAAGAGATCTTCTTTTCTCTCTTGAGAATTAAATTCTTCTCTTTTTTTTCTCTCTGTTGTTGTGTTTCTCTCCCTAGAAAAAAATCCCTCCTCTTCTCTTCTTGGCTCCTATTTATAGGAGAAAGAAAATGATCAGTTTGTTTAGTCAATCTTTCATTGAAAGATTTTGGCTGTTTTTGTAACCAACCTGATCTTTTAGATCACTTAGTGAATTTTATTCACCATTGGATTTTTAATCCAAAAGATCTTTTATCTGTTATTCCTGGCAAATTTCAGGGAAATCTTTCCTTATATAAAATCTTTCCATAAATTGGTGATTTTTAATCACCATTGGATTTTTAATCCAACGGTGCTCCATTTTACAAAGCACCATCTTTTTTGTTTGGAAAGATTTAGAGAAATATTTTTCCAGTTAGGGTTTTTGATTCCCTCTTAATTAGAATTTAATTCTATTAATTCATAGATCTTTAGGAACCCATCACGTGTTGGCACGTGACCCCCTGATTAAGCATTTGACCAGAATTTGATTCTGTTGTTTTAAAGAACTCAGGAATTATCACGTGTCAGCACGTGACCTTTGATCACGTGTTGGCACGTGATGCCCCATTGGGATTTTTCCTTGTTATTTTATTATACCTTTAATTCTTTTCAGTGGGTTTAAAGGACCATCACGTGTTGTCACGTGACCCCACCGATTAATTATTTCCAATTATTTATTTTATTCAGTGCCTACAGACTTTGCTTGTAAATGGTCACGTGTCTGCACGTGATGCCCGGTCATGTGTGGGTACGTGTTGCCCGGTCACGGGTAGGCACGTGATGATCGGTCACGTGAGAGCATATGATCCCTCATAACTTTTAATCCAGGATGAATTATGAGGCCCATAATATATCAAATCGAATGATTTTTCGAGACACTTTCGATACCATCAGAATTTAGCTGTTTCTCATTCGCGAGTTTGTCAAAATACAGCCCGAAAAATAATGGTTCACATTTTCTTGAACGTATCGCTGCCATTTGATACCTTGGGCTCTTTTGCGCAGAAATTTTTTTTGGCGGGAACAAATGCCCTCCACTACTTTGCCTATGTATGTATATACGTGGGTGAAGTAGTGCAGAGTAATTCATAGCGTACGACCTGTTTCGGGTTGGTATATAATTTTCAGAATCTTGATCTGAGAAGATAACGAGCGGACACAAGCGTCGTCATTTATCATTGACTCAAATCTTGACTCTTAAGGGATATAGTTCCAAACCCTCTGCTCCATGAGCCGCACCCTTCTACTTCTTTATGTTTTACTCTGGCGTGAAGTAGTTTATATGCTCATGAGTAACTTCTCCATTTCAGTGGCATGTAGCTTTGGCAAGTGTAGCCCATAGATGGTAGATAACAGTTCATCTTAAACTCTTTATAAGGTAGCGATGGCTTAGAAAACAGGGTTAGGATCTGTTGCCTAAGACATTCTAACTTTATGAGCCATGAGGGTCTCACAAAGGCTTTTCTCCCTGCGAGTCGTGCGGATCTCATAGGTGTCTTTTCTCCTTAGGAGTCGTGAGGACTCCTAAGTGCGTTTTCTCTTGAGAATCGTAAGGATCCCACAAGAGAATTTTCTTTATGCGTAGGGACACTAATTTCCCCGCAAGTTGAGACGCATCGAGAGATTCTCGCAAAGAAACTGATTTCCTTACGGGTCGAAACGAATCGAGAGGTTCTCGCTAAGGACGCTGATTCCCTGAATCGAGATAAGAAGCGATGGCTTAGGAAACAGGTTCAGATCTGCTGCCTAAGACTTTTCAATTTTATGAGCCATGAGGATCTCATAAAGATTTTTCTCCCTACGAGTCAAGAGGATCTCGTAGGTGTATTTTCTCCTTAGGAATCGTGAGGATTCCTAAGTGTGTTTTCTCTTGAGAGTCGTAAGGATCTCACAAGAGAATTTTTTTCCTTACAAGTCGAGAGGACTCGTAAGTAATTGATGAGTTGACCTACTCCCGAGTTAAAGCATTGCTTCAACAGGGAGGTCGAGGGTCGACTTTGGGTTGTCTGTGCACCGCCGAGTCATGGAACTAAGAACTTTGTCATGGCTCCGCTTTACTGACGTCGTATATTCCTGCAGAGACACTGATTTCTCTGCGGGGCGGCGCGAATAGAGATGTTCTCGTCAAGGACGCTGATTTCCTGAATCGAGGTATTTGCCAAGGACACTGATTTCCTCGGAGTTGAGACGAATCAACGTATTCCTGTAAAGACATTGATTTCCTTGCGGGTCAACACGAATCGAGATGCTCTCGCCAAGGATGCTGATTTCCCTGAATCGAGGTTTTGCCAAGGACACTGATTTCCCTGGAGTCGAAACGAATCGAGGCATTCCTGCAAAGACACTGATTTCTCTGCGGGCCGACGCGAATCAAGGTGCTCCGTCAAGGATGCTGATTTCCCTGAATCGAGGTTTTTTCCAAGGATACTGATTTCCTCGGAGTTGAAACGAATCGGGGTGTTCTTCCAAAGACGCTGATTTCTCTGCGGGTCGATGCGAATTGAGATGCTCTCGTCAAGGACGCTGATTTCCCTGAATCGAGGTATTTGCCAAGGACACTGATTTCCTTGGAGTTGAGACGAATCGAGATATTCCTGCAAAGACGCTGATTTCTCTGCGGGTCGATGCGAATCGAGATGCTCTCGTCAAGGACACTGATTTCCCTGAATCGAGATTTTTGCCAAGGACACTGATTTCCTCGGAGTTGAGACGAATCGGGGTATTTCTGCAAAGACACTGATTTCCTTGCGGGTCGATGCGAATCGTGATGCTCTCGTCAAGGACGCTGATTTCCCTGAATCGAGGTTTTTGCCAAGGACGCTGATTTCCTCGGATTGAGACGAATCAAGGTGTTCCTACAAAGACGTTGATTTCTCTGCGGGTCGGTGCGAATCGAGATGCTCTCGTCAAGGACGCTGATTTCCCTGAATCGAGGTTTTTGCCAAGAACGCTGATTTCCTCGGATTGAGACGAATTGAGGTGTTCCTGCAAAGACGCGGATTTCTCTGCGGGTCGATGCGAATCGAGATACTCTCGTTAAGAACGCTAATTTCCCTGAATCGAGGTTTTTGCCAAGGACGCTGATTTCTGGGATCGGTTGACTTGTTTTCAAGACGGAGCGTTGATCCGGTGGGGAAGTCATTAGTTGACTCTAGGTTGTCTGTTGACCATAGAGTCTTGGAACTAGGACTTTGCTGTGGCTCCACTTTGTTGATGTCGCGTCCGAATCCTGCTGGAATGAAGAGGAACGCTGTTGTGGGTCTCCAGGCTGTAGATATGGCCATCGAGACTTGGAACTAGGGACTCTGCCGTGGCTCCAAGATTGATTGTCGCGTCTGAATCCTGCTGGAATGAGGAGGAACGATGTTGTTGTTCTCTCGAGATGCAGATGTTGCCATCGAGACTTGGCTCTCTTTCTGATGGAGCCTGGTGAGATGATATGGTTCTCTCTTTGTTTGCGCCCCTGGATTGTATACAGGGATCAATATGATCTCACTTGTAGGGTAAAAGTTTCATTTCATATGTATATTTTTTTGTTTTCTTTCCGCGATGCTCTATCATTTCAGCTTTTTGTATCGCGAAAGTCGCGATTGCCCAATCATTTCGGCTATTTTTCGCGGCGCCTAATCATTTCGGCTGTTTTTCTTTTTACTCGCTGCTTTTTATTGCGAGTTGCCTAATCATTTCGGCTATTTTGTATGCATATATTTTTACTTATTGATTTTGTTGCAAGTTGTCCCATCATTTCGGCTATTTCATATGTATTTTTGGCTCACTGATCTTTATCGGGAGTGTGGAACTTGGAATCTGATGCCAATCTTAGCATCAGCATCGCTACGACTGGAATATTGCCAGGAGCGAATCATCATTAGGCATGAAAGGACTTGGTATTTGATACCGATTTAGGCATCAGCATCACTACAATTGGGACATTGCCAGGAGCGAATCATCATTTGCCTCTGTCGATGTCGAACAAAGGTGGCTTAGCAAACAGGGTCAGGATCCTGTTGATTAAGGCTTTTTGACTTTACGAGCCGTAAGGGTCTCATAAAGGTATTTCTCCCTACGAGTCGTGAAGATCTCGTAGGTGCATTTTCTCCTTAGGAATCGTGAGGATTCCTAAGTGTGTGTTCTCATATAAGTCGTAAAGATCTTACAAGAGTGTTTTCTCCTTATAATTCGAGAGGACTTACAAGTGTCGTTCGCCATATGAAGATATCCCTCGTCAGTGGTGGGACTCTGTTGGGGAAACGTTTATTTGTGCCCGTGGATTGTATACAAGGGTCAATATTGAACCGCTTGTAGGGCAATCTGGGAAAGGTAATGGCTTAAGAATAGGTTCAGATCCCAGTAGCTTAAGGCTTTTGAATCTTATGAGCCATAAGGGTCTCATAAGAGGGTTCTCCTTATGAGTCATGAAGATCTCGTAAGTGTAATTTCTCCTTAGGAATCGTGGGGCTTTGATCAGTCGAAAATATTGCATTTTTAACACATCAATTTCCCTACTATTTGCAATCATCTAAAGGTGTTCGGTATGAATATAGCACATATTAGCAAATTGTCTGTAAAATACCAAATAACATGTGTTATACTTTATAACCGGCACTTTGAGGGAAATTGAGTGTTTATCATTGCATGCATCATCTTTGTATAGCGCAACACTTGTCTCGAGAATCTGTGCAGGAAATTCCAGGAAAAGAGCCGAAACTATGAAAAATGCTGATATAAATACGTCAAGTCTTTGACCTGAGATCTGGCAGAAATCAAGAAAGAAATATGAGATTCCACACATCAGAAAAGTGCCACAAAGTCAGCACTAGAATTACCTGAAAGTTTCATGCCCCAAGGCCATTAAAGAGCCATGGATCCGCGCCCGTAGGGCCCTATTGGCGGCGGATCCGCGGCTATATGGTGACGTCATCGCTTCACATTTCTCCACGTGCTTTCTCATAACGGCCAATGCTTTCAGAAGACTCCAGATGACCACGTGGCTTCTTCTAGAAGGCTCTGCATAACAAACTCACTCTAGAATATTCCTTGCAACAACCTTCTTCTAGAAGGCTCTCTCCAACAACCTTCTTCTAGAAGCCTCCTTATAACAACCTCATTCTAGAATATTCCATCCAACAAACTTCTTCTAGAAGATTCTTTCTAACAACCTCATTTTGGAGGGAAAATTCAAATGAGCTAGTTCATTTTGGAGGGAAAATTCAAATGAAGTGGTTCATTTTGGAGGGAAATGTTGTTCATTTTGGAGGGAAATTTGAATTTGAATTGTAAAAGGGAGGTAATTATAAAATGAGATCTAGATCTAAGGTTTTGAGGTTGTTCATTTAGTGAGCTAGTTAGTTAGTGGTTAATTTTGGAGGGAAAAATTGTAGATCCAAATCAAATTCAAATCAAATTGAGTGACACAATTTGATAAAAAAAATCAAGATCTATCGAGTGCCGATTCAAGCAAGAAGCCATCAACCTTTTAGAAGCCACGCCGATCTTCAACCAAGCAAGTGATCCACGACGATCCGCGACTCACGGAGATGGTGCGGAGCTAATTCGACGATCGAGTTCTTTCCTCAAATTCTTATAGTTCTTGAGCAAATTGTAACGGAATTGTTGAATAATAAAAGATGAAATTTCTTTATCTTGCTTATCTTTATATTTGAGCATTATGATGAGTTTTCGATTCTTGATTGATTTGTTTGTTATAATGTTTGAGTAAAAACTCCGCTCGTGGAGGAATCGAGAGAATAGATAGATAATGATGATTACAATCTTGAAACGATTCTTAAGTCCTATGAGTTTTGTAAACTCTAGAAAATTGAATCACCAACAACCTAGTTTTGAGCGAAATGCTTTATTGAATGTTTTCGCTCTTAATTAGAGATCAACGGTTGGTGATTGAATTTCCTAGAGGCTAGAATTTGAATGATAATCAACGAAAGGACAAGGGATGATGATGGAGAAACCCTAGTTTCTTCAAGAGATCCCTAATCCTCGTTGATCATCATCGATTTAGCAACAAATCATCAATGGATAGGAATACGTAATCACAAGTCTTCATCCTCACTATAGATTCGATCGATTCCTACGAGCTTCATTACAAATCTTGATAGTTCATTAGATTTGGACATCTTCTAGAATTTTATTGATTCTTGATCTTTAGATCTAGTCTTTACTATTCTTGAAACTAAATTTCAAAATTCTTGAATCAATTTTCTTGCAATTTTTCTTTTATATTTTCATTTCGACTCATCTAAAACGAAAGCGAGCAAAACACACATCTCAGTGGACGATCCGTATTCATTAATGCGCTAAATCGACACCGTTAATTGATTGCGGTATAAATTTCTTTGGTTGTGATTTCTATACATTTTCTACCTACACACCGAGAATCAACCAATCAAATGGCGCCGTTGCCGGGGATGTGTGCTTTTGTTTGCTTTTGTTATTTGAGTTGAAAAATTATTATTCCATCAAATTTTCATCCAAGATTCGCTTCAATTGCTTAACGATTAGTGTTTGAATTTTTGCGAGGGAATCTGGAATCATTTCAGCAGTGTGATCAAGATTCAGAGAAGATCTGAAGAATCCAGAGAAGCACAGGGACCTACAGGAAAATTTCCAAACCCTAGTTCCCCCAGAGCACCGCGGATCCGCGGCCATTGTGAGGTTTTTGCGGCGGTACCACCGCCGTTTAGGGCTTGCACTGTTCCAAAATTCTCAGGTCTGCTCTCTGTGTTCCCCTCTTCTCTCTGATCTTGTCCAATAATCAATTTCTTGCAGGATTCTTTGCAAAATTCAGTGCTGCTAAAAAATAAATTTGTTGCGATTCTTGAAATTGGTTGTTTGTATATATTAATACGGAAATTAAGGGGCACGATCAAATTCAGATTAGGTGGGGAGTTCATTACCCTTCCTAAGCCCCGGAAATCACAAACTTGCATCCTCATCACCCTCATTAATTAAAAAAATATCTAGACATGACTCTAAGGACCGTCGCGCTCACCTAGGACAGAAGAAGGTCGTGGATAATCTATTGGTTATCCGCGTTTCTTTTGTGGTGTCTAAGGCAAGTGTGTCTAAGGCAAGTGGTTACTTAATTAGGCCCACTACTTACGTAGTGAAGAACCTCCCACTTACCTGGCCACAGGAGGGACAAAGAGGTAGTAGAGGATTTATCCTGCGATTTGTCTTCTGGAAGTCTAGGAGCGGTCTAGAGACTTGACCAAGGTGACCATTAGATAATAGGGTTGATTGTGCATGTTTGTGTGAACTTTCAAAAATCCGTCCTTCTTTAAAAAAACAAACCAATTAATTTCTCCCCCCTTTCCCTTTTTACCCTTTTCCCCCCTCTTCTCTTCTTATAATAGATGACCCGAACAGAAAAACTCTTGCCGAGTTTTGTTGTCCACAACCAGATATTACATGTTTTCGTAATCCCTTCGGTATACCGTATGGCTCTTCCATGTCCATAAGAGATCATATAGAACAAGCAGGAAGAAACAGTTGGCCACCTCAGTCTAGGTCCTATCAACCGTACCCTAATTCTACACCTGTTTCAGTTGATACTCCGAGTGAGGAAGCCCCTAGACGAATGTCCATTGCTGAGCATATAGCGAGGGCTAGAGGCCAAAGTTTCAACCCGGATCAATATCAACCATCAACTCCACTTTCCAAAGAAGAATTCCATAATCGGTTTATGGCATGTATGATGTCCAATAACCAACTGACAAACCAATATCAAAATTCTTCTTATCATAATGTTGACCCGACTCCTACCCAATTTTCACAACTATTCTGTTCCTATCAATCCAATCCGACTTTTCCACTTCTCTAAACGGTCCTTCTAATCAGCCATTTAGGAGTTTTAACTGTCCACCAGAATTTCAATCTTATCCTGAAACTCCTTATCGACCAAAATCTATTCTTGAGCAGACATTAGAGAAATATGTGGAATTGACGAACCAATTTAGGAAGGTAACAACAGAGTGGATGCAAGCAAATAATTTAGAACCAGCCCAAAAATTTTCAGTACATAATTCGGGCATGGGACAAAATGAGAATTTGGGTAGTGAGAGAGAGCTGTACACCTTTCCTAATCAACCATTCCTTTTCTAAACTGAAATCCACAACTCCAGTTTCACAGATTCATCGAGTGCACCAAAGGATTCACCAATTGACTATAGAATGTATGAGAAGTTGTGTAATAATACGATGTTTGATTTACCCGACTGCGAAGGGTCCATTCCAAGTGAAACCATGCCAAAACTTTGTGATCTCTACACCTCTACTCTTGAACCAAAACTGATTGAAAACCATACTTTTGATGAGGTGTTTGAGAATGTTAGCCTTCACTTGAATGAGGTGATTGACGTTAAGGATATATTGATTGATGAACCCGAAATTTTAGATGAGTTTGTCCCACCAATTCATCAGATCCTTTCACTTCCTTGTGATCATCATCTTGAGCCTTTAATTCTTCCCGAACCCCAAATAGGTCTTGAAGTTGTTGATATTCGTATACCCGAAGATCAGACCGAAATTAAGCCTTCATCTCCCACATCTGGTTTAGCAACACTCGACACATCGATATGTTTACCCATTTCATCTTCCACTCTTTCTGGTTCTTCTTCTGTCCCTGAAATGATAGTGAATGTTGATGAATCACAATCCGTTAGTACAAGTTCAACAATCCCAGAAAGCCAACTTGATTTGGATATTTTTGAAAATGAGGTAGATGAGTTTTTCACCTCCACATATTTTGACAAATCAAGTAGGATAAATTCTAGCACAAAACTTTTTGACAGCAAAATGTTTGATCACATCATCGATGAAAGTTTTGAAGAAATTTTTGCCGACGAACTTGAATTTTTAAACAATACGGACTTTGTGATTGATCAACCTCAAACTATAGAAGTTGAACCGCCACCACTCCTTCTTCCTAATCATTCACATTCATCCTCATTTTTTCTTTTCTCTAATTTAAAATTCAAACCCTTTCCAGACCACCTCTTATCTCTTCCCCACTTTTTCTTGACTCGATACAACGCATTCTTCCACCAACCTATACGCTTTACTGATAAAATCTTTGAATGGTTGGTATTAACTTTTGGTCTTTGTAAAGTCTTACTTTGACCAAATGACTCACCCCCTCTTAAAATGCTTCAAATTGTCTAACTCATGTTTGAGGGGGGTGTATTTTTGGCTCTTGAAAATAACTGTTGTCCTCAAAATTGTGAGCCAAAAATAAGTTTGGGGGAGGATTTTCACTTTAATATATTTTGCTCCCGTTAATAAATGCCCTCCCAAGCTTACAGGTTTTTGAGGTTTAGCAGATAGCAACAGCGAGGACACTGTTGAAAACAAGTCTGGGGGAGGTTTGTGCTTATTTTCGCATCACTTCGTATACTTCGCATAAGCACAAAACATATCATTTAAAAATTAAAAAAAAATTTAAAACCTATAAAAATTTAAAAAATTTCAACCAAAAAAAAAATATTTTTGTACATAAACAAGATAATAAAATATTAGATAGTGAAAAATTACATCCAAAAGATTGGAAAAATTTAAGAAAACCTAGAAAATTAGAAGTTTTCTTAAACGAACTAGTAATAAGTAGTTATGAGCCGTTGTCCCAAGGGTTAGTAAGATGAAGGAAGTCACTAATCTGAGAATAAAAATAAGTCTGAAAAATAGTTCCTATTCTGGAAGCCAAACATTTGAACGTTGATACCCTACTATACGCACTTACACACGTCTTGAAACTCAGGATAGTAGAGGATACCTTGAAATGCTCTTGTCTAAAAGCCAAATTATGAAAGAAATAAAAAATTGAATAAAATATAAAATGGTGAGAAAAATGAACACTGGTTTTGTTATCGCCAAGGCAGCAATAAAAAAATATAGCGAGGGTGCTTCATCACCTAGTGCCTTAGACCAACTGGTCTGGGAGTCACTGCTAAGCCTTAGGTGGTGCAAGACGAGAAAAATACCAATACACCTAATAAGCAAGCACATGAGTAATCGGTCGGTTAGTACCTCAAGAAGTATTAACGGTCGCATGAAAATGTGTGAGCAAATCCATATATTCATCAAATCAAAAAGTACTGAGGCAGATGGATAAGAGTATGATAGCTTGAATTGAATTCTCCGGGTGTAGGGATGTTCTTTACACACACGCAGGGTTATATGATCGATGTTTGGAAGAAAGATAGGAATGAAGAATAAAGACAATGTTTTATTGAGGGATGATGTGATTTCTGACATCTTTTCATGACTATTAAGATAGGGCTCATGACAACCGAAAAGCTAGTGTAGTTGGAAACTCTAATTTTCAAAACTTTTCTTTTGCGATTCTTATCTTTAAATGTAACTTTCACGGTCTTCCTTTTATTATTGGATTTTGTCGGTGCAATCCGCTGAAAACCCTTAGGAGACAACACTCCTCCTACTAGGGACACCTAGAGGTTTAAAGGCTTGTTGCACGTGCTCAGTGCAATCGTGTTGCCTACGAAAGTGTGCTAGTTAGTTTTTTCTTTTTCTTATATTTTCTCCTTCTCTTTCTAATAAAACAGTTTGCTCGAGACGACCAAAATTAAGTTTGGGGGAATTTGATCGGTCGAAAATATTGCATTTTTAACACATCAATTTCCCTACTATTTGCAATCATTTAAAGGTGTTCGGTATGAATATAGCACATATTAGCAAATTGTCTGTAAAATTTCAAATAACATATGTTATACTTTATAACCGGCACTTTGAGGGAAATTGAGTGTTTATCATTGCATGCATCATCTTTGTATAGCGCAACACTTGTCTCGAGAATCTGTGCAGGAAATTCCAGGAAAAGAGCCGAAACTATGAAAAGTGCTGATATAAATACGTTAAGTCTTTGACCTGAGATCTCACAGAAATCAAGAAAGAAATATGAGATTCCACATATCAGAAAAGTGCCACAAAGTCAGCACTAGAATTACCTGAAAGTTTCATGCCCTAAGGCCAGTAGGGCCCTATTGGCGGCGGATCCGCGGCTATATGGTGACGTCATCGCTTCACATTTCTTCACGTGCTTTCTCATAACGGCCAATGCTTCAAGAAGACTCCAGATGACCACGTGGCTTCTTCTAGAAGGCTCTGCATAACAAACTCACTCTAGAATATTCCTTGCAACAACCTTCTTCTAGAAGGCTCTCTCCAACAACTTTCTTCTAGAAGCCTCCTTATAACAACCTCATTCTAGAATATTCCCTCCAACAAACTTCTTCTAGAAGATTCTTTCTAACAACCTCATTTTGGAGAGAAAATTCAAATGAGGCAGTTCATTTTGGAGGGAAAATTCAAATGAGGTGGTTCATTTTGGAGGGAAAGGTTGTTCATTTTGAAGGGAAATTTGAATTTGAATTGAAAAGGGGAGGTGATTATAAAATGAGATCTAGATCTAAGGTTTTGAGGTTGTTCATTTAGTGAGCTAGTTAGTTAGTGGTTCATTTTGGAGGGAAAAATTGTAGATCCAAATCAAATTCAAATCAAATTGAGTGACACAATTTGATAAAAAAAAATCAAGATCTATCGAGTGCCGATTCAAGCAAGAAGCCATCAACCTTTTAGAAGCGACGCCGATCTTCAACCGAGCAAGTGATCCACGACGATCCGCGACTCACGGAGATGGTGCGGAGCTAATTCGACGATCGAGTTCTTTCCTCAAATTCTTGTAGTTCTTGAGCAAATTGTAACGGAATTGTTGAATAATAAAAGGTGAAATTTCTTTATCTTGCTTATCTTTATATTTGAGCATTATGATGAGTTTTCGATTCTTGATTGATTTGTTTGTTATAATGTTTGAGTAAAAACTCCGCTCGTGGAGAAATCGAGAGAATAGATAGATGATAATGATTACAATTCTGAAAAGATTTTTAAGTCCTATGAGTTTTGTAAAATCTAGAAAATTGAATCACCAACAACCTAGTTTTGAGCGAGATACTTTATTGAATGTTTTCGCTCTTAATTAGAGATCAACGATTGGTGATTAAATTTCCTAGAGGTTAGAGTTTGAATGATAATCAACGAAAGGACAAGGGATGATGATGGAGAAACCCGAGTTTCTTCAAGAGATCCCTAATCCTCGTTGATCATCATCGATCTAGCAACAAATCACCAATGGATAGGAATACGTAATCACAAGTCTTCATCCTCACTATAGATTCGATCGATTCCTATGAGCTTCATTACAAATTTTGATAGTTCATTAGATTTGGACATCTTCTAGAATTTTATTGATTCTTGATCTTTAGATCTAGTCTTTTCTATTCTTGAAACTAAATTTCAAAATTCTTGAATCAATTTTCTTGCAATTTTTCTTTTATATTTTCATTTCGACTCATCTAAAACGAAAACAAGCAAAACACACATCTCAGTGGACGATCCGTATTCATTAACGCGCTACATCGACACCGTTAATTGATTGCGGTATAAATTTCTTGGGTTGTGATTTCTATACATTTTCTATCTACACACCGAGAATCATTCAATCAGGATTCCTAAGTGTGTTGCTCATTTGTGAGTCGTAAGGATCTCACGCAGGTCGTTTTCTCCTTACAAGGTCGAAAGAACCTTGCAAGTGTCTTTTAACGAGATTGCGCCCTTTCGGATTTTCACAAACTCGCCGGTAGTCCTGCTGTTTTTACTCACGGAGCCCTTTCAGGTTTTCATCCGTGCCCATTTTTCTTGTAGACGTACCTTTTTTTTAACCACGTCAGCCCGGGACGCCGCGGGTTTGTATTAGTTTAATGACGTTTCGGTCATTTGTTCATAGGTCCGAGATTTTTCAGGCAACGTACGATTACACAGCTAGATTTTCTCGCAAATCTTCGCATCTTTTGTGTCGGAGGTGGATTCCTTGAAGAGAGGGCTGAGGGCGATTTCTTCGTCAGAGTCGCTTCCAAAGGTGATAACTTGTGATCTCTTGGTGTTGACTCTGTGACAGTTGCCAGCAGCTCTTTTGCGCTCATCTGTCATGCTTTTCTGTTCCCGACGAGCCTTACGTTTCATTCGTTGAACGTGTTGTCGGTGGGCAACATATCCCTGCCACCACTTTTTAAAGGCAATGCACTCCTCGGTAGGGTGTGCAATCCTCTGATGGTATAAGCAGAAGTTAGGATGTATGTCCGCTTCATCCAGATGTATACCGCCAGGAGAATTCTCTCTGAAAGAGGGCAACTTCATTCCTATTGACAGGGCCCTAGCGAATCGTTTCCTTACTTTAAGCTTGCTTTTGCTAGCGATAGGGATGCTTCGATCCGGTTGGGGTGCCTCGACCTTTTCATTCAGTCGTCGACGTTTGGCTTTTTCGAATATAGCCAGTTCGCGCTCTCGATTGGCTTTGCTTTTCTGACGGACTTCATTCAATAGCAAATCGATCATCTCGTCAGACGGTTCCAAGGGTTTTGGCTTCGATCCTTCCCCCAGCTCTTTTATGCTGTCTTCTATCACCAAGTGAGATTCTTTGTTAGTTAACGCCGAATGAGAGACCATATGGCAACTTGCCACATAGTCCTGAGATTCTTCTGACGAGTCATCCCCGTCATTATTGTCGTTATCTCCGCTCTCAAGGATATTGTTGAGTAATTCTTGGAGTGTGACCGGGGTCCGCGCCTTCTGGTTATATTCCTCCAGCGCGTCAATATGCTTTTGCAGATCCGTGCGCTTGTCATCAGGATTCACTGGCTTTTTCTTCTTTTTTGAAGACTTTAACGGCTGGGCCTGAGTGTTTTGACCATCGCTACCAATTCTCGGCATCGGGCGCAATTTTAGCATTCCCTCAATGATCTCAGGCTCCAGCGGGCTTTTCCACCTGATTGCCGGGCATGTGTGAAGATCCTTCAGCATTCTTTTCGTCTTGGCTGAAAGAGCGACCTCCCATGAAGCTTCTTCTATAAAAGAGCACGATGCCCCGGTGTGTCCACCCTTTTAGGAGTGTGCTGTTGTGGCGGATTCACCTTCCAGTTTTCGGATAGCGCGAACTTGCCCTGTTGGTATTGGTCTTCAACCCAGTTTTCGAAGACGTAGCAGTCTTCAATCGAATGGCCCAATACTCGGTGGTAGGGTCAGTAATTAGGATCGTTGACGTCGTTCGGTCGTGTTGGGTGTCTTGACTCCGGTAGAGTGATGAGCCCATTGCGCACTGCCAGTTCAAACAGTTTCCTTGTTTTATCCCGGGGAAATGAGTAAGGACGTCTCAACTTCTCATCGAGAGACAGCCGCTTGTTGCTTTGGCGAACAACCGGTCTCGGGCCACTCGGTTGTTGTTGAGCATTGGCGAAGAAGATTGCTTTCCCTTTGCCCTTTTCATTCCGAAGCTCCGACTTCGAAGGGGAAGGCCTATGGCCCATCTGGTCCATTTGGGCTAGCTTTTCAATCAAGGCCTAGAAGATAGTCGGCTTGAAAAACATCATGAATTGGGATATGGTCGCCTGCGGATCGAGGGTTCCCACGAACATGCCTACTGCAGGCGCCTCTTCGATGCGTTTTTCGCACTTCGACCATAGATTCCGCCACCGTATCGTGTACTGGGCCCATGTTTCACCTGGCTTCACCCTGGCATTGATCAATGCCGTTATTGGGGTGCGTTCACTAGCACTCGCGAAACGCTGGGTGAATAGTAGCTCCATCTCTACAAAGGTTTTGACGGAGTCGTTGGGAAGCTCCGAATACCACTCGAACGCTGTCTTTGACAAGCTACCAACGAATTGGCGAAGCAATAGTTTGTCATTGCCTCCAGTGTTGCCGCATAAGGCTCTGAATTGAGCGACGCGCTGATGCGGATTTCCCGTCCCCTTGTATACGTGGAACTTAGGAATCGTGTATCCTGGCGGATACTTGATCTGATCGTACCATCCTGGATATGGTCGACCAGTTCTGACGACTTGGCCAGTTATTTCATTTGCTTGATGAGCCCGTATTTGCTGAGCTATATAATCATCCAGGGTAGCTTTTGAGATGGTCTCCTCTTTGGCTGCTGAACAAGCCGAAAGGGGGTTTGACGTCTCCGCTTGATCATCTTCGAGGATAATCGGAAGATCTTCAGCTGGAGGGTCCGGCTGGATCATCATGCCCACCATATCCTGAAATAGAAGGGCCATTTGTTTTATATTGGCCGCTTGTTCTACGGCCTCTTTGTCCTTCTTCTCAAGCATTCTCCGAAGGAATTCGGCATCAGTTTCCTGCTCACGGCGCTGCTCCGAAGATGTTTCCGGGCTTGCTTTCGGTCCCGTAAGTGCGACCATAGCTGTTAACATTTCTTGGAGCTTCTGTTGTTGCTCTTGGGCCTTTGTTACGGATCTAGTGAGTGGTTGATGGCCCGTAGAGATACGACTATCCTCTTTTCCGAATGCCATATAAACAGTGTGCACCACCATGCCCCCAGACTTGGTGCGTTTGGGTTCAGTGGTCTTGTGATTCATCGCAGACTTAGGGATTTTCTTTGGCCTTCTCCTCTTGTGGGCGGTCGAAGTTGAGGGGGCCGTTGCAGTAGGCACCCAAGTAGC
The DNA here is from genome assembly GCA_030015575.1 of Agapanthus africanus. NCBI lineage: Eukaryota > Viridiplantae > Streptophyta > Magnoliopsida > Asparagales > Amaryllidaceae > Agapanthus > Agapanthus africanus. The sequence goes on from JASDDO010000024.1 coordinate 260,972,119, forward strand.
TGTCGCCTTCTGTGGCTTGACAGGATGGTCCTCTTCTCACCGAACCTTCATCTTTTCCTGTCAGCGGGAGTAATCTGGATCAATCATCAAGTTTTGGACTTGACGCCAAACTTTATAAATTTTAGAGGACAGCCGCTGAGGGGGCTGCTCCAGCTTCGCCTTTGTAGCGTTTTCTATTGGTGGAGGAGATTTCTTCAGCACGGCAGTTGGCGAATTTCGGCGCACCTTGTTAAGTAGTTCAAAGCTGTTCCCAGTTGGAACAGCAGCGTCAACTTCCACCATTAGCGCTGGCGGAGTCAGTCCAGAAGGAGAGTTGCCCCCAGCCTTCCTTACTCGGCGCTAGTGGCGACGTCGAGCGTGTTGAGCCGTTGGGATTGTCTCAGCTGTAGGGGTGACTTACTCATGCCCCCTATCGAAGGCAGACTTCCGAGCAGGGGAAGCAGCCTTGACGATTTCGTCTGGAATAGGAGCTGAAACAGTCAGTCTTGTAAAGACCGACCCTTTGGCAAGAAAAGCCGCCTTGACAACTTCATAAGCAGGAATGGTTATCCGCTTAGGGATAACCCTTTCTGGTATCGCAGGCTTCTTCATGGGCCCAAAAGAGCCTTGGCTCAGTCTGTCAAAGACTGAGGCGTTAGAGCTGGATGACCCATTGAGAGGGGCCGCAGTAGTTGTGAGCCGATTAAACACCGAGCTCTTCGGAGATTCTTGCAATGGTACAGGAGCGTTGAAGCTTGTTGGCGGGATCATGGTCCCGAAGAACAATCCAGTGGTGGCCTGAGTCACCTGTTCCACCGGCAAAGCGAAGATGGAGGCCGCTTGGGGCCCGTAAATCACTCCTCCAGACGGGACGGAGCGAGAGTTGCAGTTGCAGTTAGTGCAGTTTGAAGCCATTGATCTTTTGTTTTCTGCACGGAGCAAGACACCAAATCTTAGTATCTCGAATCCACAGACAACCATAGCAAACCACGATTCGTTTGCGAACACGACACACGAAGTGTGGAGTGGAAAGAGGAAGAGGTCCCACCGGACGTGCCAGAATCTGTTCTCATCCAAAACACAGAGACGCGACCGCGTAGGTTCGTCTTGCCTGAATTTTTGGACAGATGCTAATTGGTGCTATCCGTCCACCTCTCCAAAGATGCCAAGTTGATTTATGACACCATGTATCGGAGATTTAGACGGATACGGCCAATGTAGCAGACTTCGTCAGATTCCCCCTCGTTGAGGGGTTTTTGATTGTGGGGACGCTCTTCCCTGCAGACGCAAGCCCCTGCAGTTAATTACGCTACCGCATCACGAAAACAACTTTCTCCTTCTCCAGATGGTCACTTCGTGTCATGGGTGTTTGTTTTGTTTTTGGTTGCCCGTGGATTGTATACGGAGACTAATTTATGTTGTCGCCCGTAGGGCATGGATTAGTCCAAATCCGTATCTTCTTAGATTTGGGTTTGGGGTTAGGTTTAAGTATACGTTAGTCTCATTTGAGACTAAGATCAACTTAAACGTTTGTTAAGGATACGTTAGTCTAATTTTAGACTAAGATCAACTTAACAGTTTGTTAAGGACACGTTTGTTTAATTTTAGACTAAGGTCAACTTAACCATTTGTTAAGGATACGTTAGTCTAATTTTAGACTAAGATCTACTTAACAGGATCATTTAGATCCAACAAAAGAGCATTTGGGCTCTATTGTTTTAGTTTAGGGACTTTGCGGTCAATTAGTTTAAGGACATTACGGTCCAATGTTAGTTTAAGGACATCTCGGTCTAATATTAGTTTAAGGACATCTCGGTCCAAGGTTAAGGACATCATAGTCCATGAGTTTAAAGACCTCACAGTCAAGGTTAAGGACATCATAGTCCATGGGCTTAAGGACCCTACAGTCCGAGGTTAAGAACATCATAGTCCATGGGCTTAAGGACCCCACAGTCCGAGGTTAAGGACATCATAGTCCATGGGTTTAAAGGGACCCCACAGTCCGAGGTTAAGGACATCATAGTCCATGAGCTTAAGGACCCCACAGTCCGAGGTTAAGGACATCATAGTCCATGGGCTTAAGGACCCCACAGTCCGTGGAATGAATGGTTAACGGGATCCGCCACCTCTCTGAAGATGTTGAAGGATTACAACGACAAATATCAGAAGAGTGAAGAGATGTACCCTTGAACCAATGTTGATTGGGAGATCTGTAAGCCAATTTGGGACTAAGATCAATTAATTGGATTATGAGCACATGGGCTCAGTTAAATCTGAATTGAGGACTTACGGCCAACTTGGGCTAAGTCCAATTAAGTTTGAAATGTTGGCCCTTTGTTGGACTGTTAAACATTTGTCTGGGTTCAGCCCTCCTATTATTTAGCAATGCTAAACAAGGGTTTGGGGGGCTCTGACAACACTTTGTCTTTTACTGGGCACTGACTATTCATCATGGCTCTGGGGTTTTATTTTGAATGTCATATGAAACGATCAAGTTTGGAAGAATGCAGTTGGGGTTCAATCAAAGGAGAGATCTTGTCTCTGGAAAACCTAGCTGATTTTGGGCTAAGACTGGTTTGAAAATAGTGTTAAACACTAACACATATTTGACGATCATGTGTTCCCACGTGATGCACTTAAAATAGTGTTAAACACTAGGGACGAAGCACTTAAAGTAGTGTTAAACACTAAGACTGAAGCGCTCACGCGGGGTCACGTGAGGCGCCTGATGAATGGGTCTTGCCTATGTTATTTGTTATCAGAATATTCACAGAAGTGTTAAACACTTAATCCTAACGGCCATCACGTGTGGGCACGTGATGGGTACCCATGCATTGATTATTAAAGTGTTTATTAGGGGTCACGTGGGGACACGTGAGGGCGCCCAAAATTGATTCTGCCCTTGCTTAGTTCTTTTATTTTGGGGAATTTATCTAAGGGTCACGTGGGCACACGTGAAGCATTGCCTCCAAGCTTATTCTTTCTCATTTTGAGAAATCTGTTTAAGGGTCACGTGGGGGCACGTGAGGCATTGCCTCTGGGCTAATTCTTTCTTATTTTGAGGAGTCCATTAAAGGGTTACGTGGGGGCACGTGACTGTTCTTGTTCGTTCTCCTCTTATCATTGAAAAAAGGGGGTCACGTGTTGCCACGTGATTAGGTTTACATGCATGGACAGTTTAAGTCCTTTGATTGAGAATTAAATTCTTTTATAGGGTTAAACCCTAATTTCATTTTAGAGGAATTAAATTCCCATGTGTTTTGAAAGAATTAAATTCTTATGTAGGGTTAAACCCTAATTTCATTTGGAGGAATTAAATTCCTATGAATTTGGGAGACTTAAATTCTCTAAACTCAATTCTCGCTCTAAGTTTTGGTTCTACATGACAGAATCTCCCCGATGAGAATTAAATTCTCAACTTGTGGGGAGATCTGCTTCTGCAGATGTTCAACCAAAGGAATAACTAAGTTCTTATTCAGAAGAGTTAAACTCTTAAATTGAGAATTAAATTCTCTTTTTGTTTTATAGAGCATAGATCTCTTTCCCCTTCTCACCTAGGGTTTCTTTCCTTTGAAGAGATCTTCTTTTCTCTCTTGAGAATTAAATTCTCCTCTCTTTTTTCTCTCTGTTGTTGTGTTTCTCTCCCCAGAAAAAAAATCTCTCCTCTTCTCTTCTTGGCTCTTATTTATAGGAGAAAGAAAAGGATCAGTTTGTTTAATCAATCTTTCATTGAAAGATTTTGGTTGTTTTTGTAACCAACCTGATCTTTTAGATCACTCAGTGAATTTTATTCACCATCGGATTTTTAATCCAAAAGATCTTTTATCTGTTATTTCTGGCAAATTTCAGGGAAATTTTTTCTTGTATAAAATCTTCCATAAATTGGTGATTTTTAATCACCATTGGATTATTAATCCAACGGTGCTCCATTTTACAGAGCACCATCTTTTTTGTTTGGAAAGATTTAGAGAAATATTTTTCCAGTTAGGGTTTTTGATTCCCTCTTAATTAGAATTTAATTCTATTAATTCATAGATCTTTAGGAACCCATCACGTGTTGGCACATGACCCCCTGACTAAGCATTTGACCAGAATTTAATTCTGTTGTTTTAAAGAACTCAGGAATTATCACGTGTCAGCACGTGACCCTTGGTCACGTGTTGGCACGTGATTTCCCATTGGGATTTTTCCTTGTTATTTTATTATACCTTTAATTCTTTTCGGTGGGTTTAAAGGCCCATCACGTGTTGTCACGTGACCCCTCTGATTAATTATTTCCAATTATTTATTTTATTCAGTGCCTACAGGCTTTGCCTGTAAATGGTCATGTGTCTGCACGTGATGCCCGGTCACGTGTGGGCACGTGATGCCTCATAATTTTTGATCCCGGATGAATTATGAGGCCCATAATATATCAAATCGAAGGATTTTTCAAGCCACTTTCGATACCATCAGAATTTAGCTATTTCTCATTAGGGAGTATGTCAAAATACAGTCCGGAAAATACTGGTTCACATTTACTTGAACGTATCGCTGCCATTTGATACCTTGGGCTCTTTTGCGCAGAAATTTTTTTTGGCGGGAAAAAGCTGCTCCTGTAAAAACAGGAGCTCCTCCATGGGGTCAGTGGAAAAATACGGTTTTAATCTATGCCCATTCACTTTAAAAATATAACCGTTTTTAATATTTTCTATTTCAACTGCTCCATGCGGGTATACATACTGCACCACAAATGGTCATTTCCAATGAGATTTTAGCTTACCCGCATGAAGATGGAAACGGGAATCGTAAAGAAGGACTTGTTGTCCCGGGGTGAGTTTTTCTCAAAATATTTTTATCGTGAAATATCTTAGCGGTTCTTTACTATAACCGCATTATCGTAAGCTTCATCGCGGAGCTCTCTTAGCTCATTTAATTACAGCTTCCGAAAGTTGCAGGCTTGATTTAAATCGAAATTAAGTTCTTTAATGACCCACATTGCTTTATGTTCGATCTCGATAGAAAGGTGGCAAGCCTTTCCAAACATTAGTCGGTAAGGAGATATACCAAGATCAGTCTTATAAGCGGTACGGAATGCCCAAAGAGCATCCGTCAATTTGGTTGACCAATCTTTACGGTTTTTAGAAACTGTCTTCTCCAAAATTTGTTTGATTTGCCTATTGGAAATCTCAGCTTGCCCGCTCGTCTGGGGATGATGAGGCGTAGAAAGTTTATGGTTGATTGAATATTTCCGCATCAAAATCTCGAAAGACCGATTACAGAAATGCGTCACATTGTCACTAATTATAGCGTAAAGGTGTCCAAATCGCAAAAATATATTTTCTTTAAGAAACTTAATGTCACGACCCGAAATATTAGCTCGTGACCAGCACTTAAATCACGCAACGTCTAAAGGCGTAACGTAATTCAAGTAAGCTGAAACCCAGAAATCTAAACCTTTTTAAGAAAATAAAGGAGGTGAAGTTTTGAAATAAAGGTATAATGAAATCAAGTTTTTTTAAATGCATAGAAAGGAACATGAATAATGCAAGTGAAATTTACTAGTTTGAAAACATGTTTCGTCTTTTGAAAATTTGGGCAGCACCTCCTTTGTATATTTTGATCCAAAACCACAAATACACATAATAATAAAGGCATCCCCAAGCGGGAGCTAGCTCTTCACCAAACGGCGGATCCATAACCACGCAAAGCATAAATATAAGTATACGACGCCCAACGGCAAAGTTCACCACCAAAGATAAAATAAATAAGCAAGACATCAACCCCAAATGCGAACATAAAACCCATCGCTCAAGTCTCGCAGCTACAAGTCTTGCTAAGTCTCATCACTTATACAATTTCTAGTTTGAATGATGGAGTTGACTAGATACAATATAAAATACAAATACAAGAGTGGGTACAATACAATGTCCCACCTACCAAGCAAAACACCCAAATGAAGTTATGTGCCAGCGATAACGCTACGGATCCACGCGGTCAACCTGCAAGAACTGTGGCACAACGGGGTGAGTTGCCAACTAGTGAATAGAAAAACATCTACAGTTAGAAATCGAATAAACAATTACTCCTAGGTCAACTATATCATAAAGGTAATACTATGATATCTAGGGTGACCGTATCTACATATGTGCCAATAATATACTCAAGGTCTATCTGTATATGGATATCATCCAATAATATTTCAACGTATGTATGCATGTCGATCTCGTCCAACCATATAATCAATGTATGTATGCATGTAGATCTCGTCCACCCATATAATTAAGGTATGTATGCATGTGGATCTCGTCCACGTGTCAATCACTGACACAACAATATCATGCATGTAAATATCATAAAAGCATATGCATGAAAGTATAAGGATATAAACCAACATGTGTCCCTCGCGACACATCAAAATCATGGAACCTGAGTGCCCAGTATCGACACTCGAAACATCATGAAAACCCGTGTCCAGCATCGACACTTAAATCCTCATATCTCGGGCTCCGTCAGTCCGGATCGGCCCTCGGGCTCCGTCAGTCCGGATCGGCCCATCTCATCTCTTGACTCCGGTCGGTATCTTTCGGATATCCGCCAAGCCCAAATACTATCACCGGTAGATAGTGTTTCCCTGCCAGGCTCACCGTCTAACAATACGAGTCTTCTCGGTCAGGGGTACCTCACCGGATCCACTATATATCCGCAGACGGTGCCTACCGCTCTTCGAATCGGGTTTCATATGCCACTCTCAGAACCGAGAAAACACATGGTGGACGCACTGAAATATCATATCAAGAGAAACTGGGTTTTTAAAACAATACATACTTTGTTTTGAAATAACCACGGTTCTCAAATACAGAAATCTCATGAAAACAGCATATCTCAATGCGTATAATCATAAACCATGATGTATGCGACATGTGGTAGAAATGTAAGCATATCCGTATATCATGCAACATGGAACAGTAATATGCACATATTAAGCGAAAACCGCTCTTTTAAATGATTCCAGTTTTTAAATATATTCTGCGGTTCCCAATTCTCCAAAACCAAAGCCAGCATCATCTATTTATATGCAATAAGTATGTATGTAGGTATGGATGCACAAGTGGTATATACGCAAGTATGAATATACAATATGTATGTGCGCATGTATAGATGTACAAGTAGTATATACGCAGGTATGAGTGTACAATATGTATGTGCGCCAATATGGATGTACAAGTGGTATATATGCAAGTATGAGTGTACAATATATATGTGCGCCAATATGGATGTACAAGTGGTATATACGCAAGTATGAGTGTACAATATGTATGTGCGCCAATATGAATGTACAAGTGGTATATACGAAATTATGAGTGTACAATATGTATGTGCGCCAGCAAGTATGAGTGTACAATATGTATATGCGCCAGTATGGATGTACAAGTGGTATATACGCAAGTATGAGTGTATAATATATATGTGCGCCAGTATGGATGTATAAGTGGTATATACGCAAGTATGAGTGTACAATATGTATGTGCGCTAGTATTGATGTACAAGTGGTATATACGCAAGTATGAGTGTACAATATGTATGTCCGCCAATATGGATGTATAAATCGTATATACGCAAGTAAGTGTACAATATGTGTGTATGCAAGTAAGGTGTACAATATTTATGTACGCAAGTAAGGTGTACAATATGTATGTACGCAAGTATGGCATGCAAGGAGTCATATCATGATGCAGCAATTCTACTATGTAGTGACATGGCAATTATCGATGATGAAGTGTGTGAGCCGGCGTAAGTGTAACATACACATTATCGATAATGGTGTAGGTGTAATAGCACAGGTATATGAAATGCAATGAGAGTGACATGAATACAGTATAAGGTAAATCATCAGCTAAAAGTTATAAGGTATATATATCTAACATGATCGAGTCGGTGAATCTATCAATCGGCATCCAGCCTCACAACATCGCGTACGGTATACTCCATCGTACGACATCCTCTAGTCAAGGGTATGGATCAAATCTCAAGTCAAACTCATCGCATACAGAAAATCATCGAACGGCGGCATATAACCAAAAAGGGATCCTATCAACATATAAGACAATGAGGGTACGGCCTAATGTCACGCACGGCTTATCATTCATGATTCACAACATCCTATATATACCTATATACCTATGTCTCAGGTCACATTCATAACAATCTCGTATCAGGGGACCGGCAAGGTATCAAACATCTCAATCGACTCTCATCCGTATACCAACATATCACCAAGTCATCATATCACATGTCAAATCGTATTCTCTTTTCATCGCATTTATATCTCCCATAAGGTCAATTTTACAAACACATTCTACCTTTACTATAAGCATACGTATTTAATCTAACATACACACCCGAACCATACAAACAGTTTTTGAAAGATGCGAATTGTAGTTTTGAAAGTAGGGGATACGGTGTTTTTAAGGAAAAGATATCATTTGAAAATCCGTAACGTCCCTCAAGGTATCTGTTTAAAAGATGCAATCGATTCTTCGGTTTAGAAATAAGTATGGTTCGGATGACGTATCTACGTCGGCTATCTAGTCCTATAATACCCTAAACGGCAATATCGTCAAACATCTTCCTCAAATTCAATCATCACATATTAGTCGTATCAAAACACTTCTAACTATCATTAGTTTATAATATGGTTTCTATAGCTATCTTATAATTCTAACCCTAGTTTGCTACTCTAGGTTTTCTTAACTATATGCTACAAATCGTTTTCCACCAAAACTTTATGGGGGTGTTGTACGCCATCCACCCGATTTCCCCCGTAGATATAGATCTACTCACTTTGCTTTTTGCTTGCCGAAGTCGATGGCGCCACGCTCTGTCGCCTCGGAATCCACGCGAAGGTACCTATAATAATAACACATATCGCAACGCTATTAAAATCAAGTTCTGAAAACCGAAACGGCACACAGATCGCCTATAGGTTAGAACCTATAGGCCACGCATGCAAAACCAACCAACTATCCCTTGTCGTTGATGTACGAACATCCAACAACCAAATACAAATCCAAATACCAATACTTTTCATTCAAAATATGGAAAACGCGAAAACAACAATATAGGAAAACCACTCCCAGATTTCACTCTAGGCCAAACTAAGAGATTTTGCACATTGGGTTGCTCTAGATATAGGATAACAATGCCACAGAACAAATTTCACCAATATCCACACTGCTCTGGCCGCAAATGATTAAAACTGCGGCCAGAAAATGGGGGGAGGGCTCAGGTCTTCAGGGTACACTCCAGGCTGCCTGCTCATCTCTCGGTATTCGCTAAATAATTTTTCCAGGTCCCCGAGTCACTCCAGATTCCTAAATACCATCACAAAATCCATAAAAACCCGATATCGACACATCTAAGTTCGTATTCCGGGTTCTAAACTCAGTTCCAGGTCTAGAATTTGATCCCTAGGGTCTTGTACAGCCACTACACATCACTAATTCCCCACAATTTCCCAAACCCTTCTCTTGGGATTTCTAAGATCACAATTACACGCAAAATCAATCTCTAAACTACACTATTATGGAAGGAGACTAGAAACTAAACTAAAGGAAATGGATTATACTTCATGGATGTAGCCAAGCAAAACCCTAGCTCCCCAAAGTCCTCGTAATCCAACATTGATGGGTCCAAAGTGTAGATGGTGAAGAGGGAATCAACTTTAATGAAATGGGTTTAGGGTTTTGAGGAGTAATTTGAGATGGATCTAGGGTTGAAGGTGGAGGGAAGTGATGAAGAAGAAGGAGAAGAAAAATAAATGGTGGAGGATAATGTGGCTGCCCCCCTCTCTCTCTCTCTCCTTTATTCTCACCCATTCTCACTAAATTACCCTTTTGTCATTTCTCTTTTCTTTTCTTTTCTCTTTTACAACCAAAGCACAATAATACCCAAAAAATGACACAAATGCAACAACCTGTAACCAAATGCAACATGACATGGTGCACTAGCCATGGAAAACTGTATAAACACATATTTGGCTTAATCGCGATTAGCAGTGCACTAATCGAGTTTTCATCCAAACTGCATATAATAAATATTAAAAATGCCAAATCCTTTAAAAGAATTTTTTAAAATGAATAAATCATTTTAATTTCCATTTATTTCACAATTATCGGTATATATTTATAACCTTTTTCGAAAACCCCAATTTCGCAAATCGGGCAGTTTTGGGGAAATATATTATTTTAATATTAAATTCCAAAAATAATATTTTATATTTTCTGAAATTTACAATCTTCCCCCCTTAAATAAATTCGATCCCCGAATTTAAATTTAAACCCCCAAAATCTAAAACATTTCAATAATCGGCTCAAATCAACGGGGCTCCGAAATCATGGAAAACGCAGAAATAACACAGCGCGTCGCGTGCGCCTGAAAACGAATACGAAATTCAAAATCGAACTCCGTCAAACGTCACGCAAATCATCTGATTGCACGCGTATCCTCAGAGTTACAATAGAGATACAGATATCGAAATCCACTACTGAAATCCAATATACACTAGTTAAATACTATAATACGTGTATAATACGCATCTTTGGAAAACTTTCAAGAATCGAATAAAACTCATGCAAAAAATCTTTTTTAAATCGCCGCGTGAATGCGTAACTCACGACATAAGTGACGGACGTTCATTTGTAAAGTAATAATATATATCCATATATGTTTTGCTAAGTCTACGTTTCGTCATTTTTCAGAATATCCCAAAAGGCTTTCCTTTAAAAACGTTCGTGTCGCTCACGGACACGTAGGAAATAGCGAGATTATAGCTCCTTTTGAAAACCTCTTGTTAAACTTTTTAAATGCATGCAAAGTACTCAGGTACTGTCCTCCGATCAGTCCTGTTTGGACACTATATAATATGGTGCCCAACATGAAAACATGGTGCTCAAGAGCAAAATCAGTCTCAAAAGGCGTATCCAACAATCACGTGCGTCTAATGCGTACGGAAATCAAATCCAAATATAAGTGCTACGAATGTGCACAAAACCAAAACTAAGTGCAACGGGTGTGCACGAAAGCATCTGTCTAGTGCAACGGGTGTGCATGACAACAATATCAAGTGCATCCAGAGTGCACGAAAGCATCTGTCCAGTGCAACTAACATGCACGAATGAAAATCCCAATCGAGTGCATCCGGTGTGCACAAAATTACATCTCATATCATGCGCCCAACATGCGCCAAAATCCAAATCAAGTGCATCTGACATACACAAAAGAAATCTAAATCAAGTGCATCCAACATGCATGAATGAAATCTAAAGCAAGGGCATCCAACATGCACGAGTATAATCTCACTTGAGTGCATCCGATGCGCACAAAATCCAATATCAAGTGCCTAATATGTGCAAAAATCCAACCCAAGCGCGTCAGTCCATATAAATGCCCAGTGCGGTAAAGCGCACGAAAAACGAACGTCAAGTGCAACGCGCACAAAAACCTAAATCTGGTAACACAAATGCTCAAAAACAAAAATCGGGTGCAACCAATGTACGGAGTATAAATCCGGTGCAACCAATGTACGGAGTATAAATCCAGTGCAACTAATGCACGAATACCCGTCCGGTGCAACAAATGCATGAAATGCAAATCTAGTGCAACAAATGCACGAAATGAAAATCTGGTGCTACAAATGCAAAACATGAAAATCTGGTGCAACGAATGCACGAAATGAAAATCTGGTGCGACAAATGCACGAAATGAAAATCTAGTGCAACAAATGCACGAAATGAAAATCTAGTGCGACAAATGCACGAAATGAAAATCTAGTGCAACAAAGGCACGAACACAAATCCGGTGCATCCAGTGCACGAAATACAAATCCGGTGCATCTAGTGCACGAAATACAAATATGGTGCATCTAGTGCATGAAATACGACCACAGTGCATCATGTGCACAAAATACGAATCCAGTGCATGAAATACAAATACGGTGCATCAAGTGGACAAAATACCAATCAATAACTCATACGCATAAAAAGCAACACCGAGTACACCAAGGTGTATCAATCAAAAACGTGTGCAATTATAAGCACAAATCCGCATCAATGCACTACAAGAACATGTGAGCTATACCGAGTGCAAAAATCATATCATCCGTATAAATTCCACGAAATAACACATGCTACGAAGGTACAAAATCGACGTCAATGCAATGGATATGCACAAATCGCAAATCAACACAACGGTGTATAAAATATATCAAGTGCGATAACTATGCGCAAAATGTAAATACCCAGCAGGTGCAGCCATGGTGCATGAAAACAATATCATGAAACCCAATCATCAATACTCAAAACCAAGCGATATAAGCGTGATACTCGGATCACAAACGCAAATCGCAACAAATGAAATTGAGGTACACCACCTACAATGTCGAAAAATGTCGGTGTACCCAAAACTGGCAAAGCAAGAACATCCGCTTGCCTCCTGCTCATGGTCTGGCGTCCTCTGTCTCTGGGTCCTCATTTTCTCCTCGGATTACCAATCTCGCAATCCATCGGCTCATCGACCCAGTCAGGTGTGCTAACGGGAACGATTCCGCTCTGGCACTTCTCTGGTCAACTCTCGGCCAATTATCACGACCACTCGTAAAGCAGCACGTCTCTGGCGTCGGCCTCTGGCCCTCTGAATACACGTCACACATCTGATCCTCGGTGCAAATCTTATTGCAGCAGTGTCCTGGAAGGAACCTGCTCAGGGTCTCTTCCAATCTTGCCTATGCCGAACTATACGGAGGCTGTACTCTTTCATAATCCTTTCTCGTTTTCTGGTCATCTGCGTTCTTAGCATAACATTGATTTGAAGAGGTTTTTACAATCAAAAATATTTTTACCGCGATCAAGAATGGCGTCGCTTGGTAGCTAGCCGGTGAATACGGGTCGGTCCACAGGGATGTTGTGTATTTCCTAATTGTTCTAACGAGTTAATTCCAAATGGTGTTTGGATCTTTATCACTAAAAACTAAATTGACTTAGACTAGGATTAGAAATCTTGCTAGGGTTAGGTTTAGGTTAAGTTTGGAAAGTAAAGATTTCCCACCGCTTTCAATGCCCAAATTTAGATCTCTTTAGGAGTTATGGTAATTATTAATAAAGGGGATTGGAACGATCGGGAAGAAACGATGTTTCTTCCTCTAGGTCCTTGTCCGTCCTTTCTTAATCCTTACCATAAGCTCCATAGAAAACGTGTACAACTAGTCTTTTATACTACGGGATCACCGTTACCTTATAGGTAGGGTGCCGTAGGGAGCGGTATGTGTATGTATGCATGGAGTCCTAATTATTAATATGTGATAGGCAAGAAAGGGGCGCGAGATTTGCATCTCTCAAACCTTCCCTATTCCTAACCCTAACAAGCGAGGAACTACTCGCTCATTAGGGGATCTATGAAAAACATGATTTTTATGAGTTTTTGATTTAAGAGATTAATTATCTAACTACTGCAGATTAATAAAAAAATTCTAATCTAAATTAAACTAGGGCAGAGAACAAAATTAACCTAGGGCAGAAAGAAGAATTAAGAACTAGGGAAAAAATAAAAAAAAATACTTACAAAATTGATGCTCTCAAAACTTGATAGAAATCTGAATTTTATTCAATGAAAAGAGGCATGACCTAAAACAAGTTTTGGGGTTCTATTTATAGAGCATAGAAACCCTAGGATTACAATCGATTCACGCTGCATCTACAATTTTACCCCTAGGAAGAATATTCAACGCACTGCCAGACTTTATGGAAAATTTTCCACCAATACGGGTTCCACACGGCCGTGGATCCGCGGCCAAAAGCTAGGTTTGGCCGCGGTTCCGCGGCCAAGTAGAGAGCTTGTGGCCTGGTGTTTTCTTTTCTGCTTCTTGTTGTCTTTGTCTTCCTGTTTCTTCAGTTGGTTCTTCAGAATGTCTTCTATTTATCTTCCAGATCTCCACAGTGAATAATGTAGTAGACGTTCACTTCGTGTCGAGGTCTTGAACCTTGCGCTGCCTTTGTGCTTTGTGAACTTGTTCATTGATTTTCATTGTCCCTCAAAATGTGGCATGATCAAGATTCCACCATTTATCGGTCGTAGTCTCACTTTGTATCATCTTTTCGTCAATTTCACTGTTTTTCTTCCGAGAACCTGTAACCCGCAATTATGTAGCAGACATGGGTCAAAAACACCTGTTTATTTGTAAAATGTATAAGAATAGGGAATATAATAATGCAAAATTATGGTATGAACAAATACCCCCAAACTTATCTTTTGCTTGTCCTCGAGCAAACCTAGTTTTATTCTCGAAAAAGACCTAGCCTCACTTTCGTAGGGAAACGCGATTGCACTGAGCTCGTGCAACAAGCCGTTAAAGCTCTAGGTGTCCCTAGTAGGAGGAGTGTTGTCTCCTGAGGGTTTTCAGCGGATACTACCCACAAAATCCTATCAATTCGGCTCATTGACTTTTATTCTCCAATTAGGTTTTCTAACAAGAAATTCTATCATCTTCGACTCATAAATTATCCACCCGTATTTTTCACGCTTCCTTATCATTTAACTTAAGATTATATATATTCTGTAGATTTACTTAGCTTTTAGAATCTTTTAAGTTTTCCTTCTAGGGTTCTATCTCGACTTAGGAATTTTTATCATCTCTATTAAAAATATAAGTCATATTCTTTATTCCTATCTCTTATCTAAACCCCAATCACATACCCCTACGTGTGTGTATATATCACCCCTACACTTGGAAATTCAAATCAAGCTATCATACTCTTGTCCGTCGTCCAAAGCACTTCTTAATTAGTGAATTTTTAGATGAATTTTGCTTACACATCCTTCATGCGACCGTTAATACTTCTTGAGCTACCAACAACCGATTACAAAATGTTTTTGCACATTAAAGCGCAATTCCTAGTCTTGCAACATCTAAGGCTTTAGCAGTAACTCCCAAACCAGTTGGTCTAAGGCACTGGGTGATGAAGCACCCTCGCTAAATATTTTTTCTATTTCTTAGCCTTAAGTAATTACAAAAACCAGTGTTCATTTTTTTTATTCACACTTGTATTTTATTGTATTTTTCTTCGTACTAAGAACTTTAGACAAGAGCATTTCAAGGTCTCTCCTACTATTCCAAGTTTCAAGGTTCGTGTTTGTGTAATTTGTAGGGTATATATTTTCAGAGTTTAGACTTAAGCTAGGAATTATTTTTCAAACTTATACTTTAATAAAGATATCAATACTTTCCCTTGTTTTAACTTAGCTCAAGAAGTTAACTAGAAATTTGCTTATTTCTAAATAAACTACAAAGACATATGCTTTCTACCGTTAAATTTTTAGAAAGGTTATTTTTAGGGTTTTTAATTTACTAAGTCTAAGATCTAGTTGTTCCTAACTAGTTAACCTATTTGTCAAACTCAAGTCAATTAAGGCCAAAATTGAATGTTTTAATTTTTATAATTTTTCAAATATTTCAGTTTTTATTTGATTTTAAAATAAGTATGCAAATGCAAAAATATACATATGAATGCAAAGGAAGAAAACTTACCGAGCACACCCCCAAACTTAAACTTGATAGTGTCCTCACTGTCAGGCTACACCAAGAGGGTCGAAAATGTCGGCACTTCCCTGTTTATTATTATTTTTTTGTGTTTTTGTTTTTTTAATGTTATTTTGTATTTATATATTTACAAATGATACACGCCCCCAAACTTATTTGAAATAAAGTGTTGGCAAGAAGATCGGAAATTTGGGGGGGATGGAGGAGAATCAATCGGTGTAGATCGGCTCCTGCAAAAACAGGAGCTCCTCCGACGGGTCCGCAGTGAGGAACGGTTTCAATCGATATCCGTTTACTTTAAATAAAGTACCGTCTTCCGGATTTTCAAGATCTACCGTACCGTGCGGATATACGGTGCATACTAAAAACGGCCCTTTCCATCTAGATCTGAGCTTGCCGGGGTGAAAGTGTAACTGAGTGTCATAGAGTAAAACCCGTTGACCAGGTTTAAACGTTTTGCGCAAAAGGTGTTTGTCATGGAACACCTTAGTTCGGTTTTTAACAATGACAACATTATCATAAGCCTCATCCCGCAGCTCTTCTAGTTCGTTTAGTTGCAGCTTTCGGTTGCTGTCTGCATCTTCCATTGATAAATTCAACTCCTTGATCGCCCAAAATGCCTTGTGCTCAATCTCGACTGGGAGGTGGCAAGCCTTCCCATAAACAAGCCGGTATGGAGACATACCAAGATCGGTCTTGTATGCAGTACGGAATGCCTATAGTGCATCAATCAATTTGTGTGACTAATCTTTACGGTTTTTAGAAACCGTTTTCTCCAAGATTTGCTTAATTTGCCGATTCAAAATCTCGGCTTGCCCACACGTTTGGGGATGGTATGGCGTTGACAGTTTGTGAGTAATGGAATATTTGCGCATTAAGGACTCAAAAGTCCTATTGCAGAAGTGAGATCCATTATCACTTATAATTGCTCGAGGGTGCCCAAACCGAGAAAAGATATGTTCTTTAAGAAATTGAACGACAACTTTGTTGTCATTCGTTCGGCTAGACACAGCCTCGACCCATTTTGACACATAGTCAACAACCAAAAGAATATACACATTCCCAAAAGAACTGGGAAATGGTCCCATGAAGTCTATTCCCCAAACATCAAAAATATCCACAACCAAAATTGGTTGGAGCGGCATTTCGTTTCTCCGAGATATCCGGCCCAAGTGTTGGCACCGGGAGCATGTCTTGCAGTATTCATATGCATCTTTAAAGAGTCGTGGCCAATAGAAACCACACTGCAAGATTTTCTCGGCTGTCTTCTTTGGGCCAAAATGCCCGCCACACGCTTGATCGTGGCAAAAAGATAGCACACTCTTAAACTCATTTTCAGGCACACACCGACGAATGATTTGGTTGGAACAGTATTTAAAAAGATATGGTTCATCCCAGTAAAAATGCTTTACTTGAGACAAGAATCGAAGTTTATCCTGTTTCGACCAATCTTTAGGTATCAAGTCGGTGGCCAAGTAGTTTACTATATCAGCAAACCAAGGTTTGCAAGACACGGTTAAGAGTTGCTCATCGGGAAAAACATTTTTAATTGGAATTTCAAGTGTAGGCGAAGAAGGAAATCGTGAAAGGTGATCGGCCACTACATTTTCACATCCTCTTTTGTCCCTTATGACAAGGTCAAACTCTTGTAGCAAGAGAATCCGACGTATTAGCCTCGATTTGGCATCCTTCTTCGCAAAAAGGTGGCGAAGAGCTGAATAGTCCGTGTACACTATCACTGGAGAGCCGATTAAATAAGGCCGGATATTTCAAGTGCAAACACAACGGCTAAAAATTCTTTTTCTGTTGTTGTGTAGTTCAGTTGGGCCTCATTTAACGTTCGGCTAGCGTGATAGATTACGTAAGGCATCTTATTAATGCGCTGTCCAAGAACAGCACCAATGGCGAAATCTGATGCATCGCACATAATTTCGAATGGATGCGTCCAGTCTGGAGATGAAATATGGGCGCAGAAATGAGAGAGTGTTTCAATGACTCGAACGCTTCCATGCAAGTTGAGTCAAAATCAAATGTTGTGTCCTTGGCCAATAAGAGAGTCAAAGGTCTAGCAATCTTGCTAAAATCGTTGATGAACCATCTATAAAAACCGGCATGGCCAAGGAAAGCTCGGATATCTTTGACGCATTTAGGAGAAAGGAGATTAGAAATGACTTCAATCTTGGCTTTATCAACCTCTATGCCGTTTTGCGAGATGACATGTCCTAAAACAATGCCTTCTCGTACCATAAAGTGGCACTTCTCCCAATTTAAAGTTAGGTTCTTATCCCTACAACGGGTAAGAACTGCGTCAAGGTATAGCAAACACTCGTCGAAAGAGTCACTAAAAATGGAGAAATCATCCATAAAGATCTCCAAAAACTTTTCAACCATGTCTGAAAAGATCCCCATCATACACCGCTGAAATGTAGCGGGTGCTTTGCATAACCCAAAGGGCATGCGACGATAAGCGAAAGTACCAAAAGGACAAGTAAATGTGGTCTTGTCTTGATTCTCTTTGGAGATGGGGACTTGGTTATAGCCGGAATAGCCATCCAAAAAGCAATAAAACTCGTGCCCAGCCAATCGTTCTAGCATTTGGTCAATGAATGGTAAAGGAAAGTGGTCTTTCCTCGTCGCGGCATTGAGTTTTCTATAGTCGATACAAACTCGCCACCCAGTTTGGGTGCGAGTAGGGATTAACTCATTTGCCTCATTGGTTATGACCGTAATGTCCGATTTCTTTGGGACAACATGAATGGGGCTAACCCACTGGCTATCCGAGATAGGGTAAATGATATCACTATCAAAACATTTTACAATCTCCATCTTGACAGCCTCTTTCATTATGGGGTTGAGGCGTCTTTGTGGATCCCTCACTGGCTTGGCATCATTCATCAAGTGTATATGATGTCCAACTATGAGAGGACTAATCCCCTTGATGTCCGCCATAGACCAGCCAAAAGCTTGCCGATTATTTTGTAAGACGATTAAAAGGGCCTTCTCTTGCTCGAGAGCTAGAGAGGCCGATATGATAACGGGAAGGGTCTCATTCTCACCTAGGTAAGCATATTTAAAGTGCGACGGCAAAAACTTTAGTTCGAGTTTAGGAGGTGAAATAATTGAAGGTAGTGTTCCCCTCCGAAGGACGTGACGAAGACACGATAGACGTCTTGCCTGAAATTCCGGGCAGATGCTAATTGGTGCTATCCGTCCACCTCTCCGAAGATGCCAAGTTGATTTATGGCACCGTGTATCGAAGGTTTAAACGGATGCGTCCGATGTAGCAGACTTCGTCAGATTCCCCCTCGCTTGAGGGGTTTTTGATTGTGGGGACGCTTTTCCCTGCAGGCGCAAGCCCCTGCAGTTAATCACGCTGCCGCATCGCGGTAACAACTTTCTCCTTCTCCAGATGGTCACTTCGTGTCGTGTGCATTTGTTTTTGTGTTCGGTTGCCCGTGGATTGTATACGGAGACTAATTTGTGTTGTCGCCCGTAGGACGTGGATTAGTCCAAATTCGCATCTTTCTTAGATTTGGGTTTGGGGGTGTGTGTTTAAGGATACGTTAGCCTTGTTTGAGGACTAAGATCAACTTAAACGTTTGTTAAGGACACGTTAGTCTAATTTAAGACTAAGATCAACTTAACGGGATCGTTTAGATCCAACAAGAGAGCATTTGGGGCTCTATTGTTTAGTTTAGAGACATTGCGGTCGATTTCCAGTTTATGGACATAGTGGTCCTTCATGGTCTGTGGAATGTATGGCTGTCAGGACCCGTCACCTCTCTGAAGACGTTGAGGGATTACAATGACAAATATCAGAGGAGTTCAGAGATGTACCCTTGAACCAATATTGGTTGAGAGATCTATAGTCCAATTTGGGACTAAAGCCTGTTTGAAGGTTTATGAGCATATGGGCTCAATTGATATGAGTTGAACATTTTATTGTTTTGGTGTTGAGCCTTTATTTGGGCTCGGCCCTTTTAATAATGCATAGCATTGGGCTCTGTAATAAAATGCATAACATTTATATTTGGCTTGTTAGACCTTTTAATAATGCATAGCATTGGGCTCTGTAATAAAATGCATAACATTTATATTTGGCTTGTTAGACCTTTCCTTGGGCTCTGCCCTTTTAATAATGCATAGCATTGGGCTCTGTAATAAAATGCATAACATTTATATTTGGCTTGTTAGACCTTTCCTTGGGCTCTGCCCTTTAAATAATGCATAGCATTTATTTTTGGTCTGTTAGACCTTTACTTGGGCTCTGCCCTTTTTTTAATAATGCATAGCATTTTAGTGGTCTGACGGTGCGCCACGTGGCTTGTCAGGCGCTTTGCACCAATTAAAGAGCGCAAGGCGCTAGCGCATGTGGAGGTGACACGTGTCACGCTCTGCTAAGCGCAAGTCTGTTAGCGCAGTGCGCTGCGCCAGTGCGATGCGCTAGTGCGCTGCTGACACGTGGCGCGCCCTGGTGCTATGCGCTAATCCAAGAGCGCAGTGCACTATATTTAGAAGCGCAAAGCGCAGATCATTCTGTGGTTGACACGTGGCGCGTTCTGGCGCAGTGCGCAAATCTAATAAGCGCAAAGGCGCATTTCAAAAGTGCAAGGCACTGTCCAATAGCGCAGAGCGCACCTTGATCAAATTCAGATCAAAGAAACAAGTTTCTCTTGTTCTCAAGTGGTTCTACCTCAAGATTCAAGAACCAATGGTTCTTATTCTCATCAAAAGGCAATGCCTTTATATAGATCAAATGATCTAGGAATGAAGTAAATTACTTCTTTTTTAATCTTTTATAATTAGATCTTTTTGGTCTTTTTTCTTTTTATTGAAGATCTTGATCTTCTTCTTAGATCTTTGATCTTTTTAGAAGAGAATTCTTCTTTTTTAATGAGGTATTTTCATCTCTGTTCTTCAAGAATCAAATTCTTTACCTTCAAAGATGAAGAAGATGATCTTCTTTCTTCAAAGGCTTACCTTTCAAATTTTTCAGAGGGTTCTCTCTTTTCTGTATGTCTGTATATGTGAGACTTGGAGTCTAGGGGCCTTTATATAGGGCCAATTGGTTTATTAAGTTAGTTACAGAGATCTTTCTCTGATTGACTTGGGGATATTTCCCCATCGTTGGATCTTTGATCCTAAGGCCTCTGTTTTTTAGAAGATAATCTTCTTATTTTAATAACATTGGAAAGATCTTTCTGGAATTTTAATTCTGATTAATTAAATAATTTATTATTTAAATTCCAGTGCTAGTGCACCTGCGCTTGACACGTGTCGCGCAGCGCAGAGCGTGGCGCAACTGCGCTAGCGCGTCTGGGTTTGACACGTGGCGCGCAGCGCAAAGCGCAAGTGATCTGAAGCGTTACTTCTCTTACTTTAAAATTTGAATTTTAAAACAGAGTCTTGCTCTGATTGCGAGAAACAAATGCGTCGCTTCATTTCCCGCCTTGGAATTTGAACAGAGCTTTGCTCTAATTGGGGGAAACAAATGCCCCCCCCACCGTTGCGCTTACGTGGCCCCAAACTTGAGTGCGGCGGTGGTAGCATCTCAGCCGTTGGATCCACCTTTGGGGAGTTGAAACGGCTCTCAATGCCTATAAATAGGACCTTTGGTCCTCAGATGATTACCATCTTCTTCATAAGAAATTTTATTCAGAGCCTTGCTCTTTCGTTCAAGAACTTTTAAGAGTTAGAACTCTAGAAAAATTTTAGGTAAAAATTAAATTAATTTTAAGAGCCTTGCTCTTAATAGATCCCTGATCTAAAGAAAACCCATTTAGGGTTTCACTAGCGCTCATAGGGCCGGCGCTCAGCGCCAAGCGCGCCATATGGCACTCACTTGTGCGCCATTAAACTAGCGCAACGCGCTTATAAATTGAAAGCGCAACGTGCTCATAAACTGGCGCAATGCGCCCATTATCTGGCGCTTAGCGCCAAGCGCGACACGTGTCCTTTTCGTGTGCGCTACTTGGCAGAAGTGCGATGCGCTCTTTAATTGGCGCAAAGCACCTGGTGCGCCACGTGGCGCGCTGTCAGAACACACATTGTTCTTATGAATGCTATGCATTCAATACAAGACAAAAAAAATGTCAGGATTCAATGCTCAGCATTATTAAAAGGGCCAAGCCCAAATAAAGGCTCAACAGCCCAGAACAATAAAATGTTAAACATTTTAATCTTATTGGACTTACCCCAATATTGGCCATAAGTCTTCAACTTATATTGAACTGAGCCCATCTGCTCACGAATATTTAACAGATCTCAATCCCAAACTGGACTACAGATCTTTCAACCAACTCACACTGGATCAAGGGTACATCTCTTTACTCCTCTGATATCTGTCGTTGTGGTCCTTCAACGTCTTCAGAGAGGTGACGGGTCCCGACAACCACACATTTCACAGACTGTGGGGTCCTTAGACTCATGGACTATGATGTCCTTAAACTTCATAGACTACAATGTCTTTAAACTACGGACTGTGGGGTCCTTAAACTCATAGACTACGATGTCCCTAACCTCGGACTGTGGGGTCCCTTTTAAACCCACGGACTACGATGTCCTTAACCTGGACCGAAACGTCCTTAAACTAACGATGGACCGCAATGTCCTTAAACTAATCGACCGCAATGTCCCTAAACTAAACAACAGAGTCCAATTGCTTCTTTGTTGGATCTAAACGATCCCGTTAAGTTGATCTTAGTCTAAAAATTAAACTAACGTGTCCTTAACATACGTTTAAGTTGATCTTAGCCTTAAATGAGGCTAACGTATCCTTAAACCCAAACCCCAAACCCAAATCTAAGAAGATACGGATTTAGAATAATCCACGCCCTACGGACGACAACATAAATTAGTCTCCGTATACAATCCACGGGCAACCAAAAACAAAACAAACACCCACGACACGAAGTGACCATCTGGAGAAGGAGAAAATTGTTACCGCTATACGGTAGCGTAATTAACTGCAGGGGCTTTCGCCTGCAGGGAAGAGCGTCCCCACAATCAAAAACCCCTCAAAAGAGGGGGAATCTGACGAAGTCTGCTACATCGGCCGCATCCGTTTAAACCTTCGATACATGGTGCCATAAATCAACTTGGCATCTTCGGAGAGGTGGACGGATAGCACCAATTAGCATCTGCCCCGAATTTCAGGCAAGACGGACCTGCGTCGTCGCGTCTCTGTGTTCGGCGGGGAACAGATTCTGGCACGCTCGTTGGGACCTTTTCCTCTTTCTACTCCACACTTCGTGTGTCGTGTTCGCGAACGAATCGCGGTTTGATATGGTTGCCCTTGGTTTCAAGGTACTAAGATTTGGTTTCTCGTTTAGCGCAAAAAATGAAACATCATTGGCGTCTACTCACGTGAACTATTCCAGCTGCAACTGCAACTCACGCTCCGCCTCATCTGGAGGCATAGCTTACGGGCCCCAAGCGGCCTCCCTGTTCACAATGCCAGTGGACCAGGTGACTCAGGCCACCACTAGATTGTTTTTCGGGATCATGCTCCCACCGATGAGCTTCAGCGCCCCTGTACCATCGCAAGAAGCTCCCAAGAAGTCGGTCTTCGATCGGCTTGCAACTACAGCGGCCCCCCTCAACGGGTCGTCCAGCTCCAGCGCCTCAGTCTTCGCCAGATTGGGCCAAAGTTCATGCGGGCCCATGATGAAGCCTGCAGTTCCAGAAAAGGTTATTCCGAAGAGGATAGCCATCCCTGCTCCCGAAGTCTTCAAGGTGGCTTCTCCTGCCAAAGGGTCGGTCTTTACAAGACTGACTGTTCCGGCTCCCACTCCGGCTCCCATCCCTGCTCCAAAGTCTGTCTTTGACAGATTAGATAATGCTACTCAAAGGACATCAGTCTTCAAGAGGCTGACGTCGGCAACAGCCCTTCTCCAAAATAAGGGGCACGATGAAGCCATCCCCATCGCTGAATTAATCCCAGCAGGTCGGCACGCTCGACGTCGCCACTGGCGCCGAGTAAGGAAAGCTGGGGGCAACTCCCCTTCTGGGCTAACTCCACCAGCCCCAACGGTGGGAGTCAATGCTGTTGTTCCAACCGGGAACAGTTTTGAATTGCTGAACAGGGTGCGCAGGAACTCTCCTACCGCCGTACTGAAAAGATCTCCTCCACCCGTGGAGAATGTTACAGAAACAAAGCCGGAGCAGCCCCCTCAGCAGTTGTCCTCCAAAGTTTACAAAGTCTGGCAACCGGTCCAGGAGTCGGTGATTGATCAAGACTATCCTCGCCGACAGAAAAAGCTGAAGGTTCCACAGAAAGAGAACCGTCCTGTCAAGCCACAAAGGACGGCAACTACCTGGGTGCCCGCTGCAACGGCCCCCTCGACGTCAACTGCTCAAAAGAGAAGGAGGCCAAAGAAAGCCCCTGTAACTACGGCAGTCCACAAAGACGCTAAGCCCAAACACCCCAAGTCTGGGGGCATAAAGGTGCATACTGTTTACATGGCTTCCGGAAAAGAGAAAAGCCGCGCTTCGACGGGTCACCGACCGCTCACCCGATCCATGACAAAAGCCCAGGAGCAGCAGCAGAAGCTTCAGGAAATGCTGACGCAAATGGCCGCACTCACAGGACCAAAAGAAAGCCCGGAGGCGTCATCAGAGCAGCGTCACAAACAAGAAACCGATGATGACTTCCTACGCAAAGTCCTCGAAAAGAAGGACAGAGAAGCAGCAGAACAAGCTGCCAATATAAAACGAATGGCACATATCTTCCAAGGCATGGTCGGGATAATGTTACAGCCGGATCCTCCAGCTGAACACCCTCCGATCATTATTGAAGACGACAGAGGGGAGACATCGAACCCTCCTCCGGCTCTTTCAGCAGCCAAAGAGGAAACCATTTCCAAGGCCGCTCTGGATGACTACATAGCTCAGCAAATACGAGCTCACCAGTCGAATGAAGCGGCCAGTCAAGTTGTTAAAACTGGGCGACCGTATCCAGACTGGTATGACCAAATAAAGTACCCGCCGGGATACACGATCCTTAAATTTCATGTATACAAAGGGACGGGCAATCCCCACCAGCATGTCGCTCAGTTCAGGGCTCTTTACGGCAACACCGGGGGTGATGATAAACTTTTGCTCCGTCAGTTTGTTGGCAGCTTGTCGGAGACAGCGTTCGAATGGTACTCTGAACTTCCAAACGACTCCGTCAAAACTTTTGCGGAAATGGAGCTATTATTCACCCAACGATTCGCGAGTGCTAGTGAACGCACCCTAATAACGGAATTGATCAATGCCAAGGTGAAGCCAGGCGAGACGTGGGTACAATACGCAATCCGATGGCGAAATCTGTGGTCGAAATGTGAACAGCACATCGAAGAAGTGCCAACGGTGGGCATGTTCGTGGGCACTCTGGACCCTCATGCAACTATTTTCCAATTCATGATGTTCTTCAAGCTAACCACGTTCCAGGACTTGATTGACAAGTTGGCCCAAATGGACCAGATGGGTCATAGACTGTCTCCTCCAAAGCCAGACTCTTGAAATGAGAAGGGAAAGGGGAAAGCGATCGTCGTCGCCAATGCTCAACAGCAGCCCGGTGGCCCGAGACCAGTTGATCGCCAAAATAACAGAACTCGATCTCTCGAAGATAAAATAAGACGCCCTTACTCGTTCCCTCGAGACAAGACAAAGAGGTTATTCGAGCTTGCACTGCGCAACAGGCTCATCAATCTTCCGGAGCCAAGGCGCCCAGCGCAACCCGGCGACATTAGCAATCCTAACTATTGCCCTTATCACCGAATGTTGGGCCATCCGATCGAGGATTGTTACATCTTCAAAAGCTGGATAGAAGATCAGTACCAGCAGGGCAAATTCGTATTATCCGAGAATTGGAAGGTAAACCCGCCTCGGCCACACACTCCCAAGAATACGGATACACCGGGGGCATCATGCTCTTTCGTAGAAGAAGCTCCATGGGAAGTCGCTCTTCAGCCAAAACAAAAAGAATGCTGAAGGATCTCCAAACATACCCGGCGATCAGGTGGAAAAACCCACTCGAACCCGAGGTTATCAAAGGAATGTTAAAACCGCGTCCAACTCCAAAGATCGGTGGTGATAGCCAAAGCACTCACACCCAGCTGTCAAAGTCTTCAAAGAATGAGAAGAAGACCAAAAAGCCCGTGAAGCCTAGTGACAAGCGTACGGACCTGCAAAAACAAATTGACGCGTTGGAAGAATATAATCAAAAAGCGCGGACTTCAGTCACACTCCAAGAATTTCTCAGCCACGTCCTTGAGGATGGAGATGATGATAATGGAGAAGACTCGTCGGATGAATCTGAAGGTTGTGTAGCAAGCTGCCATGTGATCTCTCACTCGTCGATAGACGATGAAGAAGCTCTTTACATAAAGAAACTAGGGGCAAATCCTGAACCGGAACTTCTAGGGCCATCAGACGAAACGATTGATGCATTCCTGAATGAAGCTCTTCTTAAAAGCAAAGCTGCTCGAGAGGGTGAAATGGCCATATTTGAAAAAGCTAAACGCCGGCGTCCGGACGAAGGAGTTGAAACACTCCCGCCAGATCAAAGTACATCCGTCGCAAATAAAGATAGATTCAAGACGAGGAAAAGGTTCGCTAAAGCCATATCGATGGGAATGAAGCTGCCACCCTCCGAAGGAAATATTCTTGGTGAAGCGGAAACACATCCTAGCTACTGCTTATATCATCGAAAGATTGCACACCCAACCGAAGAGAGCAACGCTTTTAAAAGATGGTGGCAGGGATATGTTGCTCACTGGCAACATTTCAAGCGGATGAAGCGCAAAACTCGTCGGGAACAAAGAAAAAGTCCCTGAGGATATCATCCTTGATGACCAAGCCGTCGAAAAGCTGACAGCCAAGGACCCGCCAAAGAAAAGTAAGGTGGACTACAACGTTCTCGCACACTTGAGGAAGATACCCTCGCAGCTCAGTATTCTCGACGCCCTTCTGCTATCCAAAGAGGCGAGATATTCTTTAATCAAGGCACTGCAGGAACCCGAGTAATTCCAAGCTTTCCTCACCGAAGAAAAGATGAAGGACGAGCTGGAAGAAGTACACACAGCCGATATCACCTTCGGCAATGAAGATCTCCTCCTTGGGACATGCGAGCACAACCGTCCCCTATATGTCTCCGGATACTGTCATGACATCAAGATAAGTAAAATCCTGGTTGAAAATGGGTCCTCCGTCAACCTCCTTAACGTAAGGGTGCTAAAGGAAATCTGCATGAGCGTTCAGCACCTCGCTCGCGACAAAATCACCATATCCGGGTTCGACTCTCAGTCATCATGGACGCTTGGGTCTGCGATATTGACACTACGCTTTGGGTTGCTTGTCACGGACATTAAGTTTCACGTCATTGACTCCAAGACATGTTACAATGCTTTGCTCGGCCGGCCCTGGTTACACGAGTACAACATCATCCCTTCTACACAACATCAGTGTATGAAGTATTTCAAAGATGGTCTCGAGTATACCGTAATAGGAGAGCTGAACCCATTCTCCGTGAACGAAGTCCGAAAGTATGAAGATGAAAAATACTTCTTACCGGATTTCGAGAATACGGAAAGATGTCACAAACCGAAGAACAAAGCTATCACTACTATTCCAGTCTTCGGGAGTGATACCAAGGAGGAGGAAGAGATAGTTTACTCAGGTCCGCCCCAGTGCAACAAGACGGGACCGTCCGCTCCTATATTGATCTTCGGCAGCGACTCGGAAGATGAGGTCAATGTCGTATTCTCCGCTCGGCCATCAATACAAACCTTCGCTGATGAAGATCAAAGTTTGCAAGTTGCCATGGTTCCGCCCAAGCATCATAAAGAACTCGATGCACTTGAAATTTATAGTGTGCAAGAACTGCAGACATTCTACGTCCCTCCCAGGCGACAAGGTGAAAAGGCGATCCTATTCTACCGATCCGAGGAAACCAAAGTGAAGAAAGAAATTTGGCATGGTGCGGATTCTACACTTGACAGGCTCCAGCCCATCCGTTTGCCCAGACATTATACGAACGGACTAAAGAGACTCTTGAGACGCTAAGGTGTACCCCTTAAGCAAACTGCGCGACAAGCACGGTTCTATAACAGGATCTGGAACGTTCCCGGAACTCAACGAAAGTTGCCCAACGGGAGAATGGAAACGACCGGGCTTGGGTATGTTCAATCCAAGAAACGGGAGCTACTACGTGACTGCTATGTCATACATGACTTTGATGAAGAAGGAGATGCTCTGTGGGAAGATGCTAACCCTGAACCAGAAAGAGTCCCCGCTATGAAAATGCACAGTCTGTCGTTCGAAGAACAAATGGACAAGCTTATAAGGGAACCGGGTCAAAAGGTTCGAGACGATCATAATCGCGAAATGGCCATCTACGAGAAATCCAGGACGCAGCGCCTCCTTCAACAGGCTATGAAAAATGAAAATGCTCCTCCTTATCAACCCTTTGTACAAAAGGCTCGACGCTGAGGCAGAAACAAGCCAAAGAACGGGAAAGGCGTTCGACAGAGACAAAGCGGGTCCAAGAAGCCACGCGATCAGGAATCGAGCAGTCCGGATTCATCTCTTATAAAAAAGATGGGTCGAGCATATTCTTTTCCCCAAGACAAGACAAGGAAGATATTCGATCTTGTTATAAAACATCAAATGATGACACTCCCGGAGTCCAAGCACCTCGAGCAAGCAGGCGAAATCTCCCACCCGGACTATTGCTCCTATCATAGGGCAATAGGACATCCTCTCGAAGACTGCTTCATATTTAAAGACTGGGTAGAAGACCAGTATCAGCAAAGCAGGTTCGCTCTATCCAGCAGCTGTAGGGTAACCCCGCCGCAGAAGCATGAACCCAAAGCCACGAGAGTAGAGCCGGATCAACATCGATCTTGGAAGCGAACTCGTACCTGTCACGTGATAACGCTGTCAGAAGAAGAGCCCGAGAATATGGATGACCTCCCCTGGTGCTTCGAAAACGATGATAACGAGGTAATCTCAGAGTTTCCACCGGCGCCAAAAGAGCTGGAAGATGGAATGCATACCACTGCAGATAATCTCAAGAAAATTGATTTGGGGACGGCAAGTGACCCGCGGCCGACGTTCGTCAGTGAGCTGTTGTCTGAAGAAAGGGTGGCTACGCTAAAGGACATGCTCATGCAGCATAAAAATTGTTTCGCTTGGAACTATTCCGAGATACCAGGACTAGATCCAGAGATTGCTGTACACAAAATGGCGATATCCCCGGACGTCAAGCCGATCAAATAGGCACCGAGAAGAATGCGGCTCGAGCTTGAGATGAGCATCAACACCGAGGTCAAGAAGCTAATCGACTCCGGCTCATCCAGGAGGTCCAATATCCTGAATGGATCGCCAACATCGTCCCAGTGATGAAGAAAAATGGGACGGTGTGTATATGTGTGGACTTTCGGGATCTCAATAAAGCCTGCCCGAAGGACGACTTCCCAGTACCAGTCACTGAGCTGATGATAGATAACACGTCCACTCACGAAGTTTTCTCCTTCATGGACGGCTCGTCAGGATATAATCAGATAAAGATGCATCCCGAAGACCAGAAACATACTGCTTTCCGGACCCCTTTGGGCATATTCTGCTACAAGGTGATGCCCTTCGGTCTAAAGAACGCCGGTGCCACCTACCAGAGGGCCATGACGAAGATCTTCGATGACCTCATACATGAAATTGTCGAATGCTATATCGAAGACCTCGTGGTTAAAAGCAAATCATATGAGGAACATTTAGAGCATCTGAAGATCGTGTTTTAGCGCCTTCGGCAATACAACTTAAAGATGAACCCTCTTAAATGCGCGTTCGGAGTTTCATCAAGCAAATTCCTAGGATTCATCGTCCGACACCGAGGCATCGAGATAGATCCGTCAAAGATCAAGGCGATCATGGAAATGCCTCCGTCAAGGACTCTCAAACAACTGCGGTCTCTCCAAGGAAAGCTCGCGTATATCCGGCGATTTATAGCCAATCTCTCAGGAAAGTGTCATCCTTACAATCACCTGATGAAGAAGGGAACCCCTTTCGTCTGGGATTGCAAATGCCAAAATGCACTGGACGAAATCAAGCAATACCTGCAGAATCCGCCAGTACTGGCCACTCCCGTTAAAGGAAAACCTCACATTCTATATACAACCGCCCTTGAAGGTTCCTCAGGCACATTATGGGCACAAGAGAACGACCAAGGGAAGGAAAGAGCCCTTTATTACCTGAGTCGAGTTCTCCTGGGGGAAGAAAGCAATTACTCCCCCATCGAAAAACACTGCTTGGCGCTGATCTTCGCAATAACGAAGCTCAGACACTATGCGTTGGCACATGAGATCCATCTCATATCAAAGGTGGATCCTCTCAAGTATTTGATGTCAAAGGCCATATTGACGGGATGGCTCGCTAAATGGGCCTTGCTCTTGATGGAGTTCTCGATAACTTATCAGTCTCTTAAGGCGGTGAAAGGCCAGGCCATCGCAGACTTCCTCGCTGAGCATCCGATACCTGCCAATTCTCCTTTGAACTGCGAATTACCAGACGAACATGCGTTTGACACGATCGACAGGGGTGATACCCAGTAGGAACTTTACTTCGATGGAGCATCTTCCATGAAGAAGCGCAAACAAAGCACGCCCATAATCAAATCAGGGGTAGGCCTCATCTTCGTAACTCCACAAGGAGGGATAATACGCTTTGCCTTTTGCTTAACAGAGCCGAGGACAAACAATGAAGCCGAATACGAAGCTTTGATAGCAGGTCTTGAGATCGCTATCGACATGGGAATTGAAAACCTCCTCATATACGGAGACTCCCAGCTGGCCATTAGTCAAATAAACGGTGACTACCAAACGTGCAAGCCAGAGCTGGTGAAGTACGGCGAGAGAGTACAGCGACTGCTGACTCAAATTCCTTCCTACACCTTGGAAAGCATACCGCGTGCGGAAAATAGCAAAGCGGATGCATTAGCCAAGCTCACTAAAGAACTGGCTAACGAAAACCTTGATGACGTGAGGATCGTTGTGCGAAGCCGTCGGGTTCTCGCATCAGCAGAACTATCGCCGAAATCATCCGAAGAAAAGGGAGCGACCGAGCAAATGACTCTGCAAATAAAAGACCAGGAAAAGGTTACGGATTGGAGAGAAGTCTTTATAGATTATTTCAAATCCCATCGAACACCTGAAGATGCGTCCTCGAAATATCAACTCATGAAGCGAAATCTATCTTTCGCCTTTGTTAATGATACTCTGTATAAGAGATCGTTCGATTCTTTGTGGCTAAGATGCCTGGGACCAGAAGAGGCAAAGAGAGTCGTCCAAGAAACTCACGACGGACTCTGCGGTTCTCACCAAGCCGGCTCGAAGATGAAGCTGAAGATCAAACGGATGGGTTATTATTGGCCCACGATGATCCAAGACTGCCTCGAATACGCAAAGCAGTGCCATTCGTGCCAGATTCACGGGGACTTTATCCATCAACATCCAAATCCACTACATCCAACAGTGGCTAGCTGGTCGTTCGAAATGTGGGGGACTGACATAATTGGCCCCATCGAACCAGTATCGTCCAGAGGACATCGATTCATTTTGGCGACAACTGATTACTTCTCCAAATGGACAGAAGCAGTACCGCTGAGGAAAGTGAAGACGGAGAATATCCTCCATTTCTTCAAGACACACGTCATTTATTGGTTTGGAACTCCACGACGGATCATCTCCGATAACGGGCCAGCCTATAGAAGCCACAAGATCAGCCGCTTCGCACAACAGTATAACATAGACTGGAGATACTCTTTAGTCTATAATCCCCGAGCTAACGGTCTAGCTGAGGCTTTCAACAAGACCTTGACAAAGATCGTGAAAAAGACGGTGTCCCGAAATAAGAAGGACTGGCGTGAGAGACTGCATGAAGCTCTTTGGGCGTATCGAACTACGTTCAGAACAGCTACTAACACGACGCCGTATACATTGATGTTTAGTACGGAGGCGGTACTCCCCCTCGAGATAGAGTTACCCTCTCAACAAGTGGCAGTTCACTACGAGCTAACGGACAAAAAGAATGCTCACCTTCGGCTTGAGGAGCTCGATGCCCTTGATGAAACCCGGCTCATAGCGCAACAAAATCTGGAGGCTTATAAAGCAAAGATGACGCGCTCATACGAAAGAGTGACTAGGCCGAGGACAGTCCGCCAAGGCGAACTCGTGCTAGTAGTCAAAAGACCTATGATCCCAAATCGCGCCAAGCGAGGGAAATTCTAGCCGAACTATGAAGGCCCGTATATCATAGACAAGGTCTACCAGGGTGGGGCCTATCTACTCATGGACATGCATAGTGAAAGACCTTTCAGGCCAATAAATGGTCGCTTTCTGAAAAAATACTACGCCTGACGAGTCACGGCCTAGGTCAATGATGGATGACGACGACTTTGTCCGCTCGCTATCTTCCTAAGCCCAAACTCTATAAGTAGTAGCCGGCTAACGGACCGAAACGTCCTTAAACTAACAACGGACCGAAACGTCCTTAGACTAACAATGGACCGAAACGTCCTTAAACTAAAGACGGACCAAAACGTCCTTAAACTAACAACGGACCAAAACGTCCTAAAACTAACAATGGACCGAAACGTCCTTAAGCTAACGATGGACAACTATGTCCTAAAACTAGCTGTTGACCGAGATGTCGATAAATTACGGTGGATTGCAGCATCTCAAAGCTGATACAAAAAAAAGAATAAAAAAAAGAGAGAGAAAAGAAAACGGTATGTCCATAAGCAAAAGGGGCACGGATGAAAACCCGAAAGGGCTCCGTGAGTAAAAACAGCAGGGCTACCGGCGAGTTTTGTGAAAACCTGAAAGAGCGCAACCTCGTTAGAATAAAAAAAGAATTAAAAAAAACGGTATGTCTATAAGCGAAAAGGGCACAGATGAAAACCCGAAAAGGCACCGTGAGTAAAAACAGCAGGGCTACCAATAAGTTTTGTGAAAATCCGAAAAGGCGCAATCTCGTTAAAAGACACTTGCAAGGCCTCTCGACCTTGTGAAGAGAAACCACCTGCGTGAGATCATTACGACTCACAAGGGAGCAACACACTTAGGGATCCCCACGATTCCTAAGGAGAAATTACACTTACGAGATCCTCACGACTCGTAAGGAGAACCCTCTTGTGGGACTCTCACGGCTCATAAGATTCAAAAGTATTAAGCTACAGGGATATGAACATGTTCTTAAGCGGTCACCACAACCTCCAATGCTGCCCTACAAGTGGCTCAATGCCGACCCTTGTATACAATCCATGGGTGCGAATAAACATTTCCCTAATAAAGTCCCATCCGTGACTAGGGATATATTCGCACGGTGAACCCCCTTATAAGCCCTCTCGACTTATAAGGAGAAAACACTCTTGTAAGATCCTTACGACTTATAAGAGACCATACTTAGGAATCCTCACGATTCCTAAGGAGAAAACGCACCTACGAGATTCTCACGACTCGCAGGAAGAAATACCTTTATGAGACCCTTACGGCTCATGAAGTCAAAAGCCTTAGTCGACAGGATCTTAACCCTGTTTGCTAAGCCACCTTTGTTCGACACTGACAAAGGCAAATGATGATTCGCTCCTGGCAATATCCCAGTTGTAGTGGTGCTGATGCCAAAATCGGTGTCTAATTCCAAGCCTGCAGCGAAAAGCCAGCAAGCCACACATGCATACGAAATAGCCGAAATGATGGGGCAACTTGCAAATAAAGAACAGCAAGTAAAAAAAATATGTGCATGCAAAATAGCCGAAATGATTGGGCAACTCGCAATAAAAAGCAGCGAGTAAAATTAGAATAAATAGCCGAAATGATTGGGCACCGCGAAAAATAGCCGAAATGATTGGGCAATCACGACCTTCGCGATATAAAAGCTGAAATGATAGAGCACCGCGGAAAGAAAAATATAAAATGAAATTTTTGCCCTGCAGGTGATATCATATCAATCCATGTATACAATCCAGGGGCGCAAACAAAGAAGGAATCACGCCTTCCTTCCCCAGGCTCCATCAGAAAACGAAGCCAAATCTCGATGGTTCCCGGACAACCGGGGGACCACTTCGATATTCGTCTCATTACAACAGACGCAACATCATCCATATGACCCCGTCTCGAAAATACGTCATCCAAATGACCTCGTCGCGGAAATACGTCATCCACATGACCCCGTCTCGGAAATAGGTCATCCACATGACCCCGTCACGGAAATACGTCATCCAAATGACCCCGTCGCGGAAATACGTCATCCACATGACCCCGTCTCGGAAATACGTCATCCAAATGACCCCGTCGCGGAAATACGTCATCCACATGACCCTGTCTCGGAAATACGTCATTCACATGACCCCGTCGTGGAAATACGCCATCCACATGACCCCATCGCGGAAATACGTCATCCACATGACACCGTCACGGAAATACGTCATCCAAATGACCCCGTCGCGGAAATACGTCATACACATGACCCCGTCGCGGAAATACGTCATCCACATGACCCCGTTTCGGAAATACGTCATCCACATGACCCCGTCTCGGAAATACGTCATCCACATGACCCCGTCACGGAAATACGTCATCCACATGACCCCGTCGCGGAAATACGTCATCCACATGACCCCGTCGTGGAAATACGTCATCCACATGACCCCGTTTCGGAAATACGTCATCCATATGACCCCGTCTCGGAAATACGTCATCCACATGACCCCTCGCGGAAATACGTCGTCCACATGACCCCGTCGAGGAAATACGTCATCCACATGACCCCGTCGCGGAAATACGTCATCCACATGACCCCATGTCGGAAATACGTCATCCACATGACCCCGTCTCGGAAATACATCATCCACTGACCCCGTCACGGAAATACGTCATCCACATGACCCCATCGCGGAAATACGTCATCCACATGACCCCGTCACGGAAATACGTCATCCACATGACCCCGCTTCGGAAATACGTCATCCATATGACCCCGTCTCAGAAATACATCATCCACATGACCCCGTCGCGGAAATACGTCATCCACATGACCCCGTCTCGGAAATACGTCGTCCACATGACCCCGTCTCGAAAATACATCGTCCACATGACCCTGTCTCGGAAATACATCGTCCACATGACCCCGTCGCGGAAATACGTCATCCACATGACCCCGTCTCGGAAATACGTCATCCACATAACCCCGTCACGGAAATATGTCATCCAAATGACCCCGTCACGGAAATACGTCATCCACATGACCCCGTCTCGGAAATACGTCATCCACATGACCCCGTCGCGGAAATACGTCATCTGCATGACCCTGCCTCGGAAATACGTCACCCAATGACGCCGTGAAATGCGGATAACGTCAATCTCATTAAACACTTACGGGTCTTCTCGATTCGTAAGGAAGAAAACTCTCTTATAAGATCCTTACGACTTATAAGGGAAAACACACTTAGGAATCCTCATGACTCCTAAGGAGAAAAGACACCTACGAGATCCTCACGACTCGTAGGGAGAAAAGTCTTCATGGGACCCTCACGGCTCATGAAGTTGAAAAGTCTTAGGTAGCAGATCTGAACCTGCTTCCTAAGCCATCACTATCTCTAAAAGAAGCCAAGACAAGATGCTCACTCTATCATCTGCCGGCTATGCTTGCTAAGGTGACATGCTAATAACAAAAGAAAGAAGAAAGTAGAGAGATGACACAAGATATTGCAAAAAAAAATGTATCTTTTATTCATGAATTCAATTGGGTACAAAATACATCATATGAAAGAATAAAAGAATGAATACATTTTATTCAAAATTACAAATGGTACAAAAAAATTATTAAGAGGGAAGCGCTTTCAATAATTCGATTAGCCGCTCACGTACTTCCCTCAGCCCCTCTTCTTGATCAGCTGCCGCGGCCAACTCTGCGTCGACCTGGGCTCGCTGATGCAAGTAAGATGAAAGTTGTTCCTCAACGGCCCACTGAGCTGCTTCACGATTTTGTGCATCCCGCTCGACGACATCGAGCTTCTGCCTCAGTGTTAACCCGTCAGAAATGCATCACAAAAGGCCTTCGAAGATAACTTTCAGCTGGGCAGCATTCGCATCAACCTGAGCATGCAGTCGAGCAGATTCGCATGAAGTTTCTTTACATTCTTTCTGCTTTAAAGCCACTTCTTGTTCAAGATGGCGGAAGAAAGAAGTACTCTGCTCGATCCACGCAGCCCGTTGAGTGCTTACGGCCAGAATCTCAGGAGTAGGACGCCTAAGCTCAAGCTCATGCAGGCAAGCCTCAATTTCCCTGCAACGATTAACCCAAGACTCAACGACGTCTCACCATGAAAATTCACGAGCGTCTCCAGCATAGGGTTAACCTCCGCGGCAAAATCCGCAGCAGATGTGGGAGTCTCCACGTCGAGCTCCTCAATATAGTCGCTCAGTATGCGCAGACTATTCGCGGCGCCTTTCGAGGATGGACATCTGGAAAAGGGCCCTGCTGGCATCATAATGTGAGACTCGAACAGGGCTGGAGTCGATGTGATTGCTGCAAAATAAATCATAGTCAGATGTCGGCTCAGGAAATAAAGAAAATACACGAAAAATAGAGTCTACTATACCGGCTGCAACAGGGGGCAGAGCTGGGAGTACTGGTGGCGCAACAATAGCCTCGTCCCCGCCTTCGATTTGTAAGGCTACAAGCAATACAAAGAAGGATTAGCAATAATGTGACTGCCCGTTAAAGAGAGGACGTCGTTTAGAAAAGATACTCACCGACACCAGCAGGCGGACTAATCTCTGACAGGAAGGAGAAGTGTGGGTGCAGCACCTGATACAGGTGGTCAAAAAGGACTCCTGCAAGGAAGCAGTAATGCAATGTCAGTACATAAATTATACAGCCTAGAAGTGAGACTGATGGATCACAAATCCGTACCTTCCAACATCTGAGACGGTGCGAGAGAAGGTAGAGAAGGGGTCACCGTCAAAACTGTAACTGATAGCGTTGCCTCGGGTAGCGCGACCTCAGCGCTCGCCACGCCTGCATTAGAAACGAGATAAATACTGTCAGGAAAGATCGAAAAGGATTGCAGAATAAAAAGAAAAGCAATGACCCAAAATTTACCTGATGAGTCGCCATTCAGAACAGCGACGAGGGCGTCACTTGATACAACAACTGCTTCATCCTCTTCCATCGAGATGGTCTCACCTCCCGTCGCCTCATCCCTTGACTCTACGAGAGCCATCGTAACGCTTGCGACGCCAGGAGATGGCAAAGAGCCGCAGGCGGAAAAAGCGACGATCGGGGCAGTGCCTGACTCTTGCGAAAGAGTGACTACCTCAGGCTCGGCGGCTATACCCGTCTCACCCATCGTCACCTCAGGCTCGGCGGCTGTAGCCATCTCACCCATCGCCACCTCGGGCTCGGCAATGGTGGTCATCTCACCTACCGCCATCTCAGGCTCGGCGATCGTGACTGTCTCACTCGCCGCTACCTTGAGCTCGGCGATCGCAGCCATCTCGCCTACCGCCGCCTCGGGTTCGGCAATCACGACTACCTCCTCTACCGCTACCCCAGGATCAGCGGTCGCTGCCACTTCTTCGGTAAGACTCGGCTCTGCAAGGTAAGATATATGAGAATTGATATTTAAAACTTTGACAACGGAACCCCATGTCATATTACCTTGAGTTGGTCTTCCGACCGCTTCCTAAGCCACACGTGGTGCCCGCCTATAGGCAGTGGACAAGGCAGTCGGGGATTCCTCTGAAGAAGTAGGGGCAGGGGTAGCGGTGCTCGAACCCGCACCCACGGCCAAAGCAGCACTACGCTCCCTTGCCGCGCGCATTCGGCACTTCCTTTCCGCTCGGGCCGTCAAAGCGGATCTTCTGGACGCCGTCATCCGTGCCAAGGGTTACCTCTGGAGCCGTTATAGCTTCCGTCATCGGTCGTTTAAGTAAGGCATCTTTCGGCAGTGCCGAAGAGGCCGGGACTTCGGTGGCTGGCCCGGGAAGAATCTCCGCATCACCTTGAGGGATTGGTATTGTAGTCCCTGTGATAAGATAAAGAAGGGGTTAGATTGTCCATAAGAAAGGAGAATGAAGATGTAATGAGCCGAGACATACCGATGCCCAACAAAGCGTGATTCTTCTCCTCCTCTTCAAAGGTCGTAAGGGAAGCCGCCAGAGCCTCTTCAGTGGTAAAGCCTGTTACAGAAGGAAAAATGTCAATCAAGACATGATAATAAAGATAAAGATATAATGTAATAACAAGGTGCGACTGATGTTTACTTGATTGCATGAGGGTGGCCATTTCCGCTTGGTGGCTTGCGGATCGCACAGAAGATGCAATATCAGCCTCGAGATCAGTATCTTCCGGCGCTATGAAGAGACCTTCGTTGGTCCCATATTCGCTCAGGCCCTCGTTATAAGGAGCCTGAGGCTCCAGGACGAGTACAGCATCTAGAGAGAGGACCGACTTCTTCTTCCTCTTCTGCGCGCGAGCTCCAGTCGCAGCAAGCACAAGCTTACGCTTAGTGGGAACTTTAGGGCGACGAGTCCCGATATCTGAGCCTACGCAAGATTCGGGGAAAGCTACATTTACCGTCTCCGCGGGAGCACGGGGCACCGGTGGTACATCCACTGTCTCCACAGGAGCACGGGGCATCGGTAGCTCAGACGTGTCCTCGGGGACTTCAATCACGGCAGCTCCTCTTAGAGGAGGAATGACAATGGTCCATCGCTTCAAGGGAAGGTTTCGGTCACTAGCAGGGGGTGCACCCTTACGGTCAAGTAGCAGCCGCTTCTCCTCCCTGATAACAGCACCCGTCGCATGTTGATACCAGGCCACGTATACGTTAAGGGCCCTCGGGACGCAACTCGGTTCACTGATAAAGAAGTGAGATCCCGTATTTCAGCGCATGAAATGATGCAGCGCGCCCCGCATTCCCTCTTCAGTGTCAACGGGTTCTGCCAAGAAAGCCTCCAGCGGGACTCCTTGATTATAACTCAACTGCTGGGCAAAATGATGAGGGTTGTATCTCATGAATAGCGCCGCATCATTTTGCCTGAATACAAGAAATCCCGGCCTGATGGAGTACAAATGGAGAATCTCCTGGGCTTTCAGCACGGAGGCCCCGTCCTTAAAAATGTCTTGCAGTGACAGCACCGCTTTGGAAGTTTCCTGGCCGATGGTCAAGACTTTGTCTGTGAAATACATACCATCTCCAACCGTGCGCGGACGAATGAGCAAGCCCCTAGCTTCCCGCTGTGACGGACTCACGATGGAGGCGTCAACCAGCCACATAATCCGAGGGAACTTGCATCTCTCGTAAAACGAAGACCTCTTGTGAGTGCCGAAGACCCCGAGCACGTGCATCTCCATCCATGAAGTGAAGTAATGCATCAGGAAGTTGACAGGATGCACCCCCGGTTCAGTGGTATCCGCCGCTACGCTAAGACCGTGGTATAGGTAGGCTAACCCGGCGATCCCGATGGCCATTTGTATTCCGGCAACTATGCGATGCGCGGGGTAGAAGACGGAAGGCCTCATGTAACGAGGATGCATAGGGAGCGCGAAGCAGCTCAGCCATAGCCCAAGAAACCCAAAAAAGAACGCCTCCTCGTCAATGCCCGGAGCGGCGATTTCTGACAGAGGGATGATCGCAGCGTCAGGAAGAAAGAAGCCCTTCTGATCAGCTTCCAGTACCGGCTGACGGTCCAAGCCAAAACCGAAGGGATCATCGAGCTTAGCAAACTTTTCGCCTCGTCGCGACAAAATCTCCGGGCGAAGAAACCGGGCAATGAAGTCCGCAAACTGACCCCCCCCCCGGCCTCCGGATTCAAGGAAGAGGCTCTCGTACAGGTTCAACACCTTTATCAAGCTGGGGAACTGGTGTTGAATGGCGTTCTCTGGCGTGAGGCCCATCACCACTAGCTTGGTGGCAAAAATGTATTCATCCGGAGGAAGCAGCTCCTCATAGTGCGCCCCCTGACCGGTAGACCAGAAATCTCAGCGAATTCTTCCAAGGAAATAGAGACCTCTCTGTCCAGCAGAAGGAAGGTATGGGTCGGGATGTTCCACTGCTCCAAGAACGCCTTAATCCACCACGTGGGAGGTGCAGAATATTGGAACAATGAAGCATAGACCGCAGGGTATAGCCCAAGCCTCAACGGCTTCGATTTATTCGCCGACAAGATATACCGAGCCCACTGCAAGTACCCGGCCGGATGACGGGGAGTTATCCCGATGTTGTAGGGCTGTCCCCAAGGGCGCGACTCGCCCTGGCATATGCGCCGCCCCAGGGTATCCAAAGCCGTCGGCGGTTGCATGGGTACTGCAGCGATCGAAGGCTGAAGAAGACCCTCCGAAGTCCAATTAACCACCTCCACGGCATAGTTCACCGGGGGTGCATCCGCATACGGGATCGCCGAGATAGGCTCCGACGGCGTCGCACAAGAGAAGCTTTGATGACCTTTGATAATTTGGTCGTACCATCTACCCCACAAGTGAAGATTTTTGTGTTCCGGGTCACGGTCTTTGATGAGCGCGAGAACCTCTCGGTCCACAGGTGCCTCAGGGAATCCTCCCTCTGAACGGACGATTAGAAACGTAGCATCGAAAGACATGTCGCCTGCAAAAAAGGGGGGACAGAAGTCAACTGTCAGTGCTATAATTTAATTTTAAATTTTGACATTCGGTACTTTAAAATTTGTACCACACTGCAATACAGTGGAAAGGGGACCAAAGGGGGACCCATAAAATCTAGATGACAATGTATCAATTAATAAAACAGCCTCATCATTGGATGAAACTGTTAATTAAATGAGGAAATCCTCAGGAAAATTCTCATTAAATGAGAGATCTCTCGGGAAAAGGAGAAAATCTCCCTTTGAGAGCAAAGCTCTATGACAGAGTGACACTTGTCAAACTCTAATCATGAAGGAATAAGATTCCTTAAGAGCCTGGCTCTATAATGATGATGGAAAAATCCATCAAGAATTAATTAAAATTAATTTTTATGAATTTAAAAAATTTAGGGTCTTCAAGACCCATGAACAAACTCTTAAGAGCTCTTCATCAAAGATTAAGAAATCTACATGTTATCAAAAGAGCAGAACTCTGATTCATGGGCTAAGAAACCCCAAGAAAAGATCTCTTTAGATCTATGGGTTCATGAGAGCAAAGCTCTGCTAATGAAACCCTAAATGGGTTTTCTTTAGATCAAAGATCTATGAAGAGCAAGGCTCTGTTGATGGGTACAACCCTAATTCATTAAAAAAATTTAAACTTTATCTAAGTTTTGATAGAGTTCTGACTCTTGAAAAGTTCTGAAGAGCAATGCTCTGAATAAAAATTCTCAAGAAAGAAGATGAAAATCATCTAAGAGACCAAAGGTCCTATTTATAGGCATTGAACCGCCTCTTCAACTTCTGAGTCGATCCAAGGGCTCAGATTCTACCACCGCTGCACTCACGTGTGCGCTACGTAAGCGCAACGGGGGGGTATTTGTTTCCCCCAATCAGAGCAAAGCTCTGTTTTAAAATTCAAAATTTAAAAATTGAAGCAATGCTTCAGATTCAACGCTAGGCGCGCTGCACGCCACGTGTCAAACACAGATGCGCTAGTATCAGCGCACCTTTAATCAGAGCAAAGCTCTGTTTTAAAAATTCAAAATTCAAAAATTGAAGCAATGCTTCAGATTCAGCGCGAGGCGCGCTGCACGCCACGTATCAAACACGGATGCGCTAGCGCCAGGTGCGCTGCGCCCTAGGCAGTGCACCATGAGTGCGCTGGCGCTAGGCGCGCCGCACGCCATGTATCAAACACGGGTGTGCTAGCGCAGGCTGCGCTGCGCGCCATGTGTCAAACGTAGGTGCGCTAGCGCAAAGTGCGCTGCGCTCTGAGCAGCGCACCACGTGCAAAGCACGGGTGCGCCAGCGATGGAATTAAAAATTCCCCACCGTTAGATCAAAAGATCTAATAATGATAAATTATTAATTAATCAGAATTAAATTCTGTTAAGGAAAGATTTTTCCAATCTTGTTAAAAAACAAGAAGATTGCCTTCTGTAAAACAGAAACCCAAGGATCAAAGTGTAAGTCCACGTTGCGACCCCCGGTTCTTACGGGGAGGCGGAAACGGTATAAAATCAAAATTTTAACGCAAGGGGCAACATGGACTAAGCTAGGTCGGGATCTTTACCTAAACTAAAACTAGCAAACTAAGCTAAAGATATTTAGCTACTCGGATAGAGATGGTTATACCTAGTTTGTCTTGAACTCCTTCGTCTTCAAGCTCCGGTGGTGATCCGATGGCTCCTTCTCGTCGTCTCCGTACGCCGAAGATAGATCCACTTGAAAGCTCCAACCTTTAGCTCCTTCTTCGTTCTTTGAAGAAACTAGCTCACTTGGTTTGCTAAACCTAGTGAACTAGAATGAGTAGAGAAGAAATAGAATGGGATTTTATCTATGGTTCTTGATTCTCAACTCATGAGACAAGAGAACCATAGATCAAGAGAGGGAGCAAGAGGTTGAGGGTGAGAGCAAGAGGAGAGCTCAAGAACAAGAGAGAGAATGAGCAAGAAAGAA
Organism: Agapanthus africanus; assembly: GCA_030015575.1. Taxonomy (NCBI): domain Eukaryota; kingdom Viridiplantae; phylum Streptophyta; class Magnoliopsida; order Asparagales; family Amaryllidaceae; genus Agapanthus; species Agapanthus africanus. Next base: position 261,014,272 of record JASDDO010000024.1, read on the forward strand.
TAATGCTCTCTTTTTCCTTTCACCCTCTCATAATCCAAAGTGATCATAACTCATCATATCAAAAAAGTCTTTTGGTGATGGTTAGAAGCAACCATAAGGTTATCATATCATGCACTCATTTTACTCAAAAAAGCAAGCAAGAAAAAAGTCTTTGGCATGAAATGATAACCATGGTCATCATGATGGTCAACTAGTCAAGCCTAGTCAACCGGTCAACAAGTCAACAAAAGTCAACAAGTCACCAAAGTCAACAAGTCAACAAAAGTCAACAAGTCAACAACCATATCACCATAATACTTAATTAATATAATAGTTAATCACAAATCATATTCTCATTAGGGTTGAGCAAAAAGTCAAAAGTCAACGGTCAACTGTCAACAACCCTAATGAGAATCCACTGCCTCTGCCTCCCTGTCAACTGTGCATACACACCCGCATCCGCGTTCCGAGGAACACGAATGCAAACTGGATAAATCCAATCCCATAAGGTACACTAGGATCTGGCTTAAACCAAAGCCCGCTAGTGTAAACTGTCCGGACACTGTACGTGCACAAGTGCACGGATGTGACCGAACCCTGTCGCAAAACCATGCGACCTGTCGCAATACCATGCGACCTCTACTCTTTTGCCTAAAGGCGAAAAGCTTTCTGTGTGGGACTCTAAAGACTCGACACTACGCTGGCAGTGGGTTTAACCACAGACCGCAAGCGGCACTAGCTGTGCGTAACGGTCCCCAGGTAATGCCGACAAGAAGACCGACGAGGCGAAACCCATCTGAACTCCTACTGAGCCTGAGTGTGACATTCTCCGTACAGTCCGGTCTGTTCGTCTGATACATCGCATGGCGGGCCTAGGGGGTGGTAAACGTCAGTCCCCCAATAGCGGTACAAGTCGTGCCGGAGCGAAGCCCAAAACACCCTGAGATAACACTGGAAACCTACCAGTATATCTCGTTTGCCCTGGCCAGGGACTACTCGTGTAATGGCTCTCCTAGACACAGCGCGATGTCAACCCCCAATACCGGGAGAGACGAATCCTGTCTAACCGTCACTGCCTCCAAGTGCTTCGGGACTGCACCCAACCACCACCTGTTTGCACGACTCCTTTGAGCCGTGGTAGGGTAGTGATCAAAATACAGTGGGAACACACCCGAGGCGAAGTGACAGTGTCAAGTCAGCGGACTAAGCTGTACTCATGTCACCTGGGAACTGATAACTGACGATAGGTATAATACCAACTAGTCAGTTCCCGACGAGTCCTGTCCAGTGTACCCGTAACCTAACGAGCACCCGCATACTATCTCAAGTACGACGTACTGACGGTTGTGGGACAGACCGTCTCCCACACTGGGATGAGAAGCGCATGCGCTGGTCTACTCCGGAGTATCGATGCCCTGTCTCGATAGTCCTGCGACCAGGGACCTACATAAGGATGTGCTTATAGATTACCCAGCCCCACTAGTGTGACGGCCATCACATCGCTGGTAATCAAGCAAAGATCCTAAGGGCTCTACTAATGCGTATAAGTGATATACTGAAATAAACACAAGTACACATTGAAGTAGAAACAAACCAAGTAGCATACTACTATTTTGAGCAAGATTGTATATACAAGGTGAATATCCCAAGCATCCATTAAGTAATATACAAACTAGTATGATACAGTAATGGCCTCTAGGGCATATACACTAACACAAAGATCCAACAGTGGGGAAACATTCCCAAATCAATCAGAGAAAGATCTCTTTAACTGATTTAACAAATCAATTTGCCCTTTATAAAGGCCCCAAGACTTCAAGTCTGAGATAGAGAAACCCTCCCCAACAAACTTTGAGAAGACTCAAAAGAAAGAGAGCAAGCTCTTGAAAGAAGATCATTTCTTCAAGGTAAAAAGAATGATTCTTGAACAAAGAGATAAAATCATCTCATTAAAACAGAAGAATTATCTTCTTAAAAGATCATAGATCTACAAAAGACCAAGGTCTATTATAAAAAGAGATCAAAAGATCTCATCATAGAAGTATTTACTTCATTCACAGAACATTGATCTGCAAAGGCAAAGCCCTTTCAAAAATAAGAACTGTTGTTCTTGAATCTTGAGGCAAAGCCCCCTTTAAAAAGAACATAAATTTGTTCACAGATCATAAATTTGATCAAATGCACTTTGCGCTATTGAAAAGTGCCTTGCACTCTTGAACTGCGCTTCTGCGCTCCTTGGACTGGCGCGAAGCGCCAAAACGTGCCACGCGTCAACCACGTATACAACTAGCGCTTTGCACTTCTGAAACAGCGCACTGCGCTCATGGGCCGGCGCTCAGCGCCAAGCGCGCCACGTGGCACTCACCTGTACGCCACTAAACTAGCGCAACGCGCTTATAAATTGAAAGCGCAATGCGCTCATAAACTGGCGCAATGCGCCCATCATCTGGCACTTAGCGCCAAGCGCGACACGTGTCCTTTTCGTGTGCGCTACTTGGCAGAAGTGCGATGCGCTCTTTAATTGGCGTAAAGCGCCTGGCGCGCCATGTGGCGCACTGTCAGAACACACATTGTACTAATGAATGCTATGCATTCAATACAAGACAAAAAAATGTCAGGATCTAATGCTCAGCATTATTAAAAGGGCCAAGCCCAAATAAAGGCTCAACAGCCCAGAACAATAAAATGTTAAACATTTTAATCTTATTAGACCTAGCTCAATATTGGCCATAAGTGCTCAACTTATATTGAACTGAGCCCATCTGCTCATGAATATTTAACATATCTCAATCCCAAACTGGACTACAGATCTTTCAACCAACTCACACCGGTTCAAGGGTACATCTCTTTACTCCTATGATATCTGTCAATGTGATCCTTCAACGTCTTCAGAGAGGTGACAGGTCCCGACAACCACACATTCACGGACTGTGGGGTCCTTAGACTCATGGACTACGATGTCCTTAAACTTCATAGACTACGATGTCTTTAAACTACGGACTGTAGGGTCCTTAAACTCATGGACTACGATGTCCCTAACCTCGAACTGTGGGGTCCCTTTTAAACCCACGGACTACGATGTCCTTAACCCGGACCGAAACGTCCTTAAACTAACGATGGACCGCAATGTCCTTAAACTAATCGACCGCAATGTCCCTAAACTAAACAACAGAGTCCAATTGCTCTTTTGTTGGATCTAAACGATCCCGTTAAGTTGATCTTAGTCTAAAAATTAAACTAACGTGTCCTTAACATACGTTTAAGTTGATCTTAGCCTCAAATGAGGCTAACGTATCCTTAAACCCAACCCCCAAACCCAAATCTAAGAAGATACGGATTTGGACTAATCCACGCCCTACGGGAGACAACATAAATTAGTCTCCATATACAATCTACGGGTAACCAAAAATAAATCAAACACCCACGACACGAAGTGACCATCTGGAGAAGGAGAAAGTTGTTACCGCGATGCGGTAGCGTAATTAACTGCAGGGACTTGTGCCTACAGGGAAGAGCGTCCCTACAATCAAAAACTCCTCAAAAGAAGGGGAATCTGACGAAGTCTGCTACATCGGCCGCATCCGTTTAAACCTTCGATACATGGTGCCATAAATCAACTTGGTATCTTCGGAGAGGTGGACGGATAGCACCAATTAGCATCTGCCCCGAATTTCAGGCAAGACGAACCTGCGCGGTCGCGTCTCTGTGTTCGGCGGGGAACATACCCTAAACGGCAATATCGTCAAACGTCATTCTCAAATTCAGTCATCACATATTAGTCGTATCAAAACACTTCTAACTATCCTTAGTTTCTAATATGGTTTCTATAGCTATCTTATAATTCTAACCCTAGTTTGCTACTCTAGATTTTCTTAACCATATGCTACAAATCGGTTTCCACCAAAACTTTGCGGGGGTGTTATACGCCATCCATCCGACTTCCCCCGTAGATATAGATCTACTCACTTTGATTTTTACTTGCCGAAGTCGATGACGCCACGCTCTGTCGCCTCGGAATCCATGCGAAGGTACCTACAATAATAACACATATCGCAACGCTATTAAAATCAAGTTCTGAAAACCGAAACGGCACACGGATCGCCTATACGTTAGAACCTATATGCCACGCATGCAAAACCAACCAACTATCCCTTGTCGTTGATGTACGAACATCCAACAACCAAATACAAATCCAAATACCAATACTTTTCATTCAAAATATGGAAAACGCGAAAACAACAATATAGGAAAACCACTCCCGGATTTCACCCTAGGCCAAACTAAGAGATTTTGCACATTGGGTTGCTCTAGATATAGGATAACAATGCCACAGAACAAATTTCACCAATATCCACACTGCTCTGGCCGCAAATGATTAAAATTGCGGCCAGAAAATGGGGGGAGGGGCTCAGGTCTTCTAGGTACACTCCAGGTTGCCTACTCATCTCTCAGTATTCGCTAAATAATTTTTCCAGGTCCCCGAGTCACTCCAGATTCCTAAATACCATCAAAAAATCCACAAAAACTAGATATCGACACATCTAAGTTCGTATTCCAGGTTCTAAACTCAGTTCAGGTCTAGAATTTGATCTCTAGGGTCTTGTACAGCCACTACACATCACTAATTCCCTACAATTTCCCAAACCCTTCAATTACACACAAAATCAACCTCTAAACTACACTATTATGCAAGGAGACTAGAAACTAAATTAAAGGAAAAGGATTATACCTCATGGATGTAGCCAAGCAAAACCCTAGCTCCCTAAAGTCCTCAAAATCCAACATTGATGGGTCCAAAGTGTAGAGGATGAAGAGGGGATCAACTTTAATGAAAGGGGTTTAGGGTTTTGAGGAGTAATTTGAGGTGGATCTAGGGTTGAAGGTGGAGGGAAGTGATGAAGAAGAAGGAGAAGAAAAATAAATGCTGGAGGATAATGTGGCTGCCCCTCTCTCTCTCTATCTCCTTTATTCTCACCCACTCTCACTAAATTACCCTTTTGCCATTTCTCTTTTCTTTACTTTTCTCTTTTACAACCAAAGCATAATAATACCCTAAAAAACGACACAAATGCAACAACCTGTAATCAAATGCAACATGTCATGGTGCACTAGCCATGCAAAACTGTATAAATACGGATTTGGCTTAATCGCGATTAGGAGTGCACTAATCGGGTTTTCATCCAAACTGCATATAATAAATATTAAAAATGCCAAATCCTTTAAATATATTTTTAAATGAATAAATCATTTTAATTTCCATTTATTTCACAGTTATCGGTATATATTTATACCCTTTTTCGAAAACCCCAATTTCGCAAATCGGGCAGTTTTCGGGAAGTATATTATTTTAATATTAAATTCCAAAAATAATATTTTATATTTTCTGAAATGTTACACTTAATAACAACATTGTTGTCATTAGTGCAACATGATATTGCTTCCACCCATTTTAAGACGTAATCAACCGCTAACAAGATATATAAATTCCCAAAAGAGTTGGGAAAAGGACCCATAAAATCAACATCCCAAACGTCAAAAATTTCCACAACCAAAATAGGTTGGAGTGGAATCTCATTTCTCCGAGAAATCCGACCCGTGTGTTGACACCATGAACAAGTTTTGCAATGATCAAATGCATCTTTGAATAATGTAGGCCAGTAAAAACCACATTGCAAAGCCTTCTCCGCCGTTTTACGTGGACCAAATTGACCGTCACATGCCTGATCATAACAGAAAGACAACAAACTCTTGAATTCATCATTAGGGACACATTTGCGAATGATTTGGTCGGAACAATACTTAAAAAAATAAGGTCCATACCAGTAAAATTACTTTACTCGGGATAGAAATCGATGATTGTCTTCTTTAGACCATTCGCTGGGAATAAGTCCCGTTGCTAGATAATTCACAATATCCACGAACCAAGGTTCATAGGATACGGTCAAGAGCTGTTCGTCAGGGAAAAAGTCGTTTATTGGAAAGGTCACAGTAGGTGAAGAAGAGATGCATGAAAGATGGTCGGCTACTACGTTTTCACATCCTTTCTTATCTCGAATGACAAGATCAAATTCTTGTAATAATAGGATCCAACGTATTAACCTGCGCTTAGTATCATTCTTAGATAAAAGATGTTTTAGGGCGGAGTGATCGGTGTAAACCACAATCGGTGAGCCAATCAAATAAGGCCTGATTTTTTCTAATGCAAATACAACTGCCAAGAGTTCTTTCTCGGTGCTTGTATAATTAATTTAGGCATCATTCAAGGTCTTACTTGTATAATAAATTGTATGTGGTATCTTATTAATGTGATGTCCTAAGACTGCACCAATAGAAAAATCTGATGCATCACACATTAGCTCAAACGGGTGATTCCAATCAAGAGATGATAGAACGGGGGCTGTAGTGAAAGATCTTTTAAGTGATTCAAAAACAGCCTCACAGTCCGAATCAAAGTGAAATATTGTATCTTTGGCCAAGAGAAGAGTTAAGAGTCTAGCAATTTTGCTAAAATTCTTAATGAATCTCCTATAAAATCCTGCATGACCAAGGAAATATCGTATATCTTTGACGTGTTTAAGATGAGAAAGGTTATGAATGATATCTATTTTAGCTCTGTCTACCTCAATGCCTTTTCATGAAATGACATGTCCAATCACGATACCTTCTTGGACCATGAAATGGCATTTTTCCCAATTCAAAGTTAAGTTCTTATCCTTACAGCGGGTAGGAACAGTGTCAAGATGACATAGGCAATCCTCAAATGAGTCCCCAAATATAAAGAAATCGTCCATGAAAATCTCCAGAAAATTCTCGACCATGTCCGAGAATATCCCCATCATATACCGCTGAAATGTAGCGGGAGCATTGCATAACCCAAAGGGCATGCGTCTATAAACAAAGGTACCGAAAGGACAAGTAAATGTTGTTTTATCTTGATCCTTTTCGGCGATAGGGACCTGGTTATAGCCAGAGTATCCGTCCATGAAACAATATTATTCATGTCAAGCTAATCGTTCCAACATCTGGTCAATGAAAGGTAGAGCGAAGTGATCTTTCCTCGTTGCGGTATTGAGTTTTCCGTAATCAATACATACATGCCACCCAGTTTGGGTGAGTGTCTGGATCAACTCATTAGCCTCATTAGTTATGACCGTGATGCCAGACTTCTTAAGGACTACATGAATATGACTTACTCATTGGCTATCAGAGATTGGGTAAATTATACCACTATCAAGGCACGTGACGATTTCTTTCTTTACCGCCTCCTTCATGATGGGATTTAACCGTATTTGTGGTTCTCGGGTTGGCTTGTCTTCATCCATCAAATATATATGATGTTCTACAATCAAGGGACTAATCCCTTTTATGTCTGCCATTGTCCAACCAAATGCTTGCCGATTTGATCTCAAAACCATCAAAAGAGCGTCCTCTTGCTCTAAAACTAGAGAAGCAGATATGATCACGGGTAAAGACTCATTCTCACCTAAATATGCATATTTAAGATGAGAAGGTAATAGTTTGAGATTTAATGTCGGCGGAGAGACAATAGAAGGTGGGGTAAGGGAATGATATTCGGATTCTCGAAGAAGTTCATAACCTGTGTAAGATATTGACTTGGAAAGTGCTACTGACTTTTGTGATGAGTCAAAAGATTCAAACTCAGGGATGGACTCGTCAAAAGTGTCCTCACTATGATATTGTGCAAGATCAAATAATGATGTACTAATGTCGTCGAGATCATTAAAGCAAAGTTCATCAGCCTTACAGCTTTCAGGAGCTATCTCGTGGACAGAACAGACATCAAGAATATGAGCAGAAGGTTCAGATAGTTGACTTCCTAACTTGTAAATATTGAGCTCAATTGTTATTTTCCCAAAGGATAAGTTCATAGAACCATTACGACAATTAATGACAGCATTGGAAATGGCTAAGAATGGTCGACCGAGAATCACCGAAATTTTATTCCGTGGGTTTGCTACAGGTTGTGTATCTAAAACAATAACGTCCACAGGGAATATAAATTCCCCGACTTTTATCAACACATTCTCAAGCTCACCTCTAGGTTTAGTGATAGATCAATTTGCCATCTGGAGAGTGCAGTGGGCAGATTTCAACTCTCCAATACCTAACTGCTCATAGACAGAGTATGGAAGCAAGTTAACACTTGCGCCAAGGTCGAGTAGAGCACGATTAATATTTTTACCCCCAATAGAAATAGAGATTGTAGGACAGCCAGGGTCCTTACGTTACTTTGGTAACTGATGGGTAAAAGCTGTGCTAACATTACTCGTCATGAACACTTTTTTCGGCACTTGAGACTTTCTCTTCATAGTGCACAAGTCTTTAAGTATTTTCGCATATGACGGAACTTGTTGGATAGCATCTAGGAAAGGAATATTTATGTTAACTTGTTTAAACATTTCCATAATCATCTCTATTTTTGGACTTGGTTTGTTTCCCCTTAACCGATTTGGATAAGGAGCTTTAGCAATAAGAGCTGGGTCCAACATTGGAGAAGGTCGTGTGGGTGGAACAGATCCCAGAATTGGAGTGGGGATCGTTTTTGGTTGACTTAAAGAAGATAGGGGAGGGTTCAAGCCTAGAGGAAAACGGAGAATAGGCTCGGAAGAAAATGAATTAGGGTCAGAAGTGGAAGTGGAAGCCGGGGTGTCATTGATTGATTCATCATTATCAACCTGTTCACCGACTTGGTTATTCAGCACTCTTCCGGATCTCAATGTGGAATGGCATTCACATTATAATATTGTGAGTGGCCAGGATTCGGTAGATCTTGAGATGGAAGTTTCCCTTTCTCTCTAGCACTCATTGCGGCATTTAATTGTGCAATTTGTGCTTCTACCGATTTAATACTCTCACCGTGTGAGGCGGAGTCTTTCTTTATGGTATCGATAGAAGACCTTATATCAGCCGACATTTGCATGGAATGTTTCATAAACAAATCCAAGGTTCGTTCGAGTGAAGAGGAGTTTTCGGTACCGGCCATTTGGAAAGAATTATTATACGGTGCAGAATTGTTGGCTGGATTTTGAAAATTTTGTATTTGAAAGGGGTGCTGATTTTGTGGTGGTTGTTGTTGCTGTGGAGGAACCCTTTGAAATTTATTTTGGTTTGGAACCGTATTTTGAGTTTGGTGTTGGCTCCAAGAAAAATTAGGGTGATTTCTCCAACCTTGATTATATGGGAAGAATAAGGATCGTTTCTAACTCGTTGCCGAAAAGCAGTATTAGTGTGTTCTTGACCTTGAAATGGAGAATTCAAAAGACATTCTTCCGTCAGATGTGATAGATCTGAACAGCATCCACACACGGTTTTAGGGAGCATCACCTAGTTTAGGGATGCTAATAAAAATTTGTTTTCCATAGCTTCAAGTTTCTTTTGCATTGCTGCCATTTCGGTTTTGACTGGTATGAAAACATCAAGTTGATGGATACCTCTCCTAGATGATGGACTAACGCTTTCCCATTGCAAAGTGTTTTCAGCAAAATTTTCCAAGAATTTCTAGGCTTCACCATCGTCTTTGGACATGAAATTGCCTTGACACATGGTTTCAAGCATCTACTTTGTCATTGGATTAATGCCCTCATATATAATTCGGCACAGATCCCATCTATGGATTCCTTGATGAGGACATTGGACAAGCAGATTTTTGAACCGTTCAAAACATTTCCAAAATGGTTCATTGGAAAGCTGGGTAAACTGGTTGATTTCACTCCTAACACGGGCGGTTTTATGATTGGGATAAAATTTCTTAAGGAATGCTATAACGAATTCATCCTAATTGGAAATAGAGTGTGCGGTTGTATTATAAAGCCATTTTTCGGCTAAATCGCACAAAGTAAATGGGAGAAGACGTAAACGCAAAGCATCCACAGAAAGTTATGAAGTGTCCATCATAACAAATACGTTTTCGAATTTGGTGATAAAAACGTATGCGTCTTCAGACTCAAGACCGTGAAATTTAGGCAAAAGATTGATATAGTGTGGTTTGATTTCAAAATTATCCCCATTGGCTGGTGGAATAGAAAAACAAGTAGAAAGAGGACCACGAATAGGGTAGTTCTCTCTTGGAGAGATATACGAGGTAGATTCTGCGCACCTGTGGATGGTAGCAGAGTGGTGTTATTGAAATTTGATGGAGAACCGTCCATCTCGGTGGATGTTGTGGGTGGTGAGGAAAAAGAAGATGAAGAAATACCGACCTCGGAGTCGATAGAAGAAACGCGGACAAGACGGGCACTAGAATCCCGTGTCTAGCCGAGCATGCACTAAGCGGGTTTAGCACAAGTGGCAGCGTATGTGTAAATTAAAAGAAAGGTTTGGTTTGTTTTTGAAAAAAGACGGTTTTAAACAAATCACAAAAATGCACAATCAACCCTAGATCTAAGTTCACCTAGGCCAAATCACTAGACCGCTCCTAAACTTCCAGAAGACAAATCGCAGGATAAATCCTCTACTGCCTCTTTATCCCTCTTATGACCAGATAAGTGCCAGGTAAGTGGGAGGTATCCGCTATGTAAATGGCGGGCCTAATTAAGTAACCACTTGCCTTAGACACACTTTCCTAGACACTACAAAAGAAATGCGGATAAGCAGTAGATTACCCACGACCTTTCTCTGTCCTAATTGAGCGCGACAGTCCTTAGAGTCTTGGTCTAGATATTTTTTAATTAATGAAGGGTGATGCGGATACTAGTTTTGTGATTTGTGGGGCTTAGAAAGGGTAATGAAATCCCCACCTAATCTAAGTCTTTGCCCCTTAATTTTCCGTATTACAATATGCACAAACAACCAATATCAAAACACGCAACAAGATTTTTTTTTTTTTTGAGCGGCGAATTTTTGCAAAGAATTCTGCAGAAAAGTTATTATTGGACTTAGCAGAGAAGAGAGGAGAAATAAGAGAATATACCAGAGAAAGTTGGAGTCTCAATACCCCAATACCACCGCGGTTCCGCGGCCAATACAAGCATATTGCCGCGATTCCGCGGTCAATTTGAATGATCTTTGGAAAAAAAATTACCGGTGCTCCCCTTGGTCCTCTGGTCCTGTTGTATGCTTCAGAATCTTTATCCATCTGCTACGATGATTCCAGATTCCCTTGCAAAATTCACACAATAATCGTTCAGGGCACGATGCGTTTTTGAAGTAAATTTTTGATATAATAATAATATTTCAACCTTAATAGCAAGAAAGAACAAATTACGCACGTATCTCCGGCAACGGTGCCATTTGATTGTATTTGTAATTTTCACCACTTCTTTGATTTTAAAGAAAATATGTAGTGGTAAAGAAGTTATGTAATGTTTTAGTCGTATAATAACCGCAATCAATAACGATGTCGCATGTAGCGAGCGTTAGTGAGCACGGGTCGTCCTCTGGTATTCGGGAAATTCGTAAATTATTGCTTTAGTTGAGTTGAAAGAAATAGTTAAGAAAATCAAGAAAATGATCTTAGATTTGGTTGAGTTTATATTTTCAAGAAAATCAAGAAATCGTTTTCAAGAAAGGAAATCAAGAAAATTGTCCAAGATTAAATATAGTTATCAAGAAAATTGAAGAAGGTTTGTAGGATTCGAACGGAATTAGGAGCCATGGATGATTATTCAAGATGATTCATCTTATCTATTGATAGAATTACTACTAGATTGATGGCTATAAATAAGAATTAGGGATCCTTTGAAGAAACTAAGGTTTCTCCTTCATTTCCCCTTGTCCTTTCATTGATTGTCATTCCTATCTAGCCTTTAACAAGAAGGATCATCAATCTAATCCCCAAATTGTGACGAAATTCTCAATAAATTTATCTCACTCATAATTTGGACATTAATGATTCTTTTTGCTAAAGTTTATAATCTCCATAAGACTTAACATGAATATAGAATTCTCTCACCATGTGATCTACCAAATTCCTTCGAATCCTTAGCAAGCGGAGATTTACTCACACGTCATGAAAATAGAAGAATCAACAAATAGAGATTTCATAATGCGAAAATTTAAAGAAAATAAGACTAAAAGTAATGATCACCTTTATTATTCAACTTCAAATTACAACTTCTTCAATCCGAGATTACAAGAAGAATAGCTCTCGATCACTCCCTTGAAGAGGTAATTTCTCCGTCGATCTTCGCTTTGCTCGATCACCGTGAGTCTTGGATCTATCAAGGATCACATGCTCGTTGATGACGATCGGCTTCGCGTAAAGGATCTTTTGTTGAATCGCTTGATAAACTTCTCGATGATTCTTGATCTTGAGATTTGGTGGTTCTTGAAATTAGATCTAAATTGTTTTTGTAATTGTGTAAAAAAATGTGTACTAAAAATCAACAACCATTTTAATGTAGGCTTAGGTCTTTTTTTATAGCCCTAATCAAGCTTCCTCAATAAGCTAGGTTGTTATAGAGAAGTTTCCAGAACAAGATTGTTAAAATGAAGCTTCCCCAGTAAGCAAGGATGTTGAGAAGAAGTTTCCAGAGACTTCCCGACTCCGAAGACCACGACTCGGCCGCGGATCTGCGGTGACTCGGCCTGACTCGACCGCGGTTGCGTGGTCGATTGGTGTCTTCATTGCTTCAAATTTCTTTGATCTTCTTCTGTTGGTCTCTGGGTTTATATGTGATATCTGGAATCTTCTTCTCTCTACTGAATCTCTGCCAGAATTTAACTCTTTGATTTTCTGTATTCTATCGGCGAATTTCTGATTCCAATATCTGATCTGGGCTAATTTTTGCACAAGATCTCAATGAAGAATGTTAGAGATATACAATATTATGTGTGAAATAATAAACATACAATTTCCTTCAAAAATGTTGATTATAATGTATAACACATGATAATTGATATTTTCCAGATGAACTTGTAATATGTGTTATATTTATAACAAACACCCTTAGATTATAAAAGTGAAGAAATTGTTATGTTAAAAATTGCAATAATTTCGACTGAACACGCGCTATGGGCACAAGAGAACTATCAGGGAAAGGAAAGAGCTCTGTACTATTTGAGTCGAGTTCTCCTAGGGGAAGAAAACAACTACTCCCCCATCGAAAAGCATTGCCTGGCACTGATTTTCACAATAACGAAACTCAGACATTACGCCTTGGTACATGAGATCCATCTCATATCAAAGGTGGATCCTCTCAAATATTTTATGTCAAGGGCCATACTAACAGGAAGGCTTGCCAAATGGGCCCTCCTCCTGATAGAGTTCTCGATAACGTATCGTCCCCTCAAAGCAGTGAAAGGGCAGGCCATTGCCGACTTTCTCGAGGAGTAACCGATACCAGCGGACTCCCTCTTAAATTGTGAGTTGCCGAATGAACATTAATTCGACACAATCGAAGAAGAGAATGAAGAAAATGATTCCCAATGGGAACTTTATTTCGATGGAATATCTTCCGTGAAAAGGCGAAAGCAAAACGCCCCCATAATCAAAGCCGGGTGGGCCTTATCTTCGTGACTCCGCAAAGAGGGATATTGCGTTACGCGCTTTACTTAACGAAGCCAAGGACTAACAACGAAGCTGAATATGAAGCTTTGATAGCAGTTTTCAAGATCGCTATCAACTTCGGAATCAAAGACCTCCTCATATATGGAGACTCCCAGTTGATCGTTAGCTAAGTAAATGGCGACTATCAGACGTGCAAGTCAAAGCTCATAAAGTATGGCGAAAGAGTACAGCAACTGCTGAAACAAATCCCTTCCTACATCCTAGAGAGTACCGCGTGCAGAAAACAGCAAAGCGGACGCGTTGGCCAAATTGGTTAAGGAACTGGCTGATGACGACCTCGATGACGTAAAGATCATTGTGCAAAGCTGCAGGGTTCTCACGCCAATAGATATATTTTCGAAAGATTTCATAGAATCATCCGAAAGAAAAGAAATGACCGAACAAGCAGCCCTTCAAATAGAGAACGAAGAAAAGGTCAAAGACTGGAGGGAAGTCTTCATAGACTACTTTAAGTCCCGACGAACGCCCGAAAATGCGTCGTTTAGACATCAGCTCATGAAACGAGCTTTGTCTTTCGCCTTCGTCAATGATACTCTATATAAGAGATCATTCGACTGTCTATGGCTAAGATGTCTGGGACCGGAGGAAGCAAAGAAAGTCGTTCAAGAAATTCACGACGGACTCTGTGGTTCTCACCAAGATGGACCAAAGATAAAGCTGAAGATCAAAAGAATGGGTTACTATTGGTCCACAATGATTCAAGACTGCCTTGAATATGCGAAGCAGTGTCACTCGTGCCAAATTAACGGGGACTTCATCCACCAGCATTCAAATCCTCTACACCCAACAGTAACTAGCTGGCCGTTCGAAATGTGGGGAACCGATATAATTGGCCCCATTGAACCGACATCATCCAAAGGACTTCGGTTCATACTGGCTGCGACCGACTACTTTTCTAAGTGGGCAGAAACAGTACCACTAATGGAGATGAAGACGGAGAATATCCTCCATTTTTTCAGGACACATGTCATCTATCGGTTCGGCACTCCACAATGAATTATCTCGGATAATAGGCCAACTTATAGAAGTCATAAAACCAGCCGCTTCGCATAGCAACATAAAATAGATTGGAGATACTCTTCAGTCAATAATTCTCGGGCCAACGGTCTAATTGAAGCTTTCAACAAAACCTTGACGAAGATTATGAAGAAAATAGTGTCTAGAAACAAAAAAGACTGGAACGAAAAGTTGAACGAAGCTCTCTGGGCGTACCGAACAACGTTTAAAACGGTTATGAATACAACACCATACATGTTGGTATTCGGCACGGAAGCAGTGCTTCCCCTGGAAATAGAACTCCCCTCTCTATGAGTAGCGGTTCGGTATGAGCTAACAGATGAAAAAAATGCTCATCTTCGGTTTGAGGACCCCGACGCTCTCGACGAAACTCGCCTTGTAGCACAGCAAAATCTGGAGGCCTATAAGGCGAGAATGACACGGTCATACGAAAAACTGACCAGGCCGAGAAAATTCCGCTAAGGCGAACTCGTGCTAGTCGTTAAAAGACCCATGATCCCCAATCGTGCAAAACGGGGGAAATTCGAGCCGTGCTATGAAGGACCGTACATCATAGACAAAGTCTACCAAGATGGAGCCTGCCTGCTCATGGATATGCATAGCGAAAGACCCTTCCGGCCGATAAACGGTCGATTCCTCAAAAAATACTATGCTTGACGAGTCACGACTTGGGTCAATGATAGATGACGACACTCATGTCTGCTCGCTATCTTCCTGAGTTAGAACTCTGAGAATAGTATACAAAAAGCTCCGTCGCCCCAAAAACGACGACAACGGACCGAGAAGTCCTTAAACTAATTATCCGCCTCAAACATGGAAATATAGGACCGATAAGTCCTTAAACTAATTATCCGCCTCTAATATGGCAACAATGGATCGAGAAGTCCATAAACTAATAACGGACCGAGATGTCCCTAAACTAGAACCTCGCCTCAAGTATGGCGACATTGGACTGAAAAGTCTCTAAACTAAAATTTCGCCTCAAACACGGCGATAATGGACCGAAATATCCCTAAACTAAAATTTCGCCTCAAACATGGCAATAATAGACCGGAATGTCTCTAAACTAGCACATCGCCCCCAAATACGGTGATATGCTCCCTTAAGGTCTATATTGCAATCGAAGTCCTAACGGCGAAGGTTGCAACTCAAGTCTCACTGGCTACACAGCTACTCCAGCGATGAAGCCACCCCAAATCCCACCGGCAAATAGATGGGTCACCTGCGATGAAGCTACTTCCGAGAGTTACGCAAAAAAACGGTATATCCACAAACAAAATGGGCACGGATGAAAACCCGAAAGGGCTCCATGAGTAAAAATAGCAAGACTACCGGTGAGCTTGTGAAAACCCGAATAAGGCGCAAACTTGTAAAATAAAAAAGTCACGTGCACTTTCAAGGTCCTCTCGACCTTGTGAAGAGAAAATACCTGCGTGAAATCCTTACAACTCACAAAAGAGCAACACACTTAGGAATCCTCATGATTCCTAAAGAGAAATTACATTTACGGGATCCTCACGACTTATAAGGAGAATTCCCCTTATGAGACCCTCACGGCTCATAAGATTCAAAAGCCTTAAGCTACAGAGATCCGAACTTGTTCTTAAACCGTCATATCCCCCAAGTTGCCCTACAGGCGGTCCATATTGACCCTTATATACAATCCACGGGCACGAATAAATATTCCCTTGCCAAGTTCTACCAATGGCGAGAAATGTCCTCATATGGTGAACGACACTTGTAAGTCCTCTCGACTTATAAGAAGAAAAAACTCTTAGAAGATCCTTACGATTTATAAGAGAAAATATCATTTAGGAATCCTCATGACTCCTAAGGAGAAAATACACTTACGAGATTCTCTCGACTCATTGGAAGAAATACCTTTATGAGACCCTTACGGCTCATAAAGTCAAAAACCATAGCCGACAAGATTTTAACCCTGTTTACTAAGCCATCTTTGTTCAAATCGACAAAGGCAAATGATGATTCGCTTCTGGCAATATTCCAGTTGTAGCGATACCGATACCAAGGTTGGTATTAGATTCCAAACTCGCATTCCAAACTCACACAAAAAACAGCAACGAGTAGCAAAAAAATGCATATGAAATAGCCGAAATGATGGGGCAACTCGCAATAAAAATCAGTGAGCAAAAAAAATGCATATAAAAACAGCCAAAATGTTTGGGCAACTCGCAATAAAAAGCAGCGAGTAAAAATATAAAAAAAATAGCCGAAATGATTAGGCACCGCTGATAAATATCCGAAATGATTGGGCAATCGCGACTTTCTCGATATAAGAAGCTGAAATGATAGAGCATCGCGGAAAAAAATATATAATAAAAAAATGGAAATGAAACTTTTTTTCCCTGTAGGTGAGTCCACACTGACCCCTGTTTCCCCCAATCAGAGCAAAGCTCTGTTTGAATTTAAAAAATCAAAAATTGAAGCAACGCTTCAGATTCCTTGCAGTACGCGCTGCGCGCCACGTGTCAAAAGCAGACACGCCAACGCCAAGAGCACTGCGCCCAAGGCAGCGCACCCCAATCAGAGCAAAGCTCTGTTTCAAAATTCAAATTTTAAAATGAAGCAACGCTTCAGATCACTTGCGCTCTGCGCTGCGCGCCACGTGTCAAACACAGGCGCGCTAGCGCAGTTGCGCTGCGCTCTGCGCTGCGCGCCAAGTGTCAAACGCACGCGCGCTAGCGCAGTTGCGCTGCGCTCTGCGCTGCGCGCCACGTGTCAAACGCAGGCGCGCTAGCGCCAATTGCGCCAGCACTGGAATTTAAATAATAAATTATTAATTAATCATAATTAAAATTCTAGAAAGATCTTTCCAATCTTATTAAAATAAGAAGATTGTCTTCTGTAAAACAGAGGCCTTAGGATTAAAGATCCAACGGTGGGGAAATATCCCCAGATCAATCAGAGAAAGATCTCTGTAACTAACTTAACAAATCAATTGGTCCTATATAAAGGCGGCCCCTAGACTCCAAGTCTCTCAAATACAGATATACAGAAGAGAGAGAACCCTCTAAAAACTTTGAGAAAAAACCTCAAAGAGAAAGAAAAGCAAGCCTTTGAAGAAAGAAGATCATCTTCTTCATCTTTAAAGGTAAAGAATTAAATTCTTGGAAGAACAGAGATGAAATCATCTCATTAAAAAATAAGAATCCTCTTCTAAAAAGATCAAAGATCTAAGAACAAGATCTAGATCTTCAATAAAAAAGAAAATGATCAAAAAGATCTAATCATAAAAGATTTAAAGAAGTAATTTAATTCATTCACAGATCATTTGATCTATAAAGGCACAGCCTTTTGATGAGAACAGGAACTTTGGTTCTTGAATCTTGAGGTAAAACCTTTTTTGAGAGAACAGAAAACTTGTTCTTTGATCTTAAATTGATCAAGATGCGCTCTGTGCTATTGGACAGTGCCTTGCACTTTTGAAATGCGCCTTTGCGCTTATTGGAATGGCGCACTGCACCAGAACGCGCCACGTGTCAACCACAGACACAATCTGCGCTTTGCGCTTCTAAAACAGCGCACTGCGCTCTTGGATTGGCGCACTGCGCCAGAACTCGCCACGTGTCGTTCACTGGTGCAGCGCACTGGTGCAGCGCACTCAGAAAGCGCACTGCGCTAACAGACTTATGCTTTGTGCTTAGCGCAGAGCGTGACACGTGTCACTTTCGCATGCGCTAGCGCATTGCACTCTTTAATTGGCGCAAAGCGCCTGACAAGCCACGTGGCGCACTATCAGACCACTAAAAATACTATGCATTATTAAAAAAGGGGCAGTCTAACAGGCCAAATATAAATGCTATGCATTTAATTACAGAGCCCAATGCTATACATTAATAAAAGGTCCGAGCCCAAATAAAGGCTCAACAGCCAGAACAATAAAATGTTCAACTCATATCAACTGAGCCCATATGCTCATAAACCTTCAAACACACTTTAGTCCCAAATTGGACTATAGATCTCCCAACCAACATTGGTTCAAGGGTACATCTCGTTAATCCTCTGATATTTGTCGTTGTAATCCTTCAACGCCTTCAGAGAGGTGACGGGTCCCGACAGCCATACATTCCACGGACTACAATGGACTACCATGTCCTTAAACTGGCAATCGACCGAAATATCCGTAAACTAAACAATAGAGCCCAAATGCTCTTTTGTTGGATCTAAATGATCCTGTTAAGTTGATCTTAGTCTGGAAATTAGACTAACGTATCCTTAACAAACGTTTAAGTTGATCTTAGTCTAAAATGAGACTAACGTATCCTTAAACCAAAACCCCAAACCCAAATCTAAGAAAATACGGATTTGGACTAATCCACATCCTATGGGCGACAACATAAATTAGTCTCCAAATACAATCCACGGGCAACCACAAACAAAACAAACACCCACGACACAAAGTGACCATCTGGAGAAGGAGAAAGTTGTTACCGCGATGCGGTAGCGTAATTAACTACAGGGGCTTGCGCCTGCAGGGAAGAGCGTCCCCACAATCAAAAACCCCTCGAATAAGGGGGAATCTGACGAAGTCTGCTACATCGGCCGCATCCATTTAAACCTTCGATACATGGTGCCATAAATCAACTTGGCATCTTCGGAGAGGTGGAAGGATAGCACCTATTAGCATCTGCCCCAAATTTCAGGCAAGACGTCTAACACGTCTTCGTCGCGTCTTTCGGAGGGGAACAGATTCTGGCACGCCCGGTGGGACCTTTTCCTTTTTCCACTCCACACTCCGTGTGTCGTGTTCGAGAACGAATCGCGGTTCGCTATGGTTGCCTGTGGATTCGAGGTACTTAGATTTGGTGTCTTGCTCCGTGCAGAAAACAGAAGATCAATGGCTTCAAACTGCACTAACTGCAACTCTCGCTCCGTCCCGTCCGGAGGAGTGACTTACGGGCCCCAAGTGGCCTCCATCTTCGCTATACCGGTGGAACAGGTGACTCAGGCCACCACTGAGCTATTCTTTGGGACTATGCTCCCACCGATGAGCTTCAATGCCCCAGTGTCGTCGCAAGAAGCTCCAAAGAAGTCGGTCGTTGATCGGCCTACAACTACCGCGGCCCCTTTCAACGAGTCGCCCAAGTCTAATACCTCAGTTTTCAGCAAACGGGGCCAAAGCTCAAGTGGACCCATGGAAAAGCCTGCAATACCAGAAGGCGTTATCGCAAAGCGGATAGCTATTCCTACTCCTGAAATCACCAAGGTGGCTTCTCCGGCTAAGGGGTCGGTCTTTACAAGACTGACCGTCCCAACTCCCGCTCCCGCTCCTGCTACTCAAAGGACATCAGTCTTCAATAGGCTGACACCAGCAACAGCCCCTCATCTGAACAGGGGGCAAGACAAAGCCGTTCCCGTCACCGAGCCAACTCCATCAGCTCGACACGCTCGACGTCGCCACTGGCGCCGGGTAAGGAAGGCCGAGGGCAATTCCCCTTCTGGACTAACTCCGCCAACTCCAATGGTGGAACTTGATGCTGCTGTTCCAACTGGAAACAACTTTGAACTACTTAACAGGGTACGCAAAAACTCGCCAACTGCCGTATTGAAAAGATCTCCTACACCTGTGGATAATGCCCCGAAGGTGAAGCTGGAGCAGCCCCCTCAACGGCTGTCCTCTAAAATTTACAAGGTCTGGCGTCAAGTCCAAGACTCCGTAATGCATCAAGACTATCTCCGCCGACAGAAAAAGATGAAGGTTCGGCAGGAGAAAGACTACTCTATCAAACCAGAAAAAGCAACAGCTACTTGGGTGCCCACTACAACGGCCCCTCAACTTCGACCGCTCACAAAAGAAGGAGGTCGGAGAAGATCCCTGTGTCTTTGGCAAATCGCAAAGACACTGAATCTAAACGTCCCAAGTCTGGGGGCATGGTGGTGGACACTGTCTATATGACTTCAGGAAAAGAAGAAAGCCACACTTCGACGGGTCACCGACCGCTCACTCGATCCGTGACCAAAGCCCAGGAGCAACAGCAGAAGCTTCAAGAGATGCCGACTACAATGGCCGCACTTACCGGGCCAAAAGAAAGCCCGGAGGCATCATCAGAACAGCGTCACGAACAAGAAACTGACGCTGACTTCCTACGCAGAGTCCTCGAAAAGAAGGACAGAGAAGCAGCAGAATAAGCTGCCAACATAAAACAAATAGCACTTCTCTTCCAAGACATGGTAGGAATGATGTTACAGCCGGAACCTCCAGATGAAGACCCTCTGATCATTATTGAAGACGACAGAGGGGAGACATCGAACCCTCCTCCGGCTCATTCAGCAGCCAAGGAGGAAACCATTTCCAAAGCCGCACTAGACGACTATATAGCTCAGCAAATACGAGCTCACCAGGCGAATGAAGCGGCTGGCCAAATTGTCAAAACCGGACGACCCTATCCGGGCTGGTATGACCAAATTAGTTACCCGCTGGGATATACGATCCCTAAATTCCATGTGTACAAGGGGACAGGGAATCCACATCAGCATGTCGCTCAATTCAGGGCCTTATGCGGCAACACTGGAGGCGACGACAAACTGTTGCTTCGCCAATTCGTCGGCAGCTTAGCAGAAACGGCCTTTGAATGGTATTCGGAGCTACCTAACGACTCTGTCAAAACATTTGCGGAGATGGAGCTACTGTTTACACAAAGATTCGCAAGTGCTAGTGAACGCACCCCGATAACGGCACTGATTAATACCAGGGTGAAGCCAGGCGAGACGTGGGTCCAGTACGCTATCCAATGGCGGAATCTGTGGTCGAAATGCGAACAGCGGATCGAAGAAGCGCCGGCGGTGGGCATGTTCGTAGGCACTCATGACCCTCAAGCGGCCATCTCTCAGTTCATGATGTTCTTCAAGCCAACTACTTTCCAAGACTTGATTGACAAGTTGGCCCAAATGGACCAGATGGGACATAAACCATCTCCTCCAAAGACGGACTCTCAAAATGAAAAAGGGAAAGGAAAAGCAACTTTCGTCGCCAATACTCAACAACAGCCTAGCAACTCAAAGCCAGTTGTTCGCCAAAACAACGTGCGTCCACGCCCATCCCTCGAGAAGAGACTGGGACGTCCTTACTCGTTTCTTCAGGATAAAACGAGGAGACTGTTCAAGCTGGCAGTGCGCAACAGACTCATCAATCTGCCGAATCCAAAACGTCTGTTGCAGCCAGGCGATGTAAATGATCCTAATTACTGCCCTTACCACCAAGCGGTAAGCTATCCAATCGAAGATTGCTTCGTCTTTAAGGGATGGATCGAGGATCGGTACCAACAAGGCAAGTTCGCATTATCCGAAAACTGGAAGGTAAACCCGCTACAACCTCATGCTCCTAAAAAGGTGGACACGTCGGGGGCATCGTGCTCTTTTGTTGAAGAGGCCCCATGGGAGGAGGCCCTTTTGGCCAAAGCCAAAAAGATACTGAATGATCTCCAGACATGTCCGGCGATCAGGTGGAAGAATCCGCTAGAACCCCAGATCATCGAAGGGATGCTAAAGCCGCGCCCTACTCCAAAGATCAGTGGTGATAGCCAAAGCTCGCACACCCAGCCGTCGAAAGCTTCGAAAAAGAAGAAGAAATCCAAAAAGCCCGTGAAGCCTGACGACAAGCGCACGGACCTGCAGAAATAAATCGACGCGCTGGAAGAGTATAAACAGAAGGTGCAGACTCCAATCACGCTCCAAGAATTCCTCGGCCACGTCCTTGAGGATGGAGATGATGGAGAAGACTTGTCGGATGGATCTGAGGATTACGTAGGAAGCTGCCATATGATCTCCCACTCATCAATTGACGATGAAGAAGCTACCCGCACAGAGGGACTGGGGACAAGTCCCGAGCCAAAACTTCTATGGCCATCAGACGAAATGATCGACGCCTTCCTGAGTGAAATTCATCTGAAGAGTAAAGCCGATCGGGAGCGTGAGATGGCCATATTTGAAAAGGCCAAACGCCGGCGAATGGACAAAAGGGTCGAAACACTCCCACCAGATCAAAGTACATCAGCCGCAAATGAAAGCAGGATCAAGACATGGAAACGATTCGCCAAAGCCATATCGATGGGGATGAGGCTGCCCTCTTTCAGAGAAAATTCTTCTGGTAGTATACATCTTGATGAAGCAGACGTGCATCCTAACTTCTGCTTATATCATCAGAAGGTCACACATCCTACTGAAGATTGTAACTCCTTTAAGTGTTGGTGGCAAGGGTATGTCTCACACAGGCAACACTTCAACAGGACAAAGCGTGAAGCTCGTAGACAGCAAAAAAATGCGACAGATGAGCGTATAAGAATTGCCGACAATTGTCATAGGGTTGATCCCGAGGGACCGCGAGTTCTCACCTTCGGAAGCGACTCCGACGAAAAAGTAGCCCTCGGCCCTCTCTTTAAGGAATCCATCTCTAAAACGAAAGAATTGAGAATATGCGAGAACATTCAGCCATGCAATAGCACGCTACCCGGAAAAAATCCCGGACCCGCAAACAAGGAATCGAACAAAAAGGATAAAGGGAAAGGAAAAACGGCCTTCGTCGCCAACGCTCAACAACAATCGAGTGACCCTAGACCGGTTGTTCGCCAAAGCAACAAGCAGCAACCCCTCTATGAAAAGTTGAAACGTCCTTACTCATTTTCCCGGGATGAAACAAGGACGCTGTTCGAACTAGCAGTGCGCGACGGGCTTATCACTCCACCGGAGCCGAAATGCCAGCTACAACTGAATGATGTCAACAATCCTAATTACTGCCCTTACCACCAAGTATTGGGCCATCCGATCGAAAACTGCTACGTCTTCAAAAATTGGGTTGAAGACCAATACCAACAAGGCAAGTTCGCGCTGTCTGAAAACTGAAAGGCGAGCCTGCCACAACCACATGCTCCGAGAAAGATGGATATGCCGGGGGCATCATGCTCATTTATAGGGAAGGCTTCATGGAACGAAAAGTCCGTAAACTAAAAATCCGCCTCAAATACGGCAACGACGGACCGAAACGTCCTTAAACTAATAGTGGACCGAAATGTCCCTAAACTAACAACGGACCACTATGTCCTAAAACTAGCCGTTGACCGAGACGTCAATAAACTACGATGGATTGCAGCGTCCCAAAGCTGATAAAAAAAGAATAAAAAAAGAGAACGGTATGTCCATAACCAAAATGGGCACGGATGAAAACCCGAAAGGGCTCCGTGAGTAAAAACAGCAGGGCTACCGGTGAGTGTTTGTGAAAACCAGAAAGGGCGCAACCTCGTTTAAAAAAAAGAGAGAATAAAAAAGAGAAAACGGTATGTCCATAAGCAAAATGAGCACGGATGAAAACCCGAAAGGGCTCCGTGAGTAAAAACAGCAGGGCTACCGGCGAGTGTTTGTGAAAACCCGAAAGGGCTCAGCCTCATTAAAAGACACTTACAGGGTCCTCTCGACCTTATGAGGAGAAACCACCTGTGTGAGATCCTTACGACTCACAAGGGAGCAACACACTTAGGAATCCTCATGATTCCTAAGGAGAAATTACACTTGCGAGATCCTCACGACTCGTAAGGAGAATCCTCTTATGAGATCCTCACGGCTCATAAGATTTGAAAGTCTTAAGCTACAGAAACCTGAACCTGTTCTTCAGCAACCCCCACAACCTCCAATACTGCCCTACAAGCGGCTCAATACTGACCCTTGTATACAATCCACGGGCGCGAATAAACATTTCCCTAACAAAGTCCCATCCGTGACTGGGGATATGTCCATATGGTGAACAACCCTTGTAAGTCATCTCGACTTATAAGGAGAAAGCACTCTTGTAAGATCCTTACGACTTATAAGAGAACACACACTTAGGAATCCTCATGATTCCTAAGGAGAAAACGCACCTACGAGATCCTCATGACTCGCAGGGAGAAATACCTTCATGAGACCATTACGGCTCATGAAGTCAAAAGCCTTAGTCGATGTGATCCTAACCCTGTTTGCTAAGCCACCTTAGTTTGACATCGACAGAGGTAAATGATAATCCGCTCCTGGCAATATTCCAATTGTAACGGTGCTGATGCCGAAGTCGGTGTCTAATCCCAAGCTTGCAGCAAAAGCCGGCGAGCCACACATGCATGCGAAATAGCCGAAATGATGGGGCAACTTGCAACAAAATCAGCAAGTAAAAAAAATGTATGCATGCAAAATAGCTGAAAAGATTGGGCAACTCGCAATAAAAAGAAGCAAGTAAAAATAAAATAGAAAGCCGAAATGATTGGGCACCGCGAAAAATAGCCGAAATGATGGGGCATATCGCGACCTTCACGATATAAAAGCTGAAATGATAGAGTATCGCGGAAAGAAATAAGATAAAATAAAAATGAAATTTATGCCCTACGGGTGAAATCATATCGATCCCTGTATACAATCCAGGGGCGCTAACAATTAGAAGGAATCACACTCCTCCTCTCCAGGCTCCATCAGAAAACGGAACCAAGTCTCGACGGCCACTTCTACAGCCAGGAGACCCACAACAGCGTTCCTCCTCATTCCAGTAGGACTCAGACGCAACATCACCAAACGGAGCCACGACTTAGTCCCTAGTTCCAAACCTCAATGGTTCGCAGACGACCTAGAGTTCAACTCGACATGCGTCTCGTTACAACAGACGCAACGTCAACAACGGCGTTCCTTCGCAAGTCCACCAGGATGCAGATGCAACGTCAACGAAAGACCTCACGGTCAAAACAAAGCGAGTGACGGCAAAATCCCAGCTCCACCTTGACATTCGTCCCGTTACAATAGACGCAATGTCAACTACAGCGTTCCTTCGCAATCCAATAGGATGCAGACGCAGTATCAAAACAAAGCGGAGTGATGGCAAAATCCCAACTCCACCTCAGCATTCGTCTCGATATAACAAGACGAGATGTTAACAATAGCGTTCCTCCTCATTCCAGTAGGACTCAAACGCAACATCACCAAGCGGAGCCACGGCTTAGTCCCTAGTTCCAAACCTCGATGGTTCGCAGACGACCTAGAGATCATCTCGACATGCGTCTCGTTATAACAGACGCAATGTCAACAACGGCGTTCCTTCGCAAGTCCACCAGAATGCAGATGCAACGTCAACGAAAGACCTCACGGTCAAAACAAAGCGAGTGACGGCAAAATCCCAGCCCCATCTCGACATTCGTCCTGTTACAATAGAAGCAGTGTCAACTACAGCGTTCTTTCGCAATCCAACAGGATGCAGACGCAGTATCAAAACGAAGCGGAGTGATGGCAAAATCCCAACTCCACCTCAGCATCCGTCTCGATATAACAAGACGAGATGTTAACAATAGCGTTCCTCCTCATTCCAACAGGACTTAGACGCAATATCACCCAACGGAGCCACGGCAAAATCCCTAGTTCCAAACCTCGACGGTTCACCAACAACCTAGAGACAACCGCGACATTCGTCTTGATACAGCAGACGCAATGCCAGCAAATGAAGCAAAGGCAATATTCCTAGCTTCAAAGTATTGACGGCAACTCATATAAAACCTGAAAGACTATCGGAGATCATCCCACACCAGCATGGAGTGATCGCCACCTTGACGTTCGTCTCGATACAGCAAACACGATGTCACCCCAGCGTTCTTCCCCCACCAGGATTCAGACGCGACAATCAAACAATGGAGCCACGGTAAAATCCCTAGTTTCAAGCCTCGACGGTTCACCAGCAACCTAGAGACAACCGCGACATTCGTCTCGATACAGCAGACGCAATGCCAGCAAATAAAGTGAAGGCCAAATTCCTAGTTTCAGGGTCTTGACGGCAACTCATATAAAACCTGAAAGACTATCGGAGATCATCCCACACCAGCGCGGAGTGGTTATGACTCATCGGGGCTCTCCAAAATGAGCCTAACCTCAAGTAAAAAGCGGCATGGAAAAATTCCTAAACGCTTGCTCTTCCGACAGTCAAACTGCCTAGGAGGATTGCTTGAAGACGTCTTGTCCAGCCCCCGAAGGGATCAGAGACACGACAGTCGCAAGGCTACTCGAACAGCAAGGTTGCCTATCGAGGAATACATCAGCTAACGCAACGGTGCGATGGACAAAACCTTAGTACCACAGACCCTAACGGACCTCTGTCGTAAAGAGCAAAGGTTAACTATGACGTTAGGATATCCTTGCGAGAAATGCTCGATTCGTCTCGACTCGTGAGGTAAATCCTTAAGCAGCGGGGATTAAAATACCTGTTTCCTAAGCACTGGGGCCCTACAAGTCGGTCCAAAATGGACTCTTGCATACTATTCACGGACCACACTCTCCAAAGTCGAATCTCGACAATGAGGGAAACAACCTCTTACAAGTCCTCTCAACTTGTAAGAGGGAAAATTCTCTAGTGAGATCCTTACGACTCTCAAGAGAAAACACATTTAGGAGTCCTCACGACCCCTAAGGAGAAAATACACCTACGAGATCCTCTCGACTCGTAGGGAGAAAAATCTTTATGAGACCCTCACGGCTCATAAAGTTGAAAAGCCTTAGGTAGCAGATCTGAACCTGCTTCCTAAGCCATCACTACTCCCCAAAGTATTCAAGACGGAATGTTCTATATCACCTACAGGCTATGCTTACTTAAGGAATACGCCAATAACAAAGCAGAAAATAAAAGGAAGGAGGCAAAAGATTTGTCATTCATACTTGGAAAATTCTTACATCAATAAAGATAACAAACAAAAATAGCATTATTGAAATGTTTATAAGGGTATAATCTAAGACCCAGGGCATGGATTGAGGAATTCAAAAGTGACCTTGTCCAGAATCTTCCAGGCCTTTCGAACCATCCTGGTGTGCTTTTTTTCGCGATCACAAGCGTCGAGATTCTCACGGATGTCCTCCTCCCTCCGATAAGCAGCAAGTATTGCAGACTGTTGAAAAGCTTGATGCAGAAGATCGATAAGGTTATCTCACCTTCTCTTTGAGATTAGGCTCATCAGATACACCGAGTGCACCTTATCCTCGGCGGCATCCAATGCCCTAAGTGTCACACCAGTACAGAATAAGGGAAGCGCTTCCCGGATGGCTCCCACGATAAGCTTCAAGAGAGGAACGTCGAGGAAGCAGTCGACCATTGTATGCGTCGAAGTGACTCATGATTTCAGCACACTCGGCGTTTATGAATTCTCGATTCTGAGAACGGCCGAGTTGGCGGATGTCCCCGTAAGAGATAATCTCGTCGAGATCGTACATGTGGGCGTCCATTACTCCTATAAAAGAAAATCAAAAAAATTAGCAGACTGACTGATTAAGCAATTTTTGATTCAAAACAGGCACAGGAAATTAAACTCCCCGAGAGTAATGCTCTACAGACAGGAGTAACACCCGTCAAAATCAGTTATGAAAGGAATTTAAAGAAATCCCCCGAGAACATTGAGAGCTTTGCTCTGAAAAGATGATATAATTCATCAAAAAATAAAATCCCATTTTTAATCTTCAAAGATCCATGAAAAACTCTTAAGAGTTCTGCTAAATGATTTAAAAGAAGCAAAGCTCCATTAATGAAGCAAGAAATTATAAATAAAATCCTTTTAGAGAGTAAAAGCTCTATTATTGGAACCTTAAAATGGTTCTCTTTAGATCAAAGATCTACAATGAGCAAAGCTCTGTTCATGGGTTAAGAAACCCTGAAACAAGATCTCTTTAAATCTATGGATTCTTGAGAGCAAAGCTCTGTTTATGAAACCCCAAAGGGGTTTTCTTTAGATCAAAAGATCTATGAGAGCAAGGCTCTGTTAATTAGAATTAATTTAATTTAATTTAAATTTTTACCTAAAATTTTCTAGAGTTCTAACTCTTGAAGTTCTTGGAAAGAAGAGCAAGGCTCTGAAAATAAAAATCTTGAGAAGATGATAATCATCTGAGGACCAAGGGTCCTATTTATAGGCGCTGAAGCGCCTCCTCAAATTCCGAGTTGTTCCAAGGGCTCAGATGTTGCCACCGCTGCACTCACGTGTGCACCACGTGAGCGCGACGGTGGGGGGGCATTTGTTTCCCCCAATCAGAGCAAAACTCTGTTTGAATTTCAAAATTTAAAAATTGAAGCAACGCTTCAGATTCCTTGCGTTGCGCGCTGCGCACCACGTGTCAAAAGCAGACACGCCAGCGCCAAGAGCGCTGCGCCCAAGGCAGCGCACCCCAATCAGAGCAAAGCTCTGTTTCAAAATTCAAATTTTAAAATGAAGCAACATTTCAGATCACTTGCGCTCTGCGCTGCGCGCCACGTGTCAAACACAGGCGCGCTAGCGCAGTTGCGCTGCGCGCCACGTGTCAAACACAGACGCGCTAGCGCAGTTGCGCTGCACTCTGTGCTGCGTGCCACGTGTCAAATACAGGTGCACTAGCGCAGTTGCGCTGCGCTCTGCGCTGCGCGCCACGTGTCAAACGCAGGTACGCTAGCGCCAATTGCGCCAGCACTGGAATTTAAATAATAAATTATTAATTAATCATAATTAAAATTCTAGAAAGATCTTTCCAATCTTATTAAAATAAGAAGATTGTCTTCTGTAAAACAGAGGCCTTAGGATCAAAGATCAAACGGTGGGGAAATATCCCCAGATCAATCAGAGAAAGATCTCTGTAACTAACTTAACAAATCAATTGGCCCTATATAAAAGCGGCCCCTAGACTCCAAGTCTCTCAAATACAGATATACAGAAGAGAGAGAACCCTCTAAAAACTTTGAGAAAAAACCTCAAAGAGAAAGCAAAGCAAGCCTTTGAAGAAAGAAGATCATCTTCTTCATCTTTAAAGGTAAAGAATTAAATTCTTGGAAGAACAGAGATGAAATCATCTCATTAAAAAAGAAGAATCCTCTTCTAAAAAGATCAAAGATCTAAGAACAAGATCTAGATCTTCAATAAGAAAGAAAAAGATCAAAAAAATCTAATCATAAAAGATTTAAAGAAGTAATTTAATTCATTCACAGATCATTTGATCTATAAAGGCACAGCCTTTTGATGAGAACAAGAACTTTGGTTCTTGAATCTTCGAGGTAAAACCTCTTTTGAGAGAACAGAAAACTTGTTCTTTGATCTTAAATTGAGCCTAACCTCAAGTAAAAAGCGTCATGGAAAATTCCTAATGTTTGCTCTTCCGACGGTAATATGATCTAAGGAGATTACTTGAAGACGTCTTGTCTAGCCCCCAAAGGGATCAGAGACACGATAGTAATATCGGCTTAAAGACTGCATATCGAGGAATACATCAGCCAATGCGACGGTACCACGGACTAAAACCCTAGTACCACAAACCTAACGAACCTCTGTCGTAAAGAATATGGGTTATCTATATACAACGTTAGGACAAGTTTGCCTGTAAACCCAAGGAAGGTAAACTAAAAACACTCCGAAATGAGTATATAAACTAAAAACACTCTGAAATGAGTGAATAAACTACTTCATGCTAGATCGAGACATCAAGCAACAGAAGGATACAACTCATGGGCCTCAGGGTTTAGAACTACATCCCTTAAGAATTGAGATTTGAGCTAATGATAGATGACGACGCTTGTGTCCGCTCGCTATCTTCTCAGATCAAGATTCTAAAAAGTTCTGAACGATACGCCAACCCAAAACCGGTTGTATGCTACGTATTACTCTAAACTACTTCACTCACATGTATACCTCCTTGAGTAAAGTGGTAGGGGCATTTGTTTACACCGGTTTAAGTTTCGTTTATAAATATATGTGAAAGAAGGCTCATTCATATACGTGCGTAGAAGGGTGGTGCATGACACGAGCACATCAGTGATGTTTGCACTTAGCAAAAATCCCTAAGGGTGAAGTGCACATGCAAACATGTAGATTGCAATAATACGATCAGAGGAAGAACATGTGTTACAAATGAAGCACTCGGTGGTCAACGATAAAAGGAAAGCATTTAAATAAATATTTTATGCTACAGGAAATAGATCACCAAACACAGGATCAAAAGTACAAGGGTTTACAAAACTATGAATAAAGTTTTCTAAAGCTCTCTCAGCCTTCTCCACCATGTCGAAGCGGCGATCTTCGCGAGGAGTTACTCCCCATCGGTTAGCGCCATGCCCATCGGCGAAGGCAGACATGATGGCCCGCTGAGCCCTTATCTGGTTTAGCAGTGTTGGGGTAAAAATTTACACTCGGTTGACCAAGTCAAAATCAAAGTCAACCCCAAGCCAAGCGGGCCAAAGCCCGAAGCAAGTGGGCACATGCCCGGGTCGAGTCCGAACATGAAGCGGCCGGCCTTCCCCCATGCCAAAATAAAATTTTTGTAATAAATAATTTTATTGTACTTCTTTTATTTTATTTTACGAATGAATGTAAGAAAATGGGCATAAAGCCAAATTTTTGTAAAGCCCATGGCTTATGTGCAAAAAGAAATGGCACATGAGCTATGAGATAGGCAAAATGCCATTTTGTGAAGCCCAAGAGGCTATATGCAAAGTGTATAGCCTATAAAGGCAAAGATAATGAAAATACCCCAACAATTTTTTCTCTCTCCAAAGAAAAATCTAGATTTGTGATCTTCTCCTTCCTCAAGGTTCTAAACCTTCCTCTTTTTTTAATTAAATCAAGAGTTTTACTCTTCCTTTTCCAAAACTAAATAGTTTTTCACCACAAAACCCACAAAGGGAAACTCAGATCCGCCATCAGATCTCAGAAAGGAGAGATTTTTAGAATCTCATATTTCTTGATCTTCAAGATCCGGCCAATAAGGGAAGAAGAAGGAGATCCATCTCCAGAAACCCCATTTTGGGGAAGAACTAGGGCTCAAGGGGAGAAGCCCTTCATCAGCATCAAAACATCTTAGGAGTTTAACTCCTCATATATCTATATATATATATGCACACACATACAGAATAATAAGTGCTCCTTTCTGGGAGTACAACTCCTTTTGTAGGGACCAAGTCCCTTTTGCTGCTCGAGCGCCCACGTGCTGACACGTGGTGCGCTAGCGCTCTTGCGCGCAGAGCGCTAGCGCCCGAGCGTCCACGTGCTGACACGTGGCGCGCTAGCGCTCATAGCGCTAGCGTGCTTGCGCTCAGATCGCTAGCACCCAGAGCGCTAGCGCCCACGTGCTGACACGTGGCGCGCTAGCGCTCAGTGCGCTAGCGCTCTTACGCTCAGAGCGCTAGCGTCCAAAGCGCTAGCGCCCGAGCGCCCACGTGCTGACACGTGGCGGCTAGCGCTCAGTGCGCTAGCGCTCTTGCGCTCAGAGCGCTAGCGCCCAAAACGCTAGCGCCCTAGCGCCCACGTGCTGACACGTGGCACGCTAGCGCTCAGTGCGCTAGCGCCCGAGCGCCCACGTGCTGACATGTGGTGCGCGAGCGCTCAAAGCGCTAGCACTCAAGCATAGCCACACACATCCTTTGGATGCCTTTTTCCCTTTTTTTATATATATACATGTATATATACATATGTATACATATGTACAACACACATACTCCACGACACTGTCCCTGTTAGAAAAAAATTCTAACGGGACGCCACCCCGCAAGGGGGCTGCTAGCCCCCTTGACCCCCAGCCCGCTATCCGGGTAGCGGGACCCCCGTAAAAAACTCTGCGTGGCTCCCGATATATCCAAACCCCCCTCCAAAACAAAACACACGTACACTGCACATCGAGTTCGCATAACCAGTTTAACCCGTTAATCAGAGGTTCCCTCGCCCCAAAGGCAAAGGGTAATTAACGGCAGCTTAGTCCGCGGCTGCCGGAGATTCGGATCCCCACAATCAATAAACCCCCGCCTACCCTAGGCAGGGGGAATCTGTAGTACGCCTGACAAGCGCGTGCGTATTCCCATCTCAATGGGGTGACAAAAAACACCCTACAGATTCTGGCACGCCTAGTGGGACCTTTCTCTCCTCCCATATTTTGGGTTAAACGTTCATGCGAACTCAATCAACATACATATCGATTGCATATACTGAAATGATGTTTTTTTCCCGTGCAGCAATCAACTTTCGACGACAATGTCTCCCAAGACGAATTCAGCTTCCAACGTGACCCCGATACCGTACGTGGTCAAGGTCAATGCTCATGTGGTTCTCCCCGCAAGCCTCAGTCGACAGTGGGAGGAACTACCCCGCCATTTTGGCTCCGTCATCATCTGCCCTGCCGGAAGCGCTCATCTGGCAGAAATCCCGGCAAAACAGGCGGACAAACCGGTCTCAAGGGGAAAGAGGCCAAATGTCGTGATCGCCAAGGCACCACAACCGAAACTTAAGACGGTGTCTGAACGACTCTCTGGTGCTCCAGCTGGGGGCAAGACTTCTAGTACAAAGGGAGACATCAAATGTTGCGGACGCGCTCAGGCGATGACTCCAGCAAATGCACAATCGAGCGTATCTCCAAAATCCTCCATTACCCGGTCTACGGCGTCTTCCTGAAGAGCCAAAGTCTGCCAAGTGCTTAAAGCAGAAAAGTTAAGGCAGAACCGGCTCAGGTATCGAGCCAACAAGAGGGCCAGGACTCCGGCCAGGTGGAGTCGTGTGAGATTCCAAGAGCAGAGTCATCCTGCGACATCGACTGAATCAGCCGTAAAAATTAGCAATTCCTTCGAACCTCTGAAGTGGGTTCAGAAAAATGCCATGACCGCCAGAATCAAGAAGACATCAGTCCGAACAATGCTACAAAGAGACGTGTCTCAGCCCCAACAGAAAAGGTATGACACTGTCTCTTCGAGAGTCTATCAAGCGCTCTGTACCGCACGAAAGCAGCGGAGCAAACCCAGAAAGGAAGCGCCGGCACCATTCAAGAATCCGGCCAGGCCAGCCGCCTTCAGTCGACTACCTGTTACCAAAACAGGAGGGTCAAGACAGCGATCCGAGAAATCAGTCGCCGATAAGAAAAAGACGGCTGGATATGTTATCCATACGGTCTATATGGCAGGCGGGCGCCTCAGCGACAACCTTCGCAACAAGAGCAAGGATGGGGCCACCACATCCCAAGCCCAATCTGGATTGAATGTGGCTGCCGCTGCCGAAGAACAGCCGCCTCCGCTGGATGATGAAAATCCTCTCGAGGAGGAAGATAGGCAGAAAGACCCCTCGGTCCATGAAGAGTCGAGCTCGGACAGCGAGGAAGAGCCGACTTTTCGCCCCAGGACCGCGGAGCAAATGCTGCTTCAGGAGCTTCGAAAACAGCTCAGAAGCAAAGATAAAGAGATAGAAAAGCTCTATTCGAAGATTGACGACTTAACGAACGTTGTGATGCAGCTTATGGCTCAAATTGCTCGAGCGCCTCCCAATCAAGCACAAGTAGCTACTAATCAGCCGAGTGATGACAATCCGAAGCAACCAATGCCTGTTCCTTTAGGTCCAAGACTGGTTGAGCCGCACGAAAGCCGGCCACATTCCGCTTCTGGGGATGCCTTGGCCCCAGATAGAACTATCCCGCTAACACAAGATCGGATAATGGATTTGGTCACCAGCAAAGTTAAAACATTGGTGGCTGAAGCTGAAGCTCAGAAAGAAATTGGCAGTAGTGGGCGGCCATATCCCGCACAGTACGATCTGATCGAGTTTCCGAGCGGCTACTCATTCCTAAGTTCGGAAGATTTAACGGAATGGGAAATGCAAATCAGCACGTCGCCCACTTCAAAGCCTCGTGCGGAAATATAGGGGGCAAGGACGCGCTCCTTCTTCGTCAGTTTGTTAACAGCCTGACCGGTGTCGCCTTCGACTGGTACGCGAGCATACCAGACGGGTCCGTCATTACCTTTGCCCAAATGGAGTCTCTGTTTCGGCAAAGGTTCATGAGTGTCAGTGATAAAATCTCCATTGCCGACCTTGTGAGGATCAAGCCGGGGAAGAATGAAAGCAACACCGACTTTATCGCCCGATGGCGTAATCTCACGGTCAAGTGCGAACCGCCGCTGGAGCAGAACCAGTCCGTCAGCCTTCTCATTGGTAACCTCAGCAATTGGATGGTCCCATTCTTGTGTACAGCAGGTCTCAAGACGTTTCAAGAGCAAACCGAGAAAGTCCAAATGCCGGAACGCTCGAAGCAAGAGTCTACCCCGGACTCTCAGAGAGACAAGACCTGGAAAAGCAAGCGGGACGACAACCGTAGAAGCGGGAGTTCCAGCAGTACCAATGTCTTCAACGCATCCGACAATGAAGAAAAGCGAAGAGCGGGCGAATCCAAAACCAACCGGTCTCGAAAACCATTGCTGGGAGGAGATGGGCCTTCCTTAGAGGAGAAAAAGAACAAGATTTACTCCTTCAGAAGGGACAAGGTCCGAAAGATATTTAAAGATTCCTTGAACAACGGTCTACAATTGCCAGCGTCGAAAAGGCCTTAAGAAGCAAAAATGACCGACAATCCTCTGTATTGCCCGTACCATCGAGTGGTGAGCCATGCGATCAAGGATTGCTATATCTTCAAAGACTGGGTCGAGAAGCAGTACAAGGCTGGAGAGATCGATCTGTCCAAAAGTGTATTGGTGAATAATCAAGTTGCAACCACCAACTTTATACAGACAAAAGCTGAAACCTTCTGGGAACAGACAGCCGAACCCGCTGCCCTTAGAAATGGAACGGACTTACCGCAGCCTCCGTGGAGTACGCACATATATAATAAGACGAAGAAGATGATGAAACTACTTAGGAAAGAGCCCAGAATGGAATGGGAAGGGCAGAAGAACCCTACTATTCCAGCTGCCAATGCGGCTCCGTCAGGCTCAAAATCCAAAAAGCTCAAGAAGAAGAAAAATGCAGCTCGGCACGAAAAAGAGTCTGCAGGGAGATCGACCATTCAAAAATATATCGATTCCCTCGAAGATTATGAACAGAAGGAAAGGACTCTGATTCAATTGAAGGAGTTCTTCCCTGTACGAGCGGCTGAAATTCTGGAGGAGTTAGAAGAAGACTCCAATGAAGAGATCCCAGTAGTGACCTGCTACGCCATCCATCTTGGCAGCGACTCTGAGGAGGAGCTCTGTTTTCCCGAAGAGGACGAAGAGCTCGCCACAAAGGCCAACCAAATCCAGCTCAGAAGCGGCAGGGCTCTACCGCCAAATCAGGGTAACGCCCTAAAAGGGAAGGAAAAACAAGTCGCTAATGAAGAAGATGGAAGAGAACTTGCTCATGAAGATTTGAGTCCTTCCCCAGTAGACTATAATGTCTTGGCTCACCTCCGAAAGCTTCCGTCTCTCCTTAGCATCTATGATGCCTTGGTTCTATCTAAGGAGCTTAGAGATGTTCTCACTCACGCTCTACAAAACCCCGAGCGGTATCAGGCTCGCTTTGCGGAAATTAATATGAAAGAAGCTCAGTACACTCTGCATGCCGCCGCAGTCACGTTTAAGGATGAAGACTTGCTACTGTGAACGGCTGAGCATAATCGGCCGCTTTACGTGACCGGGTACAGCGATGGAGATCGGGTTAATCGCATATTGATTGATCCGGGGTCCTCAGTGAATATCATGAACTTGCGAGCTCTGAAGAGTTTGTCAATGGACGTCCGACACCTGTCAAGGGAAAGGATTGTCATTCAAGGCTTCAAACAAAATTGCCAGCAAGTTCTGGGGTCCATAGCTCTGCCAATCAAATTTGGGGATCTGCAAACTGAAGCTAAGATATACGTGATCGACGCTGACACGTCTTATAAAATTCTCTTGGGGCGGCCGTGACTTCACGATTATGGCATTATTCCGTCAACTCTCCATCAATGCATGAAGTATACTAAAAATGGTGAAGAAAGACGCATTGACGGAGACATACAGCCATTCGGCGTGCATGAAGTCCGATATGAAGATTCTCGGTACTTCATGAACCACCAAAATGCCAAGCCACAACTGACTGAGGATAGACCAGCCCCAAGGCTCAAAAGCAAATCCACGCCGTCTGTCACTTTCAAAAGCAAAAGTGCCCAAGTGCCCCGCGTTTGGGTAGCGACACCGATGAGTCCGACGCTGGAAGTCCGTCCTTCCGTAAAACTCGCCCTTATTTCGGTAGCGATACGGACGAATCTGTTACTGAAGCCCCATCTAGAAGCAAAGTCCGCCCTCATCTTGGCAGCGACACTGAAGAGTCGGAGGAAGAGGACCTGCCATGCAACAGCGGTGCAGATTGGACCCCCATGCAACAAGCGAAACTACGAGAAACCTTCGAAATTGCAGAAGGGTCCCTAGCCGTCACAAGGGTACCAGAGCAGATGTGCAAAGAACTCGATGCATTGTCAGTCTCTACCGTGGACCAGCTGAAAACTTTCTACGTCCCCGGAAGGAAAAGTGGACAGAAAGGCATCCTGTTTTATGGGTCAAACCCCATTGTGCACTCGGACGATTTGTCTGTCGCGTGCCTTCCATATGAGAGAGGCATAAGAGTCGTCCTCAATCCCAGATACTATGCGCCCGAGATGCGGGAATACTTTAAAAAGTGCGGATGCCGGTTATATCAAACGGAGTCCGAAGCAAAGTTTTATGAAGGGCTATGGTATCCGCCCCAGGTCCGAGCACTCATCGATGGACGAATTCCAGATAGACTGAGCATAGGCTACATTCAACCTGATTCCAAAGCGTGCTACATGATCCATGTTGGTGAGGACAGCGAAAGATCAAATGATGATGACGAGATAGCCGAGCCAGAAGAAGCTCCTTAAGAGCTCAAAGATGGTGGACAAGCAACCTTTGACGAGCTAACCAAGATTGACTTAAGAATGCCCGATAATCCAAGGCCGACCTACATCAGCTCACTCTTGTCAGAGGAAATGAAAGCGCAGATAATCTCCCTGCTGCACGAGTTCGTCGAATGCTTCGCGTGGACATACAAAGAAATGCCTGGCCTTTCCCCTGAAGTAGCCGTGCATAAACTGGCCATATCTCCTGATGCTAAGCCAGTCAAACAAGCTCCTCGAAGAATGAGAAGGGAACTAAAAGAAAAGGTCATCGAGGAAACCAAGAATCTCATCGATGCCGGCTTCATCAGGGAAGAAAAATATGCGGACTGGATCGCATGCATAGTCCCGATGTAACACCCGGCCCTTTTTATACCAAGTCCGTATTTTATTATTTTAAAATTCCATTTTTATTTTATTTATAATTTCAAGTGTTTTATTTAAGAAACTATTTGTTTAGTATAACCTCTTCTTTAAACCAATTTTCTTTTTTATTTTATTTAGCCCATTCCTTATCTCATTTTCATTATTCTTTCATAGCCCAGCACCGGCCTTTTCTTTTGTTCAATTCCTTGATTTATTTTCCCAACCCAAGCCCGCCAGCCCATCCCATTTATTAATTACCCTTTTGATTTTCTCAAACCCAAACAGCCCCAGCCCACCTTCTAAAATTCCTTGCTGAAGGAAATTCCCGGCCCAGACCCCTGTTTTTCCTTTTCCTTCAATTTTCTCAGCCCAGCCCAATCTCCCTCGCGCCCGTCTCTTTCTTCAGCCCACGCCGACCACTGTTCATCTTCCAACGGCTACCTCCCCTTTCGCGCGCGCGTTTCCTCCGCCTCGCGCCCCGCCTGCGCCCACGTTGCCGCTCCTCGCGCCCCGCTCGCGAACGTTACCACGACGCCCTCTCCCACGTCTCCTCTAACTCCCTCGAACTCACTTTCTCTCTTCCCTGTTCTCTCTCCTCTCTCGCCTCCAGCTTCAAACCCACTGCACACTCGTCCCCTCACCACCTTCCCTCCTCTCTTCTCCCGTTACCATCACCCTCACCTGCACCCTTCGCCTGACCCCATCGTCATCATCGTCGTCGTCATCCCGAGCACTCCCTCGCTGCAGTCACTATCTTACTGATTCCCTCTCTCTCTCCCGATCTCTCTCTCTCTCTCCTAGTTTCCTTTCTCTCACACTCTCTCTCTGTACTCTCTCTCGACCTCCTAAAAACCCTAATCCAGCGAGACAGAACGAAGAAATTATAGGGTTTAATCCTTCGTCGATGGAGGTCCACAGCATTCTCAATCAAGCTGCCCTCAGAAATGGAATCGACAAAGAGGATCTTAGCAGTGGAATCGATGCTAAGATTCCTCTAATGGGTGGCGCAGCGAAGAGGACGAGGCTTTCTGACATCACCAACACAGTTAGCTCATCGAATCCCAATCCCCAATTTCGGCAGGAAAAGGACAGTCTACTGAAGGCCCTAGGGGAGAGAAATACAATGATAGAGTTGAGCACTAACGAGTTGCAGAATGTTCGGCTTGCATTTGAGAAATTGACACAACAGAATAGGATGCTTGCACTGGCCAATTCACAGATGCTAGCAGAGCTTACTTCAAGTAAACAGAGACTCAAGGACTCGCAGCACGAGCTTGGATGCACCGTTGCAGTACTCAGATCGAAGAATTTAGAACTGGATGAGAAGAAGAAAATGATCAACGAATTGAGGGAGAAAATTAGAGTAGAGCGTCGCCTGAGCTCGCAACCGTCACAGCCATTGCACAAGAGCCAAGCTTCACAACCGAGCCCCGACCACCAAACTGCGAGCCGTCGTGCCGAGACTCGTGTTCGAGCCAAGTCAGGTGCCGAGCCGCGCGTGTGTCGCGCGTTCGTGACGTCACAGCCACCGTACATCCCCGGGACGTCTCCAGGCAAGTTTTTACTTGCTTACATGCTATTTACCTATGATACAAATGTTAATTACATAAATATTAAAGTTGCAAGGTTAGTTAGAATTATGTGTTGTAACTGTTCGATGCTTGTTCTCTTAGGAAAATATTATCAGATTTGACGGAACTCAATGGTTTAGGTTGGCCCGTAGGGCCGTGAACATTGTGTGTGAATTTCGTTGGATGATGTAATCGATAATGACTAAAACAACTCCCCTCAAGTTTACCTGTGAAACTGGAAATTTCCTGTACCTGAAAACTGTAAAAATCACCATAAACTATATACATACTGGAATGATGCGTTAGAGGGCTCAAATCGAAGCTAACTTGACGAACTTTAACCCTGTGCTAGTTTCCAGACATTCCTGTACTTAACAGTGACGATATTTGGATCGGAGTGCGACTCTGGACTGCAGTCCAGAGCGACTCCAGTCATTGGTTGCTGTTCCGTAATGGGTACCACAGGATTTACATAACTCTTAGGTTGCGGAACTCCGCTGTTTACTGTAGATAAACCTGTTAGATAGACAACATAAATGATTTCACACTGTTTCGTCACCATTTGTTATTTATTCTGTAATTTAAAAGATCGGGACGCATAACAGTCCCAGCAGAATCAGAACTGACATATTAGGGTTAAACATTGTATATCTCCTAACATACAGACGCGATTGAAGATCCGTTTGTTGTGTTGAAAACTTTACTGAAAATCCTAGAATTCTTTCAACTGTAGCGTCGCTAAATTATGATCCCAACTGGGGTTAAAATGCGTTGCGAAATGGATTCCTGATTCTGAAATTGGATTTCCAGCCGCGTGCGCTTAACATGAAACAGTTATAACTAATGATCCTGAAACCCGTTTGACTTGAAACAAAGTTCCATGGATGGATAACTGAACATATTAAATACTACCTGTTTATCGTTTCGCTAAATTATATACATGTGTTTCATGATAAATCATGCAAGTGATAGACTGCTATTTTTATGATACCTTAGTTGTGCTTCTTATACTGTTCATGCATCATATCATACTTATATCAGTGTAGTGATAACCTAGTGACATCGTGCATTTACCCAGTGTTAGATTTTAGTGTTGATTGCGGCAAGTACGTCAGTGTTCGTGTATTCGTGATTAAGTGAAAGTGATACGTACTTGTGCACAATCAGTGTCCCTTTTATTCTATTGCATTGTCGACGTCTGTGGGATGCGTGTACGTGTGACTATAAGTGGTATGGGACACTTATGGAAGCGCTTGCACGGATGTCACAGATAAGGCATCCGACACTGCCATTTATCTTAGGTATTAGTCGGGACGTGCTTGATGGAGGTCCTGCCTCCAGTTCTCGCGCAGACTTGTCACGGATCGATTAGTATTTAGGGTTATGGTTAGCGTTTGATGTAGACCTCGGGGTGTGGGGTAGTTCAAGTGTGAATTCAACAGAATCTCGGGAGTCCCATGCCGGCTTATATATTTAGGGAGTTATATGGAGATTTACAGGGTATGTGCTATAGACACCGTGATACATTCGTTACATGTTGGGCCCGTGGTCCCTTGCCCTTGGGTTCTACCCTTGGGTGGAGGACACTCGCGA
Source organism: Agapanthus africanus (assembly GCA_030015575.1). Classification (NCBI taxonomy): domain Eukaryota; kingdom Viridiplantae; phylum Streptophyta; class Magnoliopsida; order Asparagales; family Amaryllidaceae; genus Agapanthus; species Agapanthus africanus. Next base: position 261,054,952 of record JASDDO010000024.1, read on the forward strand.
GTGGTTGACTCTCACACTTGGACTGACGATAGGCTTATTGACCTGTGCAGTGAGACTTAGAGACTGATAGGTTTACTGTTATTTACATTCCTTATATACTGTGTTGACATACATAACACATCGTTATACTGTTTTACTGCTCCGCTGCATTTATCTCTGCTCATTTATATTCATGCTGTTATTGATTTACTGTTATTCATATCCTTCACCACTGTTAGAACTGTTACTTGATTATATACATTATATTGCTATTATGTCGCGCTGACGACCTGAGTATGCATGCTCAGTGTGAGGAGAAGATTTAGCTGGATCAGAACTAGACGTGCATCACAAACTACTTGACTTGCTATTCCGAGTTACATTCGTTTGTTCCACTTCAGGTCAGTCTTTACATTGTTCCTTTCAGTTACTGCATTTCTCATTACCTGTGCATCGTTTACTGTTTACCATGATAAACTAGAAGCCGAAGTGTGACTACGGCAGGACTTTTCCTTGACCGTAGGAGCATGGCTGGCCTTGTCTACCCCTCGTATTCCGTATTTTGGGAAGCGGGGCGTGACATGGTTTAGTTGGTATCAGAGCCCAGGTTTTGCGTCGATTGGGATTGCAGTTTTCCGTGTATAGCTTGACAATCTAAGACATCCCTCAGTCTAGATCGTAAACTTGATATTCTTGATCCATATTCACATCGTGTGTTCAGCTATCCATTCGCTAGGGTTCGATTGACTTGGCAAAGTTTCGTGGTGGTAATGGTGAACTACATCACGATTACACTACCGCACTCTGTTTCAGTGACTTAAAATCATATAGTTGATTCTCCACTTGTAACAAATTCATCACCTCTAATATTCTTGAATCTTTGTCCTATCCATATTACATTTTGATTCGTTCAGCTTGTGGCTTATATCATTCCCAAAACTATTGTTTCAGGATCATGTCTTCCAACGACTCTTCGTCTACATCCGCTCCCCAGAATCAGACCACTGAGATTCTGAGTGTACTGCAAGGTCTAAAGGAAGCCCAGGAGCGAACAAACAACTTGTTGGCTGAAGGACTGAGAAGACAAGTGAATCAGGCACCAGCGGGAGCCTCCAATCATAAAGGGACCCCTATTGGACGAGGGAAGGAGAAGAAGATGAAGCGTCAACAGAAGCATCAGAAGAACCCTTGCTATGGATATTGTAAGAGGCCAGGACACCTTCAGAGGGATTGTCGCCGTGCTCAAGGGAAATGTCTGATATGCGGTTCCAACAAACACCTCATCAACGGCTGCCCAGAAAGGGAAGAACTGCAAGGAAGAAACTCGTCCACACCCCCCACTTCTGCCAAGTGAGAATTGCCGCGTAGTTCGGACTTCGACGACAAGGCGGATCAAACGCAGGATTCAACTCACGCAACGGGAATGCAAGGTTATAGTAGTCGAGGAACGATTTTTTTTCATGTTATCTACTTTCAGTAATAATATTGTCGTTTTTTTTTTTGAATGTTTCCTTCCGTTTGAATCTTTGTATCCGTCGAACTTTTAGTTGGATGAAATAAGAGTTGAATCATAATATATGTATCATTCTCATGCTCTCTCTATATTAAATTCTATTCAGTATTTTAAATTCTGAGCTTTCAATTCCTTTCACCGCATATCTTTCCATACTTTGTACACTTGGCCATTTTCCTTATCCATTCCATTGTTTAATCATGACTCTCCAGACCATGGCCCACCCTGGAGCAGCGCCACAACTAGACGAGGATGCACAGTCTTGCGTTTCTTTAGACCGCACGCTGATGAGTTCTGACGATGAGATCAACGGCCCCAGGTCGGTTTCGAAAACAACGATTCAGAGGACGAAGGAGTAGCCACCCCAGAGTTTAACATGGTAGCGGATTCTGAAGAAGAAGAAGGAGATCCTGAAGAGAACCCTATAGAGGAAGACCCGATAGAGGAAAACCCCGAGGAAGAACCGATAAGAGGAAATCCAGCGGAAGAAAACCCAGAAGAAGAAAATCATATGGAATCGGATCTCAATGAAGAAGCTCTATCCGAGGAAGAAGGACCAGGAGATCAAGATCCTTTGGTGGAAGGACTTCCAATAGAGGTACCTACGAGGCGCTATGGAAATGGACGCCCCTACCTGAGTGCGCGGGCCTACCGCAACCTGCTGAATCTCCACAACCGCGACTGATGGAATATCTTTTGATGTTGTCTCTCGGGCCAAATAAAATGTGTATAGTTTAGGGCCACTTATCGTCTTTGGGAATGTCCTGTTTCAGATTTTCTGAATTAAATAAATCTTCTGTATTCGTAAACCTTTTGATTATTGGTTCGTTTGATACTAGTTTATTGCCCCTATCCATTTATCTCTCTGCTGAGATCTCTGACTGTCCACCCTACTCAGTGTATAGTTTCACCCCGTGTCGATTAGAAAATGCCGCACCCTGATCCTTGGATTGAGCCACCCTTCATCCCTCGGCCGTGCCCTGTTGAGAATCCTTCTGGGAGGAGAACAGTTGCTGTGAAACTTCCGAGTTCACTAACTCTTCAAATTTTGATTCGTGTGTTGTACCGACTGTTGTTTTTCCCCACACTTTTCCTTTTGTATTCCTTTCTTACTCATCCTTACTCCCTGTGCTGACCCTATCCCAATCTCTTTAACATTCAGCCTAAAGCCGCCACCCTCCGACCTCCTGATTGGGCCACACCTTCCTTGAATCCCTTACCCTAGCTAGCCTATACATTTTTGTGTTCTTCCTATTACCCTAACTATATATAAAGGGACAGTGTTATTCAAAATTTAGTTTTCATTATTTCGGTGCGTGTTATTGATTACTCCGTTTCTGTATTTTAAGTACACTATTAGTATTCTCTTTTCTGCAGCGCAACCTTACACCGCGCATATTTCGTTACATGTTCCTAAATTTCACTATACAAGCTCTCTAAATTATTTTAAACCCCTTTTATCGACACATTATTCTAAAATGTTTTAACCTACAGATAAATTTTCACTGCTTTATTCTTGTTGCTTTATTTTCGGGTTTTATGCCTATGCTTACTATTATAAGTGGTTGAGCCTTATATTTATTACCTCTGGTTGCTATTTTGATATACTTAGATGTGCATACATTCGGGTTTCGATTTTATTGAACATGCATTGCTTATCTCCGTTCGTTATTGTTATCTATATTCTCGTGTACTTATAGTTCGTTCTTATAGTTTTTCCTACCGTATATTTATTTAAATCCATCCTTTTGTAAGTTGTTCTTGCATATATATATACCTTCAAATTTTCATCAACCCGTTCTAAGTAAACCATTATAAGTTAGTTTGTGATAGGATAGTTTACACTCTTGATTTTACAAATTATCGTTTAGTTTTAAATTTCGAGGACGAAATTTTTGTAAGGGTGGTATGATGTAACACCCGGCCCTTTTTATACCAAGTCCGTATTTTATTATTTTAAAATTCCATTTTTATTTTATTTATAATTTCAAGTGTTTTATTTAAGAAACTATTTGTTTAGTATAACCTCTTCTTTAAACCAATTTTCTTTTTTATTTTATTTAGCCCATTCCTTATCTCATTTTCATTATTCTTTCATAGCCCAGCACCGGCCTTTTCTTTTGTTCAATTCCTTGATTTATTTTCCCAACCCAAGCCCGCCAGCCCATCCCATTTATTAATTACCCTTTTGATTTTCTCAAACCCAAACAGCCCCAGCCCACCTTCTAAAATTCCTTGCTGAAGGAAATTCCCGGCCCAGACCCCTGTTTTTCCTTTTCCTTCAATTTTCTCAGCCCAGCCCAATCTCCCTCGCGCCCGTCTCTTTCTTCAGCCCACGCCGACCACTGTTCATCTTCCAACGGCTACCTCCCCTTTCGCACGCGCGTTTCCTCCGCCTCGCGCCCCGCCTGCGCCCACGTTGCCGCTCCTCGCGCCCCGCTCGCGAACGTTACCACGACGCCCTCTCCCACGTCTCCTCTAACTCCCTCGAACTCACCTTCTCTCTTCCCTGTTCTCTCTCCTCTCTCGCCTCCAGCTTCAAACCCACTGCACACTCGTCCCCTCACCACCTTCCCTCCTCTCTTCTCCCGTTACCATCACCCTCACCTGCACCCTTCGCCTGACCCCATCGTCATCATCGTCGTCGTCATCCCGAGCACTCCCTCGCTGCAGTCACTATCTTACTGATTCCCTCTCTCTCTCCCGATCTCTCTCTCTCTCTCTCCTAGTTTCCTTTCTCTCACACTCTCTCTCTGTACTCTCTCTCGACCTCCTAAAAACCCTAATCCAGCGAGACAGAACGAAGAAATTATAGGGTTTAATCCTTCGTCGATGGAGGTCCACAGCATTCTCAATCAAGCTGCCCTCAGAAATGGAATCGACAAAGAGGATCTTAGCAGTGGAATCGATGCTAAGATTCCTCTAATGGGTGGCGCAGCGAAGAGGACGAGGCTTTCTGACATCACCAACACAGTTAGCTCATCGAATCCCAATCCCCAATTTCGGCAGGAAAAGGACAGTCTACTGAAGGCCCTAGGGGAGAGAAATACAATGATAGAGTTGAGCACTAACGAGTTGCAGAATGTTCGGCTTGCATTTGAGAAATTGACACAACAGAATAGGATGCTTGCACTGGCCAATTCACAGATGCTAGCAGAGCTTACTTCAAGTAAACAGAGACTCAAGGACTCGCAGCACGAGCTTGGATGCACCGTTGCAGTACTCAGATCGAAGAATTTAGAACTGGATGAGAAGAAGAAAATGATCAACGAATTGAGGGAGAAAATTAGAGTAGAGCGTCGCCTGAGCTCGCAACCGTCACAGCCATTGCACAAGAGCCAAGCTTCACAACCGAGCCCCGACCACCAAACTGCGAGCCGTCGTGCCGAGACTCGTGTTCGAGCCAAGTCAGGTGCCGAGCCGCGCGTGTGTCGCGCGTTCGTGACGTCACAGCCACCGTACATCCCCGGGACGTCTCCAGGCAAGTTTTTACTTGCTTACATGCTATTTACCTATGATACAAATGTTAATTACATAAATATTAAAGTTGCAAGGTTAGTTAGAATTATGTGTTGTAACTGTTCGATGCTTGTTCTCTTAGGAAAATATTATCAGATTTGACGGAACTCAATGGTTTAGGTTGGCCCGTAGGGCCGTGAACATTGTGTGTGAATTTCGTTGGATGATGTAATCGATAATGACTAAAACAACTCCCCTCAAGTTTACCTGTGAAACTGGAAATTTCCTGTACCTGAAAACTGTAAAAATCACCATAAACTATATACATACTGGAATGATGCGTTAGAGGGCTCAAATCGAAGCTAACTTGACGAACTTTAACCCTGTGCTAGTTTCCAGACATTCCTGTACTTAACAGTGACGATATTTGGATCGGAGTGCGACTCTGGACTGCAGTCCAGAGCGACTCCAGTCATTGGTTGCTGTTCCGTAATGGGTACCACAGGATTTACATAACTCTTAGGTTGCGGAACTCCGCTGTTTACTGTAGATAAACCTGTTAGCTAGACAACATAAATGATTTCACACTGTTTCGTCACCATTTGTTATTTATTCTGTAATTTAAAAGATCGGGACGCATAACAGTCCCAGCAGAATCAGAACTGACATATTAGGGTTAAACATTGTATATCTCCTAACATACAGACGCGATTGAAGATCCGTTTGTTGTGTTGAAAACTTTACTGAAAATCCTAGAATTCTTTCAACTGTAGCGTCGCTAAATTATGATCCCAACTGGGGTTAAAATGCGTTGCGAAATGGATTCCTGATTCTGAAATTGGATTTCCAGCCGCGTGCGCTTAACATGAAACAGTTATAACTAATGATCCTGAAACCCGTTTGACTTGAAACAAAGTTCCATGGATGGATAACTGAACATATTAAATACTACCTGTTTATCGTTTCGCTAAATTATATACATGTGTTTCATGATAAATCATGCAAGTGATAGACTGCTATTTTTATGATACCTTAGTTGTGCTTCTTATACTGTTCATGCATCATATCATACTTATATCAGTGTAGTGATAACCTAGTGACATCGTGCATTTACCCAGTGTTAGATTTTAGTGTTGATTGCGGCAAGTACGTCAGTGTTCGTGTATTCGTGATTAAGTGAAAGTGATACGTACTTGTGCACAATCAGTGTCCCTTTTATTCTATTGCATTGTCGACGTCTGTGGGATGCGTGTACGTGTGACTATAAGTGGTATGGGACACTTATGGAAGCGCTTGCACGGATGTCACAGATAAGGCATCCGACACTGCCATTTATCTTAGGTATTAGTCGGGACGTGCTTGATGGAGGTCCTGCCTCCAGTTCTCGCGCAGACTTGTCACGGATCGATTAGTATTTAGGGTTATGGTTAGCGTTTGATGTAGACCTCGGGGTGTGGGGTAGTTCAAGTGTGAATTCAACAGAATCTCGGGAGTCCCATGCCGGCTTATATATTTAGGGAGTTATATGGAGATTTACAGGGTATGTGCTATAGACACCGTGATACATTCGTTACATGTTGGGCCCGTGGTCCCTTGCCCTTGGGTTCTACCCTTGGGTGGAGGACACTCGCGAGTGGTTGACTCTCACACTTGGACTGACGATAGGCTTATTGACCTGTGCAGTGAGACTTAGAGACTGATAGGTTTACTGTTATTTACATTCCTTATATACTGTGTTGACATACATAACACATCGTTATACTGTTTTACTGCTCCGCTGCATTTATCTCTGCTCATTTATATTCATGCTGTTATTGATTTACTGTTATTCATATCCTTCACCACTGTTAGAACTGTTACTTGATTATATACATTATATTGCTATTATGTCGCGCTGACGACCTGAGTATGCATGCTCAGTGTAAGGAGAAGATTTAGCTGGATCAGAACTAGACGTGCATCACAAACTACTTGACTTGCTATTCCGAGTTACATTCGTTTGTTCCACTTCAGGTCAGTCTTTACATTGTTCCTTTCAGTTACTGCATTTCTCATTACCTGTGCATCGTTTACTGTTTACCATGATAAACTAGAAGCCGAAGTGTGACTACGGCAGGACTTTTCCTTGACCGTAGGAGCATGGCTGGCCTTGTCTACCCCTCGTATTCCGTATTTTGGGAAGCGGGGCGTGACACCCGATGAAGAAGAAAAATGGGCAGATCCGAGTTTGTGTCGATTTCAGGGACCTCAACAAGGCATGTCCTAAAGACGACTTCCCGCTACCAGTCATGGAAATGATGGTCGATGACACCTCAAATTACGAGTTGTTCACCTTTATGGATGGCTCGTCGGGATATAATCAGATCAAGATGTCGCCTGAGGATGAGAAGCACACAGCATTCCGAACCCCGATCGGAATATACTGCTACAAGGTGATGCAGTTCGGACTGAAGGACGCAGGTGCTACGTACCAAAGGGCAATGACCAATATCTTTGATGACCTAATTCATAAAGTCGTCGAATGTTATGTTGATGATCTAGTCGTCAAGACTAAAACCAAGGCCGATCATATCCAAGATCTTAGGACCGTTCACCAGACTGAGGGAATACGATCTGAAGATGAATCCTATGAAGTGCAATTTTGGCGTGTCATCGGGAAAATTCCTGGGCTTTATAGTCCGGCATCGAGGGATCGAAGTTGACCCATCAAAGATAAAGGTCATCATTGAGATGCCCCCTCCAAGGAGTCTGACGCAGCTGAGATCATTTCAAGGCAAGCTCGCTTATATACAGAGGTTTATCTCAAATTTATCGGGAAGATGTAGGACCTTCTCAAAGCTCATGAAGAAAGGAGCTCCTTTTATCTGGAATGCTGAATGTCAAACAGCGTTTGAAAGCATCAAACGATACTTGTTGCACCCTCCAGTACTGGCCGCTCCCATTCCAAATAAACCGCTGATTCTCTACACCGCCGCGCTAGATGAGTCACTCGGTGCGCTCCTTGCCCAGAATAACGAGGAGGGAAAAGAAAATGCCCTCTACTACCTCAGTCGAACTATAGTCGGGGCGGAACACCACTACTCCCCAATCGAAAATCAATGCCTGGCTCTGATATTTGCTGTGAAGAAGCTGAGGCACTATTTGCTCGCTCATCGGGTTATGCTGATCTTCAAAGTCGACCCGCTCAAACACTTGATGACCAAAGCAAGCCTAGCCGGCAGAATGGCAAGATGGGCTGTCATGCTACTTGAGTTTGACATAGTTTATACTCCCCAGAAAGCAGTAAAAGGGCAAGCTCTTGCAGACTTTCTCGCTGCTCATCCTATACCAGAAAGATCGTCACTCAATTGCGAGTTACCCGACGAACAAGTGTTGCACCTCGAGAATGACGATCTATGTTGGGAGCTCTACTTCGATGGGGCCTCATCGATAAGGACTTCCAGTAAATCAAGCGTCCCGGAGATAAAAGCAGGGATAGGATTGGTGTTCATCACGCCATCAATGGGAACCCTACGGCGTTCTTTTGCTCTCACCAAGCCTCGCACAAACAATGAGGCCGAGTATGAAGCTCTGATAGCTGGCTTGGAGCTCGCCATAGAAATGGAAATCCTTCGGCTACGGGTTTACGGTGACTCTCAGCTTGTCGTCAACCAAGTAAGCGGTGACTATAAGATATACAAACCCGAGTTAGCTCGGTACAGAAGCCGGGTGGTGGAACTCATGAAACGGTTCACTCACATTGAACTAACGAGAGTCCCTAGAGCGTTGAACGGAAAGGCTGACGTACTCGCTCGCTTAGCCAAGGAGCTGGCTGATCCTGACATGGACGAAATTTTGATCATAGTCAGGAGCCGGAAAATTCTACCCCCTGCCTCTCTATGAGAAGAGGAAAGCGCGGAACAGAAGAGCAGTCCCGCCGAAGAAGCTTCGATAGTTCAAGACGAGCCCGATTGAGGAGAACCCTTCATAAAGTACTTCCGATACGACAAGCTGCCCGAAGGAAGGTCTGCGAGGGTTCAGCTGAAGAAGAGAGCTCTCCGATACATGTTTGTAAATGATATGCTATACCGCAGGTCATATGACCAACTTTGGCTCAGGTGCCTGTCATCGGCCGAAGCCCAAAAAGTCATGAAACAAGTTCACTCAGGCGTTTGCGGTGCTCACCAATCTGGCCACAAGATGCGAATGCAAATTAAACGGCTTGGGTATTACTGGCCCACCATGGTACGGGATTGCGGAGAGCATGCAAAGAAATGTTATATCTGCCAAATTCACGGTGATTTTATTCACAAGCATCCCAATCCATTGCATCCTACGATGGCGCCGTGGCCCTTCGAAGTCTGGGGAACCGACATAGTTGGCCCAATTGACCCTCCGTCATCTAGAGGCCACCGGTTCATACTGGCCGCAACAGACTACTTCTCCAGATGGGTTGAAGCTGTCCCGCTAAAAGAGGTCAAGACAGGAGATATTCTGACATTCTTCCAGCATAATATTCTATACCGCTTCGGTACACCAAGAAGAATCATTTCTGACAACGGGCCTTCTTTCAAGAGCTTCAAAGTCTCAAGATTCGCTACTCAACACAAGATAGACTGGAGATATTCCTCCATCTAAAATCCAAGAGCCAATGGGCTGGCCGAAACCTTCAATAAGACTCTATGCAAGCTCCTGAGGAAAAATGCTTCAGCCAACAAGCGAGACTGGAATCTCAAACTTCAAGGGGCATTATGGGCATATCGTATCACGCACCGTACTCCAACTCAGTCCACTCCATACTCATTGCTCTTCGGAGTGGAGGCGGTCCTCCCCCTCGAAGTCGAAGTTCCAAGCTTAAGAATTGCCGTTCAACATGAGTTGACGGAGGAGGAAAACGTGCTCCTTCGGCTTGAAGAGCTCGACGCCCTCGAAGAAAAGAGGCTCGTGGTGCAGCAAAATCTAGAGCTATACCGATCCCAAATGTCACGGGCCTATGACAAGATAACCCGTCTCCGCGGTTTCAAGAAAGGCGAATTGGTGTTGGTCCTCAAAAGGCCGATCATCCCCAATCGACATGCCAAGGGAAAATTCGAGCCAAACTGGAAAGGACCATACGTCATAGAGAAAGTGTTCGACGGGGGATCCTACCAACTAATAAGTGCCGAGGGAGAAAGGCCCATGCCACCCATCAATATCGATATCTCAAGAAATACTATGTGTGAATGCTCCAAGTCGTAGGCGAATTGAGCACACCCGTCCTACGGTCCGGATCATACATCCTGCAAAGCCGTACACAATCCACGGGCGTAAATGACCCCTATCTCTCCCAAATCCTGCCGGTGAGACTACTTTTAAAATCCCACCAGCAGCAAAAAAAAAGAAGAAGAAAAAAAAGGTATGTCCGCTAGCAAAACGGGCACGGATGAAAACCCAAAAGGGCTCCGTGAGTAAAAACAGCAGGACTACCGGCGAGTTTGTGAAAACCCGAAAGGGCACAAACTCGTGAAAAGAGATGAAATACACTCGCAAAGTCCTCTCGACCTTGTGAGGAGAAAATCCCTGCGTGAGATCCTTACGACTCACAAAGGAGCAACACACTTTGGAATCCTCACGATTCCTAAGGAGAAAATACACCTGCGAGATCTTCTCGACTCGTAGGGAGAAAATGCTTTTGTGAGACCCTTACGGCTCATAAAATTGAAAAGCCTTAGGTGACAGGGACCCAAACCTGTCTCCTAAGCCATCGTTCCCCAACGGGCAACGGCAAATGATGAGTCGCTCCTGGCGTTTCGCTTCAGTGTTAGCGGTGCTAATGCCGACCCAAAAACCAAATCCCAAGTCCTCCCGGGGTAAATGATGAGTTGCTCCTGGCATTATTCCAGTGCAGCAATGCTGATGCCAAACAAGATCTAAATTCCAAGTCCCCAAGTGGCGAATGATGAGTCGCTTCTGGTACCATATTTCAGTGCAACGATGCAGACGCCAACCAAATTACAAACTCAAATCCCAATGGTGAATGATGAGTCGATCCTGGTACCATATTCCAGTGCAGCGATGCAGACGCCAACCAAATTCCAACTCCCATACCCCAATGGCGAATGATGAGTTGCTCCTGGTACCATATTCCAGTGTAGCGATGCAGACGCCAACAAAATCTCGAAATTTTTCCGGCCCTACGGTCGGGATCATACATCCTGCAAAACCGTATACAATCCACGGGCGTAAAACAATCCCAATCTCTCCCAGGACCTGCGGTGAGACTACTTTTAAAGTCCCACCAGCTCTCAAAAAAATGTATGTCCACAAGCAAACAGGCAGGGATGAAAACCTGAAAGGGGCTCCGTGAGTAAAAACAGCAGGACTGCCGGCGAGTTTGTGAAAACCCGAAAGGACGCAAACTCATGAAAAGGAGATGAAATACACTCTCAAAGTCCTCTCGACTTTGAGAGGAGAAAATTCCCGCGTGAGATCCTTACGACTCACAAAGGAGCAACACACTTAGGAGTCCCCACGACTCCTAAGGAGAAAATACACCTACGAGATCCTTTCGACTCGTAGGGAGAAAATGCTTTTATGGGACCCTTACGGCCCATAAAATTGAAAAGCCTTAGGTGATAGGGATCTAAACCTGCCTCCTAAGCCATAAATTCCCAAATCCTCTAGGGGCAAATGATGAGTTGCTCCTGGTATTATTCCAGTGCAGCAATGCAGATGCCAAACAAAAAAAAACCAACCCCCAAATCCTCTCAAAGACAGATGATGATTCGCTCCTGGTACCATATTCCAGTGTAGCGGTGCTGATGTCAATCCAAATCACATCAAATCAGCAAAACAACCAATGACCTCCCTGGTAGAATCAAATTCCACCTCGGAAACAAGTCAACTTCATCCCTGACACCGCAAGAAGCGGAGCAAGTCAAATCCAGCATCGACCGTCCACATCGCTAAAAGGGCAGCATCGACCGTCCACGTCGTTAAAGTGGCAGCATCGACCGTCCACGTCGCTAAAAAGGCAGCACCGACCGTCCAAGTCGCAAAAAGGGCAGAATCGACCGTCCACGTCGCTAAAATGGCAGCATCGACCGTCCATGTCGCTAAAAGGGCAGCATCGACCGTCCACGTCGCTAAAGTGGCAGCATCAACCGTCCACGTCGCTAAAGTGGCAGCATCGACCGTCCACGTCGCTAAAAGGGCAGCACCGACCGTCCAAGTCGCTAAAATGGCAGAACCGACCGTCCACGCCGCTAAAAGGGCAGCACCGACCGTCCACGTCACTAAAAGGGCAGCATCGACCGTCCACGTCGCTAAAATGGCAGCATCGACCGTCCAAGTCGCAAAAAGGGTAGAATCGACTGTCCATGTCGTAAAAAGGGCAGTGCCGGCTTCCCAGAAGTGGGAACCAAATCAAGTCGCCTCCACGTGAAAGAAGATCTATCAATTTCATGCACACGACCCACATATGTTGTGTGCATTTATTGATGGGGAGCAATTTGTTAGGATAAAAATTTACACCCGGTTGACCAAGTCAAAATCAAAGTCAACCCCAAGCCAAGCGGGCCCAAGCCCGGAGCAAGTGGGCCCATGCCCGGGTCGAGCCCGAACATAAAGCGGCCGGCCTTCACCCATGCCAAAATAAAAATTTTGTAATAAATAATTTTATTGTACTTCTTTTATTTTATTTTACGAATGAATGTAAGAAAATGGGCATAAAGCCAATTTTTTGTAAAGCTCATGGCTTATGTGCAAAAAGAAATGGCACATGAGCTATGAGATAGGCAAAATGCCATTTTGTGAAGCCCAAGGGGCTATATGTAAAGTGTATAGCCTATAAAGGCAAGGATAATGAAAATATCCCAACAACTTTTTCTCTCTCCAAAGAAAAATATAGATCTGTGATCTTCTCCTTTCTCAAGGTTCTAAACCTTCCTCTTTTTTTAATTAAATCAAGAGTTTTACTCTTCCTTTTCCAAAACTAAATAGTTTTTCACCACAAAACCCACAAAGGGGAACTCAAATCTGCCATCAGATCTCAGAAAGGAGAGATTTTTAGAATCTCATATTTCTTGATCTTCAAGATCCGGCCAACAAAGGAAGAAGAAGGAGACCCATCTCCAGAAACCCCACTTTGGGGAAGAACTAGGGTTCAAGGGGAGAAGCCCTTCATCAGCTTCAAAACATCTTAGAAGTTTAACTCCTCATATATATATATATATATATATACATACAGAATAATAAGTGCTCCTTTCTGGGAGTACAACTCCCATTGTAGGGACCAAGTCCCTTTTGCTGCTCGAGCGCCCACGTGCTGACACGTGGTGCACTAGCGCTCTTGCGCCCATAGCGCTAGCGCCCAGAGCGCTAGTGCCCGAGCGCCCACGTGCTGACACGTGGCGTGCTAGCGCGCTTGCGCTCAGAGCGCTAGCGTCCAGAGCGCTAGCGTCCAGAGCGCTAGCGCCCGAGCGCCCACGTGTTGACACGTGGCGCGCTAGCGCTCAGTGCGCTAGCGCCTACGTGCCGACGCGTGGCGCGCTAGCGCTCAGTAAGCTAGCGCCCGAGCACCCATATGCTGACATGTGGTGCGCTAGCACTTAAAGCGCTGGCGCTCTTGCGCTCAAAGCGCTGGCGCTGGCCCCACACATCCTTTGGATGCCTTTTTCCCTTTTTTTATATATATACATGTATATATACATATGTATACATATGTACACACACATACTCCATGACACTGTCCCTGTTAGAAAAAAATTTCTAACGGGGCGCTGCCCCGCATCCCGCAAGGGGGCTGCTAGCCCCCTTGACCCCCAGCCCGCTATCCAGGTAGCGGGACCCCCGTAAAAAACTCTGCGTGGCTCCCGATATATCCAAACCCCACCTCCAAAACAAAACACACGTACACTGCACATCGAGTTCGCATGACCAGTTTAACCCGTTAATCGGAGGTTCTCTCGCCCCAAAGGCGAGGGGTAATTAACGGCAGCTTAGTCCGCGGCTGCCGGAGATTCGGATCCCCACAATCAACCACAATCAATAAACCCTCGTCTACCCTAGGCAGGGGGAATCTGTAGTACGCCTGACAAGCGCGCGCGTATTCCCACCTCAATGGAGTGACGAAAAACACCCTACAAGCAGCTGAACAGAACGATCCCTCAGAAGCTTGGTAATCAAAAGTGCCTCATGAAAGCACTCGATCTTGTCCTTCGCTGGGTTGAGTATCGCTGGAGTCATCTCCGCTGGATGAGGGGGAATGTCATCGAGCATGAACAGGAATATCAAGCCAAATGGAGCCGATGAGGAGAGGAGATCTTCTACGAGTCAAGAGCTTATGCAGTACCGTATCACATTGGTCATCCGAGAGAACAGGATTCCCCAAGCGTGCAACAAAGCGAGGAACAATTTCCTCAATAGGCACCTTCCATGGCTGCCGATTCGTATGCGGACGAATGCAAGACATGACTTTTCTCTGTTAAAATGATTCTCTGAAAGTGGGAGAGAAAAGGAGCATTGCTTAGATTATAAAAGGAGGTTTAAGTCTCAGAACAGGAAATGTTGTGCATGGTGAAACTATTTCCAAACTCTGACAAAAGAAGGAATTGGAAAAGAAAGTTTAACTCAGGAAAAACAGAGAAAGAAGGTGAGAAAAAACCTTCATTAATGAGACAGCGCCACACGTGCTCCTCACGCGGGCGCCAATGTGCAAAGCACAGAAGAATTTATTACATAAGAGTTAAACTCTTAGATAGCGTCGCATATGCTCCAAAGAGCTGAAGAAATTTGGAGACGCAAAGCCCTCAAAGAGCCGCGTTTCCGCGGCAATTACCTGGTCAAAACCGCGGTTCCGCGGTCCTTTGTGCTGTTCTCTGCACAAAATTTGCATGGTTTGATTCTCCTTCTCCTCCTCTACAAATCCTCATTTGATTTAGAGAGGTTTTGTCGATCAAAAATATTTACCGCAATCAAGAACGGCGTCGCATGAAGCTAGCCGGTGAATACGGGTCGGTCCACAGGGATGTGTAAATCTCCTTTAAGTTCTTACGAGTTAATTCCAAATGGTGTTTGGATTTATAATTAAACCTAAAAATTGAAATTGTATGATACTAGGATTAGAAACTTGCTAGGATTAGGTTTAGGGAAAATTTGGTAAACAAAGATCTATATCTCTTTCCATTGCCATTAATTAGATATATCATATTAGTGTTATGGTAAATCTTAACAAAGGGAATTAGGATGATTGGGATGATTGATTCTTCCTCTAGATCCTTGTCCTTCCTTTATTAATCTTTACCCTAACCTCCATGAAAAACCTTAAAATCCGGGCCTTTAGACTACGGAATCACCATTACCTCGAGGGTAGAGTGCCGTAGGGAGCGGAATAAAAAGGTATGCATGGAGTTCTAATGTTCATAAAAGTTTGGCAACGAAAAGAGATGAGAGATCTTCATCTCTCAAATCTTTCCCTATTCCCAACCCTAACAAGCGAGGAAACTACTCGCTCATTGAGGGGATGAAGAAAGACATGATTTTATTAAAGAGAAGAAACATCTATTGCAAGTTAATAAAATTCTAAACTAAATTAAACTAAGGCAAGAAAATAATTTACCTAGGGCAGATATGAAAAACTATAACTAGGGAAAGGAAAATAACCTACTTATGATTGATGCGCTCTAACTTCAAGAAAACAGAATTTTATTCATGAATAGAGGCATGAGAAAATACAAGGCTTTGGGTTCTATTTATAGGACATAGAAACCCTAGGTTTACAATTGCTCCGCATGTCTAAAATTACAAATATACCCCCAGAAAATCTTTCCATAGCCTCCACAAAGTTTTGGTAAAATTTTCTGCGCATGAGGGCTTCAAATGGCCGCGGAACCGCGGCATTGGTGCGCTTGGGCCACGGTTCCGCGGCCCAATGGTGTGATCTCCTTACAATTTTTCTTGGGCTGTCTTAGGTTCTTCTGGGCTTCCTGGTTCTTTATTCCTTTTATCAATTGGGCTTCTGTATTAATTCCAGATCTTCAGTGAACACTTTGCAATGGATCTTTTAACCGTTTTTCTTGCAAATTTGGATCTTGCGTTGCATTGTTGATGGTGAACCGTTCTTCTGCTGGGCTTTACTAAGATCCTCCTAATTGTTGGTTAAAAGTCCTTCTTTTGTGTCGTCTTTTGTGTTTTTCACTGTTTTTGCTCCAAGAACCTGTAACCTATAACATGTAGCAGACATGGGTCAAAAACACCTGTTTTTATTCTTAAATGCATAAGAATGGGGAATACAAAATGCAATATTATGTTATGAACAAATACCCCCAAACTTATCTTTTGCTCGCCCTCGAGCAAACTTATTATTTTATTTATTCTCGATAAAAATCTAACCTAGCCGCACTTTCGCAGGGAAACGCGATTGCACTGAGCACGTGCAACAAGCCATTAAACATCTAGGTGTCCCTAGTAGGAGGAGTGTTGTCTCCTGAGGGTTTTCAGCGCATACTACCCACAAAATCCTATCAATTTGGTTTTTCAACTTTTGTTCTCCAATTAGATTTTCTAACAAGGAATTCTATTATCGTCGACCCGCAAATTATCCACCCATATTCTTCACACTTTCTCATCTTTTAACTTAAGATTATATATGTTCTATAGAATTACTTAGCTTTCGGCATTTCTTAGGTTTTCCTTCTAAAGTTTCATCTCCACTTAGGAATTTCTATCAACTCTATTAAAGATACAAGTTTTATTCTTCATTCCTTTCTCTTATCTAAACTCTAATCACATATCCCCACGTGTGTGTAAATGTCACCCCTACACTTGGAAATTCAAATCAAGCAATCATACTCTCATCCATTGTCCAAAGCACTTATTAATTTGTGAACTTTTACTTGAATTTTGCTTACACATCCTTCATGCGACCGTTAATACTTCCTGAGGTACCAACAACCGATTACAAGATGCGTTAACACTTTAAAGCGTACTTCCTAGTTTTGCAACACCCAAGGCTTTTTAGCAGTGACTCCCAAACCAATTGGTTTAAGGCACTAGGTGATGAAGCACCCTCGCTAAATATTTTTCTATTTTTTTACAGCCTTAAGTAATCACAAAAACCAGTGTCCATTTTTTTATTCTTTATTCATACTTTTTTTTCTTTTTATTTTCATTGTACTAAGGACTTTAGACAAGAGCATTTCAAGGTCTCTTCTACTAATCCAAGTTTCAAGGTGCGTGATTGTGCATTTTGTAGGGTATACGTTTTCAGAATCTAGACTTAAGCTAGGAATTATTTTTCAAACTTATACTCTAATAAGAACATCAATACTCTTCCCTCATTTCGACTTAGCCCAAGAAGTGAACCCAAAATTTACCTATTTCTAAATACTCTACAAAGACATATACTTTCTACCGTTAAACTCTAAGGAAGGTTATTTTTAGGGTTTTTAATTTGCTAAGTCTAAGATCTAGTTATTCCTAGCCAGTTAACCTATTTATCAAACTCAAGTCAATTAACCAGAATTGAATACAATAATTTTTATAATTTTTGAAATTTTTCGATTTTTATGGGTTTTTTTTCTTTTCTAATTTTTTTTTATTTTTCAAATTTTTATGATTTTTTTATATAAAGATGCAATGCAGAAACATACATATGAATGCAAAGGAAAAACTTACCGAACATACCCCCAAACTTAAAATGGACAGTGTCCTCACTGTCATGCTGCACTAAGTGGGTTAATAATGTCGGCGAGTTCCTGCTTATTATTATATTTACATATTATACACACCCCCAAATTTATTTGGAATCAAGTTTTGGAAAAATGGAAATTCGAGGGTGAAGGTGGAGGAAAATTAATCAGTGTAAATCGGCTCCTGCAAAAACGGGAGCTCCTCCGAATGGTCCGCTGAGAAGAACGGTTTCAATCGATGTCCATTTACTTTGAATAACGTACCGTCTTCTGGATTTTCAAGATCAACCGCACCGTGCGGATAAACGGTGCGGACTACAAAAGGTCCCTTCCACCTAGAACGGAGCTTACCGGGATGAAAATGTAACCGAGTATCATATAATAAAACCTGTTGACCAGGTTTAAATGTCTTTCGCAAAAGGTTTTTATCATGGAACACCTAAGCTCGGTTCTTAGCAATCACGGCATTATCATATGCCTCATCCCGCAGCTCTTCTAGTTCATTTAACTGCAGCTTTCGGTTGCTGCCCGCATCTCCTAAAGATAGATTCAGCTCTTTAATAGCCCAAAATGCCTTGTGCTCAATTTCTACTGGGAGGTGGCAAGCCTTCCCGTAAACAAGCCGGTATGGAGACTTGCCAGGATCGGTCTTGTATGCAGTACGGAAAGCCCATAGTGCATCGATCAATTTGAGTGACCAATCTTTACGGTTTTTAGAAACCGTTTTCTCCAAGATTTGCTTAATTTGCCGATTCGAGACCTCGGCTTGCCCACATGTTTGGGGATGGTATAGCGTTGACAGCTTATGGGTGATAGAGTATTTGCGCATTAAGGACTCAAAAGTCCTATTGCAGAAGTGAGAACCATTATCATTTATTATCGCGCAAGGGTGCCCAAATCGAGAAAAGATGTGTTCTTTAAGAAATCGAACGACAATCTTGTTGTCATTCGTTCGACTAGGCACAGCCTCGACCCATTTTGAAACATAGTCAACTGCCATAAGAATATACACATTTCCAAAAGAGTTAGGAAATGGTCCCATGAAATCTATACCCCAAACATCAAAAATATCTACAACCAAAATTGGTTGGAGCGGCATTTCGTTTCTCCGCGATATCCGACCCAAGTGTTGGCACCGGGAGCAAGTTTTGCAGTATTCGAATACATCTTTGAAGAGTCGTGGCCAATAGAAACCACACTGCAAAACCTTCTCGGCTGTCTTCTTTGGGCCAAAGTGCCCGCCACATGCTTGATCGTGGTAAAAAGACAGCACACTCTTAACCTTAGTTTCCGGTACACACCGACGAATGATTTGGTCGGAACAATATTTAAAGAGATAAGGTTCATCCCAGTAAAAATGCTTTACTTGGGACAAAAATCGAAGTTTATCTTGTTTCGACCAATCTTTAGGTATCAAGCCGATGGCTAAGTAGTTTACAATATCGGCGAACCATGGTTCGCAAGAAATGGTCAAGAGTTGCTCATCGGGAAAAACATCAGTGATAGGAAGTTCAAGTGTAGGTGAGGAAGGAAGTCGTGGAAGATGATCGGCCACTACGTTTTCACATCATTTTTTGTCCCTTATAACAAGGTCAAATTCTTGCAGCAAAAGGATCCAACGTATTAGCCTAGATTCAGCATCCTTCTTCGCAAAAAGGTGGCGAAGAGCTGAATGATCCGTGTATACTATAACTGGTGAGCCGATTAAATAAGGCCGAAATTTTTCAAGTGCAAACACAACCGCTAAAAACTCTTTTTCTGTTGTTGTGTAGTTTAATTGGGCCTCATTTAATGTTCGGCTAGCGTAGTAAATTACTTGCGGCATCTTGTTAATGTGTTGTCCAAGAACAGCACCAATGGCAAAATTTGATGCGTCGCACATAATTTCGAAAGGGTGCATCCAGTCTGGAGATGAAAGGATGGGTGCAGAAATGAGTGAGTGTTTCAAAGACTCGAAAGCTTCCATGCAAGTTGAGTCGAAAACAAATGTAGTGTCCTTGGCCAATAAGAGAGTCAAGGGTCTAGCAATTTTGCTAAAGTCCTTGATGAACCGTCTATAAAAACCGGCATGGCCAAGGAAAGCTCGGATATCTTTGACGCATTTGGGAGGAGGAAGATTAGAAATGACTTCAATTTTGGCTCTATCAACCTCTATGCCATTTTGCGAGATGACATGTCCTAAGACAATGCCTTCTCATACCATAAAGTGGCATTTTTCCCAATTCAAAGTTAGGTTCTTCTCCCTACAGCGGGTAAGAACTGTGTCAAGATGTCGTAAACACTCATCGAAGGAGTCACCGAAAATGGAGAAATCGTCCATAAAGATTTCCAAAAACTTCTCCACCATGTCCGAAAAGATCCCCATCATACACCGCTGAAATGTAGCTGGTGCGTTGCATAACCCAAAGGACATGCGACGATAAGCAAAGGTGCCAAAGGGACAAGTAAATGTAGTCTTGTCTTGATCCTCTTTGGCTATGGGGACTTGGTTATAACCGGAATAGCCATCTAGAAAACAGTAGAACTCATGCCCCGCTAATCGTTCTAGCATTTGGTCAATGAAAGGCAAAGGAAAGTGGTCCTTCCTTGTCGCGGCATTGAATTTTCGGTAGTCGATGCAAACTCGCCACCCAGTTTGGGTGCGAGTGGGAATTAACTCATTTGCCTCATTGGTAATGACCGTGATGCCCGATTTCTTTAGCACGACATGAATGGGGCTAACCCATTGGCCATCCGAGATAGGGTAAATGATACCGCTATCAAGACACTTAACAATCTCCTTCTTGACCGTCTCTTTCATAATGGGGTTGAGGCGTCTTTGTGGATCCCTTACCGGCTTGGCATCATCCATCAAGTGTATATGATGTTTGACTATGAGGGGACTAATCCCCTTGATGTCCGCCATAGACCAGCCGAAAACTTGCCGATTATTGTGTAAGACCGTTAAAAGAGCCTTCTCTTGCTCAAGAGCTAGAGAGGCCGATATGATAACGGGTAAGGTCTCATTCTCACCTAGATAAGCATATTTTAGGTGCGACGGCAAAAGCTTTAGTTCGAGTTTAGGTGGTGAAACAATAGGAGTAACTGTTTCAAACTCGAAGGATTCCATCAAAGGTTCAAATCGAGTGTACGCTACCGAGTCGGATGGTTCAACTAACTCATCCGAAAAAGCAAAAGACTCAAACTCGGGTGGAGAGTCTTCAAGATCGTCAACAAAGGTGAAACACTCATAATCTTTGTCCGTCGTGAAAGCTGTGTCGGATTCTAGGAGGAACGCACTAGTGGCGTCAACATTGCTATGATCAAACATAAAATTTTTGAACTCACAGTCCTCCTCCGCGATCTCATTGATCGAGCAAACATCAAGTACGCTAGAATTAGGCTCACAAGGCTGACTTCTTAACTTGAAAATGTTGAGCTCAACTGTCATATTGCCAAAAGATAGATTCATTGAACCGTTACGACAGTTGATTACCGCGTTAGAAGTCGCGAGGAATGGTCGACCAAGTATCACCGGAATTTGACTCCGGGGGTTAGCGACAGGTTGTGTATCCATAATAATAAAGTCAACGGGGAAAATGAAATCCCCTACTCTAATTAACACATCCTCCAACTCTCCCCTAGGATGGGTGATTGATCGGTCGGCCATTTGGAGAGTGCAATGAGTGGGCTTAAGCTCTCCAACGCCTAATTGTTCGTACACCGAATAAGGTAGCAAATTGACACTAGCATCAAGATCTAATAGTGCTCTATTGATGTTCTTGTCCCCAATTGTGATTGAAATAGTAGGACAACCGGGGTCCTTGTGTGCTTTGGGGGTAAAGAATTGACAAGAGCATCACTAACAGCACTAGCCACAAAAACTTTCTTTGGTATTTGTGACTTCCTCTTTTTGGTGCATAAGTCCTTTAAGATTTTTGCATATGAAGGAATTTGTTGGATTGCATCCAAAAGAGGGATATTTATGCTAACCTGTTTGAACAACTCTACAATCTTCTCCATCTGCAGAGTTAGTTTATTAGATCTTAACCGATTTGGAAAAGGAACATTTAGAAAAGTCGTTGAGTCCAATTTTTGCGGATCAGATTGTTGAGTTGGAACGGAACCCCGTGTAGATGTGTTCGTGTTGTGAGAAGAGGGTCCGTTCGAGCTAGAAGGAGTAGAGCCGTGTGAAGGATGGAGAATAGGCTCTAACGAAGAAGAAGAAGAAGAAGAAGAAGAAGAAGAAGAAGGACCACTGGCAGGGGTGTCATGGTTAATACCCATATTGTTATGCAACACTTTTCCGGATCTCAATGTAGTCACCGCATTTACGTTATGATTCTGTTGTCCATATGCAACATGTGCGTGACCGGGATTTGGAAGTGGTTGAGACGGAAGCTTTCCTTTCTCTCGCTCTTTCAACGCAGCATTGAGTTGTGCAATTTGTGCCTCAATAGATTTGATGCTTTGATCGTGTGAGGCACTGTTTTGCACCAAAATTTGAATAGAAGTCTCTAATCTTGCTGAAGATTGTGTAGATTGCTTTAGGAAAGCCTCTAGACTTCTTTCGAGCGAGCTAACCTTGTCATTATTAGGTTGAACAATATTGTTTGTTGGGTAAGAAGTGTTAGGCACAAAATTGTTCACTTGATTAGGGTAAGGTTGCTGTTGGAAAGGTTGTTGAAATTGAGTTTGTGGAGGTGCTTGTTGTTGTGGAGGAGGAGGCCTTTGAAAATTGTTATTTCCTTGGAATTGTTAATTTTAGTTCCAAGCGAAATTTGGGTGGCTCTTCCATCCTGGATTGTATGTTGAAGAATATGGATCGTTTCTTTGTCGTTGCTGAAAGGCAGCATTGACTTGATCCTGTCCTTGAGTAGATGCAGTGTAAGGACATTCTTCTGTGAGATGTGATGGATCCGAACAACAAGCACAAACAGTTCGTGGAGGCACAACAGGGGCAGGAGAAGGTGCTGAGATTTTGGTCTCAAGCGCTTCTAGCTTTTTCGTAAGAGCGGCCATCTCGGCCTTCATAGCAATTGACATCTCTACTTGATGTATGCCTGCCCTAGGTTGACCAATAGAAGAAGATGATGATGTGGTCTTGGTGCTCTCCCACTGAATTGTTTGTTCACTAAGATCCTCAAGAAACTGCCATGCTTCCTCACTAGACTTGGATAGAAAGTGACCTTGACAAATGGTTTCTAGCAACTGCTTCGTTGCCGGGTTCAATCCCTCGTATAATGTTTGGCAAAGTTGCCAACTTTCGATCCCATGGTGAGGGCATTGAACGAGTAGGTCTTTGAATCTTTCAAAACATTTCCAAAATGGTTCGGAAGGTTGCTGTGAAAATTGTATAATCTCATTACGGATTCTAGCAGTTTTGTGATAAGGATAGAACTTTTTAAGAAAAGCTTTCACAAGCTCGTCCCAATTTCTAATTGAATGTGATGCGGTACTGTATAGTCACTTCTCGGCTAGGTCACATAAGGTGAAAGGAATGACCCTTAGCCTTATAGCGTCATCACTTAATTGGGCCGTTTTCATCATAGCGCAAACGTTTTGGAATTTATTGATAAAGATATATGCATCTTCGGATTCCAAACCATGAAACTTAGGCAGCATATTGATGAAGTGGGGTTTGATCTCAAAGTTGTCCCCATTTGCCGGTGGTGGTGAAAGACAGGTAGGTAAAGAAGTGCGGACAGGATAGAAGAGATCCTGGAGCGCGACTTGTGCGGGCACTTCAACAGGCGGGTGATTCGGGTTATTCGCACCTAACGGAGATGGAATCATTCCCGTCGGTAAGGTGTTATTAGGATTGTATCCCGACATACCTTCAGAAGAAGAATGTGATGGTGAAAGTGAAGAAGTGGACAAGATTTCGACTTCGGAGTCCAAAGGTTCGTCGGTCGGTACCAACGAAACACGGACTAATCGGGCGCTAGGGTCCCTAGTCCAACCGGACATACACTAAAAGGGTTAGTGTAGTCGAAAGATGAAAGACAGAATGTGGAGGTAAGAAAACGTCAATGAGAAGAAGTGGTGTAAGTGAGTGCAAAGATTCTTTAGCGACAAGTTGCAAGTTTTGAAAAGATTTTTATCCTTTTACTTTTTTAATGTGTGCTTTTGCAAAAAGATTTTTATAAAAGAGACTTGTGACACAAATGCAATTAACCACACATGCACAACCAGGCCTAGATCTAAGGTCACCTAGGTCAGCTAGACCGCTCCTAACTGTTCCAAAGGGCTAGAGATAGGACCTCAAACCGCCTCTTTACCGCCAATTGCGGCCAGGTAAGTGGGAAGGAACCACGCTGTGGGCCTAATTAAAAACCACTAGCCTTGACACACTTGCCTGGGCACCGCAAAGTCAGGTTAGGATAAACGGCCAATGCCTATACTAGTCCTCTGTCCTATTGAGCGCGACGTCCTTAGGGCTGAGTCTAATATTTTTTAATTAAGAGTGGTCAATGCAGATGCTTTAAGTGATTTTTGGGGTCCTGGGAAGGGTGATGAAATCCCTACCCAATCTGAATTGGTCAATAGCCCCTTAAAGTCAGATTAAAGTATGCAAAGCAGTAAATCACTTGCAATCAATTATTTTTAGCGCGGCGTAAAGAATCCTGCAGAAAATCAATTTATTGGAAGGGGGAAGAAGATTTTAGCGCGAAGAATCCTGCAGAAGATTTGGCAAAAGATATATGGGGATTTGCAGAGGAGGGAAAGAGAAAGCAAACCATGCAAAAATTGCACAGAGAACAGCAAATAGGACCGCGGAACCGCGGTTTTGACAGGGTGTTTGCCGCGGAAACGCGGCTCTTTGGGGGCTTTAGGTCTCCAAATTTCTTCAGCTGCTCTGTACTTTCAATCTCCTCCTGTTTTGATGTACCCTTTTCTGATTTGCCTTCTGTGTTGTTTCAAATCCGTCAAACCTGCAAAGATTCACAAAGAAAACCCTTCAAACAATAAAAGAGGATAGAATTTTTATATTTTTTTTTGATTTTTTTCAGATTTTTATGGTTTTTTATATTTTATATTAACTCGAAATTACAAAAAGAAAATTTTACGCCATCTCCGGCAACGACGCCATTTGATTTAGAGAGGTTTTGTCGATCAAAAATATTTACCGCAATCAAGAACGGCGTCGCATGAAACTAGCCGGTGAATACGGGTCGGTCCACAGGGATGTGTAAATCTCCTTTAAGTTCTTACGAGTTAATTCCAAATGGTGTTTGGATTTATAATTAAACCTAAAAATTGAAGTTGTATGATACTAGGATTAGAAACTTGCTAGGATTAGGTTTAGGGAAAATTTGGTAAACAAAGATCTACATCTCTTTCCATTGCCATTAATTAGATATATCATATTAGTGTTATGGTAAATCTTAACAAAGGGGATTAGGATGATTCGGATGATTGATTCTTCCTCTAGATCCTTGTCCTTCCTTTATTAATCTTTACCCTAACCTCCATGGAAAACCTTAAAATCCGGGCCTTTAGACTACGGAATCACCATTACCTCGAGGGTAGAGTGCCGTAAGGAGCGGAATAAAAAGGTATGCATAGAGTTCTAATGTTCATAAAAGTTTGGCAACGAAAAGAGATGAGAGATCTTCATCTCTCAAATCTTTCCCTATTCCCAACGCTAACAAGCGAGGAAACTACTCGCTCATTGAGGGGATGAAGAAAGACATGATTTTATTAAAGAGAAGAAACATCTATTGCAAGTTAATAAAATTATAAACTAAATTAAACTAAGGCAAGAAAATAATTTACCTAAGGCAGATATGAAAAACTATAACTAGGGCAAGAAAAATAACCTACTTACGATTGATGCGCTCTAACTTCAAGAAAACAGAATTTTATTCATGAATAGAGGCATGAGAAAATACAAGGCTTTGGGTTCTATTTATAGGACATAGAAAGCCTAGGTTTACAATTGCTCCGCATGTCTAAAATTACAAATATACCCCCAGAAAATCTTTTCATAGCCTCCACAAAGTTTTGGTAAAATTTTCTGCGCATGAGGGCTTCAAACGGCCGCGGAACCGCGGCATTGGTGCGCTTGGGCCGCGGTTCCGCGGCCCAATGGTGTGATCTCCTTACAATTTTTCTTGGGCTGTCTTAGGTTCTTCTGGGCTTCCTGGTTCTTTATTCCTTTTATCAATTGGGCTTCTGTATTAATTCCAGATCTTCAGTGAACACTTTGCAATGGATCTTTTAACCGTTTTTCTTGCAAATTTGGATCTTGCATTGCATTATTGATGGTGAACCGTTCTTCTGCTGGGCTTTACTAAGATCCTCCTAATTGTTGGTCAAAAGTCCTTCTTTTGTGTCGTCTTTTGTGTTTTTCACTGTTTTTGCTCCAAGAACCTGTAATCTGTAACATGTAGCAGACATGGGTCAAAAGCACATGTTTTTATTCTTAAATGCATAAGAATGGGGAATACAGAATGCAATATTATGTTATGAACAGGCGCCAATGTGCAAAGTACAGAAGAATTTATTACATAAGAGTTAAACTCTTAGATAGCGTCGCATATGCTCCTCAGGCGGGTGCCAATATGCAAAACACAGAAGAATTTATTACATAAGAGTTAAACTCTTAGATGGCGCCATATGTGCTCCTCACCCAGGCGTCAATGTGCAAAGCACATAAATACCTATCATAAGAATTAAATTCTTAAGTGGTGCCCACATGCACAGCACGTGAGCGTCGGTGTCCAGGTAGAATTAAAATTCTACAATACTCTCTGTTAAACAGAGCCGCTGGATCAAAAATCCAACGGGGATGATAAATCATCAAAATATAGAATCAAATTCTATTAGGAGAAAATCTCTCCCATATCTTTCTAAATAAGAAAGATACTCTCGGTTGGATCAATGATCCAATTTTTGGAATATATTCTCTCAATCTTTCTAAACAAAAAAATTGCTCTCTGTAAAAACAGAGAAATTAAAAATCCAATGGTAATTAAAAATCACCATTTTACAGAATAAATTCTGTATATGGGAGAATATTTCCCCGATCTTGTTAAAAACAAGAACATATTCTGTAAAGTAGAAGTCCTTGGATAAAAAATCCAACGGTGGGTAAAATTCCCCAAATCAATTTTGAGTCCAATTAAATCAATTGGAACCTCTCAATGAGAGATTTTCTCAAAACCAATTAACAATTTGCCTCCACTATATAAAAGACCCCAGACTTCAAGTCAAAAAAAAAGAACGACTACCAGAGAGAGACCACAGATAGAAAGAACATAGAATTCAATTCTCAAAGAAGAAGATCTTCCTTCTCAAAACCCTAGGTAAAGAAAAAAGATCAAAATATCTCCATTAACTATAATATCACATCTAAGGGTTTAACCCTTGTAAAAAATACTTAGTTTTTCTCTGGATCCGAGATCCACAAGACAAGTTTCCCACAAGTTGAGAATTTGATTCTCATCGAGAAGATCTTGTTCTTGAGAATCAAAGATTCACGGAAGAACAAATTTAAAGAGAAAGAAGAGAGAGTCCAGAATACTTCAGGAACTCAGTTCCTTCAAATCGAGAGCTTAGTTTTTTAAAAACTCAACCTAAAATCCTCAAATATAGTGATTTTAGCGAACGTTAATGGTCAAAGCACCATTGATAGAAATTTAATCTCTCTGAAAATATCAACAGTGATTAAATCTCCATATAAAAGAAACTAGCACCTCACATGCTTTCCACGTGGGCGTCCGTCTTTAACAGAGCCTAGCGCCTCACGTGAAACGCGTGTGGGTGCCATATAAAAAGTGATTAACACTTCACATATAGCTAAAACGGTTGAGTGCTCAGCACTAATTGGGCAGCGCCCAGCGCCGCACGTGCTCCTCACATGGACGCCACAAAAATAATAAGAGTGCTTAGCACTCCATAAACAGCCAAAACGGCTAAGTGCTCAGCACTGATTGGGCAGCGTCCAGCGCCTCACGTGCTCCTCAGCGCCACAAAAATAATAAGAGCGCTTAGCACTCCAAAAATAGCCAAAACGGTTGAGTGCTTAGCACTGATTGGGCAGCGCCCAGCGCCTCACATGTTTCTCACGTGGGTGCCACCAAAAAAAAGAGAAAAGTGTTTTAACACTCCATAAACAGTCAAAATGGCTGAGTGCTCGGCACTCATTGGGCGGCGGCCATAATTAAATGCTTCACATGACATCCATGTGAGTGTCAGAGCGTCAAACAAGTGCTTAACACTTTTGCATAAAAAGGGGGACTGAGCCAACAGAGTCCAACTTCTGAACAAAAAAAACTGAGCATACTAAGCCCAAATTGGCTAAGTCTATAAAACTTTCTTATAGCTGAGCCCAAAATGCTATGTTGTTTGGATCTTAAATAAAAATAATCCTTAAAATATTGCTAAGTTGATCTTAGTCTCAAATTAGACTAACGTATCCTTAGTTAAAAATAAATTGAGCCCAAATGCTCACACATTTAAGTTGGTCTTAATCTCAAACCAGATTAACGGTCTTTAAATAAACCAAACCCAAATCTAAAATATACGAATTTGGACTAATCCACGCCCTACGGGCGACGATATAAACTAGTCTCCGTATACAATCCACGGGCAATCAAAAAAAACAAAAAACACATACGACACGAAGTGAACTGCTGAAGAAAGAGAAAGTGGTTATCGCAATGCGGTAACATAATTAACTGCAGGGGCTTACGCCTGAAGGGAAGAGCGTCCCCACAATCAAAAAACCCTCATAAAATGAAAGAGAATTTGATGAAGTCTGCTACAACGGCCGCATCTATCCAAACCTCCGATATATGGTGCCATAAATCAACTTGGTATCTTCGGAGAGATGGATGGATAAATCCAAATAGCATCTGCCCCCAAACTCAGGCAAGACGGTCTATTCCAGTTCGTTTCTGTTTTCGGCGGTGAACATCGGATAAACGTCACGATGCAGCTACGCGCGCAGGACTGGACCTAGCTGATCAGTGACGTGCGTGATATCTACGCTGGACAACGACTGGGTCTTCCAGATCGTCGGTGACGTGTGCGACTCCGGTGAAACGGTCGGACAGATCAAGAAAGTAAGAAAGAAAAGGAAAGAAAGAGAGAAGGGGAATGGAACTGTTATGTCGAGCTCTGGTGTTGAGTTAAGAGGACAGAGGAAAGGGGCGAGTCGACACTTGACGACGATGAGGGCTGCCGTCGGCCGTAGGTTTCTTGGGTTGTTTATTTAGGGCTCTGTTGCAGCCGATGGTGGTGGTTGTGGTTTGTGGTGTCAGGGAGTGGAGAGGGAGGTGAGAAGGTGACGGTGGTGACGACAACGAGGTGAGGGTGACGGCGACGGTGAGTCCACGGCGAGGTTTGGGTTTCTGCATTTAGGTCGCCGGGTGCAGGGCTCGGGAAAGGAGACGAGGGGGGTTACGAAGGTGGTAACGAAGGCGAGAAGACGAAGGTGAGGTCGGGGTGATCGGTGGCGAGGTGAGCGGGTCGGGGTTCTTGGGTTGCAGGTGACGTCGTCGGGAAGTTGGGGCTGTGGGTTCTCGGGGAGAGGAGAAAAGAGGAAGAGGAGGCGGTGGTTTGTGATGAGGGTGGGGAGACGAAGGTGGTGAGGTGAGGGTGGTGGAAGGTCGGGATCGGCGACGAGGTGAGGCGTAAGGCTAGGATTGGGTTAGGTTTCTCGTCGCAGGAAAGGGAGAAGAAAGAGAGGAGAGAGAGATGTGTGTGTTAATTATATTAAGTTATATATATAAAAGAATAGAGAGAGAAAGCGAGAGGGAGAGAGACAGTGAGCGAGAAGAGAAAGAAAGAGAGATACTGAGAGAGAGAGAGAGAATATATAATTTAGTTAAATATACATTATATATATTATTCGTATTTATATGACTGTTAGTATAGGTTTTAAGTTTTTAAAATATTATAATATATTTTCTTGGATTATACAGCTAATATCAAACTATTACGAAAAATACCCGGGTCTCTTCTAAAAATCAAGTTTTAAAATATGGAGAATATACGTATAAGCTAAAACCATAATGCGATATCCGGTTAATAAAAATGCATACCCCTAAATACGGATCTACGTAAATACATGTGCGATCCAAACGAGACTATTTTATCATTCTGGACATGAACATGGTGTATGGATGCAACCATATGATATAAGGTATGATAACAGACCATACTAGGTATTAAAATATATTATTTGACTATTATTTGTATTATTTAAAAGATATGCAGACACCAAATATATCATACGTGTATATAGAACCTAGATGTGCACGGATCCTCTGTACTAGTAAATATATGGCGTAATCTTGAACCATTATGGGTTTCAAATATGCGGGTCGGGTCGAATACTAAACACAGTTACCAAATGTATTATCTGCACCCAAAAACAATAATAAACGAGAATACTGTCGCAAGATCTAAAAAACCCTAAATAAAATATCGTATAAATACACTAGGGTGTTACACTTTGTATGGGACTCGAACGACTCGACAATATGCTGGCGGTGAGTTGCTGAATCCAATCTATAAGCACAAGCATGTTGGTGGCACTAGCTGTACGTATCGGGTACACAGGTATTGAACGAAAAGAAGATCGACAAGTAAGCTCGTCCGAACGCCTACTGAGCCTATAAATGACAGTCACCGTATAGTCCGGTCTGTTCATCTAAGAGTGTCGCATACCGGGTGTAGAGGGTGGTAACTTCAGATCCCTAATAACCCGATAAATCGTGCGGGTGTCATGCTCATCACCCACTGAGAAACTATCGATCTCCTATTAGTAAATCCCGTCCACATTGGCCAAGAATTTATAGTGATAGCCAACCAAACGCAGTGCAATATCGACTCCCTATATTGGGAGAGACGAATTCTCTCAATCTGCTCACTACGTCCATATGGCTCGGAACTGTATCCAACTAAAACCTATTACACGACTCAGTAGAACCGTGGTAGGGTGGTAATCAAATTACAGTGGGAACACACAAGACAAATGACGATCTCAGATCAACAAACTACGCTATACTCATGTCACCAGAGAACTACTATCTAACGATACGTATAATACCGTATAGGAGTTCTCGGCGAGTCCGTCCAGTATAACTCATAACCCAATGAGCATATGTATACAATATTTGGTGTCAGACACCAATTACTGTGAGACCGGCCATCGCCCCTCGTCGGGATCAAGAAATGTATACACTAGTCTCCTCTGGAATATTGATACCCAGTCTTGATACTTCCACGATTAGGGATATTTAAGGATGTGCTTATGGACTACCCGGTTTCCATAAGTATGATCGTCATCATAATATTAGTAATCAAGCAAAGATCCTACGGGCTTTATCATTATGTATTAGCAACATGTAATAATAAGTAAAATGTATACATATGAATGATAAAAACAAACCAGATAAGATACTATCATCTCGAGCAAGACTGTTCTACATGTATAGGTCCTCTCTCAATTATCATAAGCATCTGCCTGCAATTACAATAATTGCCTTGAAGGCACTATATCCAATAGTGGGTAGCGTTATGTATGCCATGGTTTGTACACGACTTGACATTTCACACGCCGTTAGTGTTAGTCGCTATATGGTATCTCCTGACAAAAGCTATTGGCATGCGGTGAAATGGATATTACGATACTTTCGAGGTACGTCTGATGTGGAGTCGGTGTTTGGATGGAACAACGACGATTTAATTGGATTCAGCGATTCCAATTATGAAGGTGATCTTGACAGACGCAGATCGATCACCGGTTATGTATTCTCTCTGGGAGGATATGCCATTAGTTGGCGTGCTTCTTTACGGCCTACAGAAGCGTTGTCTACAACGGAGGCGGAGTATATGACCGTTGTTGCGGCTATTAAAGAGACAATCTGGTTGAAAGAGCTATTTTCATAACTTAGTATTCAAAAAGATACCATAATAGTCCATGGTGATAGTCAAAACGCTATTCACTTGACGAAAAATCAGATACATCATAATAGGACGAAACACATCGATTTGAGGTATTGGTTTGTACAGGAAGTCGTTGAGAAAGAAGAGATTATTGTGAAGAAGATTGGCACATCGGACAATCCGGCCGACATATTGACAACCTCTTTCAGTTAAGTTTGAGCACTATTTTAACTTAATTGGAGTGTGTCGCACCCATTTGAGTCCTTGAAGGGTTTTGTGGTGAAGATGGAGCTGTTATTATTTTGATGGATGAGTTTGTGGAATGCGAGACAAGATGGGGATTTAGTAGATGTGTCTCACAGTCGTTCCCCTAAGATTTTCTATTTGAAGATCCGGAGTTATCACGACATGGAGATTTTATGTCATTTACAGGTCACGTCTGGCAATCTCAGCGCCAGACGTCAGCCTCTGCTCTGTATGCACGAGTATACCTTAGGCAGACGTCTGCCTCGATGAAGTTCGGACGTCTGCCGAGCGCCTTGTTCTTTTGAAAACAAATCCAGGCGTCTAGTCATCTCTTGTTCAGACGTCTGGTTTACGCTCTGTTAATTCAAGACTAAATACCAGACGTCTACCGATTCTTTCAGCAGACGTCTAACTTATGTCTGAGCCGGATATTTGCTGAGTTAGGAAATTAGTTTTTTGAGGAAATCTTTTGTATGATATACATGATAGCTTATTTTAGACCTAAATCTGATTCCTTTTGTTTTGTGAGAACCCATTGATAATTATGAGAGATCAAGGATTTGAAAGGGATTTATATTCTCCATCGATTTGTACTCCTCTAATATTTGATTATTAATAAAGGTTCGTCTTCGCCTAATTAGTAAGTGCTCGTATTTCTATTTGCCTGTGTGATCTGTTCTACTTCTGTATATCTCTAATTTGCCTTTGTGATCCTCTTATGCGCAACATATATCAATTTCAATCTGATCAAAGTTTTGTAAACTCCATTTTTGGAGTTTGAGGTTTGCAAACCATAGTTAGCATCATTTACCTCCACTTAAAAATAAATTACAGTTACGGAAAATACCAGGACAATATATCAATTTGAAAAGGTTTGAAGTAAAAAGATGCGTAACCGGTGATCTTTCTTGTACATGTGACATTCATGAAGGGGTCTGCAGATGAGTTCATTGATGCCAATATTCAGCTTGCCCTTGCCATCGTCAGAAAACTTCACGAGACGAAAGGAACCAGGTCGTGCATCGTAAGTTTTCTTTCCTTCTTTATTCAGCTTGCAACGTAGAGATGAATGGGATTCGGTTTCTGGTCCATGCTTTATTACTTACTCGCTGTTTTTTTGTGTTCAGGTTTGTGTCAATATTTGAATTTTTGAGTTTAGTCTTTTAACATATCTCCGAGATCTTCTTTTTGCTTTCTTCCTGCACTCTTGAACCATTACATTTATTTTTTACCACATGAATGAGATTTGTTATAAAAGGATTCCAAAAATATCAGCTTTTTTAATCGCTTGTCATGAGGTTCAATTCGTACGTATCTTATGGCTTCCCTTAACATTAAAGTGAATGGTGACTACCGCTATAGCCTAGTGGTAAAACCTTTTTGCAGTTGAGCAAGAGCTCTGAAGTTTAAACCCAGCTTGCATTTCCAACAAAAAGTGAAAAACAATAAGTCAATGATCGTTGAATTAAAATACAAAGTATATTTCTAAAGCTAGGAGCATCAAATATTGATATTACCTTTGAATATTAAAATCAACTTGAAAGCTCAATCATGTAGTCTTTGAATGAATCCATTATGATTTATTCCCTCTCAGGATTGTAAATCATTCAGTTCAGTCCTTAGACAAGGTCATAAATTGAATTATGACGCACTGTTCTAATTTCTAGAGTTTGCCTCAAACTCTGAATATATTTGAATCTCGAAACATGTTGCTTTGCTCTCGTTGACAGAGAAGATATCTCCCAAATCTAATTAGCTTTCAAAGTGGCTCTATATATAATTGGGTTAGGGCATGTTAGCTAAGAAGTGAAGTTTATTTTTCCCCTTGCTTCGTCAAAGTGATTCAAGTGCACACACAACACAAGGCTTAATCAAAATGCTAGTGGTTCTTGCAAAGAAATTGGTTTAATTCTTAGTTTGCTAGACGCCAGTGTGAGCTGGTGATGGACAGGTTTAAAGGAAACCATCAAATTGGTAATTAAGGGGTACATTCTCAATAATATAATTAGGCCTCGGGTTCGCATCCTGCAAAATTAATAGGGAAGCTTCTTGGTCAATTTTTCTTTTCTGGACTTTTACATAAACGAATGTGTGCCTATTATAAATATTCCCATATGTATTGTAATTTTCAAAAGGCACTAGTTATTATAGATTAGATGCTGATGTAAACAAAATTCCCTCTTTTCCCCTAATCGTTTACTGCTAGTATTTTGCACATGCGATGCGCGTGTATAAAAATTAGAGAAAGTGGGAAACGTTTTTCTTTTCCAATAGATAGGGTTGGTCTTTTTTATCTTCTTATGTTGCCTTGGTTATATATTTGAACTTGGAACATTCTTATGACAATGCATTATCATGTGTTAAAACTCTCATATCTTTTAATTGTATGTAAAAAGTTAAAATTGGGCAAATATGTAATTTCTTCAATTGCATCTAGCAAGGTGACACTATATTGATCTTAATAATGAAGTTTTGGGCAAGAAAAAACAAGGGTTGTATGATAGATCTTTTGGGTATCAAAGATGTATTCCTCCCTATGTGGCATCTATTTTACCGTTTGGACATTATATTGATCTTAATAATAAAGTTTTGGCTAGAAAAAACAACGGTTATATGACAATTTTTTTGGGTTACAAAGATGTTTTTTCCCGTGTGGCATCGGGGATATAGAACAAATGAAAGAAATTTCTTATCTTTTTCGCAATTTCTCCTGAAAAATTAGCGAATGACAACCAAACCCACTTGGAATCTTGTTATATATTTATAATAGTAGAGATAAATTCTGTTACTTCTATCCAATTTCAACGCCAAATTTATATTATTGTAATCTATTGCACATAGTTCAATCCAACTTCCACTTAAGAAGTGTACATTTTTTCTTGGATATTTTAGTAGGACCATTTACATGTATTAGATTAAGCTAAAACTAACATGAAACCATAACTTATACTACCATGGAATATTAACATTCTTTCTTCGGAAAATTAATTTGTCTGACATTTTTGTAATTTATGACTGCGGTCGCTGGAATTCAGATGAGCCGCCATCATTATACGTGTTTATTAACTGTAGCACCCGCGATCTTTCTTCTATTGAGAAGTATGTGGTATGTTTTAAAATTTAACCCTCTATAATTATATTTGGTCAATAAATCTTTGTTCTTTGTTTGGAATACCTTCTCACTGGTAATATATAGATTATAATTCTTTTCTTTTCAGGAAAAGTTTGCAGGATAAACCCCAGCTCTTCTTTTCAATTTGGAGCTGGATACTTTGCGGTATATGATTGCTCTCTTTCTCTTTAATAAAAAGTAAAATAAAACCTTCTCAGCTAAAGTCGTGTAACTTAATATCGTAAAATTTGCAGGTCTGACTTGGGTTTATTCGGATTCCCTACCAAAGATCTGCATTACCGCTTCCTTTCTCAGTCCATCCCTGTGTTCTATATTCGAACAAGAGATTACTCAAAGGTACATATTATTATTGTTGTCGGATATTTAGCTTCTTAATATTTCGATAACACCTTTTTCTTCTTGATTCTGAAGACAGTTCCAGTTGCGCCTTTCATAGTGAACTACAGTGGAGCCCTATTTCGCCAATATCCAGGCAAGAAATTGTTGTGAACAATAATATGAAAAACGGTATGCTTAATTTCACAAGTCTACCAGAAACTATATCCATTGTTTCTATCAATGAAATCTAAATTTTCATGTTAACAAGGGGTAAATGACACTACACATCTTATCCATTGTTGTTTTCACTAAAATACCTATAAAAAAAATCTTTACAGTGAACACCTTAACTTTGGTTTAAGGGAGTATTTTCACATTAAAATACACTTAAAATGTAGTACTTCAAGGGAGTTTACTGCAATTAAAAAAGAAAAAAAGACTTTTAAGTTAGTTTATTTGCAATTTAACTTTTAAGTTAGTTTATGTGCAATTTAGACCCTTCAGTAAATTATACCCGTTCTCTGCTGAACATCGTAACAAACTTGTTTTGCCGATGGCTGTTTAGTGAAAAAGGATATTGTTATTATGAAAGTTCTTTTTCTTGCAAATTATTATTTACGAAGTTTTTGGTAGTTTATTGAAATACAGATATATGTTCTTGTAGTTTAGCGAAATTAAGCCAAACTATCATACGCTAAAATATCTCTTGCCGCGCGACCTGGATCGCGCCAAGATATTACCTTCCGTTGATCTGCTGATGGCGGCGATGGGTGGTTGAGAATGGATCTGGAGGCTGTCGCTCCTGAAACGTGTGGATCTCAATGGGTTTGATGTTGTCTGCGCCGAGCTACCTGCAAGGAAGTCCCGGAGTGGTTGTACCACCGAGGACCCTCTGATGGTCAAGTTAGACTAGAGATCCGAGCAGAGTAACGGCTTAGTGGAGTAAAAATGGCTTACTTGAACCATCTGAAGAAGGGGTTTATATAGCGGTGGCAACAGGTAGGGCAGGCGCGAGAATCACGCCGGTAGTTACGCTCCCGACGTCACGCCCGCGTGATGAGCGGGATCTCCCATTAATGGCGAGACAGGCTCGTTAATGGGGATCGTGATGGCGTGGAACGTGGGATGTGGCCGGCGGATATCTCGCGTATGGCGAGATTCGAGAGATGGCGGTTGCGTCTGTGAGCGGTGTCGTTGGTCGGTCGATGAGACCGAGGAAGATGACCTCGGCGGGAGAGCTCGCGGACGAGCGGGAGAGCCAAGATATCTTGGTTCTGTGGTAGCCCGGAGATGAGCTGGTAGGCCGAGGAGGCCAATTGTGCAGGGGCTCGAAGGTGAACCCGTGTTTGCTTGTAGGACGGGCACAGGAGTGGTCTGGTCGGCCACTGTAGGTGTTGGAGATAGTGCCCTCAGAGTCAATTATTGGATCACAGGCACGTGATTACAATGATTGAGAGAGGACATATACCGTTAGAACAGTCTTACTCAAGATGATAGTATGCTATCTGGTTTATCTTTATCATCGTGTACTGTTTCAGGTGACCTTACATGTCACTATTGCACGTTGATAGAGCCCTTAGGATTCTTGCTTGACGGCCAGCAGTATGATGGCGATTATATACGTGGGAGTTGGGGTTTATAAGCACATTCTTAAAAGGTCTCTAGTCGTGGGAGTTTTCGAGACAGGGCATCGATACTCCAGAGTAGACTAGTGTATACAGTCGAGACCCCGACGAGGGGCGGTGGCCGGTCTCACAAGCCACTGGTATCAGTTGGTTCACCTAAGATGTATACAGGTGCTCATTGGGTTATGAGTACACCAGACAGGACTCGCCGAGAACATGCTAGTTGGTCTTATATCAGACGTCAGATAGCAGTTCCCTGGTGACATATGTACAGGTTAGTTCATCGACCTGAGATCGTCAATTGTCTCGTGTGAGTTCCCACTGTACTTTGATTACTACGCTACCACGGCTCAAAAGAGTCGTGCAAACAGGTTTTAGTTGGGTACAGTCCCGAGCCACATGGAAGCAGTGAGCGGATCTGCAGGGGTTCATCTCTCCCGGTATTGGGGGTGAGGTCGCGCTGTGTCTAGGAGAGCCATTACACGAAATCCTTGGCCAAGGCAGGAGATTTACTGGTAGGTATTTCAGTAGTATCTCAGGGTGTTCTGGGCTACACTCCGACACGACTTGTACCATTTTTGGGGGTCTGACTTTTACCAACCCCCTAGGCCCGCCATGCGATGCTCATAGACGAACAGACCGGACTGTACGGATATTGTCACTGACAGGCTCAGTAGGGTGTCAGGATGAGTTCGCTCATCGACGTCCCTTTTGGTCAATACCTGGTAGCCCGTTACGTATGGCTAATACCTCTGACGTGCTAGTGGTTAAATCCACAGCCAAGGGATTGACGAATCTTTAGAGTCCCCCACAGACCGTTTTCTCAAGTTTCGGGTGAAACGCTGTAGAGGTCGTATGGAGATATGGCGGGTTCGATCATGTACGTGCGGTATTGCACGGATCGTGATCGGACGGATAATACTAGCGGGCTTTGGTTTAAGCCGGATCCTAGTATTGTACAGTGTAGATTTTGTCTCATTGCATTTGTATTCGGTCGGAATACAAATGCGGGTATGTATATACAGTCGCGGGGTTTTCCTGTAATTTATTACGGGATCAGTTTTCTGAAGTTGCCAGTTTGCTTTCCGGTTTCGGCCATTTTCCTTTGTTTCTTTCTTTGGCTGAATTTTGGTGGAGGGGATTATTTGCAATTGTGCATGGAGAAGACTTTTTGTGATAGCTTCATGATGGTTTAACCATCATTTGACTTTTGGTTCATCATGGTTCTTGCCTCTCATGATTACCTTTTTGTTCATCATGGTTGTTGATGATGGGAGTTGATTTGGATTTGATTGTGATCATTGCTTATTATCATCACCCTTTCTCTCTTTTGCATTATGTTGGGGCTCACTCCTTTTTCATTCTTATTCACTCCATTCTCTCATTCCTCAAGCATGAGGCCGGCCACATATTGATGAGGGGCTGTTCATATTTTGATGAGGGTGATTTTGATCACTCTGGCTTTGCAAAAACCCCATAACTCCATCTCCAAAAGTTCATCTCATTCCTCCACCAAAAATCATGGCAACTTCATACCCCCAATAAGACAAAGCTTTCTACACTTCATCTACAGTATTCTTGGGCACGTCGACTCGCCAACTTCGTGCTCGAGTTGCCTCGGTCCAGACGTGGGAGCCCGTAAAAGAACCCGGTGATGTGGTGCCCTTCTGACGAGGAGATGAAGACCGGAGATTCCGTGGGAAGATCGGGATGACGACGAGAAGACCGAAGGACATGGATCGCTCGGTATATCTCTCTACCCTTTCTCTTATTAGCTAGGATTAGGTTAATGGCCTGATCCGGGTTTATAGTGCGCGGTGGTGCTGGTTTAAAAGTTAAAGAAAAGTATCATTTCCGCATTTTGGCCTCGGATTGACGGCCGGGGCGCCGCCTTGCACTTACACTGGTATCAGAGCCAGGCCATTAACCTAGTCTAGCTTGCTCTAACGTGTTTATAAGTTCGATCGAACGGATTTTCAAAAAACCGTATTTTCAAGCACAGTTTCTGTCGAATTTTTCCCGTACTCTAACAATTTTAAATATGTTAGTTCACAGTATTTACATTATATCTGCGACCGTGAATATTATTTGATCGGTAAATCCTGTCTAACCGTTATAGCCCTTTTAGACGGATTTGCGAACGTGACATTCGCGTTGATGTTCTGTGTTGTGCTGTGATGTTGCGGATTGGTCGTGGGGGATAGCCTGGATGCAATGGTAGTACAGTTTGGTTTATTATGTACATTTGATATTGCGGGGCGAGCGTCCGACATGTGGACTGCTGTCACTGCCTGTTTGTATATTATTCTTTTGGGGCATGACCGGGCTGAGGTCGATGTACCCGTTGTATGTATATTTTACTTTCTGTACTAGGATTACCGCAAGGTGGGGTGCACGGATAGCCGGGTTCTAGAGGGCAACGGGCCCGCATCTCATGGCATTGAGACGGAGGGGGCTTCACTCTAGAATTGGCGGGCTATTCGCCGCACTCGTAGAGGGTACAGGTTGACCCAAGGAGGGGTGCTCAAGTTACCGGATTCCGTGAAGTGCTGGGTGGTCCATTCACGTTGTTGAAGGGGGCTGCCTCGCTTCAGGTTTTGGCGGGTAACTTGTCGCGCCCGTAGGGGTCTAGGATTTCATTGCACATGCTATCCACACGACCAGGGGAACATCGGGTTTCAGTAGCGGCTCTATGAAACTCGGGGATCCCAGATATCTGTATTATTCCGTGATGCTTATTACATTTCTGTGATGTTGCATTTTATCACGCCTTGAGCGAATATTATATATTGATATATATACTAGTAGATATTGTATATGTTTTGCATCCGCGCTAGTCCAGTCCCCGCTCTGTCGTTAGTTAAGTAACCTAACGGGTAATGACGGGACCCAGTGGCGAATGCGGATGGCATATACGTACATCATTATTTTCGTTCTTTATTGGTGTGATCAATTGATGGGACTGCATTGATTCGGATCAATACAAGCTAAACAAATCTATTCTGATGTTGTTGGAACAATTTTCAAAAAGCTGTTATTGCAAGAGCGTTCTCTTTTGTTTTGCACAGTGGTATTCAGTTGGAATATCCTGCACCTCAGTCGACGAGGTAAGGGCCGAGATCCCTTCACCGGGAGTGACCCCTTGGACAGAAGTTTGCGTCAGGGTAATAACTTCACTATAGCCGATTGCCTTTTGCTTTGCATCGTGGTATTCAGTTGGAATATCATGCACCTCATTCTACGGGGAAAGAGCCGAGATCCCTTCACCGGGAGTGACCTCTTTAGCAAAGGTTTTCGTCACTATATTTTTATAAAAGCTATCCGGTTCCTTCAACGATATCAAGTTCATTACGTTACAGGTTTTTCGCCAAAATCCATTCGTAGCCCTCCGTCATTTCAGTTAAATGTTCGGTAGTATTCAAGCTATGTATTTTGACCTACGCCAAGGCATAGTGATTGGTAGCTACCGGATATTTATCTGTTGCATAGATAGATGCGTTGGTTTGGGACAGTCGTATAGCCTTGTTGACCTTCATCAAGGGCTTGTACGGGTGGGTTCAAATTAACCTGGACAATGACGGGTAGAACTTGACATGTGACTTATGATTTGTTGACTTTCGTCAGGTCATAAGAGCATGGGGTAAAAATCACATTGGGAGTTTCTAAAGAAACTGAAACTTGCCAGATATGCGCATACCTTCTGGAGTGTGATAACGTGAGCGGATTCCGTCACGTTATCATGCGATGATAGTTGGATCCCGATTCCCACTGATGAGTTGGTTTACTCCTCGGGTGATCCCGACTAATTCTTCTTTCAGGTTTGGAGGAGAGTTTGACGGTACAGTGGGGGTTTCCTGATTAGATAAATTGGTAACCATTCTGATCTAGGTTAGAGTGCACGCTAAGTGTTTCTTTTCTCTCTCTCTCTTTGGCAGCGACCATGACCCGACCCTAAGACTATGACTCAGTGACCAAAATTAACCGAACCTTCTTAAACACTGGCTTTTGGATTGTCGGAGTTGCAAACATTTTTGCCACTCCTACTTTTACCCTTTTCTCCAGGACACCCCGTATTACTATGAACGTCCACTTCCATTGGATAAAACCATCGTATGGTTATATACGAACTCGAAGGAATTTATTCGATGATGGTTTCTGGTTCTGGAGAAAAAGAATAGGACTATTCAGTTGTCTTTTCATTTTACCTTCTCTCAGGTTGCGAGTGTTCCTTAGATTAGGACGGTACACCCATTACGCTAATTGGATAGTCTTCTTCCAAACCATAGGCTGATACCGAATGGTAGGGAATGAAGAAAACCATTTAGCCTAAACGGTGTGCAGAAGGTATTAAGTAAAGACAAATAAATGGATTAGTAAGAGGGCAAACTAAACTGCGACTGCTATTCACGACCAAACCAAGTATTTCATTACCACTCCCACTTCACCTTTGTATTTCTCTAGAACGCTCCGTATCACTACGGAGATCCACAGTTATTTGGATACTCCATCGTATGGTTATATACGAACTCGAAAGGAACTTGTTCCAGTTCGGGGATGGGTTATGGTTCGGGAGAAATAGGAATAAGGTTTATTCGGTTGTCTTTTATCTTCATATTCTCTCGCATTGCGAGTGCTCCTAGGATTAGGACAGTACACCCATTATGCTTATTGGATAGTTTTCTTCCAAACCATAAGCTGGTGCCGAAAGGTGGGGAAGGAAGAAAACCATTGAGCCTAAGAGAGTGTACAGAAGGTAATGACTAAAGACATATAAAGGGATTTGGAGAGATGGCAAAGAAATATACGGTTACAGTTGTGAATCTGGATAATGGAAGAGGTATTACTAGGAATACCCGGATATCCCTACGAAACATTTCAATGTTTCAGTTTCGCTGTGTACTGTTAATAGAAAACTGATTTCCCAATTAAACCTTGCTCCAGGGTATGTATTTACCAGGTATGATTCTCATATCTGTATGGTTTTACAGATGATGAGTAGGAGTAAGTTATTGGGAATTAGGTGACCATCCTCATTATATCGGAATTCGTTGTAATTGGTGATATTTGAGGAAATCGCCTGGGTTGTTTGCCGGACGGCGAATATTTGGTTTTGAATATCCGCTGTTATGCACCAATTTCAAATTGATATATCTGTACGTCTATTTTTATAGAGTGGGATATACCTTTTTTGAAATTATGTCAATGACATTTACCTATATCAGTTGATGGCTAGGTAAGGAGCATTAAACAGCGGTGTAATCCTTCATAACCATAGTACAGTTTTCAACCTACGACACACAGGGATTGAGTTATCAGACTCAAGGGACTTATACAGAGTATTGTATATTGTCCAGTGTCCATTAGGACAGAGGGGTTGGTCCTCGTACTATATTTGGTTTACTTATGACTTCTCTAGTTCTTAGATAAGTGTTTCGTAGAAACACAAAGTCTGAGTTTTGAGAAATTATAGGTATATGAATAAAGTAGAGAACCAGGTGTTGCAAGTATTGGGATTCTTCAAGGTGATCGAAGATGTAGATACTTGCGTAGGGTATTCAGTTGATAGTAATGATTAAGAGAACTTGCTTCTCTTTTAGATTACTCATAATTGGAAGCACTCCTAAGTTGAATAATGTTGATCAGCCTCTCTCCATTTAGTTAACATGCACTGGAGATAGCTGCATGATTTGAATCTGGTTCAATTAAATTAGTGCCTATGTTTCTATATTGGATATAGAACAGTTCATATCTTAATGATGTTAAGGTACGAAGAGTTGTCCGGCTTATGCTTAAAACCAGATTCCGGATAACTCAAGGCACGTTTCTGTAATGGCTGTTTGTGGGTTGACCCGGGCTATGACGAGTGTTGACTTTCTACCATCTGGAAGATCAATAGTGATATTGTTCTAGACTCGCCACAATTTTAATAAAAATGAATTTTTTCAGAAAACAGTAGTGGGAGTATGGTAGAACTGGAAGTGATTCCAGAACCGCAAACGATTACTGAAAATTTGATAAGAGCCTAAAAATTCAATCTGGTTTGACATTCCATTGGCCACTCCGCAGATACGATGGGTAACCTCAGGCACCCGAGAGGTACTCCGGTAGCCTCAAGGACGGTGACAGGGAGGTTCTTGTTTACCCAGACTTGCCATTGTTGTTGTTCCAGACTGTGAGACCCGGCAGGAGGATGAGTATAGCGTCGTTCTGAACTGGCTTTAGAAGTGCACGTGTAAATGACTCTGCCAAAGGGTT
Source organism: Agapanthus africanus (assembly GCA_030015575.1). Lineage (NCBI taxonomy): Eukaryota > Viridiplantae > Streptophyta > Magnoliopsida > Asparagales > Amaryllidaceae > Agapanthus > Agapanthus africanus. Next base: position 261,098,008 of record JASDDO010000024.1, read on the forward strand.
GTCGTAGTCAGTGGGAGCAGCGGAAGCATGGTGGACAAGTGGCTTATGTCTATTTATAGACTAAAACAGATATAGCGGAGATAGATCATCTATTTCTGATGTGACAGTCATAGGTTTGACTTCATCAGAATAGGGGATGGATCTATTAAGAAGGTAGTAGGGTGTGATATCCTGGTATTTGGATGACATACACAGAGTAGGAAGTGATGTTCCTATACTACAATCGGTTATACTTTGGTTGTCACACAGTGGTTTCTCCACATGGGACTTGGATATAATATCAAGACATTCTGGTTACTGGATCTATGGTTTTAGATCTGGATTTGGGTAGTTTCCCAATCAGGGTACTTAGACAGCATTCTGAAGGTGTTTTAGAATAGACGACTCCAGGCACGGTAGTGTACCTGCAGGTGATGGAGTCACCCTCTCTAAAGGTGTCTTACAGACTAAAGTGGAGAGGGATGTGCATGATTAGCAGATCACTTGCTTAGACAATTGAGTCAATCATGAGATGTCAAGCACCACACCAAATGTTGTTTTTTGCAATAGATGCAATATGTTGATATTGATCCAATCCTGGAGAAATGAACGGAAGCAGTTTTAGAACATAAGTGGATGTTCTAGGGATATGATAACAACAGTCTCTTTTAGGAGACAGTTATCACTCTAGGCTTCCAAGATGACATGGATGACAGAGAGGTTGTCAGAGTTATAGTTTTCCTTCTGACAAGGGGCAGTATTTTGGACAGGTGGTCCAAGGGGATACTGAGAGAGGCATGACGCAGGATACTGATTAAGTTCAGTTGACGATACAGCCTAAGAAGTTTGGATTTGGAGTTCATTTATGAGCTAGGTCCCATCAGATATCCAGACATATTCTAAGACATGTATTGCTCATTTCGGGAGATGGCTTTTTCCGCGAACTTGAGATAAAGAGAGACATAGAAAGAAACATCAAGGCGGATCCACTCACTGAGGCTATTCCTCGAACACATTAGTTTCGCAAACTGATTTTGTGAGACTGATTAGTAAAGGAGTTGGGTGTTCGGTATCACACGGGCTGTGAGTATGCGACATCGCAATAATTACCCTTGAGTGCAAGTGGGAGATTGTTGGAGATAGTGCCCTCAGAGTCAATTATTGGATCACAGGCACGTGATTACAATGATTGAGAGAGGACCTATATCGTTAGAACGGTCTTACTCAAGATGATAGTATGCTATCTGGTTTATCTTTATCATCGTGTGCTGTTTCAGGTGACCTTACAGGTCACTATTGCACGTTGATAGAGCCCTTAGGATTCTTGCTTGACGGCCAGCAGTATGATGGCGATTATATACGTGGGAGCTGGGGTCTATAAGCACATCCTTAAAAGGTCCCTAATCGTGGGAGTTTTCGAGACAGGGCATCGATACTCCAGAGTAGACTAGTGTATACAGTCGAGACCCCGACGAGAGGCGGTGGCCGGTCTCACAAGCCACTAGTGTCAGTTGGTTCACCTAAGATGTATACAGGTGCTCATTGGGTTATGAGTACACCGGACAGGACTCGACGGGAACATGCTAGTTGGTCTTATACCAGACGTCAGATAGCAGTTCTCTGGTGACATGTGTACAGGTTAGTTCATCGACCTGAGATCGTCATCTGTCTCGTGTGAGTTCCCACTGTACTTTGATTACTACCCTACCACGGCTCAAAAGAGTCGTGCAAACAGGTTTTAGTTGGGTACAGTCCCGAGCCACATGGAGGTAGTGAGCGGATCTTCAGGGGTTCGTCTCTCCCGGTATTGGGGGTGAGGTCGCGCTGTGTCTAGGAGAGCCATTACACGAAGTCCTTGGCCAAGGCAGGAGATTTACTGGTAGGTATTCCAGTAGTATCTCAGGGTGTTCTGGGCTACACTCCGACACGACTTGTACCGCTTTTGGGGGTCTGACTTTTACCAACCCCCTAGGCCCGCCATGCGATGCTCATAGACGAACGGACCGGACTGTACGGATATTGTTACTGACAGGCTCAGTAGGGTGTCAGGATGAGTTCACTCATCGACGTCCCTTTTGGTCAATACCTGGTAGCCCGTTACGTATGGCTAATACCTCTGACGTGCTTGTGGTTAAATTCACAGCCAAGAGATTGACGAATCTTTAGAGTCCCCCAAATGCTAATTATAATATATCAACACATGGAAAATAGTATTTTTACACATAAACCCTCATATGTATGATATATTATAATAAAGTCCTTTTTAATATGAAAATGGTAGGGAAAATGCAATAACAAATGTACAGTTTTATCAACTGAACAAACGCTGTAGAGGCCGTATGGAGATATGGCAGGGTTCGATCATGTACGTACGGTATTGCACGGATCATGATCGGACGGATAATACTAGCGGGCTTTGGTTTAAGCCGGATCCTAGTATTGTACAGTGTAGATTTTGTCTCATTGCATTTATATTCGGTCGGAATACAAATGCGGGTATGTATATACAGTCGCGGGGTTTTCCTGTAATTTATTACGGGATCAGTTTTCTGAAGTTGCCAGTTTGCTTTCCGGTTTCGGCCATTTTCCTTTGTTTCTTTTTTGGCTGAATTTTGGTGGAGGGGGTTATTTGCAATTGTGTATGGAGAAGACTTTTTGTGATAGCTTCATGATGGTTTAACCATCATTTGACTTTTGGTTCATCATGGTTCTTGCCTCTCATGATTACCTTTTTGTTCATCATGGTTGTTGATGATGGGAGTTGATTTGCATTTGATTGTGATCATTGCTTATTATCATCACCCTTTCTCTCTCTTGCATTATGTTGGGGCTCACTCCTTTTTCATTCTTATTCACTCCATTCTCTCATTCCTCAAGCATGAGGCCGGCCATATATTGATGAGGGGCTGTTCATATGTTGATGAGGGTGATTTTGATCTCTTTGGCTTTGCAAAAATCCCATAGCTCCATCTCCAAAAGTTCATCTCATTCCTCCACCAAAAACCATGGCAACTTCATACCCCAATGAGACAAAGCTTTCTACACTTCATTTACAGTATAGTTGGGCATGTCGACTCGCCAACTTCGTGTTCGAGTTGCCTCGGTCCAGAGGTGGGAGCCCGTAAAAGAACCCGGCGATGTGGTGCCCTTCCGACGAAGAGATAAAGACCGGAGATTCCGCGGGGAGATCGGGATGACGACGAGAAGACCGAAGGACACGGATCGCTCGGTATATCTCTCTACCCTTTCTCTTGTTAGCTAGGATTAGGTTAATGGCCCGATCCGGGTTTATAGTGCGCGGTGGTGCCGGTTTAAAAGTTAAAGAAAAGTATTGTTTCCGCATTTTGGCCTCGGATTGACGGCCGGGGCGCCGCCGTGCACTTACAGTAGGTCCTTTCTTGTGAGCCCTGAGACACGCCATCTGCCACGTGTCATGATCTGGGAGATCACCGATATCGAGCATCATCAGTAACCCCCCACTCTCGTTCCGAACAGCTAACGGGTCGGGTCGAGAGTGGTCTGCCGGGCCACCCGAGGTGAGCTCCTTTTCGAAGACATCATTGGGCGTGACCCCGGGTAATCTGTTGTATTTTCTGGGTGATGCCAGCGAGCCAGAGCGAGATCTTTGCATTAAAGAGGGTGTGCCGGATCGTGTGTACTTTTGCTGGAGCGACAGCCCACGTGTCGGGCGCTGGTTGGCTGACGTGACGGGCCGCAGACCTCTGGCGTCTAATGGGATACGGCCAATGCGCATGCGACAGGTGGAGCGATTGTGGTCGTCGAATACGAAGGGTCGTTTTGGCGGGAGTCGGCTGTCGCCGTGGGATGAGGACGCCGGTGGCTATAAATAGAGGTGGGATCCGCTTCAGGGCCCATATCTCTCCATATTTCCCTCACTCTTGATCTTGTAAGATCGGCGCTCTCCTCTTAGGTCGGATTTCTGCGTTTCCGAGGACTTCTCCATCAGGTTAGATGTCTTCCTTTGAGGGGTCTGTAGATGTCGTCAGGGTATATTCTAGGGATCCCTCTGCCGAGTCAGAGCCTTCCCGGGAGTTAGGGTAAGATCTTCTTCCCGGGGTCGCGTGTCAGGGGCGGATCCCAGAGCGGAGGTGGCAGACGCCCCTGGCGTGCCATCCTTGGTGAGGTACGAGGACGAGCTTGCCACCGCTCGGGCTCGTTTTCATATCCCGTCCGGCTACACTCTACGTTTGGCCGAGGAAGGAAAGAGGGCGGATCAGGTACGGGGTAAAGAGATTGCCTTGTACCTGGAATCCTTTTAGGCTGGAATGCGTCTGCACTTCTCTCCCGAGGTTGTTAGGGCGCTAAATTACTTTGGGCTAGCCCCGAGCCAGCTAGTGCCGAACTCATGAAGGATTCTCCTTGGGTTCCTGGTCCGCTTGAAGTTGCAGATGATTCCTTTCAGTTTTTCCATCCTTTCCTCCTCTCTTGTTTACAAAGGCCATCCGGTATCTGTGCGGGCGACCCGAGGTGGGTTTATCTCTCCTTTAGGAAACGAACAGGGAGTGCACCCGGGTCGGGTGTCGTTGTCCTGCCTTCTTCCATCCACGATTGGAAGAAGTTTTTCTTCGTTGGGCCGCCGGAGGGTGAGGACTGGCTCGTGCCCACCCAGTGGTCCAGGGATAGGTGCCGGCGGGGAAGCCCGTCCAACGACCCCGACGCTGTGAGAGTGGCGGAGTGGGAGCCTATTCCCCGGGCTGATGTGCTGAGCGGGCCCTTAGTTGAATCGGGCTTAACCCCGCCCAGTTCGTCGGTAAGTTAGGAGCTCATAGGCGTTTTGTTAGACTTGCATTTATTTTCATTTTTGCTTGTGTTACTAACTTCATTGTACATTGCCTTGTGCAGAACCCATGGACTTGAGCTACCTTCGAGCGGCCATGCGCAAGCCAAAGAAGGGGTCGAAGGCTGGAGGGGCCAGCTCTTCTCGTTAGACGCCGATCTCGTCTCCCCCAGCAGCCGTCCCGCCCCAGGGCTCGAGCGCGGATTGCGCCTCGGATCCCAGCAAGGCGTCGAGCCAAAAGCGGGTTCGGGGGCATGAGGCCCCGGCTTCGGAGGTAGAGACCAACCCTCCGCCGTCGGCCCTCAAGAGGTTCCCCCGCACAGTCCTGCGGACCCCGGCCTCCCCGATCTTGGTGGACGAGGGGGAGCTCCGCTTTGAGGTGCCCTCGGGGCTCTCCGTCACTGACAGCTTGCTGTCCGACATGGAGAGGTCGGACGGGGGAAAGGTCCATGGGGGACTCTGAAGGCGCAAATGGCGTCCATCGCCCAAGAGGTCGTGCATGTTAGTTCTCGTACTACGCTCGATTTTTCGCTTTGCGTCTCATCATTCGCGAGATTTGGTGCTCCCTTTTTTCCTGCCCCCTCTCTAATTTCTTCAGGTCCTCCAGCACGTCGCTCTCGTCTTCTGGATGGAGGAGGATGAAATAGCCCCAGCGATGCGAGCCACGGGCAAGCTCTCCTCGCTGGAAGAGAGCTAGAAGCAGGAGCTGGAGGCGGCAATGGCGAGGGTCGCTGCCCTTGAGGGTGAGGTGACGGCCGGGAAGCAGGAGGCAGCAGCGGCGAAGCAGGAGGCGGCGGCCGCGAAGCAGGAGGCTGCCAGGTTCCGTGAAGCCGCCCAGGCTGTCGAGGCCAAGCTTCAGGACTCCAAGGTGCTCGTCGGCACCATGAAGAAATCAGCAAGCACCCTCAGGAAGGAGTTGGAGGCGGCAGTAGAGGCGGCGAAGCGAGCCGACCTCAGAGCGGCGAAGGCGGTGGAGAACTTCCAGAAGTCAGAACAGTTCTACACCGTCCTAGCCTCGGCCACCACCGCCATCTGGCACGAAGCCCTCGATGTCGTCAAGGCTCGGATGTCAGAGTTCGCTGATGAAGAGCTCCGAGCTAAATATCCTCACGGGGATGACAAGCAGGGGGATGGCCCTGGGGACGAGGTCGGGGAAGAGATACCCGGTGAGGGCGAGGCCGGGGCTCCTATGGTGGGTGCTAAGCTTCCCGGGGTTGCGCCTGGCCCTGAGGCCTGAAGCTCCTTGTCTTCCTGTTTTTTCTTCTTTTTGTTGCATTGGGGATTTTGTAGGCCTCCAGGCATTTTGTAAGGTTGGGGAGCCCACAATATCCTTGTAAAGACTTTTTGCTTTGTGAATAAAGATTTTTGTTTTTGCAGTAGTGTTTGTGCTTGTATTTCTCTTTGTCGGTAAACACTTGTACTTGCGCAGTACTGCCTTCGTTTTATGTCGGTTCTTTGTCTAGGGATCGCGTGTCGGATTGAATCCGATCATTTGCCAAGTGTACGAAGACCGGCGGGAAAGCGGTATCTCCATGGCCTCGAAGTCGAGGTGGAGATTGCTTAGATGTAGAACCTGATGCCTCTGGGTGATGTCATGTTCCTTAGCGTGGAAGGCTCGAAGGGGCATGCTGATGATATACTGAGCAGTGTAGCTGTCCGGTACCTCTATGCGAGGGCTTCGATCCCTGGAGTTGTAAGGTAGTGAATTTCCAGTGGGGAATGGCCGAGCAGGGTAGCCGCTCAGCTGCCTCTTGCGAAGGCTTTGATCCTTAGCGCGGGAGGGGCTGTAAGTGTTCTACTAAGGATGGGGCCGAGTAGGGTACCTGCTCGGTGCCTCTTGGCGAGTGCTTTGATCCCTGTTGTGTTGGGGTAGGGAGCTACCAGCCAGGGATAAGCGAGCAAGGGATTGCCCGGTTGCCTCTTGCGAGGGCTTTTAATCCTTAGCGCGGGAGGGGCCGTAAGGGGCCTACTAAGGATGGACCGAGCAGTATTACTGCCCGGTGCCTCTTGGCTAGGACTTTGATCCCTGGTTTGTTGCGGTAGGGAGCTACCAGCCAGGGATAACCGAGCAAGGGCGGGCCCAGTTGCCTCTTGCGAGGGCTTTTTATCCTTAAGGACGGACCGAGCAGGGTTACTACCCGGTGCCTCTTGGCGAGGGCTTCGATCCCTGGTATGTTGGGGTAGGGAGCTACCAGCCAGGGATAACCGAGCAAGGGCGGGGTCGGTTGCCTCTTGTGAGGGCTTTTGATCCTTAGCGCGGGAGGGGCCGTAAGGGGCCTACTAAGGATGGGCCAAGCAGGATTACTGCCCGGTGCCTCTTGGCGAGGGCTTTTGTCCTTAAGGATGGCCGAACAGGGTTGCTGCCCGGTGCCTCTTGGCGAGAGCTTAGATCCTTGACGTTGTGGGGTAGGGAAGCTACCAGCCAAGGATAGCCGAGCAGGGTAGCCGCTCGACTGCCTCTTGGTAAGGGCTTTGATCCTTGGCGTTGTGTGGTAGGGGAGCTACCAGCCGGGGATAGCCAAGCAGGGTAGCTGCTGGGCTGCCTCTTGGCAAGGGCTTTGATCGCTGGCATTGTGTGGTAGGGGAGCTACCTGCCAGGGATAGCCGAGAAGGGTAGCTGCTGGGCTGCCTCTTGGCGAGGTCTTTGATCCCTGGCGTTGTGTGGTAGGGGAGCTACCAGTTAGGGATAGCCGAGCAGGGTAGCCGCTCGGCTGCCTCTTAGTGAGGACCTAGATCCTTAGCGCTGGAGGGGCCGCGGGAGGCCAGCTAAGGATGAACCGAGCAGTGAAGCTGCTCAGTTGCCTCTTGGCGAGGGCTTAGATCCCTGGCGTCGTGGGGTAAGGAAGCTACCGGCCAAGGATAGCCGAGTAGGGTAGTCGCTCGGCTGCCTCTTAGTGAGAGCTTTAATCCCTGGCGTTGTGAGGTAGATAAGCTATCAGCCATGGATAGCCGAGCGGGGTAGCCGTTCGGCTGCCTCTTCGTGAGGGCTTTGATCCCTGGCGTCGTGGGGTAGGGGAGCTGCCGGCCAGGGATAGCCGAGCAGGGTAGCCGCTCGGATGCCTCTTGACGAGGGCTTAGATCCTTGGCACTGGAGGGACCGTAAGTGGCCCACTAAGGATAGGGCCGAGCAGGGTAGCCGCTCGGTGCCTCTTGGTGAGGGCTTAGATCCCTGGCATTGTGGAGTAGGAGCTACCGGCCAGGGATAGCCGAGTAGGGTAGCAGCTCGGCTGCCTCTTGGTGAGGGCTTTGATCCCTGGCGTTGTGTGGTAGGGGAGCTACCGGCCAGAGATAGCCGAGCAGGGTAGCCGCTCGGCTGCCTCTTGGTGAGGACTTTAAGAAGATGGACGGTCGCTAGTGACACGTGCCACGAACGTGTGGAGGAGGCGAAGCGCCAGAGCCGCTTCGTTTCAGTTTCGCATCGAGCGGCGCGATGTTCGCCGCGTGGCGACACAGTTGCGGGTGAAACGGCCGACTGTTGAACTCCGTAGGCGTTGTGGGTTATAAAATGGAGAGATTGTTGATTACTCCCTTCCTCACACCCAAAACGCAAGAATGGACGACTTCCCTTTCACCATCCCCGATATCATAAACTTCGAGGACGTGTACCTCTACGATCAGTACTATACTGAAGACACAGTGCAGTTGGTGATAGGCCGGATCGGGGATCATTTGGCCGATTGCTCCCCTGGCGCTCCTCCCTACTTCAGCTGTTGATGTACTCCATCTGGAGGGCATCGCCGGGGCTCTACAACCCCTTATCCGAGCAGCTGAAAGACGAGGCCGTTGGCAAGTTAAGGTCTCTAAGGCTTTTCGGCCTGATATTTACAAGCCGGCTAAATCGCTCGGAGGCGCTTGTCCTTGAGTGCTACTAATTGAGGCTCGATGCCGACGCTAGCAGGGGTCATCGAAGGGAGAGGTTAGACGCCGCGAGGGCTCGGCTGGCGGAAATATCCTCAGAGTACCACGATCAGTGCTCTCTGAATCCCATTCCCTCGCTGTTGTAAAAAAAAAATTATGTACGGCTGAGGAGCCTATAGTACCTTTTGAATGAATAAGATTCATTTTCTTTTCTGCAATGCTTTATTGATCCCTTTATCATATAAACAAATGATCTCAAGAAAGATGTACATTGCTTTGAAAAGAGAATACATGCTAGTAGATGTTCTTATTCGTGCAGCTTGAGCCCTCTGGATGTCTGTTTGTATCTATGCCCGGCATAGGGTACCGAGCTTCGTGGGTACCAGACGTGTCCTCCGCCGACACTACCATGATCTGGCCGGGTGGTCAGCTCGGCGGGAGGGGGACGTTGCTCCTGCTCGCGGTCGGTTTGCCGCTTGTCCCTCAAGTACGTTGCGGGGTGCCCCGAATGGATGAGCTCCTCGATGTAGTCTCGGAGCTGCTTACAGCTCTCTGTGGAGTGGCCTAGCGATATGTGGAAACCGCAGTACGGGCCCCTGGTTTGCTTTGAGACCATTCGCGAGATCGGGGGGAGCTTGAAGAACCCTTCGCCCTTAGCCTCTTCTAGTAGCTCTGTCTGGGAGACGTTGAGCGGTGTGTACTCCTAGAACTTTGGGAGATACGGCTTTTGCCGCTCAGGTCCCCTTCTCGCTTGTCTTGCCCTCTTCTTTTTGTCGGTTTGCTCTGCCCGGGGGAGATTTGCGTTCAACTCGGATTCGAGCTGGACCTCGCGCTCGGTCCAGGCCTTTACCTCGGCCATGGTCTTAGGTTGCGCTAATGCAAAGGAGCGTAACCACTCCTTGTGCCTAAGACCAGACCTCGGTGCCGTGATGACCGTCTCGTCCCGGTGTTCTGGGACCTCGAGAAGGGCGATGTAGAAGCGGGTGACGTATGCTTTGAACGTCTTTTTGTCCCCACTCTTGATCGTGAAGAGGTGGTCTACTGTGCGTTTTTGTGCCTGTTCCCAACGAAGTGACCAAGGAATTGGGTGGCCAGCTCATCGAAAGTTGAGATCGAGCGTGGCTCAAGTCCTCGGAACCAGTCTCGTCTGGAGCGGATGAGAGTGGCCGGGAAAGCTCGGCACTGAGCGGTGTCGGAGTTGTCTTGGAAGCTCATCCCTACGATGAACGCATCCAAATGGTCCTTCGGGTCAGATTTGCCGTCGAAGAGAGAGACCTTTAGGGGCTTGTTGCGGGAGGAGACATGGACAGCGAGCAGCTCCTCAGTGAATGGTATGGTGAGCGAGTCAGCGGCGTACTTAGCCCCGTCGCTCGGACGATGACCTTTCCGATGCATACCCTCGATCTTCTTCTCAATGGCGTCGAGTCGGCCGTGGTACCCTGACGACTTGGCACATTCTGATCCCAGGCCTCTGCTATTGGATGCCTGCGTCAGGCCTCGGCCCCGGTTCCTCTCAATGAAGTTCCTTAGATCCCCCGGCAAGGTAGTCTTCGAGCCGCCGTGGCGAGTCTCGTCCACGCGACCCCGTCAGGGGGTGTCGGTCAGGCCTGGTAATAGGCGAGCTGACAGACATCTCCTGGGGGGCAGGTGCGCGAAGGATCTCGGGGCGAGGCGCTCTGGCGACGGACCTCGTCGTTGAACTGTAAGGCGCCCAGCGGGCCTCAGAATGTATTGGCCGGGAGATCTGCGGCCATAGGAGGTAGCAACGCGGTGGTCGGCAGTGCCGATGCGGACGGAGTCTTCTCTCCCCCTGTAGGGGTCCCGGTTCCGAAGCGGAGTAGCGGTGACATGGGGATCTTGCCCTGCCGTTTGGCCACGGATGAGCGCCTCCACGAAGGACGCGAGTCGGTCTATACGGCCGGCAAGGGCGCTAATGGCATTCGGCGGAGGAGGTTCGTCCGCGCCTCCGTTGAGGGGGAGGCGGCGGCTAGTGCTTGGATCTTCGTGATGATCGCTCGCCATTGGATTGAGATCGGAAAGTGAGATTTTGTTTTTGTGGAATCAAGGAGTTTCCCACAGACGGCACCAGCTGATGCGACCTGGATCGCGCCAAGATGTTACCTTCCGTTGATCTGCTGATGGCGGCGATGGATGGCTGAGATTGGATTTAGAGGTTGTCGCTCTTGAAGCGTGTGGATCTCAATGGATTTGATGTTTTCTGCGCCGAGCTACCTGCAAGAAAGTCCCGGGGTGGTTGTACCACCGAGGAGCCTCCGATGGTCAAGTTGGACTAGAGATCCAAGCAGAGTAACGGTTTAGTGGAATAAAAATGGGTTACTTTAACCGTCTGAAGAAGGGGCTTATATAGCGGTGGCAACAGGCAGGGCAGGCGCGAGAATCACGCCGACAATTACGCTTCCGACGTCATGCCCGCGTGATGAGCGGGATCTCCCATTAATGGCGAGACAGGCTCGTTAATGGGGATCGTGATGGCGTGGAACGTGGGATGTGGCCGGCGGATATCTCGCGCATGGCAAGATTCGCGGGATGGCGGTCTGTGAGCGATGCCGTTGGTCGGTCGATGAGACCGAGACAGATGACCTCGGCGGGAGAGCTCGCGGACGAGCGGGAAAGCCGAGGTATCTTGGTTCTGTGGTAGTCCGGAGACGAGCTGGTAGGCCAAGGAGGCCAATTGTGCAGGGGCTCAGAGGTGAGCCCATGTTTGCTTGTAGGACAGGCACAGGAGTGGTCTGGTCGGCCACTGTAGGTCCTTTCTTGTGAGCCCTGGGACACGCCATCTGCCACGTGTCATGATCTGGGAGATCACCGATATCGAGCATCATCACTTGCGCCGCTGCAATTAAAAAAGTTAAAGAAAAAAAAAAGAAAAACATCGATCCCGAATTTTACTCAATTAGTTTGCTACTTCAGGACCTTGGCAGGTTATGCTGAAACAGGCCGATGGTTCTTACGCTTGTGTGGCAGAAAGTGCAACTCGTTTCACATTGGGCGAGGTAGTACATTTGCATTTTTTATTTTTATTTTTTATATTTTAGACTACTTTCATTTTTTTCATGAGAATTTTATATTGGTGATCAAGTTTCGGAAATTTTTAATTCCTAGACCAAAGAAGAACTTTTGAGGGTTCTTGGGCTACAAGAAGAACAAGGTAGCTCGCTCCAATTTCTCAGACGAGGTTACAAGGTTAAGAGACAGCTCTCACTCATTTGATTATTGTTTTTTTATCATTTTTTCCGCATGCAGATGATTAAAATACAATTGATATGGGGAAAAAATTTGCAGAATGCGACGTGGTGGGAAGAAGATGTTGAGTTAGAGATGCACTCTGCATGGAGAAATTGAGCTTTGATCATGAAACACCTAAAAGGCAGATGATTGCTATAATATATCAATATTCAGAAATTTGGAGAATTTGTTGTTTGCTTCATGTAAACAATTTTTTCCCATTTCCCTTGTGCCATTTCGATGTTGTAAAATTACCAAGAATATGTGGTAAAATGTACATCTACACCCCCATTTTTTCTTTACTCCATACCTTAATTCAAACCTTAATCTTCATACTTCTACAAAGCTAATTTCAGAATATTGAAAAAAGAAGAGGTATATAGAACTAAAATTTTCCTTCATATGTTTTGTTACGATCATTAAAATTTCGCATAGAAAGAGAAATGAAGATGTAGAGTCAAATTGGTCCCTTGGCATTAGAGAAAACAGGGATTGCATGGGCTCTACGGATCCAAAACTGCAGTGGACTTCAACACAGGACAGTGGGGTCTAAAAGCTCAACTGCAAAATAGCCAGCGGATCCTACTGATCCATGTGAGAGTCCACTGCCATTTTCTCTTGGCATTATCATCCAAGGTTGAAAATTCCGGCAGGAAATTCTCCATTATTCATGGTTGGTTAATTGGATACATGGAACTACATATCAAATATGATATATAGAAGTCCGTAGTATAAAGAGGGATAAAGGGGGATAAACAGAGAATACTAATTTCTTTTAGGGGTTTTTTCTTAAAACCCTCGAAACTTAGGTAATTACTAACCTTCCAAAACTTGGTAATTACTTATTATACAAAAAATTTCCAAGTTGTTTCGTTTTACCCATTCCAAAAAAAAAAATTACATGGTCGTTAGCTAATTTATAATAGAAAATAATGAAGGAAAGAGGTCATAGCAGAGAATTTTCTCCTATGGCGTCGAAAAAATATGCTCTCCATCATGTTTTTCGACAATCGGAATCCATCATCTTCATCGTTATTATCTAAGATGTGGGTACGCCAAATTTCATGTGATTCTACAACATTTTCACCGTTGATTTAGCAATGTAAAAAGTTCTATTGTCGGTAAACCGTTAATTTTGAACCCACTAATTCAACGATGAAAAAGTTGGAGAATCACATAAAATTTGGCATACCCAAATCTTAGATGATAACGATGAAGATGATGGACGCCTATCGTCGGAAAACACGATGGAGATTGTATTTTTTTGACGCAATAGGAGGAAATTTCCTCCTATAACATCTTTCCTCCATTATTCTCTTTATAATATCCATATCTACCCTACTTATAATCCCACGACTCTATTCAATAAAACCGCCTTTTCTCACTTGTTTTTCATCTTTCTCTTCTTCCTGATCTGAATTCTTGTACCTAGAATAACCGAAGAACTTTCCCTTCTTCTTTTTCAGTTTTCCTCTTACACAAAGCCTGCAATTAAACCCACATTCGCACTCCACCACTTCATGACTAGAGAAGGTTGAGAAAGAAGAACTATATTTCATTGCCAATTGGAGAATTTGAAGTGCAGTTCTTAAAACCTAATTTTGAATTGGAGATCTAAATGGGAATTTTAGATGAAAAAGAGTGAAGTGTTAGTTGTATGTATACCCTAGAGGCCAGTATTATACAGATGATGTATATTATATTGGATGCTTAGACATATATAGAGAGGAATTTCTTACTCGACATGATAGTATGCTATCTGGTTGCTCTTTACATTAACATGTATACTTGTCTCTTTATACTGTCTTATAGTTACATGTTGGTAAAGCCCTTAGGATGTGTACTTGACTACCTGGACTATGATGCGGATCATACTAGTGGGCACATGGTAGTCCATAAGTACATCCTTCAAGGTCCCTAGTCGTAGGTGTATCGAGACGGGGCATCGATATACCAGTGTAGACTAGCGTATACGCTTCTCGACCCATGAGATGGGCGATGGATGATACCATATCCATTGGTGTTTGACATCAGAGATGGTATACGGGTGCTCAGTGGAGACTGGGTACACTGGACGGACTCGCCGAGAACTCCCAGATGGTATTATACCTCACGTCAGATAGCAGTTCTCTGGTGACACTTGTGCAGGTTAGTCTGTAGACCCGAGATCGTCATAGAGTCTTGTGTGATTCCCACTGTGCTTTGATTTCCATCTTACCACGTCCATGAGGGCCTGCAAAACGGTGGTTTTTTGGGTACAGTTCCGAATCACATGGAGGCAATGAGAGATAGGAGGGGTTTTGTCTCTCCCGGTATTGGGGATTGATGTTGCGCTATACTCGATTGGCCGTAACAGGGAAGTCCCTGGCCATGGCTGATTTACTGGTAAGTGTTACCAGTAGTTTCTCGACCCGTTATGAGCCTCACATCGGCACGACTTATCGGTTATTGGGGTCTGACGTTTACCACCCCTAGACTTGATATGCGACATATCAGACGAGGAGACCGGACTGTACGGGAAGTGTTACCGGCAGGCTTTTACAAGAGTTAGAGCAAGCTTGCTTGCTGATCTTCTGATCGCTTAATACCCGGGTAGCCGTTACGTCCAGCTAGTACCGCTGACGGCTTGTGGATGCTTGATGTGATCATCATCTACTGCCGGCATATCGACGAGTCTTTAGAGTCCTACATAGAGGTTTTACTGGCTCAGGCAAAACGAGATAGGAGCGCATATGTGATATGTGCGAGACCGAGAATAATGCGTGTATGTGAGACCGTATTATATTCTCGCGACTTTTTGTATCGGTCGGTTATATATGATATAGCCGGGTTATCGAATCAAGTGTTGATTCGATAAGATGATACAATGGATGTTAGCCGGTTATATGTGATATGACCGGATTATTAAGTCAAGTGTTGATTTAATAATTTATTGTATAATTGTATATTTGATATACTAGTTTACATTAACTAACACTAGTTCACTTAGGATTTTTTCTCACATGTACACTACTTTAACATATATATATGATATATGTTAAAATGTGTTATCTTATTGTATCATGGTTGATGATACAACATTCATGTGTGTATGAGACATACACCATCCTATTTGTTATGATTGGATTAATGTTTAAAAGTAATTACAAAATTAGTGGAAAATTAGAAAATGCATGCAGCTTGTGGAAGCTTGTGGAAACTTGTGGATGCATTGACTAAAGTCCACTAGATTTGTTTTTACTTTGGACTTTAACCTGACCATCACACACTTAGCTATAGTAAAGTCTCTACATGAGTTAGTATATGATACTCACTCACCATGGTTAGCTTACACACTTAATCATTATCCTCATTTCTTTTCTTTTGTTCATCATCTTCTTCTTCATTGAGCAAGAGAAAAAGCTTGCTAGGGTTTTGAAAAAAATGAGATAGATTGTGAGAAACAAAAATCCAGAGAGAACCCACTTCCTATTTCTTCATCCTCTACTAGACTAGCACTTTAGTTTAGGGTGTTTACTTCACTAATTCTCTAGTTGGTGAAGTAGGAGCCTGAGTCGGAATTCCCTCGACGTAGATCATTTTCGGCCTCGGAGACTTCAAGCAAGGTCGCATCTTTCGCCTCGTGAAGCCATGCAAGAGTCCGGGAGAACCTTGATCGCAGCGAAGGGACTTCATCAAGGAGATTTAGAAGTGAAGGACCGATCTACAAAGGTTGTATTTCGTATTCCCTTTAGAGTAAAGTTGTTTACTTCCTAATTGATTCGCCTAAACTCTAGTATAAGATCTTGCTTAATATTATTCGGCACATAAAAATTTAATTTTGGCATGGTCGATACCTTATAGAGCCTTGTTAGTATGCCTAGTAACCCTACAGTGGTATCAGAGCCTAGCTAGAGCATTCGGCGATGTGTTAACGAAGTTAAAACTCCGAACGAACCCGAACACGTCAAAATCAACCCTTCTCTGGACATTTTTTCAAATCTGGGATTTTTCTGAATTAAAAATGCTTAAAAAATCCAGCAGGCAATTATAAGGAATACTGTGCAAAACGACACTGTTTAGATCCCAAGGCGTCGCGGATCCGCGGCACGAGCATGGCTCGTGCGGCGGTTCCGCGGCCATATGGTGACGTCACCTTTAACATTTTGCACAGTAATGTTCCTATTCAATTTCCTGATATTTTTCTGGGCATTTTTATCTGACTCAAGTGTTGAGTATTTTGGGGTTTATTTTGTAATCGTCGATTCGATCGGAGAATTTAATTTTGTTTTGTTATTCTGGATAATTAAAAAAGTATTAAAATGTTCGAACGGATATCATTAACTCAATTTTTTCCGGCACGAAAAACATTCAAGTGTTGAATTTTTCTCGGGTTTAAATCTTTCGGAAATGCGTGCATGTGATGCGATGGACCCTCTAGAAGACAACAAACCTTAACTCGATTATGTGACCGTCTTGAACTGCCCTTTGAACCTTAGGGTTTAGGGCAGTACGGCGTGCCACATGTGAGGCGTTGGCTTGACCCTTCTACGGCTGGACCGTTGCTACTGTGACGTATTCTGGAATCTTTGAACTCCGCTCAAGTGTTGAGCTATTGTGGAAATCTTGAGTATTTGAATATTCGATCGGAAAGTTTAATACTGTTTTTTTGTCTGAAATGTGATACAATATGTGAATTCACACAGTTTGGCATGAAATGCGAAATATGTGATATTTCGGATTTACGATATCTAAAGAGATTGTGGATGCCAAATATTGTAGTTTTACACTTTCTTTTCTGTGACCGTAAGTGTAATATATGATATCGCCGGTTTCGTTACTATATGTCAACAACAATTAGGATGCGCATATTTACTTACGTTGATGACATGTGATATTATATGTTGCTGGATATGTTATATTGGATCGTCGCGTTTTGAATAGCCGGGGGTTTTTATGTGAGATGAGAGTTTTTATTTTCATTCATGTAAAATTAAAATGTATGTAATATTCTTTTATTGGGGCACTTCCGGGATGAGGTTGATGTCACCTTTTGTATATTATTTACTTTTCCGCACTAGGATAGACCCAAGGAGGAGAGCACAAGTAACCGGGTTCTGGAGTCCAGTGGGAGACCAACTCGAGGAGTCGAGTCCGGGTCTCCTAACTCTAGAATTGGAAGGGTTGCTTGCCGCTGTCGTAGGGGTCTAGGGGTGTGGGTTTGGCTATTCATCGCGACCGTGGAATCCGTGTTTTATAGAGGCTCAAAATAAAACACGGACGTCCTAGTATATCCAATGTTTCATATGTTTCTTCTGCTGCGATATCTGTGATGTGATCATTTGATGTTCTGTGATAAATACTGTATATAGTATATATGATATATTATATAGGCGTTACTTATGTTTTACACTTGCACTAGCCCTGCCCTGCTCTGCCGTTAGTTACCTAACCTAACGGTGCACGAGGGGACATCGAGGCGAATGCGGATGGCATAAGTGTACGTCGCATTTATCTGTGATGTTTAGGTGACTTAAATGATGGGACTTCATTAATGTGATTAATGAAAGAAAAGAAACCTAAAAGATGTTGTAGAATCAAATTTTTTAAAGGGTAGCTACAGTTTTGCTTTGCATTGCGATATATATGATATATCCCGCACCTTATTCGATGAGGAAAGAGCCGAGATCTCTTCACCGGGAGTGACCTCTTTAGCAAAACTGGCAGATGCTACAACACTCGGTTTGCTTTTTGACTGCTTTTGGAGTTTTGCTTTGCATAGTGATATATATGATATATCATGCACCTTATTCCATAAGGAAAGAGCCGAGATCCTTTCACCGGGAGTGACCTCTTTAGCAAAACTAATAAAAACCTCAAAATCACTCCATTTCAAAATTCACATGATTCTACAACGATATCAAGTTCATTACGCAATAGGTTTTCAGAAAAACCTGTCGTAGCCCTCCGTCATTTCACATAAGTCCTACTTAGTATTCGTGCTACGTTTGTTGACCTCCGTCAAGGCGTAGTGTGCGGTAGCTAACTAGTATTTATCTGCTTATGCATATGATGCAGATTGGATTAAGGCAGTCGTACGACCTTGTTGACCTCCGTCAAGGGTCGTACGGGTGGGTTTGATTCAATCAAGAAATGGCGGGTTGAACTTGACTTGCACCCTATGGTTTGTTGACCTCCGTCAAGGTCATGGGATGCTTGGGGCAAAATATTATCGGGAATTTCAAGTGTTGAGATTTGCAATGAGATTGCATACCTTCTATGAGATAGTTGGATCCCGATACCCACTGCGAGTAATTGTTACTTCTGGGAGAGTTTTACACAGGACAATTAGCCGATCAAGTAGGTGTCTAGAAAGGTGTCAACGGGGTTACGCCTCTGGGAAAACGAGGTTTACTTTAATTAGGTCCGTACGAAAGCACGGGGAACCTCCCTCAAAATACCGACACTGGCCTGGCTGAAAGATTGGCGAAGTTGTAGGGTGTAATTAATCCCGGCTAGTCTTTCCTTTTAGGATTTGAAGGAAGATTTGATAAAAACAGTGGGAGCCATCCTGATTAGATAAAATAATAACCAATCTGATCTTGCAAGAGCATACGCTAAAGTGTTTTCTTCTCTCTCTCTCCAGGTAGCGACCATATCATGCCTTAATCAAGATAATAATATGGATGTATTGACCGAACCCGCATGTTACACTGTGCTGGGGAACGTTGGTTCCGTTCTTTCTTATAAGAGTTATAGGACTGAACAGGATATAGGGGAATACCAGGATTCCCATGCCCCCCGAATGAAGAAAGTACATGTTGATGCATTTTCTTCGGGCGTGTTCGTTACAGAGAACTGTTTCTCCATTTGCTCTATGTCCTGGGTATTAAATACCGGGTCAGGATCCCATATATGTAATCAGTTACATGGGCTTAGGAAAGGTAGAGAACTTGGAGAAGGTGATAAAGACATAAGGGTTGGAAATGGTGCAATTGTTGCAGCTAAAACCGTCGGGGGATATTACCTTGTATTGCCAACTGGTAATACATTGATTCTGAATTAATGCTATTTCATGCTGAACCTGATATGCAACATTATATCGGTTTCTTTGTTGAGTAAAGAGGGATATAATTTTGTATTACAGGATAATGTTATGAACATTTTCCTTAACCAAAAGTTGGTTGGATCAGGCACGTTGTGCAATAGCATTTATGTTCTAAATCAATCAACAGTTCTGAGCATAACAAACACGCACAAGAGGAAGAGTTCAGAAATGAATGAATCCTTCTTGTGGCATTGTAGACTGGGTCACATCAATGTGACACGACTAGCTAAGTTGCATAAGGATGGATATTTAAATCCGTTTGAATTTTCATCTTATGACACTTGCCAGTCATGTCTCAAAGGCAAGATGACCAAAACTCCGTTTACGGGACACGGAGAGAGACTTACCGAACTCTTGGGACTGATACATAGTGATGTATGCGGTCCCATGTCTACAAATGCCAGGGATGGTTCTTCGTACTTCATTACATTCACTGACGATCTCTCTAGATTCGGATATGTGTTCCTGATGAAACACAAATCAGAAGCTTTTGAGAAATTTAGAGAATATAAACAAGAAGTCGAGAACCAAACCGGGAAAAGTATTAAAATCCTTCGATCTGATCGAGGAGGTGAATACTTGAGTAATGAATTCCTGGACTTCCTAAAAGAGAATGAGATTCTCTCTCAGCTAACTCCTCCATATACACCACAGCACAACGGTGTATCGGAACGGAGGAACCGCACCCTATTAGATATGGTGCACTCTATGATGAGTATAGCTGAGTTACCTATTTCCTTCTGGGGATATACACTGTAGACAGCAGCATACCTACTGAATAGGGTTCCTACCAAATCTGTGCCTACCACCCCATATGAGATATGGGAGGGGAAGAGATATTAAGATATGGGGTTGCTCGGCCTATGTCAAAAGACAAAAACCGAACAAACTCGAGGTAATGTCTGTTTTGTGTAAGTTTGTTGAATATCCCAAGCATTCGCGAGGGTATATCTTCTACCACAGTGAGGAACAAAGGGTGTTTGTTGCTCAACACGCCACCTTTTTATAAAAGGAATTTCTTGCAAAAGAGATTAGTGGCTCTGAGGTAGAACTGGAAGAGGTTCAGCTGAACAAACCACAACAGAAGATTTGGTAGAACCAGAGGATTCGGTAGCTCCCGATGAACCTCAGCCACTCCGCCGATCTAGTAGGATTCCTCACCCACCTGAGAGATACTACGGTTTTCTCATGGATGATGGGAGCGAGGATTGCATCATGGTTGATGATGACCCAACTAGCTTCGAGCAGGCCATCACGAGTGGGGACTCAGTGAAATGGCTGGATGCAATGCGGTCCGAGATGGAATCCATGTACACCAACAAAGTATGGACTTTGGAAGATACTCCTGAAGAGGTAAAACCCATTAGGAGCAAATGGATCTTCAAGAAAAAACTTGGTGTAGATGGGAAAGTGGAGACTTTCGAAGCTAGACTCGTTGCAAAGGGTTTTCGTCAAAGACCAGGTGTGGACTATGACGAAACCTTTTCTCCAGTGGCTATGCTTAAATCCATCCGGATCATGCTTGTCATCGCTGCATATCATGACTACGAAATCTGGCAAATGGATGTTAAGACCGCCTTTCTAAACGGTGATTTAGAAGAGTGCGTGTACATGATTCAGCCAGAGGGCTTCATAGATAGTGGGAGCAGCGGGAAGGTGTGCAAGCTGCTTAAATCCATTTATGGATTAAAGCAAGCATCGCGGAGTTGGAACATCTGCTTTGACATCGTTATCAAAGAGTTTGATTTCGTTAAAAACGTAGATGAACCTTGTATCTATAAGAAGGTGGCAGAGAGCAAGGTTGTCTTCCTCGTATTGTAATTGGACGACATACTCTAGATAGGAAATGACATTCTTATGCTGCAATCGGTGAAGCTCTTCTTATCACAAAGATTCTCAATGAAAGATCTTGGTGATGCCTCCTGCATATTGGGAATTAGGATCTATAGAGATAGATCTAAAAGGATATTGGGATTGTCCCAATCCAGGTACATTGACACCATACTAAAGAGGTTTAGTATGGAAGAGTCCAAACGTGGGTTTTTACCCACGATCTCAGGGCTCACTCTCTCCAAAGAGATGTCTCCCGAGACTGATTTGGAGAGAGCTCGCATGCAAGGGATACCCTATGCTTCGGCAGTAGGCTCTATCATGTACGTGATGCTATATACCAGACCCGATGTAGTATACTCACTAAGTGTGGTGAGTAGGTATCAAGCTAATCCTGGAGAGAGTCACTGGACAGCTGTGAAGAGCATTCTCAAGTACTTACGAAGGACTAAAGAGATGCTTTTGGTGTATGGTAACGGAGAACTCCAAGTGGGGTCCTTTACCGATTCGAACTTTTAGAGTGATAAGGACGACTCTAAGTCGCAGTCGGGATTTGTCTTTACCCTTTACGGAGGGGCGGTTAGCTGGAAGAGTTCCAAGCAGGAAACCGTGGCAGACTCGACGGTGGAGGCTGAATACATCGCTGCCAACAATTCTGCCAAAGAGGCTGTCTGGATCAAGAAGTCCATTACTGAACTTGGAGTGGTTCCATCCATTGAGCATCCAATACCTTTGTATTGCGATAACAATGGAGCGGTGGCTTTGGCCAAGGAACCCAGGTCCCATCAGCGATCCAGGCATATTCTGAGGCGGTATCACCTGATCCGGGAGATAGTTGATCGCCGGGAGATCGAGATCAGGAGGGTTGACACGAAGAACAACACAGCGGATCCACTCACGAAGGTCATTCCCTAGATACAGTTTGAGAGACTCTTCGGGATGCTTGGTATGCGATACTACAGCAGCTGGCCCTAGTGCAAGTGGGAGATTGTTAGTTGTATGTATACCCTAGATGCCAGTATTATACAGATGATGTATATTATATTGAATGCTTGGACATATATAGAGAGGACTTTCTTACTCGACATGATAGTATGCTATCTGGTTGCTCTTTACTTTAACATGTATACTTGTCTCTTTATACTGTCTTATAGTTACATGTTGGTAAAGCCCTTAGGATGTGTACTTAACTACCTGGACTATGATGTGGATCATACTAGTGGGGACATGGTAGTCTATAAGTACATCCTTCAAGGTCCCTAGTCGTGGGTGTATCGAGACGGGGCATCGATATACCAGTATAGACTAGCGTATACGCTTCTCGACTCATGAGATGGGCGATGGATGATCCCATATCCATTGGTGTTTGACATCAGAGATGGTATACGGGTGCTCAGTGGAGACTGGGTACACTGGACGGACTCGCCGAGAACTCCCAGATGGTATTATACCTCACGTCAGATGGCAGTTCTCTGGTGACACTTGTGCAGGTTAGTCTGTAGACCCGAGATCGTCATAGAGTCTTGTATGATTCCCACTGTGCTTTGATTTCCACCTTACCACGTCCATGAGGGCGTGCAAAATGGTGGTTTTTTGGGTACAGTCCCGAGTCATATGGAGGCAATGAGCGATACGAGGGGTTTTGTCTCTCCCGGTATTGGGGGTTGATGTTGCGCTGTGCTCGATTGGCCGTAACAGGGAAGTCCCTGGCCAGGGCTGATTTAGAGATTTACTGGTAAGTGTTACCAGTAGTTTCTCGACCCATTATGAGCCTCACATCGGCACGACTTATCGGCTATTGGGGTCTGACGTTTATCACCCCTAGACTTGATATGCGACATATCAGACGAGGAGACCGGATTGTACGGGAAGTGTTACCGATAGGCTTTTACAGGAGTTGGAGCGGGCTTGCTTGCTGATCTTCTGATCGCTCAATACCCGGGTAGCCGTTACGTCCAGCTAGTACCGCTGACGGCTTGTGGGTGCTTGATGTGATCATCATCTACTGCCGGCGTATCGACGAGTCTTTAGAGTCCTACATAGAGGTTTTACTGGCTCAGGCAAAACGAGATAGGAGCGCATATGTGATATGTGCGAGACCGAGAACAATGCGTATATATGATACCGTATTATATTCTTGCGAATTTTTGTATCGGTCGGTTATATATGATATAGCCGGGTTATCGAATCAAGTGTTGATTCGATAAGATGATACAATGGATGTTAATCGGTTATATGTGATATGACCGGATTATTAAGTCAAGTGTTGATTTAATAATTTATTGTATAATTGTATATTTGATATACTAGTTTACATTAACTAACACTAGTTCACTTAGGATTTTTTCTCACATGTACACTACTTTAACATATATATATGATATATGTTAAAATGTGTTATCTTATTGTATCATGGTTGATGATACAACATTCATGTGTGTATGAGACATACACCATCCTATTTGTTATGATTGGATTAATGTTTAAAAGTAATTACAAAATTAGTGGAAAATTAGAAAATGCATGAAGCTTGTGGAAGCTTGTGGATGCATTGACTAAAGTCCACTAGATTTGTTTTTATTTTGGACTTTAACCTAACCATCACACACTTAGCTATGGTAAAGTCTCTACATGAGTTAGTATATGATACTCACTCACCATGGTTAGCTTACACAGTTAATCATTATCCTCATTTCTTTTCTTTTGTTCATCATCTTCTTCTTCATTGAGGAAGAGAAAAAGATTGCTAGGGTTTTGAATAAAATGAGATAGATTGTGAGAAACAAAAATCCAAAGAGAACCCACTTCCTATTTCTTCATCCTCTACTAGACTAGCACTTTAGTTTAGGGTGTTTACTTCACTAATTCTCTAGTTGGTGAAGTAAGAGCCTGAGTCGGAATTCCTTCGACGTAGATCATCTTCGGCCTCGGAGACTTCAAACAAGGTCGTATCTTTCGCCTCGTGAAGCCATGCAAGAGTCCGGAAGAACCTTGATCGCAGCAAAGGGACTTCATCAAGGAGCTTTAGAAGTGAATGATCGATCTACAAAGGTTGTATTTCGTTTTCCCTTTAGAGTAAAGTTGTTTACTTGCTAATTTATTCGCCTAAACTCTAGTATACGATCTTGCTTATTGTTATTCGGCACATAAAAATTTAATTTTGGCATGGTCGATGCCTTGTAGAGCCTTGTTAGTGTGCCTAGTAACCCTACATGAAGTCGGGTGGGTAATAAGTAATCGAGGATCTAATTTGAAGAGCAGTTTTGATAACTCTGGCCCGACTTTCTCTGTAAACTAGCTAATGGAGCGACGGAAAACCACTATAAAGTATTCATCGACCGCTACGTCTTTGGATGTCCTGTAATACAGGAAGAAGAAAATGTTGCTTTTGGAACCCAAACTATTTTAGGTTGATTAAGAATAAAATTGTATTTATAAGCGAAATTATTTTTAATATGGCAATATTGTGATATGTGTCCTAATGTGCAATAATAGTCGCACGTTGAATTAACATATTTGTTAGCATATTTGTAATAATAATATTTAGATCTATAAGATTTAGTTTTAGGAATTAACTCTGTATGTTTATTAAAACCTATTCCTACTTTATCACGGTGTTTAATGGATTGTCCTAACAAAATATCTAAATTATTTTTACTTTTAGTAAAATTCAAAATCATTTTATTTTTTATTTCTAATTTTCGTTTAGGATTAAAGATTTCAAATTTATTTGTTTCAGTTATATTTTCTTTAGTTAAGATTACAGACTTAAGTTTTTCATTTAAGTTTACGTTGGCTGATTTAACTTCGTTTAATTCATTTTTAATTATTATTTCTAAATTATTCTTTGCGGTTAATTTAGTTTTTAGAATTTTATTTTTATACTTAATCTTATCGTAATTATCCTTAAAAAATAACAAAGACTAATCAAATCTGTTTTACTAAGAGATTCAATATCAAAGTCATTATCGGTTACCTCATCGTCTAGTGCCATGAAGCACATGTTGGCAACTTCTTCGGTTTCCGAGTCACTGGAATTCGTGTCGTCCCAAATTACTTGAAACAAATGCTTTTTTTATTTCTTCTTTGACTTCATTTGTTTTTGTTGAAATTTGGACGCTCGGACTTCAAATGGCCTTCCCTATTGCACTCAAAACAATACAAAAATTTATTGTAATTAAAATTCTTATTAAACTTATATGTATCTTTCTTTTGAGGAAATCTTCTAGACTTCAGATACTTCTTAAAATTTCTTGTAATGTGGGTTATTTCTTCATCGTCGCTTTCATCATCACTTGATGATTTTTTAGACTTTGATTTGGTAGTTGCCTTTAGGGCGATGGGTATCCTTTTCTTGTTTTTATTTAGGCTCTTCTAGTTGAATCTCGCAGGTTTTTTGTTTTCTTATAAGTGTGTCGACTTGCAATGTGGTCATGTCATTAGCCTTTTCGATGGCGGTGATCTTGGGTTGCCATGAAATCGTGAGAGATCTAAGCAACTTGCAACACTTTTTTTTGTCATCGAATTTCTTCCTTGGATTGAAAAGTTCGGTAATGATATTATTGAATCGAAAATATAAAGTCGATCAATTCATCGTCTTTCATTTGGATCATCTCATATTCATGCATGTGATGATTGATCTTACTCTCTTTGACTTGACTGGTTCCATCATGGGCAGTCTGGAGAGTAGTCCAGATTTCATCAGCAGTCTGACACATTGAAATTCTATTGAATTCAGATAATGCAATGAACAATGAAGTGCATTCATTGTCTTACCATTTAATGTCATCAATCTTTTATCAGTATCAGATAATGGATTTGTCGTAGGAGGAACAAAAGGTTTTTCAATAATTTCTAAAATATCTAGATCTATACATTGGAGAAAAACTTTAACCTTGGTTTTCAAAAATTGATAATTGGTACCATTAAAAAGAGGAGGAGGATTAATGGTTTGTCCTTCCATTTGATTTGCCATAAGATCAGAAACTCAACCTTACTTTGATATCAATTGAAAGCAGCCTTAAAGGGGAATGAATAAGGCTATATGGCAAACTCTGAGTATTTTTGTGAAAACACAAAATATGTAGCGAAATAAAAGAATTTTAAGTGTACTAAATTATCACAGTCATAGAATCGATCGCAGAGGTTCAAAATGTAAAAATTGACACAGATGACACAGATGATTTTTAACGAGGTTCACCATCTCTGTGGCTAGTTCTCGCCCGAGACTGCTGCTCAGGATTTACTAACTTTTTCACGGATGGAGAAACTCAGATCTTTTTCCAGGCTCAGATCCGAACCTTTACACTTACAGACGATGAACACCTAGACTTTTTACAACAAGCGCAAGTTCTAAACCTTTACAATTATGAAGAATTTAAACCTTTCTTCATTAGGCTATTACAATTTCAAGATTATTACAATCTAAATACATAAATTTTGACAATCATAATGATCTCAAAAATATTAATACAATTTAGATTCTAGGAGATTAGGGATTGTACTTTGGAGATTCGTAAAATTTTAAGAATCAATTCGAATAAGTTTTTTTTTTCAAACTTAATCAAGTTTAAAGCAAATTTCTTCTTCGAAATTTTAACAATCTTTCATTTCTAAAAAATAGAAAAGCCTAAAAATATTAGAAAGATTGTTTCTCTCTGAAAATTTGAATAGTAAAGGCTTAAGAGCTAGAAAGAGAGTTTTTAGGAATTTTAAAATTCAGGAAAATCAAATTTTAAAAACGAGAAAGCGTTAAAAGCTTCAATGAAACTTGTCCTATTTATAGAAAAAGATTTAGGACAGTTGGGGCAGTTAAAATAACCCCCCTTAAATTATAGGACAGTTAATAACCGTTTGAAAACTAAAATTCTCACCAAAATTCAAAATTCAAAAATAATAACTGTTATAGACGTCTATACAACTGAAATAGACGTCTATATATCTGATATTTCTGACACGGTTTTAAGACGGGTTTAAAAACGATATTTTGAATTTCAAGAAATCGGTTTTAGAATTTGATATGGATTTTGATTCTAACCTTTTGAGATTGTCCTGATTTTATACTCAAAATAAATGAAAAAGTCTTGAATGTCTTGAGTAACCTCGATATCGACTTTCTTGTATATTCCTTTGATTTTCTTGTTAAGTGCAATTATGTCATTTCGATACTTCATTTGATATCAGTTATATTGTATAATTGTTCTGATGTATGAGTAATTCTAATTTGTAGCGCTTTAACATATCTGATATGGTTAGTTCCATATATTCATTATATATATATATATATATATATATATATATATATATATATATATATATATATATATATGGTTTTGTAAAATCGTCAAAATGTACATAATGAGATTCTTTAAAACTTAACAGAGGGGGGGCTAGAGGAGAGGAGTTTTGAGGGGGAGAGAGAGAGATAGAGATTAAGAGAGAAAGGGTGAGTGAGTGGTTGAGAAGATGACGGAGGTGGCCGTGAAGGTCGCGGACGTTGGGGGAGGACGAGATCGTGGGGGAGCGGATCTTACAGGGACGTTAGCGAGAGAGGGGAGAGACGTCGGGGGGGGGGGGGACGAAGGAGAAAGAGAAGAGAGAGGGAAAGTGAGAGGGAAAGAATAGAGAGGGGGCTAGGGCTTGGGTTTAAGATGGGTTGTGGGTTATGGCTTGGTTGGGATGGGTTTCCAGGCCATAGGCCGGGCTCAAGGAAAAATAGGGGAAAAGAGAGGGGACTAAGGGAGTGGGCCGGGCAAGGCTTTGGGTAGGGTTTAGTTGAGTTTAGGAAAAATAGAAATTATGGCTATAGTTTTAGGGATTTAGAAAAAATAGCGAAAAATATAGGCAAGGAATATTATTTGAAAAAAATACATATAGTTACAACCGGAACTGGGCATCACACCTAAACTAATTTTTTCACATTGATTTGAGCTTAGAATGAAATTAGTTTGCATTTTATAGAAAGTTAGGGGTTTAAACTAATTTTTTCACAAACAATCAAAATAGAAGCGAGAATATTCCCGAATATGTTTTGATATAGATTTTATATGTATATATTACATTGAAAGATAGATAGATAGATAGAGAGCATAGTGTATTTTTGTCAAAATTTGAATTTTGTGCACATATATTTGGTAAAATGACTCAAGTTTATAATGTTTGTTTACTTAATTTATAATAGGGCAAGGTTGAAAATTCGCAAAACAGACCCACCATCCAAGCCGGAGACCCGCCTAATACCTGAATTTACAGGTTTGCATGCAATGCATTAAAGCACATAGGGTTGGGGCAGGTTTTGGATACAAATCTTAAATTTTGGACCGTACATAAAAATTGTCAAAAACCCATCCAATCCGGCATGATTTTACCCCTACTCGAGAGGGTTGATTTCGGGATGTTGGGTCTGATATGAACCGAACATGATATTTCCGTTTATTTGACATCCTGCACCCGCCCGATTCTGATGGGACGAGCACAAGATCAGCTCCGAAATTTTTCGGTAGTTTAGGTTTAACACATAATCAATCCATCCAAATCCTAAATTAGGCCTGAACCAAAGCTTCTTCCTATTTGGACCCAACCCAAACCAAAGTTTTGAAACATTCGCATTGATCGAATTTAGTGCATTGCATTTTGTTGGTGCAATATTTAAGTTTAACTTATAAATCTATATAGTGTAACATAGGTTGTTAAAATTGATATTTGGTTTAAATGCAGGACACTCTTCTTGATTTTGCATAAAAGCTCCCTTAGCTTGAAGAACTTGCACTTTACCCAATAAAACGCTAGCAGTATTAATATTTTCCTTCCATGATGCTTTGTTATACTGCATATTCCCCCTTGGCTATTTTGAGTAAACCCTTTGAGTCTGTTTTCTTCTTCTTTTCACCAAATTCACTCTTTTGCATTCGTGCTCGCTTGGAAGAAAGGAACTACGTAGATGTCATGTAAAGTTAAATTGAAGATTTTGGATAATAAAGATGAGAAAGAAATTTGAAGGGAAAAATATTACGAAGAAAAGAGAGAGAAATTTGAAGAAGAAAGATGAAAAGGCATTTGGGAAAGTAGATCAATAAAACTAACATGTGCTTTCCTGCGTTGTAGCCTTTAAACTTTGCAGTATGTGTGTGCTACGATGTGATGTTACGATGTGACGTGTGTTGGAACTCACACTAACTTTTACGTTTTCAATCTCTTAACAGTAGGTTATATTTTATAGTGGGTTGAGCATGGAAGATCGAAAGCAGCAACAACAGTAACTTAAATTTGAAGTCCGTCATAAACCCGAATTTATATGTTTGGGCATAATGCATTGAAAACCCATCGGCTTTGGACGCGTTCAGCCATTTAGCTTTTAAATCCAGATGGGATATAAAAATTGTCAAAAATCCGTCGAACAAGCTCTAATTGCTATACTAAGCAAACTACATGTCGGTTTTGTCCAGTTAACCCAAAAAATGATTGGCCCAGTTGCAGCCCAAATGAAGCCCATAAGTTTTTCAAAGTCAGTACCGCACATGCAAAGCACGTGACCTGAGGCGGATCTCCGAGCACGAGGCAGCACCGGCGACTATAAAGGGATCGTCTTCTCCACAGGATCTAAACCCTAATCTCGTAAATCTAAGCGACGAAAAACAAGAATGGAATCAAAATTTGTCAAAATTTTGATCTTTTTCATCGCAGCGATTCTCGCGACCATTTCATCAGTCTCATCGGTGGACGACAAATGCGCTGCCTGCAATGCTGTTGCGGTAATAATTCCGATTTCTTTAAGAATTTTACCGATCGATGCTGTTATTTTTTCCGTTGTTGTTCTTGAATTTTTCTTCTTTTATCAACTTCAAAAAGTTCGATTTTTGATGGGATCTCAGTGGATTTGCCTAGAAAAGTATCACTTGATTTGGCTATTTGGATGATTTGCAGATACTTATGAGTATTATTTCATAATTTTTACATAGATTCGTACTGTAAGTTGAGTAAGCCACATTATTGAATAAATTCCTCAAAAAATGGGTTGATCTGCATCACATTGTTTTGCATTGCCTGTTTTTACTGAACTTAATAACCAATACGCTTAGAGAATCTTCTAAATCTAATATATATGTTTCCATTCGTTGCATTTTAGGTTTGATTCTAACCTTGTCCAAAAATTTTTGGGGTAAATTTTATAAAGCGCCATCAATGTTTTTGTGATAGCACCATCGAACTTCAAAAATACCATAAAGCCCCATAAAGGGTAATTTTTGTCAAAAAATTGAGGGTTATTATCTTAAAAAGTCGCATTTTCGTTTCATATTGGGCTATTTATCCTTGTACAAGGTCAATTTGGGGTTGTTCAGTCCACTTGTGCCTTAAACGAGGTGACAAAACTAGCATTTCTAGACAACATTGCTAGTTCAGGGGGTCTGTATATGTGCGACGGAGACCAATAAATGCCCCAGAAGATGTGACAAAATTGTAGTTTATGGCGCACCTATGGGTAGGGATTAACCTAAACGAACATGGTTGGAGGCAAATATGTTAATTTATAGTTTAACCAAGGATATGATCCTTACCAGAGCATATTGAAAGAAACACATTCATACAACTGACACCAAAATTTTGGATCAAAGCTAGCTATTGTTGTTGTAATATTGCTTTCCACACCGTTGTATTTGAACTGATAAACATTGATTTTTTATGGGTCGTTTTGCATTTTTGGAAATGCCTGATTTAACTGCCAGGCTTCCCCCCCCCCCCACCCCTTTCAACCTTTTGTTTTGAGTATGTAAATTGTTCTGATCGTTTTCCTAAACACTTTCATGTTGATTAATATTGGAACAGCTTATTTCGAAAATTTACGCTATTTTTCTTCAATACCATTATCTGACAAGTTACTAATATGTGAGTTGTTTTGCTGGATGATTTGCAGGCTGAACTAGAGGTCGGATTTTCTAATGTAAGGATTTCAACCTTGTGTTCTTATGCTCAGTTTTCTTTTTGAATAATCTCCTTAGAATAAATATTTTGGAATATGATGCATTAGGATATATTTGTTGGTTAATGGTAATGCTTTTGTGAGGAACAACAAACTTGATGTTTTATCATAATCATACTCTTCATACTTCATACTTCATACTTGACATCTTTGAACTGGTAATCGGCGAGGAATGTGCCATCAAGTTTTTTTTGCTTGTTTACTGGCTTCCAGCTGCATCCATACATATTCAAGTATATGTGTATGTAGTAGTGAACGAAGAAGAAATCCGAGGAGGAAGAGGGGGAAAAATGGAGACAATGGAAACTCAGCCCTTGTCAATCAATATCGTAAGCTCAACACCTTAATAAAGCGTCGCTCTTCAATCCAGTTTAGTTTTCTTATAACAAAGAACATCAGGAGTTTAGTAGTTAAGTAAGTAGAGACTTAACTACTATAAAAAATAATAACAAAGACAGACGAAATGCAACTCCTATCTTATCAGTTAAATTAAATTGTAGCGGGATTGTTGACCCTAGTCAATTGAGGATATAATTTCAGATAATTCCAAGGAGGCTTTGCAGGCTTTGATTGATAGACAGTTGCAATCAGTTTTGTATCTTATCAAATATATACATAGAATGCATGTTTGTATGTACAGCTTCAAGTTTGCACCGCCATTCTGCCATCATTTACCTTCCATAGTGCAATTTTTAACAATTTAAATTCATTCATACATATTTCTCTTTCATCTTTATGGGTAAGAAGGGCTGATATGGAAGCTTGTATACACATTTTTTCTATGGTGCTTTTTTTGATGCAATGTCAATATGAAACTTTTTTACAGACCGTGTAAATTTGCTTCTACCAGTAGTTTTCTAGGTTTATGTTTATCCATCCATATTTTCTGTACCATTCCTGAAAGATGATAATTATGCTCACTTGCTTATCCATGTGAACTAGCTCCTAGTTATTCGAACTTATCAGGATTTCTACCATGTCAACATTCATTAAATCATTCGAATGTTGTATGGATGTTCCATCACACACTTTAAGACAAAACTATGAATGAGAAAACATCAGGAAGTTTAGGTTGATACTCTTATCTGTATGGCATATACATGGTATGTTTAAACCATCTTTCTGGAGAGGTGACTCTGAATAATTTGCAAATAATTATACCTATTTATAGAAAAAGCCCCAAAGATCCGTTATTGGATATCAACCAATATTTCAATTATGATTTTTCTTTCGAAACGGATTCTCCTTTTATTACTCAGCTTTGTAATAAAATGCGTGAAGCATTCCTGAATCCTGAAAATCAATCATCTTTGTATTGTTACACTGTCTAGTATTCTACTGATTTCAGTAACAATATAACTTTCTGAGACCATTCACAAATTTGATTGTGGTGGTTCCATCCGTGGCTCTACTTTAATTGAGAAAAAAAAATTCTTTCTCATGATGCGATTTCTTTAAGAACATACTATGACAATCCTGAAACAATTAGGAACAATGCTCTACTAATAGTATGTTAAGTGTTGAGGCTTCTGCTGCCCAAACTTTGTCAGTGACAATGCACTGGTCGATACAACTTCGTCAGTGACAATGCTATTAGAACATAGAATTATGACTAATATGGATTTATATAATTATGCTTCCAAATGCATAATATACTTCATTTCAAAATATTTTCCTTTGTATACTTATTTAGGAGAAACCAAGAAATCATTTGGACATGCGCCATCGTCTGGACTCTAAAGGACAACGCGAAGGGAAGGTCATTGACTACAGGTTTGATGCTAAAACTGTGACGCATTATGATCATCTTCCCCTCAGACAGAATCAAGTGTTTCAGATCATTAAACCTAGAATTTGGAATCATGGTTATTTTAGAAGTTAATAATCTATCTCTTCATTTTAAGCTCATGTCTCCTCCAGTCATTAGCTTAATGAACACGATCTGTATCTCTACTTATTTTGCATTTTTTTCTGTAAAATTCTGCTTGAAGCTTGGTTCTTATGTTGTAGCTAATCTGTGTTACATGATCAACTTCTTTGTCTCTTGTCAAAAGTGTTTTTTGTGGTGTTACTGGTACAAATATCATATACTATCTTTTAGACTTTGTTAGCTAGCCTTACGTGCATTCTCTTAACTAAATTTCTTAGCCAGCTTATTCATAGACAGGCTTGAGGATAATCCAACCATTTCCTGTGTGCCTATGTTAATGGCTAATGTATCAAACGCTCAACTGGAACACTACCCAACAAGAAAATGAGGATTCATTGTATGTGTTATAATGCTATAATGCAGTCAAAGAGAGAACATCTAGATGGAGATGCTGATATAAGGCTGCAGTCATTCTCCAAATAAATGAAGTTTCGGATGCATCTGCTACTGGTTTAATTATCATTTATCTCTGAATACACATAATTAAGAGATTACGAACTTATAATATATTTGCATATGTGTATGTGATAATCTAATCTTGTTGTTTCGCTAGGCGGCGGAGAAAAAAAACACATTAAAGAACATGTTATTTTACCGTTTGGACCATGTGGTCAATTTTGAAAGCGAAAGAAAAAAGTGGAGCAGCCACAGGGCTTGGCTGCTTATGCTCTAGGCCGCTTAGGACTCAGCAACCTTTTTTTGGTCTAATTTTGTTGTTTCTTGTAAATTGTTTGTTAATAATTAATTCTAATTTCGAGGGAATATCCTAACTAATTTTTGCTTTTCCACTTTCAATGACTAGACGATCATTTTGAAAGGCGTAAACAACTAAAATACCAAAGAGAATTAAGTTAAAAGTTAATCTAACTCCAAGAAAAGGCTAAATACACATTTAACAAATATCAATAGAAGTATATATATTCTATTAGAAGATGTGGTAATAAAATTACTACTACAATGTTTATATACATCTAAGCATGCCTCTTTATGTAACAACAAGGGTATATTTACACGACTATTGGGATGATAATAGCAGTCCGCTTAATCACCAAAAAGCAGAGCACTCGGCCGCTCCAGACCGCTCAATCTGCTGCCTATACTTTTTTAAAAACACTTCATATGGTGATGTGCCCATCTATGTACCAGCAATAGGTTCTTTCACAAGATGAACATCACATGAGACCCCATTGTCATTTTATCTCACAGACACCGGTATAATGGGCCAAAATTATATTTTACCCTTAGTTACCTTTTTTATTTGGAATAAGGTTGATAATTTGACACCAATAGTTACCTCTATTTGTTTATCAAAAGTTTTTTGCTTCTCTTGTGGAGAATGCTAATTTAAGTAATCTCATGGTGATGTGCCCATCTCATTACCAACATTCTTTCATAAGGACGAAGACATGCTGTCATCTCATCTCATAAACACCAGTAAAATGGGTCAACAGTATTTTCGTCCTCTCTTCGGACTGGTTGCCAAGTCTTACCACTTCGATGGCTTACTACCCAGGTTTGAGGAATGGTAGAGGTTAATGATCTAGAACAGCATTTTCATGTATTTTTCATTTTACCCTTCATACCTTTGCTTATCTGTATATTGTTTGTATTACCCGCTGCAAAACCAGCTACCCCACATGTTGCCATCCACACTTTGCAATGCCTTTTGCCCCTTGGAGAATTGATCATTTGCAAATGAACTGCAACTTAGCTGCAAATGAAGAGTTTATGATGTTGCAATTTGCGATAGGAAGTCTGGTGATCTAAATAAATTAAATGCATTGAAGTGTAGCTGATGATTTCATTTACTATAATCCTTATCCTTGCTGTCTAGACTTTTCCGTTATACTTATGTTTATGGTAAAACCGTGGTTTTATTTATCGGTCAATCCTGATTCGAGCTGACCAAGTCCCGCCTCAAAAAATGACCGTCCAAGAACCAATACCAAGATAGTTCTGAAAGGATTTGTAAATTGATCAAACTATCTAACCAGCAAGTCAAATTCAAATTATTTCCATATACTTTCAAGTTGATCTCACAATATGAGTAAATTATAAATTAGCTTTAAAAAATATGCCATATATTTTTTAGCAACAGTTGCTGCAAAATCATCTCGACAACGATGTCCATTTTCATTGGGCATTGCTATTTTCTGTACATGACAATTTTATTCGAAAATATTGAAATTAATTCTAGTTAATTTTATCGTTTATGAAATTTTTAGTTAATCTAGACATAATTGATTACTAGATTTATGACAAAAACTTAATAGTTATTTTTAGTATGTATTTAAAAACCACTTTAGACATCATGAATTGCTAAAAGTATTTCTTTATTATTTATTTTACTATTGATTTAAATTTCTACTAATTTTAAAACTTTTAGTCAAGGGTTAAAATATCTAATACTTCAATTAAAGAAAGGTGATACAACCAAAATGGCTGATTCCGAGCTCAAAAATGGCAATCTGATATGAGTACATATATCGAGATTATATCATTGGCAGAATTTTGTTAAATTTTTCATGCTGCCGTTTGGTAGGACAAGGCTTAGACGACAACAGTGGCTCGTTCTAGTCATATTGCTTCTTGCAAAACCTCTATGTGATGTGATATTCCTTAGGCCCAAATATATTGCTAATAATTGTTTATTTATATTACAATCTTGTTCATTTATCGTCACCGCTTGTTTCTTTTAGTAGTAGCTAGCTGATATCAAAGTGTACAGAATTTATTTTGTCTCAGAGTCAGCGATCTTAGAGTTGTTGAACTCCTGGATGGTCTCTGTGACAAGATGCAGGAATATGCTCTTGTAAAGGTATATTTTCACACCTAGTCTATGATAATTGCATTTAATTATGTTTGAATTTAAAATTATATAATACATTTTTCTTATCTTTTTGATTTTTACGTTATTGTAACTTGGATTCATTTCTAATAATAGATCTGATATTAGTATTAGAACCTGAAGTTAAAATTTATAGCTTCTAAATTTATTTTGGTGGAAACTGATTGATGGCACTTGCCGCAGTTGGATTCCGGCAAGCAAACTTGGGTGAGAGTGAAGGATTGGGATAACCTTCGCACTGGTAAAAATTTGGAACATCTATATATAGATCTACTAATCATCTGCTTATAAGTATAATACTTCACATGAATTACCAGATATTTCATTCATCAGTAGAATGCTGATATTGAATAAACTAGTAGTTTTTTTAGAAATTATGGTGCCTCAAGCTAGGATACTGTTTTCAGCTATCGTTCCTTGTTCGATGAAGTTGCTGCCCATCGCGTAAATTTTATGTCAGGATAATCTCCTTTTTATCCATGACGATTCTTATTGTTTGCTTCCATTTCTTTAAACGTGTTTCTTTTATATGATATAACTTTATGTTGACTTTTATATGATACAAATGTTCTTTGGATTGTAGATAAGCAAGAAGCGCGTGCATCCTCAAAAGATATTTCCTCCTATTGTGGAAGGTAGGAGAACTGATTGATTCCCATCTTGCATAGCTCTATTTATTATGGCCATATAATTTGTTGTAATCTGTTCATCCATTCATTTTTTTCACCTAAAGCAGACATCTTCCATTTTACCTTTTTTCAAAAAATAAGTACACATTTACAATCCATTCTATCAAACTGTCACATTTATATCAATTCATCCGGTTCGGGATCCCAAGTCCACATATTGGGGGACCCTGCTTGGCTTACCTATGATTTCGGTCTGTATTAAGGAGCTTACAGTCTAATACCCTCTGGAGCTTCTCAGGTATCAATTATCATTTGGCATGGCAATCCATGTGTCATGGCCTCATGGGTTTGAGTCACTCTGGAGCTTTTCAAATTGGAAAATAGGTCCTCATGAGTCATGAGTGCTTACTTGGAAGTCTTCATGTTTTGTTATGATCAAAAGTGGGCTGGCCTAGGTTGGAAAGTTGTTGGCATGGGATTTGGATTCAAGGGTGTTAGCCTATAATGTTCCATTAGGAGCTTTGACATATTTGTTAGCTTTTCGTTCTCTTTTTTCTTCGTTCCCCTTCTTTGCTTATCATATTGCCAATATTGAACTGTAATTAGTCCAGGATTGAACACCATCCTTTTATTTTAGAGTTTTCTGCAGCAATATGAGGTAGATCTTATTTAGTACAGTAGCTGCATTTTACAAGTCCATATTAACTGGTGTACACTGATTATTTATAATTTATGCTTGATGTTGTTCTCTTGACTCTCACCACAACTTAAGTTTCACCTAGCATGAATGTAAGAAAGCGGATTAAAAAGGTGCTGCTGCCCAATACCCAAATTTTGACCTCCCAATAGCGTGCTTAACCAGAGGATATTGTTAGCATACAAAAGTATTTTCTTCAACCTGCTCCACAATTTTGTAGTTTTGATGCAAGGACAGGTAGAATCAATGTTTATGCAGTTTATCCGATCCTATATGTGCATTATACATGTTATGAATGTTATTTTTAGTTGCTCCTATACTAGGCTAGCATCTATGTCGAACACAGTATCAAGTGCTAATTTAATGACTGTTTAAGAATTATATGGTTAAATTCTATTTCTCTCTTTGAAAAAGTCTAAATTTGTTGTCAACACAACAGGTTGTTGGAGGAAACAGAAGATGAGGTCAGCAACATTCTCTCTATCTGATCTGATTTTCAGTTAGATCATTATGCTCTTTTATTTGAATTTCTACAGTGAATATATGTTATGTCTATGTATTTGCGACGCAGAACAAAAAGGCTGTCGTAATTAGCTTTCAACCTTGAAAATACCGAACAGGCACTACAATTGCTACACACTATCATGCAACTTCATACAATCTCATTTACAGCGAATGTTAGACACTGTAGGTTGCAATTAACTGGCAAAATATGTAGAAATATATAGTTGGAAGGTTTATTTTTGGATGTGATCCCTTTGGGAATCTAACCGGCGATGTCTCACTTTGGAGACTAGAATTTTACCGCATGAATTATGGCCAATTAATTAGAAGGATTATTATTTATTAGGAAAATATGCTCATATTTGGACTCCAACATTTCTTTAGTAGTTAATAAATATTAACCATGGAGTATACCATTTAATTCAGCCAATTAGAAAGGAATCCTCTTAAGTTTAGTTTATTGGTGGCCTAAAATGTATTCTAAATATATTAATCTTCTGTTGTTATCTAGCATTACACCTAAAGAGATCATTTGAAGTTCTGAACATAAGCACACAAAATCTAACAAAAGAAAACCATCATATGTCTAGGTAAATGCAGCATGGTTAAATGTTCCTTAGCATGTGGTTGTCCAACATTGCTGACAATTGGTAGAACCCCATGATATCTAGCAATTTTATTTAAAAAATATTGCGATTCTTTTTCTTCTTTTCAAATTCTGCCAGTGCTGTGCTTAAATGTCTTATTCTTTTACCGCCTTTCACTGCATGTCCCAAACTAAGATAAAGAAGGATTATGTTAGGCAGCCAACCCATCGTAAAATTTGGATCTCTATAAAATGAATCCTAAAGAAATTCTGTTGGGGTGTTCCCACCGTGATGCATTGCATCGTTATCACCAATGCAATTATAAATATGAAGTAGGAGAGATTATGAGGGAGATTGTTTTGGAGAATGTAATGGATAGATTGGCCTAAACTTAATCCTCTTCGCAATGCTATTATGTTATTGCACCCCTATTAAGTATCTAATTACATATAAAAGGCCCGTGTATAATATGGGTGTTATAACACTCCTCTCAAGCCGTAGCATATATATCACACATTCCCAACTTGTTACAAATAAAATGCGCCATGTTCCTTCCTAAAGGTTTTGTGAATAGATCTGTTAACTGATGAGCAAATTGAACATAGTAAGTATGAATGTTCCCATTTTCAACCTTTTCCCCACGAAGTGGTAATCCATCTCAATATGTTTCGTTCGCTCATTGAATACATTATTAGAGGCGATACAGATTACAGCCTTGTTATCACAATATATCCGCATAGAGGAAGTGGGCTCAAAGCCAAGCTATCCAAGCAGAAAGCGAATCCATACAAGCTCATAAGTGGTATTCGCCATAGCTCGGTATTCTGACTCAGTGCTGGAGCGAGACACTACGCTTTGCTTCTTACTCTTTCAGGAGACCAAGTTACCTCCTACAAACACGTAATATCCTGTAGTAGATCTGCGATCGGTTGGAGACCCGGTCTAATCTGCATCAGTAAAACCTGCTACCCGAGAATGTCCATGATATGAGTACAATGGACCCTTCCCTGGAGCATTCTTCAAATAGCGAAGTATCGAAATCACAGCATCCCAATGTGCCACTCAAGGATCGGTTATGAACTGACAATGCTAACTGGGTATGCGATATCAGATCGAGTGACGGTGAAGTAATTCAGCTTACCGACCAATCGTTAGTATCTTTCGGGATCTTCAATCAAGTCATCTTGTCCCGGAAGCAGCTTAGTATTAAGATCCATTGGAGCCTATATGGGTCTGCATCCTAACATCCCCGCTTCAGTCAGCATATCAAGCACATATTTCCGCTGTGAGATATAAATGCCATACTTAGATCGAGCAACCTCGATACCCAAAAGGTATTTAAGGATTCCAAGGTCCTTAGTCTGAAACTTCGTCTGAAGATGAAGATGGTGCTTAAGCTGTGCGTTACCAGCCACATCATCGCCAGTAATCACTAGATCATCAACATATACTACCAATAGAATGTAAAGGCCATTGGTGTTATTACGGTAGAACACTGAATGATCATGAGCACACCGTCTTAGGCCAAACGAAATAACTACGTCAATAAATTTCTCAAACCATGCTCAAGAAGACCGTTTCAAGCCATACAATGACTTCTTTAATCGACAAACTAGACCAGACTACTCTTGAGCAACAAAACCAAGTGGTTGCTTTATATATACCTCCTCGACCAAAGAATCATGAAGAAACACATTTTTCACATCAAACTGATGCAGTGGCCAATGATGAGTAGCCGCAAGAGACATAAGTAGACGAACATAGGTCATCTTGGCCACAGGTGAAAAGGTCTCCTCATAATCAACGTAGTAAGTCTGGTAATACCATTTAGCAACTAAACGTGCTTTCAAGCGGGAAAGAGTCCCATCAGGATGGATGAACTTCACAGTATATACCCAGCGGCAGCCTATCGCCTTCTTTTTAGTCCGAAGAGGAACCAAATCCCAAGTCTGATTCTGTTTGAGGGAAAGCATCTCATCAATCATAGCATATGTCCATCCTTTATGAGACATCATCTGAGATGGACTTAGGTAAAGCATGAGAGTCGAGAGAAGAGATAAACATCCGATATGCCGGAGATAAACGAGAAGTGGCCACATGATGAGCCATAGAGTGAGAAGTGCAGCTTCGAGTTTCTTTCCGTAAGGCAATAAGGAGATCAATGTCAGCCTCCGGCGGAGCTTGAGACTCTGAGGGATCAGCTGTAAGAGGCTGAGGTTTAGAAGTTGTACGGGCTCGACGAGCATACTCCCTTGTAACTGTAGTGTGGGACCCAACAGTGGGGAATCAGGGGTGGGAGGTAGGTCAATAGAAATAGTACGGGTGACCTCCAACACGGGATTAGAGAATTAACCGACTCAGGGAGGTGTTGTCTTGTGACAAAAGATATGAGATATATAAAGGAAAGTCATTGTTCATGTCTATAAGAGATGTAGAAAAGTATGGGGTGGACTTATAAAAAGCCACGTCAGCCGATAAAAAACGATAGCGTAACCCAGGGCTATATCAACGATATCCTTTTTGAGTCCGAGAGCACCCAAGAAAATCACGCTTGATCGCCTTGGGGTCCAGTTTAGTGCTCGCAGGTTGCAGATCATGGACAAAACAAACACACCCAAAGACCCACGGAAAAACAGGAAAAGAGACCACCGAAGGGAACAATGTAGAATGAGGAATCTGTCCATCTATGACAAAGGAGGGCATACAATGATCAAGTAATTTGCAGTAAGGACTGCATCTTCCCAAAAGGATTTAGGCACTCGCATATGAAACAAAAGGGTGCGAATAACCTCTGACAAATGCCTATTCTTCTTTTCTGCCATCTCATTTTGTTGGGGGTATAAGAACAAGAAAACTCATGAACAATGCCAAGTTTCTCCATATACTCCCGAAATGGCGTACTAAAATACTCCTTAGTATTATCACTCCTCAAGGTACCAATAGTGGCCCCAAATTGAGTCTGAACTTCAGAACAAAATATCTGGAAATGAGAAAATACTTTATTTCGAGATTTTCATCAAATATAACCACGAGACTCGAGAAAAATCATAAATAAAGGTCATAAAGTAGCGAAAGCCTCCTTGGGCAACAAAGCATGACCCCTAAACATCAGAATATACTAAAGCAAAAGTTTTTCAGCTCTCTTATTGATACGAGATGGGCAGCTAGAGCGATGATGCTTACCCAATTCACAAGACTCACACTCTAAACTAGATACAGTACTAAGAGAGGGCACAATCCTCTTCAAGGTCTGTAGAGAAGGGTGACCAAACCAACAATAGGCATCAAAGACAGATGTGAATGCTGTTGGACAAACTATAGGACGTGGAGTTTCATCGAGGGTGGTACAACCCGTCACCTCAGTCCATGTGCCAATCGTCAGCTTTGTCCTAAGCTCCTGAAAAATCCGCCAGAAAAGAAAGTTGCGTCATAATTCAAATCTCGAGTCAGTTGGCTAATACAGAGCAAGTTGAAAGAAAAGTCAGGCAAGTATAAGACAGTAGAGAGGTAACTGTGATGTGGCATGAACAGACTCCACTCTCTCTATAGCAGATGTGGTGACGTTCGCTAAAGTCACTGGATACACCCATGCCTTAGCCTATACGAGGACAATATGCTTCTCTCATGTCATGATCCGTCGCTCCTGAGTCGATCACCCATGGATGACATATAGAAGTCGAAGTAATAAAAGCTGTATGGTTATCTCGTGAGACCTAAAGTGGTCACAACTGAAGCTTGAGGTGTAGCCGATCCAGCCTGGCAACTAGAAGCAAGTGATGTCACAAGAAGCCTCAATCAAGCAATCTTCTCCATAGACTTGACGGAACTTTCAGATGATACTGAATCTGTCAAAGTGGTGGGGGATGTAGAAGATGATGTCCTAACATATGCACAGGCAGCAGGACGAGGAGGCCTCCCATTCAGCTTCGAGCAGGTACTGCGAATGTGTCCCTCCTAATGGCAGTAATCACAAAAACGAGCATCTCCTTGCCCTCTGCCTCCGGCTCCTCTAAGACTCTACCTCCCCCACTCCGGCCTAATGAGAGCACTGTGCCCATCAGATGCAAGCTGCTCATCAGTGATCTCTGACTAAAAAATCTGGTGAAATGTATGATAAGTAGCCGCAAGAGTAATATCCGACTTCCCAAGTAAGGCCGGACGAACTGACTGATATTCGGGTCGTAGCCCACCAATGAAAATGATCACAAGGAGAGCATCATGTCGTCTCCTCATCTCCACAACATCACTAGTGACCGGGAACAACTCCGAGACCAACCGAATGAGACGACGAAACTCTAAGTAATACTGGTGCAATGAGCGAGTTTCTTATTGAATCTTATACAGTTGGTGCATAAAATTATAAGCCTTCGAAAGGCTCTGCTCGGATGAATAGAACCCGTAGAGCTGATCCCAAATCGCCTTGACAGATCCCAAGTGTACAAGTCCATCCTTGATCCGTCGCTCCATCGAGCTAAGCATGAGGTGACTCAACTGAGCGTCATCCGCCTCCTAATCAGCGATAAGTGGATCAGGAGGAGGCTTCGTCAAATGATCACTCTTCCTCCGTCCTTTGACATATCGGTCCACCATGAGCTTCCAATTATGGAAATTTTGATCGTCAAGTTTGAAATCCACCATCTTGGTGGCTACTACATCGGTCGAAGAGATTAGCTTACTCCCGGATTTACTCCGTAGTCTTCTCTAAGAATCAAAGAACCACTGCAAAAATTCAAGAAAGAGAATCCCAAGATTCGATCTCCACTCAAACAAGCACTTAATCATGCAAATCAACACTAACAACCCCAAATCAACCACAATGGCGAAGAAATCTCCAAGAAAGGGCTCAAATCGACATCAATAGTCCCTAAAATCGACCAAATCAACCAAGAAAGGGGTTAAATCGACAACACAGCTCCCAATCAACAAAGAACACTTAAAAACGAAGAAGACCCCAAATTGAAGTCATTTTGATCAATTGTGAAGCAAGAAAACATCAATCTTGAAGCAAGAACTACCTGGAATCAACATGAACTGCAAATTTCAATCTCAGATCTGAATGAAGAGCCCCTAGTCGAACTCCTTTTACCTAAGATCTGGACATCAATGATGGAATTTTTCTTAGTAGTTTTAAATTATGCTGCAAGTGTACGGTTGTTAATTGTAGCATTTGTGGGTCGATCCACAGGGAAGAGGGCAATCCTAGTTAAATTTAGCAAATTAAAAATAGGTTTTTGAAAGATTTATTAATTACTATTTATTTAAATGCAGAAAGTAAAATAAAGAGAATACTAATTATTTAATTGTAGAAATTAAAGCAATAAAAGATAAAACTTTAAAGAAAATACGAGAAAGGTAATATACCTAGGTATTGAATCCCTAGATCTAATCATGAGATAAAATATTCATATTACTCTTTTTTCATCATTACATAACGATTATAATTTTCATATCAAAATCCTAAGATATTCATCCATAGACATAATCTATCAATATGATAACATAAACTATTCCATCCTTGATATAACCTATCAATCTATATAAACTTATAATTATTAATAAAGTACATTTTCTAATTGCTATAATTTTAATCTAATCTCTACCATCCCCTTGAATATAATTTATGCTTGTCATTACATAAATTTCTAACGAAGTTTATCAGCAAGTTAGAGTTAATTTTATAATAACTAGATCAAATCTAGAACAATATCAAATCTACCTTTACCTCTACT
Organism: Agapanthus africanus; assembly: GCA_030015575.1. Taxonomy (NCBI): domain Eukaryota; kingdom Viridiplantae; phylum Streptophyta; class Magnoliopsida; order Asparagales; family Amaryllidaceae; genus Agapanthus; species Agapanthus africanus. Next base: position 261,141,706 of record JASDDO010000024.1, read on the forward strand.
TTCCCTAGAAATAGACCCTTATGTTGTCACCCCATAATAATTTATTCTAGTTTATCAGCAGGTTTTAACAAGGTTAAATCTGTTAGTGTATATGCCCTAGAGGCCATTACTGTATCATACTAGTTTGTATATTACTTAATGGATGCTTGGGATATTCACCTTGTATATACAATCTTGCTCAAAATAGTAGTATGCTACTTGGTTTGTTTCTACTTCAATGTGTACTTGTGTTTATTTCAGTATATCACTTATACGCATTAGTGGAGCCCTTAGGATCTTTGCTTGATTACCAGCGTTGTGATGGCAGTCACACTAGTGGGGGCTGGGTAATCTATAAGCACATCCTTATACAGGTCCCTAGTCGCAGGACTATCGAGACAGGGCATCGATACTCCGGAGTAGACTAGCGTATGCGCTTCTCATCCCAGTGTGGGAGATGGTCTGTCCCACAGCCATCAGTACGTCGTACTGGAGATAGTATACGGGTGCTCGTTGGGTTACGAGTACACTGGACAGGACTCGTCGGGAACTGACAGGTTGGTATTATACCTATCGTCAGTTATCAGTTCCCAGGTGACATGAGTACAGCTTAGTCCGCTGACTTGACACTGGCACTTCGCCTCAAGTGTGTTCCCACTGCACTTTGATCACTACCCTACCACGGCTCAAAGGAGTCGTGCAAACAGGTGGTGGTTGGGTGCAGTCCCGAAGCACTTGGAGGCAGTGACGGTTAGACAGGATTCGTCTCTCCCGGTATTGGGGGTTGACATCGCGCTGTGTCTAGGAGAGCCATTACACGAGTAGTCCCTGGCCAGGGCAAACGAGATATACTGGTAGGTTTCCAGTGTTATCTCAGGGTGTTTTGGGCTTCGCTCCGGCACGACTTGTACCGCTATTGGGGGACTGACGTTTACCACCCCCTAGGCCCGCCATGCGATGTATCAGACGAACAGACCGGACTGTACGGAGAATGTCACATTCAGACTCAGTAGGAGTTCAGATGGGGTTTCACCTCGTCAGCCTTCTTGTCGGCATCTACCTGGGGACCGTTACGCACAGCTAGTGCCGCTTGCGGTCTGTGGTTAAACCCACTGCCAGCGTAGTGTCGAGTCTTTAGAGTCCCACACAGAGGGTATTCGCCTCTGGGCAAAACAGAGTAGAGGTCGCATGGTTTTGCGACAGGGTTCGTTCTCATCCGCGCACTTGTGCACGTTTGGAGTCCGGACGGATTATACTGGCAGGCTCTGGTTTGAGCCAGATACCGGTATATGTTTTGGGGTTGCTTTTATATCTTGGTATTCTTGTTCCTCGGAACGAGAATGCAGGTGTGTATGCACAGTTGCTTGAGGCGGAGGATGAGGTATTTCATTAGGGTTTCGGAACGGGTGCGTATGCACAGTTGACAGTTATCTTTTTCCAAACCCTAATGGATTTATGGATTATCTATTTATAATAGTAATTAAATGAGAATTTTGTTATGGTTGATTTTGTTGACTTGTTGACCATGGTTGACTTGTTGACCATGGTTGAATGTTGACCACCATCATGCTTCAAAAAGTCTTCCTTGATTCATGCTTACATTTTTAAATGAAGCATGGTAGTGGTCATTCCAAATTACCATCAACTATTCTCATTTTCAATTATTATTATTAGATAATTCTTTTCTTTTGCATTATGGTTGCAAGAAAGAAAAGTATAGCTCATTCTATCATTTAGCTTCTCTCTCCTCTCTTCATCTTCTTCTTCCTCTAGCAAAGAGAAACCTTCTCATGAGTTGAGAATCCTTCTCTTTAAAAACAAAAGCAAACCCTAGTCACTCTCTACTCACTCTAGGATCAAAGGATTAGCAAGCCGGAGATTCTAGTTCACTCCAAGTCCGAGAAAGAGCCCAAGGTCGAACCCTCGAGGTGGATCCATCTTCGACGGAAGAAGGCGACAAAAGAGAACCATCAACCTCTACAAGATTTCAAGAAGAAGGAGTTCAAGTTTAGGTATAACCTTCATCCGAGTAGCTAACTCCTTTTAGCGTATTTGCTAGTTTTAGTTTAGGTAACGATCCCGAACTTGTTTAGTCCATGTTGCCTCTTGCACTAAAAATTTGATTTTTATACCGTTTCCGCCTCCCTGTAAGAACCGGGAGTCGCAACGTGGACTTACAGTGGTATCAGAGCCTAACTAAACTTAAACTAGCTTGGTAGTGAAGTGTAACGAAGTTCGGAACCGAAAAAATCACAAAACCGGAAAATTACAAAACCTGAGTTTCTGTTGAAAATTTTTTGGCTCAAAATGAAAACCTTATACTTCTAAATTCGGCTCAGGGTTTTGTGTGAACACCCAAGAAAAACGATACAGTGATTCGACTAAAACGCCGCCCTTCCGCCGCATAAGCTTTGTAGTTGCCGCGGAACCGCCGCGATTTGTCGTGTTCTCTGCATCGTTTTTCGTGCAGTGTGTGTCTGTGTTGGTTTTGGGATTTTTGAAATATATTATATGTGCCCAGATTTTGCAGAAAAGAAATTTCCTTTTGGGGTCCTATAATTCCGTATTTTTTCCGAACTTCACTACACTTTGACTATGATGGTTATATCTGTGATGTTTGCATGTATTGAACGTCGGCTAATCGCTATAAGACGATTAGTCGGGGTTATACATGATCTGTAATGTGCTGGAATGTGTATATGAATGTGTTGGACTGTCGCGGGTGAATAGCCGGGGTGGATGTGAGATGAGCTTTTGTTTTTCTTTCATTCATTGTAAATGTAAATTGATGTAATAATATTATTTGTTTGGCCGCACAACCGGGTCGGGGTTGTAGCCGTCATTGTATAATTCTTTTTACTGTTTTTGCTCCTAGGATAGACCCATGGAGGGGTGCACAAACTACCGAGGACTTGGCGGGTAGTTTGCCGCACCCGTAGGGGTCTTGGGTGGGGTATTTGGCTATTCACCGCGACCGTGTTATCCGCTTTTCGTTCCAGGCTCGAAAGGATAGCGGATTGCTAGTATATCCAATATATTCATCTGTGATCTGTAATGTCTATCATTGCTTTCTATTTAGGCGTTGCTTATGTTTTACAGCCGCGCTAGCCCAGCCCCCGCTCTGTCGTTAGTTAAGTAACCTAACGGGTAATGACGGGGCCCCGTGGCGAATGCGAATGGCATAAGCGTACGTCATATTTTGGTTGTTTTCTGCAATGGTAGGATTAAATGATGGGACGCATTAAAAGAACTAATGCAAGAATATCACGCATTAAAAGAACTAATGCAAGATAATAAACCAAGTTGAAGTCGATGGAACACTTTCGAAAAACCACTCGGTTCTTTTCAAAAACAACTTTTAAATGCGGAGCTTGAGCCACTCCTTTTAAAAGCTATCTCGTTCCATCGACCAAATCAAGTTCACTACGTTCACGGTTTTGCCAAAACCATCCGTAGCCCTCCATCATTTCAGTTAAATATTCGGTAGTATTCAAGCTATGTATTTTGACCTCACGCCAAGGCATAGTGATTGGTAGCTGTCGGATATTTATCTGTTGCATAGATAGAATGCGTTGGTTTGAGACAGTCGTACTGCCATTTTGGCCTACGTCAAGGGTATGTACGGGTGGATTCAAATTAACCTGGATAATGATGGGACGAACTTGACATGTGACTTATGACATTTTGACCTCACGCCAAGGTCATAAGAGCATGGGGCAAAAATCCACATCGGGAGTTTCATAAGTACTGAAACTTGCTAGATTTGCATACCATTTGGAGTGGTGATTCTGGTAGGATTCCTTCAGTTTCGTCACGCGATAATATTTGGATCCCGATCCTACTGTGAGTATATGCTACTCCTCGGGAAATTTCTCACTAAACGATCAATGCTATAAACCTAGTAGGTGCCTAGAAAGGTGTTAGCGGGGTTACGCCCCCAGGGAAAAGAGGTTATTTAATTAAGGAACTTCGCGAAAGCGTTGGAAAACCTCCCTCGAAGTACCGACACTGGCCTGGCTGAACGGTTAAGCAAGTATTGTACGGTGGGATTGATCCTGACTAATTCTTCCTTTATGGTTTGAGGAGGGATTCGAGAAACAGTGGGAGCCATCCTGTTTAGATAAACTAAAAACCACTCTAAACTTGCAAGAGCATCATGCTGAGTGTTTCTTCTTCTCTCTCCTAATTGCAGCGACCAATCAACATGACTGGACTTAAGTTACTCCTAGATAAAAACAAACTGACAGGGCCAAACTACAAAGATTGGCTCAGGAATGTCAAGATAGCAATCACTTATGACAAGCTGGGGTATCTTCTTACCACCAAAGCTCCCCCTGTCCCTGGTCCAACTTCCAGTGTCGCGGATAAGGAAATCCGCAAGACTTGGGAGATTGATAGCGCGAAGGCCAAGTGCCTCCTGCTTGCCTCGATGGACAACGAACATCAGAGGAGGCATGAGAATATGGACATGGAGTCCATATTGCTCCATACAAAAGAACTGTATGGAGAGCAATCACGTATCGCAAGATACGAAGCGTCGAAAAAGTTGTTTTCGACAAGAATGGCCGTCGGATCATCAGTAGCCGAGCACGTGCTAAAGATGATCGGCTACATTGAGGAGCTCGCTGACCTAGGGATCACATTGGAGAGTGAGCTATATACGGATATAGTTCTCCAGTCCCTTCCTTCCACTTACGCCCAGTTTATACTGAACTTCAACCTACAAGAAAAAGAGGTTGAACTATCAGAGCTCCTCAACATGCTGAGGAGCGCAGAGGGCACCCTACAGAAAAGTAGGGATACATCCACTTTGTTTGTAGGAGGATCATCTTCTTCTAGGTCCAAGGCGAAAGCCAAGGGAAAGAAGAAGAAGGCCCCCGCCAAACCAAGGGGCGGTGTTAGTAAAGTGGATACGAAGGGAAAAGGGAAAGCAACAAAGATAGCGGGGAAACTTGTGGATAAGGAAGAATGCTTCTTTTGTCATAAGAAAGGACACTGGAAGAATGATTGCAGGGCCTGGAAGGCCAGAACACAGGAATTGAAGCAGGTTGCAGCTTCAGCTTCAGGTGTGTATGTTATTGAAAACTGTCTTTCAATAAACTCTACTTCCTGGGTATTGGATACCGGATCAGAATCTCATATCTGTAATTCTTTGCAGGCGTTGAGAAACCGTAGGGATTTGAAGGCAGGTGACATGACCCTCAAAGTTGCGAACGGAGCTAGCATGGATGCTAAAGCCGTGGGGGACTATCACCTGGGAATGTCAGATGGACATGTTTTGGTTTTGCGTAATTGCTTTTTTGTACCCAACGCAACTTGTAATATCATTTCTGTATCTTTAGTTTCTAAAGAAGGTTATGAATTTGCGTTTGTAAGTAATGTTGTAAACATTCACCTTAATCAAGTTTTGATTGGGTCAGGTACTTTGAGTAATGGTATATACGTGTTAAACCAACCACAGATTTTTAATGTCCAGAATACACATAAAAGAAAGTCTCCAGAAATAAATCAGACTTTCTTATGGCATTGTAGATTGGGTCATATCAATGAGAGAAGGTTGACGAAGTTACATACAGAAGGGTATTTGAATGCGTTCGAATATCAATCGTATGCCACTTGTCAATCCTGTCTCAAGGGAAAGATGACAAAGACTCCGTTTACTGGACATGGAATAAGAGCGAGCGAGCTCTTGGGACTCGTACACAGTGACGTGTGTGGTCCAATGTCTACACATGCCCGAAGCGGACATTCTTACTTCATTACTTTTACGGATGACTTCTCAAGGTACGGTTATGTCTTCTTAATGAAACATAAGTCCGAGGCCTTTGGAAAATTCCAGGAGTATAAGAATGAAGTAGAGAAACAGACCGGCAAAAGTATTAAGATTCTAAGATCGGATCGAGGTGGAGAATACTTAAGTGCCGAATTCCTGGACTATTTAAAAGAGAACGGAATTCTCTCTCAGCTTACTCCTCCTTACACCCCGCAACATAACGGTGTATCGGAGAGACGGAACCGCACCCTATTGGATATGGTGCGGTCCATGATGAGTAACGCTGAGTTACCGCGATCATTCTGGGGGTATGCGCTAGAATCAGCTGCGTACCTTTTGAACCGAGTTCCGACTAAGACTGTGCCTTCCACACCATATGAAATGTGGAGTGGGAAGAAACCCTATCTTCAATATCTGAAGGTCTGGGGATGTCCGGCTTTTGTCAAAAAGCAGCATGCGGACAAGCTCGAGGCACGCTCAGTACTGTGCAAGTTTGTGGGATACCCAAAGAACACCAGGGGGTATCTTTTCTACTACGCAGAGGAACAAAAAGTCCTTGTTTCTCGTAATGCCCACTTTCTAGAACACCAGTTCTTGGAAAAAGAGATTAGTGGGAGCGCAGTAGAACTGGAAGAAATTCCAGAACCACAGACTATTACTGAAAGGTTAGTGGAACCAGAGGATTCAACAGAACACGACATTCCTACGCCGCTCCGCAGGAGTAGTAGGCAGTCTCATCCGCCCGAGAGATACTGCGGTTTTCTCATAGACGGGGATAGAGAGGATTGCATCATAGATTATGATGAGCCTACTAGCTTCCAGCAGGCCGTTCAGAGCATTGACTCAGTGAAATGGCTGGATGCAATGCGGACCGAAATGGAGTCCATGTACACCAACAAAGTATGGACGTTGGACATTGCTCCAGACGGGGTAAAACCCGTAGGATGCAAGTGGATCTTCAAAAGGAAGATTGGTGTAGATGGACAGGTTGAGACCTATAAAGCTAGGCTGGTAGCAAAGGGTTTTCGTCAAAGACCTGGCTTGGACTACGACGAAACCTTTTCTCCAGTAGCCATGCTGAAATCCATTCGGATCCTTCTTGCCATTGCTGCCTTCCACGATTATGAGATCTGGCAAATGGACGTAAAGACAGCTTTTCTAAATGGAAATTTAGAGGAGTGTGTCTATATGGACCAGCCAGAGGGTTTCATTCAGAGTGGGAGCAGCGGAAAGGTGTGCAAGTTGCTTAAGTCCATCTATGGACTAAAGCAGGCATCGCGGAGTTGGAACATCTGCTTTGATGAGACAGTCAAAGAATTTGGCTTTATCAAAAATCCAGATGAACCATGCATCTATAGTAGATTTGTAGCGAGAACTGTAGTATTCCTCGTTTTATACGTGGATGACATTCTCTTGATAGGAAATGACATTCCTATGCTACAATCTGTCAAGGGGTTCTTGTCACAAAGGTTCTCCATGAAAGACCTGGGTGATGCGTCATACATCCTGGGGATCCGGATCCATCGTGATAGATCCAAGAGGATATTGGGACTTTCTCAGTCCAGGTACATCGACACCATAGTGAAAAGATTCAGTATGGAAGATTCCAAGCGCGGTAACCTACCGGCTTGTCACGGGATCACCCTCTCTAAAGAGATGTCTCCCAAGACTGATTTGGAGAGGGATCGCATGTCTATTATACCCTACACTTCTGCGGTAGGCTCTATAATGTATGCGATGTTGTGTACCAGACCGGATGTAGCTTATGCACTGAGTGTGGTAAGCCGGTATCAGTCTAACCCTGGAGAGAAACACTGGATAACAGTAAAGAACATTCTTAAGTACCTGAGAAGGACTAAGGAGATGTTCTTGGTGTATGGCGGAAAAGACCTCCAGATCGAGGCCTTTGCTGACTCCAGCTTCCAGAGTGACAAGGATGATTCCAAGTCCATGTCGGGTTTTGTCTTCACCCTCAATGGAGGGGCGGTGTGTTGGAAGAGTTCCAAACAGGAAACCGTTGCAGACTCGACGATGGAAGCGGAATACATCGCTGCATCTGATGCCGCAAAAGAAGCTGTCTGGATGAGGAAGTTCTTGAAAGAACTTCAGGTGGTTCCGTCCATTGTTGACCCAATACCTCTGTATTGCGACAACAACGGGGCTATAGCTTTAGCGAAGGAACCCAGGTCCCATCAGAGATCCAGGCACATCTTGAGGCGGTATCACCTGATCAGGGAGATCGTGGATCGCAAGGAGATCGAGGTTCGGAGGGTTGCTTCAGAAGAGAACACTGCAGATCCATTCACCAAGGCCTTGCCCCAGACTCAGTTCGAGCGGCTGATCGAGATGATAGGTCTTCGATACGCCAGTACATGGCCTTAGTGCAAGTGGGAGATTGTTAGTGTATATGCCCTAGAGGCCATTACTGTATCATACTAGTTTGTATATTACTTAATGGATGCTTGGGATATTCACCTTGTATATACAATCTTGCTCAAAATAGTAGTATGCTACTTGGTTTGTTTCTACTTCAATGTGTACTTGTGTTTATTTCAGTATATCACTTATACGCATTAGTGGAGCCCTTAGGATCTTTGCTTGATTACCAGCGTTGTGATGGCAGTCACACTAGTGGGGGCTGGGTAATCTATAAGCACATCCTTATACAGGTCCCTAGTCGCAGGACTATCGAGACAGGGCATCGATACTCCGGAGTAGACTAGCGTATGCGCTTCTCATCCCAGTGTGGGAGATGGTCTGTCCCACAGCCATCAGTACGTCGTACTGGAGATAGTATACGGGTGCTCGTTGAGTTACGAGTACACTGGACAGGACTCGTCGGGAACTGACAGGTTGGTATTATACCTATCGTCAGTTATCAGTTCCCAGGTGACATGAGTACAGCTTAGTCCGCTGACTTGACACTGGCACTTCGCCTCAAGTGTGTTCCCACTGCACTTTGATCACTACCCTACCACGGCTCAAAGGAGTCGTGCAAACAGGTGGTGGTTGGGTGCAGTCCCGAAGCACTTGGAGGCAGTGACGGTTAGACAGGATTCGTCTCTCCCGGTATTGGGGGTTGACATCGCGCTGTGTCTAGGAGAGCCATTACACGAGTAGTCCCTGGCCAGGGCAAACGAGATATACTGGTAGGTTTCCAGTGTTATCTCAGGGTGTTTTGGGCTTCGCTCCGGCACGACTTGTACCGCTATTGGGGGACTGACGTTTACCACCCCCTAGGCCCGCCATGCGATGTATCAGACGAACAGACCGGACTGTACGGAGAATGTCACATTCAGACTCAGTAGGAGTTCAGATGGGGTTTCACCTCGTCAGCCTTCTTGTCGGCATCTACCTGGGGACCGTTACGCACAGCTAGTGCCGCTTGCGGTCTGTGGTTAAACCCACTGCCAGCGTAGTGTCGAGTCTTTAGAGTCCCACACAAAGGGTATTCGCCTCTGGGCAAAACAGAGTAGAGGTCGCATGGTTTTGCGACAGGGTTCGTTCTCATCCGCGCACTTGTGCACGTTTGGAGTCCGGACGGATTATACTGGCAGGCTCTGGTTTGAGCCAGATACCGGTATATGTTTTGGGTTTGCTTTTATATCTTGGTATTCTTGTTCCTCGGAACGAGAATGCAGGTGTGTATGCACAGTTGCTTGAGGCGGAGGATGAGGTATTTCATTAGGGTTTCGGAACGGGTGCGTATGCACAGTTGACAGTTATCTTTTTCCAAACCCTAATGGATTTATGGATTATCTATTTATAATAGTAATTAAATGAGAATTTTGTTATGGTTGATTTTGTTGACTTGTTGACCATGGTTGACTTGTTGACCATGGTTGAATGTTGACCACCATCATGCTTCAAAAAGTCTTTCTTGATTCATGCTTACATTTTTAAATGAAGCATGGTAGTGGTCATTCCAAATTACCATCAACTATTCTCATTTTCAATTATTATTATTAGATAATTCTTTTCTTTTGCATTATGGTTGCAAGAAAGAAAAGTATAGCTCATTCTATCATTTAGCTTCTCTCTCCTCTCTTCATCTTCTTCTTCCTCTAGCAAAAAGAAACCTTCTCATGAGTTGAGAATCCTTCTCTTTAAAAACAAAAGCAAACCCTAGTCACTCTCTACTCACTCTAGGATCAAAGGATTAGCAAGCCGGAGATTCTAGTTCACTCCAAGTCCGAGAAAGAGCCCAAGGTCGAACCCTCGAGGTGGATCCATCTTCGACGGAAGAAGGCGACAAAAGAGAACCATCAACCTCTACAAGATTTCAAGAAGAAGGAGTTCAAGTTTAGGTATAACCTTCATCCGAGTAGCTAACTCTTTTTAGCGTATTTGCTAGTTTTAGTTTAGGTAACGATCCCGACCTTGTTTAGTCCATGTTGCCTCTTGCACTAAAATTTTGATTTTTATACCGTTTCCGCCTCCCTGTAAGAACCGGGGGTCGCAACGTGGACTTACAAAATCTTGTACTATCTAGATCTGTCATTACATATAAAACAAAGCATATAAATATAATCAACTATGCATGAATCAATCAAACTATGTATGTTCTTTCAATTTTTACCATCCTATAGCACCTATAGATTTATGGTTATAAGTATAAAATATTTGTCCATCGTAATAATCTGTTAAACCCTAAGTATAAATTATACGATCTTCAATTTACTCTATTAAACAACCAAGCTCTATAATTATTTTAGGATATAATTCTAATTAGTCTAGCATTAACCTAGTCTAAATCTTTCCCTAAATAGATCTAAAACTTGTCATCGTAGAAATCTAGCTAAGTTTATCGATTAGTAAGTATTAACCTAAAAACTAAATAGATCAAACCTAGTCTATGTTAATCAACCTATTCTCTACCTTCCCTAAATTAAATCTATGGTTGTATATCATAAATTCTAATCTAATCTATCAATAAGGATTTTATTAACACATATAGATTTTTTTAGCACATAGAGAAAACAATTAGCACGATGATCAATTCATAATAAACCCTAGGTTCATCAACGGGTCGGCATATTCAGGCGTCGTCTTTCTTGGTTTCTTTGATTGACCTGAAAGATGAGAATAATAAAAGCATGAATAAAATTAAAGTGCAAAAATAAAATAAAATTCTAAAAATATTTGATCTACTTCTACAATAATTTAGGAAAACCCTTGATAGAAAAAGGAGGCCAAGAGGAGATGAAACCCTAAAATAAATTTTTAACAGTATATGTAGGCTCTCTGGTCAATTACAAGAGATATAACCAAGGTTTGAGATTTCGGCCGAAACCACCGATACGTGGTGGTTTCGTATCGGTTTCGGTGGAGACCGATACGAACGAAACCGATACGAAATCAACCATACAATATCGTTTCGGTTGAATTCTTTAAAAACTTATTTTTTATACCGTTTTTACTGTCATTGTGATTATTATAGGCATTCGTTAGAAAACCGCAAAAAAGTGAACCCAAACCCTATATTAATACTTATAAGTACACTTTTCAATATAATTTGCATCATAACAAGGTTTTTAAACACTAGAATCATTGTCTTGTAATATAGAATCATAAATTTAAGTATTTAATATATCTACACTTATATATGTTGTATTACCGTGAAAACCGAAACCCGAACCAAGATTAGCGAAACTAGCTGAAATATAGCGAAACTAATAAAATTATGAGAGACCGAAACCGGAATCGAGTTCTTGAACCTTGGATATAACCATATAATATTAAATCCATGAGAAGCACGTTAAAATTCAGGAAAGAACTCGAACAGAGGGCGGCGACTAGTCGGCCCAGGGCGGCGACTAGTCGGCCCAAGTCGGCTATCAGCCGGCCTATTAAGCCCAATTGGCTCCTACTTTGGCTTGGCTCTTTGGTCTTCTCAGTCGACTCATTTGGCTATCTGCTTGGTTCTTTGACTCGACTCTTGTATCGGTTTCTTTATTAAGTTATTTATGTCAAAAGTATGTAAGTTGATCTTTTGTGTATACTTGCAAATGAGACCCTATAATATGCATTTATTCACAAAACATATATCGAGTAGCATTAAATGGATAAAATAAGGTAAATATGGATATAAAAATGCGCAATAAATTACGCCTATCAATCAGTGAGACACCCGAGTTCGATCTGTGCTTCGACGCTGAAAAACGAAGCCAAACAACTTCACCTGAGTTCGATTCACATCGCCTGAAGTCGGTGAGCCTCCGGTGAGGGTTGGCGAGGATCGGCGAGGCTCTTGTGAGGGTTGGCGAGGCTCTTGTGAGGGTGGCGGCGATTGACTAGGGTTAGGGTTTGATGTTTAGTGTTTGGGTGAGATGAGTAGTTGAGATTAAATATGAAATGTTAGGGTGAAATGAGTGGTTTAGATTTGCTCTGATACCATATGAAGAATTAGGAGAGATTACGAGAGATTGTTTTGGGGAAATATATTGGATAAATTGGTCTAAGCCTAATTCCCCTCTTTATATAGGCAATGTCATTATGTTGTTGCACTCCTATTAAGTATCTAATTATATATAAAAGACCCGTATATAATACGGGTATTCTAATAATAAGCAAGCAAGCGTGGTTTCCTAAGACGTCCCCTGTAAGCCATGTGTTGCATCCACCATCCCGATGCAATGACGAGTGAGCAAGAATAGGATATAAGTAGGATTAAGAGTAAGGAGATGACTGAGGATAAGAAATGATTAGGGGTTAATAATAGATTAGAAAAACGGAAGAAATTTATTCTAGTGTAAAATTATGTTGGCTACATGGAATATAGGTACACTAATAGGAAAATTGATGGAGTTAATATATATAATGTTTCGAAAAAAATGAGTATGAGTTATGTGCAAGGAACTAAATAGATCGGCGAAAAATCTAGGGAGATTGAAAATATGAGATAAAATACGATACACGGGAAAAGATAGGAACAAAAATGTAGTAAGTATGCTAGTAGATAAAACATTGAAACATAATGTAGTTGATGTAAAAAAGAATTGAAGATATAATAATATTAATAGAAGTTGTATTAGAAGAAGAGTCAATTAACATTATTAGCGCTTATGCTCCTCAGGAAGGTTTTTCGTAGAGCATTAAAAGAAATTTTTGGGAAAATATGGATTAATTCAGAGTATCCTTTTAAATGAGTAGTTATTTGTATAACAAGATTTAAACCGGTCATGCTGGTAAAAACACTAGTGGATATGAGAGCATGCATGGAGGGCATAAGTATGTAATAAGGAACGATATAGGAGATATGATATTGGATTTTGCAGTATTGTACGATTTTAATAACAAATACCTTTTTTAAGAAGAGAAATAAGTATTTGATATTATTTAAAAGTGGATATATAACAACCAGATAGATTTCTTCTTGACTAGAAAAATTGATAAGTTAACTTGTAAAGATTGCAAAATTATTTTAGGGAAGAGTTTGCCCAGTCAACATAGGTTGATGGTATTAGATATTTGTATTTGAAGATGGAAGGAAAATACTAAAATAGATAGGAAATTTAGAATTAGATGGTGGAATTTGAAACGTGACAACCTAGTTTTATTTAAATATAGAATGATAAATGAAAACAATTGGAATTATGAGGATAAAACTAATGTTATGTGGAGAAATATGACCGATTGCATTCAAAAAGTAGTTAAATAAATTCTAAGTGAATTTAAACGTAATGGGATATTTAATAAAGAGCGTTGGTGGTGGAATGAAATTGTTCAAAATATAATTAAAACAAAAAAGAATCTTAAAAAATTTTAAAAATGTAAAAACAAAGGAAATTTAAAAAAATATAAATAGCAAAAGCTAAAATGGCAGTTATTAAAGCTAAATCTAAAGCTTATGATAATTTATATAAAAACTAGAAACAAAAAGAGAATATATATATATATATATATATATATATGGGCTAAGATAAAAGAAAAGAAGAGTACATACCTAGGTAATATGAAGTGTACTAAAAGAGATGAAAAAGTTCTACTAAAAGATGATGAAATTAAAGAAAGACGGAGAAGTTACTTCCATAAATCGTTTAATGAAAATAATAATCATGAATTTAAGGTAGAAACAAGCGTTTTAGATAATAATATGGACATTTTGTACTATCGTAAGATTAGGTTTAATGAAGAAAACGACACTTTTAAAAAGATGAAAATAGGAAAAGCAGTAAGACCTGCTAATATTCCTATCGAAGTTTGAAAATGTTTAGAAGATACTGGTCTAATATGGTTAACTAAGTTATTTAGTAAAATTATAAATACAAAGAAAATGCCTGATGAATGGAAAACAAGCATCTTAATACCTATAATAAAAATAAAGGAAGATATACAAAATTGTTCTAACTATCATGGAATGAAGCTTATGGGTCATACAATAAAACTATGGGAAAGAGTTATCGAATGTAAATTGAAGAAACGTTCATACATGAAAATCAATTTGGTTTTATGCCAGGAAGCTCTATTATATAAGCGATATATTTATTAAGATGATTAATCAAGAAATATAGAGAGGAAGATAAATCTACATATGGTTTTTATCGACTTAGAAAAGGCTTATGATTACGGGTCTAAATATTGGTCATCTCGGACAATATATCGATATCGGTGCGCCAACAATTCAATACGTCAAATTTTGCTTGAAATCTCGTTACGGGTCTATACCGGCCAAGACGGTGTAATATCGTGCGATATATCGGGTTTCATGTATCGCTAAATATGAGGCCGAGATGGTGTAAAAATGATTTGGCTTAATGGTGTAAAGTGTTTTTCATTATCCTATTAAGATAGGAATGCACGCGCTTATCAGGCGTATTCAGATCTCCTATGTCTAGGGTAGGCTGGAGCTTATTGATTTTGAGGATCCAAATTTTCGGCAGCCGTGGACAAAACTGCCGTTAATTATCCCTCGCTTTTGAGAGTGAGGAAACATCCGATTAACGGGTTGAACGGGTCATGCGAACTCAACGTGCAGCATGCGTGCGTTGTGTTTTGAGGGTGTTTTGGACATATTGGGAGCCTCGAACGAGACATTCTAAAAGGAGAAGTGTTTTGAGTGAGTCGGGAGCTCCTGAAAAAGGGAAAAGGGGCAGGGAACTTGCTCTGGCCTAAATGAAGGGCTGACACATGCGTCCGAGGGGGAGTGGCGCAAGCGAGGAGGTTGGCTTTGGCGCCCGCGCCAAGATTTTGGAGCTTAAGCTCCCGGGGGTTTGGGGCTTTGGCGCCCGCGCCAGGATTTTGGAGCTTAAGTTCCAAGGGGTTTTGGTGCTGGCGCTTTGGCGGCCGCGCCAAGATTTCGGAACTTAAGTTCTGGGGGGTTTTCCCCAAGGGGAAGCACCCAAAGGGGCTCCCCTCGATGGGGTCACCCCCACTCTTTGTCTAATTTGGTCTAAAAAGCTTTCTTGATCTTCGAATCTTCGGATTTTGAATCTTGGATGATGGAAATGGGTCTTTTTCCCTTCTCCAAGTCTCGGATCTTATAAAAAATGGAGGTTTTGGAGATGGGTTTTCCTTCTTTCTCTTTTCTTTCTCTTTGGATCTTGAGGAGGAAGAATGGATGTAAAAATCACCCTTTTTAGGATTTGATGGTGGATTCACTCCTCTCAATGGGTTTATGGCTAAAATCTATATGGTTTTTGAAAAAAAGAGGTTAACCTCTAGATTTAATTGAAAAATGAAAAGAAAGAACCTTGAGGAGGGAAAGGGAGAGAGAGAGGAAGCTCAGAACCTAGGTTGATTGAGAGAAATAAAAGTTCTTCATTTTTTGTTATGCTTGCCTTTTATAGGTTACACACTTTTCATATAGCTCCATGGGCTTTACAAAATGACACTTGTGCCTTTTCTCATACTATGTGCTAATTTATTTTTGCACATAAGCCATGCACTTTTACAAAATTGGCTTCTTGTCCATTAAATTACATTTATTTCCTAAAAATTACATTTATATCCTAAAAATTACATTTATATTTATTTATTGCATGATTTGTCTTTTCATGGCATGGGTCGGTCCGTTTGGCTTGGGTTTGGGCCCATCTGCTTGGGCTCGGGCCTACTTGAGGCAGTTGAATTTGACTTTGAATTGGTCATTGGGGTGTAATTTTTGACTCCAACAAATGGTTTTAAGTTTAAATCTGACCCGATCCGTTTACAATTTTACCAATTAAAATATCTCTCCCCAAATTCTAAAGCGGTAAAGGCCTAAATTCTAGGCTCGACTCCTTATTCTCTATTCCTTGACTCCGCCGTCTTCCCCTCCTCTCGACGTCGACGCTGTCTTTCCCTCTCGACGTCGACTTTGCCGTCCCTCTATCTCGACGCCGTCTCCCCCTTCTTTCGACGCCGCCGTCTTCTGCTCCTTTCATCGCTATTGCCCCCTCCTTTCGATCGCTGGCCTTGGGCCTCTCTTTTTTTCATCTTTAGGCAAGCCTGAGTTCAGCATTTAAGCTTTATGTTTCTCTTTTATTGTTAAGTAGATATTTCTTATGCGATCAAAATTAGACAATATTTATATATTTGTTGTCAATTTTATATAAAAATGGCATCAGATAAAGTTTCTTGTAACCGCCCGGATGCAACAACAAGTTTTAAAAGCACCGCAAATGTATTTGGGAGTATGGTGAAAAATTGAAAGGAATGAGTAAAGTTGAGTATAAATTTTGCAAACATCCATGTAGTGGAGGGATTACAAGGTTTAAAGTATATTTAGCGAAAAGATGAGGCAATGTGGTTCTTGTTCAAAAGTTCCCGAAGAAATTGAGAAAAAAGTGAAGGCCGTTGTAAAAAAAGTCGGTGCAGAGAAGAAAAAAAATTAGAGTAGAAACTAGCCGAAAGAAGAGAGGTCATGATTGGAGTCAATGATGTGGAGGACCATGGCTTTTCTAGGTCTTTGTTTTCAATGAGTAGCAAGGTCAAAGGACCAATGGATCGGCATATATTGTTATCAATCCGGAAGCGGTAGTTTCAAATGGAAAAGTTGTTCAAAGTAATCTTAATGGATATTTTAAGAAACCACAAAGGAAGGCCACATGCATGTATATAAGTTTTTATTTGAAGTCGGTTTGTTTTCAATATTATGAATCTTCCATCATTTGACTTAATGTTGGAAGTTATTGGAACATTAAGTCAAATGATGGAAGATTCACAACATTGAAAGGCAAACCGGCTTCAAATTAAAGTTTACAACTATACTCAAATGTGACCTTCCTTTGTGGCTATTTAAAATGTCAGGCCCGATTCATGCTTACGGAATAAAGTGCCACACAGAACAAAGTGCCACGCCAAAGGGCGGGCTGACCTCTTGAGTCCGTGAGACCCACTGTAGAACAATGAGGAATCTTTGAAATACATTTCGGAAGAGGGTGGATCTGTACTATAATTGTAATGATACCACTCTTCAATGCAGATGCGCTTTTTAAGTGAACCGGCAATACATGAGCTTGAGAAC
The DNA here is from genome assembly GCA_030015575.1 of Agapanthus africanus. Classification (NCBI taxonomy): domain Eukaryota; kingdom Viridiplantae; phylum Streptophyta; class Magnoliopsida; order Asparagales; family Amaryllidaceae; genus Agapanthus; species Agapanthus africanus. The sequence continues at coordinate 261,158,904 of JASDDO010000024.1, forward strand.
TCCGAAGTTAAGCGTGCTCGGACTAGGAAAATTCTAGGATGGGTGAGCTCCTGGGAAGTGGCCCCTGGTCGGGTTCGGTTCGCTCCGAAGAACAAAACCGTACGGTTTTGGCCAGAGTGGACAATACCGTCTGTGTTGGGGTGGAGTTTGTGGTTTAGGCCAGAGTGGACAAAATGGTATCAGAGCTAGTTTCTCAATAGTAGGTCTGTAGTTCGAGAACGAACCATTGTTCAAAAGTGGGGAGGATGTCGGGCTCCAGTCCTTGCTCGCGGAATAAAGTGCCACACGGAATGGTATCAGAGTCAGTCCCTCAATAGTAGGCCAGTGGTTCAAGAACGAACCATTGTTCAAAAGTGAGGAGGATGTCGGGCTTCAGTCCTTGCTCGTGGAATAAAGTGTCACAATGGAACAAAGTGCCACGCCAAAGGGCGGGGGCCACTTCTTGAATCCGTGGGACCCACCCTAAAACAATAGGGAGTTTTCGGAATACATTTTGAAAGGGCAAAATCTGTACTATAAATGGATTGATACCATTTTTCAATACAGAGACGTCTTTTAAGTGAACCGGCACTACAGGAGTTTGAGAACTCTATGGTTAAGCGTGCTTGGGCTAGGAAAATTCTGGGATGGGTGACCTCCCGGGAAGTGGCTCCTATTCGGGTCTGGTTCGCCCCGAAGGACAAAACCATGCTGTTTCGGCCAGAGCGGACAATACCGTCCGTGTTGGGGGTGAAGCGTGACATAAAATGTTTATTAAGAGTACTTTGAACAATTTTCTTATTGAAACGTCCGCTTCCGCATTGATAACAATATGCCAATCCATAGGTTCTTTGACATTGATACCCATTGAAAGGAAAGACCTAGAAGAGAGTTCTTCACATCATTGGCTTCAATCATGACTTCTATTTCGGTAAGTTTCTTTTCTAACTTTTCATTTTTCTCTGCATTGACTTTTTCGAATGCAGCTTTCACTTTCTTCTCAACTTTTTCAGGAACTTTTGAGTAAAGAACCACATTGCCTCGCCATTTTGTCAAATGTTCTTTAACCTTGTAATTCCTCCACTCTATGGATATTTGCAAAATTTACATCCGACTTTACTCGTTTCTCTCAATTTTTCACCATACCTTCAAAGTTCATCCACGATGCTTTTAGAACTCGTTGTCGCAGCCGGCAGATTACTAGATGTTTCACCCGATGCCATTCTATATAAAATTGGCAACAAATGTATATCAAATACAAATATACAAGTAATGCCTAATTTCGATAACATAATAAAACTCTATTTAACAAAAAAGAAACATAAGCTGAAGTGCTCAACTCACGCATACCTGAAGAAGAAGAAAAAGGGGGTCACGGCCAGCGATTGAGAGGGGACATCAGCGATGAGAGGAGCAGGGGACATCGGCGTTGAGAGGAGGGGAGACGTCGGCGTCGAGAAGAGGAAGGGAAGACGGTGGCGTCAAGGGGGGATGGAGGATGAGGAGTCGAGCCCAGAATCTAGGGCTTTACCCCTTTAGAATTTGAGGAGAGATATTTTAATTGTTAACGGGTCGGGTATAACTATTAAACCAAATCATTTTTATACCATCTCGTTCCGATATTTAGTGATATCGCCCAATATTACACCATCTCATCCGATATGGGTCCCAAACGAGATTTGAATAAAATTTAATGTATTGTATCGTTGGCGCACTGATACCGATATATGGACGATATATAGAACCAAGGTTGTGGTAATCGGCCGATTTAGCGTTTTGAGATGGTTTACGCTCGGATTTAACAGAAATCAGAGGTATAAACCGTTTCTTGTGCTTTTCGTGTTGTTGCAGCGGAGAAAGCGCCGCTAAAGCGGTTAAGAATCGGCCAAATCAGGGCCGAATCGGTCAAGAAAATGCTAAAGCGCAAGCGATTTTCTGTGTTTGCATGCTAATCGTGTCGGATAGCAATTGGAGAAGCAATTGCCAAATACCTGACTCGACCTGTTGTTATATAATGCAGCAGTAAAAGACTTTTGCTGCCCCCAAAACCCTAAATTTTTCTGCCAAATGCCTCCATTGCCTCGTGGCGATTTCAGCGCCCAAGCTCGAACAAAAAAACAAAAAACAGAGGAAAGCTTCGATTTGATCATTCGAAGTTCGATTTGAGGCTTCGTTGAGAAGAACACTTCGTCGAGAAGAACACTTTGTCGAGATACTCATCAATTTCTCATTTTCTCCTTTCTTAATTTTTTTCCCTTCAATTTTGATTTGAGGCAGAAGAGTTCTTTTTTCTCAATTTTGATTTGAGGCTACTTCAGAAGCAAAAGAAAGCAATATTTTTCCTCAATCCATCGGTTTCTTGCTGGTTGCTACTGCAGACTGCATTTGTTATTTTTTCTCAATTTCGATTTGCGGCTGCATTTGTTAACTTTGTTGCTCTTGCATTGGATTGATTTGTTGTTGTTACTGTTGCATTTGTTAATATCATACTCCTGTATTTTTTTTATGCTTTTGGGGTTGTCTATTGCTTGGTTTTATCATGAATTCATGATGCTGCTGCTTTATTTTGTTCAGCAGATTTTTTTCCTGAAACAAAATCAACTGTCAACTGATTTTTTTTCTTGATGCTTCTGGCTGCTGCTGCTGTATTTTTTTATGTAAATTACAAAAGTGAAAAATCAGTTAGCAACTAATAAGAAAGCAATTATATTCAGTCTCAGATTATAATTAGTGACTATTTTGTCTCAATTTCGATTATAAGCCGATTATTTCATGTTTACTTATAACATTGCTTAAATTTAAATCTATTTTTATTATATTTTTGACTTTATGTTACACACACACACACACACACACACACACATTATGTTTTATAGTCAAAAATAGGTTAACCGCTTTTTCCACTTAATCCATGCTTAATCCCGCTAAAGCTAAATCGGTACCTCACCGCTCCACCCCGCTTTCCGCTTTTCACAACCTTTTCTAGAACCATGAATTTATGATAAATCTTAAACTATCATCTATTATAGATGCATATAAAAAATATTGTGTTTAGTTTTTTATTTTTTGGATTATAACCCATTACCCAATATCCAAGTAACCTAATCTATTAAAAAAATAAAATACACAATTAATTTTAATTTAATAATAAACCAATATGATTCATGTCGATCGATATTGGGCCGATACGTATAATCCGATATATCGGCCGATACTGGGCTCAAATGAGAATTACCGATAATGAAACATAGCAATATGGTGACTTACGGATGATGGGATATCGACCGATACATTGGTCGATATTACCGATATTTGATTCAATGCCCGATATTATTCGTAACCCGATGAGCGATATCCAATATATCGGCCGATATTTGCAATATCCGCCGATATTTGATCCAAACGCTATTGCCGATAACGATATGAATAAAATATAGTAGCTTGCCGATAATGAGATATCGGCCGATATCTCGGCCGACATTGTCAATATTTGTTCCACTGCTTAGGTTCAAATCTCCTGTCCAAAGTCTTCTTAAAAAAAATTAATATCTGAGGCTCTAATATTGCTTTATGGTGGATTATTTGTACAACAGACATCTATGTATCACTCAAGCCTACAATTTGATTTATAGTGATTATTCTCCTCATCTGGCATAAAACTCACTTCTCCATTTGGGCATTTAAATTATTGAATTTGAATAAAGACATATACATCAAAAGATAACTGTGCACAATTTAATTGGGAACAAAATAGATTGGGGTTCATATTAATAATTGAGGAATATATTTTTGTAGTTGGTATTAAGCGAGATATACAAAAAAAAGTTTAACTTAGAATTGATATCATTCTTTGCATGCTTGTGGATGATTGTGCTTGCTGCTAAATGCTACTAAGATAATAGTTGCATTAATATTTCTTTCCTTGGGGAACCAAAGACTTGTGTTGGTGGCAGTTTTCCGAAAAATCAAATTGCCAGCATTGTGTGAACAGAGTTTATAGTGGCTATGCAACTGCTCTCTTTTTTTTTTGTTCTGTTACGTGGGCTCTAAATGTTTTATCAAATTGAAATTAGCATAGAAATTGCTTTTAGTTGCAAAATAGATGGAAAGGTAGTTCAAGGATTAACTGTGTGCTTTTACAGAATTAAATGTACTACCAATAATTGAAAAACGAAATTAAACTAATACATACATTGGGTTAATTACTAAATTGAGATTGTCTGTAGAATTTAATTAAACTGATACATACATTGGGTTAATTACTAAATTGAGATTGTCTGTAGGGTTTCATTTTTGTCGCAGCCTTGCTTCTACATATATTGAGCAAGTATCCTCATGGTATTTCCTAACTGTTAAAATGGCTTATTGCGCAGCTTGCCGAGTTGATAAAGCAAGGTTCTGTGCAGCCAGGGGGTGTAAGCAAGGCCCTTTGTCAAGATCTTAGCAAGCATTGCAGCGCAACAAGGTACTCCAAACACTGACATAAATGTTTCCATAGATCTCCAATTCCCTGGTAGAATGTTCATGCATGTGTCTTCAAGAAAAACTCTGAAGGCCGTTAATTGAAGTATATCATCGCCTGTTTCCAACTTACATTACATGAAAAATGAAAATTCTAGGATGACAACTTTCTGGCCCTGGTGTATTTGTTGGCATACTATCCTAACCCACTGCAGAGCCAACTAAACCCTAATGTGAATCAAATGGTTAGCAGTATGTTCATATATATCATATGTTAATACATATCATCAGATGCATATAATATCTAATTTTCTTTTTCATGACATACATAGAGGTGTGGTTATCTGTTTATATCTCCTTTTCTTTCGACCAGAGATGGAAGAGTCAGTACGACATGAAAATTGTGAGAGGAAGATCACAAGTACAAAGCATACAACCACAGGAGAGATCAACCCAATATTTATTTAGGATTTGACATGTGCCCAATCCTTATGAACTCACCAAGAAAAGGGGAAAAGAAAAGAAAAGAAAAGAAGAAAAGGAAAATCGTATATTTAGGATATATCATATATGTCATATCGGGTGCCCTATACAAATGATGATTTTAACCTTTTCAATCTTTAAAAGGCTGCTTAGCTTGCTGCAAAGAAAAATAAGGCATCCATCAACATTTGCTAAAGAATATGACTTCCTAACCCACAGTTTGAAATTGTGTTCAATTAGGCAATGATGACCAAGCAAATTAATTTTCTTTTTTTAACTGGATCTACTTTGCATTTCTACAAGTCTATATACCATTTCATTTACCATGCAGATATGAAATATGGTTTATACATTTTTTTTTTGGGTGAACAAATGTTGCATGCAACCCTATTTCCTACCAACCAAACATGGTTTAGTTTGTTTTGCTTCGCCATTGCATGATTAGATAATGTACTTTGGTCCACTAAAATAACTGTCTTAATTTAACCAATCTATGATTAGATAATGTACTTTGGTCCACTAAAATAACTGTCTTAATTTAACCAATCTTCTTCTTTTTTGTTGCATTGTATGCAGAGCTTCTTCAGATACGGATGACAAAGAGTTGTGAGAAGCAACCAATCATTCACATAGATTCTTTTTCGGCGCCATTATACCAAAAAGACCAACCAATCATTCAAGGTCCATTGAATTTTGTACTCTATATTTAGTGCAAATTGCAGAGTCCTGATTAGACAAATATATTATGGACCCTGTGGGTTATTTAAAAAACATCATACATGAAGAACACAAAAGTCTTGGGCATGAACCAATGCAATGTTCTCACACTAATATATTAAGGAAACTTGGATCTTGGAGATAAATCTTGTATCTGCTTTTCCCCCCGCTCGTTATCATGTGCTTGCATGTGATTAAGATATCTAGAATAGCATGTGAATGAAAATAGCATATCCTTACAGTACAGAGAACGGTTATAGCACACACCCATTCCTTTGTTCCAAAGGCCATTGATATTTGATACTACTTGTGGTCCTTTTCTCTGTAGTGATTTATTGTATTACCTTGTTGGAAGATAATGCCTTGCAATCTATTTGGAGTTTAATGGGGCGTGAATGTTCACAGCCAGTTAGTCGTGAACAACACAGTACAACCCCTGGGCCCCCTAGTTTAAGTTGCAAGGACCCAGACGGGGGATTGTGTTTGTCATTCTTGGCCAAGTGGCCGTGAACGACCACAAACCCATTTCCCCCATCTATTTTATAACCTTGGTGTGGAAATGGAGTGAATCCTTGTACCAATCACTGCACAGATTGTAACTAGAATAAAATGTTTACATATATAACCATTTTATTTTTAACTTTCTTACCTCTCCACTTGCATTATAGACGTGGCAGCTTGTTTTGAAGCTAGTGAGACTCGGGGGGGGGGGGGGGGGGGGGAATAAAAGAATAATGTATATTGCTGCTTTGGTGAACTCTTGGGGTTTCTTTTTGCCTTCTAATAGAACATAAGGTTTTGGTTTTCTCTTGAAGTGTAAAAGAATTTGGATATGTCAGCAGTTTCCTTGGGATAATTTTACATGGCTCTCCGATAATTTGCATCATATAGCACTTCCAACCCTTCAATCGACATATTTAGCACAATCACCCTCTCTGCTAAGGGACCAAAACCTTATAAAACCTCAAATTCTAGCCCGAAAAAGTACAATATAATTTCTTGAGTTAATTTACACAAGTTTTTTATATGAAGAAAGTAGAGAGAACTCAACCTCAATTAGTTATCATAATAAAGGAACTAGTTGTCCTATGTTTATATCTAAAATAATGAATGATAGATTTCCTTCAACCAGCACCGATTCCTTCATTATAGGTACATGATTAGCTTTAAATGCTGAACATGTAGCTTTCCTTGCCCCATTATGAGCAATCAAGAAAAAGGGGGGCGCCTGAGAATTTTTTCCCCAGGCCATGTTGTTTGTAGAATGGCCCCTCAACGTCTCAAAGGATCACCCTGAAAGAAATATCTTTCTTCTCTTGGAAGAGAAGTAACGAGCCCAGTTGGGACAAATACATAAGGTGTTAGGCCTTTATTTGTGTCTCAGAGTTGAATCGTTGATGTGATCAATTTATAAAGATAGACTAAATGATTAATGATACAATTCCATTGATTTAGAACTTTTTAATCCTATAAAAATAGCTATCTAGGATAAAAACAGTATTAATTTTATTGATATAATAGGAAATATCATCTTGCCAGCTAGCCTTGACGAGTCTACTGAAACTTAACCAATACTGGTATTGCTTCAATCGCTATGTTGAAAATAATTTTCACAGCAAATTCATTGCCCATTCTTTTCTTCTAGAGTTATTTCCAAGGCGAATTTTTGAGGGTGCAATTGGTGTTTGGAAGAAATTTGACATCAAGTTGTTTATAAAATTATGTTAACTTATTTATGAAGTTTGTGCTCCATAATCTAGTTGTAATAACCAAATGGACCAAGTTGGAGATGAGATGTACACCATGAGCGAAAAAGCTAGCCGAAAGTTGCATCAAAACATATTGCCATAAAGGTTGCACTTGCATTTTGCAATTGTCTTTTTAGTTTGTTTCACTCTCTGCATTGAGAGATCTCACATCACTCTCCTCTCTTTCAATCCTACAGTGAATCTCAACTTGATAGTGATGCATCAGTGGTAGCTGATTCACTTGGTACTTGATATCCCAAAGAAATGCCATTGATGTAATATGTTGATGTGGGGGAGTTTAAAGAGTGTTTTTCTTATTATCAAAAGAAAAGTGAAGTCATAGAAATATATAAAGCTGTTAATTGCAGAATAATATCCCTAAGAAAGTGTTGTTAAGTCCCTTACGAATCGCTTCTCCCAGCTGTAAAATCATTTTCGTTGACTCTTTCCGCAGTAATTCCATTGTCGTTTACTCTTTCCTCTCTCATTATTAGACCCTATTTTTGCAGCTCTAAATTATCATCTCATACTCTAAGGAGAGACGGAGACATGTGAAAAAGATTTATTGGACCACATTACCCATTATACAAATGATATATACAATGAACCCCACTCTCAACTTGAATTACAACATGCTTTGCTTTGATAATAGGTGCAACTTGCAACAACAAGGAGAAATATGGGTTGGTTTAGATCTGTTGATGGTATTAAAACATTGCAAACAATTATTTGGAGATCCAGCATCACATGACAAATATCTTGACCCGAAGACTTATGAAGAAGATGATATGATAAATTAGAAGCGGTGGTGCATGCATCTGTCAGAATTAATAGTTCAGGGTCTCTTTGATATTATTAACAGTGGAGAGTCCACTCCTATTAATCTCACCGTGTATTGGATGAGATACAAAGTTGATCACACCATCAACTCAACAATAGAGTATGGGATTAGTAGAGAGCCTACTCTCCACTATTATTAACCAGTGTTTTAATAAATTAGATATTTTAGGAACCAACTTAGTTAATTTAGACAGGGTTTAAAGAGGGGGTTAATGGGAAGAGAGAGAAAAATTGCATCAACTAAATTTGGTAGTATGAAATTTGATTTTATTGTTTTGATTTTTTTTATTTTTTTTTCTCTTGTGAGTAAGCAACACCAAATTGATTTCAAAATTAGAGACCCTTTTTGTTTTGCTCCATAATAGTAGAGATGGTAGAGAGACCCCAGACAGGAGGGCAAAATTGTAATTAGAAAAAATGCTAACGATGGTTTAAACGAAGGTATCAAAGTGCACATTTAGACAACTTGGAGATATTTTAATACAGCAAAAAGTTCAATTACAAATAGAGTTGGAAGGAAGTAAATGATTTATACAGCCAATTTTAAGTTAGGACCACAAAAAATTAAATTAGGAAGAAAGAACTCATACGACAAATATCTCTATTATTATGGTCCAAACTCTTGGGTTGTAATTAGGCTTTTATGTTATTCTTTTGAAACGAAAAACTCAAAAAAGGAACAAAAATCCTTGAAGCAAAGTAGAGATACTGGGCTATCCACCTCAGACTTAAATAAACTAGTATTTTGCGATACACGTGTGTATATTTTGAAAAACATATATACTGAAGTCATGCGGAATTTTTTTTAATCCTTAACATTACTTGAAAATTTCTAAAGATGTCTATAGTTTTTCTAAATTTAAATTAAATGAATACAGTTTGTTAGTGGTAATATTAGAATTAAGAAATTTATGAGTTATACAAACTAATTAAGATAGAAGGGCTTATATATAAATTTGCAAGGCATGTTTTTTTGTTTTGTTTTTTGAGTTTTGGAGCATGAGAGAGTATGTATAATGAATGATGCATGAAGATAATAAATTCGGTGATTGTCGTCGGACTCTATTACGGATTTCTGACCACATTCTCCATTAGAGAGAAAGAGGGTTATTGTCATTTCACTTTCTTATTATTGTCTTTTGTGGTGGATGAGGTGGACATATCCAATTTCTCAATTTTGGATATTAGAATTTTATCATTTTTTCTATTCTAGTTATAATAGTAACGATCAATAAATAAATAACTCTACACCTAGTACCAGTGTCCCCATCAGCAGAATTCATATGGATTGCTCTTTTACACATAATCTAGACCTCAAAATGTAAGAAACAAACCATAGCTAGCAAATACAAACATTGCATGCATTCTTCGGATTCTCAGCATTATCAAATCCGATTATTTATACGTTTATAAAGCATCTAAAGCATCGGGCATTGGTTTCCATATGATGAAATGTTAGATTTGATCATGTGCATCTTAAATATTGATTTTTATCAGCGGCAGAGGATCCTTATTGGCATTAGCCATTGCCATCCAAAACGCCTTTAAGAAGATTCAACCCTTCGGCCGAAATACTCCTCCGAAACCCCGACCTAGCAATCTCAACACTCACTGGAGGAGGCTCATCTGAGAAACAAACCACCACCACCGTCAAATTATCACAGCTATTCCTCCTCATCGCCTCTCGAACCAATGCCCTCGAGCAAAGCTCGGGATCATTATGAGCGATAAGCTCCTTTCGAGCCATCGATACCGCACATTGGCTACTCATCACATCCCACAGCCCGTCGCAACCCAGTATCAAGAACTCGTCTTCATCTGTCAGGACTATTTCTTTGAGCTCAGGCTCGGCGCTCAGGGGGCAAGATGAGTCCTTGGCGCCTTTCATGTGCCAATCACCGATGGCACGAGAGACGGATAGTTGGCCATTGAGATAGCCGTCGTAGACTACTCCACCGAGTTTTTCGATACGTAGTCTTTCGAGGGTGCAGTCTGGCTTGTGGTCTCTTGAGAGATCGATCGCTCGCCCTCGTTTGCCTAGGACGGCTCTACAGTCTCCTGCATTGGCGATGTGCATCGTCCTGAAATTGAATAGCTTAGGGTTAAGACCAGTTGATTACTTTTAACCATTCACCCCCTTTATGAGCACCCCACAACCCTAAATTTAATTAGATTAAATATTATAGTAGAGATTTTTTTTTACTAATTACCTATAAATTTTATTTTTATACATATTCTAATAAAGACAGTAAGCTGAAAGTAGGGACCTTCCAAGAATGATTGCCGTCAATGCGGTGGTGCCCGACCAACAATCAAGAGCACAGGAATCGGCGAATGCGTGATCGGTTCTCACAAACGCGCTCCTCAACGCCGCCTCGATCAAATTTGGAAAACACTCGTCCTCGACTATGTTCTTGAGTATATTCTTCCTCACAAAACTCGCCGCCTGGGTGCCCCCATGGCCATCAAACACCTGCACCATATACCAAATCAATTCGCATCCCGCATTTTCTAACAGCAATAAAAGGATTGCGGTTCCGAGTTTCTCTCACCCCATAGAAAGCACCTTGAGATGGAAAATCCGAAGGCAAAGAAGCGAGACAAGGGAAAAGATGGTCAATGCAGATATGCTCATCTTCCATGTTCTGCTTCGGCCCGATCTCCGCGCAGCTGCCCGATCGAAAGACGGGCACGAACTCGGACTGCCCGGTTTCCAATTCCTGGCATGAATTTTCAGACATAATCATAAAAACCCAATTGCTGAAAGCTTTAATAGTGCAGTAGAAAAGATGCCAACATATGTACTTGCTCAGTTGAGGCCCCAAGCTTTGCGGTGCTTAGGCAATGCCTCATCTTTGAAACGTGCCTTGGGGGTTTGCTCGGCTTGGAGTGATTTGGGCGTTCAGATGAATCGAGATGATCATATAATGGAGACCCCATCTTCATCGAACACAAAGTAAACACTAGAGTTGTTCAAATAGTTGATGCAGGGATCGGTTGGCGATTGCAGAGCAGAATCTCGCTATACAAAACGCAATCGGAATCCAATTGGAATTAGAAAAACTTCGGTAATTAACCCAACAATGAGAAAATGGCAATAAAGAACAATAGCTAGGTGAATAAAAACAGGGGAGAGGAGAGGAGAGGAGAGAGGAGGGGAAAACAAAGGGAAGTAGGCAACACCTTTGAAGAGAGGGAGAAGAGGAGAGGGGAACAACTGTTATTATTTAATGAACTTTTGGTGACCGGTGATCACAGGTTGTCCGGTCAACTCTATAGGCGGTCGTTCGGTGGTTAAGCCATCGGATTTTTTGTTCGGGGCTTGGAACCTCTGCTATCCCTCTGTTATTATTTTTCTTGCTCTGTTTGGATCTCAGCCACACTTCAAAATCAGAAGGAAAAAAATCTGATCATGGGGCCCATCTGTTTTATCCATTTTTCAGCCGTTGGATTCAACAGTTACAGAAAAATATGACCCTGAGAAAGGTAGAGTTCATTTTTTAATTTCAATTTTTAAATAAATTTTGGATTCAATCCTTTGAAAATTGAATCTCCAAGCTTTCACTTTGAAGAGGAAAAATATACCCCCATGAGCCATGCCAAGTTGGTAAATTAGACCTCAAAATAAATTGAATCTCCAAGCTCCTCCTTTCCCAACTGAACTGACCTCTCGGTTTGGAGATGAAAGTTTTATTGTGTGAGCTATCGCTCAATTGGTGTGTTTGTTTGTATTTGGTGCGTTAAGATATGTGAATTAAAATAGTCCAACATCGAAAAAACTGTTACAGGTACATGGGTATAAAATATACAATGGATAAAAATCTCAACAAGCCTTGAGTTTTATTGATGGAACCGCTTCTAAGGGAAAATGACCACGATTTAATGTTGTGTGCTTGTATCCATGGGTGTGTTGTTTTTGCATGAGCTAGACTTACCGGCAGTTCCCAAGAAAACAAAAAACAACTTTGCACACACTATTTATTTATATAGAAGAATTGGAATTCGTTTTAACTTGATTATTTAAACCTGTGTATAGTTTAATTTGATAATCATAATTAGGAAATGGGAGCTGATCCTATGAGTTTCGTTAACATTTCTTATTTTGAGGTCTAATTTTCAAACACCTAATTTCCATGTTTATCACCGATCCACTCTAGCCACCGTGATCTACATATGTTAAATAGGCTATATATATATCTATATCTATATATATATATATCAAATTTTATGAGATTTGGAGAGGTTTAGCACATCCATCAAGTGATCTTGTTTTTCATGCATTGTAAAACCGTCGGTATTTTAGTCTATTTGACATTTCCCGTTGGATGAAAGGAAGCAAGATAAACATTTTTAAAAAAAAACTCAAACATCGGAGAGCGTACCGCTATTAATTTTGGCTGGGAGAAAATTTCTTCTTTAGGGTAGCGCGTGCAGGCTTCAATCGGTAATATGTAACTATCTTTGATATTATTCGCGAACACCATTCACCTTGCGTATTCTGATGAATTTTACCGCCAGTCTTTAAACTACCTTCTCTTTTGATTCTTTCTGTATCCAAAGGGCCTTTGTTTCCATTTTTGTTTTGAGTGGATTTTTTGTGTGAAAAGGCCTGTAAACCTCATCCATGCACACGCACACAGCATATACAAGCACACAGCATACATGCACCCATGCAGCTTGGAGACCCATGAATTTTCCCAGAAAACATTAAATTGTTGCCACTTCTTCTCTCTCCATCCCAGAACCAATTACTCATTGGTGTTCTTAGTGGATTTGAATGTGAATCATGATGCTAGATACAATATGAGCTTGCAGAAGAGTGTGATTTGAATTTCTGCATTGAATGGGATAGAATTTTTTTTAAATAGCATACAGAAAAGGACTTCGCACATATTTTTATTTACTATTTTAATGCCAAAGAAAGAGAAAGAGGATAAGGATTTGATAAAAAAAAAAATCATAGCTTCAATTTGCTACCAACTAAGCAATGATGATGTGTTAGATTATTATAATTTTACTTCAAAGTAAAATTAAGATTTGAAAACAAAAGGAAAAATAATGGGGATTTTAAGATATGCTATTGGTTTGTATAAATGTCTAACAACCACTGCACATAAAAAAAAATCCAAACAAAACAATTTATATAACATTGGAATAAATAATTTCATAAACTAATACATGAAGATAAATGAAAGAAAAATAAAAAGTGGAACTGATTTAACTAGGAAACCTAATTAAAAAATAACTTTCATCTTCTGAATCTTATGACTTTTCATGTACAATTTTTGAAGTAAACGGAAATAAATTTACTTCTTTTATTTGTTAATAGTTTTTGAGATTCAAGTTTTGGGTCAACTCAAATTTCAAATAAATTATTTAGGATTGTTTAATTTTGCCATTTTTTATATGAGCTGCATGACACGTGAAATAGATCATTGTGATGTGATAAGAAAGAAAATATGTGAGTTCTCTGATATATATATGATGCATGTAGTTTTGGTTGTGCCTTGCGCTTACGTACACAATATTGTTTAGGTATTTTTCTTGATTCTAGTATTGCAGTAGTGTCTTTAAATTATGGGTAATAAGTTTGTGCCTCAAAATTTATTTTAATGCAGCTGGATATGACAGCAGGAAACTGAAACCAGGATTGCACAATGATTAGTTGTGAAAACTTGTTTTGCTCGTTTCTTAGTGTTTGAATACAAGAAATTCAAAGAAAACTTCATGTGTCCGCAAATTTTTTCGAATTTTTCTTTATTTAGTTTTTAGTTTCAATATTCAAGCAAGGCCCTTAAGATCGCCTTCCTTTTTTGCGGAAGCATGCATTTTGAGTCATGGCCATGCAATATTAATACCCAGGCCAGGCTCCGAGAGTATTTCTTAATTTGGAACCTTGTCATTTTCCCGAAACATGCATGGGTGCATTACATTGTTGGGATTAGATTTCCTTGTGCAAGTCTCATGATCAATACAGGCTTCGTGCTGTTTTTTCTATGAGAATAAGTACTGGTTTAAAATCACCAGTTTCCTGGAAGATGAGGACATTTTCTTAAATGTTTTATTTTCTTTTCTATATATATATATATATATATATATATATATATATAGGTGATTCTTTCTTCTCCATCAACTTTCTGTTTCTTTTTTTCTTATATGCCCGTATTTTTCTACTAAATTAAAGATGAATCAATTAGATGTGCCAAGTTTATGATTTCTAATGAACTTAACCTTTTGAGGCATATCATTATATTCTGACCTGCCAAATTTGTATAATATTGTTTAAAGACATTTAATTAATTGGTTATTTGTTTTCTTTTTTCCTCTTCCAACATTTTAGTACCCGTAGCTACTAAAAAACCCTATAATCATCCTCTCTTAATTATGTTGTTGAGAATTACTTTTGCTGGGTACTTCTCTTTTAAAATAACATACAACATTTAGTTGGTTTATTTCTCTTTAAAAAATATCTTCGGTAGTGTTTTCATTCTGGCCTCGAGTTCATGGTTATGTTTGTTGCAGCATAAGTGTTGCTCTATCCTGATGACATAAGTTGTAATATTCAGAGACCTTTGATAGTTTGATGACAAATAGATCAGTGCTGCTATGATCAGGGATTATCCTGCGTTTATGGTTACGTTGACTGTCGACTCTGTATCTGTTGGTGGTAATGTGTTATTAAGATATCACTGCTCCGTGAGTGTGTGATCCATTTTTTGTGATCATATGATTAATGCGAATTTAGCTCTTATCGAATTATTCAAGTGTTCAATTTTTTAATATTTTTGGTAGTATTGCGTTCTTGTTCTTGTTCTATACCATTAATTGTTTGAGATTGGATTAATGTAAATTTATCAGTTCTCCAATTTTTCCAAGTACTTGATTTTTGAATATTTATGCTACTGCTTTTCTTTATGCAGGTGTGATGCAAGGCTGAACCCGAGGGCTGTAAACTGCCGTAAGAAGAAATGCGGTCACAGCAACCAGTCGAGGCCTACGTACGTGGCACCAATGTGGAATAAAGAAAGAAATGTAGATGTAACGTGTACCAAAACTCTTTTAATGCCAGCTAGAGTTCAGTATTGGGAGCACCAATTTGGCTAAACAAAATGGCCATATCCATTCCTTGGATCATAGTAGGCATTGCTGTATCATAAGGGCATTCCTTTGAGAATCCTCTCTTCCCTGATTTCTTCACTTTTCTGATGCAGTTTTTGAACTTCTAATGGCATTTCACATTCATCATCCCTAAAACAATTCACGGCGATGAGAAGATGTCAGGATCCACCCATCCCAGTGGATGATAGCAGTAAATATAATGGAAATGTCATAAATTTGCTATGGTTTCATAACACTTTCTGTACAAATTATTATGGATACACGGGAGAGAGTAGAAACATGGTCTATCTTAATGATAATGAACTGAAGCTGACAAAAATTAAGTGGAGTGGCTCCAAATCAAAATTTCTGTGTGTAATTTGCTCAATCATAAAACTAGTTGATTTCTATTACTCCGTATCATCAGTAGTATCGGTATCAGAACCGGGACAGCCAATTTGCGATCGGAGACGGACGAGATTTCAAACCATGATCGGAATCCAACATGGTGCGCACTCCCTATGGGATATCTCAGTACTCCTCTATATCGAGGAAGACTTAAAACATGCCATTTCTCCTATATAGTTGATAAAGCTAAATTCAGACCTCAAACCTGGATGTTTAGGTTGTCAATCAAAGTAGCATTGATTCGGATATGAACATGACACAATATTAATAGGTGATGGTTTCACAACTTTCCAAATGATTGGAACGCGATTTTTGGGATACGCTAATCTTTTATTTTAAAATATGTATACATATAATAAAAAGATACTACCTACAAATTTAAACTAAGAAAATGAATAATTTACTAGTGTTAATATATAAATTGTTGGTATCATAAGTAATCGATACATCTCGAATACATCTAAAATACAATATAAATTTTATGATATGCCAAAATAGATCGACAAGTATCCTCGATGAATTTGAAAGATATAGATGTCTTCTTGACAACAAAACAATGTAACATAGGTCATAAGTCAGCGTGGTAAGCTTATTCTATCAAAGAGTATCTTCAATTCTTTTTCTACTCACATATTTGCTTCTTGTGTTATCCCCTAGAGAATTATATACCAAATTGAAGTCTCTTAGCCAATATTCTATGGAATGAGTGTACAGATTTAAAAAGTCCCAGGCATCATAGGATCTCTTGGTCCAAATTGTAGGTCGATTATAGAAGATGGGTTAGGCGTTCACTTAAAAATAACATTGCAGATTTTGTCTGCCTTTAAATGCATTTTTCATACTATTCATTCCCAGAAAAGTTACAAATAACAGAAAGAAGGAAAAAAAACCAAAAAGACAGAAAAAAAGACGAGAAAATACGACCCACAACATGAAGAAAACATCAGGAATCAGAGGCTTGGAAATCCAGTGGATAGGGCCCACCCAGAAGAGGAAGGCAGCCATACGAATTTCTTTATGAAGGTCAAGCTCTCCCCCAGTTGAAAAGCGAAGACAGTTTCTAACCTTCCACCATACCCACATAGCAGTAGTGTAAGCTGCGCGGACCCAGTAATTTCCTTAAAAAGCATTTAGGTTCTCTTTTTCCAATCTAAATTATTTGTGTGTGGTGCACCGACTTCACCAAGAACTGGTTCTATCCTATGAAAATATATTTATCCTCTATTAGAAAGTATCACTTAATGTTCAGTTTTTATAACTGGATATGAAAATCTCAGGCTATCATTTCAATATGTCATGTTGACTTGATTTTACCAGACCATTTCATCAAATCTCCTACATGTACTATTAGAGATTTTCTGTAGGTATCTAGACTATGCGGCTTTCATTAACTCAAAAAATTACTCTCTGAAGACCAGATCAGCTCTATATGTTCCAAGCATTATAGAATATCACACACTCCAGATGCATTTACATGATAGTGATACCCACCTTCTAAAGGAATCATCTTCATATCATCTGCTTGGAACTTATTATAAACCCTTGTACATCATCACTTCGACACAAATGGTCGTGGCATAAAGAAATTCATACAAAATTTACCATCTTATCTTCTAAACTACTCTATCAATTTTTCCCTTGTAGAGGCTAATAGCCAAAAGTATTATCTTAAGTATTATCTTAACAAGCATGTATCTTGCAAATACCAACTTGTGAAACAATGGAGCATATTTTTCTTCAAACTCAGTTGGCAAATGAGGTTTTGTAGTTCTTTTTTAATGTGTTCAATTTTAGAGGAATCAAAAGTTCAAAAACCTTTGTAGCATTAGCATTATCAACTTATTGGAATTCTAAAATAATTCTTGTAGCATCATAATATATCTTATTTCTTATATGGATACACGGAACTCTTTTGGTTCATTTGGTTACAAAGATATCATTCTGATACTAAAACTCCTTGCTTGTAGTGGTTTCGACCTCTGTCACCGTCATCAAAATGGAGCATGTAGCTTAACAGATCATAAGCGAAACAGCACAGTGGTGACTGTGTTGTTCAATACGGCTCTATGGTTTTGGATCCATATCATACATGGTGAGCTTTCGAGACTGGTACAAAGACTTACGGGGGACATTAGAATTGAAACAAGAAAAGAAAGAGGTGGAAAGGTTTTAAGGTTTCAGTTTGACTCTCTAAGGGTTCGAAAAATAAATTCAGATTTGGAGCACCTATATAAAAGCGACCCATTTTGCTATAACAGCGACCCATTCTGCTATAAAAAGGATGGAAATTGGGGGTGGGGGTGGGGTGGGGGGAAGACGAATATATATGAAAATGAAATACTTAGTTATCAACAGTGTTGTAAAAAGAGGTAAAAGTGGTTGATCAATTCTACTGTATCTAATACCTGGAAAAAGATGTATCGTTACAATCCTGTTGTCAGATCTTTATCGAAGTGGTTGATTGGCAATGGAAATATTGATTTCTGGACAGACTTACGGCATGGGGACATTCCACTGGCAGAATTTACTACAAAGCAGACTACGGCTCTCCCTATTAAAAATATACTTGCTGAAAGAGGTTGGAACTTTGCAGATATTCAAAATGATATTCGAAAGAGCATCCTAGCCGATATCCAGAGCAACAATTATTGTATCAAAAATGTTCCTGATAAAAGAATCTGGAAACTTACAATTAATGGTGATTTTTCTTTTCACTCAGCATGGGAGTATATCAGAAATTCAAAGCAGTTGGAAAGAAATGCAAAATTCCTTATGCATAAGCAAATTCCTAAAAGAATCATGATCTTTAGCTGGAATTTTTTTAGAAATGCCCTACCCCTTGACTTTGATTAGGAAATTAGGGTATAATGTTCCTAGCATGTGCACATGCTGCATCATCAGCCATCAACAAGAAGATAAAGAACATCTATTTATCAAGAGTGAACTAGCTAGACATTTATGGAACTCTATACATACCATTTTTAAAACTGGGAGGAAAGCTGAAGAATTTGAAGATGATGAGGACATTTTTAATTTCCGGTACAATAGGCCTCACATATTGCCAAATGGATGCCACATATTATTAATTGAAATATTTGGAAAGTGAGATGCAAATATAGATTTCAAAATGAACAAACTACTGCCAATTTAGTCTGGCACCAAGTGATTGCAGACATTAAAAATATGGTGTTGGTGACTAATCTCAGACTCAATAATAATCATGATCCTCAAATTCTGTTGGGATTAAGGATTCTTGAGATGATACAAATGCAGAAAACTCAGCAAAGTATTATTCTAACTGCTTAGGGGAGGCCAATACAAAACAAGTACAAAATGAATTCTGATGGTGCCAAGAATCTAAATACTCATTTAACTATAGGTGGTGTTGTTCCAAGAAATGAAAAAGGTAAATATTCTTCTATGGTAAAAGTGATATCATAGAGGCAGAATGCAAAGCTATTCTCGATAGGATGCTATAATGTAAACTCACGAAGATTGAAGGGGTAGAGGTTGAATCTGACTCTAGTGTCATAATTGATTACTTTAATGCAAAAATAAGCCAAAATAGACCTTATATTATACAGTTCATGCTATTCTCTCCATTGGTAAAGATATTGATGCCACTTTTAAGCACACTATCAGGGAAAACAATGCTATAGAAAATTACTTGGCAGCTCAAGCACAACGGGAAAGTACTAGCAGCAGTTATAGAATTCAAATGCTTCCAGATAAAATTAAAATTTTGGTAAGGTTGGATTTAACAGACCTGTCGAGGATCAGAATGAGAAATTTGATTCCCAACAGTTAGTTTGCATATCAGTTGGATAATTGCTCCAAACATTGAACCTTTAGGCCCTTTGGTTGATCGATTCATGCGAATTTGGCTTATGTTTGCTCAAAGAACCCAACTTTTTGACACCTCGGAAGAATATTAGCTCAAGAGTTAAGGCTGTGAGAGATTAAAAAGAAATTAATTTTTTTGGTAAGATGGCTTTACAAAATCTGCTGAGTTTTCACCCTTAGAATCTATTTCTAGTGGTTTGCTTGCAGATCTGGTAGAAATCGAAGAGGAAAAATCCTTTTTTTTATAAAGCTTGCAGCTTGAAGATGCAAGTATCATTTTACTCTCTTTTCTGAGCTAAAAGGGGATCTGAGAGGTTTGACTTGTGATTGCTAAAGGTTTTTCTTCGTTGAGGCTCTTCAGATGATCAAGAAATGGAAAGGTGAAAATAATGGTTTTTGATGGATGAGAGACCTTGTGGGGTTTTTCTTTTCCTTTTCTGTGATTGAAGGAAGATAATGAGAGTAGGTTTGCCTCTTGTCTCTTTGTTAGATATTTTCTTTTCCTTTTCTGTGGTTGTTTTGGTATTTTGTTCTTCGGTTGTATTCTCAGATACGATTGGAGTACTACTCCACATCGAAAGTTTCAGCTAAAAAAAAGGTCGACTAAGCATTTTGAGCACAATAACGACCTAGATTTCGATGAAAACGATGGGTAAAATTGGTCGGGGTGATTTCTCGTTGTTGAGGTGTGGAAAGTGGTGCTAAAGCGGCCTTGAGCAGTCAAAGCAGCCTTGAAGCGGGTCGATTTTTAACTTATTTTGCAACCAAAATCATTCCAAATGAGTTTTATTTTATAACTTAAACACGGCTAGCCTGATCCGAACCGAAACCTGACCATATAAGATTTTTTTTACTGCAGAAACCCTAGATTTTACACCCGTGCCTCAATTTTTTATTGTTTGAGCTTCCAAACTTAGCGACTTGGCCTCCATGTCGACATCTTACAACTTCGATTTGGTCAAGTAGAGCTTCGATGGAGCTCCATTCTTAAGGTAATCTCGAGTCCCGGCTTCGAAAACCATTAGCTTTTTGCTTTTTCGCATATATATTATAATTTTATATATTAAAAAAATGGATTAGGAATTTTTCCTCTAAAGCCCACTAAATCTAAACCCCCACCACACCGCTTTGTTTTGATTTCCATAACCTCAGTTAAAAGGATAAGTTCAATGAAATATGAATTTTCATTTTATAAAACGTTGGAAACAGGATTTGGCTAAATTATACAAGGTGTGGTTAAATATTGTTCTACAACAGGCTTAGAAATCAATTTCCGCAGGATTTATTATACCATTGTATGTTAGATAGGGCCAGATTGAGAATATTTATTTCTTATACCATTATATTGGAACATACAAACACAAAGCATTCGAAGAGGATGTCACCATTGAATATTATAAGATGTGTCGAGTCTATGGAGATCAATCGCTTAGGAGTCTTAATTGTCTTATGGAAATAGTCTAGGTTGGAATAAAACTAGCATAGCTAAAATGAGAATGTTGAGATAGATGATTGAAAATAAAACAGCCGGGGGATTCAAAAATTGGTAGAACATTGGAATTATGATGAGGAAGTTCAAGGAATACATCCGACGCTGGTGTTGAAAAATACATATATGATATCCATTCGGTCAACAAATGCATGATGCATCAAATTATGTGGAATTACGTAACCCAAAGATTTTTTCTGAGAGGGAGAACATAAAGGAAAGAACTGGGCCTTTGTCAATTGGATATTGAGTTTATGTATCGACTTTCGATATTAGATAGGTTATACGCATCGTATACACATGGTTGAATAAATGATCATTCCTCCATATAATTCACATAAGATTACTTCAAATTAGATGTCCGGTCATCTCATTCCCGGAAATACTCGTTGCTTCCACTAGTAAACCGAGCCACTAGAGCTATTTAATCAGTAGCATGGATTGCTCCTTAGTCTAACAATGAGTTAAGAAACCACTATAAATAATGAATAAGCTAATAGGTCATACACCAACAATGTAAGCAAAGCTCAAATATATATGGAGAAATTTTCTCCAAATGTGTTGGTTGGATTCCTTGAGCTTGTGACCTCTCCCATCTAAGCACTCTAATACCAACACTCCAAGTTAGAATCTATATTAGGATGTACAATGTCTTAGAAAATCATTCCTACTCATAATTACTACTAATATTGGAAACCACCCCCCCCCCCCCCCCCCCAAAAAAAAGTACTTTTTTTCTCGACACAGTGGTCGTGAAGTCTGCAGCAATCATCAAGATCGTCGCAAGGTTTCTCTCCGGGACACCCTGACCACCCGACTCCGCAATACTTCCCGTATCTGATCCCAATCGCTGATAAATTCTCAAAAAATTCAATAATAATAAAAATAAACTCAATCTAGCTACCAGATGAAGATCTCTTCAAACTCCTATAAAGTCTAAAAACCCATGGGGGAAAAAAAGAAAGAGAAAACTTACAATTACAGTTCTCGGGGACACAAGTTTTGCTGCATCTAACCTGCAATTGTAGACGGAACAGCCAATTTAGGGCTAATTAATTAAATGATTGTGGTGTAAATGATAGAATAGGGGGAGAGGATAAGTGGTAAGCTCACCGGAGGAGGGCGATCGCCGGCGGAATCGGTGGTAAGCACGGCGGCGGGGAGGAGGAGGAGGAGGAGGGCCACCGTGGAAGCACGTGACCGCACGTGCTGGCGGAGCATTTGGGCTCCGAGAAAATAGGATGTTTTAGCTTTAGCCAAGATTGACTTGGCGATGTAAAGGATGATATCTGGGAGCTTAACGGGAATTTTATATTATGCGCACATTGTTCGGATAGAGTTAAAAAAATACCTCAAAGAAAGAAAAAACCATTGTACCAATGCACAATAGCTCAGTTGGTATGATCACTTCCTCTTTTGAGCAGAGTGTGCGGTTCAAATCTCAGGAACCCGTTTTCGGGAGCAATTTCATGAATTTTTCAGATGTTTATGTGTGATCTGATATGTGCATTCGTGTTTCGTGTAGGATAGAGTTTACAGGGCAATCAAAAAAAATCATCGTAAACATATATATGATGATCCCACACGCTGGGTCCCACCTGATTTTGGGATCATGATTGTTTCACGTAATAATTAAATGATTTTGTAATACTTTATGGACCTTTTAAAAAAGATGATAGGCAGAGTTTTATTTGGAGGGACGGGGACGTGGGGACAGTTTTTTTTTTCTTGACAAAAAAGTATTACTTGAAAATTGAATTGGAATTGATGACTAAATAACATGGTATGGGGATATTTTTCTTTGTAATTTTATTCCACAAAATTGAGGACATTTTCTTTATAATTTTATTCCACAAATTGAGGACAAAATCAGTTAGGATGCGCTTAGGTAATTCAGGTGGGGATCCATGAAATATTAACGTGCTTGTTTAGATATAAAAGATATTTTTAAAATATAAAATTACCATGATAATTAAATGACCTCATTTCATGATAATCCTGTTCCCAAAACATGTGTGTTCTAAATTACCACGAAATATTCCCGCCTAACATAAAATGAGCAGTGACCATCCGCCGCTGGCATTCTTCACCACCCGCCGGCAAGCCAATCCCGACGCCCATCGTCGATCGTACGCCGGGCGGACACCGGTTATCGCCGATAATTCATCAACCGCCGATTAGACGTTTGCTGCCTGCCGATCGTCGGTCGTCTGCCGGCCGGTCCGCAGTCAATCGGTCGTCCGCCATCGTACAGCCGCCGATCATCACCGATCGTTCACCGGTCGGTCTCCACCGATCGTATGTTCATCACCAGTCATCAGCCAGCCCGCCATCAATTGGTTATTCATCGCCGGTCTAACCGCCTTCCATCGGTCCTCATCCAGTCTCACTGTCGATCGACAGTTGCATATCCATATATCACCGGGAATGATTAAAATATACCAAGCACGTTAATGCAAGGCTTTTTGGAATTAGATGCCTGGTTATTTCATTTCCGAGAATACGAGTATTCCTGATAATCCTGAGCTCAACCAACTAAACCAAGGAGGGGCGATCAGCCAAACCAACCCTTTTCATTCCGGGAACAAGGGGACCTTTGGACATTAAAAGGATTTGCATTATATTAAAATATAAACGGATACTCTATTTAGCTTTCCTAAAAAGAATGGAGATCATGTTATGTGAAAATATTTGGTATAAGAAATCAAATTGAATTTTGTTATGCCAATAAGTTTTGAAACAAAGAAAAATATTTTCAACATAAATAAATTATTGAATTTTAATTTTTTTTATGAAAATCAAATCAAATTCAAGATTAAAAATAAAATGAAATTTATGATTAAAATCAAATTAAGTTTCTTATAAAAAAATTCAAATCAAATTTTATTATAAATCAAAATTTCTTAACCATAAACTTCACAAATCATTAAGCTATCATAATATTTTTCTTAAACAATAAAAAATCTTTTCAAAAGAAAAGTAAAATCATTGTATTTGTTATAGTCTTTTGTAATTTGAATTCCCATTATGATCATATTGCCATGTTTTTAAAAAATTTAGGGAAAAATAAATTTAAGCCCTGGGTTTCAAAAGCAATAGGTTTAAGTTTAAGTCTTTGGACCAAAAATACTTATGAAAAACTCCCTAAACTTAAATATTCCTTTGTTTTATAGTTTTTACAATATATTAACTAATATGTTATGCCAATATCGCCCTTTGAGATAAACTACCACATTTATCATTTAAAGTGCTGCATTTATCTTGTAAAGTACTACATTTATGTTGACATTATTGTATTTGTATTAAAATACTATATTTAATATGAAACTGTCATATTTATTAGTAAAATTACTATATCTATGACATTTGACATGTTTCAAAATAAATGTAACGCTTTAAAAGGCAAATGTAGTACATTATCTCAGAGAGCGTTGTTGACATAACATATTAATTAATGTGCCGAAAACAAAAGAATTTTTTGAGTTTACGGAGTTTTTAACAAATTTTGGCCAATGATTTGAGCCTATTTCTGTTAGAAACCGAGGGACTTAAACCTATTTTTCCCAAAAAATTTATATTATTTATTTATTTTATAAAATTACTGTATGTCATGTGCATCGCAGGTGGGTAAAAGAAACTAGTGTGGAAAATGCAAATTTTGTGATTGAGTTATACAAACCGCTGGAATTGGGTTATTGGACATCCAATGATGAACTGGCCCAACCCGAACCAATTTGTTAATTAAATGAAAATGTATACTTGGGAGTTGAGAACTATTGTTATCCCTTGCAGCTTGCCGTGTCCTCCCAAAATAAGGGCGACCATAGAAATATGTGGTGGATTCTTGGAGCAATAGATTTATCAATATCGTCTGGACCAAAAAGAAAAAGGAAAAGAAAAGTGTAGAGTTTGCATTAATAACGTAAGAATACAAAGGTACATTGAAACAGAACAAAATTTTGATAATTTATTTGTTGGGAAATCATGCTGACCCGCGGGGAGGCAAGGAGCATGCTCGATCAGTCGATCCTCCTAAGTCTCTCTCTCTCTCTCTCTCTCTCTCTCTCTCTCTCTCTTTAAATACCAAAGACAGCGGGTTCCGCAGCAATAAATAAAAATACAAGATCACTCTCAAGTTCTCATACATGCCATGTGAATAAGGTAAAAACCCACAATCAAACACCGCCGCAAACTGGCCAGCTAAATGATATGCTCCGGTCCGACAGACTCATCCGGAGGTCGCATCCTACCTATTGGAATAGTGGCCAAGCCCTCATCTACCTCCATCTCTGCCCGTGGCATAGGTCTGGCTCTCTTTTGTTCCCTTGCTGCCGCCAAACCTGTTCAAAGTACAATTATCGTCTCGGTGTAACAGATCAGTCCAGATATAGATCTAAAAACTGATTTGAAAATTCTATTGTTTCTCTCATTCCAGACAGACCAACAAATCGCACTAACTATGATATCCCAATGATGGAGGCCGGTTTCCCCCTCAGATGTTGTCCTTCGTCGATCTTGAGGCCAGCGGTGTCGGACGGTTATGATTTGAGGTGAGGGCTGAGCATGTGGGTCTTAATGGGCGTTGGTTGTTGTTGACGCCTGGTTACCTGCAAGGGAAGTCCCGGGGTGAGAAGCCACCGTAGGACCCTCCGACGATCAAGTTAATATCGAGCAATAATGGCAGGTTATTGGCGTATTGGAATGAGTTTCTCATACCTGAATCGTCTAGAGTAGGGGTTTATATAGCGATCGTATGGAGCGAGCCGATACGAGAATTCCGCCGTCCGTTACGTCCCCGCGCTACGTTTGTGTTGATGGCGGGATATGCTGGCGTAGAATGTGGGACGTGGAGCGGCGGAGATCTGGTCGTGATGAGATATGCGGAACCGTTACCGGGAGGAGGGGGCGCTTAGGCTTTGTGCTCCCGGCCAAACAGGGGCACCGAGGAATCTCAGGCATAGGCCGGCTTGAAGACGAGCATGCTAGCTGAGGAGTCTCGGTTATAGGATTGCTCGGAGACGGGCTATTTAGCTGGCGGTCAGCCGAAGGGGGAAGGTGCTCGGAGAGGTCTTCTTAGAACGTCTGGTACAGCCTCAGAAGGTGAGGTGCCGAGGCATATTCCCAATACATCATATTTATTTCAGCTCCGTAGTCTCCAGAAATCTAGCGGACTTACGTGGATAACACGTCACCGGCCACGTGTCGTGATCTGAGAAATTCCTTCTTACTGGCATCATAACCCAAGATGCACGGTGTTACCGTTCACAATCCCGAGACCTCCAAGAATCTCATTGTTCTTGAATAGTTTGGGTGAAAACCTCTCCTTGGTAGGAGAGGAGCGTCTATCCCAAAGTCTCTCTCTTGTGATGCCTATATATTGTCTTTAAGGAGGTGACAAGTGACAATTAATGCAAATGGGATCGTAGCCACTTATAGACAGACTTTGTGAAAAGGATGGTTTCAACGCTTTTTGCACATCTTGGATTTTATTTAATCCTGTCATGTATACAGACCGTTAGACATTCCAGAGTTTTTGAGTTGAAATATGAAAAGTAAATTTTGCACCAATAGACTTCTCTACTTTTTGTTAAACCCCATCACAATATCAACTGTGAGACAGTTTTTAACAAAAAAATATCTCCTCTTCCGCTTTTTCCTCCAATCCTCTTCTGCCTAAAATTTTCCCAAAATTTCCAAACTCATCTCTTGGATCTTTTCTCTTCTTCTTCTATTAATGTATAGATTAAAATAGTATTATATTGGAAAAAACATGAGAAAAGTGTATGGGTATAAAACATAAGATGAACCAAATCTTCATAAGGCTTAAGTCTTATTGGACGTAGCCCGTCTATATTAAAAACCCGTGTACACTTATATAAATATAAAATTGCCTCGCCCTCTCGTTCGTGAATATATATAAATTTAATATAGTATTAGAGATATGTTGAACTCTTGTGTGGATTCGTACTTTATAACACCTCTGTGAGAGCTACATGTCTCATAACATCTCTGAGAGCTCGTCTATGTTAAATATAAAATTGTCTGACCCCCCTCGTTCGTGAATATATATAAATTTAATATTCTATGATTTGTAATATCGTTTTTAGTTTTCATTTTTCCACTTTCTTCTTTTTTTTACACCGATTAAGAAAAAAACATCATTATTCTTATTTATTTTATTATCAAACGAAGATAAATATCCCTACGTTTCATTAAAAGATGATTTAAAGAAACTGCATCAAAGGAAAAAAATAAAACAAACAAAATTCCAAAAAGAAATATAACCACGAAAAGATAGAGACAAACACTACTACAAAAGTGCTCAAAGGTAATGAGGATTTAGTCACAGTTTAAACCTTGACCGTTTTATAGTCACGATCATAAAAGAATAGAGCACGGTTTTAACCGTGACCAATTGCAGTTAGCGGCGGGCCCCACTAGCCACTCTTGATTAAAACCTAAATTTCCACCTTTCCTCCCACACAAGCTTAACTTTTCCCTTAAATTTTTTTCCTCCCTCGTTTTCCTAAATCTCCTGTCCTTATCAGTCGAGCTCCGCCTCGCCGTCTCGTCTGCCTGGGACCTTCAAAGGCCTGGCCCCGTTGAAACCCTCTCCTCCCTGTTCCCATCGAATCCCATGACCCTATCGATTGAGCCCCAGGTCATCGTCACCGTCGGCAGAATTCTCTGTCGTCCCTAGGTCGTCGGCGTCATCAATTGGTAAGTATAAACTGCTAATGTTAATTTTTTCGGTTAAATTTAGAAATTTTTACATTATCTAAAAAAATTTATATCTTTATTTTGCCCTATCTCCTATCGCCGCTCCTACCGCTCTCCGACGGTCAACTCGAGCTCCATGGTCGTCGTTGCGTCTTGGATTGTCAACATGTTAGTGTTAATTTGTGATTTAATTTGGTTAATTTTGATTTTATAAATTTGTTGATTTCTTGAATTGATGTGGTTAAAATATGTAGATTATTCATTGTTGTTGTTCATGTTATTTTTCGTTGTTGAATTGGTTAGGGTTAGGTTAGGGCCACCAGCCGATTAGGGTTAGGGGTTAGCTAGGTGTTAGGGATAGGGTTAGGGATTGAGTTAGGGTTCGGGATCGAGTTAGGGTTCGGGGTTAGGGTCAGTGGTTAGGGGGTTAAGGTTAGGGTTTTGGGTTAGGGTTAGGGACTGAGTTAGGGTTTTGGGTCAGTGGTTAGGGACTGAGTTAGGGGTTAGGGTTTTGGGTTAGGTTTTGGGTTAACGTTAGGAGTTGGGGTCAGGGTTAGGGTAGGGGTTCGAGATAGATAATTTAGTGAAATGAAGAAATAGTTAAGGGTATTTTAGTGTAAAAAAATAAAGTTGAGAGAAGGGGCGTTATATTAGAAAACTTAATTATAGTTTAGTGAAAAACAACAATAATTAAGGGTATTATAGTGAATTTTATATTAACTTAGTTAATTTAAGAATATGAGTTGTATATTTAAATTTGTTAAAGCAATTTTGTGAAAACCCGCTAATAGTTAAGGGTATTTTAGTGTAATATATACAAAGACACATACACACACAAGCATACACATACAAGCATACACACACACACACAAACGCGCGTGCGCGCACACACAAACACACTATAACGATCCTGAATTTTTTGTACAAAATTTTTCTTCTTAAAGTACATAAAGGAGTATGCAAGTCTGAGCAAAATTTAAAAGTTATTCTTGTTTAAGAACAACAAGAAATAGTTTGTAGCTCATTGGTAAAGCCTTGCACTGCTGTAATATAGCCTCTGTGTTCGAATCCCATCAGCTACATATATTTTTTCTGATTTTTATTTTAAACTTTTTGCAAGCCCAAAAATTTACACGTGCAATACACGTAAGAAATGAAAAGACAGAAAATCAAACATATGCTAAATGTTGTACGAACAGAGAACAATACGTGGCACTAATCCAGAGCCCAACCCCTATAGAACGACCGACGAGATCGGCCCATAGTCTGGCGCCGACAGTCCCCTCGTAGCTAATGACCCCCGTGCTTTGCACACAACACCCTTTGGCTTATCCCACTACCCCTGTTCTGTTTGATTTCTCTGAAATTATCCAGAGAACTTAAATTCATCCTTTAATCCCATTTTAATGCATTTTTAATTCTCTCTTCAATCTCTAAACCCTAATTCCATCCTATAAATACAACATCATACCCTAGCCTTCCTCATTCTGAAATCTCTTGTCAAAAATTCTCAAAATTTTCTAAGTCAAACAAAAATACAAATGGAGTTAGCCCAATGTCACTTTCCGATAAGGATTCGAGACGTTTCCGGTAACCCCGCAACTCCACGAAACTACCAAATTCTTCCTATACCTCTCCTTTAATCTTCTAGCTAGTAAATCCCATTTCTTATTCTATTCTTTCACCTTAAAAATTTCTCTTTTCAAAAACTTTTCAGAAGTGGAGTTATCCCGACATACAATTCTAAAATCCTTAAAATCACAATTTTTATTAAGAATCACTCAACCATATCACTATATCTTGCTTGTAATCATGAAGCAAATATTGAGAACAAGTTTCATCTTAAAATATCATATTATGTAATTTTAATTTAAGTTTTTCGTTTAAATACCACAAACTTTACATACAACATCTTTTAAATATTTAGTTTAGCATACCTTTAGAATATCACACGAGATAATGACCTACCTCTCACATACACACATCTTGACACAGCATGATTCTCTTGAACAATATTTTTTTGGCAAAATACGACTTTTCAAATAAATACCTTAAACTATTAAAAACCGGATTTTTTAAAAGTGTGTTAATATATTTCTTGCGATTATACCTCCACAACCCATTTTGGAGAACCCGATCGGGATAGTGCGGGTTATCGCACATCCTCGAGACTAGTAGAGCGAGATGCAGACTTCCTCACGGAGCATACGATCTCGATGGTATTTTTAATACAATTTTCAAGAAAAACGGGATTTTTACTTAATAAATAAAAATTAATTAATTTTTTTAATTATATAAATATTATCAAATCACATATTTTGAGATATTGTTAAATTCCACGTTTTCTAAACAAAATAATAGAATTACAATTTCAAGAAAATACCATCAAGAATCAATACAAGTCAAACTTTACACTTTAATATCATGAACTATTTAAACTAGGTATTTATTCACCAGAATACCTCACTCATTAAATGTTATATCTATGAAAATCCTAAATTCCACATAAAACCCCACTAATTTCCACTTCAAAAAATCCACAAAATCCATTCAAAAATCCACATAAAACCCCACTAATTCCTAATTAAATCTTTACCTATTATTCCTTGGCTAATCTAGCATAGATCTTGGAGCAAGGAAGCAATTTGGGAGGCTGAGTTTGCATATTTGAGCTACAATCTTTGAGGTATAAATCCTAAACCCATAGTTAATTTGTTGGTTAATTACTTTAAATAAACTTAATTAGGTATTTTAAATGATTCTAATTGCAAGTTTTGAAATTTTAAGAGAAGGTTTTGAATTTAAGTCAGGGTTTTTGTCATTTGATCATGGTTTAAATGTGTAGTTTAACATGTTAAAAATTGCAAAACCTAATCTAGTTGCTAAATTGCTAATTGTTACATTTAATTTGTCTTAATTATATAACCTTGCAAATTAAGTTTTTAATTAATGTATAATTAGATGAAATTAAAATTTAGTTAGGGTTTGGATGGCTTAATTAAGATATTTAGTGAGTATTGTGTCCACTAGAATTGTTAAAACATTTAGATTTGAACTAAAGTGGTAATAGCTTTTAAAGTGAGTTTGAGGTTTTGGTGATTTATGACCTATTTCATATAGTATTTAATGTGTTGTGGATGCGCGATTGGCGTAATTGGGTTCTAGGATTGGTAGTTGTCACGTATAGCGACCCTAGTTGTAGGTTGTGGCGTTGTCGCGAGCGCGTTTTGTGCACCAAGTGTGTACGTGTCTTGTTGTGCGCGTGGATTGACTTGTGTCGTTTGTATTCGCGACTATCATTTATTTATCCTCTTAATTGCTTGTGTGCGATTCTAGGATCGGGTGCAGAGGCGTCGGATGTGGCGCGGATAAGATATGGCTGAGATCGGATCAGATTAGCCGAGGTGTCCCGGTGAGTAGATGTACACATTTATGAGGGGATCGTCTGGATGACGCGGGGCGCCGATGGTTTAGTATTACTTGTTGTATTTGCATTATATGCGTAGTTTCCTAATTATACATCTCATTGCATTACATCATCTGATATAGAAAAATATATATATATGTGATACCATCTCATAGGACACTTGCACCATCACCATTGGTTCATGCTGCACGTGCACTATTCATGCTAACACACATACCTTTAGTAATTACTATGTCACGAATACCTTAGAACTTGCTAGATCAGTATCAAAAACATTTGCATTATACATGATACGTAAACTGGTAGAAGTAATTTCCATTTCATCAAGATTGATACGAAGGATTGCTAGTCGTGTATACACACACACACACACACCTCATTTCATCATTATTCATATATAGTTTTCTAGTCATAAATCGCATTTCATATTCTGGAGATCATAGACATTATCATTTTCCTACATGTTTATGCATTATGATCATTCTTAAGGATTTCAGTATTTATGAGATTTCTGGATTTTGGGGGAAACCGTAAGAATTTTATAACTTATTATCATTTTAAAATGCAAGTTGCAGTTTCCTCGTGATGTATGTGTCGTCCACTATGAGTTTTCATGATTGCTGTTGGTTTTCGAGACCCGATTCGAGTAGTAGGATGAACCGTTTCAGGTACATGGTGGGCCTGGTATGGTACCCGGGGCAAGAAGCTCGGGTTGTAGACGATGAGCCTAGCAGCGGCAGGCTATCTACCGGTGATGCCTGGCGTGGCGGATATCCGGAGGATACCGACCAAGGTCGTGAGATTGATGAGATGGGCCGATCCGGACTGACGGAACCCAAGGTATTGAGATATTGAGATATTGAGACATTGAGATATTGAGATATCGAGATATTGAGATATTGAGATATACTTATATTGTGTCGATACTTGACACGGAATTTCTGTTGATTTCATTGATGATACTTGGTTTATTGCACAGAGTTTTCCTAAAATAAGAATAAATATTTTCTCATACCAGACATGTTCAGGTTTCGGGTATTGATTATGCATTCATGTTGCATACATACTAGTGCACCGCATCATATCGGTATATATAGGTTGTGACGTATTTGCGTGTATGCTTACGATATCATTATTATATGTTACTTACTACTCACGAGTTGGCAACTCACCCCCCGTTGTGCCACAGTATCTTGCAGGCTTGACCCATCAGCACAGTAGGGGCGGGCGTACATCCTCTTGCTTCCTTTGCACCGACTTGCGACTTTTGCGCATATGTGGGTTTGAGAGGACATTGTTTTGCTCCGACCATGTTTATTTTCTTGTATCTAGTATACTCCATTTACCCTTGTATATTAGACTGGATGGTGAGACTCGTGAGATTTGTATTTGTGGTATTTTTGTGTCGATGCCCATTTGAGCCGACGTGGTATTTTCTTATTTCTTACTTTCAGATGCTTATTGTGCACTTTTGATATACAAATTGCATGTGGTTGTGATTCCGCCATTGGCGAAGAGCTATCTCCCGCTTGGGGATGCCTTTATTCACTATTTATATGTATTTTCATGTGTTGTACCCGTTTGGGGATCGATATTTACAAAGGAGACTCTGCCGAAATTTTCGGGGATTTTTGATGTTTTTAAAAAATGTTTAATGCGACTTATCGGTTAAAATCTCTTTCTTTAAATAAGTTTTCCTTCACTCTATTTATTTAAATGGTTTAGATTTCTGGGTTTTGGCTTACTTAGTTTACATACGCCTTGAGACGCTTCATAAATTAAGTGCCAGTCACGTTCCGTACCTTCGAGTCGTGACACCACGTTCAAGAGATCGTGCAAAATGGTGGTTTTTGGGTACAGTCCTGAGTCGCATGGAGGAAATGAGCGATAGGAGAGGATTTCGGCTCTCCCGGTATTGGGGGTTGATATTGCGCTATGCTCGATTGGCCATAACAGGAAATCCCTGGACATGGTTGTTGAGATCTACTTGTAAGTGTTATCAGTAGTTTCTCGAATCGTTATGAGCCTCATATCGGCATGACTTATCAGGCTATTGGGGTTTGACGTTTATCATCCCCAGGCTGAGATATGCGACATATCTGACGAATAGACCGGACTGTACGGTAGTGTTACTGATTCGACTCGCAGGAGTATGAGCATACTTGCTTATTGATTTTCTGATCGCTCAATACCACGGTGGCCGTTACGTTTAGCAGAACGCTTGCGGCTTATGCGTGTTTGATATGATCATCACCTACTGCCGGCGTATTGACGAGTCTTTAGAGTCCTACACAGAAGTTTCCTGCTTCATGCGAAACGAAGCAGGATCACATATGTGATATGTGCAGGACCGAGATTAATGCGCGTAAATGATACCGCATTCTATTCTCGCGATATTTGATAACGGTCAGTTATATGTGATATAACCGGGTTATCGGATCAAGTGTTGATTCGATAAATTGTTACATTTGATATTAGCCGGTTGTATGTGATATAACCGGATTATTAAATCAAGTGTTGATTTAATAATTTAATGTATAATTATATATTTGATATATTATCTTACATTAACTAATATTAGTTCACTTAAACATTTCTTTTTCTCACTTGTGTGCATATAGTTTATAAGTGATATATATTAATGTACATTATTTTGTGGCATGTTTGATACCACATGCTATATGGGTGTATGAGACTCACACCATGCTTATAATAATGATGGGTTTTATTTATTTAAAGTAAATCAAATTAGTTGGTAATCAGTCACATGGTTGAAACTTGTAGAAACTTGTGGAACCATTGACTAAATCCACTAATTTTGTTTTATTTGTAAATATTCATTAACCTAACCATTATTGTTAGTTTAGTCTCTACCTGAGTTAGTGTATGACACTAACTCACCCATGGTTGCTATTCTCAGCTCATGAGTTTCATTCTCATCTTCACTTTATCTTCTTCCTCATCTCCAAAAGCTTTCTAGGGTTTGGAGAGATGAAGAAATATTGTGAGAAAAATTAATCTAAAGTGAGCCCAATTCATATTTTATTATCCTCTACTATATTAGCCATTTAGTTTAGGGTGTTTGCTTCACTAATCTACCATTAGTGAAGAGGTAGCATGGGTTTGAGTCTCCTTGTTCCCGCCAAAAATTTCTGCGCAAAAGAGCCCAAGGTATCAAATGGCGGCAATACGCTTAAGAAAATGGGAACCAGTATCTTCCGGGCTGTTTTTTGACAAACTCCCGAATGAGAAACAGATAAATTCTGATGGTATCGAAAGCGGCTCGAAAAACCCTTCGATTTGATATATTATGGGCCTCGTAATTCATTCGGGATCAAAAGTTATGAGGAATTACGTGTCCACACGTGATGGGCTTTAAAGAACCCGCTGGAGGAGTTAAAAGATACAATAAAAACTCAGAAAAGACCCCAATGGGGCGTCACGTGCTCACACGTGACCATGGGTCACGTGCAGACACGTGATGGGCTTTTAAAGCCTCTAAAATAATGAATAGAATTTAATTCTAAAAGTCAGAAAATACCTCAACGAGGTATCACGTGCTTACACCTGACCAATGGTCACGTGTTGACACGTGATGGTTAAAACTGAAACATAAATAAGCGGCTGAGAAAGGAACCCAATTGGGGGTCACGTGCTCACACGTGACCAAAGCTCACGTGCCAGCACGTGACTGGCTTTAAAAGCATTATAATTTAATAGAATTAAATTCTAAAAGTTTCTGAATCTTTCCAAATGGAAAAGGGTCATGGGGAACCGTTGGATTAAAAATCCAAGGGTGATTAAAAATCACCAATTTATAGAAAAACCTTGGACAAGGAAAGATTTCCCTGAAAATCTCACCAGGATAACAAATAGAATATCTTTTGGATTTAAAATCCACGGTGAACAAAATTCACTGAATGATCTAAAGGCCCAGATTAATGATAAATATAAATCAAATCTCTCAACATACAAATCAAATCTCTCAATGAGAGATTTGCTAAACAAATTGATTCTCTTCCTTCCCCTATAAATAGGATCCAAGAAGAGAAGAGGGGTGATCTACTTTTTTGAGAGAAAAACAGAGGGAGGAGAATTTAATTCTCAAGAGAAGAAGAAACAGAGAAAGAAGAATTTAATTCTCTGCAAAAGAAAAACCCTAGGTAAGAAAAGAGAGGATTCAAAAGAGAATTTAATTCTCAAAAGAGTTTAACTCTTATTTAAAGAAAAGAACTTAGTTCTTCTTCTGGTTGAAGATCTGTACAGAGCACATTTCCCCATAGGATGAGAATTTAATTCTCATCGGGTTGAGATCCTGCCATGCAGATCCTAAACTTAGAACGAGAATTGAGTTTTGAGAGTTCAATTCTCCTAAAACAAAACTAGGGTTTAACCCTAATCAAGAATTTAATTCTTTTACATATCTGGGAATTTAATTTCTTTGAAAAGAAATTAG
Source organism: Agapanthus africanus (assembly GCA_030015575.1). Classification (NCBI taxonomy): domain Eukaryota; kingdom Viridiplantae; phylum Streptophyta; class Magnoliopsida; order Asparagales; family Amaryllidaceae; genus Agapanthus; species Agapanthus africanus. Next base: position 261,194,573 of record JASDDO010000024.1, read on the forward strand.
GGTTTTACCCTAAATAAGAATTTAATTCTTTCACAATAGGAATTTAATTCCTCCAAAACAAAAATTAGGGTTTTACCCTAAATAAGAATTTAATTCTTAAAGATAAGCAGACTTAAGATCTCTGTGCATGAAAAGAACTAGGGTCACGTGCCCCACGTGACCCCTGAACAGATCCCCCAAAATGAGAAGAGGAAAGCTTTGAGGCAATGCCTCACGTGTTCCCACGTGACCCTCATTATATATGGAACAAAAGCAAAGGCAGAAACAATTCTGGGCGCTCTCACGTGTTACCACGTGACCCCTAATAAATGTTCTAATAAATCAGGGCATGATTATACATCACGTGCCCACACGTGATGGCTATGAAAATTAAAAGTGTTTAACACTTGTTTGCAGAACAAAATAAAGTGGATCTGGCCCCACTTTTTGATGCCATCACGTGCTCCACGTGACTTCCAAAACGCAGAAAGAAAAAGCAAAGGAAATGAAAGCTTTGGGCGCTCTCACGTGTTATCACGTGACCCCTTGGCTGATGCTTTAACAATCAGCGCATTAATCCTCCTCACGTGGCGGCACGTGATGCTCCAAAGAAAACATAAAAAGTGTCTAACGCTTATTTACAGAACGAAGAAAAGGAGATCTGGCTCCACACTTAGGGCGCCCTCACGTGTCACCACGTGACCCCTAATGAGTATTCTAACAGACGAGAGCGAGGGCCTTCATCACATGCTCACACGTGATGGCCGCCAGAATTAAAAGAGTTAAACACTGATCTGCAGAATAAAATAAAGGGAATCAGGGCGCTCTCACGTGTCCACACGTGACCCCTCTCCTTAGTGTTTAACACTAATTTGAAGACTTTGTCCTCAGTGTTTAACACTGATTTTCTTAGTGTTTAACTCTAGTTTGGAAAACTCTATTTGCAGTGTTTAACACTGATTTGCTTAGTGTTTAACACTAATTTGAAAACTCTGTTCCCAGTGTTCAACACTGTTGGTCTGTAGTGTTTAACACTAGCTTTAGCCCAATTGGCTAAGTTTTTAGAGGCAAAGCCTCTCCTTCAATGGACCAACAGAGGGCCCATATTTCAAACATAATTGGACTTAGCCCAAACTGGCCATAAGTTCTCAAATCATCTTGAACTGAGCACATCTGCTCTTTAAACCAACTCATTGGTTCGAGGGTACATCTCTGAACTCCTCTGATATTTGTCGTTGTAATCCTTCAACGTCTTCAGAGAGGTGACGGGTCCCGACAACCACACATCAACACGGACTGTGGGGTCCTTAAACTCATGGACTTATGCGTCCTTAAACTAAGATACGGACTACGGGGTCCTTAAACCCACGGAGTTATGCGTCCTTAAACTAAAGGACTAATGCGTCCTTAAACACACCCATATGGACTGTGGGGTCCTTAAACCCATGGACTTATGCGTCCTTAAACTACCAATGGACCACCACGTCCTTAAACTGGAACATGGACCACCATGTCCCTAAACTGGAGGCGGACCCCCATGTCCCTAAACTGGCATTGGACCCCTATGTCCCTAAACTGGAACAATAGAGCCAATTGCTCTTTTGTCGGATCTAAACGATCCCGTTAAGTCGATCTTAGTCCCAAACTGGACTAACGTATCCTTAACAACCGTTTAAGTTGATCTTAGCCTCAAATATGGCTAACGTATCCTTAAACCTTCAAACAGACTCTAGTCCCAAATCGGACTATAAAACCCCTAATCAACTCTGGCTCAAGGGTACATCTCTGAACTCCTCTGACATTTGTCGTTGTAATCCTTCAACGTCGTCAGAGAGGTGATGGGTCCCGACGGCCATACATTTAATGGACCACCATGTCCCTAAACTGGAACAATCGAGCCTCCAAACGCTCTTTTGTCGGATCTAAACGATCCCGTTAAGTTGATCTTAGTCTTAAATTGGACTAACGTATCCTTAACGAACGTTTGAGTTGACCTTAGCCTCAAATATGGCTAACGTATCCTCAAACCAAAACCCCAAACCCAAATCTAAGAAAACATGGATTTGGACTAATCCACGTCCTATGGGCGATGACATAAATTGGTCTCCGTATACAATCCACGGGCAACCACGAACAAAACAAACACCCACGACACGAAGTGACCACCTGGAGAAGGAGAAAGTTGTTACCGCAACGCGGTAGCGTAATTAACTGCAGGGGCTTGCGCCTGCAGGGAAGAGCGTCCCCACAATCAAAAACCCCTCAAACGAGGGGGAATCTGACGAAGTCTGCTACATCGGACGCATCCGTCTAAACCTTAGATACATGGTGCCATAAATCAACTTGGCATCTTCGGAGAGGTGGACGGATAGCACCAATTAGCATCTGCCCCGAACCTCAGGCGAGACAGCCCATGTCTCGGCCGCCGTTCGGAGGGGAACAGATTCTGGCACGCCCGGTGGGACCTTTTCCACTTTCCACTCCACACTTCGTGTGTCGTGTTCGCGAACAAATCGCGGTTTATTGTGGTTGCCTGTGGATTCGAGGTACTAAGATTTGGTGTCTTGCTCCGTGCAGAAAACAGAAGATCAATGGCTTCAAACTGCACTGCCTGCAACTGCAACTCTCGCTCGGTCCTTACTGGAGGAGTGACTTATGGGCCCCAAGCGGCCTCCCTTTTCAAGATGCCAGTGGAGCAGGTAACTCAGGCCACCACTGGATTATTCTTCGGGACCATGCTACCACCGTTGAGCTTCAATGGCACAATGACGTTGCAAGAAGCCCCAAAGAAGTCGGTCTTTGATCGGCTTACCACTGCTGCGACCCCTCTCAACGGGTCGCCCAGCTTCAATACCTCAGTTTCCACCAGACTGGGCCAGAACGTCTGCAAACCCGTGATATCCGAAGCTGCCATCCCAAAGCGGATAGCTATCCCGGCTCAAGCGGACGAAATCATTGGAAAGGCTCCTCCTTCCAAGAAGTCAGTTTTTACAAGGCTGGCCATTCCGGTTGCAGCTCCAGGCGAGGTCCTCAAAGCTGCTTCCCCTGCTCAGATGGGGGCATGAAGAAGCTTATCCAACAACGGAGGTGATCTAATCCGCACGACATGCTCGACGTCGCCACTGGCGCCGAGTGAGGAAGGCTGGAGGCAACTCCCCCTCTGAGATAACTCCGCCAGCCCCGACGGTGGGGATCGATGCTGCTGTTCCAACCGGGAACAGCTTTGAATTGCTGAACACGGTGCGCAGAAACTCTCCTACCGCCGTACTAAAAAGATCCCCTCTTCCGGTGGGAAATGTGGCGGAAGCTAAGCCAGAACAGTCCTCTCAGCGACTGTCCTCTAAAATCTACAAGGTCTGGTGCCAAATCCAAGACTCGGTGATTGATCGAAATTTCTCCCGCCAGCAGAAGAAGCTGAAGGTCCGGCAGGAAGAAAACCGTCCTGTTAAGCCACAAAAGATGACGACTACTTGGGTGCTCACGACAGCGGCCCCCTCAACGTCAACCACTCAAAAGAAAAGGAGGCCACAAAAAGCCCCAGTAAACGTGGCAAACCATAAAGACGCTAAGCCCAAACGCCCCAAGTCTGGGGGCATGGTGGTGCACACTGTTTATATGGCTTCTGGAAAGGAGGAAAGTCGTGCTTCGACGGGTCACCGACCGCTCACCCGATCCGTAACGAAAGCCCAGGAGCAGCAACAGAAGCTTCAGGAGATGATGACTGCAGTGGCCGCACTTACCGGGCCAAAAGAAAGCTCAGAAGCATCATCAGAGCAGCGTCATGAACAAGAAACTGATGCTGACTACCTACTCAGAGTCCTCGAAAAGAAGGACAAAGAAGCCGCAGAGCAAGCGGCTAACATAAAACAAATGGCGCTTCTCTTCCAAGATATGGTAGGGATGATGATCCAGCAAGATCCTCCTGCTGAAGATCCTCCGATTGTCCTTGAAGATGACAAAGGAAAGACATCGAATCCTCCTCCGGCTCTTTCAGCAGCCAAGGAAGAAACCATTTACAAGGCCGCACTGGATGACCATATAGCTCAGCATATACGAGCTCACCAGGCAAATGAAGCGGCTGGGCAAATTGCTAGAACCGGACGACCCTACCCGGGCTGGTATGACCAAATTAGTTACCCGCCGGGATATACAATCCCTAAGTTCCACGTATATAAGGGGACAGGGAATCCGCATCAGCATGTCGCTCAATTCAGGGCCTTATGCGGCAATACTGGAGGCGATGACAAATTGTTGCTTCGCCAATTCGTCGGCAGCTTAGCAGAAACAGCCTTTGAATGGTATTCAGAGCTACCTAACGACTCTGTCAAAACATTTGCGGAGACGGAGCTACTGTTTACACAAAGATTCGCGAGTGCTAGTGAACGCACCCCGATAACAGCACTGATCAATGCCAGGATAAGGCCAGGCGAAACGTGGGTCCAATATGCAACACGATGGCGGAATCTATGGTCGAAGTGCGAACAACGCATCGAAGAAGCACCTGCGGTAGGCATGTTCGTGGGCACTCTTGACCCTCAAGCGGCCATCTCTTAGTTCATGATGTTCTTCAAGCTGACCACCTTCCAGGCCTTGATTGACAAGCTGGCCCAAATGGACCAGATGGGCCATAGGCCTTCCTCTTCAAAGACAGAGCCTTGGAATGAAAAGGGCAAAGGGAAAGAAACCTTCCTTGCCAATACTCAGCAACGACCGAGCAACTTAAAGCCAGTTGTTCGTCAAAACACCGTGCGTCCACGCCCATCCCTCGAGGAGAGACTAGGGCGTCCTTACTCGTTTCCCCAGGAAAAAACGAGGAAACTGTTCGAGCTGGCGGTGCGCAACAGACTCATCAATCTGCCAAGTCCAAAGCGTCCGTTGCAGCCAGGCGATGTTAACGATCCCAATTATTGCCCTTACCACCAAACGGTAAGCCACCCGATCGAGGATTGCTTCGTTTTTAAGGGATGGATCGAGGATCAGTACCTACAAGGCAAGTTTGCGCTGTCTAAGAAGTGGAAAGTAAATCCACCACAACCGCACACTCCTAAGAAGACAGACACACCGGGGGCAACTTGTTCTTTTGTTGAAGAAGCCCCATGGGAGATCGTGCTTTCATCCAAAACCAAAAGGATACTGAGTGATCTTCATACGCTCTCGGTAGTCAGATGGAAGAACCCGCTCGAACCTCAAATCATCGAGGGGATGCCGAAACCGCGCCCAATTCCAAAGATCGGTGATGATAGCCAAAGCGCTCACACTCAGCCGTCAAAGTTGTCGAAGAAGAAGACCAAAAAGCCCGTGAAGCCTGGCGACAAGCGCACGGACCTGCAAAAACAGATTGACGTGCTGGAAGAGTATAACCAGAAGGCGCGGATTCCAATCACGCTCCAAGATTTCCTCAGCCACGTCCTCGAGGACGAAAATGATGGAGAAGACTCATCAGATGAATCTGAGGACTACGTAGCAAGTTGTCATGTGATCTCTCACTCATTGATAGATGATAAAGAGGCTCCTTGCACCGAGAAACCAGGGGCGGGGCCTGAACCAGAACTTCTGTGGCCATCAGACGAGATGATCGATGCCTTCCTGAACGAAGCCCGTCTTAAAAGTAAAGCTGATCGAGAGCGCGAGATGGCCATATTCGAGAAAGCCAAACGCCGGCGACTAGATGAAAGGGTCGAAACACTCCCACCGGATGAAAGTACATCCGCCGCAAATAAAAGCAGGATCAAGACAAGGAAACGATTCGCCAAAGCCATAGCAATGGGGATGAGGCCGCCCTCTTTCAGAAAAAATTCTCCTGGTGGTATACATTTTGATGAAACGGACGTACACCCTAGCTTCTGCTTATATCATCAGAAGATCGTACATCCTACTGAAGACTGCAACTCTTTTAAGTGTTGGTGGCAAGGGTATGTCGCTCACAGGCAACACTTCAACAGGACAAAGCGTGAAGCTCATAGACAGCGAAAAAATACGACAGATGAGCATACAAGAGTTGCCGGCAATTGTCATAGGGACAAGCCCGGGGGATCACGAGTTCTCACCTTTGGAAGCGATTCTGATGAAGAAGCCGCTTTTAACCCTCTCTTCAAGGAATTCATTTCTAAAACAAAAGAATTGGAGAGTTGCGAGAACGTTCAGCCGTACAATCTCACGCTACCCGGAAAGAATCTCGGACCCGCAAACGACGGAGCAAACGAAATGAGAAAGGAAAAGGAAAAAACGGCCTTTGTTGCCAACACTCAACAACAGCCGAGTAACCCGAGACCGTGTTGTCGTCAAAACAACAAGCCGCGATACCTCAATGAGAAGTTGAAACGTCCTTACTCGTTTCCCAAAGATAAAACGAATAGATTGTTCGAGCTAGCAGTGTGCAGCGGGCTCATCACTCTGCCAGATCCAAAACGTCCATTGCAACCAGGTGACGTTAACAATCCTAATTACTGCCCTTACCACCAAGTATTGGGCCATCCGATTGAAAATTGCTACGTCTTCAAAAACTGGGTTGAAGATCAATACCAACAGGGCAAGTTCGCGCTGCCCGAAAAGTGGAAAATAAACCCGCCGCAACAACATGCTTCGAAAAAGGTGGATATGCCGGGGGCATCATGCTCATTCATAGGGAAAGCCCCATAGACCGAAAAGTCAGTAAACTAGATATTCGCCTCAAATACGGCGACGGTGGACCACTATGTCCTAAAACTGGCGTCGGACCGAAACGTCCTTAAACTAACAGCGGACCGCAATGTCCTAAAACTTGCAAATGACCGAAACGTCGTTAACTACTATCAACCCGCGGCATCCTCAGGCTAGCGTGGTTAAAAAAAAAAGAGCAAAAAAAAAAAGGAAAAAAAAAGGGAAAAAAACGGTATGTCCATAAGCAAAATGGGCACGGATGAAAACCCGAAAGGGCTCCGTGAGTAAAAACAGCAGGGCTACCGGCGAGTGTTTGTGAAAACCCGAAAGGGCGCAACCTCGTTAGAAAAAAGAATAAAAAGAATAAAAAAAAAACGGTATGTCCATAAGCAAAATAGGCACGGATGAAAACCCAAAAGGGCCCCGTGAGTAAAAACAGCAGGGCTACCGGCGAGTGTTTGTGAAAACCCGAAAGGGCGCAACCTCGTTAAAAGACGCTTACAGGGTCCTCTCGACCTTATAAGGAGAAACCACCTGCGTGAGATCCTTACGACTCACAAGGGAGCAACACACTTAGGGGTCCTCACGATTCCTAAGGAGAAAATTCACTTGCGAGATCCTCACGACTCGTAAGGAGAACTCTCTTATGGGACCCTCACGGCTCATAAGATTTGAAAGTCTTAAGTTACAGAAACCTTAACCTGTTCTTAAGCAACCCCCACAACCTTCGATATTGCCCTACAAGCGGCTCATATTGACCCTTGTATACAATCCACGGGCACGAATAAATATTTCCCTAACAAAGTCTCATCCGTGACTAGGGATATGCTTGTACAGCAAACAACACTTGTAAGTCCTCTCGACTTATAAGGAGAAAACCCTTTTGTAAGATCCTTACGACTTACAGGGGAACATACACTTAGGAATCCTCACGATTTCTAAGGAGAAAACACACTTACGAGATCCTAACGACTTGTAGGGAGAAATACCTTTGTGAGACCCTTACGGCTCATGAAGTAAAAAGTCTTAGTCGACGGGATCCTAACCCTGTTTGCTAAGCCACCTTTGCTCGACATCGACAAAGGCAAATGATGATTCGCTCCTGGCAATATCCCAGTTGCAGCGATGCTGATGCCTAAACCGGTATCAAATTCCAAGCCCTTTAAAGGCAAATGATGATTCGCTCCTGGCAATATCCCAGTCGCAGCGATGCTGATGTCTAAACCGGTATCAAATTCCAAGTCCTTTCACGGCAAATGATGATTCGCTCCTGGCAATATTCCAGTTGCAGCGATGCTGATGCCAAGATTGATATCATATCCCAAATCCCCTACTCACAAAAAAAAAAAAAAATCAGCGAGCCAAAAAAAATGCATACGAAATAGCCGAAATGATGGGGCAACTTGCAAACAAAATCAGCAAGTAAAAATGTATGCATGCAAAATAGCCGAAATGATTGGGCAATTCGCAATAAAAAGCAGCGGGTAAAAAGAAAAATAGCCGAAATGATGGGGCACCGCGAAAAATAGCCAAAATGATTGGGCAACCGCGATTTTCACGATATAAAAAGCTGAAATGATAGAGCATCGCGGAAAGAATAAAAAAAATAAAAAATAAAAGAATGAAACTTCTTGCCCTACAGATGAGATCACATCGATCCCTGTATACAATCCAGGGGCATAAACAAAGAGGGAACCTTACCTTCCCAACAGGCTCCACCAGAAAGCGAAGCCAAATCTCGACGGTTCATAGATAACCTAGAGACAATCTCGACATCTGTCGCAATATTGCAGACACAATGCCAACAAATGAAGTAAAGGAAAATCCCTAGCTTTAGGGTCTTGACGTCAACATCGACGACTTAGAGATCAACACTGGCATGCTTTTTCCCTCCAGCCTGATGCAGACATGACGTCAACAACCGACCTCAGAGTCGCAACGAAGCGGAGCCATGGCAAAGGCCCTAGTCCCAAATCTCAACGGCCACATCTGTAGCCTGGAGACCAACAACGGTGTGCCTCCTCATTCCAGCAGCGCAAAGGTGTTACACCATCAAGCGGAGCGATGGCAAAATCCCAACTCCGCCTTAGCATTCGTCTCGTTACAGCAGACGCAATGTTAACAACGGCGTTCCTTCGCAGTCCAGCAGGATGTACATGCAAATTTAATAAAAGACCTCATGGTCAGCAAAGCAGAGTGATGGCAAAATCCCAGCTCCACCTCAGCACTCGTCTCGTCACAACGGACACATCATCAAGCAAAGCGGAACAGCGGCAACTCCCAGTTCCATGACTCGACGATGTACTCCCACAGAGAGTCAAATCCCAACTCCGTGAAATGCGGATATAATCAACAAAATTCCTGGTCACGTGGAACGCGGAAAACGTCACTCTTTGACCCCGTGGAAAACGTCCAGAGCGGATCCTGGTCCTCGCAGAACACGGCAGTGAACCCGTGCGAAGCATCCAGAGCGGAGCCTAGTCCTCGCCTAACGCGGCAGTGAACCCGTGTGAAGCATCTAGTGCAAAATTCCTGGTCACGTGGAACGCGGAAAACGTCACTCTTTGACCCCGTGGAAAACGTCCAGAGCGGATCCTGGTTCTCGCAGAACACGGCAATGAACCCGTGCGAAGCATCCAGAGCGGAGCCTAGTCCTCGCCGAACACGGCAGTGAACCCGTGTGAAGCATCTAGTGCAAAATTCCCGGTCACGTGGAACGCGGATAACGTCACTCTTTGACCCCGTGGAAAACGTCCAGAGCGGATCCTGGTCCTCGCAGAACATGGCAGTGAACCCGTGTGAAGCATCCAAAGCAGAGCCTAGTCCTCGCCAAACGCGGCAATGAAACCGTGTGAAGCATCTAGTGCAAAATTCCTGGTCACGTGGAACGCGGACAACGTCGCTCTTCGATCCCGTGGGAAACGTCCAGAGCGGATCCTGGTCCTCACACCAACATGGAGTGATCACCACCGCGACATTCGTCTCGATACAGCAGACGCGACACCAGCAAACGAAGCGAAGGCCAAATTCCTAGCTTCAGGGTCCTGACGGCAAGTCATATAAAGCCTGAAAGAAATCGGAGATCATCCTACACCGGCGTGGAGTGGTCACCACCTCGACGTTCGTCTCGATACAGTAGACGAAATGTCACCCCAGCGTTCTTCCCCTAGCAGGATTCGGACGCGCCAAAGCAAACGAAGTGATGGCCAAATTCCTAGCTTCATGCGTCTTAATGGCAAGTCATATAAAGCCTGAAAGACAATCGGAGATCATCTCACACCAGCGCGGAGTGGTCACAACCTCGACGTTCGTCTCGATACAGCAAATGAAATGTCACCCCAGCGTTCTTCCCCCAGCAGGATTCGGAAGCGACAAAGCAAACGAAGCGAAGGCCAAATTCCTAGCTTCAACGTCTTGACGGTAAGTTATATAAAACCGGAAAGACAAACAGAGATCATCCCACATGGAGTGGTCACCACTACGACATTCGTCTCGATACAGCAGACGAAATGTCACTCAGCGTCCTTCCTCCAACAGGATCCGGACACACCAAAGAAAATGAAGCGAAGGCCAAATTCCTAGCTTCAAGGTCTTAACGGTAAGTCATATAAAACCGGAAAGACAATCAGAGATCATCTCATACCAACATGGAGTGATCACCACCTCGATGTTCGTCTCGACACATCAGACACAACATCACCAAAAGGAGTCACGGCAAAATCCCTGGTTCCAGAGCTCGACGGTTCACCAGCAACCTAGAGACAACCATGACATTCGTCTCGATACAGAGGACGCGATGCCAGCAAACGAAGCGAAGGCCAAATTCCTAGCTTCAACATCTTGACGGTAAGTCATATAAAACCGGAAATACAAACAGAGATCATCCCACATGGAATGGTTACCACCACGACATTCGTCTCGATACAGCAGACGAAATGTCACTACAGCGTCCTTCCTCCAACAGGATCCGGATACACCAAAGAAAACGAAGCGAAGGCCAAATTCCTAGCTCCAGGATCTTAACGGTAAGTCATAAAAAACCGGAAAGACAATCAGAGATCATCTCACACCAACATGGAGTGATCACCACCTCGACGTTCGTCTCGACACAGCAGACACAACATCACCGAAAGGAGTCACGGCAAAATCCCTGGTTCCAGACCTCGACGGTTCACCAGCAACCTAGAGACAACCATGAAATTAGTCTCGATACAGAGGACGCGATGCCAGCAAACGAAGCAAAGGCCAAATTCCTAGCTTCAGGGTCTTAACGGTAAGTCATATAAAACCGGAAAGACAATCAGAGATCATCTCACACCAACATGGAGTGATCACCACCTCGACGTTCGTCTCGATACAGCAGACGCAACATCACCAAAAGGAGCCACGGCAAAATCCCTAGTTCCAAATCTCGACGGCTCACCAGCAACCTAAAGACAACCGCGACATTCGTCTCGATACAGAGGACGCAATGCCGCCAAACGAAGCAAAGGCCAAATTCCTAGCTTCAGGGTCTTAACGGCAAGTCATATAAAGCCTGAAAGACTATCGGAGATCATCCTACACCAGCGCGGAGTGGTTATGACTCATCGGGGCTCTCCAAAATGAGCCTAACCTCAAGTAAAAAGCGGCATGGCAAATTCCTAGCGCTTGCTCTTCCGACGGTCAAACTGCTAAGGAGGATTGCTTGAAGACGTCTTGTCCAGCCCCCGAAGGGATCAGAGACACGGCAGTCGCAGGGCTACTCGAACAGCACGATTGCCTATCGAGGAATACATCAGCTCATGCGACGGTACGACGGCCAAAACCCTAAGTACCACAGACCCTAACGGACTTCTGTCGTAAAGAGCAGAGGTTAACTGTGACGTTAGGATATTCTTGCGAGATCTGCTCGATTCGTTTCGACTCGTGAGGAAAATGATGTCTTTGCGAGAACTTCTCGATTCGTCTCGACTCGTGAGATAAAGCCTTAGGCAGTAGGGATTAAAAAACCTGTTTCCTAAGCACTGGGATCCTGCAAGTCGGCCCAAAATGGTCTCTTGCATACTATCCACGGGTCTCACTCTCCGAAGTCGAATTTCGACAAGGAGGGGAACAACCGCTTACGGGTCCTCTCGACTCGTAAGAGGGAAAAATTCTCTTACAAGATCCTTACGACTTATAAGAGAAACACACTTAGGAATCCTCACAACTCCTAAGGAGAAAATACACCTACGAGATCCTTTCGATCCGTAGGGAGAAAAGTCTTTATGAGACCCTCACGGCTCATAAAGTTGAAAAGTCTTAGGTGGCAGATCCTAACCCTGTCTCCTAAGCCATCACCGCCCTGTAAAGAGGTCAAGATGGACCATCTATAAGCCACACTCGCCAAAGCTACATGCCACTGAAATGGAAAAGCTACTCATGAGCATATAAACTACTTCACTCCAGAGTAAGATATAAAGAGATAGAAGGGTGCGGCTCATAGAGTTAAGGGTTTGGAACTATATCTCTTAAGAGTCGAGATTTGAGTCAATGATAAATGACGACGCTTGTGTCCGCTCGTTATCTTCTCAGATCAAGATTCTGAAAGTAATATACCAACCCGAAACTGGTCATACGCTATGCATTACTTTGCACTACTTCACCCACGTAAATACTTACGTGGGCAAAGTAGTGGGGGGCATTTGTTCCCGCCAAAAATTTCTGCGCAAAAGAGCCCAAGGTATCAAATGGCGGCGATACGCTTAAGAAAATGGGAACCAGTATCTTCCGGGCTGTTTTTTGACAAACTCCCAAATGAGAAACAGATAAATTCTGATGGTATCGAAAGCGGCTCGAAAAACCCTTCGATTTGATATATTATGGGCCTCGTAATTCATTCGGGATCAAAAGTTATGAGGAATTACGTGTCCACACGTGATGGGCTTTAAAGAACCCACTGGAGGAGTTAAAAGATACAATAAAAACTCAGAAAAGACCCCAATGGGGCGTCACGTGCTCACACGTGACCATGGATCACGTGCAGACACGTGATGGGCTTTTAAAGCCTCTAAAATAATGAATAGAATTTAATTCTAAAAGTCAGAAAATACCTCAACGAGGTATCACGTGCTTACACGTGACCAATGGTCACGTGTTGACACGTGATGGTTAAAACTGAAACATAAATAAGCGGCTGAGAAAGGAACCCAATTGGGGGTCACGTGCTCACACGTGACCAAAGCTCACGTGCCAGCACGTGACTGGCTTTAAAAGCATTATAATTTAATAGAATTAAATTCTAAAAGTTTCTGAATCTTTCCAAATGGAAAAGGGTCATGGGGAACCGTTGGATTAAAAATCCAAGGGTGATTAAAAATCACCAATTTATAGAAAAACCTTGGACAAGGAAAGATTTCCCTGAAAATCTCACCAGGGTAACAAATAGAATATCTTTTGGATTTAAAATCCACGGTGAACAAAATTCACTGAATGATCTAAAGACCCAGATTAATGATAAATATAAATCAAATCTCTCAACATACAAATCAAATCTCTCAATGAGAGATTTGCTAAACAAATTGATTCTCTTCCTTCCCCTATAAATAGGATCCAAGAAGAGAAGAGGGGTGATCTACTTTTTTGAGAGAAAAACAGAGGGAGGAGAATTTAATTCTCAAGAGAAGAAGAAACAGAGAAAGAAGAATTTAATTCTCTGCAAAAGAAAAACCCTAGGTAAGAAAAGAGAGGATTCAAAAGAGGATTTAATTCTCAAAAGAGTTTAACTCTTATTTAAAGAAAAGAACTTAGTTCTTCTTCTGGTTGAAGATCTGTACAGAGCACATCTCCCCATAGGATGAGAATTTAATTCTCATCGAGTTGAGATCCTGCCATGCAGATCCTGAACTTAGAAGGGGATTGAGTTTTGAGAGTTCAATTCTCCTAAAACAAAACTAGGGTTTAACCCTAATCAAGAATTTAATTCTTTTACATATCTGGGAATTTAATTCCTTTGAAAAGAAATTAGGGTTTTACCCTAAATAAGAATTTAATTCTTTCACAATAGGAATTTAATTCCTCCAAAACAAAAATTAGGGTTTTACCCTAAATAAGAATTTAATTCTTAAAGATAAGCAGACTTAAGATCTCTGTGCATGAAAAGAACTAGGGTCACGTGCCCCATGTGACCCCTGAACAGATCCCCCAAAATGAGAAGAGGAAAGCTTTGAGGCAATGCCTCACGTGTTCCCACGTGACCCTCATTATATATGGAACAAAAGCAAAGGCAGAAACAATTCTGGGCGCTCTCACGTGTTACCACGTGACCCCTAATAAATGTTCTAATAAATCAGGGCATGATTATACATCACGTGCCCACACGTGATGGCTATGAAAATTAAAAGTGTTTAACACTTGTTTGCAGAACAAAATAAAGTGGATCTGGCCCCACTTTTTGATGCCATCACGTGCTCCACGTGACTTCTAAAACGCAGAAAGAAAAAGCAAAGGAAATGAAAGCTTTGGGCGCTCTCACGTGTTATCATGTGACCCCTTGGCTGATGCTTTAACAATCAGCGCATTAATCCTCCTCACGTGGCGGCACGTGATGCTCCAAAGAAAACATAAAAAGTGTCTAACGCTTATTTACAGAACGAAGAAAAGGAGATCTGGCTCCACACTTAGGGCGCCCTCACGTGTCACCATGTGACCCCTAATGAGTATTCTAACAGACGAGAGCGAGGGCCTTCATCACATGCTCACACGTGATGGCCGCCAGAATTAAAAGAGTTAAACACTGATCTGCAGAATAAAATAAAGGGAATCAGGACGCTCTCACGTGTCCACACGTGACCCCTCTCCTTAGTGTTTAACACTAATTTGAAGACTTTGTCCTCAGTGTTTAACACTGATTTTCTTAGTGTTTAACTCTAGTTTGGAAAACTCTATTTGCAGTGTTTAACACTGATTTGCTTAGTGTTTAACACTAATTTGAAAACTCTGTTCTCAGTGTTCAACACTGTTGGTCTGTAGTGTTTAACACTAGCTTTAGCCCAATTGGCTAAGTTTTTAGAGGCAAAGCCTCTCCTTCAATGGACCAACAGAGGGCCAATATTTCAAACATAATTGGACTTAGCCCAAACTGGCCATAAGTCCTCAAATCATCTTGAACTGAGCACATCTGCTCTTTAAACCAACTCATTGGTTCGAGGGTACATCTCTGAACTCCTCTGATATTTGTCGTTGTAATCCTTCAACGTCTTCAGAGAGGTGACGGGTCCCGACAACCACACATCAACACGGACTGTGGGGTCCTTAAACTCATGGACTTATGCGTCCTTAAACTAAGATACGGACTACGGGGTCCTTAAACCCGCGGAGTTATGCGTCCTTAAACTAACGGACTAATGCGTCCTTAAACACACCCATATGGACTGTGGGGTCCTTAAACCCATGGACTTATGCGTCCTTAAACTACCAATGGACCACCACGTCCTTAAACTGGAACATGGACCACCATGTCCCTAAACTGGAGGCGGACCCCCATGTCCCTAAACTGGCATTGGACCCCTATGTCCCTAAACTGGAACAATAGAGCCAATTGCTCTTTTGTCGGATCTAAACGATCCCGTTAAGTCGATCTTAGTCCCAAACTGGACTAACGTATCCTTAACAACCGTTTAAGTTGATCTTAGCCTCAAATATGGCTAACGTATTCTTAAACCTTCAAACAGACTCTAGTCCCAAATCGGACTATAAAACCCCTAATCAACTCTGGCTCAAGGGTACATCTCTGAACTCCTCTGACATTTGTCGTTGTAATCCTTCAACGTCGTCAGAGAGGTGATGGGTCCCGACAGCCATACATTTAATAGACCACCATGTCCCTAAACTGGAACAATCGAGCCTCTAAACGCTCTTTTGTCGGATCTAAACGATCCCGTTAAGTTGATCTTAGTCTTAAATTGGACTAACGTATCCTTAACGAACGTTTGAGTTGATCTTAGCCTCAAATATGGCTAACGTATCCTCAAACCAAAACCCCAAACCCAAATCTAAGAAAACATGGATTTGGACTAATCCACGTCCTACGGGCGACGACATAAATTGGTCTCCGTATACAATCCACGGGCAACCACGAACAAAACAAACACCCACGACACGAAGTGACCACCTGGAGAAGGAGAAAGTTGTTACCGCAACGCAGTAGCGTAATTAACTGCAGGGGCTTGCGCCTGCAGGGAAGAGCGTCCCCACAATCAAAAACCCCTCAAACGAGGGGGAATCTGACGAAGTCTGCTACATCGGACGCATCCGTCTAAACCTTCGATACATGGTGCCATAAATCAACTTGGCATCTTCGGAGAGGTGGACGGATAGCACCAATTAGCATCTACCCCGAACCTCAGGCGAGACAGCCCATGTCTCGGCCGCCGTTCGGAGGGGAACACTCCTCAACGTAGATCATTTTCGGCCTCGAAAACTTCGAACAAACTTGTTCATTTCTTCATGTGAACTCTTACTAGAGCTCGGATGTTCAGTACTTGGAGCGAAGAGACTACTACACGGAGCTTTAGAAGTGAAGGACCGGTCTACAAAGGTTGTATTTCTCATTCACTTAGATGTAAAGTTGTTTGCATGCTTGATTCGTCTAAATCTAGTTAAGATTCTAGGGTTAAGATTCTTTAATACGGCAAATTTTTGAAATTGGCATGGACGATACCTCCCGAAACCCAGCGGCCGCCCTAGAGAACCCTATACCTCCGACGATCAAGTTAGCCGAGGAATTTGAGCAAAGTAGCGGCTTATTGGGTTAAAATTATCTTACTTGAGTCGTCTGAGAGAGGTGTTTTTATAGTGTCTGCTTGGTGCGAGCAGGCGCGAAATCTTCGCCTTCAGTTACACCCCGACGTTACACCTGCGTGAAAGACGGAATCCTCACATTAATGGCGGGGTACACCCATTAATGGGGGGATGCGCCAGCGAGGGACGCGGGACGTGGGGCGGCAGATATCTCGCTTCGGTGAGATACGCGGAGCCGTTGCGGAAGCGCTAAGTCCCTGCGCTCTCGTTTGACCAGGAATGCTGGGAAGGCTTAGCTTGGCGTGAGATGATTGGAAGAATTAAAGTTTTAACCGCAATCAAGACGGTGTCGCTATGCAGCTAGCCGGTTGAGCACGGGTCAATCCACAGGGAGATGGTTGTATGTCCTTTCTTGTCTTAGACGAGTCAATAAAGAATTTGTGTATGTTTGTTCGATTCTATCCTAAGTGTATTATTTGCAAGTATAAAGTTGTTAAGAAAAAGACACGAAATTATAAGCTAAAGAAATCCGTACTCAAAACCTTTGAGCCGAGTCTTGACCAATTGAAGCTAAGAAATCGGCAACAACGTGGATTAGGGGATTTAAGCGCGGTATTCGTGGAATACGGCTTATTTACCCTTGTCCTTCCGTTCTTGTCTCTTGCTTTCGCCTCCGGCCAAACCGAACGCAACCGGTCGCGGTTAGGAATTACCGTTACCTTGTCAGGGTAGGGTGCCTAACGGAGCGCTTGCGTATGGTTTGGGCGGAGTTCAATGGAAAATAACGGGAAAAGGAAATGAGAAGGAAAATATTAACTTACAATACCGTATTTCATCTTAACAACAACAATTACAACCATTCACAAAATGAACAAAGGAGAGCAAAAGAAAAGAACAAAGAAAAGAAAAGATTACAAGTATTAAGTGCATGAATTTAAGTGCATGAAATAAATTGCAAGAAAGAAAAGCAAGATAATAATAAGCAAGTAATAAAAAGCAATAAAAAGAACAAGAAAGTAATTACAAGAACATAGAACTCAAGACAAACATGTGATCAATAGCCAACCCTTAAACTTGCAAGCTCAATTAAGAGGTTGCAAGATCAAGAGAAGGGTAGAGAACGCATGTGAAGTGAAGAACTAGTCCCGTGAGAAAATACGACCCTTGAGATTAATAACTAACCCTTAACCATTCAAGCTCAATGAAGAGGTTGAATGATCAAGAGAAAGTAAGAACCTCAAGGGGAAGAAGAAACAAAAGAGAATGATACAAAAAGCCCTCATCTTCATTGATCTCCCACTCAAAAAGCTCTCACTACAATTTTCATAGAGAAAGAATGAAGAAGAAGAAGAAAAAGACTAAATCCTAACAAAAAGAGGAACAAAAGAATGACCCCTTGGCTTGACTCAGTTCTGGAGTATTTATAGGCGGGGAAATGGAAACCTAGGGCAACATTCTGGCATAAGATGAAAGTACCAAACTGCCCACAAAATTTTACCCAGCAAGGAGCCTACATGGCCGTGGATCCGCGGCCAATACCCCCTATTGGCCGCGGATCCGCGGCCGTATAGAGGAATTGGGTGCTCCGTTTTTCTGTGCTTCCCTGGTCTGCTGTCCCCTGTTGTCTGGTACATATATTTTCTGAAAATACTTTCACATTTCTTCCAGAATTTCTGTTGAGGAAAGGTGGACTTTTGTGGATGCATTTGTCATGATTGCCTCGAGCTCCGCGTAGATTTCTTGGAACTTGTTGTTGCCATTGAGCCTTGTGTATGAAGGTGACATTGATTTGACATTTTGTCTTCCTAAACTGGTATCTGGCAACATACGGATGACGAGCGGAGACCGTGTTTTCTCAGTGGTTGGCAGGAACCCGGATTTTGTCGTGTTTTCCATGAATTTCACCGTTTTAGAACCGAGAACCTGTATCCTGCAAATATGTAACAAACACGGATTAAAAGCACCTACCTATAAACAACCGAGCGTAAGAATGGGCGGTATAAAATGCAGTATTATGTGATGAACAAATACCCCCAAACTTAACTTTTGCTCGTCCCGAGCAAAACCAATTATTCACAAAAATAAAATCCTAACCGCACTTTCGCAGGGAACGCGATTGCACTGAGCGCGTGCAACAAGCCGTTAAATCTCTAGGTGTCCCTAGTAGGAGGAGTGTTGTCTCCTGAGGGTTTTCAGCGGATACTACCCACAAAATCCCGTCAAGCTAGTGTCATAAGTTAACGTCGATTCTACTCCTACAGTTTAGTATTTACGTTAGAAACTCTATCATCCTAAATTAGAAATATTCAACCCTAATTTTTCACACCTCCTATCTATTTAACCTTGGGTCCTATACGTTCCAAAAAAAGTTTAGAAAGATGTTGGTTCTCCTGAGTTTTCCTTCTAAAGGGAGGCCTCAAATCAGGGATTTTTATCAACTTTACAGAAAACACAAGTCTTATTCTTTATTTCTATCTTTTATTCAAACATCGATTGTATACCCCTACGTGTGTGTATATTTGCACCCCTACACTTGAGAATTCAATTCAAGCTATAATACTCTTGACTTAATACCTAATACTACTTCTTTTCATTAAGGATGGACGGATTTGCTCACACCCCTTTCATGCGACTATTAATGCTTCTTGAGGCACTAACGGCCGATTACTGAATGTGTGAACATTAAAGCGTAAATAGCAGTTTCCAGGTCTTGACTTTATTCTATTTTTTTTTCTTTTTCTTTTTCAAGACCGGATATATTTTTCAATATGCTCTTTTTGGTGTTTAGCTTTAAATACCGTTTTTTCTTTCATACTAGGATTTCAGGCAAGAGTATTTCTAGGTATCCTCTACTATCCCAAGTTTCAAGGTGCGTGTATGTGCAGTTTGTAGGGTATATACTTTCTAAATTTGAACTCAAGAAAAGAAACTATTTTTCAGACTTATCCTTCAGTAGAGCATCAATACTTTCCCTTCATCTTGACTTAACTAAAGAACTTAGCTCAGGATTACCTATTTCTCAAAAAAACTGTAAGGACGTATACTTACCAAGTTTAAACAGAATAAGGGTTATTTTTAGGGTTTTCAATTCCTAAGCCTAGAATTTAGTTATTTCTATCATATCAACTAAACTTTCGGAATAAAGATCTAATGTTACCCTATTAGCTAACTTGACGACAAAGTTTTTATATTTTTTGGAAAATTTTCGATTTTTTTGGGTTTTTAATAAGGTATGCAAATGCAAAATATATAGATGAATGCGAAGGAAGAAAGCTTACCGAGCACACTCCCAAACTTAAACTTGACAGTGCCCTCACTGTCAGGCTATACCAATAGGGTCAAAATTGCCGGCGCTCCCTAAAAACAAATTATATACAACAAAGAAAACAAAAAATATATACAAAAAAAGTGTCCCCCCCAAACTTAAGTAAAACAGTGTTTCTACTGTTAAGCGTTGAAATTCAGGATTTTTAGGGGGGAAAGAGAACAGTATCAAGCTATACAAGGCCTTACACAGGCCAAAAGTTAACACCAACCATTCAAAGATCTTATCGTGATAAAGCAGTGGCTGGTGAAAGAAGGCGTAAAGAAAAGAGATGGAGAATACGCGAGACCATATGCGGAGAGAAGCGGGATATGGTCTCGGTATATGAGAGGAAGAAGAATGGCGGAAGGGAAAAAGAAGTGGAATACGAACTTGAGGGTGCAAATGGAGTAAATAGATTAGCACAATTTGTGATGACCGATGTGTGAAAAGCAATTGTGCTAATATATTTACCCGTCGAGAAATGGGGTCAAATCCCTCAAGATTCGTGAGAAACCATGGGTACGCCGAACTTGGTAAACCAGACATACGAAATGAAAGTGAGACGGGTACTTGCAAGGTCGGAACGATGGAAAGGGTGGGGGAAAGTGAGTGAGGAAGGTTATCGGTTAAAGGTTCAGGAGGGTGTACACAGTCAGTGGAAGGGATATGATGAATTGGAAAATCCGACTCATCAATTAAAACTGTTTCATCCTCAGTACTATCCTCAATATTCTCCTCAAAATTTATCCCATCCATGCAATTTTCAACAAAATCAAGACGCATATGGGGTTCGGAAAAAACATTTAATGACTCGGGATGATGATTTGAAGAGACAAACTCAGCCAAATATACGGGTTCATCATCCAAAATATCCCTAGCGTCAATATCCTCAATCAAGTGAAAATCAAGATTCTCTGACACCTCATCAAAAGCATGGATATTAATCGATTCTGGTTCTAAGATATAGGTGTAGAGGTCAAAAGGATTAGGTATGGTTTCACTTGGAAGGGACCCTTCACAATCGGGCAAATCAAACACTACGAAGTCGCATAACTCATTCATCATTCTATCTTCAATTGATAAATCATATGGGATACTTGATAGACTTTCAAAACAGGAGTTGTGGGATTCAATTTGGGACGGGTAGGTTTGATTTGGAAGGGGGTACATCTCACTCTCTCCACTCAAATTCACAGCCTGTCCTGCTGCCTCATCATACATTGAAAAAGTTGGAGCTAGTTGAAAACTAGCTACCGGGTCACTAGGTTGCATGAGGGCGGCCATGGACGCATTCAAATCCATCATCTGTTGGCTTGACGCTACCCTAAAATCTTCCAACGACTGTTCTAGACTAGACATTGGTTGTGAAGGGGTTTCAGTAAAATATTCAAAGTTGTTTGGATACTGAAAACTCCCAAATGGCGGTTCTGATACAATGTCTAGGGAAGGTGTAAAAGTTGGGTAGGACTGGTAGGAATTGAATGGCTGGACAGGAGTGGGATCAACATTGGGATAAGAAGGTGAATGGAATTGTTGATCCCAAGAATTTGTAGTGGTGAAAGGAGTGAAAGATCGGCTATGAGATTGTTCAATACGTTCAGCAATAGACATAGGTCTCGGGGTTACAACTGGATTTTCAAAAGGGGTATCAACGCAAGAAGGTGTGAATGTTTGAAACGGTTGATACGAAGTGGATTGCGGAGTCCAGTTGTTCGTCCTAGACGCGTCTATCCGATCTTTCAAAGAAATTTTTGGCATGGATGGATCGTTCGAAGTTCGACCAAAACAAGAACCGTAGGAAGTAATCTCTGGTTGTGGGTACCAAAGTTCGGCAAGAGTTTTGCGAGGTGGAGTACCCATGATATGAAGAGAGAGAGAAAAAGGTAGAGAAAAGGAGGAAAAAAGAATGTGATATTTTTTTTTTTAAATTTTTTTTTTGTTTTGTTTAACAAAAGAATGAAGTATACACAAAAAGGAATATGGACAAAAAACAATCACGACACAAAAATACCACACACCTAATCGTTCTAGGGTTCACCGAAGTCAACTAGACCTGCTCCAGAACTTAATTGTCGAAGTAAAACTGTGTCGAGAAACAGGCTCAAGATACACTGATCACGAGGCCAGGTAAGTGCAGAGATAAGGGGAGGTTTTCCAACGCTTTCGCGAAGTTCCTTAATTAAATAACCCTTTCTTTTTTGGCGGTTTCGCCGTTAACACTTTCCTAGACACCTCGTAAACAATATACCATTAAGCAAGCTTCTAAACACAGTTAACTTCTCCTAGTGAGCGCGAAGTCCTTAAGGCTTAAAGTCTAGTTTCTTTTAAATTTTGTGTGGGTAAACGTTATGCTCAAGTTCGTGATTTGTGGGCCACGGAAAAGGTGATGAAATCCTTTACCGTATGTTGTGGGGTTCGCTTGCCCTTAAGTCCGTATTAATGTATGCAATGCGCAATTCAATAAAAATTCTATAAAGAATCAAACAATCGTTTTTTTAGTTTAAGCGCGGCACTGCAACAAATACGGGTTAGTCAATTTTTAGCGTTTGCTAGCGAACTTGCAAAGAATCCTGCAAAGAATAGTATATTGGAAGCGTCGGATTTGAGAAGAAGGTGTTAGTAAAGTACGTACCGTTTAAGTTTTGGGTTAGGAAACCCCCGTTGAATCAAATCCGGTAAGCTTGAAAGGTTCGCTTGCGCGGGTCAAACTACCCGGATCTTTGGCACTGTACTTCGTAAATCACTCTTGCCTTGAATGCACACTTTGCTCCCCACAATCGCAGTTTGCAAACTTGCAAAAATCTGCACTCTTGCCCACAAAAATGATCAAAAAAAAACAAAAACAAAAAGAATTTTTTTATAAATATATACAAAAAGAATATTAACCCGAATAACAAGAAAGAAAATAAGTTACCGTCTCCCCGGCAACGGCGCCATTTGATTGGAAGAATTAAAGTTTTAACCGCAATCAAGACGGTGTCGCTATGCAGCTAGCCGGTTGAGCACGGGTCGATCCACAGGGAGATTGTTCTATGTCCTTTCTTGTCTTAGACGAGTCAATAAAGAATTTGTGTATGTTTGTTCGATTCTATCCTAAGTGTATTATTTGCAAGTATAAAGTTGTTAAGAAAAAGATACGAAATTGTAAGCTAAAGAAATCCGTACTCAAAACCTTTGAGCCGAGTCTTGACCAATTGAAGCTAAGCAATCGGCAACAACGTGGATTAGGGGATTTAAGCGCGGTATTCGTGGAATACGGCTTATTTACCCTTGTCCTTCCGTTCTTGTCTCTTGCTTTCGCCTCCGGCCAAACCGAACGCAACCGGTCGCGGTTAGGAATCACCGTTACCTTGTCAGGGTAGGGTGCCTAACGAAGCGCTTGCGTATGGTTTGGGCGGAGTTCAATGGAAAATAACGGGAAAAGGAAATGAGAAGGAAAATATTAACTTACAATACCGTATTTCATCTTAACAACAACAATTACAACCATTCACAAAATGAACAAAGGAGAGCAAAAGAAAAGAACAAAGAAAAGAAAAGATTACAAGTATTAAGTGCATGAATTTAAGTGCATGAAATAAATTGCAAGAAAGAAAAGCAAGATAATAATAAGCAAGTAATAAAAAGCAATAAAAAGAACAAGAAAGTAATTACAAGAACATAGAACTCAAGACAAACATGTGATCAATAGCCAACCCTTAAACTTGCAAGCTCAATTAAGAGGTTACAAGATCAAGAGAAGGGTAGAGAACGCATGTGAAGTGAAGAACTAGTCCCGTGAGAAAATACGACCCTTGAGATCAATAACTAACCCTTAACCATTCAAGCTCAATGAAGAGGTTGAATGATCAAGAGAAAGTAAGAACCTCAAGGGGAAGAAGAAACAAAAGAGAATGATACAAAAAGCCCTCATCTTCATTGATCTCCCACTCAAAAAGCTCTCACTACAATTTTCATGGAAAAAGAATGAAGAAGAAGAAGAAAAAGACTAAATCCTAACAAAAAGAGGAACAAAAGAATGACCCCTTGGCTTGGCTCAGTTCTGGAGTATTTATAGGCAGGGAAATGGAAACCTAGGGCAACATTCTGGCATAAGATGAAAGTACCAAACTGCCCACAAAATTTTACCCAGCAAGGAGCCTACATGGCCGCAGATCCGCGGCCAATACCCCCTATTGGCCGCGGATCCGCGGCCGTATAGAGGAATTGGGTGCTCCGTTTTTCTGTGCTTCCCTGGTCTGCTGTCCCCTGTTATCTGGTACATATATTTTCTGAAAATACTTTCACATTTCTTCCAGAATTTCTGTTGAGGAAAGGTGGACTTTTGTGGATGCATTTGTCATGATTGCCTCGAGCTCCGCGTAGATTTCTTGGAACTTGTTGTTGCCATTGAGCCTTGTGCATGAAGGTGACATTGATTTGACATTTTGTCTTCCTAAACTGGTATCTGGCAACATACGGATGACGAGCGGAGACCGTGTTTTCTCAGTGGTTGGCAGGAACCCGGATTTTGTCGTGTTTTCCATGAATTTCACCGTTTTAGAACCGAGAACCTGTATCCTGCAAATATGTAACAAACACGGATTAAAAGCACCTACCTATAAACAACCGAGCGTAAGAATGAGCGGTATAAAATGCAGTATTCTGTGTTGAACATGAGGCTCGAAGACGAGCCGAAAGGCCGAGAAAGTTCATCTCTGTAATAGCACGGAGACGAGCGCAAGAGAGTGGGTGCCGGCTCGGCGGCTAGGTCGTTCTTAGGTAAGAGGCGGAGTGTAAGTTCGTGGATGAACTGAGGAAGGTCATCAATGCTCCACACTGATTTTACCTCAGGAGTTCCCATGAGACTAGTGAGCTGTCGAGGGTGATACGTCATTCACCACGTGTCGTGATCTGGGGAATTCCTACCTTTGAGCATCATCACATACAAAACGAAAATTTAACAGATTAAACGTAGTTTTTTTAAATATAAAAATGGAGAAATTTAAATTTTCAATATTAATCTAGGTTAAACAGGCAATGCTTCTAGAGTGTGTGACGCCAGCACATGTGACATATATAAGGAATTTCAGTCAGAACAAATCTAAAATACAACAGCTGACGTTATTTCATTAGAAACCAATCAATTTCCAAAATGACAAGTTGACAACCCTAGTCTCTTCGAATTTCCCTGCAGGTCCTCACCTTTCTTACTTGCTGCAATCTCACCATCTCTCCACACCCAATTCATGGGCCCCACGTCAGCAAACACACAACTGCACCTGTGCAATCACCAGGGCCCATTTCACATTGCTGACTTGTGTGGTCCCGGTTTCGTCTCCAAAAACAAAATATGGGAAAGTTATTTGCAGGCCCATTTTTGAGAAATGACTAATTTTAAAACCCATACATTTTCAAAATTGTCTAAAAAAACCATGCTTAGAAATACGAATGTTTCAAGCTTAAATGTTTTTATGATTGAGATATTTTTTCCCCAAAAATACCAGCTTTACTCTTTCTCAAGGCATACACAACTATAACATTATTCATCAAATCATAACATTGTTTATCAAATTAAACACTATTTTTCAAACCCTAACATTAATGTTTACCAAATCATAATGCTATTTATAGTACCATAACATTGTTTTCCAAAATATAATACTATTTATCAAACTATTTATTAAATCATAGCAGGTATTTCAATAAATTTTAAAAACGTATTATCGGTAATACATTCACAAATACGTATACAAATCGGTGTTTGGAAATTCAATGCATACTTTACTCCTTGGCTTTAAAAATAAATCAAGTTATGAAACCAGGGTTGGGGACAATTTTCCCAAAAAAATGTATAGCTTCCCTTTCCTTTTCAGTTCTTACGTGGTCTCTCAAGAGCCATTCAATTCCTACAGCAAAGTGCTGCTAAGAGAGAAACGATGCATGAATGCAGCTTACATTTCTAACTGCTCATGTTTTTTGAGCTTTAAATGCTGGGAATTATAGGGTTGCCCTTCATTGTCATACTTAATACTATATTGTTTACTTCAGTTAAAAAAAACCCTCTCTTCACCACCAATTTCTCATCTTCAATCCTCTTTTTTAGGTATGGTTCTATCTTCTTTTTTGTAAATTTTTCCAATATATATTCACATTTTAATTATATATGATACCATAGCTTATTGGGGTTTATAATTAAACATTAACCAAATTCTTCATGATTAATTCTATCATGTTAATTTTACTTCATTTTTTCAATAGATCATTTGAGCTCAAGGGGTACGTACCTCCCATTTGAAGTTTACTCCTTTCCTGAAAACCTCTGAGATTCTCCAATTGATTCCTGGTCCTCATATATACATCTGATTTGTTGCGTTTCATATAGCTAGAGAACTTGTACAATGAAAAGACTAGTTTTGCTCTTCATATTGGCTCTTTACTTTGGCCTATTTCCTAGCGGAATCCGCGGAGGCGTCTCTTTGAGACCGTCTGTTGTGAATATTGGAGCTATATTCACATTCAACTCCACAATTGGGAGAGTCGCGGAAGTTGCCATTGATGCGGCCGTGGACGATGTCAACTCTGATTCTAGTGTTCTCCAAGGTACACAACTTGTTGTCCGGAAGCAGGACTCGGATTGTAACGCGTTCCTCGGTGTCATGGAAGGTATATAAACTTACATTGTTTTGTGAAACGCGCGCGGAACTATCTAGTTTCTTGGCATGTGCAACCAAATTTCAAAACTTTTTCCTTTTTCATATATATATATATATATATATATATGAAAATGTAACCATCCATCCTATAAAAGCTAGTAGGAGATATAGTTTGGATCCAGGATTGGATTTTGAATAACTAGAAATAAAAAGGAAAAAAATAGGCCTTTTTCAACTTTGATGAGAAGTAGGATGCCTGCACGGGACTCATTCTAATATAGATAAGAAAAAAAGCATATATAGGTATTTTCAATGAAACGGCCTAATGTGTGCATGTGTGTGTGTTTCGTACATCGGAACAGCTTTACAATTCATGGAGACCAATATCGTAGCAATCATCGGCCCTCAGTCTTCTGTCATTGCTCATGTCATGGCTCTCGTATCAAACGAGCTCCAGGTCCCTCTTGTTTCCTTCGCTGCAACGGACCCCACTCTCTCCTCACTCCAATATCCTTTCTTTATCCGAACAACCCAGAGCGATCTATTTCAGATGGCAGCTATAGCTGAGATCGTCCATTACTACCAATGGAGGAAAGTGATCGCCGTCTACATCGACGATGACTATGGAAGAAACGGAATAGCTTCGTTAGGCGATAGACTTGCAGAGAGGCGATGCCAAATATCATACAAAGCCAGGCTTTTGCCCGGAGCCAATAGGAGTGATGTATCTGATTTATTAGTGAAGGTGTCTACGATGGAGTCCCGTGTTATTGTACTTCACACAAATCTCGACTTGGGTCTCTCCGTTTTCTCTGTTGCTCACTCTTTCGAAATGATGGGCCATGGTTATGTTTGGATTGCAACGGATTGGCTTTCTTCTTTTCTGGACTCATCGGCGCCTTTCAATTCGGAGACCACCAACACAATGCAAGGTGTTCTTGTACTGAGACAACACACGGCGGATTCTAAAGCGAAGAATGAATTAGCATCGAGGTGGAACAAGGTAAGCAAGAAAGAGAACTTTGGGAATTTTCAGCTCAATGCGTATGGATTGTATGCATATGATACAGTATGGGTTATTGCTCGGGCATTGGATGCGTTTTTTAACGCGGGCGGCAAAATTTCTTTTTCTAGCGATCCAAGATTGAGTGGTACAGAGGTCGGGATTCTTCATCTAGATGCAATGACTATATTTGACGAAGGAAAACTTCTTCTAGAAATGATAAAGAATACGAATTTAACGGGGGTGACCGGTTTAGTGCAATTTGACACATACGGACATCTCATTCTCCCTTCGTATGATATCATTAATATAATAGGGAGCGGGATCCGAACAGTTGGGTATTGGTCTAATTACAGCGGCTTATCTATCGTGGCTCCCGAGAAACTCTACCCAAAGCCAGCGAATCGTTCTGGCACGAATGAACAACTCTATAGTGTGATTTGGCCAGGACAAACGGCAGTAAGGCCACGAGGATGGGTTTTTCCTAATAATGGCGAGGAGTTAAGAATTGGAGTTCCAAATAGAGTCGGTTTTCGAGATTTTGTTTCACAAGCACCGGGCTCTGGAATAATACAGGGGTTTTGTGTTGATGTGTTCACGGCCGCTGTCAACTTGTTGCCCTATGCTGTGCCTTATAGGTTTGTGCCGTTTGGGAATGGTCATCATAATCCAAGTTTTACCGAGCTGGTAAATATGGTTGCTTCAGATGTGAGTACGGAAACGGAATTCACTCCTAAATATTTAGCTTTAATTTATTTAGGATCAATTGCATGTAACACCATTTTTTTAAATAAATATATGGATTTTATCTTTCTAGGCCTTTGATGCGGCTATAGGTGATATTGCAATCACGACAAAACGGACAAAGCTTGTAGATTTTACGCAGCCCTACGTCGAGTCCGGTCTTGTCATATTGGCACCGATCAAGAGACATAATTCGAGCGGTTGGGCTTTCTTGCAACCATTTACAGTGGAGATGTGGTGTGTCACAGGGGCTTTCTTTCTCGTGGTTGGAGCCGTCGTGTGGATTCTCGAGCATCGGATCAACGATGAGTTTCGTGGCCCTCCAAGGAAGCAATTAGTTACCATATTCTGGCAAGATTCGATGAACATTAACTTTAGGCTAAATAACTTATGAATTTTTATTTAGTGGTAACTTTGTTATATAATTAATATCGTGGTATTTATCTTATTGCAGGTTCAGCTTCTCGACTTTGTTTTTCTCACACAGTAAGTGAACTCAAACCATATATTTATCATCGTTTCTTATTATCGGAACTGTCAATTAACTAAACTTACTTTGCTAAACAAATCTTTCTTTTCGATTCAGGGGAGAATACCGTGAGCGCGTTGAGCCGTGCAGTCCTTATCATATGGCTCTTTGTTGTCCTGATAATTCAATCTAGCTACACGGCAAGTCTGACTTCGATTCTCACGGTGCAACAACTATCATCTAATATCAAAGGGATTGATAGCTTGATAAATAGCAATGAACCTATTGGGTTTCAAACCGGCTCGTTCGCTGAAAACTATATGGTTGAGGAGCTTGGCATTGCAAGGTCAAGACTTCAGCCTCTTGGCACTCCTCAAGAGTACGCGAGAGCTCTTGATCTTGGCCCGAGCAACGGTGGAGTTGCCGCGATCGTCGATGAGCGTCCTTATGTTGATTTGTTTCTATCTACCGAGTGCAAATTTGCGGTTGTGGGGTCAGAGTTTACGAGGAGTGGCTGGGGATTTGTAAGTACTATATCATTTGGAGAATTTTTCGGCTTTGCTTCATATAGCTTCTTTTCCTTGAAGGTCTTTTTATTGCTGTAAAATTCCTTAAAATTCCGTCTTAAAAGGGAGTTTTTCACTAAATCAATAACCTGAAATGCTGGTAATATGAAATTTTCTGGTATCGGAGCTGCTTGTAAATTGCAAAGTTTTTGGTAGTTTAGTGACGTTAAGCGTTCACTGTAATCCTAATCTCAGGTATTCCTGCGGGACTCCCCCTTAGCAGTAGACATGTCAACCGCGATCCTCGCTCTGTCCGAAAACGGAGATCTTCAAAGAATCCATGACAAATGGCTCACACGGAGCGGGTGCAACTCCCACGAAGAAGAGCTCGAATCGGACCCGCTCCATCTATCGAGCTTCTCGGGCCTGTTTTTAATCTGCGGTCTGGCCAGCTTCATCTCCCTCCTCATCTTCTTCAGCCTCATGCTTCGCCAGTTCATGCGCCACGTCCCTCCAACGACTCCGGAATCTTCGGCCAATGGCAGCTCGAGGTCGAGCCGGAGTTTACAGACGTTTCTATCATTTGTCGATGATAAGGAGGAAGTTGCCAAGGCAAAGAGAAAGCAAATGGAGAAGACAGTTTGTAAGGGTGGTGCTGATACAGAGAGTTAGGTAGGTTTGGTTTGTTAAGTTTCAATTGTGCATAAAAGAGACAGTTTTATTACACAGTTAAAAAGTCGATATATAAAAGTAAATACGGTAGCATTTTTTATAATCTTGGGTAAATAGTTTTAATAACCCCTCTATGTCCCACAACCAAGGCATCTTAATACCTTATGGTTTTTCGTTGACTTGTTGATATCCTCATGAATTTCACTGCAAGCACTATATTAGCTTCAGCTTTTGCCGCGTGTCTAATTTGCATCAGTTTATTCATTAATTGCAAAACGTTTCTATAATTGCTTGTCTATATGATGATAGAAATAAACAAGCACAGAATAGATACGGCGACAAAAATGATGGTAATGAAGAGCTAGGGGCGAAATACATTAGGATATTAAAGTGTTGATTCCCCTGCTCAGTAATTCATATTCAAAACTTCGCTATTACATGTGTCGCCCCTTAACTTTATATATATTCAAATTCCTTCATTCGATTTTGCAAACCGAAAAATAATCCTGTACTGGTTGCATTATAAATTAAAGGTTGGGCTGGGTAATGGTAAATAAGCATTTTCCTTTTTATAGGGCAAATTTAACAATCTAATGCTTTTTCTAGCAGAAATTACCAAGAGCGATATCTTTTTTATTGGGCAGATTTTACAAATTATTGTTTTTTTTTAAAACAGAAATTACGAAGGCAATATGATAGCTATATTGGGTCTAGGTCTTCAAAAGTGTTATAGATTAAAGAAATTAATCTAACTGTTGAGTTTAGCTCGTATTCTCTGATTCTTGGATGATGAGACGGCTCAAGATAAGTTTCAGCTGGCTCATAACATGTCTGGAATCACAGAGTTTTCTCTGTTTGTATGAGACGGCTCAAGATAAATTTCAGTCGGCTCACGAGTCGTTTGGAAATATCAATTGTTCTCTATTTGCAAGAGACGGTTCAGGACAATCTCGAGCCGGCTCTAATCGACTCGGGCCGAATTCTGGGCTGTTTTGGGAAATCCGATTTTTACTCTATTTGCCTCATACTATAAATTATATTTTATAACCTTAATTAGGATAGAACCATTTTGTTAATTAGAAAGAGATGAGGCTAGGTTTTTTTGAGGGATCTTGTGAGAGTTCATCCACCATTGTAAAGCTCCATATTTGTTTGATTAGTAAAGTGTTTCTCCTTCACCCTTGGTTTTTCCCGCAAGAGTTTTCCACGTAAATCTTGTGTCTTTTGGTTTGTGCTTTATTTCTATTACCTGTGGTTATTTGTTTGCTTCTCTTTATCTGTTTATTCCTCTGTGATCGTATTTGCCGCAATAAATTGGTATCAGAGTCTCGTTGTGTTTCTTTGGGAGATTTAGTATTTAGAGATTTGTTTGTTTAAATCATTAAGAAGATGACGACGCTTGTATTCTCTCTTTTCATCTTCTTAGATTATGATTTTGAAGTTTTTGATTTGTAAGCACTCAAGGTGTTTATGGAAATTCCTATGTGAATTTCAATTGGTTCTTTTGATCCCGCAACATGTCTCCAACGATTATGAAATTCGATATTGAGAGATTCGATTGGAATATGAGCTTTTGTCTATGGCAAGTTCGTATGATTGCCTTATTGACAAAAAATAATTTGAAGAAGATGATTCTTGTATAAAAATCCCTGTATAAAAATTACTTATTTATTGTATAAAAAGGGTATTTCAGCTTGCTATAAAATTATAAGTTAAATTTATTTAATAAAAGCAAGGAGTAACTTGTAGGTTACCGGTAAAAGCTCTACACTGCTGTGACATAACTTGTGTGTTCAAATCCTTTCAGTCCCAATTATTTTTAAGATTTTTTTAAAAAAAATTTTCGGAAGCCCAAGAGTTGCACTTGCAAATTACGGAAAATGGAAAGGTTTCAGAAAAATCAAACAAGTGCAATAAGGAGTAAATACAGAATATAATACATGTCATGAATCTCGAGACAGATGGAGTAAATCCAACCGTCCAAATCCTCGTTTTGGCCGCCACCGACGGTCCAAGTAGCCCTAATCGCTTCCATTTTTTGCCCGTGCGTCCCTTTGACTCCACACTACTTCCCTATAGTGTTTTATTTCTCTGCAATTGAACAGAGACTCTTCAAATCCCCCATTAATATCATTTTAATTCTTTTTAATTCACTTTTTTAATTGACATGCCCCGTTTCCCAATAGATGGAAACGATGACGTGGCAAGCCCAAGGCATATTTATCTAGAGAAGGTCATTCCCTAACTAAATATACTAAATGTATTGAAACAATAATACACAATGCAAGAATAAATGAAAACAGTAAAATTTTTCAACAAATATCTTTATTTACATTCAGCTTCAAATATTTACAAGTACATGAATTTCAGCTGGAAGTAAATACAATAAAATAAAATGCCTAAACATGTGGCATATATAAACTGAAGAAAAGTGAAGCTGAGCTAGTCCTGAATAGTGATCCGATTGTAGTCCTCCTCTGTGGCATCCACTTCCTCTGTCTCAACCGTATCCGACGAACATTCCAATTGAAGAAAAATGGGTGGAATACCCGTCATCGAACTAGCGCTCAGTAAGTCCCAAGGATAAGTAAGAATAAAGAAAATGACAATTGTAGAATATATATGACGAGTAAGAATATATGTTCATGGGTAAGTATATACTGTAGGTTTCTATATGGTCACTATGTTAACGTTAAATTCCAAGTGTGAATATCAACGCAGTCATAGAAGTATGCACGTGCAACTTTTGGGTTTCCGAAAAATTAAAAAGAAAAATCTTTAAAAAATTTAGGACTAATGAGATTCGAACACGCAGGCGACGTTCCAACAATATAGAGACTTTACCGGTAAACGATAAGTTGCTTCTTGCTTTTATTGAACAAAAATAACTTATAACTCCTACACAGTCTGAAATATCCTTTTCTATACATTTAAACAAATAATTATGTACAAGGATTTCATAGTCGTTACATTCTGCCCTCCTTATAAAAATTTCGTTCTCGAAATTTATATTTATATAGAGACTAATTTTCAAAAAAGTAGGGGTATCGTGTACGCATATCTGCTTCTCTTTCCCAAGTTGATTCTCCCGGCGAATCCTTTCTCCACATCACTCGGACCAAATTCACATCCTTGTTCCGTAATGTCTTCACCTTTCGGTCCAGGATTTCAACTGGTTGCTGCTCTCAAATTAGATCAGTCTGTACCGTGAGCTTTGAGTGATCAAGTATATGGTTGGGGTCGCTCATATATCGTCGTAGCTGAGATATGTGGAACACGTTATGCACTCCTTGCAATGAGGGTGGTAGTGCTAAACGGTATACTACATCTCCAACTCGTTCGAGTATGTCGAACGATCTTATATACCTTGGACTTAATTTACCCCTCTTGCCAAAACAGATCACTCCTCTGTTTGGAGAGATCTTCAAGAATACATGCTCTCCGGGTTGAAACTTCAGATATCGACGCTTTGCATCTGCCCAATGTTTCTGTCAGCCTTGAGCTATGCGCATCCTTTTCCTGATCGTGCGAACCACGTCCATAGTTACCACGATCATCTCTGGTCCAAGGAGTTCATGAACTCCAACGTCGTCCCAACTCAGCGGGGAACGACATTTCCGTCCGTAGAGTACTGCGAATGGTACCATCCCAATATTGGCATGATAGATGTTGTTGTATGAAAACTCCACTAGGTGTAGGTGATCTTCTCACGAACCTCCGAAGTCTAACATACAGGCTCTCAGCATATCTTCTAATATCTGAATTGTTCGCTCGGACTGTCCGTCTGTTTGTGGATGATACGCCATACTGAAATTTAGACTCGTCCCCAGGCTAGCTTGCAGAGTCTGCCAAAATTATGATCGGAATCTCGTGTCACGATCGGAGACGATGCATACAGGTAATCCATGCAATCTCATAATCTCTTACATGAGATTATGGGTATCAAAACAAGTATTGTACACCTTGAAGGATAAATCCTACTTTTGATTTTTACCCACCTCCATATACTTTCTTGCCAACGTCTCGGTTGACTGGCCAACTCGGAATGGAATAAAGTGAGCCGACTTAGTGAGTCGATCCACAATAAGCCAAATTGCATCGTTACCCTTCGTACTGCGAGGGAGAGCAGTCACGAAATCCATGGTAATGTGCTGCCATTTCCATTCGGAGATTGGTAACGGCTGAAGTAAACTAGCAGTTCTGTGATGTTCAGCCTTCACTTGCTGACACACCAAACACTTGGCTACGCTCCTTGCTACTTCACGCTTCATTTCATGCCACCAGTAGTGTTGCCGTAGATCCTTGTACATCTTCGTACCGCCGGGGTGTACCGAATACGGAGAGCTGTGAGTTTCTTTCATCAGCTCTTCTCGAATATGGCCAATTGGTACACATAAACGGGTTCCATATCGCAAGGATCCATCTTCGTGGATGATGAATTCAGTTCGAAGTCCACTTTCTACTTGTTCTTGGATCTTTTGTAGCTTAGTATCATTTGCTTGAGCTGCCTTGATCTGATTTACAAGAGTGGACTGGACTTGTAAGTTCATCAAATATGAAGTGTTATCTGGCATAACTACTTCAATTCCCAATCCGTGCAATTTTTGCTGTAGCTTCCACTGAGCGGTGGGGTTCATTACAAATGGCTGGCGACTAAGTGCATCAGGAACTACGTTAACCTTCCCAGGATAATACTGTAGGTTGATGTCGAAGTCCGCCATAAGTTCTAACTATCTTCTCTGCCGCATATTGAGTTCCTTCTGAGTAAATACATACTTCAGACTCTTGTGGTCAGTGTATATATCCACTCGTTCTCCCAAAAGATAGTGGCGCCAAATCTTGAGTGCGAAAATGACGGCTGCCAATTCCAGATCATGTGTTGGATAGTTGCGCTTACAGATCTTTAGCTGTCTTTATACAAAAGCCATAACTTTTCCATGCCGATGTAGAATACATCCTAATCCTTTACCGGATGCATCATAATGCACATCGAATCCACCAAATCGATATGGTATTACGAGGATAGGAGCATAGGTAATCTCGACTTGAGTTCTATAAAAGCCTTCTCACATGCTTTTGACCACACGATTGCTTCGTCTTTGCGTGTGAGCTTGGTCAGGGGTGGTGCGATCTTTGAGAATCCTTCATGAATCGTCAGTAGTATCCTGCTAAGCATAAGAAACTTCATATATTTTTCACCGTTTTTGGTGTCGGCCACTTGCTGACAGCTGACAGCTGACACCTTAGCTGGATCCAGAGAAATTCCTTCGGCTGAAACGATATGTCCGAGAAATCCGACTTGATCTAGCCAAAATTCACACTTGTTGTACTTGGCGAGAGCTGATGTTGTCGTAATATCTTCAGGACAATCCGTAAGTGCTCGGCATGTTCTTTCCGATTCTTTGAATACACCAGGATGTCGTCGATGAAGATAACAACAAACATGTCTAAGTACTCTCGGAAAACTTGGTTCGTCGGGTTCATAAAGATGGCAGGTGCATTGGTCACTCCAAATAGCATTATGAGATATTCGTAATGGCCATAACGAGTCCTAAATGCCGTCTTCGGAATGTCGGACTCCTTGACCTTCACCTGATGATATCCTGAACGAAGATCTAACTTTGAAAAGACACAAGATCCACTTAACTGATCGAAAGGTCATTAATGCGAGGTAGCGAATACTTATTTTTAATTGTCACCTCATTCAGAGCTCGATAATCTATGCACATCATGTAGGTATCTTCCTTCTTCTTCACCAGTAGCACCAGAGATCTCCAACTTGAAGTACTGGATCGGATCTAATCTTTCTTCAGAAGTTCGTCCAACTGAATATGGATCTCCTTCAATCTTTCCGGACTTAATCGGTACGGAGCTTTTATTACTGGTTGTGTGCCAGGTTGTAAATCGATACTGAATTCAAGAACTCGATCGGGAGGCAAACCTGATATATCTTCCGGGAATACATTCTCGAACTCTCAAACTACTTCTGCGTTCGATCCTTCCGCTTGCAACGCTGCAATCTCTGCCTTCTTTGGTTTTGCTCTATAGATACTAGGCTCTAAGGTCCGGTCTTGACTTTTGAAGTAGAACACTGGGTGATCTGGTATTTCAAACACTACCCTCTTTTGGCAATAGTCGATGGTGTTCCCCTCCGAAAGACGGCGCGTAGGACTGCGATGTCTTGGCACTGAGATTCGGGGCAGATGCTAATTGGTGCTATCCGTTCACCTCTCCGAAGATGCCAAGTTGATTTATGGCACCATACATCGAAGGTTTGAACGGATGCGGCCGATGTAGCAGACTTCGTCAGATTCTCCCTCGCTTGAGGGGTTTTTGATTGTGGGGACGCTCTTCCCTGCAGGCGCAAGCCCCTGCAGTTAATTACGCTATCGCATCGCGGTAACAACTTTCTCCTTCTCTAGATAGTCACTTCGTGTCGTGTGTGTCTATTTTATGTTTTGTTGCCCGTGGATTGTTTATGGAGACCGAGTTATGTCGTCGTCTGTAGGGCGTGTGATTGGTTCGAAAAAGTGTGTTTGTACCGCAATCAGAACGATGTCGCGCGTAGCTAGACCGAGGTGAATACGGGTCGTCCTCTGGGAAACGTTGAATCTTTTGCTCTTACTTTAGATGTGTTGAAAAAGAGAGGAGGAATAAAGAGTTTTGTGAAAGGTTTCTAGATCTACGTTAAGCAAGAATGCAAAAATATAGATCTAGATTATTTTAAAGATTTAGATAATATAATAAGAAGGCTTGTAGGGTTCGTTAGGATTTAGTAGTTATGGACGATTAATTAAAAGTTACCTTTTTTATCCTTTAATAGATTTATAACTAGAACGACGGTGATGCGTGTAGATTAGGGTTTCTGGAGGGAAAAGGAATCCCACTCTTAACCCTTATCTCGACACGGAACTCCGTTCATATCTAGCCTTTACCAAAACAATCATTAATCTAATCTCTAATCGCGGTCGGAACTAACAAAGAATTGTTAGCGCGCCCGATTAGGATGTTAATGATTCTTTTGATAAAATTCATAAACTTTATAGGACTTAAAAAGGGTTTAGGGATGTTCATCATCCATTAGCCTACCCTAATCCTACGAACCCTAACAAGCGGAGAATTACTCGCGCATGTTGGGAGAAAAAGACATGGAGAGAAATTGCATAATTAAACTACGAAGAAATAGAATAAGAAGAAGAAAGCTACCTTTATTAATCAACAATATGCATTACACTTTGATCCCTTAGAAAATGATTACAAAGACTAGTTTGCTTCTCGATCTCTTCCAAGGAGGTAGATGAACAGTTGATGATCAGCCTGGATGCGTGAGCCGTCTTGGACTTCGTGATCTCGTCGGCTTGATAACTTTTCCAAGAGGCTCTTGGTGCCCTTTTATAGTGCAAAGCCAGAATCTTCTTGTTGAAAACTTGGTAAAATTCATCATAGATTTATGCCAAAAAATCCTGCCTCCCAATTCCCTAGAAGTGCGGCGGATCCGCGGCAAATGGGGGCTAAGGCCGCGGATCCGCGGCCTGTTAATCTCCACCGTTGATAATTTTTCTGGGGCTGGCTCTATGTGACATTTGGCGATCCTTGGCACCTTTAGAATTTGGAAATCTTTTCTCGGTTGCTTCCAGACTTGGTCTCCAAGTTTTGCTTCTTAAATTGGCAAGTTTTCTTCAACAACTTGATATGTTTGATAAATTCTGCATAACAACTTGGAAAATTCTGCACAATAATCTCAAATAATAATTAGTAGACTTATTTCTACTAGGATTTGGTCAATATATTTATTTGCATACATTTTCCTAGCAAATGCTAATTAAAATATATTAACACATGGAAAATAGTGTTTTTACACATAAACCCTCATATGTATAATATATTTATTAAAGTCCTTTTTTAATATGAAAATGGTAGGAAAAATGTAATACAAATACGCAGTTTTATCAACTGAACAAATACCCCCAAACTTATCTTTGATCGTCCCGAGCAAACTAGTTTATTCAAGAGAAGAAGAAA
Source organism: Agapanthus africanus (assembly GCA_030015575.1). Lineage (NCBI taxonomy): Eukaryota > Viridiplantae > Streptophyta > Magnoliopsida > Asparagales > Amaryllidaceae > Agapanthus > Agapanthus africanus. The sequence continues at coordinate 261,232,311 of JASDDO010000024.1, forward strand.
AAAGAAAGGAGAAAACTAAGCACACTTTCGTAGGCAAACACGATTGCACTGAGCACGTGCAACAAGCCGTTAAACCTCTAGGTGTCCCTAGTAGGAGGAGTGTTGTCTCCTGAGGGTTTTCAGCGGATTACACCCACAAAATCCTATAACAAAAGAAAGATGGTGAAATTTACATATAAAGATAAGAACCATAAAAGAAAGACTTTGAAAATAAGAGTTGCCAACTATACTAGCTTTTCAGTTGTCATGAGCCCTATCTTAATAGTCATGAAAAAATATTAGAAATCACATCATCTCTCAATAAAACATCATCTTTATTCTTCATTCCTACCTTTCATCCAAACATTGATCATATAACCCCACGTGTGTGTAAAGAACATCCCTACACTCGGAGAATTCAATTCAAGCTACCATGCTCTTGTCCATCTACCTTAGTACTTTTTATTTTGATGAATATTAAGATTTGCTCACACATTTTCATGCGACCGTTAATACTTCTTGAGGTACTAACAGACCGATTACTCGTATGCTTGCTGATTAGGTGATAGTATTTTCCTCGTCTTGCACCACCTAAGGCTTAGCAGTGACTCCCAGACCAGTTGGCCTTAGGGCACTAGGTGAAGAGGCACCCTCGCTATATTTTTTTATTGCTGTCTTGGCGATAACAAAACCAGTGTTCATTTTTTTTTCTTTTCACCATTTTTATATTTTCTTCAATTTTTCATTTCCTTCATACTTTGGCTTTTAGACAAGAGCATTTCAAGGTATCCTCTTCTATCCCGAGTTTCAAGACGTGTGTAAGCGCATATAGTAGGGTATCAACATTCAAATGTTTGGCTTCCAGAATAGAAACTATGTTTCAGACTTATTTTTATCCTCAGATTAGTGACTTCCTTCATCTTACTAACTCTTGGGACAACAGCTCATAACTACTTAATATTAGTTCGTTTAAGAAAACTTCTAATTTTCTTGGTTTTCTTAAACTATTCCTATCTTTTGGATGTAATTTTTCACTTTCTACTCTTTCGTTATAAAAGAATTTTTTTTAAAAAATTGTTGAAAATGTTGTGCTTATGCAAAATATGATGCAAATTGATGTGTAAATAAGCACAAACCTCCCCCAAACCTGTTTACAGCAGTGTCCTCATTGATGTCATCCGTTAAGCTCAAAAACCTGTAGACTTGGGAGGAAATTATTAATGGGGGCAAGAATATATGAAAGTGAAAATCCTCCCCCAAACTTATTTTAGGCTCACAAATTTGTAAAAATCATTTTCTTTTCAAGAGCCAAAATATACCACACACCCCCAAACTTGAGTTAAACAATTTTAATCTTTTAAAATCATACGAGGGGGTCAAGGTTATTGGTCAATGCCAAGCTTTGCAAAGACCGAAGGTCAACACCAACCATTCAAAAATTTTATCGATGAAGCACCAAGGTTGGTGGAAGAACATGTCACCTTTTGACGTGAAGAAGTGGGGAGGTGACAAGAGGTGTAATGGAAAAGGATTGCGTCTCAATTTAGAGAGACGACACAGTGATAGTAATGATGGATTACTCGCATTATCATGATTGTCCAAAAGAAGGGGTGGAGGTCCAATTTCTTCATCTTGGAGTTGATTCATCTCAACACCCGTATCTTTTAAAAATGCGAGTTCATCAGCGAAAATTTCCTCAAAGCTTTCGTCGATACCCCGAAGAATAATGTCATCAGAAAAAATGGGGTGATCGTCCGACTCTATAAAAAGTTCCTCATCAGCGTTAGATGTTGACCCGGACAACTCGGTGGAAGAGTCCGTATCAAGCAACAACATATGAAAAGAATCAGTATCATGAGGTTGATCAAATTCGCTGCTGTCGATATCCATTAATTCGACAGAACACATATGAGCATAGGGTTCGGAGGGTTCACTTCCCAACTTGTAAATGTTAAGCTCAATTGACTTCTTTCCAAAGGATAGGGTCATAGAGCCGTTTCTACAATTAATTACTGCGTTGGAAGTCGCCAAAAAGGGTCGACCGAGTATCACCGGGATTTGATTGCGTGAGTTTGCCACAGGTTGTGTATCTATAATGATAAAGTCCACAGGGAATATGAATTCCCCGACTTTGATTAACACATCTTCTAGCTCACCCCTAGGTTGGGTGATAGATCGATCGGCCATCTGAAGAGTGCAATGCGCAGGTTTTAACTCTCCGATCCCTAATTGCTCATAAACAGAATACGGAAGCAAGTTAACACTAGCACCTAAATCGAGTAGAGCATGATTGATATTTTTACCCCCAATAAAAATTGAAATTGTAGGACTTCCGGGGTCCTTTCGTTTCTTGGGTAGTTGTTGCGTAAAACCAGTGCTCACATTACTCGCAAGGAAAACTTTTTTAGGTACCTGAACTTTTCTCTTCCTAGTGCACAAGTCCTTTAGGATTTTCGCATATGACGGAACTTGTTGAATAGCATCTAGGAGAGGAATGTTTATGTTAACTTGCTTAAAAATTTCCATAATCTTCTCCATTTGTGGACTTGTTCTGTTGCCCCTTAACCTGTTTGGATAAGGTGCTTTATCAATAAGGGTTTGGTCCAACATTGGAGAGGATTGTGGGGATGGAGTGAATCCCAGAATTGGAGTATGGATCGTTTTAGGTAGATTCGAGGAAATGGGTGAAGGGTTCGAGCCTTGGGGAAAACGGAGAATAGGCTCGGAAGTAGGTGGGAGACTAGACGAATTAGGAGAAGAAGTAGAAGAAGCTGGGGTATCAAATGTGTCACTAACATCAAACTGCTCACCCACTCGGTTACTCAGCTCTCTCCCCGATCTCAACGTAGTAACGGCATTCACATTATGATTTTGTGAATGGCCAGGATTCGGTAGGGGTTGAGATGGGAGTTTCCCTTTCTCTCTCACACTCATTGCGGCGTTTAACTGTGCGATTTGGTTTTCTAATGATTTAATACTTTCACCATGGGAGGCGGAGTTTTTCGTTATGGTATCAATAGAAGACCTCATCTCAGCCGAAATTTGCATGGATTGTTTCATGAACATATCCAAAGTTTGTGCAAGTGAGTTGTCAGCACCGGCCACTTATGGTGTAGAAATGTTGGCCGGATTTTGGAAATTCTGTGACTGAAAGGGGGGCTGATTCTGTGGTTGTGGTTGCTGTGGAGGAGGTCTTTGATAATTGCTATGTTGGTTTTGGTTCCAAGCAAAGCTAGGATGATTCCTCCATCCTTGATTGTACGTGGAAGAATAAGGGTTGTTTCTAGGTCGCTGCTGAAAAGCAACATTAGCTTGAAACGAAGCATTCATAGGACATTCTTCCGTTAAGTGTGAAGGATCCGAACAGCAACCACAGACGGTCTTAGAAAGCGTGACCTGATTTAGGGAGAATGATGAGAACTTGTTTTCAATAGCGTCGAGTTTCTTTTGTATCGCTGCCATTTCGGCTTTTACAGCGATAGAAACATCGAGCTGGTGAATACCTCCCTTAGTTATAGGTGGTCTTATGCTTTCCCACTGCAACGTGTGTTCAGCAAGGTCTTCCAGATATTTCCACGCTTCACCGTCATCTTTAGACATGATATTGCATTGACACATTGTTTCAAGCATCTGCTTTGTCGCTGGATTAATGCCCTCATATATAATCTGACATAAATCCCATCTTTTTATTCCGTGATGGGGGCATTGGACAAGCAGATCTTTGAAACGTTCAAAGCACTTCCAAAATGGTTCATTGGGAAGCTGGGTGAACTGGTTGATCTCGCTCCTAATATGGGCAGTCTTATGGTTTGGGTAAAACTTCTTAAGAAATGCTATGAGAAATTCATCCCAATTAGTGATAGAGTGTGCGGCAGTATTATAAAGCCATTTTTCTATCAAGTCGCACAGTGTGAATGGGAGAAGACGTAAGCGCATAGCATCTAAAGTCAATTGTGAAGTACCCATCATTGCGCATACGTTTTCGAATTTGGTGATGAAAACGTACGCGTCTTCCGACTCAAGCCCGTGAAATTTGGGCAGCAGATTGATGTAGTGGGTTTTAATCTCGAAATTATCCCCGTTAGGTGGTGGAAGAGATAGACAAGTGGGAAGAGGACCACGGATAGGATAGCATCTCTCTTGGAGAGAAATGCGCGGTGGATTCTGTGCACCTTCGGGCGGTGGTAGCGTGGTGTTATAATTTGATGGAGTGCCGTCCATCTCGGTCGATGTGGTGTGTGGTGGGGAAAAAGAAGATGAAGAAGTACCGACTTCGGCGTCGATAGTAGGAACGCGGACAAGAGGGGCACTAGGATCCCGTGTCCAGCCGAGCATGCACTAAGCGGGTTTAGTGCAAGTGGCAGCGTGTGTGTGATTTAAAATTGGCTTGTTTTTGAAAAAGTGGGACTCAAGAAAAATCACGCTAAGATGCACAAGCAACCCTAAAACTAAGGTTACATAGGTCCAGTCTCTAGACCGCTCCTAGACTTCCAAAGGACAAGCCGCAGGATAAATCCTTTACCGCCTTCGTACTACCCTTGTAGCCAGGTAAGTGCCAGATAAGTGGGAAGGAACCACGTCGTGGGCCTAATTAAAAACCACTAGCCTTTGTCACACTTGCCTAGGCACTACAAAAGTAATGCGGATAAACGATAGATTACCCACGACCTTCCTCTGTCCTTATTGAGCGCGACAGTCCTTAGAGTCTGGTCTAGATATTTTTTAAATTAATGAAGGGTTGATCTATATGCTCGGTTTGTGATTTGTGGGGCTCAGGAAGGGTGATGAAATCCCCACCTAATCTTGATTTGGTCTTTGCCCCTTAAAGTCCGTATTAAATATGTAAAACAAAACCAATCACAAAATTTTTGCAAAAAGATTTTTTTAGCGGCGCAATTTTGCAAAGAATCCTGCAGAAAATAGATTTTATTGGATTTGAGGGGAGAGAGAAGGAGTTGAAAAAAATACCAGAGAAGATTGAAGCCCTAATTCCTCTAACCTGCCGCGATTCCGCCGCCCTAAGGGTATTTTTGCCGCGGTTCCGCCGCGTGGTTGAAGAATCAAGTGATGAAAATTTTTCTTTGGCCTCCTGTACTCCTCTGGATCTCGATGAATGTCTCTGTCTTCTGTTTTCCTCAATTCTGTGACTCCAGATTTCCTCGCAAAATTCACGCACAAATCGTTAAATATGCAATTTGCAGTTTTGTGTTAATAATGATATGAATCGTCTAAGAATCCAACACAAATAGTAAAAATAAAAAATTACGCACGTATCCCCGGCAACGGCGCCATTTGATTGGTTCGAAAAAGTGTGTTTGTAGTTAATCGCAATCAGAACGGTGTCGCGCGTAGCTAGACCGAGGTGAGTACGGGTCGTCCTCTGGGAAACGTTGAATCTTTTACTCTTACTTTAGATGTGTTGAAAAAGAGAGGAGGAATAAAGAGTTTTGTGAAAGGTTTCTAGATCTACGTTAAGCAAGAATGCAAAAATATAGATCTAGATTATTTTAGAGATTTAGATAATATAATAAGAAGGCTTGTAGGGTTCGTTAGGATTTAGTAGTTATGGACGATTAATTAAAAGTTACCCTTTTTATCCTTTAATAGATTTATAACTAGAACGACGGTGATGCGTGTAGATTAGGGTTTCTGGAGGGAAAATGAATCCCACTCTTAACCCTTATCTCGACACGGAATTTCGTTCATATCTAGCCTTTACCAAAACAATCATTAATCCAATCTCTAATCGCGGTCGGAACTAACAAAGAATTGTTAGCGCGCCCGATTAGGATGTTAATGATTCTTTTGATAAAGTTCATAAACTTTATAGGACTTAAAAAGGGTTTAGGGATGTTCATCATCCATTAGCCTACCCTAATCCTACGAACCCTAACAAGCGGAGAATTACTCGTGCATGTTGGGAGAAAAAGAGATGGAGAGAAATTGCATAATTAAACTACGAAGAAATAGAATAAGAAGAAGAAAGCTACCTTTATTAATCAACAATATGCATTACACTTTGATCCCTTAGAAAATGATTACAAAGACTAGTTTGCTTCTCGATCTCTTCTAAGGAGGTAGATGAACAGTTGATGATCAGCCTGGATGCGTGAGCCGTCTTGGACTTCGTGATCTCGTCGGCTTGATAACTTTTCCAAGAGGCTCTTGGTGCCCTTTTATAGTGCAAAGCCAGAATCTTCTTGTTGAAAACTTGGTAAAATTCATCATAGATTTATGCCAAAAAATCCTGCCTCCCAATTCCCTAGAAGTGCGGCGGATCCGCGGCAAATGGGGGCTAAGGCCGCGGATCCGCGGCCTGTTAATCTCCACCGTTGATAATTTTTCTGGGGCTGGCTCTATGTGACATTTGGCGATCCTTGGCACCTTTAGAATTTGGAAATCTTTTCTCGGTTGCTTCCAGACTTGGTCTCCAAGTTTTGCTTCTTAATTTGGCAAGTTTTCTTCAACAACTTGATTTGTTTGATAAATTCTGCATAACAACTTGGAAAATTCTGTACAATAATCTCAAATAATAATTAGTAGACTTATTTCTACTAGAATTTGGTCAATAGATTTATTTGCATACATTTTCCTACCAAATGCTAATTAAAATATATTAACACATGGAAAATAGTGTTTTTACACATAAACCCTCATATGTATAATATATTTATTAAAGTCCTTTTTTAATATGAAAATGGTAGGAAAAATGTAATACAAATGCGCAGTTTTATCAACTGAACAGCGTGGACTAGTCCAAATCCGTTTTATCTTAGATTTCGGTTTGGGGGTTTGGTTTGAGGATACGTTAGCCATATTTGAGGCTAAGATCAACTCAAACGTTTGTTAAGGATACGTTAGTCTAACTTGAGACTAAGATCAACTTAACGGGATCGTTTAGATCCGACAAAAGAGCATTTGGGCTCCATTGTTCCAGTTTAGTGACATAGTGGTCCATTGCATGTATGGTCATCGGGACCCGTTACCTCTCTGACGGCGTTGAAGGATTACAACGACAGGTGTCAAAGGAGTTCCGAGATGTACCCTTGAACCAAAGTTGATTGGAGGGATTCATAGTCCAGTCTGTTTGAAGGTTTAAGGATACGTTAGCCATATTTGAAACTAAGATCAACTTAAACGGTTGTTAAGGATACGTTGGTCCAGTTTAGGACTAAGATCGACTTAACGGGATCGTTTAGATCCAACAAAAGAGCGTTTGGGCTCTATTGTTCCAGTTTAGGGACATAGTTGTCCATTTCCAGTTTAGGGACATGGTGGTCCATTACCAGTTTAAGGACATGGTGGTCCATTACCAGTTTAGGGACATGGTGGTCCATCGGTAGTTTAAGGACGCATAAGTCCATGGGTTTAAGGACCCCACAGTCCATATGGGTGTGTTTAAGGACGCATTAGTCCGTTAGTTTAAGGACGCATAAGTCCGCGGGTTTAAGGACCCCACAGTCCGTATCTTGGTTTGGGGACGCATAAGTCCATGAGTTTAAGGACCCCACAGTCCGTGTTGATGTGTGGTTGTCGCGACCCGTCACCTCTCTGAAGACGTTGAAGGATTACAACGACAAATATCAGAGGAGTTCAGAGATGTACCCTTGAACCAATGAGTGGGTTGAAAGAGCAGATGTGCTCAGTTCAAGATGATTTGAGGACTTATGGCCAGTTTGGGCTAAGTCCAAAATATTGGCCCTCTGTTGGTCCATTGAAGGAGAGGCTTTGCCTCTGGCCATTTAGCCAATGCCTAGTGTTAAACACTAAAGACCAATCAGTGTTGAACACTGGAAATGAGATTGATAAGTTAGTGTTTAACACTAAAAGATAGTTGGTGTTAAACACCATCAACAAGGCTTTCAAATTAGTGTTAAACACTAAAACAGATCAAAACACTGGCAGCAGAGATCTCAAATTAGTGTTAAACACTAAGGTAATCAGTGTTGAACACTGCAAATAAAGCTCTTTGATTAGTGTTGAACACTAAGGCCAAACAGTGTTTTACTGGATTCAGGGGTTCCGATTTAGCGTTAGACGCTAAGGCAAGAGGGGTCACGTGGTAGCACGTGAGGGCGCCCTCCCTTCATTTGTTCTGCTGAGAATATCGCATCTTTTGGAGCATCACGTGCCATCACGTGACGGGTGTTTAAATGGAGTATGTTAAAGCCTCTGCCAAGGGTCACGTGGATCACGTGAGGCACTGCCTCAAAGGGGCTTTTCTGTAGATCTTTTTGGGGACCCTGCCTCTATGTATGTTTTTTAGAAGATCTGTTAATCCCTTTCAGGAATTAAATTTCTCGTAGGGTTGAACCCTGGCAATAATTTCAGAGGAATTAAATTCCTACTTCCTTTTGAAGGTTCATATTCTGGAATAGAGTTGAACTCTGAATTTTCTGTAGGAATTAAATTCCTCATATATGTGAAGAACTGAATAGGGTTAAACCCTAATAAAAGCTTTAAGGAGTTAAACTCCCACTCTCTGTTAAAGAATTATTCTGGGGAATGAGATTAAGGGAATTAAATTCCTGTTGTTTTAACAGAACTAAGTTCTTAACTAGGGTTAAACCCTGATTCTTTTCATTCACAGGGTCAACCCTAATTTTATTTTAAAGGAATTAAATTCCTATAGTTCTGTGAGAATTAAATTCTCGTGCTTCCATTCCCTCTCTATGCTTTGGATCTGCATGGCAGGATCTCAACCCATTGAGAATTAAATTCTCAACTCAAGGGGAGATGTGCACTTTACAGATCCTCCACCAAAGAGAGAACTATGTTCTTCTGTTTTTATATCAGAGTTAAACTCTGTTGAGAATTAAATTCTCTTTTCTTTCAAAAAGCCTTCCCTTTCTTACCTAGGGTTTTCTTTTGCAGAAGATCCAAATTTCTCCAAAGTTTCAAGGCTCTCTCTCTTTTCTTCCCTCTGCATATATCCTTTTTGTGTGTCTCTTGGCTCCTATTTATAGGAGAAGCAGCCGAGTCAATTAGTTTTTGATGAATCTTTCATTGAGAGATTTGATTTGTATCCATCATTCGTTTTGGACCTTTGGATTATTAGGTGAATTTTATTCACCATTGGATTTTAAATCCAGAGATTCTCCTTTGTTATTTCGGTTAGATTTTACGGGGAAATCTTTCCAAATTCGAGATTTTCCCATAGATAGATGATATTTAATCACCTTTAAATCTTTAATTCAATCGGTTGCTTTGGAAAGATTTAAGAGGTCTTTTCTCAGAATTTAATTCTGTCAACAGATAGGCTTTGAAAGCTGGTCACGTGTGGCCACGTAACCCTTGGTCACGTGTGAGCACGTGACCCCCTTGGAACGAGCCCTCTTCTTTCTTTCTGCGCTCTGCTTTCTGGTCGCTGCTTAGCTGTCACGTGCCACCACGTGACCCCTGGTCACGTGTGAGCACGTGACCCTCGTCTGGAGCCTTTTTCTTGTTTCAATCAGGGAATTGAGTCTGCCGCTTTTGAGTGTCACGTGCCAACACGTGACCCCGGTCACGTGGGAGCACGTGACCCTTTCTGAAGCCTTTTTCTTCGATGTAGTTGGGAAACTGAATTTGCCTTGCCGAGGCTTTTAGATGTCACGTGCCAACACGTGACTGCTGATCACGTGTGAGCACGTGACCCTTTCTTGAAGCCTTTTCCGTAGGCTTTCCTGATTTTAAATCAGGAAACAAATGCCTCCACAATGTTGTTCTCACGTGTCCGCACGTGAGTGCAACGCTGTCACCTTTTGTGACCGTTGGATTCCTCTAGGGATTTGGGGAGATGAAACGTTTCCATCACCTCCTATAAATACTCATGTTTCTTCAGAAGAGCCTTCACTTTGTTCATCTTCTTCTTTTAAGAACTTTTTCCCTTGAGAATTTAATTCTAAATTCCAGAGCTTAGTTCTCTGTCTTGAAACAATTTTCAGAGTTTAACTCTGTTCAGGTGACCCTTTTTCCTCAGGTAATGTTCTTGGGCAAACAGTAAATTTTCACATTCCTTTGGATTTTAAATCCCAAAACAAGGGTTTTTACTCTTTTTCAACAAGGAACCCATTTTTCTTCAAGTTTTTCCATAAGAACAGGAAACCACCTAACCTTCGAACTGTAGATCTGTTAGGGTTTAGATGATCTTTGGGGAGATGATGATGGCGTTTCAACTCCATGGAACTTAATTCCATCCAAAAATGTTTCTGGGAATTTAATTCCCTTCTCTTAATAAGGAATTTAATTCCAATGAAGAACTCAGTTTCTTCACACGGAGGCTTCTTGGGGTCTCTTGACCCGAGGTTGTCCTTCTGCAATTAATGAAACAAGAGCTTTCTAATGATTCTCATGACCTTTATTTCAGGTATCATGGATGCCCATCTGTATGGTCTTGACGAGATTATTTCCTATGGGAATATTCGTGCACTGGGCCGCAGTCAGAACCAGGAGTTCACCGATGCTCAGAGTGCCGAGATCATGAGCCGCTTTGACGAGTACAACCATCGGCTACTCCCCCGTCGCTCTTCTCTTCTGAGGCCGATCGTGCCGGCGATCCGGGAGGCACTTCCTCTCTTTTGCACCGGCATACCGCTCAGGGCCGTGGACACTGCTGAGGATAAGGTACATTCGGTGTACCTGATGGGCTTGATCTCAAAGAGGAGGCGAGATCACCTTATTGATCTCTTGCACCAAGCCTTTCAGCAGTCAGCTATACTTGCCGCCTATCGGAGGGTGGAGGATATTCGTGAGGACCCCGACGCTTGCGATTGCGAGAGGAAGCATACTCGGGAGGTTCGAAATGCTTGGAGAATCTTGGACAAAGTTAATCTTGAGTTTCTCAACCCATGGCCCGCGTCTGAAGTCTTACCATTGTAAACGTGTCTTCTTTATTTTGTATGAACTTCTTGAAGTATGAGTGACAAGTTTTATTATGTCTTTCCCTGCTTGCATGCTTTTCTCTGGGATTTCATCATTTTGCTACTGTTGTTGTTGATGCTTTTAATATGCAGGGTGCTACTCCATCCATTTTTTTACATCAAGTTTGGGCCTCACGTGTTCTGCACGTGGGGTCCCTTGATGGGGCTGTTCAAAAAATTTTCCCATGCCATATTTTCAGTGCACAATATCAGATGCAGAAAGAGGGCCTTGGAAATAGTTCCATCTCCTTGATTTTCGATGCCCCTCCTTTTTTTTGGGCTTTGGAAATAGCTTTACCATGCAAGATTTTCCGCGCACAGCACTTAATGCTCCCTTTTATATCTGAGGCAATGGTTTTCCTTTTCTCTTCACAGAGAACTTTTATTCTCATTTTAACGCGATTTAATTCGAGAACTAAGTGCCATGGCCTGCAACCGTCCATACGCTCGTCGACAGACATGGGAAGTTCCTATCGAGGAGATGATCCCCCGCTTCGCCGCTCGGTTGGTGGATCCACTCCTTACCGATGATGAATGCGACTCGGCAATGTATGAACTCTCGATCCGTAGGGGATCTCCCCTCCCAATGGGTTCCCTCTGGCTCCGGATGATCCTCACGGCCGTGCTTGCCGACATTCCTCCTCACCCGGCAGAGATGACCCTGGCGATGCTTGATGCGGCTGAAGAAAAGCTCGAGGGCTTTCACGAAGCGTGCCTGATTACTCAGGCTTTGAAGGACTGCTCGATTCACCTGCTGAGCCAAATAAGGGCCCGGCGAGCTATTATGTTTGCTTTTGCGGACGAACATGGCACCAATCGATGGGGAGCGACTCCTCGCGAGAACTGTCGCTTTGACGTACTGGAGAGAGCGGAGAGAGAGATGGAGAATTTCGTTGTTTGCTTTGTTAACCCTTGTGCTACTAATCCCGTGTTTGGTGACCTTTTCCCGCTAGCGTAGAATATTTAAATTAGTCCCTTTTTTGTATGCTTTATGCTGAACCTGCATGTAGGCTTGGTACTCGTATGTATGTTTTCGCTTGCATAAATAAACTTTGTGTTCTTCTTATGAAGACTTTATTTAATCGCCAACATTATCATCACGTCGCATGCACATCAGAGCTTCGCATATTGTTTCTTTTTTTTTATAATTGCGAACGCATGCTTGACAGGATAAAGTCAGAAATTTTCTTATTGCTTCCCATACCCGATGATGTACGCGTTCTTTAGCTCGACTACTGCTATCAACCGGAGCTTATTTATACAGTCCAGAGCGTTCCTATCCTGTTTCAGAGGCTGCGGTCGTGACAGTGGGCTTAATTGGCCTGACAAGGCGACACGTGGCGAACACATTGTTGTGCGAGAAAAGAGGTCGGTCGTAAATTCTCGGAGAGGGAGTTGGCTTCTAAGGCGCTGAGTGAGCTTCAAGCTAATCTCACCGCCAAGGCCAACAAAGCGTACAAACTCTGGCGGGTGCTTCAGGGGTCCATAAAAGAGGTGGTGGCTCTCGATAAAGCTGCCACGTTCACTCGTGAGAGGGTCGAGGCTCATAAAGCCACCGAGAAAGAGCTCGAGGCTCGGCTTGCTTCGTATCAGGCTCAGCAATCTCAGGCAGAGGCTCGTCTTTTGGAGATCTTGCGTCATGAAGCCGTGGCTCAGCAACAGAACGATGAGCTGGTAAAATTACTGCACCGCCCGCCGGCTTGAGGACTTGTATCTTTCCCCCCTTTTTGTACGTACTCATGGATGAGAGTATCTTTCTTTTTTGTTTCTTTCATGAATTGTACTTTGTATCCATTTTGGTTTATGAATAAAAGATACATTTTTCTTCTCAATGGTGTGTCCCCTTTCATTGAATGCGTTTGCGGACAATTTATCTTGATCTCCTTGCAGGGCAGCGATAGCTTAGGATTCAGGGTTAAGATCTGCTTCCTAAGACTTTTGCACTTTATGAGCCACGAGGGTCTCATAAAGAGTTTTTCTCCCCATGGGTCGAGAGGATCCCATAGGTGTAAGTTCTTCTTAAGAATCGTGAGGATTTTTAAGCGGGTTGTCCCTTGAGACTCGTAAGGACCTCACAACAGAGTTTTTCTTCCTTACAGGTCGTGAGGACCTGCAAGTGCTGGATGTGGTCGCCCTCGTCCGTGTTTCACGGAGTCAGGGGTTTCCCAAGGCATCGTAGTTTAAAGACATCGCGGTCAAGATTAAGGACCTCATAGTCCGTGGATTTAGGGACTCCACCGTCCGATGTTAGTTTTAAGACATCACGGTCAAGGTTAAGGACCTCATAGTCCGTGGATTTAGGGACTCCACAGTCTGATGTTTGGTTGCAGGGACCCGTCACCTCTTTGAAGACGTTGAGGAATTACAACGCCAGGTATCAAAGGAGTGAAGAGATGTCCCCCTTAAACCAAGGTAGAATCCGTAGGGAATCGGGATGGTTGATCGTTAGTTTTAAGACATCATGGTCGAGGTTAAGGACATCGTAGTTCATGGATTTTAAGGACTCCACAGTCCGGTGTTTGCTCTGAATGCTTCACACGGGTTCACTGCCGTGCTTGGTGAGGACCAGGCTCCGCTCTGGGCGTTTTCCGCGGGGTCAAAGAGTGACGTTATCCGCGTTCCACGTAACCAGGAATTTTGCACTAGATGCTTCACACGGGTTCACTGCCGTGTTCGGCGAGGACTAGGCTCCGCTCTGGATGCTTCATACGGGTTCACTGCCGTGCTCTGCGAGGACCAGGATCCGCTCTGGACGTTTTCCACGGGGTCAAAGAGCGACGTTATCCGCGTTCCACGTAACCAGGAATTTTGCACTAGATGCTTCACACGGGTTCACTGCCGTGCTCGGCGAGGACTAGGCTCCGCTCTGGATGCTTCACACGGGTTCATTGCCGTGCTTTGTGTAAGTCTACGGTAGCGCCCCGGCCGTCTACAGACGCTAAATGCGGAACAAAAAACTTTTAACTGGCGCTATCGTATACTTTAAACCCGGATCTGCCATTATTGCTAAACTAACAAACTGTAAAGAGTGTAAAAAGGTTATACCGAACGATCCGAGTCCTTCGTTCTTTAACCATCATCTCACGCTCCGTTGAGGCTGCTCCGATCTCGTCGATCTCCGATCTGCTCGTCCAGGTGGCACCACGTCAACGATTCTTTAAACGGGCTCCCGCCTCTGACTCGAGGCAACTCGGTCGTCAAGTTTGCTAAAAGAGACGACCAAGAATGATGTAGAGAATGAGTAGAAGACTTTGTCTCACTTCGTCCAAAGCCGTGGAATATCGGTTAATGAAGTTGCTATGGGAATCGGGTGATGGAATGAAATGAGCTGTGAAATTCCATACACCCCAAAATCTATCATAATCTTTTTATCAAATGAAACATCAAGTGAGAGTAAGTGAGAGAGGGGGAAGGGGCTGGCCATACATAGAGGTGGGGGGGTGGGTGTAGGAGAGGGGAGGTAACCACAAGGATAAATATCTAGTGTGAACACAAATAAATATCTAGTGTGAACACAAATAAATATCTAGTGTGAACACACAGTGTGAACACAAAGAAAGCAACCAATGAAACAATAACACCTCACCGCTTCTAGAACTTTCTAGAAGTATCCACACTCTTCCAAAGAAAAGATAAATCCGTCTTTAACCGAATGTTAAAAGACGGCTGATAGAAAACTGGAAACTGGCAACTTCCAAAAGTGATCTCGAAACGAATTTCAGGATAACCCCGTAACTGTATAAATATACCCGCATTTGTATTACGACCGAATACAAATACAACTGAGACAAAGATATTATATCTACTCAATACAATACTCGAATCCGGCTTAAACCAAAGCCGACCAGTATCGTCTGTCCGAAAACCGACACGTGCGTAAACGCACGTGCATTTTCCGAACCCTGCCATAAAACCATACGGCCTCTACAACGTTTCGCCCGAACTTGGGAAACTGTCTGTGGGGAACTCTAATGACTCGTCAGTACCCTGGCAGTGGGTTTAACCACAAACCGTCAGCGGCACTAGCAATGCGTAACGGCTGCCCATGGACTGACCTCAAGGGAGGCCGATGAGCGAACTCATCCGGAAACCCTACTGAGCCTAACAGTGACAATGTATATACAGTCCGGTCCGTTCGTCTATGAGTATCGCAAATCTGCCTAGGGGGCTAGTAACGTCAGACCCCCAATAGCAGTATAAGTCGTGTCGGAGTGTAGCCCAATAACACCCTGAGATACTACTGGAGTACCTACCAGTAAATCTCCTGCCACGGCCGTGGGCTATGTGTAATGGCTCTCCTAGACACAGCACGATCTCGCCCCCAATACCGGGAGAGACGAATCCCCTGCCGATCCGCTCACGTGCCTCCATATGGCTCGGGACTGTACCCAAAAACTACCTGTTTGCACGACTCCTTTGAGCCGTGGTAGGGTAGAAATCAAAGCACAGTGGGAACTTACACGAGACAAATGACGACCTCAGGTCGATGAACTAACATGTACACATGTCACCAGGGAACTGCTATCTGACGATATGTATAATACCAACTAGCAGGTTCCCGGCGAGTCCTGTCCGGTGTACTCATAACCCAATGAGCACCTGTATACATCTTAGGTGATCCAACTGACACCAGTGGCTTGTGAGACCGGCCACCGCCCCTCGTCGGGGTCTCGACTGTATACACTAGTCTACTCCGGAGTATCGATGCCCTGTCTCGAAACTCCCACGACTAGGGACCACAATTAAGGATATGCATATAAACCACTCAACTCTCACGTATATAATCGCCATCATACTGTTGGTAGTAAAGCAAGATCCTAAGGGCTCTATCAAAGTGTAACAGTGATCAGTCACCTGAAACTGTACACGACTGATAAAGGTAAACCAGATAGCATACTATCATCTTGAGTAAGACTGTCCTACTGGTATAAGTCATCCGCAATCATTGCAATCACGTACCTGCGATCCAATAATTGACTCTGAGGGCACTATCTCCAACAATCTCCCACTGGCACTCAAGGCTAATTATTGCGATGTCGACTACTCACAGCCCGTGTGAAACCGAACATCCAACTCCTCTACTAATCAGTTTCACATATTGACGATCTGTTGGCCAATATGAAGTCTCACGACGATAGATAGGGGTCAGGTTTGTTTGGAAACTATTGTGTTCGAGAAATAGCCTCAGTGAGTGGATCCGCCTAGAAGTTTCTTTCCATATCTCTCTTAATCTCAAATTCGCGGAGAAAGACATCTCTCGAATTGAGTAATACCTGTCTAAGAATATGTCTGGATATCTGATGGGACCTAGTTCATAAATGAACTCTAAATCCAAACTTCTTAGACTGTATCGATCACTGAACCTAATCAGTATCCTGCACCAAGCCACCCACAGTATCCTCTTGGACCACCTGTCCATAATACTGTCCCTCGTCAGAGGGAAAACTAAAACTCTGACAATCACTCTGTCATCCACGTCACCTTTGAAGCCTGGAATGATAATCGTCTCCCGAAGGAGGCTGCCGTCATCAAATCGGTAGAACATGTACTTATGTTCAAAAACTGCTTCCTTATGTTTCTCCAAGATTGGATTAATACAAACTTATTGCATTTAGTGCAAAAACAATATTTGGTGTGATACTTGACATCTCATGATTGACTCAATTGCCTAAGCAAGTGATCTGCCAATCATGCACATCCCTCTCCACTTTAGTCTGTAAGACATGTTTAGAGAGGGCGACTCCATTCCCTGCAGGTACACCACCATGCCAGGAGTCATCTATTCTAAAAACCATTAGAATACTGTCAAAGTACCCACATTGGGAAACTACCCAAAACTATATCTAAAACATAGATCTAGAAACCAAAATGTCAAATATTATATCCATATCCTGTCTGGAGAAACAACTGTATGACGACCACAGTACAACCGATCGTAGTATAGGAATTTTACTTCCTACTCTGTGTATGTCATCCAGATACCATGACATCACACCCTACTACCTTCTTAACAGATCCATCCCCTATTCTGGTTGAAGTCAAAACCCATGACTGTTACATCAAAATTAGATGATCTATCTCCGCTATAACTGCTCTAGTCTATAAATAGACATAAGCTACTTGCCCACTATACTTCCGCTACTCCCACTGACCACAACAACCCTCCTACCGGGTCTCATAGCCTGGAACAACGGTAGTGTCAAGTCTGGGTAGATAAGAACCTCCCTGTCACCGTCCTTGAGGCTACCGAAGTACCTCGGGTGTCTGAGGTTACCCACCATATTTGCGGAGTGGCTATTGGAATGTCAAACCTGATTGAACCTTTAGGTCCTATTAAATTTTCCGTAATCGTTTGCGGTTCTGGAATCACTTCCAGTTCTACCATACTCCCACTACTGTTTTCTGAAAAAATCCATTTTACTAAAACTGTGGCGAGTCAAGAACAATATCACTATTGATCTTCTAAATGGTAGAATATCAACCCTCGTCATAGCCAGGGTCAACCCACAAACAGCCATTACAGAAACGTGCCCTGAGTTATCCAGAGTCTGGTTTTAAGTATAAGCTGGACAACTCCCCGTACCTTAACATCTTTTAAGGTATGAACCATTCTATATCCAATATAGAAACTTTGGCATTTTATTTAATTGGAACCAGATTCAAATCATGCAGCTGTCTCCAGTGTATATCAACTTAATGGAAAGAGGCTAATCAGCATTACTCAACTTAGGTATCCATCCAATTATGAGTAACCTAAAAGAGAAACAAGTTTCTCAAAACCATCACTATCATCTGAATACTAATCACAAGAATCTACATCTTCGATCTCTTTGAAGAATCCCGATACTTGTGACATCCGGTTCTCTACTTTATTCTTATACCCACAACTTCTCAAAACTTAGACCTTGTATTTCTACGAAACAATTGTCTAAATACTAGAGAAGTTATAAGTAAACAGAACATAGTACGAGGACCTACCCCTTTGTCCTGATGGACACTGGACATCATACAATACTCTGTATAAGTCCGCTGAGTTAAGCAACTCATAACCTGTGCGTCGTAGGTTGAAAACTGTACCCTGGCGATTTCCTCAAATATCACCAATTGCAACGAATTCCGATATAATGAGGATAATTACCTAATTCCCAATAACTTACTCCCACTCATCATTTGTAAAACCATACAGATACGAGAATGAAACTTGGTAAATACATACCCTTGGAGTAAGTATTTAATCGGGAAAACAGTTTTCTTTTAACAATGCACTGAAACATGAAAATGTTTCGTAGGGGTATCCTGGTATTCATAGCAATGCCTCTTCCATAATCTAATTCATGACTTCAACCGTATATTTTATTGCCAGCTCTCCAAATCCCTTTATTTGTCTTTAGTCGTTACCTTCTGTACACCATCGTTAGGCTAAATAGTTTTCTTCCTTCCCTACCGTTCGGCACCAGCCTATGGTTTGGAAGAAGACTATCCAGTAAGTATAATAGGTGTACCCTCCTAAACCAAGAATTACGCGCATCTCGAGAGAAGGTGATGATAAAAGACAACTGAATAATACCTTATTCCTTTAAAGGTGAAATAGTAGTGGCGATGAAGTACGCGGTTTGGTCGTGAATGATAACAGTCGCAACTTACTTTGCCCTCTTTCTAATCCCTTTATTTTGTCTTTACATAGTACCTTCTGCACACCCTACTTAGGCTAATTGGTTTTCTTCATTCCCTACCTTTCGGCACCTGCCTATGGTTTGGAATAAGACTATCCAATAAGCGTAATAGGTGTACTCTCCTAAACCAAGGAGCCCTCGCAACCTGAGAGAAGGTGATAATAAAAGACAACTGAATAAACCTATTCTATTTCTCCTGAACCTGGATCCATCCTCGAAGAAGTCCCTTCGAGTTCGTATATAACCATACGATGGATCTATCCAATGGAAGTGGATATCCGTAGTAATACGGGTGTTCTGAGAAATTCAAAGGGTAAAAGAAGGAGTGGCAATGACTTATGCAACACAGACAATCCAAAAGCCAGTATTTTAAGAAGGTTTGGTCAACCTGGTCACTGAGTCATAGTCTAGGGTCGGTCAAAGGTCGCTGCCAAAGAGAGAGAGAAAAGAAACACACTGCGTGCACTCTAACCTAGATCAGAATGGTTATCACTTTTTCTAATCCGGAAACCTCCCACCGTCCTGTCAAATTCTCCCCCAAACCTGAAAGAAGAATCAATCGGGATCACCCGAAGAGTAAACCAACTCATTAGTGGGAATCGGGATCCAACTCTCATCGCATGATAACGTGATGGAATGCATTCACGTTACTCATACTCCAGAAGGTATGCTCATACTTGGCAAGTTTCAGTTTCTTTAGAAACTCCCGATATGATTTTTGCCCCATGCTCTTATAACCTTGGCTTTGGTCAAAATGTCATAAGTCACATGCCAAGTTCTACCCGTCACTATCTTGTCAATTTGAACCCACCCGCACATGCCCCTGACTTTGGCCAATCGGCAGAACGACTGTCCCAAACCAACTCATCTATCTATGCAACAAATGAATACCCAGCAGCTACCAAACACTATGCCTTAACTTTGGCTAAAATGCATAGCTTGAATACTATTGAATACCCAAAAGAAGTGACGGAGGGCTACGGCTGGTTTTTGGCGAAAAACCTTTAACGTAACGAACTTGATATAGCTGAAGGAACCTGATAGCTTTTTTTTTTAAAATATAGTGGCGAAAACCTTTTGCTAAAGAGGTCACTCCCGGTGAAGGGATCTCGGCTCTTTCCTCGTGGAATGAGGTGCAGGATATTCCACTGAATACCGCGATGCAAAGCAATATGTAATTGACTATAGTGAAGTTATTACCCTGACGCAAACTTTTGCCCAAGGGGTCAGTCCCGGTGAAGGGATATCAGCCCTTGCCCCATCGAATGAGGTGCAGGATATTCCACTGAATACCGCTATGCAAAACAAAAGGAAACGTCTTTGCAATAACACCTTTTAAATTTGTTCCAACAACTGCAAACAGGTTTGTTTTACTTTGCATTGATCAGAATCAACGCAGTCCCATCAATCAATCACACCAGAAAAGAACGAAAATAAAATGTACGTATATGCCACCCGCATTCGTCACTGGGTCCCGTCATCACCCGTTAGGTTACTTAACTAACGACAGAGCGGGGACTGGACTAGCATGTGTGTAAAACATATACAACATCTAATAGTATATAAACCAATATACAATAATTGCTCCAGGCGTGATAATATGCAACATTACAGAAAAGTAATAAGTATCACAGAACAATACAGATAATCTGGGATCCCCGGGTTTCACAGAGCCGCTGCTGAAACCCGACGTTCCCCTGTCGTGTGGATAGCCTGTGCAATGAAACCTAGACCCCTACGGGTGCGGTAAGTTACCCGCCAAAACCTGAAGCGAGGCAGCCCCCTACAGCAAAGTGAATGGACCACCCAGCACTTCACGGAATCCGGTAATCTTGGGCACCCCTCCTTGGGTCAACCTGTACCCCCTACGAGTGCGGCGAATAGTCTGCCAATTCTAAAGTGATGCCCCTCTGCCTCTCAAAGCCATGAGATGCGGACCCGTTGCCCTCCAGAACCCGGCTATCCGTGCACTCCATCGCGGGGCAAAACCTAGTACAGTAATGAAAAATAGTACAACAGGTACATCGACCGCAACCTGGTCGTGCCCCAAAAGAATATTATACAACAGGCAGTGACGGCAGTCCACATGTTGGACACTCGTCCCTCAATATCAAATGTACAAATAAATCCAAACTGCACTATCATTGCACACTACTATCCACCACGACAAATCCGCAACTTCACAGCACAACACAGAACATCAACGCGAATGTCACGTTCGCAAACCCGTCTAAAAGAACTATAGCAATCAGACGCGGTTTACCGATCAAATGACATTCCCGGTCGGAGATATAATGTAAGCACTGTAAACTAACATGTTTAAATTTCGATCGACTAAATATCACGAAGTGGGCCCCACGAACAACTGGTGAACAGTAACAAAATCTGGGCCCAAAAGATATATACCAAAAACCCCAAATTCTAACAGAGAAGACACTGTGCAAATTTGGTGCACTGATTCAATAGAACGGCCGCGGATGCGCGGCCAAACCATGGGTTTGACCGCGATTCCGCGGCAGTTTGGTGGAATCACGTGCTCAAATTTGGTCGGTGTGCTTCTAAAACCCTACACAACTTTCTGTGATATGTAGAATAATTTTAGGACATCATTTAAAATCGACAGAAACTGTGAAGCTTGAAAATTGTGTTTTTCGATATCCGGTTCGATCGATATTTTAAACGCGTTAGCACAAATTAGTATAGCAAAATGGTGAGGCTCTGATACCACTGTAAGTCTACGGTAGCGCCCCGGCCGTTTACAGACGCTAAATGCGGAACAAAAAACTTTTAACTGGCGCTATCGTATACTTTAAACCCGGATCTGCCATTATTGCTAAACTAACAAACTGTAAAGAGTGTAGAAAGGTTATACCGAACGATCCGAGTCCTTCATTCTTTAACCATCATCCCACGCTCCGTTGCGGCTGCTCCGATCTCGTCGATCTCCGATCTGCTCGTCCAGGTGGCACCACGTCAACGATTCTTTAAACGGGCTCCCGCCTCTGACTCGAGGCAACTCGGTCGTCAAGTTTGCTAAAAGAGACGACCAAGAATGATGTAGAGAATGAGTTGAAGACTCGTCTCACTTCGTCCAAAGCCGTGGACGATCGGTTAATGAAGTTGCTATGGGAATCGGGTGATGGAATGAAATGAGCTGTGAAATTCCATACACCCCAAAATCTATCATAATCTTTTTATCAAATGAAACATCAAGTGAGAGTAAGTGAGAGAGGGGGAAGGGGCCGGCCATATATAGAGGTGGGGGGTGGGTGTAGGAGAGGGGAGGTAACCATAAGGATAAATATCTAGTGTGAACACAAATAAATATCTAGTGTGAACACAAATAAATATCTAGTGTGAACACACAGTGTGAACACAAAGAAAGCAACCAATGAAACAATAACACATCACCGCTTCTAGAACCTTCTAGAAGCATCCACACTCTTCCAAAGAAAAGATAAATCCGTCTTTAACCGAATGTTAAAAGACGGCTGATAGAAAACTGGAAACTGCCAACTTCCAAAAGTGATCCCGAAACGAATTTCAGGATAACCCCGTAACTGTATAAATATACCCGCATTTGTATTACGACCGAATACAAATGCAACTGAGACAAAGATATTATATCTACTCAATACAATACTCGAATCCGGCTTAAACCAAAGCCGACCAGTATCGTCTGTCCGAAAACCGACACGTGCGTAAACGTACGTGCATTTTCCGAACCCTACCATAAAACCATACGGCCTCTACAACGTTTCGCCCGAACTTGGGAAACTGTCTGTGGGGAACTCTAATGACTCGTCAGTACCCTGGCAGTGGGTTTAACCACAAACCGTCAGCGGCACTAGCAATGCGTAACGGCTGCCCATGGACTGACCTCAAGGGAGGCCGATGAGCGAACTCATCCGGAAACCCTACTGAGCCTAACAGTGACAATGTATATACAGTCCGGTCCATTCGTCTATGAGTATTGCATATCTGCCTAGGGGGCTAGTAACGTCAGACCCCCAATAGCAGTATAAGTCGTGTCGGAGTGTAGCCCAATAACACCCTGAGATACTACTGGAGTACCTACCAGTAAATCTCCTGCCACGGCCGTGGGCTATGTGTAATGGCTCTCCTAGACACAACACGATCTCGCCCCCAATACCGGGAGAGACGAATTCCCTGCCGATCCGCTCACGTGCCTCCATATGGCTCGGGACTGTACCCAAAAACTACCTATTTGCACGACTCCTTTGAGCCGTGGTAGGGTAGAAATAAAAGCACAGTGGGAACTCACACGAGACAAATGACGACCTCAGGTCGATGAACTAATATGTACACATGTCACCAGGGAACTGCTATCTGACGATATGTATAATACCAACTAGCAGGTTTCCGGCGAGTCCTGTCCGGTGTACTCATAACCTAACGAGCACCTGTATACATCTTAGGTGATCCAACTGACACCAGTGGCTTGTGAGACCGGCCACCGCCCCTCGTCGGGGTCTCGACTGTATACACTAGTCTACTCCGGAGTATCGATGCCCTGTCTCGAAACTCCCACGACTAGGGACCACAATTAAGGATATGCATATAAACCACCGAACTCTCACGTATATAATCTCCATCATACTGTTGGTAGTAAAGCAAGATCCTAAGGGTTCTATCAAAGTGTAACAGTGATCAGTCACCTGAAACTGTACACGACTGATAAAGGCAAACCAGATAGCATACTATCATCTTGAGTAAGACTGTCCTACCGGTATAGGTCCTCCGCAATCATTGCAATCACGTACCTGCGATCCAATAATTGACTCTGAGGGCACTATCTCCAACACTTTGCAATGACCAGGATCCGCTCTGGAGGTTTTCCACGGGGTCAAAGAGTGACGTTATTCGCGTTCCACGTAACCAGGAATTTTGCACTAGATGCTTCGCACGGGTTCACTGCCGTGCTCGGCGAGGACTAGGCTCCGCTTTGGATGCTTCACACGGGTTCACTTCCGTGTTTTGCGAGGACCAGGATCCGCTCTGGACGTTTTCCACAGGGTCAAAGAGTGACGTTATCCGCGTTCCACGTAACCAGGAATTTTGCACTAGATGCTTCATACGGGTTCACTGCCGTGCTCGGCGAGGACTAGGCTCCGCTCTGGATGCTTCATACGGGTTCACTGCCGTGCTCTGCGAGGACCAGGATCTGCTCTGGACGTTTTCCACGGGGTCAAAGAGTGACGTTATCCGCGTTCCACGTAACCAGGAATTTTGCACTAGATGCTTCACACGGGTTCACTGCCGTGTTCGGCGAGGACTAGGCTCCGCTCTGGATGCTTCACACGGGTTCACTGCCGTGCTCTGCGAGGACCAGGATCCACTCTGGACGTTTTCCACGGGGTCAAAGAGTGACGTTATCCACGTTCCACGTAACCAGGAATTTTGCACTAGATGCTTCACACGGGTTCACTGCCGTGTTCGGCGAGGACTAGGCTCCGCTCTGGATGCTTCACACGGGTTCATTGCCGTGCTCTGCGAGGACCAGGATCCGCTCTGGACGTTTTCCATGGGGTCAAAGAGTGACGTTATCCGCGTTCCACGTGGCCAGGAATTTTGTTGATTGTAGTTCATTTCACGGAATGGAGGTTTGGCTGTTGGTGATATGTATATCGCCGAGCCATGGAACTGGGAGCTGCCGCTGCTCCGCTTTGTTTGAAGTTGTGTTCGTCGTTACGAGACGAGTGTTGGGATGATCTCTAGGTCGCTTGTGGCCCGTTGAGATTTAGCTTCTTTCTTTGGTGAAACATGGGGGGAGGTATGTTCCCTTTTTGTTTACGCTCTTGGATTGTGTACAGGGTATGATGGAATATCGCCTGTAGGGCATAAATTTTATTTCTATTTTATCTCTTTTTCAGCGATGCTCTATCGTTTCAGCTTTTATATCGTGAAGGTCGCGATTGCCCCATCATTTCGGCTATTTTTCGCGGTGCCCAATCATTTCGGCTATTTATTTATTTTCTACTCGCTGTTTTTTATTGCGAGTTGCCCCATCATTTCGGCTATTTTTCATGCATACATTTTTACTTGCTGCTTTTTATTACAAGTTGCCCCATCATTTCGGCTATTTCGTATGCATGCGTGGCTCGCTAGCTTTTTCGCCGCAAGCTTGGATTTTAGACACCGATTTCAGCATCAGCATCGCTACAACTGGGATGTTGCCAGGAGCGAATCATCATTTGCCTCTGTCGATATTGAACAAAGGTGGCTTATCAAACAGGGTTAAGGGTCCTGTCGACCAAGGCTTTTGACTTCATGAGCCGTAAGGGTCTCACAAAGGTATTTCTTCCTACAAGTCGTGAGGATCTTGTAGGTGTATTTTCTCCCTAGGAATCGTGAGGATCCCTAAGTGTATGTTCCTTTGTAAGTCGTAAGGATCCTACAAGAGGGTTTTCTCCTTATGGGTCGAGAGGACCTACAAGGGTTGCTCATTATATGAACATATCCCTAGTCACGGGTGTGACTTTGCTGGGGAAATGTTTATTCGCGCCCGTGGATCGTATACAAGGGTCAGTATTGAGCCGTTTGTAGGGCAATGTCGAAGGGTATGGGGGATTTTGCTTAAGCACAGGTTTAGGTCTCTGTGACTTAAGACTTTCAAATCTTATGAGCCGTGAGGGTCCCATAAGAGAATTCTCCTTACGAGTCGTGAGGGTCTCGCAAGTGTATTTTCTCCTTAGGAATCGTGGGGATCCCTAAGTGTGTTTCTCCTTTGTGAGTCGTAAGGATCTCACGCGGGTGGTTTCTCCTTGCAAGGTCGTGGGGATCCCGCAAGTGTCTTTTAACGAGGTTGCGCCCTTTCGGGTTTTCACAAACACTCGCCGGCAGCCCTGCTGTTTTTTTACTCACGGAGCCCTTTCAGGTTTTCATCCGTGCCCTTTTTGCTTGTGGACATACCGTTTTTTTTATTATATTTTTTTTACTATTTCATCAGCCTAAGGATGCTGCGGTATTAGTTTAAGGACGTTTCGGTCCGCTATTAGTTTAAGGACATTTCGGTCCGTCGTTAGTTTAAGGACATTTCGGTCCATTGTGGAGAGAGCCGGCTACCACTTATAGAGCTTTAAGCTTTAGGAAGATAGCGAGCGGACATAGTCATCGTCATCTATCATTGACCTAGGCTGTGGCTCCTTAAGCATAGTATTTCTTTAGGAAGCGGCCGTTTATTATCCTGAAAGGCCTTTCACAATGCATGTCCATGAGTAGATAGGCCCCACCCTGGTAGACCTTATCTATGATGTACGGGCCTTCATAGTTTGGCTCGAATTTTCCTCGCTTGGCGCGATTGGGGATCATCGGTCTTTTGACCACTAGCACGAGTTCGCCTTGGCGGAATGTTCTCGGCCTGGTCAATCTTTCATACGAGCGCGTCATCTTTGCTTTATAGGCCTCCAGATTTTGTTGCGCTATGAGCCGGGTTTCATCGAGGGCATCAAGCTCCTCAAGCCGAAGGTGAGCATTTTCTTTGTTTGTCAATCCGTGGTGGACTACCACTCGTAGAGAAGGCAGCTCTATCTCGAGGGGGAGTACCGCTTCCGCACCGAATACCAGTGCGTATGGCGTCGTGTTCGTGGCCGTCTTGCACGTAGTTCGATATGCCCAAAGAGCCTCTTGCAGTCTCTCATGCCAGTCCTTCTTATTTCGGGACACCGTCTTCTTTATGATCTTTGTCAAGGTCTTATTGAAAGCTTCGGCCAGACCGTTAGCTCGCGGATTGTAAACTGAAGAATATCTCCAGTCTATATTGTGCTGCTGCGCGAAGCGGCTAATCTTATGGCTTCTGTAGGCTGGCCCGTTATCGGAGATAATCCGCCGTGTGGTCCCAAACCGATAGATGACATGCTTCTTGAAGAAGTGGAGGATAGTCTCCGTTTTCACTTCCCTCAGCGGTACCGCCTCTGCCCATTTGGAGAAGTAGTCAGTTGTCGCCAGGATGAAACGATGTCCCCGGGACAATGCTGGCTCGATGGGGCCGACTATGTCAGTCCCCCACATTTCGAATGGCCAGCTAGCCACCGTTGGGTGTAGTGAATTCGGATGTTGGTGGATGAAATCCCCATGAATTTGGCATGAATGGCATTGCTTCGCATATTCGAGGCAGTCCTGGATCATTGTGGGCCAATAGTAGCCCATCCGTTTGATCTTCGACTTCATCTTTGGGCCCGCTTGGTGAGAACCGCAGAGTCCATCGTGAACTTCCTGAACGACTCTTTCTGCTTCGTCATGTCCTAAGCATCTCAGCTATAGAGAATCAAACGACCTCTTATACAGAGTATCATTGAAGAAAGCGGAAGATAGAGCTCGTTTTATGAGCTGATGTCTTGAGGACGCTCCTTCGGGCATTCGGTGGGACTTAAAGTAGTCTATGAAGACTTCCCTCCAGTCCTCAGCCTTCTTACGGTCTTTTATTTGTAGGATTGTCTGCTCAATCGCTACCTTTTCTTCGCATGATTCCGGAGATATTTCTGCCGGGCGAGCACTCGACGGCTTTGCACCATGATTTTGACGTCATCGAGGTTCTCATCAGCTAGTTCTTTAGCAAGTTTGGCCAGCGCGTCTGCTTTGCTGTTTTCTGCGCGCGGTATGTTCTCCAAAGAATAAGAGGGAATTTGGGTCAACAATTGTTGCACCTTTTCGCCGTACCTCACCAACTCCGGTTTGCACGTTTGGTAGTCGCCGTTTACTTGACTAACGACCAGTTGAGAGTCCCCGTATATAGAGAGGTCTTCAATTCCCATGTCAATGGCGATCTCGAGGCCCGCTATCAGAGCTTCGTGTTCGGCTTCATTGTTCGTTCTCGATTCCGTTAAGGAGAAAGCAAAGCGCATTATCCCTCCTTGTGGGGTTACGAAGATGAGGCCTACTCCCGATTTGATTATGGGGGTACATTGTTTGCGCTTCTTCACGGAAGATGCCCCGTCAAAATAGAGTTCCCATCGGGTATCACCGCCGCCGATCGCATCGAATGCATGTTCATCCGGCAAATCGCAGTTCAGAGGTGAGCCGGCAGGTATCGGATGCTCAGCGAGGAAGTCAGCAATGGCCTGGCCTTTCATTTCCTTGAGAGGTCGATATGTTATCGAGAACTCCATCAGTAGCAGGGTCCATTTAGCGAGTCGTCCCGTCAATATAGCCTTTGACATCAGATATTTAAGAGGGTCCACCTTCGAGATGAGACGGACTTCGTGTTCCAACGCATAGTGCCTGAGTTTTGTTATCGCGAAGATTAACGCCAAGCATTGTTTTTCAATGGGAGAGTAGTTGTTTTCTGCCCCCAGCAGAACTCGACTTAAGTAGTAGAGTGCTCTCTCTTTTCCTTGATCGTTCTCTTGTGCCCACAATGCGCCTAAGGAACCTTCGAAGGCGGTTGTATAAAGAATGAGGGGTTTTCCCTTGACCGGCGCAGCCATCACCGGAGGGTTCTGTAGGTACTGCTTGATCTCGTCTAGTGCACCTTGGCATTTGTGATCTCAAACGAATGGAGTTCCCTTCTTCATCAGTTGGCTGTAAGGACGGCATTTGCCTGAAAGATTGGCGATAAACCGCCGGATGTATGCGAGCTTCCCTTGGAGAGACCGCAACTGTTTGAGGGTTCTTGGCGGAGGCATTTCCATGATCGCCTTGATCTTAGATGGATCTATTTCGATACCTCGGTGTCGGATGATGAATCCCAAGAATTTACCCGAGGAGACTCCAAACGCGCATTTGAGGGGATTCATCTTCAAACTATATTGCCGAAGGCGTTGAAATACAGTCTCCAGATGCTTTAAATGCTCTTCATATGACATGCTCTTTACTACAAGGTCATCGATATAGCACTCGACGATGTCATGTATGAGGTCGTCGAAGATCTTTGTTATGGCCCTTTGATAGGTAGCGCCGGCGTTCTTTAGACCGAAGGGCATAACCCTGTAGCAGAATATACCCAAAGGGGTCCGGAAAGCGGTGTGCTTCTGGTCTTCGGGATGCATCTTTATCTGATTGTACCCTGATGAACCGTCCATAAAGGAGAAAACCTCGTGAGTGGACGTGTTATCTATCATTAGCTCGGTTACTGGTACTGGGAAATCGTCCTTTGGACAAGCTTTATTGAGATCCCTGAAGTCCACGCATACGCGTACCGTCCCATTTTTCTTCATTACCGGGACGATATTGGCGATCCAGTCGGGATACTGGACTTCTTGGATAAATCCAGAATCGATCAGCTTCTTGACTTCGGTGTTGATGCTCATTTCAAGCTCGAGTCGCATCCTTCTTGGCGCCTGCTTGACTGGCTTGATATCTGGGGATATCGCTAATTTATGCACAGCAATCTCTGGATCCAATCCAGGCATTTCGGAATAGTTCCACGCGAAGCAGTCTTTATGTCGTAGAAGCACGTTCTTTAACGCAGCCACCCTTTCTTCAGATAGCAGCTCGCTGACAAATGTCGGTCGCGGGTCATTTGCCGATCCCAACTCAATCTTCTTGAGGTTATCTGCAGTAGTATGTATGCCGTCTTCCAGTTCTTTCGGAGCTGGCGGAAATTCTGAGATCACCTCATCATCGCTGTTCTCAAAGCACCAGGGAAGGTCGTCCATGTTCTCGGGCTCTTCTTTTAATATCGTAACCGTGTAACAGGTGCGAATTCGCTTCCAGGGCTGAGGTGGATCTGGTTCTGCTTTTACGGCTTTGGGTTTATGCTTTTGTGGCGGCGTTACCCTGCAGCCGTCGGATAAAGCGAATCTGCCCTGTTGGTACTGGTCCTCGACCCAGTTTTTGAAGGTGAAGCAGTCTTCGGTAGGATGTCCTGTGGTTCGGTGATAAGAGCAATAGCTCAGATGAGAAGCCTTGTTAGCTTGCTCAGGGTGTCTAGACTCTGGAAGCGCGATCAGTTGATGTTTTATAGCGAGCTTGAGTAACCTCTCCGTCTTGTCTCGGGGGAAGGAGTACGCTCGACTCATTTTCTTCATAAGGGAGAAATCCGAGCCGCGCAATACCCGATCACGTAACTCTCCAATCCTGCATCGTTGTTGTCGGCTCCTCTTTCCGCTTCTTGATTTATTTCTGCCTCTGCGTCGGGCCTTTCGTACAACGGGTTGACAAGGATGAGCATCTTTGTCTTTTGCAGCCTGTTGAAACAGACGTTGCCTCCTGGCCTTCTTGTAGATGGCCATCTCGCGGTTGTGGTCTTCCCGAGCTTTTTGACCCACTTTCCTGATAAGCTTGTCCATTCGTTCTTCAAACGACGGACTCGGCACTTCAATCGCTGGATCTAGTTTTGATGAGGGGTTAGCATTTCCTGACAGGGCGTCCTCCTCTTCATCAAAGGTATATATAGCGTAGCTACTGTGGGCCCGTTCCCGTTTTCCGGCTCTCACGTATCCAAGCCCAAGTGTTTCCATTTTCCCGTTGGGCAATTTGCGTTGAGTCCCAGGGACATCCCAAATCCTGTTGTAGAACCGAGCTTGTCGAACAGTCTGTTCTAAGGGTATTCCTTGGCGCTTCAATAGCCTCTTTAATCCATTTGTGTAGTATCTGGGCAAACGGATGGGTTGGAGCCTGTCGAGTGTAGCATCCGCGCCATGCCAGATCTCTTTCTCTGCTTTTGACTCTGAGGATCGGTAGAATAGGATTACCTTCTCACCCCTTTGTCTGGGAAGGACGTAAAATGTTTGCAGGTCCTGCACATTGTGAGCTTGAAGTGTGTCAAGATCCTTGTAGTGTTTCTGCGGCACCATGGTGATTCGCAAACTTTGATCATCGCTAGGGAGTGCTTGTATTGACAGCCGATTGGAGAACACGGCATTAACCTCATCTTCCGAGTCACTTCCGAAGATCAACATGGGGGCGGACGTCCCCGGGTTGTTGTGTTGAGATGGCCCAGCATAAACTATCTCTTCTACTTCTTCGGTGTCGCTCCCGAAAACAGGGATGGTGGCGGCGGCTTTGTTCTCCGGCTTACGACACCTTTCTGTATCCTCGAAATCTGGCAAAAAGTACTTTGCATCTTCGTATTTGCGGACTTCGTTCACGGAAAATGGGTTCAGCTCACCTGTTACGGTATACTCGAAACCATCCTTAAAGTACTTCATACACTGATGTTGTGTAGAAAGGATGATGTTGTACTCGTGTAACCAAGGGCGACCAAGTAAGGCGTTGTAGCAGGTCTTGGCGTTAATGACATGGAATTTGATGTCTGTGACGAGTAGTCTGAAGCGTAATGTTAGTATCACGGATCCGAGAGTCCGTGACGATTGTGCATCGAAACCGGAGATGGTAATTTTGTCACGATCGAGGTGTTGCACACTCATGCAGATTTCCTTTAACACCCGAACGTTAAGGAGATTGACGGAGGATCCATTATCCACTAGGATCTTGCCTATCTTGATATCATGGCAGTATCCAGAGACATATAGGGGACGGTTGTGGTCGCTCGTCCCGAGGAGAAGGTCTTCGCCACCGAAAGTGATGTCGGCCGTATGCACTTCCTCCAGTTCATCCTTCATCCTCTCAGTGGCGAGGAAGGCTTGGAATTGCTCAGGTTCTTGTAATGCCTTAATTAGTGAATCTCGCGCTTCTTTTGATAATAGGAGGGCATTGAGAATGCTAAGTTGAGAAGGTAGCTTTCTTAGGTGTGCCAGGATATTGTAGTCCACCTTACCCTTCCTGGGAGGGTCTTTGGTAGTCAGCTCTTTCATGACTTGGTCATCTAAAGTGATATCCTCAATGACCTTTTCCTTTCCCTTGTCTTTTCTATTTGCGGGCCCGAGATTCTTTTCCGGGAGCGTGCGGTTGCGCAGCTGAATGTTTTCGCAGGCCTCCGGTTCCTCCTCTTTCCCTAAAACGGATTCTTTAAAGAGAGGGCCCAGAGCCATTTCTTCGTCAGAGTCGCTCCTAAAGGTGAGAACTCGTGACCCTCCGGCGTTAACCATGTAACAGTTTCCAGTGATTCCGTTGTGCCCGTCGGCAGTACTTCTTCGTTCCCGACGAGTCTTGCGTTTCATGCGCTTAAAATGTTGCCGATGAGCAACATATCCTTGCCACCATATCCTAAAGGCGCCGCACTCCTCCGTGGGGTGTGAAATTTTCCGATGATATGCGCAATAATTAGGGTGCCTCTTTGCCCCATTGAGTGTGTTTTCTTTCGAGGGTGGTAGCTTCATTCCCATTGACATGGCTTTGGCAAACCTTTTCCTCGTCTTGAATATCTTCTTGTCTGCCTCGGATGCCTTTCGATCTGGCGGGAGTACTTCAACTCTTTCGTTCAGTCTCCTGCATTTGGCTCCTTCCGATGCGGCCATCTCACGCTCCTGATCCGCTTTACTCTTCAGACGAATCTCGTCTAGAAAGGCATCGATCATTTCATCTGTTGGCCACACACGCTCTGGTTCAGGCTCTACCCCCAGTTTCTTAGTGCTAGGTGTTTTTTCATCGTCAGTAAACGAGCGGGAGATTACGTTACAACTCGCCACGTATCCCTCGGATTCATCCGACGAACTCTCTCCATCATCTTCCTCTCAAAAGATGTGGTTGGGGAACTCTTGCAGCGTGACAGGAGTTCGTGCCTTTTGATTGTACTCTTCCATCGCGTTGATCTGCTTCTGTAAGTTCGTGCGCTTGTCTCCAGGCTTCACGGGCTTCTTGGATTTCTTCTTCTTTTTCTTCAAAGATTTTGACGGTAGGGCGTGAGTATTTAGGCCATTACCACGAGTCTTCGTAGTCGGGCACGGCTTCAACATCCCTTTGATAATTTGAGGTTCAAGCGGGTCCTTCCATTCGATTGCAGGGCACGCATGAAGGTCCCTCAGCATTCTTTTGGTTTTAGTTGACAGCACGACCTCCCATGGAGCTTCTTCAATAAAGGAACAGGTTGCCCCCGGTGTATCTGCTTTCTTAGGAGTGTGCGGCTGTGGTGGGTTCACCTTCCACTTTTTGGACAGTGCAAACTTCCCCTGGAGGCATTGATCTTCAATCCATCTTTTGAAGACGAAGCAATCCTCAATCGGATGACTTACCGTTTGATGATAAGTGCAATAGTTAGGGTTATTCACCTCAGTGGGTTGTGGCGGTCGCCTTGGATTTGGTAGGTTTATAAGTCTGTTGCGTACTGCTAGCTCGAATAGCCGCTTCGTCTTGTCCCGTGGGAACGAGTAGGGATGCTTCATCTTCTCATTATAATACCGGCGTCTTTCTTCCAGTTGATCCGTCAGCTTTGGGGCATTGGGTTGCTGCTAAGCATTCGCGATGAAGGTGGCCTTTCCCTTACCCTTGTCATTCCGAGGTTCTGGCTTCGGGGGAGGTGGTCTATGACCCATCTGGTCCATCTGAGCTAACTTGTCGATTAAAGCCTGGAATATGGTCGGCTTAAAGAACATCATAAACTGGGAGATAGTTGCGTGAGGGTCTAGGGTTCCCACGAACATGCCCACGGCGGGCGCTTCCTCAATGCGTTGCTCGCATTTCGACCACAAATTCCGCCAGCGTATAGCATACTGGACCCAAGTTTCGCCTGGTTTTACCCTGGGGTTAATCAATGCCGTTATTGGAGTGCGTTCGCTGGCGCTTGCGAATCGCTGAGTGAATAGCAACTCCATTTCAGCGAACGTCTTGATAGAATCGTTCGGGAGTTCCGAATACCATTCGAATGCTGTTTCTGATAGGCTTCCCACGAACTGGCGAAGCAACAGTTTATCATCACCGCCGGTGTTACCGCAAAGGGCCCTGAACTGGACGACATGTTGGTGGGGATTGCTGGTCCCCTTGTAAACATGGAACTTGGGAATTGTGTAACCTGGCGGGTACTTGATTTGGTCGTACCAGCTTGGATATGGCCGCCCCGTTTTTACGACTTGACCAGCTGCCTCAGTCGCATGATGAACCCGGATTTGCTGGGCTATATAGTCGACCAAGTCAGTTTTAGAGATTGTCTCCTCCTTGGCCGTTGAGAGGGCCGGTGGTGGATTTGACGTTTCTCCCCGGTCGTCTTCAAGGACGATCGGGGGATCCTCAGCGGGTGGGTCTTGTTGGATCATTCCTATCATATCTTGGAAGAGAATGCCCATACGCTGTATGTTGGCTGCTTGTTCAGCGGTCTCTTTGTCCTTCTTCTCCAATATTCGGCGAAGGAACTCAGCGTCGGTTTCTTCCTCCTGGCGTTCGTCTGAGGACGTTTCTGGGTTTTCTTTTGGCCCGGTAAGTGCGGCCATAGCGTTCATCATTTCTTGGAGCTTTTGCTGTTGCTCCTGAGCTTTGGTTACCGACCGTGTAAGCGGTCTATGACCCGTAGACGCACGTCTGTCTTCCTTTCCTGACTCCATGTATACGGTATGGACCATCATGCCCCCAAACTTAGGGCGTCTGGGCTTAGTGCCTTTAGCTGTCGTTGCAGGCTGGGGGATCTTCTCTGGCTTCCTCTTTTTATGAGCAGTGGCAGTTGAGGGGGCCGTTGAGGCGGGCACCCAGACAGTGTTTCGTGGTTTAGCCTGGTGACTGGCTTCCTGTTGGATTTTCAGCTTCTTATGTTGGCGGGAGAAGTTTGGATCGATCATCGAGTCTCGGGCCTGCCGCCAAACCTTATAGATTCTGGAAGACAGCCGTTGTGGGGATCGGGGCTGTTCTGGCTTTATTTTCGCAACCTTTTTTAGTGGAGGAGGAGACCTCCTTAGCATCGCGGTAGGAGAATTCCTACGCACCTTATTTAGCATCTCAAAGCTGTTCCCAGTTGGAACAGCAGCATTAACTTCTGTCATCGGGGCTGGTGGAGTTAGCCCAGAGGGGGCGTTGCCCCCAGCCTTCCTTACTCGGCGCCAGTGGCGACGTCGAGCGTGTCGAGCGGACGACGTTGGTTCAGCGGTGAGAATAGCTTTGTCTTGCCCCCTGTGTAGGTGGGGGGTCGTTGCTGGTGTTAGCCTGTCAAAGACCGACGTCCTTTGGATAGCAGGAGCGGGAGCTGGAGCCGTCAATCTTGTAAAGACCGACTTTGTGGCAGGGGAAGCCGCTTTGACGACTTCAGGAGCAGGACCGACTTTCTTAGAAGCAACCTTCTCTGGGATTGTAGGCCTCATTGTGGGTCCACAGGAGTCTTGGCCCAATCTAGAGAAGACCGAGGCGCTGGTGTTGGGCGACCCGTTGAGAGGGACCGCGGCAGGGGTAAGACGATCAAAGACCGACTTCTTGGGAGGTTCCTCTGTCAGCACCGGCGCGGTGAAGCTTATCGGTGGGAGCATGGTCCCAAAAAACAATCCTGTGGTGGCTCGAGTGACCTGTTCCACGGGCATTGTGAATAGCGAAGCAGCTTGGGGTCCGTAGGCTATACCTCCTGGCGAGGCAGAGCGTTGGTTGCAATTGCAGTCCGAGCAGTTGGAGCATTTCGCAGAAGTAGAAGCCATCGATTATTTGCTTTCTGCAATAAGCAGGACGCCAAGTCTTAGTATCTTGAAATCCAAGGGCAACCATTAGCGAACCGCGATTGGTTCGCGAATCACGACACACAAAGTGTGGAGTGGAAAGAGGAAAAGGTCCCACCGGGCGTGCCAGAATCTGTTCCTCTCCGAAAGACGGCGCGCAGGATTGCGATGTCTTGGCACTGAGATTCGGGGCAGATGCTAATTGGTGCTATCCGTTCACCTCTCCGAAGATGCCAAGTTGATTTATGGCACTATACATCGAAGGTTTGAACGGATGCGGCCGATGTAGCAGACTTCGTCAGATTCTCCCTCGCTTGAGGGGTTTTTGATTGTGGGGACATTCTTCCTGCAGGCGCAAGCCCCTGCAGTTAATTACGCTACCGCATCGCGGTAACAACTTTCTCCTTCTCCAGATGGTCACTTCGTGTCGTGTGTGTCTATTTTATGTTTTGTTGCCCGTGGATTGTTTACGGAGACCGAGTTATGTCGTCGCCCGTAGGGCGTGGACTAGTCCAAATCCGTATTATCTTAGATTTGGGTTTGGGGGTTTGGTTTAAGGATACGTTAGCCATATTTGAGGCTAAGGTCAACTCAAACGTTTGTTAAGGATTTAGTCTAACTTGAGACTAAGATCAACTTAACGGGATCGTTTAGATCCGACAAAAGAGCATTTGGGCTCCATTGTTCCAGTTTAGGGACATAGTGGTCCATTGCATGTATGGTCATCGGGACCCGTTACCTCTCTGACGGCGTTGAAGGATTACAACGACAGGTGTCAAAGGAGTTCCGAGATGTACCCTTGAACCAAAGTTGATTGGAGGGATTCATAGTCCAGTCTGTTTGAAGGTTTAAGGATACGTTAGCCATATTTGAAGCTAAGATCAACTTAAACGGTTGTTAAGGATACGTTGGTCCAGTTTGGGACTAAGATCGACTTAACGGGATCGTTTAGATCCGACAAAAGAGCGTTTGGGTTCTATTGTTCCAGTTTAGGGACATAGTGGTCCATTTCCAGTTTAGGGACATGGTGGTCCATTACCGGTTTAAGGACATGGTGGTCCATTACCAGTTTAGGGACATGGTGGTCCATCGGTAGTTTAAGGACGCATAAGTCCATGGGTTTAAGGACCCCATAGTCCATATGGGTGTGTTTAAGGACGCATTAGTCCGTTAGTTTAAGGACGCATAAGTCCGCGGGTTTAAGGACCCCACAGTCCGTATCTTGGTTTAGGGACGCATAAGTCCATGAGTTTAAGGACCCCACAGTCCGTGTTGATGTGTGGTTGTCGCGACCCGTCACCTTTCTGAAGACGTTGAAGGATTACAACGACAAATATCAGAGGAGTTCAGAGATGTACCCTTGAACCAATGAGTGGGTTGAAAGAGCAGATGTGCTCAGTTCAAGATGATTTGAGGACTTATGGCCAGTTTGGGCTAAGTCCAAAATATTGGCCCTCTGTTGGTCCATTGAAGGAGAGGCTTTGCCTCTGGCCATTTAGCCAATGCCTAGTGTTAAACACTAAAGACCAATCAGTGTTGAACACTGAGAATGAGATTGATAAGTTAGTGTTTAACACTAAAAGATAGTTGGTGTTAAACACCATCAACAAGGCTTTCAAATTAGTGTTAAACACTAAAACAGATCAAAACACTGGCAGCAGAGATCTCAAATTAGTGTTAAACACTAAGGTAATCAGTGTTGAACACTGCAAATAAAGCTCTTTGATTAGTGTTGAACACTAAGGCCAAACAGTGTTTTAACACTGGATTCAGGGGTTCCGATTTAGCGTTAGACGCTAAGGCAAGAGGGGTCACATGGTAGCACGTGAGGGCGCCCTCCCTTCATTTGTTCTGCTGAGAATATCGCATCTTTTGGAGCATCACGTGCTATCACGTGACGGGTGTTTAAATGGAGTATGTTAAAGCCTCTGCCAAGGGTCACGTGGGTCACGTGAGGCACTGCCTCAAAGGGGCTTTTCTGTAGATCTTTTTGGGGGTCACGTGGTGACACGTGACCCTGCCTCTATATATGTTTTTTAGAAGATCTGTTAATCCCTTTCAGGAATTAAATTCCTCGTAGGGTTGAACCCTGGCAATAATTTCAGAGGAATTAAATTCCTACTTCCTTTTGAAGGTTCATATTCTGGAATAGAGTTGAACTCTGAATTTTTTGTAGGAATTAAATTCCTCATATATGTGAAGAACTGAATAGGGTTAAACCCTAATAAAAGCTTTAAGGAGTTAAACTCCCACTCTCTGTTAAAGAATTATTCTGGGGAATGAGATTAAGGGAATTAAATTCCTGTTGTTTTAACAGAACTAAGTTCTTAACCAGGGTTAAACCCTGATTCTTTTCATTCACAGGGTCAACCCTAATTTTATTTTAAAAGAATTAAATTCCTATAGTTCTGTGAGAATTAAATTCTCGTGCTTCCATTCCCTCTCTATGCTTTGGATCTGCATGGCAGGATCTCAACCCATTGAGAATTAAATTCTCAACTCAAGGGGAGATATGCACTTTACAGATCCTCCACCAAAGAGAGAACTATGTTCTTCTGTTTTTATATCAGAGTTAAACTCTGTTGAGAATTAAATTCTATTTTCTTTCAAAAAGCCCTCCCTTTCTTACCTAGGGTTTTCTTTTGCAGAAGATCCAAATTCCTCCAAAGTATCAAGGCTCTCTCTCTTTTCTTCCCTCTGCATATATTCTTTTTGTGTGTCTCTTGGCTCCTATTTATAGGAGAAGCAGCCGAATCAATTAGTTTTTGATGAATCTTTCATTGAGAGATTTGATTTGTATCCATCATTCGTTTTGGACCTTTGGATTATTAGGTGAATTTTATTCACCATTGGATTTTAAATCCAGAAATTCTCCTTTGTTATTTCGGTTAGATTTTACGGGGAAATCTTTCCAAATTCGAGATTTTCCCATAGATAGATGATATTTAATCACCTTTAAATTTTTAATTCAATCGGTTGCTTTGGAAAGATTTAAGAGGTCTTTTCTCAGAATTTAATTCTGTCAACAGATAGGCTTTGAAAGCTGGTCACGTGTGGGCACGTGACCCTTGGTCACGTGGGGCCCCTTGGAACGAGCCCTCTTCTTTCTTTCTGCGCTCTGCTTTCTGGTCGCTGCTTAGCTGTCACGTGCCACCACGTGACCCCTGGTCACGTGTGAGCACGTGACCCTCGTCTGGAGCCTTTTTCTTGATTCAATCAGGGAATTGAGTCTGCCGCTTTTGAGTGTCACGTGCCAACACGTGACCCCGGTCACGTGGGAGCACGTGACCCTTTCTGAAGCCTTTTTCTTCGATGTAGTTGAGAAACTGAATTTGCCTTGCCGAGGCTTTTAGATGTCACGTGCCAACACGTGACTGCTGGTCACGTGTAAGCACGTGACCCTTTCTTGAAGCCTTTTCCGTAGGCTTTCCTGATTTTAAATCAGGAAACAGATGGTAGCAAAGAAAGTTCCCAGCCAGTCCATTCCCAAGACTACGTCGAAATTCGGTATGTCCAACACCTTGAAGTCCGCATAGAATTCTTGACTACAGACGACTACTGGACGTAGATCGTAACCCAAAGTTTCTTTTAGAACGCCGTTTTCCGGACTGACATTCCAGCTAGATACGAGTGGCTTAATTGGGATCGCATGAGTTCTTACGAACAGTTGCGACATAAAGCAATGTGATGCCCCAGTGTCGAAGATCACAAGTGCAAGTAGGGTGGCTACTAAGATTGTACCTAAGTCGCGTGGAATGTGTTTAGTTATAACAGATATAAGATGACTATGAATTGAAAGGACTTGAAAGAGAATAGGGCAAGGATTTACCGGTGATAACCTGACCCGTAGCTTCAGCCTCTTCGACCGATATAGTGAATGCTTGGCGTCACGGCACTTTCTTCTGTGCCTGGTTAAACATTCGGCGTTGGGGTTGAGCGGTCTGGGTGCGGGGAGCTGGAGCTGGTAATGCTAACCGCGTATGAGGAGCTTAGATCGCCGGTCTAGCTAGAGGGTTGTTGGGTCCTCGGTTCTGGGGACATCCTCCAATGGTATGAGTAGAAGACCTATAGATCAGGCACAAGTTGTTTGCCCTACGACAGTTCTTCATAAGGTGCCATGTTCTTTTGCGATAAATGCAAAAGTCTGGCCTACTGTTGTCAAACGAATCTACCGGCCTCCGAGATGGTCCATTGAAGGCTAGCCTGGAAAAGGCCCCTCCCGTGATCTGGTGAACAGGACGTTTCATACCGGCAGTTTGCGGTCTGCCCTTCTTCTTTACAACCGCCTCATAGCGTCGTGCAGCCTTCAAAGCAAGCTCATGGGTTGGGAAATCTCTTATAGCGAGCACAACTTGGATTTCAGGGTCCAACCCTTACTGAAATTGTCATGCTCAGATCTCAGCAGTGGGAATAAAGTGTGCAGCGAACCTGTTACGACCTTGTGTTAGAAGTGTTGTAAGTGAGATAAGAAAATTGAATTTGAGACTATATCTTACCTGCCAAGCATGGTAAACTCAGCATCATATTCATCCACCGACTTGACCCACATCGAGCTTTACTGCAGATGGATGAATTGCTGCTCCATGTCAAAGCGGGCAGTCTCTGGAAAGTACTTGGTATCGAAGAGGTCTCGGAATGTTCTCCATTCTATCGGTTGCATGAGACGGCTCTTCTCGGCCTTCCACCAAACTCTGGCATTATCGGTCAGTTGCAACTTAGCAACTCTTACTCAGGCTATATATAGCACTTGAGCCGCTGC
This sequence comes from Agapanthus africanus, assembly GCA_030015575.1. Taxonomy (NCBI): domain Eukaryota; kingdom Viridiplantae; phylum Streptophyta; class Magnoliopsida; order Asparagales; family Amaryllidaceae; genus Agapanthus; species Agapanthus africanus. The sequence goes on from JASDDO010000024.1 coordinate 261,272,047, forward strand.
CAGATCATCCTCGATCACTTGAGCCCATTCTTCTGCCTCAAGTGGGCTATCCTTATCCGAAAAGTTCTTTGGGTGCAATGCCCGAAACTGCTTAACTTCGGGTGCTTCAGCTTCGGGGCGGTGCATAAGAATAGTAGGCTGCTGCTGCTAACCCTCCAATAGACTCTTAATAGACTCCAGAAGTACCGTTTGCTCATTGATAGGAGCTGCAATGGTAGGTGGTGGTGATGGGCGGTGGAGTATTGCCGTTGACGTTTATACTAATATTGTTCGGAGAGTCCATCACCTTGATATAAAAGATAGGTTAAGATAGATTCAAGGAATTTGAAATGCAAGAAGTGTAAATGTTTGTTGAATTCATTAATTCTTGTGGTATATTATTTATGACTACATGCAGAACTGACCTGCATGGGCTACCAACAAAACCTATTACGCCCTACTTCCCAGTAGACGGAAACGATGGCATGGTAAGCCCGCGGCATATTTATCCGGTAAGCCCGCGGCATATTTATCCTGAGAAGGTCATTCCCTAAATAAATATAGTAAGCGTATTAAAACAATAATACACAATGCAAGAATAAATGAAGACAGTAAACATTTTCAACAAATATCTTTATTTACATTCAACTTCAAATATTTACAAGTACATGAGTTTCTGCTGGAAGAAAATGCAATAAAATAAAATGCCTAAACATGTGGCATACATAAACTGAAGAAAAGTGAAGCTGAGCTAGTCTCGATTAGCGATCCGATTGTAGTTCTCCTCTGTGGTCTCCACTTCCTCCGTCTCAACCGTATTCGACGAACATTCCAAGAGAAGAAAAGTGGGTGTAATGTCCGTCAGCGAACTAGTGCTCGGTAAGTCCCAAAGTAAGAGTAAAGAAAATGACAATTGTAGAATATATATGACGAGCAAGAGTATATGTTCATGGGTAAGTATATACTATAGGTTTCTATATGGTCACTATGTTAATGTTAAATTCCAAGTGTGAATATTAACGCAGCCGTAGAAGTATTCACGGGCTCAAGAGTGGGGCCCTAAGTGCAAGGAAACACGAGCCCATTTCATGTTAGCATTGGGGCTTTAGTCTGTGGATGAGTCATCCCGACTGATATTCGAGTAAAATAAAAAAAAGAGGTTAATACGGGAATCCTGAACCTCCGTCGGATTCACACAAGAAACTATCCCAAACACCCCGAGTATAAATAGTTATAACTGTATAATATACTTAATTAGATTGATGGATTGGTTATAATATGTCTTGATCGAAACCATAAATTGCAAAAGGTGTAGAATGAAGTCGGGCGAGTTTAGTAATATGCGATTCATGACAATTGCAATTTTGATTCGAGTCAAATTAGTTCGAGTAGATTGGATTCGAGTTCATGTTCGAGTTTAGATTCGAGTTTTGAGTTTGGGGTTTGAGTTCGAGCTTAGATTCAAGTTTAGAATTAAGTTTGGATTCGGGTTCAGGTCTTTTTTTTTATATAGATTGATTTAATTTTTGAAGATCTTATGTTCGGAAGAAATCAGACAACTGCTGCAGATGGACGACACGATTTATGCCTTTTTTCAAGACAATTGTCATTGATAACTCCGTTAAGCTGTCTAACCTAAATAGGCAAGCACTCACTTTCTCCGACTCCCCGGAGCCCAAAAGAATTGATACCGCTTAAATCTATATTAATCTAGAGTCCTTAAGTATTGTTTGCATATCTCGAGACTTTTTTTTATGAAAAATATGTTAATATAGTTTAAAAATAAAGCTCAAGAGTGATTTGTAATATTTAGGGTTTTCATGAACATGTATTTTAATTGTTGTGTTGTTTTGATGATAAAACCTAGTTTTTAAAAGTTTATGGTAATTTTATGAAAACTAGCTTTTTTGGAAACTTGTTGGTATTTTATTAAAAATTCTAATTTTTCATTAAAAATATAGTTTTAAATTTTTTTTATTGAAAATACGAATTCACGGTTTTATATAATTTCCAAAGTTTAGTTTTTATTTAGAAAAGTTGTATTTCTTAAAAAACCGTATTTTTATTTCCTTTCGAGACCGAATACTCCGTGAGGAGTTCTGCATCTCGCTCTACTGTTCCAAGGATGTGCGATAATCCGCATCATCTATTACCGGTTCTCTAACAAGGGTTGTAGAGGTATAATTGCCAAGGATTTAAAATATTGATTCAAAAGAAACCCGTTTTGAAAAGTGTGCTATTTTAATGTAAAACTTATTCTTCGGACCAACCATATATATATAAATATATATATATAAACGTCGTTCTATGAAACTATAGTGTGCGTGTGGGGTAGGTCGTTACCCCATGAAGTTTTCCTGATGGTATTTTTAACAATTATTGAAAAATGGTTATATTAAAGTTCATGGTATTTTTCTTAAAAATTCATTTATATGATTATTGAATATGAAATTTTGGTTACGTCAAAAGGCAATAGATGTGAATTTTGTTTTAAAAAAATATTAGGATGATTATGTGACATATAGATCTATCAAACATGATAAAATATTTAAAAGAGAAGACTGCTACATGTTAACTCCACTTTGTCGGTATGATTTTAAAATGTGATTTTAGTTGAAAAGAAGGAGAGGGGGAAGGAACTTACTAGCTTAGATCGTTAACAAGAATGAAAACTAACAAGAAGGAGAGGGGGAAGGAACTTAAAAGAGAAGACTGCTACATGTTAACTCCACTTGGCAATTACGTCTCTACAACCCTTGTTAAGAGACCCGCTAATAAATGGTACGGATTATCGCACATACTTAGAACAGTAGAGCGAGATGAAGAACCCCTCACGGAGTAGTCGGTCTCGAAAAAAAATAAAAATACGGTTTTTTAAGAAATACGACTTTTCTAAATAAAAACTAAACTTTGGAAATTATATAAAACTATGAATTCATATTTTCAATAAAAATAAATTTTGAAACTATATTTTTAATGAAAAATTAGAATTTTTAATAAAATACTAACAAATTTCCAAAAAAAAACTAGTTTTCATAAAAATACCATAAACTTTTAAAAGCTAGGTTTTATCACCAAAACACCACAACAATTACAATACATGTTCATGAAAATCCTAAATATTACAAATCACCCTCGATATTTATTTTTAAACTATATTAACATATTTTTCATAACCCCCCCGAGATATGCAAACGATACTTAAAAACTCTAGATTAATATGGGTTTAAGTCGAATCAATTTTCTTGAGCCTCGGGGAGCCGGAGGAAGTGAGTGCTTGCCTATTCAGGTTAGACAACTTAATGGAGTTATCAATGGCAATTGTCTTGGAAAAAAACACGAATCCTGCCGTCCATGTACAACAGTTGCCGATTACTCTCGAACCTAAGAATTTCAAGAACTAAATCCTTTCATAAGATTCTGACTCCAATCTAAATTCAAACTCAAACCAGAATCCAAAATCAAATATGAACTTGAATACTTAATTATGAACCTGAACACACGAATTCAGATATCAAACTCAAACTTGTATAGTTGATTCGACTTGACCGAACCATGGTTATAACTTGACATGAACCGGTACATTTTATATTCAAGGATTTGGCCAAGACCTGTAATCTTAATCTATACAATACAATACACGAGGATAAAGGGGTAGATTGGTACGAAACGTATATCGTGGCACAAGAGGTCACTTTAAAAGACACCTACATGAATTCATGTGCCGTTATCCCATAGGTTATGACGGGGCCTTGTACTACATGTTACCATAGTCCACGGGATAAGATGGACTCCTCTCGTATACACGAATATCTTATTTATCAAACTACAAATAACCACATTAGAATAACTATCTTATACCTTTGAATGATCATATACAACTTTACATGTCCACTAGTATGATCTGCATCATAATCCTGGTAGTCAAGTACACATCCTAAGGGCTTTACCAACATGTAACCATGAGACAGTAAGAGACAAGTATACATGTTAAGATAAAGAGCAACCAGATAGCATACTATCATATCGAGCGAGAAAGTCCTCTCTCTATATGTCCAAGCATCCACTATAATATACATCATATGTACAATAATGGCATCTAGGGCATACATACAACTAACAGAGCTGGCAAATGTCGTGGCAGATCTCACGACCTGAGTCGCCCGATTGCAATTACAGTAAAATCAAATTTTGGTTCATGGGTCAGGAATTGATATCCAGAAACAACCAACCGATACCCCCTCCGACCCAAAAGCGGAACACCTTTGCGAAAAACGGCCGCGATCAGCCTCCAGTCTCTCTGATACGTACACTGAACGTGGTAAGAAGACAGTAGGAGAACCAAAGACTGATCGTCCTCAGGGTCTAGCATCAGCAAGGGCACCTACTCTAATGGAGAGAAAGAAGAAAGTATACTCCTTCAGGAGGGATGAAGTCCGCAAAATATTCGAGGACGCCTTGAACAACGGTCTGTAACTACCTATTCCAAAGAGGTCACATGAAATGAACATGACCGGCAATCCCATATACTGCCCATATCATAGAATAGTGAGTCATACCATTGAAAACTGCTATGTTTTTAAAGATTGGGTGGAGAACCAATATGAACTTGGGAAGGCCTCACAGTCGTCAGATGTACCGACAAGCCACAGAGCTACGGGCATCAACACAGTTCCGCCAAGATCAAAGTTTGAGGAGCTAGGATAAGCAAACAACTGACCACCATGTCATTAAATTAGGAGCATACGACCACTACGTCGTTAAACTGGGAACGACGACCTCTATGTCGTTAAACTGGGAATGTAAAAAAAAATTTGTGTAAATAAAAAAAAGTGTAAATAAAAGGAAAAAAAGAAAAACCGAAATGATGGGGTAACTCGCAATAAAAATCAGCGAGTAAAATAAAGATGAAAAATAAAGCCGAAATGATAGGACAACCGCAAATAAATAGCCGAAATGATAGGGCAGCCGCGAATAAATAGCCGAAATGATAGAGTAATCGCGATCCTGCGATAAGAAAAACTGAAATGATAGAGCAATCGCGGTAATAAAAAAAAATCCAACGGCGAATGATGAGCCGCTCGTGGTACCATATTCCAGTACAGCGACGCAGACGCTAACCAAACTCTGAATGTCCCAACGGCGAATGATGAGTCACTCCTGGTACCATATTCCAGTGCAGCGATGCAGACGCCAACCAAATTCCAAATCCCCAAACGGCGAATGATGAGTCGTTCCTAATACTATATTCCAGTGCAGCGATGCAGACGCCGACAATTTCCCAAAATTCTTCAAGCCCTACGGTTGGTCCCCAAGTTGACTACCGTATACAATCCACGGGCTCAAATAATTCTCATCATACCCATACCCCATTGCAACCACCAGTTACGCGGCTGGTCTTCGCCCTTGGAATTATGCTCCATTTGGGAAGACCCACTCATGTGTCCTCACGATACATGAGGAGAACAAACTTACGGGATCCTCACGACTCGTAAGAAAACACTTTCGTGGGATCTTTACGACTCACGAAGGAAAAACACACTTGGGAGTCCCCACGACTCCTAAGGAGAAAGTACACCTACTAGATCCTTACGACTCGTAAGGAGAAAATGCTTTTATGGGACCCTTACGGCTCATAAAATTGAAAAGTCTTAAGTGATAGGGACCTAAACCTGTCTCCTAAGCCATCGCTCCCCAACAGGGAATGGCAAATGATGAATTGCTCCTGGCACCTGTGCTTCAGTGTTAGCAACGCTGATGCCGACCCTAACCCTAAAATTCTAAACTTCCGATCCAATTGACCCCTAAGTATTTAAACTGGGAACAGATGACCTCTGAGTCGTTAAACTGGGAACAGATGACCCCTAAGTCGTTAAACTGGGAACGAGGGAAATCCTCTCACGGTAAATGATGATTCGCTCCTGGTACCACATTCCAGTATATCGATGCTGATGCCAAACCAAAACCAAAATCCTAAGTCCTCCCAGGGCAAATTATGAGTTGCTCCTTGCATTATTCCAGTGCAGCAATACTGATATTATATAAATTCTAAATTCCTCTCAAATTCAAAAGTCCCGTCGAATAAAGCAAAAATCAAACAAATCAAATCAACCAATTCCAACATCGATCTCTGCGTCAAACAAAGAGACACTCCATAAGAAGGAGATCCATCTCCGAAAATCCCACTTTGGAAAAAATCCAAGGCTCAAGAGAAGATCCAAGACTTAAGAGAGGAGAACCTCTGAAGTTTTTTTGGAAGTTCAACTCCAAGACTCAAATCCTCAAAGGAGTTTAACTTCTAATTCAGATTCTTTTGGAGTTTAACTCCACTCAAAATCCTCTTTTGGAGTTTAACTCCTATTTCCGGGGGTAAAAACCCCTTCTTTTCGCCGGCGTCCAAATGTCCACGTGCCGGGCACGTGAGGCGCTGGCGCCAGCGCGCTAGCGACAGCGTCCACGTGCCGGACACGTGAGGCGCCTGCACCAGCGCGCAAGCGCCCACGTGCCGGACACGTGAGGCGCCAACGCCAGCGCCCAAGCGCCCACGAGCCGGACACGTGAGGCGCCAACGCCAGCGCCCAAGCGCCCACGAGCCGGACACGTGAGGCGCGAGCGCCAGCGTGCTTGGCACGTGAGGCTCTGGCGCTCACGCGTCCTTTGGACGCCATTTTTTTCTTATTTTACACGTACTCCACACTAAAAATACCTCTCCCGTTAGAAAAAATTTCTAACGGGGCACTGCCCCGCACCCCGTAAGGGGGCTGCTAGCCCCTTTGACCTCCAGCCCGCTATCCGGGTAGCGGGATCCTCATAAAATCTCTGCGGGGCTCTCGATATATCCAAAACCCCTTCAAAACACAACACTGCATGTTGAGGTCGCTGGACCTGTTTGATCCGTCAAGGTTCTCTCGCTCCAAAGGCGATGGGTAATTAATGGCAGCTTAGTCCGCGGCTGCCGGAGATTCGGATCCCCACAATCAATAAATCCCAGCCAACCCTAGGCGGAGGGAATCTGTAATGCGTCCGACAAGCGCGCACGTATTCCCATCTCAATGGGGTGATGAAAAACACCCTACAACGGGACCCCAATAAACTCTGCGAGGCACCCGATACGTCCAAGACCCTTTTAGAACACAACACACGCACACTGCACATTGAGTTTGCATGACTAGTTTTACCCGTCAATCGAAGGTTCTCTCGCTCCAAAGACGATGGGTAATTAACGACAGTTTAGTCCGCGACTACCGGAGATTCGGATCCCCACAATCAATAAATCCGAGCCTACCTTAAGCCGGGAGAATCTGTAATACTCCTGACAAGCGATACGTATTTCTATCTTAATAGGGCGACGAAAAACACTCTACAAGCTCGGCGTCAATATCAATTAACCACCCATTGAGATCCACCCTCTCTCTCTCTCCAAATCACAACCCTTCAACACCGCGGGCCATAAGATCAAGATCGACGGAGGACAACATCCGAGTGAGATTCAGACCTCCATCACCATCCGACTGGAGTATTTAAGCATAAGCACAACAACCGATATACATACTAACTTGGAAAAGTGAGATAATTAAAAGACATACAACAAGCCTACATTATTCATCAAGACAGTCGGCTAAACAGTCAACGTTTACAATCAAATTACAAGTATCAACCATATCGACAGCGGCTACAATATGTTAACCTACATATTATTCATTCCTGCTAGTTGCGGCTTGAGGCGCACGCGTTATAAATGCATCAGCTGCAAGCCTAAATTATCGTACAACAAATCAAACAATAGACACTGGCCTAAAGGCCGAATTAGTCGTTTGGGCTTAAAATTATGGAGTACACAATCGATGTGGCTCTGATGCACAGCTAGTGGCTGACGGGGTCACGGTTTGCTCTAAAGTCTCCCTATTGGGATTTACATTGCAGGTCGGTTTATAAGGATTCACACTTTACAAGCCACGCATGAACACAAAAGACTTCTGCATTCTCATTCTTGCCTCAACCGAACCTTGAATGTGCGACACTTCAACTAAACCATGCATGAACACATAAGCTGTAATTTGATGCCAAATCATCATGTCGCTTGCTATTCTCCAAAACACTTCTTTTGGCCAAAGTTGTTCATTATGTTGGGCGTTGCCGAACATGTCATATGGCTACAAGCCATTTGCGGACACTGATTTCTATACTCCTTTTCCGGTGTCGAATGCCTCTTGAAAAGATGTAAGTTTAGATTTTGTTGTGCCTCAGTCCCGAACACATTGGTTGTCGCGCATTTCCACAATATCGCACTTCGTGCCTTGCAACAAAATTATTGATGCTTCTAATGCCGTCGATCTTTATCTTTGGAAGATTGCCAAGCTTTATGGAAGTCCACAGACAATCACTTCCGATCGAGATTCAACATTCGTAATCCATATTTGTCGTACATTATGGAGAAAGCTCGGCGCTTGATTACAATTCAGTTCGTCTTATTAGCCACAAACTGATGGACAAAATAAAGTAGTTAATCAGAGTTTGGGCACCTTTGAGAAGTTTGGTCGGTAAAAACATTCGGCAGTGGGATCTTGTATTGGGACTGGTTGAATTTGCTTACAATCGATTTTTAAGCCGAATTACCAGCTTAATCCCCTTCCTATCACTAATTATTTTAGGAGCAATGCCCGAAACTGAGCAATGCAAGAAACAACACGAGCAATTTCAAGCTAGCATCGTCAAGTAGAACAAGAAATATCATGAAGCCACAAACAAGCGCCGAAAGCCGAATTACCAGTTTACATGTTTTGGATTCATCTTCGCCAAGAACACTTTCTTCCTAGTTAACATGGAAAGCTCAAACCGAGAGTCGATGTTCCGTTTAAGGTTCTTAGTTGAATTGGAGGGAACACTTTGGAAATTGAATTTTCGATCGAAAGGTGTATCGTCAACATTCAATATATTGGATCTCTCTCCCTATGATCCAGAAGATAACGACAACTCGGTGGCATCGACTTTTCAACCCGGGAAGAACGATGCAGCAGGAGCATTCACACTTCCAGCCTGAAAGTTCCATGGAACTTGAAATAAATACATGAAGCGAAATAAATGGATGAATCCGAGATCAATGCATTACAACTAATTTAAAATGTCTCTCGACTCTAATCCAGATGGTAAAATTCTGCAATTTATAGCATGCTGGATGGATCATTCTATCTAGATTCAAAGGCAGGAAACGGATAGACGTTTTGAAGTTCTATAAAAGGAGTTATTTTTTTAATGCAAATTCGCCAGAAATTCGAGCCCAGAAGCCTAGAGGAGCCCAAGCACGAGCCTGCAAGTGATGGGGGTGCGGGAGATGGTTCTCGCTGCACTATATAGCGCAGAAGCGCAAGCACGGGTTCAGATTGCAGGTTTTGGGTTTTGAATAGGATTCTAATTGCGATTTCAAGTCTATTTCTTTTTATTTCCCTGTAAATACGAGGCTCTCTCTAGATTTTCTGGTGTCCATGTAATTCAGAAAAAGCTTAGTTTTTTCAGGAAGCAAAAGATGGCCAGATTGCAGAGAGGCGGAGCCAGGTTTTTTTTGTGGTGCGGCAAAGTGGGATCATGAGATAGAGGAAGGGTATGTGAGAGTGTTTCTTTGTGCAGGAGCGGTGAGTGGGCGGTCTAATCTCTTTTAACTTTTTCTCATAATGGAAATTCTTATAGCGGTTGTAGAAGCAAGTAAAAGTTGAGCCGAACCTGGGTAAATTTTGTGTCTTTTGTGTTAGTGTGATTTTCGTGTGATTTGGTATCTGTTTGTAGTCTTTTCAGTTTTTCCTAAAACGCCGATCTTGGATTTCTGGTAAGTGCGATGCTTAATTCTTACAACAATTATGACCGATTACTGCAAGGTGCGCATCAAACTCTGGATGGGGGATTTTCGGTTTTCGAGAATATTTATTATAATTTATTATATGGTTTCCTCTAGCTTGAAGGGTTGGTTTAAATCTTATAAACACCTATTTTTAAATATTAAATGAACAACTTTTGGTGTTAATTATTAGGATAACTCGTCAAAAACCCCTCGGCATGCTCGAGAGTTGACTAAAATCCCCAGTAATTTTCAAGATTGTTAGGAAGAGCCTATTGTTCAAAATCTTTGTGAAAAAATTCATGGGCTGTATATCATTTAAACCTTGTATTCTCTCAACTGTTTGGATATTACATGCAACTTCTTAGATGTTACAGGCAACTCTTTAGATGCAACTAGTTAGATATTACCGGCAACTCTTTAGACATTACAGGCAAATGGTATACATGAGGTTTTGATTTGGCCCATGGTTTTTTTTAACATGAGCAAAAAGCCTAGGGTTTTTACACAAGTTTGTTTCTTTGGATTTGTTGGCCCGTCGTCTATTTCTAAGATGGTGTGATCATATCCTTAGAGTAGTTGATTATCTTTTTTGCCTTAGTGGTGTATCTGTATACTCGGAGTAGTCGACAACTCTTCTATTTCAAGCAGAGACCGAGGTGAGGGGACCTGCAAGGGCAGCTGTCTCCTAATATTTTCAAAAATTATATATCCTCGGCGTAATTTCGTTCCCCTTGCCAGAATATTACACCATATTCCCCTATCCATTAACCCACGCAACAATTATCTCAACTTCCAACAACAAATCTCATGGGCCTAAGCCTACCAACGAAGCAACTGCTACATATTCTGTCACGTCCCGCTTCCCAAAAGATCAGAAGCAAAAGAGGACGAGGCCCACAACGTATTCACACCAAAAAACGTTCCTACCCGACATGAAAACGCTAAGCGTCTGTATAACCAGTAAAGGAAAAAATAATACAAGAATTTAAAGTTTATAAAATATCCAACAATATTTATTACAAATCAAGTCCAAACGGACACAAGTGTACCACAAGCAAAAAGAAATAAGGACAAAAGAGGCAGTAAAACGAAATCTCGAGCAGTGCATGCTGAATTGATATCTAATGATCGGCTTAGGAAGTAAGTTGGTAGAAGTTCTCCTTTGTCGGCTTGACCTTGTATTGAGCCTCGTATCCTGCTTCAACGTCGTCTGACCCAATGTCATCTGAAGGCATGAGAATAACTGTGAACAGTAAACGGTAGTGTGCAAGTCAAATAAGTAATATATGTTAATCAGTGCAAGGTAACTAGAATATCACGATATTCGATATTTCAGTATTATTAATTATAAGTATAAGCTCTGTTTGTGGGAGTTTTATTATGTAAGTAGGATATTCCGTAATTCTCACGAAAGAACGGTAACACGAGATTCAAGATTAATATGTAATGCAAAATAATGTATAATCTTCTGTTACGCATAACTAGCCCCATTATTCGAGCCACCCCATCCCTATGATATACACATAACACTAGTATCTATTATACATGTCATGTTCACGAGATTCAAGATTTGTAATTCATGAAATTCATGATGAAAATATAGTCGCAATAATGCATCAATGAAATCATAATTCAAATTCAGATCAGAATATATCACAAGTTCAAATGCAGAAAAGAAGTCAACTTGTAGGTCAAATATTGCCCTAAAATCATCCTAACCGGATTTCGGGAACCACAGGAAAAACATAGAAAGACTTGTTTACATATATCTAAATTTAAATAAGCATATATAAAATATATCACAATAAGTTAATAGGTTATTAAGTTGGATTAGGATGTGAACAAATAGATATTAAGTTAAGAAGATCATATCAAGCATAAAGTTATATGAAAACAATATACAAAAGTGTTACGAAGGAATTGTTAGGGAAGCACGTAAATTATAAGTAGTTAGGTATGAATGATAAGTGTGATCAATGTGAGTATTAGTAATTAGATAATTTGAAGTAATTAAGAATGTTATAACTAACATGCATGTTTATGATATAGTATATTGTAAAGAGAGAGAGTATATTTAAAGTTGAAGGAGTGATAGGCTATTTATAGATATACATGGACCTTTATTTTTACTTTCAACACTGTACCCCACATGCAACCATCATGTTTTTTTTGTGCTTGTCACGTGGAAAGTACGAGTAGAGTTACGTGCAAGCTTCACTTTTTCTTTGTGTGGCTGTCACGTGGAGGATCGGGTCATTAGTTCTGATAGCATGTAAAAAGAGATCGAGTATATTAAAGTTGAGCGAGAAATGTGTTTTTTATAGATATACATAGGCCTTTGATATAAGTGGGTTCTAACAGTAACACTCAAGTCTTGTTGAGTTTTGGCTCATCTTATATCTTATACCCATGTGCTTCTTTTGTTGTTTTCAATATGAGATTATTTTTAAAGTCCCATCATTTGAATTTTACTTTCAATATATATTAATTATAATCATAATACTATATCGATGAATAACCGATAATAACAATATTAGATAAAAGAAGTAATAAAAAATAGTGTCGGCGTATAAAGCATAAAGCATGCAATATTAATATTAAAATGAAAGTAAAGATAGGTTAACAATAAGATTTACATAATGTATAGTATAGTAAGAAGATGTCAAGGTAAAGTAGTAAAGAGATATAATAATATAATAATGTGAAGCAGAATTTAATGCGATAAAGCAAGAATATGCTGTATGAAAAGTTATAGTAATTAGATGATAAACAATAAAGTGAATAAAGGTACGTGGATTATTAATATGAAATATCTTAATGCAATACAACAAAAAAAAAAATAATAGTATTAATTAGTATATATCATTAAAGTAGTATTTAAATAGTAAGTATAAAGTAATTGTTTATCGTGTATAATAAATTTAGTACATTATTTTAGATATTATTTTAATATGGAAAATTCGGCATAAAAATACAAGCATGACATGAACAGAGACATGGTATGAAGAGAAGAAACAACTTAAGAAATAAGGAAGAGGGGACTTACCGAAAGTGGATGATCTAATATCGTCCTCACAACGAGCAAAGAATATCTCAATTTGATCGAAGCAACCGGGTTGGAGTCTTCTTCCTTCGTTTGTTTCCTTGGGTTAAAACTTCAGATTGGGAAAGGAAAAAAGGAGCGGGGTGAAAAAAATTTCGGAGTTAGAAGAGGAAAAAGATAGCGGTAAAAAAAAAAGAAATAGAAAGGTAGAGTTTCTGCTATTTTAAAAAGAGAACGGATCGTGTTATTCGAATGAGAATAATCCGGGAGAATAAAAATAATTCTAACAAAAAGATACAATCTTAAACTCCATAAATTTTATTGAGAAAATTATTAATTCAACACAAACTTATTCTATATATTTTATGCATTATAATAATATTAATATTTGTTAGAAATTTTACTGTTGTGATATATATATAGAGAGAGAATAATGGAGAAAAGACGCCATATGAGGGAATTTCCTCCTATGGCGTCGAAAAAATAAACCCTCGCTCATTTTGTTCGACGATCGGGACCCACCATCTTTATCGTTATCATCTAAGATGTGGGTACACCAAATTTCATGTGATTCTACAACCTTTTCACCGTTGATTTAGTGGGTTCAAAATTAACGGTTTACCGACAATAGAACTTTTTACATTGCTAAATTAACGGTGAAAAAGTTGTAGAATCACATGAAATTTGGTGTACCCACATCTTAGATGATAATGATGAAGATGGTGGGTGCTGATCGTCAAAAAAAAAATAAGAGGGGGGGTATTTTTTCGACGTTATAAGAGAAAATTCCCACCTATGGCATCTTTCCTCCATTATTCTTATATATAGAGAGAGAGGCTTTTTCGTCAGGTAGCGTCAAAAAGTACACCCTCCACCGTTTTGTTCGACTATTGACATGCATCATCTTTATCTTTATCATCTAAGATATGGATACACCGAATTTCATGTGATACCACTTTTTCACCGTTGAATTAGTAGGTGCAAAATTAACGGTTTACTAACAATAGAATATTTTACATTGTTAATTCAACGGTGAGAAAATGGTAAAATCACATGAAATTCGGTGCATCCACATCTTAGATGATAAAAATAAAGATGATGGTTGCCGATCGTCGAATAAAACGGTGGGATGTAGTTTTTTGAGGCCACCTGACGAAAAAGCCTCCTAGGGACTCGTTCCTCCATTATTCTATATATATTCGAATAAAACGGTGGGATGTAGTTTTTTGAGGCCATCTGACGAAAAAGCCTCCTAGGGCATCGTTCCTCCATTATTTCTCACACACACACACACACACACACAATATTATAAATTTATTCTAAATACTACATACATATTTTATTTTAGTTTATTTTTATAAGGTTATATTCTAACACGGTAACCTTGACAACACAACATAACAAACAATTCAAAACAACCAAATACATTTTATTTTTAAATGAAAGAAAATCTAATGACATCTAATAAAATCCAAATCAAAGCAAACAAACCAAAATATTCTCTTTAAAATTTATCTTTCTGAAAAAATCACACAAATAATTTTATCTGTCCAAAAAATTTCTTTTCTCCAACCAAAAATCTTTATTAATAAAATCTTTTCTAACAAAATAATTTTCTTAAAAACTACAACTTTCACTCAAAAATTCTTTCTTTCTTTTTCCTAAAACCAACGAATCATTTTCTATAACTAAAATAGTTTTGTTAAGAAATACATTGGAACAAACAGGTCGATTCTATTAGCCATGCACATATTAAAAATAAATGAATATATACCGAGTTTCAATAGAAATGATTTTGTTATCAAGGTCATGGATTTTGTGATCGTTGCATATTTGGGCAGGGGCCATGACTTTGCACATATTGTTTATATCATGTCGCATGTATTTATTTGTTTGGGTCATTAGTTGAAAGGGTTACCGTCATAACTAATGTATTTTGTTTATGATATTCATTCTCTTTTTACATAATTTAAAATAAATAAAGATCTAGTTTCTATTTTAATCAATAATGTATACCCCTAGAATTAAAACTTTGATCTATTTTGATACTAAATCGATAATTATCTAATAACAACTAATTATACTATCAGTAAACACACCTACACCATTTTGATTTATATAATTTTGAAAACAAAACTTTTTCAAACTCAAATTCCAATTAAAAATGTAAAGGTTTAACCATTTTCTTAGGAATTTTCTGCAATCTATTCTTTGTGAATATTGTCTCCCGAAAGTAATTACATTAATCTTTTCTATATAAAAGAGTAATAACTAATTTCAAATTTTTTTTGTTGCATGTGTTTTATAAACTTTTAAACTAAAAGCTGTTCTGATGCCAACCTAAAATTTTAACTTGTATATTCTTATGTCAACTTAAAACTAAAAGTAGTCATCATTATGAATTTTTGTTGCACTTTTAAAATTAGGAGAATTTAACTTTCTTTAATTATATAGATTGTGTAACTAACAACTTTGTATGCTTCTACTCTACAGTATAAAAGGGGAAAAATTATGAAACCGCATTCACTTATAGTCCGCCCAGTGAGATTGGAATTAATCCTGGCTCCGTCCCTGATTTCAAGAGGGTGTGTTTGTATCCTTGGAGTAGTCGGGTTATCCCGACTGCTTCCATCGCATATAATCCATCCTTCCTCGCCGTTCCTGCATCACACATACACATGCATACTCCAACGTTGAACTAAACCATACAAGTACACAAAAGGAGACCGTCACTATCGTACTACGTTCCATAATAATTGGCCTTGCCGTTTTCGTTCCCCCATACCGGAACGTTATGCATTAACGTAGGTTTGGAACTCTGACCCTCTCTGTTTATATTTTACTTACATGAAGGTCTAGGATTGTGTTACTTGTATTTTATTTTATTTTATTTTATTGGGCAATTCGAGTTACTTGCATTCATGCTATGCCAAAGAACTCTCGATACTTTTAGCTATAATACACTTAATTAACTGACTTTAAGGTCAAATTTGTTGCACACAAATGACAATAGTTGACAAAAGTAATGTTAACAATATTCGACTTGTGCTTCACTTAAAATTTGTGACACATGTATGGGTCAGATTTTATAGGCTTCGATGAGTACACACAATTGAACGCTAATGCTTGAAATTAACGCTGGTGAATAATTTTTCTAAAGCAGCATTTGCTACATACTGGTAGATATCTCTATTGAAGCTAATTAATCTTGGTGCCTTGTACGAAAATATAATCGATATTAATGTTTTGGAGTGTATGAATTATATAATACATTAATATAATTCGGGTTTAGTTTCCATTGCAGGTCTATAAATGCATCAGTCATCTGCGGTGACATGGCGATAATTGAGGCGTCGTCCTTAAATTGCATTCTTATACTAGCGGTTGAGTTCCTACTCGGTTCTCGAGAATGAGAGCTGTTGCTATACCTTACCCGACCCATGCATGACACTCATTGATACTCTTTTCTTGCAACCTTCGCAGAGGCCTGTTGCCGAAACTTCAATGGCTGCTGGAGAAAGAGCAAGCATTTAAGGAATTTTCGCCCATATTTTTGCTGGAACTTCATTGGTTTGCTTTGGTTTGCTCGTGTAGGGTTTGTATCAGATAACATTTCCAACTGTTTTCTTTTAGAGTAGTTATAAGTTAAGCAGTTCTATTAGTTGTAGTCGGTCCAGATTACACATTTGATGATCTGTGTGCCGTATTGTTCTGGTACCCTTTTAGGCTTTTACGCGATTGTCAATATTTTGTTCGCCCGCCATCGTCTGTGTTGCATTTTTCATACGAAATATTACTGCCATACCTTTCTAAGCTGATTTCGAAGACTTTTCAAAACGGACTCATGGGCGTGACGTGAAACTAGGTATTTCTTTACAGGCCCCTGAAATAGGACTCAGCTTACGAGTTAAGAAATCTTTTTACCGACCTTATTAGAACGAATCCGTTCATTATACTCATGTGCAATTGCGGAAATTTTCAAATTTATTGCATCTACTACTAATGTTATTATCAAGCAAGAGCAAAAATGGAAATAAGTTTATGTTTTTAATAGCTAAAGCCAAACTAGCTGACATTTGGCATTATAAATAGGCAATCACAATAGCTTGAATCTTACTCGATTTCTTAATTTCATAAGAGCGTGTAGTACCTCAATTATGCTTCCAAACAATCCCTCCAGCTTTATTTCAAACTTCAATTCTTGGTTACAAAATGAGAGCTCTACATTGAACAATGCAACATATCTATTGTATTACTGCATACTTTTTGACACAAAAGAATTTAATCTGGGTATATATTCACCACTAACTACTGAAAACTTAATCTAAAATCCATAAATTAATCACAACACAATGCCCTCCCAATCTATCTTCCCAAATGCAAAAATTGTACTACCCTATAAATATTGAGGCCCAAGATTTCATGGAATCTAGTGTTAGATAATACGGTGTGTTGTTTCCACCCACCGATCTATGATAAGATCGACATGAAGACTGTCGACCACACTGTGAGCGATAGAGCTGAGATCAAGTAAGTCCATAGAAAGATCACCGAGCACTCATCTTGACCCACATCAAACAGTTGAGCCATTGTGCCTGCATCCAAAATTTATGAATATATCATTTAACATGAACTCAATTGTAATTTTCAGATAGGAGCATTCAGGAGGGAAAAAGAAAAATCATAGTACCGATGTTCATCGCAGGAGGAATAGCAAACTGAATCATGAGCACGTATCGGTACAATGGATCATGTGGTAGAAACCCTAGCCCGTATGCTGATTTTACCACCACAATCCCAATAATGGGAAGGACCACAAACCGAACACATACGATTGATACGATCACTATAGGCTTCAAGAGTGACTTCCGAAGTCCTAATCGACAAACACATCTCTAGAAAGTTAAGTTTCGAACTATTTTGTTTGGATTGTAATTGAATTGAAGTGAGGCAAAGGCTTGTTACCTTGAGTTAGGTTGCCGCCCATGATGAGAGTAATGCAAGGTATTGTTCCGCCTCTGAAATAAAAAAACGGCGAAAAACTATTATCCATGATATCAAAACGAATTAGGATAAGTTTCAAAAGAAAAAACACCATGACCATTCGGCATCTTAAGATGGCTGCCATATATTCTCTAACTTGCAATTTGATGCCATAAACTTAGAGATTCTCAAATAAATATCATGACCTTTTTAGTGTTTTCGGTTTAATTCCATAAGTAGGTGGAATAACGAAGAGGTGTATAAAGGTAAAAGGGCTCTTAAATTGAAATTCACTTAAAGGTCGTGTTAAATGTTTGTAAATCAATGTATGTATCAAACGCAATTGAGTATATGACCTTAGTCTACAGAAACCGAAAGGTTGTGGTATTTGGTGAGATTTAGTCGAATAAAATGATGATCATGCTCACCCTAGTAACTCAATAGAGTCTTGAATAACTCTTAGAGGGGCATTTTCTCCGATGATTAGAGACCTTAACGGAGATGTGGCACCAACAAAGAAACCGATGAACTAAGACAGAAAAAAAATATAGAGAGAATTAGCCTGTTAAGCTATATTTATAGAAGAGATTGAAGCATATCAAAAGGGTATTAGCAAAACCTACTGCTGCAAGAGACGGTGGAGCCATTAGCTCCTCGGCAATTTGTTGTAGAGTTCCTTTCATTTTCTTCCACAAATTCTGCTTATTTTCGCTTAAATCTCCATCAGACAACAGAGCAACCATCTGATCGAAACATTACCAACATTCGGTGAACTAATGAGTAAAGCTATTACTTCGTATACTTTATAAATATAGAAGGATTACGACATACAGTTTGATCCTTTTCATTGATCTCTGAAACTCCATTGCTCGTCGGGAGCTCCTTGTGATATACTTTTCCATCGTTTTTAATAAGACCATATGAATGTGTCCATATAAAGAAACCCCCTAGCTGCAAGAATACAAAGATTACATCTGTATGAGGTTTTGTGTTTATGTGTACAAGGTTTGTGTAAAATTTGAAGTTGAATATTTGAGAAAGAAATTTACCGCCATAGAGAAGGAGACATAGGAGAAACTGTTGATTCTGCAGATGTTGCTGTCGCCAAAGGGATTTCCCTCTTCGTCGCAAACCGCGGGAACGATGATTAGGAGTAGATTTCCCAGGTTTCCTGAAATATTGTTGAAGAACATTTATTAGTTGTTGACACGGAAATGAATTTTGGTACAAAGACTCGAAGTAAATGTGGCAGGCCGGTATGAAAGCCTACCTGCAGAACAAGTAGCGATGATGAGGCCCTTGAGATGTTGCTCTGGTTTCAAAATTTTAACCACAATCCATCCAAGAACTCCCCCGGCCAGAAATGTTAATGCGATATTTACAGGCATAAACCACCTATAATTTAGATGAATAACAGGAAAAAATAAACAACTTGCTGAATTTATCAAGTGTTGATGCTTATGATTATTGATTGATGAAATATTTACTCACCAAGATATGATATCTTCAAGAGTAACGGATTTCGCAAGGTTTGCGAACATCAGGGCTGGCGTGAACACAGCAAATACAACCTGTGGAATGTACATAGAGGCACGTATATTAGTATATTACAAATCATGAATCTTTGATAGTATGCAACAACTTTTCATCACTATCGTCGATCTAAGAAAACTATGGCCACAACACAAACTAATCGTGATCCTAAATACTGCATGAACGATTAAGCTTGGTTCACAGTCGGTTATTGATATTATTCTAACCTTTGGTTTCCAACTCATGACTCGAGAAAAGTATAAACGTAACATTTTTTTCTTTTTGTTCATTTTCAAAGAGAGTAGTTAACGAGGTGAATCGAGCATTTAACCTTGTTCATGTCTCTTCTGGTGCTTGCAGGAAGAATGTTGCTGTAGCCGCTGGCGAGATAAGCCCCGAGGAGTCCTATGAGCAAAACCTGTATGCTTGGGGTGGAAGCCACAACAAATAGAGACCAAAACCCCATCCTTTGCTCCTTTTTCCTCTTCTTCTATGAATCAACAAAGACCTGCCAGAATGGAAGAATGGAACACTTGAGTTGCTGTCCTGGACAAATCTTCACTAATTTCGAAAATTTATTCAGGAACAAGTATTTATCTTAGGATTTTAGGATTGTGTTTATGAATCATTTTCAGTTTGGTTTTTGGGATTGTGCCAGATGCAAATAGAAGCCGGGTTGCTCTGATACCGTGTTCCACTGCACCAAAACTCCATACTTATGATGAGAGTTGAGAAATTATATTTCGTATTTTAACAGTTACACATGCACAAATACTCAACGTTGTTCTTGCTTATTTTATAATCCGTCAAAACTAGCCACATATAACTTGTGTGGATTTTGTTCATTTGTGTTCTATGTTTAAAAGTTTGGTCACTCATAAATGCCACTATCGAAATGGGTCAAGAAAGGAGCACTCAACCAACATGTTTTGACATAAATAAAGGTCATCTTTATTAGAATTTGTGTAAATTCAAGCATCCTAAATTGCAATATACAACATTATTATGGGACTAAATTGTGTAAATTCATGAAGGACATATCTGAGCTGTCTAAACACTTAATATTTATCCATTTTATGCCTAAAATACTTTTCAAACAACAAATTTGAGAATTAAATGGAAGTCAAAATTGCCAGCAAATTTGTGGAAAAAATTAACGAGTTACTCATTCTATTTTTAATGGAAAAGGAATTGGGTGCTTAAAGTGAAATTGTTAATAATTTGATTCCTGGTACATCACAAAGCAAAAACAATTCGATTCGTTTTGAGGAAAAAATTGTTAAAAAAGAACAAATTTTAAAAGGTCGTAGAAAATATCTTAACTAAAATTTGGATACAAACCTAGAAAATATTCATTTAGGCATGTACATGGCTCTTGCAGAACGGATATTAATTACCATCTTGGTAAATAACATATAGATAATTTACAACCAAGAGATTATACATATAATCAAAAAGTGAATGATGAAACCCCAACATTAATAAATAAAAATTAAAAAATAGATTTCTAGAAAACCCCATTAATTAATTTGCATGCACAAAAGGATCACATGCAGCTCTAGCTAGCTAGATTGATTCCATATTTCTTTTTGGAAAATAAAAAATTTACACGATAAAAGTGCTCCATAAAAATACTCGAAATCAACAACAGCTCAAAGATCTAATTTACAAAAGTAAAATTAAAAATCCGCATAATTAATGAAGCAATAGAGATATTGAGGAGAGAGAAACTTACGTTTATGAGAAGGAGGAAGAGCAATGTTGCATGGAAGAGCGAGAGAGAGATGGAATGAAAGGACTCAAACTTTCGAGGGAGAGAAAGGCATCTTTTTATAGCTTTTTAGAGGGAGGGAGGGAGGGAGGGAGAGAAAGAGATTTTGCCTCCACGATATGCGTACAAAATTAGCCGCCTTTGGTCCACACCTTTTATTTATGAAAAAAACTAAACAAATAAAAATGTGTCACAATAAATAAAGTCGTCCATTTAACTTGGAGGAGGTTCAATATAGAATCCCAATTCAATTTATATACTAGCTTATATATTTTCAAATTCGAAAAAAGGGAAAAAATGTACCAATTTGACTTTTATTTCTCTCTCTCTCTCTTGATTTCTCCGCGTCACTAAATTCAAATGCATGTCTAGCTGTGCGATGATAAGCAAGATATGTGAGAGCATGGACATAATCACCACTACAATAAAGGGTTGCCCCTATGGCTTTATCTGTAGGGGCAAAACACTGCCCCTACGGATATATTCGTAGGGACACAAAAATACACCGTAAGTGCAAAAGCCGCAGGTGCAAGTGTTCGTCCTGAACATACCCCTACGGAAAAATAATTGCCCCTACGCTTTCCTCCGTAGGGACATATTTCTCTATGGCTTACACCGTAGGGACAAAATATTTATTTAATTTATTGGTTTATAAAATAAAATAATTGTTCCTACGGATAACTTCGTAAGGCTTTAATATACCCCTACGGAGTTCTTCGTAGGTCCAGATAGAAGCCCCTACGGATTTATTCGTAGGTCCATATGGACAAAATATTTATTTAATTTATTGATTTATAAAATAAAATACTTGTCACTACGGACAACTTCGTAGGGCTTGAACATGCCCCTACGGAGTTCTCCGTAGGTCGTCCCTACGGAGTTCTCCGTAGGTCCAGATAGAAACCCCTACGGATACATGCGTAGGGGAAACTTTAACGCCTGTTACTGAGTCCATAGGGGCAAAATATCAGGTATCCTGATATTTTGTCACTACGGCTAACTGTGTATGGGCAAATGTTGGACCTACGAATTAATCCGTAGGGGCAACAGTTGGCCCTATAGATTAATTCGTAGGGACAAAATATCAGGATTTTCTTTTTAAAATGGGCTTCCTGTTTTTTACCCGCTCTGTGCACAATAATATATACATCATATAACCAAATACCGCAGTATTCATAATCAACATCTCACGCATAATATATAAAAGAAATAAACAAACAAAATACGATATCAATCTAAATTATCGTGAACACGCAAACAATACCAATATCGTCCAAAATATATACAATATGTATCATATAAGTACATATATGCTTAAAATATAAAAAAGCCACTCTAACTCGGTCCAGCTCCTCCACCTTTGATAAAGGCCGTAATCTGACGCATCTGCTCCTCGGTACAGCCCTGAGTCGTCAAAAACTCGACCAAGAAAGGAGCGGACTGTGTTGGAGTCTGAGCGGGCTGTGGAGCTGCAGGAGTGGTCTGCGTAACCACAGCCGAGGTAATGGCTTGCGGAGCCGCAGCCGAAAGAGATGCATATAGAGCCGCAGCCGAAGCATCCTGCCGCATCTATTCAATTTTATGTGTAATAAACGAGTAAGAACCGTGTATTAGATTTTAGTCGAATTCGTATCATTATCAGGTTATTGCGAAACCCCAATCTAAGAATACTTAGGGATTTAGGTTTCATTTGGATATCTAGTTTGGAAAACCGTAGTTTATTTTAATTAGACAGTTTTACGTAAGTATGATTAATCAAAACTAAGTCTACAACCAAATAAGCTCGGGCTACTAATATTGCATATGTTACTATCTATAATGTGATATAGTATTTTACTATTAAGTAGTATACGTACCAACATCTCCTTCAATACCTCGACAGTGGTCTTCAAGACGGCAATATCATGCTCTAGACGTCGCTCACGGGGGGTAGGGGAAGTAATCGCCGAAGTGGAGTCCACCATCATATGGGCCCTGTTAGGACCCAGTCCACAGGCTCTCTCCCAACCTCCGTGGTGTCCTCCGTGTGCGGCGTCTAGAACTGGGGTTAGCAGCATCGTATCGTTCTGTCAAGTAAAATCGATCCCGATGCCTCCGCCTGCTCCACCACCCGCTCCTACACCCACATTAACTATTAAAATATAAATATATCATTTAAATTTGAACTTTTCAAAATAAAAATTTCAAACATGTTAGAAAAAATATTAACACTTACGCAATACTCCTGGGTAGCGGTGTCGGGGAATCGAAGCTCGCCTGTGGCGGGATCTGTCGAGGTGCCGTGGACGGCAAGATACACGGTCAGCACGCTCGGTGTACCCCCCTGCGCCAGGGTCTGAGCTCTCTGCAACTCGCAAAAAATTTACATATATTGTAAAATAACTCTTAATATTACATTATATCAGAGTAGATCTATTGTAATTTACCGATGTCTCCATGGCACGAGTAATATTCCTCGAGCCACCTATATAAGTGGGGCGACCCCTCTTCGCCGACTTCCTATTCTTTTTAATTTGATCGGCCTGTTTCTGCACAACACATTCAGATTTAGTTTTCTAATTAAGCAACACAAAAAAATAAATTATATACTAAATAATGAATTGCATTTAAATTACAAACTTTTTTGCGCTGAGAGTCGAAATATTGGCACAAGAGAGGCCATGTATCTATGTCGACTCTCGCAAAGGCCGGAGTATGTAGGAGAGCCGCTCTCTCTGCCTCGGGGGTCGCCATCCACAGGGAATATCAGTCGATCTTCAGCTCGTTCCTATTATATCGGACCTTTGATTGCATATTCTTCATCAGACCATGGTACAGAGCGTGAAGATCGAACACACTCTCAGGATGATCAGGATCGGGTACAGGCTGAAAGTCGTAATCCAACTGCAAATACAAAAAAACAATGTTATTAAATTGCAAGTGTTAAATAATAATAAATATATTGGATAAGTCAAATGAAAATATATATTGATAACCGAGTTTGATCCCAGAAGAGGGAAATTGAGCGCCGGTGCTGATCGCTTCACTCAACGTGAAGTGGATACTTCTTCACGAGACGGTCATCATCCCCCATATACCGGCCGAGCCTCTCGGCATAATCGCCGGTATAGCGATAATCGAGGGTAAAGAAGAGGGGGAATGCTGCCTCCCCCTAACTCTGTTGGGCTTCAGCCTGTGGGACTCATTCGGGCCTCGAGTCCCCCTCTCGGGATGGGGCTGCCCTGCATCTACAAGAAATATCAAGACAATCAATATTAAGATAAAGTGGTATTAAGAAATCAAGATTTAATGAAAATCGAAGTGTGATATATACCTCCGGCGACAGAAGCACGAGCCTAGGCCCGGGCAGCAGCACGAGCGGGACGATAATTCCTCTGGTGAGGAACAGCCGGTGACCCGGACATGGACACATCCCCTCCAACTAGAAAATAAATATCGATAAAATTACATGAAGTTCATGTTTATTTTTAAAAGATATGTAAAATGAAAAAAATATTTTATATTTATTCATACTAACGTACAGACTGAGCGGAGGGTACGGAAGTGACGGGAGTGGCCCCTGCACCAGACATGGACGCACCACCTATAATTAGATAATCAAACATTGACTATATAAGTAATTACAAAAAGAATGTGTATATCAATAATATAACATTATAAATCAACATGCATACGCTATAGTATATATAAACATACCCGCAGGTGCGGTGGTGGACTCTGCCCGAGATGTGGAGGCACCACCTACAGCTAGACAATTAAAAAGCGATTATCTAAGTACGTAAGAGCAAAAAGAATGTATGTATATTTATGATATAGCATTCTAAATCAATATGCATGCACTACAGGATATATAAACATACCTGGAGGTGCGGGAGTGGCCTCTGCCTCTGATGTGGACGCACCACCAACAACTATACAATCAAACATTGACTATATAAGTAATTTTGACATAAATATGTATGTATATCTATAATATTACATTCAAAATGAATACGCGTGCAATACAATTGGAGGTATGGAAAAGTCCACACGGAAGGAGGCATCCGAAGGGGTCTCCGATCGGGGTGCAAGACCGACCCTCTGAAACTCCCTACGCAGCTCTCCGGGCAGCAGAACCGCTCTGCCTATGCCAGTGCCGCGGCAGGTGCTCCTGCCGCCCCTCGCTGCTCCCGTTATCGTCATCAAATCTAGACAAGAGTACAATCATTACATATGCATGCCATATATGTATAGATCATAAAATGTGAAGTAATAATATAACATTACTGATAACCTTTTTCGTTTCGTGGACGCATTAGACATATTTACTTGGATTTCATCATTGATATCATTTTTAACCCACGTAATTTCATGATCAGCCGAAGACAACCTGTCTTTTGAAACAGATGGTCGGAACACTCTAAGTCTTCTCTCTTCTTCATCCTCATCACTGTTCTCGAATTCTGGGACATCGTAAACCTCCCTGGGTTTCCAACGGCATATGGCACTCCATCCGGATGCTTCAAACACTGTGAGTGGTATACTTGGAATGTTTGGTTCGGAAAGATAAACGGATCGTCCTGACCGTAAAATCGAAGTGTGTTCACACTGATCAATCCATATTCATCTTTCCAAGTCCCGAGATTGTTTCTCCACTTATCCGTATCGGTTCGTGTATTGTACCAAGTACATTGAAATATATAAAACGGTTCTGATCGTCCGAGATATTGGATGCCAAGTATGCAATTTAAGTATCCATAATAAATCACACCATCCGATCCTACCGTCGCAATCCCACTATTCTGAGTGGTTCGAGATGTTTCTATGTCCTTAATTTCGAATTTGTATCCAAGGACGCCGAATCCTTTTTAATATGCAAGCTCCATACTAGGAAACTGAGCTAAACATCTTGAATCACTCTCTAATGATGCAGACAAGTTCAGATCGTGGATCTGACAAAACAAAATTTACGACAAATATATAACGATATAAGTTTAGATTAAGACTGGTGGCAATAACATGTTATTCGAACAACTTACATGATCTGCAACCCAATCGCAAAAATTATCCTGATGATATTTTTCTAATCATTCATCATTCCAATCAGGATGCCCCTCACGTACCTCGTTAAAATGAATTATGTTCTTAACAATAAATTATGACATTGATATTATATCATTTCATACACACACAAACAAAAATATAACAATTAATCCAAAAAAACTTACTCTCTAATTTCTTCAAGACATGCGCTATTGAGGAGGATAAATCGATATATCTTGTTGATAAACATAGTGTCTACTCTCTTATAATCAGCTTTACCATATGGCCCGTCCTGAATTCTTCAAGGACGGTTAAGTTTCATCTCAATGTTCTCGTCCAGATAGCGGGAACAAAATGTGGTTGCTTCATTTAGAAGATAACCTTGCATGATAGAACCTGTAACAACTCCAATTTTTGTATACCAAAATTTGATTTAAAATTGAAGTATACTTGGAGTATTAATGTTGCTGATAACCCTTTAAGTATCTATCTCTTTACAATAATTACAAGAAAGAGCTTGTAGCTCATTGGTAATACCTTGCACTGCTGAACTAAGCCACCAGAGTTCGAATCCCATACCCCACATTATTTTTATTATTGATTTTTTTTAAAAAAAACTTTAGAATACCAAGAGTTTACACGTGCATATCTCACAAAAACCCCACTACACCCAAAGATGTAACACTTGCAGAGGGTAGATGAACCGCCGGGGGAGTTCCAGGTCACCGGACTCGGTCGGGAATCGTCCAACTCGGCCTTGACTCTGCCGACTCAGTGATCCGACCGAGTCACGGCCGAGTCACCCCCGATTCGGCCGATTCCGGCGAGGGTCACAACATGAAAGTTGTGTCTTTTGGTATTCCCTACGCACCTGCAAAGTTTTAGCCTCATATCACTTCCAGAGCTCTTTAAAACCCCCAATTACTCCACTTTTAATACATTTTTATTACATTTTATCACATTTTTATTTTTTAACTTTTCATCTACCCTAACCCTAACCCTAGCCTAGCCCTATATAAAGGCCCCTACCCTCTACCTTTTCCCCTCACAACTCTAAGCATACTCTCTAAAACTCTTGAGAACTTGGTGTAAAGAGCAAGAAGCGAAGCGCTGCCGAAACCGACGACGGATTCCGGCGACCGGATCAAGACCGACGTGACGTTTCCAACGAATTGGCAACCACCACACCTTTTAGAATGCTTAGCTTGTCCAAACCCGTAAGTCCCAACCTTCTATCTTTCTTTTCTATAATTGTAAAATACGACTTTTTGGAACCGACGGAAATCGGACAAACCGATTCCCGATCCGGTTTTTCTTTAAAATTCCACTTGTCACCTAATACATATTATCAACCCTATTGCATGTTGACTATTAATCACCCTTAAATCAAATTTAATCACACTTTTCCACATGAAATGATAATTTCTTTACAAAACCGTATTTCTTGCATAAAAATACCATCAAGTTCAATTTTAATGTTCTAATTAGATCCCTCACTCTTAATCATGTTTATTTTGATAACAAAACTTGTTTCATTCAATTTGGATGAAATTTCACACATGAAATGATAACGTTTATGAATACCGTATTCTTGCACCTTAATACCCTTAAGTTTAACATAGCTTATTTCACCTTGAAACTTCACCAAAACTTAATATAAGTCACGGGGTAATGACCTACCCTTACACACACTCATTATAACCCTAATTGATAAATAACAAAAAAATACAGAATACGATATTATAGGACTTTTTCACTAAAATACCATAACCTTTATAACTTTTAGTTTAACCTTTAAATTGTAAACTTTTCTAAATAAAACTTATATAAAATGAAAGCACGATTGGTCATGGACATCGATCGTTTATCTAAACTGTCTTGTGGGTCTAGGCAAGTGTGTCTAAGGCTAGTGGTTTTTAATTAGGCCCACGACTGTGGTTCCTTCCCACTTACCTGGCACTTACCTGGCTGCATTCGACGGTGAAGAGGCGATTTGAGGCTTCTAATGACTCATCGTTTAGACCATAGAATATAGGTTAGATGGTCTAGGAAACCCTAACAACTAAAATATGGAGAACTATATACTTTTACAAATAAATACCCTATATTTAGAAAACCTTTTCCCTAAATTAAAAGTATTTATAAAAACCTGAGCAAAGTGCCATTACAACCCATCTTTGGGGAACCTGTTAGGGATAGCACGGTTCATCGTGCACCCGCAGGCTAGTAGTGCGAGATTCAGACTTCCGCAAGGAGCATTCGGTCTCGAAAGGTTTAAAATACGATATTTAAAGAAAGTGATATTTTTGTAAATAAAATATTCATTTAAAAATTATTTATGTGTTTAATTATATATAATTATCATTTAAACATTTATTTTGTTATAATATAAAATTTCCACTTTTTCCTAAAATTCAAAGATTAAAAGTTACATTAAAATAACACGAATTTCAAATAAACAATTAATACTTTTATTAGGATATATTCACTAGAATAACACAAATAAATTCACATTCATTATAACAATAAAGACGATTATTAAATACTTGAGGTGTATTTGGAAAACTATACAAAAGTATTTTTACATAAAACCCCCTCAAGTTTCACAAATTACAATAAGGCCCCTAGCTAATATTGAACTTCAAATTATATTTCTTTTAGTCGGACTCGGGTTAGAGTCTGACTAATTCTGACTTGAATATATTTCAAGTCAATCTATATTTCAATTATATTCCAACACAACTTGAATACATGAATCCCAGAATCAGTTAACAATCTGTCTGACTGAACCGAACCATGGATATTCTTTTTACAAGTTTCCAGTATTCCATTTACATGACTCTACGGTTATAACCGTTTTCTGATATCATGGTTTCGGTAAGTCAATCAGTTAATCAAGTCAATCAAGCAATCATTACAAGTTTACAAGATAACAATACAAACATGACATTGCGGGGTTTAAAGGGGTAGATTGGTACGGAAGATGTTAAAAGTGGAATGAGGTGGTCAGATTAAGACACCTAACCTATATTCCGTTGCTGTTGTACCGTGGCATAAACGGTTCCTTGTACTATACGTGCCCTTAGTCTCTGGCATATAGAGACTCCCCTCGTATACACTGGCATCCTCCTGTACCAAGCTACAAACAATTACGTTAAACAATATTTCATAATATTCTACAATACAATACTTTAGAAAATACTATACTCTGTCACTCTCATTCTTCATTCTTCTTTGGGACTTACCGAGCGACCTGTTCGCTGACGACATTCTATTTCTCTCTTCTTTGAATGTCGTCAGGTGCGTTGGACCAAGTTGAGACCGAGCCCACAAGTGAAGATTTGGAGCAGTTCCAGGAAGACCCAGAGCTCTAGACATTGTATCTTGTTCTTTCCAGTATTTCCTTTTATTGTTATGCCACTGTTTAGGCATTGCTTTTTCATTTCAGATGTATTTTCATTTCATGCATTGTATAAAGAATGTTATTAATAAAAGTTGCTGTTATTTCTATTATTCGTCTCTTGTGATTCATTTTATATTGCTTAGTTACGCTTAGCGTATGTAATTCTGAGTACATACGTAGCGGGCCTTGTCACGTCCACTTCGCCGTACACTGGGAAGCGGGGCGTGACAGAACCCTCTGGTCGATTTCTATTGCATATATACTTTTTTAGAGTATAAAGATATCTAAAGAAAAATATGTTAAATTAATAAATACGGGTATATAGGACAACAATAATTTTACAAATTGCGCGAATAGAAAAATTCCACGTACCTTTCGACGGGATACATCAATCGATATTGTACCGGTCCGGCTAACTTTGTCTCAGTTGCTGTCATGCTCCGCTTCCCAGTATACGGGCAGAGAACGCGACGAGGCCGCTACGTATTTACTTTGAAGTAAATACGCTAAGCGTATCTAAGCAATATAAAAATAAATGCACAAGAGACAAGATATAATAAAACAATAATTTTATTAATTCACATTCTTTTTGTACAATGCATGAAAAAGTAAATACATCTGAAAGAAAGCAATACCTAAACAGTGGCATAACAGCAAAGGAAAAGTACTGAAATAAAAGTGTACAATGTAGCTAGAGCTCTGCATCGTAGGAAAGCTGGTCCAAGTTTTCACTAGTAGGCTAGATCTCCTGAGTGTCCAAATCACCTGACAATATTCCAAAGAAGAAAGAGAAGGAATGTCGTCAGCGAACAATCGCTCGGTAAGTCCCAAGGATAAGGGAGAAATAGAAAAGACAGAGCGTAAGAGAGAGAGTGTAGCTTTTACAGTTGTATTATATTGTTATATTGTTGTATTGAGTGTTAACGCTGTTATTTGTATCTTTGTACAGAAGGATGCCAGTGTATACAAGAGGAGTCTCTATATGCTAGAGATTAGGGCAAACGGAATGTACAAGGCTCCGTTATACAAGCCGGAACAACGGCAATTGGATTCAGATTAGGTGTTTTAATCTTGCAGTCTCGTGCCACTTTTAATACCTTCCGTACCAATGTACCCCTTAAACCCCACGAAGTGTTGTAATGTAACTTGTATTGTCTTGTAATGAAGATTGTGTAAAATTGGATGACTTGCCGAAACCATGATATCAGTAAATGGATGTATCTGGAGAATCATGCATGTAACTGGAGAATCATGTAAATGGAAGTATATCCATGGTTCGCTTCAGTCAAGTTGTATAGATTGATGGATTGAATATATGAATTCATGAATTCATACTGAATTATAGTATTGTAGATTGTACTTGAATCATATTCAAGTCAGATTATTAATAAGACTCAGTCTGAGTTAGACAATTAGAAAAGAAATTGAAGTCCTGATTGTTTTGATATTATCGGTAACCGCTGCACATTAGCGGCAGAATTTGTGTCTTTTTCAAAAACGATTACCATGTTGATAACACCGTTGTTAAGTTTTCTACCTTAAATAGGCAAGCACCCACTTCTCCGGCTCCCTGAAGCTCAAGAGATTGGTCCCGCTTAAACCTATGTTTAATAGGGTCCTTAGGGTAATTTATAAAACTTGAGAGGGTTTTATGTAAAAATACTCTTGTATAATTTTCAAAATACACCCCAAGTATTTAATTATCATCTTTAGAGTTGTCATAGATATAGATTTTATATTTGTGATATTTCTAGTGAAAATATCCTAATTTTATAATATAGGGTATTAAATTGTAATATTGAACTTGTATGGAATTTATGGTATTTTAATGTAAGTGATTCTTGTGATTATTTAGAAAAATTGAAATATTTATATTATTAAAAAAAATAGATATTTCAATGATACATATATATATATATATATTTATATAAAAATAATTTTACTATATATTATATTTTTAGAAATCTCATTTTCTTAAGATTTTCGTATTTTAAATCTCTCGAGACCGTATGCTCCTTGCGGAGGTTTGCATCTCGCACTACTAAGCCCAAGGATGTACGATAATCCGCACCATCCCAGTCGGGTTCCCCAAAATGGGTTGTAGCGGCACTTTGCATAGATTTATAAAAATACTTAATCCTTTAGAAAACGGTTTTATTAATTTATGGTATTTATTTGAAATGTTTCGTTTTCCCGTATTCTATGTTCCTGAAAAGTATTGTGCTATATTGCATATGAGTGTTGTGAGGAGATAGGTCATTACCTCATGATCTACTTAAAAATATAGCAAGTTTGTGATGGTTTAATGTCGAAATGAAACTACAGGGTATTTTAGCGAAAAAGTACGATAAAAGTTACAAAATGAATTAGATTGCCGTGAAACTTGATCAATACGTTTATTAATATTTAATAGTCAACATGTAAGGGTTTTGTGTGATTTTATTTAAGAAAATGTTGGATTTTTAGAAAGAACCAAATCGGAAACCGGTTTAACTCCGATTCCATCGGATTTTGAAATTTCGTATTTTTAGAACAAGATTAGAGAAGAGGGAGGGGGACTTATGGGTTTAGAAGTTAGGGATGATGAAGAGGAGACGGGAGGAGGCGCCGGTGCGTCGTTTCGTCGCCGGGAACTCCTAGAGTTGTCGTCGGAAAATTCCCAAAGCTTTCGCCCTTCGCTACTCCAAAAGTACACTAAACTTCTAGGAATTTTCTTGAGAGTTTTGTTCAGAATTTTGGAGTGAGGGGAATGTGTCTAGGGGCGATATTTATAGGGTAAGGCTAGGGTTAGGGTTAGATGAAGGGGTGTGAAGAAAAATGTATTAAATTGTATTAAAAATTGGGTTTAATGTGATTTAAAGGTGCTCTGGAACCGATCTACAGAATTAAAGTGTGCAGGGGTACTGGGAAGATGAAGAGGCAGACATTTCATGTTGACGACCCGGCGGTCCGGCCAAGTCCTGCTGGCGGCGCCGGCCGAGTCGTCGGCCGACTCTGGCCGAGTCCGGCTGGGGTCGGTCGCCGTGGGTCTGTCGTCTCTTGAGCTGCCCCCCTGGTCCAGTTTGTTTTTAGTATGTAGTGGGGTTTTACGGGTTTAGCACGTGTAGACTCTTGGAATTCTAAAAATATTAAAATAAAACAATATTAAATAATGTGGGTGATGGGATTTGAACTCTGGTGGCTTGGTTCAGCAGTGCAAGGTCTTACCAATGAGCTACAAGCTCTTTCTTGCTATTAAAAAGCAAAACAAATTTATAACTTGTGCCCAGGCAAAAATACCCCTTTATGTATTTTTGAAAACAATTTACAGAAAGTTTAGGGATGTTACAGGTACAAGATGAACCGTTAGGTGTATTATGATATCGAAGAATGACAGTGGGAAAAATACGCTCAAACTTGTAAAGTATCAACGAAATAGAATTTTCTAGTTTCTCCAGCGTCACAACATCCAGGGTTTTAGCGCATAATTCTCTCAAAAAGCAACATATGTCATTAATTACTAGACCAACCGATTGAGAAAGGGACGTCATGAGGGCTAATGGGAGAAGGTGCTTCATAATAATATGGTGATTATGACTTTTCAGCCCATCGATCTTGCTTTTCACAATTTTTAATTTCTTGATAAATGATTCTAAGAAACCTGTGGGAACTTTCAAATCATGCAACACCTGCAGGAATTTTTTCTTTTCCGGTTGTGACATATGATACGCGGTATTGGTAAGTACAAACTTGCCTGGTTTACCCGCTATCGGTTTAGGATGCAATTCACTTCTAATTCTCCAGTCCTGAAGATCCATCCGAGCATGACGGTTGTCTTTCGATTTTCCATTTTTACAAAGAAATAAGTTGAGTACGTGCTCGGATACTCCTTTCTCTATGTGCATGAGTCCAGATAATGACGCACTAATTTGTTGACCAGTACGGAAGCTCGAAGAAAATGCTTAATTTGTTCCAGAATGGTGGTTTGACCTGTTTTGTCGGATCTATTCCGAAGGTCACATTATTGTAACCATCCCACTGAGCAGTCATGTTCTCTCCGGACAATAGGGCTGGAGGTCCAAGAAGCTCCTGATGATCATCAAAGTGAACATCGTCTAACCTGTAGGGATGGTCTAGAGGCAGAAAACGTCGATAGCCGCAATAACAAACCTTCCTGCTAAAATTCAAGAATTTCGATATTGTATATTGATGGTAATAAAGACATGCTTTGTGACTATGTACAGACCAATCTGATAGCATTCCATACGCAGGAAAGTTATTAATTGTCCACATTAAAGCCGCACACAGTATGAAGGTTGTATTTGTGTTTGCATCGTAAGTCTCTACACCATCAATGAATAAAAATTTTAACTCATCGATCAGAGGTCGGAGATAGACGTTGATATTGTTTCCCGGTGAGTTTGGTCCGTCGATAAGAAAAGACATCATAAAGTATGATTGGTCCATAACCAACTAAGACGACAGATTATAAACTATCATTACAACGGGCCATGTGATGTGGCTTTCAGTCATATAGTTGAATGTGCAGAAGCCATCACTAGCGAGTCCGAGCCTGACATTGCGATGATCGCTACTGAATATTTTGTGCCTCCTATCGAAATCCTTCAATGCCGCCGAGTCTCTTGGATGACTCATTTTTCCATTTTCACTTGGAGGAGCACGGTGATGCCAAATCATTGCCTCGGCTGTTTTCTTGCACCTGAATAGCCTCTGCAGACTCTATATTATGGAAAGGTATCGTGTTATCTTGACAGATATATCGGGCTCCTTATCAGAATCTTTCGGCTTATACCTTGCCTCTCCGCATATTGGACACTCTTTCAAATCTGAATTCTCTTTCCGGTACAACACGCAATTTTTGGGACATACTTGAATCTTCTCATATTTCATACCCAAATCAGACATTATCTTCTAGGCTCTGTACCAGCTGTCGGGCACGTTATTTTCCAGGGGCATAGAATCTTTCAATAACTTCATAAGCATTGTGAATAACTTGTTACTCCATCCATTTAGACACTTAATCTGAAAAAGTTGGACGAACCATGAGAGGGTGGAATACTTTGCATTCTCATAAATTGGTTTTCTAGCATCATTCATGAACTTTTCATACTTATCCGCACACGGTCCTTGACCGGAAGGAATGTTATCTCCGGTACAAATAGATTCACCTAGGGCAGACTCTACAATATCCTTCATTTCTTCTCCTGAAAAGAAGTTACCGTCTTCTTCTACTGCCGCATTATCGTCTTCTCCTTCTTCTTCTGTCGCATTACTGTCTTCTTCTCCTTCCCCGTGATATAGCCAAGCTGTATAAAGTCTAGTAAAACTATGTTTAATGATATGAAGCTCTGCGAATTCTACTTTCTGCTGGTACTTATTCCCACATCTATCGCATGGACAGAGAATCTTCTCTAACACGGTCTTATTATGTGCTCGTGCAAATTCAATGAAAGCAGCAACTCCTGCGACAAACTTAGGTTACATACGTTGTTGCCAATCCACATACATCTAGTCCTTAACTCTGATATACTCATGGGCCATGTTAGACCGTATAACATATAAATTGTAGGTTATAATGACTATATTAAGAAATCTTAAAACGAGATGGTTACCGACAAAGGAGAAAATCCGTGTATGTGTTTTGTGTGTGCGTTTGTCGTTGAAAAGAATAAATTATCGATAAACAAAGCTAGATTTGAGGATATCCAAGTATGAGTTGTATTATATATATGTGTGTGTGTTTCAATTTATGATTTCGCTTAAGTGTAGAGTTGTTAGTGTGTATGCGATGTGTGTGCTTTTGTTGTGTATTCGTATTGTATGTGTGTGTTTCGACTGTCGGGGGTAAGGCTTCTATCCCATTAAGAATGTATAGAGCAGACACCCATTCGCTTATAGTTTCAACCGTTTCGAGTAAATTTCGGCAGCACTTTCCTGCTGTTCTCCGAGTACACTGTAATAGAATAGATAATTATTTTAAAGCTGTGATACAATATTGAAATGAATATCTAATCTATCTTTTTACACGGAGAACCAGCAGAAAAGTACCGACGAAATAACTCGAAACGGATGAAAATACAAGTGAATGCAGGCGTTTGCTTTATACATTCCTAATTTGTCCACACTGGACAAATCTATCGGTTATCATACGATTGAATCTTCTCGTCACATAGACTACACGACGGTTGTTAGTACCGAACTATACCGTCCGATATTTAACAACCTTCGTATAGTTCTATATCACGACGAACATCGAACGTATGTTAACTGATAGACGGGGACTAAGTCGCGCTTTGATTTTCACATATGAGTATCGATGAGAATATGAAATTTTCATATTATCATTGAGTATCATATTAACATGAATAGGTTTTACGTTTACGTTTCGTTATTAAGGGTTCGAAATTTCAAGTTTAGGGTAATTTTTTTTTGCGTTTACGGTAAAATTGTACGTTTACGTTATCATCGAGTATCCTACTGAAGAAACTAGTGCACCCTAAACTCTAACCCTAATTAATCCAAATTAACCTAATTAACCCCAATTAACCCTAATCGTCACCCTAACACAAATTATCCCTAATTAACCAAAACTTAACCCAAATTAACCCTAATCAACACCTTAACCCTTCAAATTATCACTAATTAACCCAATTAACTCTAATCAACACCCTAACACAAATGCACTCTATTTTACCTAATTAACCCAAATTAACTCTAGCCTCGAACCCTAACCCTGAACCGAACCTAACCCTGAACTGAACCCTAACCCTAACCCTAACCCTAACTAATTAACCCTAACCCTAACCCTAACCTGAACTGAACGCAACCCAACCCTAAGCCTAAACTGAACCCTAACCCTAACCCTATTCTTGAACCGAACCCTAACCCTACACTGAACCCTAACCCTAACTAATTAACCCAAACCCTAGACCGAACCCTAACTCTGAGCCCTAGTAGCAACCCAATAATCAACAATAACACAAATAAATGAATAATTAGAAGTTAAAAATGAAATTTACTAATCTTAACCCGGCGATTCTACTGTCGCGACGACGCAAGGGGGAGATCGGCGACAAGAGAGTTCCTACCGTCGACGAGGAAGTCGACGATGATGTCGGCGACGACGAGGACGAGGCGTGCGCGGGAGTGCGGTGGCGACGAGGCGCACGCGGGAGACAGGTGAGAGCGAGGAAATTTTGGGAACGAGGAAATTTCTGGGCTTTATTTTTTTTATAAATAATCCATATATGCCCTTACGGATTAATCCGTAGGGCCTTCTTTTGCGGCTCCGTAGGACCAAATAACAAATTACGTTTTAATATTTTTAAATTAATCCGTAGGACACCGTAGGGACAAGCATGGGGACCTACGGATTAATCCGTAAGGGCAATAAAAAGTTGTCTTTATGGATTCCTGTAGTCATAGGGGCAACTCCTTATTATAGTAGTGAATTAATGTACATAACTGGATAATATTATTATTTTGGGATATTAGCTTGGTTGTATTTATTAAGATATACACATGAGTAGATGCAATAGAAAGGATAAGATCTTTTTATTTTAAAGATTAAATCTGTTGAAAACAACTGTTAGATATATTATATGTAACAGTTTCGTTCTTATCATGTGACTATGTTTCTATCTCATTGCAAATTTATTAAAATATGAAAGTCATATACAATTGTTAATATTCTATGATTTATGATTCAGCTGATCCTACGATATGATATGAATACATTTTATATATATCGGATGATCATATCGAATCATGAATGTTTTCTATGATTTACGATTCAAATAGTACTATTTCATATTATACTATACGAAAAATACGATTTACGGCACGGAACTGGGTCCCGTCTGCAATTAATTTATTTCTGAAAATCCTAGCTTCCCTCAAGATTTCTGCTTGGACACGTCTCCCTTGTATGGAGATCTTCTTGGATGCCTCACGTTCCTCTAGGTCTAATATTGTCTTCCATGAGAACTCCAGGGATTAAACTCCTCCATGGGATATCATCTATGGCCATTCATGAGAACTCCTTTACAGAGCTTCCCAATTTTCCAGCTGTCCTTGGCTTGCTTACCAAAAGATTATTGAGATACAAATAAAATTACTTTATCTTTATTAAAATTTATACATATTCATCTTAATATCTTTCTGGTAATCGCCCTTAGTTAGTTGTGATTCATTCTTGAATACTTTAATTCTCTTGACGCGTTTATTATGAATATCCACATGACTTTTTATTGATTTAAGTATCATGCCCCCACTTCTCAAAAATAATAATACGGTAAAGAGAACATGACGACGAGGCCCGCAATATATCTATACTAAGAAGCACACATTCTTGATATAGATACTCTAAGTGTCTATCATGCAGCAGTATATCACAAGAAATATAAATTCCAATCCAACAACATTTACAAAGCAAGATAACTCAAGATTCAACAAGATATCATGAGTTTTCATATTACAAAGGATAAAAGCCTTTTATACATAATGTAGTATTCTGGTAGTTCACCAGACAAGAGCCAAAAGGGAACAAGAAAGTAGTTCACGAGACAAGAGACAAGAGAACAAGATCAGAGATGGCTAGTATTCTGGTTGAGCCTGACGGTATGATAGATCCGCAGCAGATGGTTCCTGCTTTACGGGTGTTGTTTTGTCCTCGTCTGGGTTCAACCGTCAGCGAGCTTGCGTTCGGATAAGTCTCCCAATGAAAGTAACGGTATGTAAGGAAAGACTACAATATGATAACATGGTATACTGGTAATAAAGCATGCAAAGTCTATGTAATATGTTGTTAATTCAGGTGCCAATGTTTACATTAAAGAGAGAGTTCGGGAAATGGAAGTGCACAGTGAATTTGGGAGGATTCTATTTTACACCGACGGAACACATCAAATATGATAATAAAATAAAGGGAACTCCTGATCATAGTTTTCCGTTTTACGTCAACAAAAAAACACGGCAAATGTGATAATACAATAAAGGGAACTCTCAAAGACACGTGTCACGTCTTTTTTCCAAACTACCCCATAACCCCGTATCGATATTATGTTTTGTTTAGTGCGGTTGTAACTTCTATCATGAGTTCTCAATATCAAGAGCTAACCGGTAACACGAATCCGGTCTAAATCACGTATCAATCGTTCATATATCAAGGGTTTCCATGCATGATAAGCAACCCGATATTAACTTGCAAAATTTCCATAAAACAACGATTAAATACTTGGGGAAAAACTTATATAATGAAAACTTGCGGTAGGCACATTATTTCATTAGTAAAACATGATAGGAACTTTCGGAGGCCAAAGTTATACAAAAACGGGAAACTTACGGAAAAACGGTAACAATATTGTCGCTCCTTCGACTTGCACGGTGAATATCTCAGGAGCTGTAACTTCAATCGGTAACAGAACATATCCTTCTTTCGGTTCTTTTACAAAAAGCCCCTCAATGATTAAATATTTGCATCAATGATACTCCTCAATTTAAATAAACTCCTTCCTTAATATCACGTTAGATCCATCCAAAAATATCTTGTCATCCACATATTTTTCTTTCATAAAATTGCCTCATACTTACAATATTTGAACAAGTCATCAAAACACCTTTTATGAATTGAACATTCATTTGAATAAATAATTAAATATTCTTTTCTCTATATAAATTCCCCTCTTTTAAACAAAATTTTCCATAATATTTATGAAACAAAAAAAAAAGAATATTAAATTTAAACAAAATTTTATTTATTTAAAAACCGATACGGACATTACAGTTTGCATATATGTTTCATGTGTCGGTTGTGTGACATGTGGTTTACCAAACATTATATTTCTTTTTTTTATATTGATAAATTAATCATATTTTTATGAAATATATACTTTCATGCTTAACTACTTAGCTGGTGCACGTTGTTTTGGCAACTTTAGTATGCAATACGATTTACGCTAGATATCACGATTTGATAACTTTAATAAAATATACCAAATCCATTTTCATCCTATGTGAATGTTTACTCAAAATATTAGCAGGATGAAAGATACCAAATCTATCTCCATATATCTCTACTATTAGCAGTATGTTACACGTGTCTATATGTTTACATCGTGAAAGAACGGAACGGAACATAATATTCAGATTAAACGAAGTTTGGTCAATCTGACTTGCGTTCTTGAGCGAAGGAGAAATAATTTACTATGATCAGAAATTATGAGATTGCAAGGATGGTAAGAGAACTCATAAACCCTAATTTCAATTACACCGTGTTTACCTCTTTAAAAGACCTTCAACGAGTCGACGTTTAAAATAGGCAGTGGTCAAACAAAAGAAGGTTTTATTTTTGAAAATTTGAAGAGAAGGTCTTGAGTTCGAGGCTTCCAACAAGCATAAACACTTACTGTTAATCACACCCTATTGTCTTAGGTTATGCCTAGACAAGCTTATTAGGTTGTTTTGAATCGCATCACACACACATAGAGAGAGGGAGAGAGATATCACATTGCAGACCATGTACGTGTAAGAGAATACAATATAAACATACATTGCATTAAGAATTATCATGTTGCATAGTTTCTGTGACATTCTGAAATTTCAGAAATAAATAAAATTAATTAATTAAATAATAAAATGCTAAATTAAAAAGTTATTAAAACCAAATAAGACATTTTCATAAGTAGTATGTAAAATAAATTAAATTAAAATTTTGGTATGTAACATAAATAAATTATAAGGGTTTTAATGTGAAATTTAGCTTCATTTTAATTAAAATGGTGTTATATAATAACATAAATAGTGAGGGGGTTTTATATAAAGTTTAGGAATTTATGCAAATTGGAAATTATTAAGAGTGTAAGTGAAAAAGGGGTAAATTAAGGGTTAGGGTCAGAATATTATCCAAAGATAAATCAATTTGGAAAAGAAAATACATTTTCACATCATTCTTGCATCACACACCCACACCACACCTCCTCCCTGCATGAAGATGGCATCCTTTGGTCTTTGACACCTCCTCCTTCATCTTATCATTCTTTTTTTATCTTATATCTCCTGTGTTCAGATCATTCATCTAGTTTAAAATCTAAATTTTTTTTTAAAAGATAGAAAAAAGAAAACAAAGAAGAACCAAAGAAAGGAGAAGAGATGAGCTAAGTCTAGGATTTCCTCACCATCAAGCTAAGAGCTAGGAGGTAAGGGTTTGGGTATCTTGGAGAAAGCTTTTCAATCATCCTCAGTTGGTAAATTCCTAACTCAGTAGAATAAATTCTGGATTTGGTTTAAGTTTGAAATCAAAGGTCTATAATATGGTATTTTAGGCAAAAATAAACTCTGTTGAAATCTGCTATAGTTAGATAAAAAAAAAATTAACTTAACTAAACAGGGCCTTAATGTTGTGTATTGAACCTAGAACAAACCATAGGAGCACGAATCATGGGGTTCGGATTTGGGCCGGCGACCTATAGGAGAATTCCGGCGTCGCCGGATTTTTGATGGACTTTGGGGTTTTGGGTTTTAGGGTAGGTCTCTGTATCATTGTTAGGATATTTTGGTATTATTTAAATTAGTTAATTTAACTGTATATAAAATCTGAGAACTAATATCGGAAAAGGAATCAAAGTTCTAAAATACGACACGGGTAAATCGTAACGCGTTCTGTTTTCTGTTGCGAATTAGCGTTTGGGTAAATTCCAGTTAAAATGAGTGTTAGATCATTTGCAATAGTCGTATGTAGTGTAATTAGAACGTAAAACTTGTGTTTTCATGATTTGGCCGTATCGGAGTTAGCCGTTTCCTTATACAAGTAAATTTCAATGTTAGATTTGAGTGTGGGATCTTCGGAGGCCGCAAGGAAAGAAAAGAGATTGGAAATTTCTGAGTAGTTACAACGTATTCCGGTGAGTAGACTAAATATCTACTGGGGGATCTTATAAAAATAGCGTGATACGCCCGTAGTTAGATTTAAATTCAATTTTTGCTTTTGTACGTTAACTTTATCATATGCATTCTTAAATCTACATATATACCTCCATGATTAGTACTTGTTAAAACACTACACCATTATCGACGAGTTATGCCGCACATGCACATATCTATATGTTACACTACACCTCGTCGATATTAACATGCCATTTCACATTTAGAAATTATTCTGTTAAAAATAATTTCTATCATACCTTAATCACCAATAACATTAGTAAATTGCATCAATGATATTATGTTTAGTATTCGAGTATTCTAAGCTGATATAAAAGGTACTTATATTATTGAGAATTTATGGTTTTGAGCTTTTCTATACTATTGCATAAATCCAATGATTTTTTCATAATTGATGTGACATGTCCACCATGAGATATTTTTATGATTTGGTTTTATTCCGGACCGAGTCGGTGGGTATACGGTTACGGATTTACAATTTTAACCAGACTGAGTCGATGGGTATACAGTTGGATACATGGTGGACCCGGTCGAGACCGAGGGGCAGGATAGCCGCATTTGAGGCGGGAGAGTCTAGCGAGGATACTCGATACCGGTGATAGTATTGAAATATGGCGGATATCTAGATGATATCGACCGGTGTTATTGATTAAAGGATCGTTCGAGGAATGACGTCTGAGGAAAATGGAAGATTTGTGTCGATGATGGACCGGAAATATGATCTTTATTTGGAGATAAATGATGAGATTTCAGTTTTGGTTATGTGATTCGTAGTACAGATTCATGCTTTCCATATGCTATCGTACACCATACTTGTTCTCATTGCAGTTAATTATGGATCGTCATATTTACATTATCAGCCGTTACATGTTAGTTATATTCACTGAGTTGGTAACTCACCCCCGTTGTGCCATAGTTCCTTGTAGGAGTAGAGTGGATGGTTAGCAGCAGTGCAGATCCACTTTTCAGATTTTATCGCATCTTTTGATAGGTGGGTTAGATATGTAGTAACCTCCTCTTTTGGTATTGTATTTTGATCTAGAAAATCTCCATCAGAGCCTGTATTATGACTTAGAATGAGAGATGGTTATATGTATATTATTTGACAGATGAGATCGTTTAGTTTTATAAATTGTTATTTCTTTTACTTATGTCTGAAATTCTTGTTGATGTCATATACACTTGGATATTTATTTCCACTATTGATATTGTTGATCCCAACTAGGGATGCAACCAAACTTAACACTTTATAATTGTTTTTATTATAAATTCAATATGGAGTTACTGTTAAAATCTTAATTACTTAAAACTGTGATTTTTACTTAAAAAACTAATTTTTCATAAAATTTCCACAAAAAGGGTTTTGATCTTGGTTTTTGGCTTACTCGGGTTGTGTAAATATCTTGAGATATTATGCAATCTAGGTGCCGGTCACATCCAAATTTTGGGATGTGACAGTTTCAGAGTACAATTACGGAATACAACACCCAAAAATCTTAAATTATATAGAGGGAATAGACTAAATACTCAAAAATACATATTATTTGAGTAGATAATCTATAACGACCGTGCCCGTTTGAATAAATTAAATTTTGTATGAATTTAATTTTGTTATTTTTGTTTCTTAAATAATAAAAGAGAATTTTTAATTTTTGAAAAGATAAAATTGATTTGCTAGTATTTCAAAAGAAAAGAGAAGAAATTTATTTGGAAAAACAATTGAATCATGATTTTAAATTTTATTAGATTTGAAAAAGAGAATTTTTGAAAAGAGAATCTTCACAAAAGAATTTTCAATATAAAAACATATTTATTAGTATTTTAATAAAAAAGATTTTGTTTATCTTTAATTTAAAATATCTTTTGTTAGAGAAAAAATTTTCTAAAATCATTTTTGGTATTTTTAAAAGATAAGAAAAGATTAATAGATTTATTAAAAAGTTTTTGAAAAGATAAGATTATTTATTAAGTATTTTTAAGAGTTTAATTAGATTTCATCTTAAGTAAAAATATTTTTTAAAAACAAATCTATTTTTAGAAAGACCTCTCTTTAAAGCGTTAGATTTAAATTTATTTAATTATGGACCTTCATCTCAAAACCCTAATCCGTAGCCCTAGCCCTAGCCCAATAAATAAATCTTTTTTCTCTCTCTCTCTTTTATAATTTTTTGTCACAACAAAAGGTCTTTTTTGAGGTGTTGTAGAAATTTTAAGTCTATCGGGGTCTCGATCTATGAGTTAGGGTTTCAGCAAATTGATTGTTATATCGATTTGCACATTTCGGTAAGTTTTCCTTATCCGTATATTTATATTTTCCGGAAGCTCTTATCATATTTTTCTACTGAAAATATATAACTATTGCATGTTTTCATTATATAGTTTTCCCAAGTATTTATTTATATTTTATGAGATTTTACAAGTTATGTCGGTTTTCTTTTCGCATGAGATACTTGATACATTATTACTACTTTATATGTGATTGATACATGATTCATGTTATTGGTGTTTATAGAAAATTCATGCTTCATGTAGTAAACCGTTTTTGACATGGGGTAATGAGA
Organism: Agapanthus africanus; assembly: GCA_030015575.1. NCBI lineage: Eukaryota > Viridiplantae > Streptophyta > Magnoliopsida > Asparagales > Amaryllidaceae > Agapanthus > Agapanthus africanus. The sequence continues at coordinate 261,316,114 of JASDDO010000024.1, forward strand.
GAATTAGAAAAGCAATAGAGTCGTATATATCGAGAAGACGGTAAATATTATTGTATGCGGAACTAAGTGCCATGTGAAACAAAGAACCACATCATGAGGGCAAGGGCCACCTTTTGAATTCGCGGGGACCACCTCTAGAATCCCCATATGATGTTCTAACTTGATGAACGGAATATTCACGATATTGCATGCCCTATTTTTGTTTCGATTCGTACAAGATAAAACATGGTTTTAAAAATATATACGTCAATATCTTTTTACACGAGCTTGCATTATTTTTCCTTACTATTTACTGAGTTGATTTTGTTTTATCAATATCATATTTTCATTATCTTTATTGGATTTTTAAAAGACTTACCGGGCGTTGGTTCGCTGACGGGTATTTCGAATGTTTTCTCTTTTTCTTGAAATGTCCATCAGATTATATTTTAGAGGGAGATGAAACAGTGCTCGATGAGAAGTATGTATCAATCTAAAGATCTTTCACACTTCCAGCGATTTTCAGAGTATTAGTCTCTCCTTTTGTTATCGCTTTACGGCATGTATCTTGTTACCTCGGGTTTAAAGGCTTTTTCTTTTGTATCACTTGAAACTTGTTATTTTGTTGTGAACCTTAGTTGTCTTGTTTAATAAATATTATTATAAATTCTTTTGATACAATTATTGCATGTACAAACGCTTAGTGTATCTATATCGGGAACGTGTGTTTCTTTATATAGATAAATCGTGGGCCTCGTCACATCCTCGCAACCCTATTATTTTATTATTTTTTTCAAAATTATTATTTTTGGGAAGCAGGACGTGACGTAATCGGAGCATGGAGGATTTAATGTCAATTTTGACATTAAAGCATAAGCAGGTATCCTTAGCAGCACCTAGCTGCATGCAAAGTGAAACGGGAACCCTAATTAGGGTTCCGCTTACTATGTGCCAACTATTTTGGAATATCTGTATGGACACATTGGGGACGGATACTCTACTTGGGGTATTGCAAGTGTTTTTCAGCACAAGAATTTAGCATTTTGGCCAATTCTTGGTTGTTCTTGGGCTGGGATAACTTTTATGTCATCGTCATAGTTTTGTCATGAACAATTGTACAGTTATGTTCAACACTTTTGCTCAGAATATTGAATTTCTTTCGTGTTCTGGTTTTTTGAGAAAATATGATTGCTTTCTATTTTCAAGTTATAAGCAGAAAATAGAGTTTTCCTTATTTTCAAATTTTGTCCATGGACAATAGGGTTTTCCCCATTTCCAGTTTTGTAGAAAATAGGATTTCCCTTATTTTCAAGTTTGAGACACAACATTTCCTTTGTGTGTATGGTCCAAGGTGACATAAAATTCCAATGTCACGGTTCTTATGCATGAACATAGGATCATCCCTATGCTCAAAGTCTCCATGTTCCTTATAACATGGAGAATTTCATGTTTTGTTCAAGAACGAAAAAAGGGCCGCGAGGAACACACTTAACCTGAGAATTTGTTGAAGTCCTTCAGACGGTCCTCTTGAACCATGGAGTCAGGAGGAGAAGGAGAAAGAATGACCCCATTACTTCTAGGGAGTAGGCTAGATGACTACTTCGGATACCTCATTTTGAGATATTTGCTGCCGTTTTGACTGGGGGCGGATATCCGCAATGGGGTGTCCGCTTGGGAGTATTCGATTAAGGGGTATCCGCCCATGCAGGGGTTATTTGCCAAGGCACTCCAACACTTATGGTAGTACTAGACCCTTCTAAACCATGCTCGTCAGAATCCAAAACGGGTTATATTTTGGTCTCAACACACCGTAATCTCACACAAAAGACAACCGACTTCTTTCTATGAAAGGGTTGTTGGGTAACATGTGAACAGATGAACGAATTATCTATGAATGGGCTGTCGGACAAATTACATTATGGTTGCATTAAGTAATTAAAAATGTTGGCATTTTTAATTTTAAGTCTACCGTTTTTTTTTGGGCGGGGGGGTGTTCTCTAGAAAGGGATTATTCTATTCAAGGTAATTATGCATTAAGGACTTGAAATTTGTATATATTTATTTCAGAACTTAATATGAAAAATGAAATGAAAACTCATTATTGAGCTGCGTGTGAAACCTCTGAAACCGGGGTCAGACAATCTGGTGAAACGGACGGACGGTATGGCAAGGTTTTAAACATGAAGTAAATTATGGACCCTTGATCCGTGTTTTACAAGTCGACACTTGAGTCTAATGGGTAACGAATCATTCTTGACACCTCTAACATCAAATGCTCAATTATTAGTTTAGTGAGGAAATTAGCCTTCGAGAATGTTCTCAGGGCCATTTTACTGAGAATCAAGAGAGTGGGGAATTGTTGAGGGGTGTTTCCTGTATGTGAACATACATAAGTTTAGAAATATGAAATCGCGGAAACGCGTAGTGGTACGATAAAAAGTAATGAATACGAGTCGTTCTTAGGAATAGTGTTAACAACTTTACTTTAGACGAGCAATTTAAAGAACGTTTGAATGATTTTGGTTGTTTTGGATAATTACAAGTTATAAGAATCAAAAGAATAACTTGCTAGAAATAAAAATCGGATACCAACAATCGGTAAAAAAAACCCTATACTTCTTTTCAATCCTTATCGTAATAAATTCGAGTTGTCAATCCATATTTAATAAGTTAAAGCACTTAACCAGGTATTAATTTAGTGTTTGTGAGCATGTAATATCTAACACATACCGATTAGAGTAGTGGAGCATAATCCGTCAAAACACATCTAAGCTGGCAACTAATTAGAATTATGCTAATAACAAACTAAGGAGATGAGGGAGATAAGCGGATTGTGAGTATAGGCAAACCTTCCATGCACAAATCTGTATCCTCGGTTAGAAATTTACAAGTATCAGAGGTTAAGCAGTCCATTCACAAGATCTGTCACCTAAGTTTCCTTATCCTTTCATTTCTTTACTTTATTACTAACTCTCATCTTAATCATTCACGACAAATTCCTATGGCCAGATTTATATCAATATCTGGCCTCGTATATCAAGAACTGGAGAGGTTGAAAAGTCCAGAATTGAGAGATTCATGCTTGCTAAGTTCAATTCTATATGAAATTAGATCAAAGAAGAGTTGGTGAATACAAACCCTTCATTCAAATATCATCAACTCATCTTATCAAGTAAAGGATCATGTAAACAAAGAAAAGAATACATGAAAGAAATGAAACAACAAGAAATTATAAAAATATGAATTTAAAAGAACAACATAAAGAAAAACAAGCTAACTAAATAAAAATTAAATACATGAATTAAAGCTGAATTAAACTTACAAAATAACCACTTATTCTGATCTAGAAGAAGAAGAACAACAACAATATTAATGGCTACTCTAAACTGAAATTACACAAAAATACCTTAAACTATGCAAGACTAGAGCTAATTCTAATCCTGCTCCTATGCTTCAAGCTTCACCAATGATATGCTATTTATAGAGAAAGTTGCAGAAAATTCTCATAGTATAGGGAACATATAGGACCCATGTATTAAGCAACCTCCAAATACGAACACATTAGACTTCATCATGGCCGCAAATTTGCGGCCAAATTGCATTGGATGGCCGCAAATTTTCAGCCATAGTATGGAGTTTGAACTCCATTTTTTTTGTAACAACCCAAAACTTTCTGTACAATTTTTTTTCAAAAAAACAGAAAGAGATACTTGACCCTGAGCACAAATTATAAATTTGTTTTGCTTTAGAACGGCAAGAAGGAGCTTATAACTCGTTGGTAAGACCTTGCACTACTGAACCATAGCACCAGAGTTCAAATCTCATCAGCCATACAGTATTTTTAATCTGATTTCTTTTAATCTTTTTAGAAGCCCAAAAGTTTACACGTACATAACCCGTAAAACCAAGAGTCACACATAAAACAAACGAGTCCACTGCAGCAGACCAAGCGTCAGGGACACGTGGCAAGAAGTTGGACCCCGACTCGTCCGACTCGGGCCAAATACCAATTTTCTTGAACCCATGTGACCCTTGAACTTCCCCCATTAACCATGTATTATTTAAATTCCCTGCACATTTACAGAGCAATTTAAAACCCCATTTAATCCATTTTTTAATACAAATTTTAATACACCCTTTCATTACCATAAACCCTAATTTTTCCTATAAATACCACACCTCAAATCACCCCCCTCACTCCCAAATCCCTGTTCAAACTCTCAAGAAAATTCCCAAGTCTTTTGTGTGCAGGTGGGGTTAGCAAAAGGCGAAACTCCGACAAACTTCCGACGACAATCCGAGAAGTTTCCGACGACGAAATGACGCACCGCTATTTCCCCAATCTCTATCTTCCTCTTCTCTTGACCCTAAGCCTGTAAGTCCCCCTTCTCTCTCTTTTTTGCTATTCTCAAATTCTTAATTCTTAAAAAGTGTCGGAAGCGGAGTTATCCGGCTTCCGATTCTCTTTTCTTTCAAAAGTACAACATTTTCCTAATAACAAACCTACAACTTTTGATATATATTGTTTAATACTCATTAACTAAGATAATAAAACAAGTTTGATATTAAAATGATAATCGTAGCAAGTTTTATTCAATTTTTACAGTAAAATACCTTTAAGTTTCATATCGACATGTTTATACCTTTTAACCATGCCAGCTTTAGAAAACTCACGAGGTAATGACCTATTTTCTCACAACACTCATATGTAACATAGCACGATAATATTTGGGAACATAGTTTTGGGAAAAATATGATTTTACACATAACTACCTCCGACTTATAAAAACATTTTTCTATAAGATGTGTATTTTAACAAATCTTTGCAATTGCGCCTCTACAACCCATTTTGGGGAACCCGTTCGGGATGGTGCGGATTATCGCACATTCCCGGTCTTAGTAGAGTGAGATGCAGACCTCCGCAAAGAACGTACGATCTCGAAAGATTTAAAATACAATTTTCTTTGGAAAATGAGATTTCTATTATAAATAAAACCATTTCTATTATAAATAAAACTTATATTTTTAATAAATAAATATATATGTAATTAATATCAAAATATCTATTTTTAATATTTATGATATTCCACATTTCCAAAAATTCAAGAAAACATTCCATTTACAAGAAAATACCATACAATTCCAATATTACAAATATATACCATATATTATGAAATTAGGTTTTATTCACTAGAAATGTCATATTGATCAAATACACATTCATGAAAACTCTAAAGACGATAATAAAATACTTGAGGTGTATTTTGAAAACTATATAAAATTATTTTATATAAAAACCCCTCAAGTTATACTAAATTACAATAAGGACCCTAGTAAACATAGGTTTAAGTGGGACCAGTCTCTTGAGCTTCAGGGAGCCGGAGATATGGATGTTTGCCTATTTAAGGTAGACAACTTGACAAACTGTGTTATCAACACGGTAATTGTTTTTGAAAAAAACACAAATCCTGCCGTTCATGTGCAGCAGTTACCGATAGCACCACAACATAAATCAGGATTCAATTTCTTTTCTAATTGTCTGGCTCAAACTGAGTCTCAATATAATTAATCTGACTTGAATATGATTTAAGTATCAAATTTCAATATAACATGGATCTATGAATCCATCTATTCAATCTAATCAATCTATATTGACTGAACCGAACCATGGATATACATCCATCTACATGATTCTCCAGTTACATCCATTTACTGATATCATGGTTTCGGCAAGTCATCCATCTATATACAATATAAAATTCAAACAATACATCTATACAAATAAGACATCGCGGGGTTTATAAGGGGTAGATTGGTACGGAAGGTGTTAGAAGTGGCACGAGACTGCAACCATTAAGACACCTAACCTGAATTCAATTGTCGTTATATTATGGCTGAACGGTTCCTTGTATTCCGTCCACCATAGTCTCTGGTCTATTAAGACACCTCTCGTATACACTGGCATCTTTTGTACCAAGCTACAAACAACAGTGTTAACACTAAATACAGCATTATAACAATATAATACCACTTTAAAAGTTACTCTCTCTCTCTCTCTCTGTCAATTCTACTTCTCCCTTATCTTTGGGAGTTACCGAGCGATTTGTTCGCTGACGACATTTTCTTTTTTCTTCTTTGAAATGTCGTCAGGTGATTCTTTGGAGATCGAGCCCACCAGCGAGGACTTGGATCAGCTAGCCTTCGACCTGGAGCTCTAGTTATTTGTACACATTTACATTCTGTATTTCCCATTTCTGTTATGCCACTGTTTAGGCATTGTTTTTCATTCCATGTATTTACTTTTCAGATGTATTATAAAAAGAATGTTAATAAATAAAGTTGCTCTTCAATTATATCAATTGTCTTTGTCTTTTGTGCATTTTACTTATATTGCTTAGATACACTTAGCGTATTTATTTCAGAGTAAATACGTAGCGGCCTCGTCGCGTCCTCTGCCTGTACACTGAGAAGCACGGCGTGATATTTTCCCTTTGATCTTGAGTCTTTATTTACTCATTTTTCATATGCCAAGAAATTGATAATTCAATATTTTCCCTTTGATCTTGAGTCTTTATTTACTCATTTTTCATATGCCAAGAAATTGATAATTCATCTCAGGTAGCTCTTGGGCTCTGGTCAATGAATGTGGCTTATTTCGTATTTTCCTTTGCAAATTCAACACACGTGTTCAATTCTCTCCCCCCTTTGATTTTTCAGCTCATTTAACTCCTATTGCTGGCCAAGAAAAGAGACAACACTCTCTTGTTAAGCTTTAGAAGCATGTGAAGTGCACGTGTTGGATTTGAGTGGTCGTTGCACGTGTTTTGATCATTTCTTCGTCTGTCGGCTATTTGAACCAGAAAACGCATAGAATGTGCATGTTTTGTGTTGATTGTGATTCTCGTACACTTGAAAACATATATCTTGTATCTAATAGCAGGCATAGGGTTAATAGCACTTATTTATTAACAAACCTATATAGAATGTGTAGTATATAATGCATAAAAACATGATGAACAGGAACACCCATGTGGGTTGGTCCCATTGGCCCCACCCACTAATCGTTTCTTGGTTATCTGAAAAAGGCCCGGAGAACATTCTCAGAGCCATTTTCATATAGTTTAAAAGTAATACTTTATCTACCGGGTTTGAAATCCTATCAGGCTAAAATGCAGGAAACCGCCCTCACTTATAGCCTATTTGCAAGTAATTGCTCTCAAATTTAAAAACCTACAACTGTCCCCCTGAGTTGACTTCCGTTAAATTTCCATCCAAAAAATCAAAGGCATTGACCATCCTTAACAAATAAAAAAAAGAGAAAAAACAAAGTAAAAAACATTCTTCTTTTCCGGTCATCTCCAGCAACGTAACCCATTATCTCCGGCAAGCTGTTGTGACCGTCAATGTATCTCACCCTCTCCGATTAATAATGATGCAAAACCAAATGCTTGATGGATTACCATGATAATTTTGAGCCAGGAACCAAGTCATCATCAAATATATAACTTACAAATAGAAATTCAAATGCAACCCAAATCCAAAACTTAGATCAAATTCTTAACCCAAACTATATTAAAATACAAAATCAAAACCCTAAGCAAAACCCGATTTTTATTTTGAGAGGTCATCAAATCGAAAGTCTTCACTGAGGATGTGATTTGGTTCGGGTTCGCCGAAGAGGGGTTGGGGTCGCCGGTGGCGACGGGTGTGGAAGGCGGTCATCGGTGACCTCATGTTTGGATGAGAGTTATTTTTTCTTCTTTTTTTCCACAGGTTTGGGTGAGGGTTGCTGAAACAAGAAGAAGAAGATTTATTTTTTGTTGATAAGGGTGTTTAGGTCACAGCCTTTGATTTTTGGATGGAAAGTTAACGGAAGTCGGCTCGGAAATGCAGTTTGCAGGTTTTTAAATTTGAGGGCAGTTATCTGCAAATGCACCATAAGTGAGGGTGGTTTCCTGCATTTTAGCCATCTTATTACAATCTATCCAAGAGTAGGGCTGAGCACGTGTCACACCCGCTTCCCAAAAGACGGAAACATGCACGTGACAAGCCCACGACGTATTTATTTCGATAAGCTCACTTCCCGGAGTAAATACGCTAAGCGTAAAATAAGCAATATAAAATGACAAGAAATTAACATGTGATTTAAACTTCAACAACTTTATTTACATTCAACTTGATACATTTACAATATATGAGTTCAACTGAAAGAAAATACAAGAAAAGAAATGCCTAATCAGGTGGCATACATAAATTGAAAGAGAGAATAACTAGTTTAGGCCTGAGTCATGATCTGATCGTGCTCCTCCTCGGTGTTGTTCATCTTCTCAATCTCTACAGTATTTGACGAACATTCCAAGAAACAAAGATGGATGGAATGCCCGCCAACGAACTTTCGATCGATAAGTCTCCAAGAAATGGGTGTGAAGTATAAAAGTATAATGACAAAGAAAATATATATCATGAATCAATGGATTAGGAGATATGGTATTTAAACATGTCATTTAATATAAGCATTGGAATTCTATTTAACATACAGTTATATATATATCATGGCAAAATAATATGAGTATAGTATAGTATAGCCGTGCAGTGTAGGTGTAGTGGACATGAAGTGGATATAAGTGTCCTAAAAGGTATTTACATGGGTAATCTAATGTAACGTAAGTTCAAAGGTGAATATCAACCAATTCCAAGAGTGTTCTCGAACCCAACAGGTAGTAATTCAGGGGTAAGGAACCACGGGCCCGAATCAAGTGTTAGTAATAGGACTTCAATCTAGTCTTGAAGTATACCAAACTCAACAGGCTATAATCCAGGAGCAAGGAAATATGGGCCCTCATGATAGCTTGCTTGTATTAGTAGACATGGATTCATGATCTTGGAGGCTCCTGAGATTTCATTGGATTCACATATGAACTACCCCAACACCCCGTGTATTCTAGATTACAGTTAAAATTACTAGTCTTTCTTAAATTCATGAATACATCAAGTTGCAAGATTGAGTTCATGTCAATATCAAGTATTCGTGTCAAGTGTTCATGTATTCATGTCAAGTTGCATTCATGGTTCGAGTCAAGTCAGTTTCAATAGCATCCATTGTGTTCTGGTATTCATGTTAAGTTCATATCAAGTCATGGTATTCTAGTATTCAAGTTTTGGGATATTCACGTTCAAGTGTTCTGGTTCATGATCAAAGGTTCAAGTTTATATTAAAATTTGGATCCTGATTGAGTTTGTATTCAGATTAGAGTAAATATCTTATGAAATGATTTGGCACTTGAATTTCTTAAGTTTGGGAGTAATCGGCAACTGTTGCACATGGACGACAGAATTTGTGTTTTTTTCAAGACAATTGTCATTTAATAACTCTGTTAAATTGTCTAATCTGAATAGGCAAGCACTCACTTTCTCCGGCTTTCTGGAGCTCAAGAGAATTGATCCCGCTTAAACCTATATTAATCTAAAGTCCTTAGTATTGTTTGTATATCTCGAGAGAGTTTTATGAAAAATTCTTTAATATAGTTTAAGAATAAACCTCGAGGGTGATTTACAAGATTTAGAGTTTTTGTAAGTATGTCTTTTAATTATTATGGTATTTTGATGATGAAACTTAGCATTTTTAAAAGATTATGATATTTTATTGAAAATTAGCTCTTTTGGAAACTTGATAGTATTTTCTTAAAATTCTAATCTTTCATTTTAAAAATATAGTTTCATAATATGTTTTTATTAAAAATACGAATTCATAGTTTTATATAATTTTTTTCAAAAATTTAGTTTTTATTTAGAAATTCGTATTTCTTAAAAACCGTATTTTATTTCCTTTCGAGATCGAATGCCCCGTGAAGAGTTCTGCATCTCGCTCTACTATCCGAAGAATGTGCGATAATCCACACCATGCATTATCGGGTCTCCTAACGAGAGTTGTAGAGGCGTAATTACCAAGGATTACAAAATACCGTTTTAAAAGAAACCCGGTTTTGAAAAGATGTAGTATTTTAATGTAAAAGCTATTCTTTAAACCAACCATATATATATATATATATATATATATAGACATCGTACTATGAAATCATGGTGTACGTGTGGGGTAGGTCGTTACCCCATGAAGTTTTTCTAAATGTATTGTTTTAACAATTATCGATAAGAGGGTGATACTAAAGTTCAAGGTATTTTAATGAAAAAGTTCGTTTATGTTTGTTTCATATGAAAATCTTAGTTAAATTCGAAACAAAAAAAATTGTAATCGAAGTTACAAGTAGGTTGGTAAAATTTGTTTGACATATGTATAAAGGAAAAGTGAGTTCTAAGTTTAAAAAAAATATATCGGAAGTAACTCCACCTTACCGATATAAGTTTAAGAGATGAATTGAGATGAAAAGAAGAAGAAATGAGAGGGATTTACGGGTTGGTAATATCGAGAAGAGAGTAAAGAAGAAGGGAGGGGGCTTTGTGGCGTCGCGGAAGTTCAGGAAACGGCTTCGATCTTCGATGGAAGGAGCTTGGTTGCTAACTCCACTTGACTCCACTTGCACTTATGAACTTTTGAGCTGATTTTGCTAGACATTTTCAGAATAGATGGGAGCTGGGGCATGGGGTGATATTTATAGTGAAGAATTAGGGTTTAAGAATTAAAATTTTAGTTTAAAATGCATTAAAAAGGGGTTAAATGGTGGATTGAAGAGTCTCTGTTTGATTGCAGAAAAATCAAATAGTGCAGGGGGTTAAGGGAAGTCGAAGGGACAAATGTGCAAAGCACGGAGGCAAATGGAGCAAGATCGACCGTCAGTGCCGGCCAAAAGGGGAGAATGGGTGGTCGGATTTGAATGTCCTGCCTCGAGATTTGTGCCACGTGTCAAGTTGGGTATGTACACCTCATTGCGCCTGTTTGATTTTTCGGAAATTTTTCATTTCTCCATGTATTGCACGTGCAACTCTTGGGCTTCCAAAAATTAAAAAATTAAAATCTGAAAAAAATAATAGGGTCTGATGGGATTCGAACGTACAAGCTATGTCACAGTCGTGCAGAGGCTTTACCAGTGAGCTACAAGTTACTTCTTGCTTTTATTGAACAAAAATAAGTTATAACTTCACATCAGGCTGAAAACCCCCTTTTTTATACAATAAACAAGAAATTTGTGTGCAGAGATTTCAGACTCGTTACATTCCTCAAAATTTATACAAGGATGTTGTAACAGATTTAAGAAAAATTTGGTTAAAGCAGTGGTGAAGGAACTACTAATATCGTACTGAAAGTGCATGAAAATGTTTAGGTAGATGAAAGAATAAAAAGATGCAAGAATTTGAAAAGGCTGAAAAAGATGGGAGGAGATTTACCAGTGTTATCTTGACCTATGGCTTCGGTCTCTACGGCCGCCAAAATGAAAGCCTAACGTCGCTGCACATTTCTCTGTGCACGCTGGTACATCGATGTCTGACGAGGTAAAGATGGTGTAACACCCGAGCCCAATAATACTATTTCTGGTACTAGTTGAGTGTTATACATTGCTCATTTCGATTATCCTGATTGTTTGGTGCTTTTTGCTAAATTTTAACCGGCTAAGTCATTTTGGCATATAACAAATTTTAACACCTAAAATGAAATTAAAAATATCCATGTTGGCCTACTCGTCGCCACTAGTCCCGTGGTAGCGTCCGCGCGTCGAGATTCCGTCCCGTTCGGCGAAACGGGCAAGTTTGGACGTCTACGCGCGCGTGCAAGTGTCCGACTTGGGGGCATACATTTTAATCAGTAAACACCTCTTTTCAAAATTTGGAACTCGCTTAAAATCCTATAATTTGAATTTGGAACATTTGGGCGTAACCCGGGCGCGATTTGGAAATGTTTCATTTAGCGCCGAAATACCCACTTTAATTTAGAATTATTTAACCATATAATATAGTTTTCTGTTTATAAATCAACGATTAAATCACTTTAATCTTTTAAATCTTACTGTTCTCTTTCCCTCAGCCAATCACGAGGGATTTAAATCCCTCGTGGGCCCCCCTATCCTCTCCCCCTCTCTCCGTATCTCTCTATCTCTAAAATCTCTCTCTATCTCTCTCTAACAATCTCTCTCCCTATCTAATATTCTCTGAAAACAATCCCTCTCTCTCTCTATCTTTTATATAACCACTGTTTCTCTTTCTCCTCCACTACGAGAAAAACTTTCGCGAGAACCCTAACCCGAGCCACCACGAGCCGTCGCCGCCGATCTCCTCGCGACAACACCACCACCACCGTCTTCATCGCCTCCTCGGCCTCGACTGCATTTGTCTTCCTCCTCTCCCTCCTTCAACGCCTGCGACCCAACCCCCGACGCCACCACCAGCAGGCAGTGGCCGCCGTCGCCGCCGCCTCCCATCGCCGACGACACCAGAATCCTCCTCCCTTCACCCTCGTCCCGACCTCGTCGTCGTCTTCCTCCTCCCCTCGCCGGACCACCACCAACCCGAGCCCAAACCACATCATCTAACCCTCTGGTTCGCCGGAAAAGGTACGCCGTCGACCCCCTCGTCATCGCCAGAGCACCGACGACCACCTCCTCTTCCTCCTGCAACCCAGACCAAGACCTTGCCTATCCCCTACTCGCTGCATCTCGATCCAGCCACCTCCAAGCCCTCGCCGCATCTCCTGTTCGCCGCCGGCGCGCCCATCGCCGTCGGGCCCGCCGTGGTTGCCCCTGGTGTCTCCCTGTAAGCATCCCTTTACTTTCCATTAGTGCTAGATCCCCCCCCGCTGATCTTTGTTACGTATATCATGTTGCTAACTTCGTTGCCGATGACTTTTGCAGGAATCCGACCGTGCCGTCGTTTGGACCCGACGCTCCAGCGAAGTACCCCCGCTGTTTGGACTCGATCCGTAGTCCGTGCGGTCCCGCTGTTCGCTGTTTGGACTCGATCCGTAGTCCGTGCACCCGTCTCGTGTTTTCCGCCGACATTGCATCCGTGCTTTCCGGTTTGCGAAACCGTCGAGGCAAGTATCCGAATACTTGCTTTAACATGCTAGTACACAAGATCAAGTCTTGCTACAAACTTAATCATCATATTATTTACTATAACCACACAGCTATTAGTAATATCGATATCATATTATAACTCAGAATTGACGGTTACAATTATTCTTAACGTTGAATCGGTATGGTAGTTTCTTGAAATTAATCGGTCTGCTATCAACCCACACTTTAACTAACTAAACTAAGTAGATCATCCTTGCTTCGTTTGTTAAATCACCCATGAGACAATTACGATGCTTTAGTTTAATTCATGTAGCTTCATTACGCCATGTTGTTGATATTGTTTCACTTTATGATTATTGCACCCAAGTGTGCTCAAACCTGCTAGTCTAATACTGCTGCATCATATTCTTGTACCATTGTGATTAAGTGAACCGTTATTGTTAATTACTTTCTTGTTGCTGTTACTTATTTGATCGTACACTTGTTGAGAGCACATACTCGGTTACATTGCATATTGACTCGACCCTGCCACACCTGACATATATTTACATACTGATACACCAGACATGACACCCTGTACATATCGACTCAATCTGTTGAAACATGGCCTGACCTGTTACATGATCTCATGCCGACAAACTTGACTTGGGGTCCTCATGGACCACTCCTGTTGTCTATCCAGACAAACCTGACCCGTTCCCTGATCCTGTGTTGACATTAATCCTGGACTACTGAATACCTGACCTGACATACATAACTTGGGGGTATGGGGAAATCAAAGGTGAAACCGACTTGTAACTCAACAGTTCGATACTTGTTCTGATCAGTCTTACGGGCTTGGCCAGTCCGGGAGTGATGATGCTGACATCACTCGTCCATCCTACTACCTATCTTTACTGCCTAGCGGCACGTCTTGGATTCAGCCCCGAGAACCTTGACCGTGGTCCCGGGCACGCACGGGATACTATTGAGTTATATCGACGATTCATCAATTGATTTCAAAGACTATAGAGTAGAAACCTGAGAGGACAGTTTAGTTACCACGGCACATTACCCTGCACGGTTATTTATCAGTACTGCTTATTCATGTTCATCCCTGCATTGCTTATTACCATGTTTATATTATATTATTGGTTGACATGACGCGCTGACGTCTGGGTTTTGCATGGCCCAGATTCTTTACCACTGTCGCTGACCGAGCAGGAGTACTTCAGCCAGCAGGCTGATTTGTGAGTTCTGCAGTGGTTAGTTCATTTATTGCATTTTATTTCCAGGTTCGATCCCGCATTATGGGACGTACCTTTCCATTATTGTATTGGATCATTGCTTTCGCATTTATTTTTCATTGACTCTTATCATTATGGATTTGGACATGTGTTAGATAGTTTATTTATCTTGTTCTTGATATCTCTACAACCGTAATGTGACTGTGGATAGATACTTCCTACCCACAGGTAGCATGGTTGGCTATGACGTGCCCAATCTTGCGTACTCTGGGAAGCGGGGCGTGACATGGTTCTTTTGGTATCAGAGACAGGTTAGTTGGGTTGATTCTTTTGTAGTTGGGTATTGTACCCGATACACGAATCAGAATACCCGTGATTAGGAAACATGTCCTGCCACCTTGACCGTTTTACCATCCTTGAATCATTCTTCCGGATCATGTCGACATGCAAACTTACTTTGCATTGTCAACTTGAAAACCTAATTTCTTGTTATCTCTAGGACTTAGGCGACTTGGGTGGAGTTAAGTAATTGCGGCTATGATACCGCGGCATAGCTACAATGCAGTACTCTATTTAAGTATCTTGAAGTTCTAGCCTTGATCCATATTCAGAATCTATCATCATGCTAATATTGGGTGTTTTGAGTTCAGGATTATGACAGGTAAGAAGTTGAAGATGTACTAGAGGCGTGTGAACGAAGCCGCCATGCTTGGAGTGATAAGAGGAATGCTGGAAGTCAAGGAAACAGCCAAGCTGATCCAGCAGCAAGCGGACTCGTTTCAGGAAGGTTTGCAGATCGTTCAGCAGTCTATGAACGAGATTGGAATTAGACCGGTTGACCGGGTAGGGACCGTGGCAGATTTCAGACGTGTGGGTCCTACTACTTTTACTGGTTTAAAGGAGCTGTTACCAGCCGAGCAGAGGCTAGTGACACGGAGAATTTACTGATTGCGGCACAGATCCCAGAAGACAAGAGAGTTGATGTGGTGCGCTTTCAGCTAGTGGATTACGCCCGAGAGTGGTGGCTTGTGGAGGAGACCAGCTTGCCCAAGCCGATCAGTTGGGCGAAGTTTTTCTAAGAACCCCCTGGAGAAGTTCTTCCGGCAGACTGCGCGGAGGAAAGGGAAGAAATTTATCGGACTAAGGCAGAATGGAGCAACCGTGGACGTGCATGCAGCGGAGTGGACGAGACTCAGTAGTCTCGCTGGACCTTTCGCGGCCAACGATGCAGACAGCAGTTGCGGTAAGGAAGCAGTTCTGTCGGGCCAGTCGAGTTTAGGGCTAGGCCGACAAACAGTGTTCTTGCAGCTATGGAAGTTGATAGTAATGAAGAGCCGGCAGTTGTTCGTGACTTTATGGATGTGTTTGAGGATATATCGGGCTTACCGCCGAAGCGAGAGGTGGAGTTCGCGATTGACCTTATTCCTGGTGCGGCGCCAGTATCAAAATCTTATTATCCGATGGCACCGGTGGAATTGGAAGAAGTTAAGAAACAAGTTGGTGAATTACTCGAGAAAGGTTGGATTCGAAGCAGCAACTCACCTTGGGGAGCTCCAGTTCTTTTGGTAAAGAAGAAGGATGGCACGAGAAGGATGTGCATTGATTATCGAGAATTGAATCGGGTGACTATTAAGAACAAGTACTCGATCCCTCGCATTGGAGAACTTTTTGAGCAGCTTAGTGGCACGAGGGTATTCTCGAAACTGGATTTGCGATCAGGATATCATCAGGTCCGAGTGAAGGCTGAAGACATTTGCAAGACGGCGTTTCGAACTCGATATGGGCATTTCGAGTATCTAGTGATGCCTTCGGAGTAACGAATGCGCCGGCAATATTCATGGATTTGATGAACAGGGTCTTTTCACCATACCTGGACCAGTTTATTGTGGTATTCAGTGACGATATTCTGGTGTACTCGAAGAGTCCGGAGGAGCATGCTGAGCATTTAAGGATCGCACTGCAGACGCTGAGACGGGAGAAATTATTCGCGAAGATGAGTAAGTGCGAGTTCTGGCTGGAAGAAGTGAAGTTTCTGGGGCATGTTGTGTCGGGCGATGGAATCGCCGTTGATCCCGAGAAGATTGCAGCAGTTCGAGATTGGCCAACTTCAAAGAATGTTGCAGAGATAAGAAGTTTTCTTGGACTCGCCGGATACTACAGAAGATTTGTGGAGAACTTCGCTCGTTTAGCTGAGCCGTTAACCAAGCTCACGCGCAAGGAGGTACCGTTTGTTTGGACGGATAGATGTGCATTGGCCTTTGAGACGTTGAAGCAGAAGTTGATAACCACCCCGATCCTGACCGTACCAGATAATTCAGGAGGACTGGTGATTCACAGCGACGCATCCGGAAAAGGAGTGGGATGTGTTTTAATGCAGAATGGGAAAGTCGTCGCTTACGCATCGAGACAACTGAAGACTCATGAGAAGAATTATCCGACTCATGACTTGGAGCTTGCAGCCGTGATCTTCGCCCTGAAGATTTGGAGACGCTACCTTTTGGGTGAGAGAGTCGAAGTCTTTACAGATCACAAGAGTTTAAAGTATGTGTTCACTCAAGAGGAGTTGAACATGAGGCAACACAGATGGTTGGAGCTGATGGCCGACTATGACCTTGATCTTAAGTACCATCCGGGAAAAGTTAACGTCGTGCCAGATGCGTTAAGTCGGCTACCAGCAATTCAGATATTGACTGCACAGAGGGAGATCATTGCGGATTTTCAGAGATTTGACTTGGAGGTTGTGCTACCACATGCTACGGGGCAGTTGATGCAATTGCAAGTACAATCGTCCTTAGTTGAGAAGATTAAAGTGGCGCAATCGCAGGATCCTAGGCTGCAAAAGTTTCGAGAGCAGGTTGAAGCCGGACTACGAACCGATTTACTGATCCATGAAGACGGTTCGTTGAGATATGGTAGCCGTGTGTGTGCGCCAAAAGGAGATGTGCGTGAAGAGCTTATGAAGGAGGCACACAGTTCAGCTTACTCTGTACACCCAGGAGGGACAAAGATGTACCGAGATATTCGACAGCACTTCTGGTGGGAAGGTATGAAACGGGAAATTGCTCGCTTCGTGGCTAAGTGCTTGGTGTGTCAGCAAGTCAAGGCTGAACACCAAAGGGTTGCTGGTTTGTTGCAACCACTTCCGATTCCTCAGTGGAAGTGGGAACATATAACCATGGATTTCGTGACGGCTTTACCGCGGAGTCCAAAGGGCAACAATACAGTATGGGTGATTGTCGATCGGTTGACCAAGGCGGCTCACTTTATTCCTTTTCGGGTTGGTCAATCGACGGAGACTTTGGCAGAGCGATACATGCAGGAGATTGTCAGATTGCATGGAGTGCCGGTAAGCATCGTGTCCGATCGGGACACTCGGTTCTTGTCGCACTTCTGGAAGAGTTTACAAGAAAGTTTGGGGACTCGATTGAAGTTTAGCACCGCTTATCATCCTCAGCCTGATGGGCAATCGGAGGGAACGATCCAGACCCTTGAAGTTATGTTGAGGGCTTGCATGTTGGACTTCAAAGGTTCTTGGGAGGATCATCTACACCTGGTGGAGTTTTCGTACAACAATAGCTTCCAAGCGACTATTCAGATGGCTCCGTTTGAAGCATTGTATGGTCGTAAGTGTCGTTCACCGGTTGTTGGGATGATGTTGGTGAACGAAGGTTACTAGGACCAGATTTGGTGGTACAGACAGTTGAGAAGGTGAATACAATCAGGAAGCACATGAAGGCAGCTCAAGACAGACAGAAAGGTTGGGCTGACACGTCAAGAAGACCCCTGGAGTTCGCCGTGGGTGATTTGGTATTTCTGATGATATCACCGACTAGAGGGGTGATTCGCTTTGGAAGTCGGGGAAAGCTTAGTCCTCGATTCGTTAGACCCTTCGAGATATTGGAGCGCGTTGGTGAGGTAGCGTACCGTTTGGCGTTACCACAATCATTGGCAGGAGTGCACGATGTGTTTCATGTATCTCAGCTACGAAGGTATGTCCGAGATGAGACTCACGTCTTGGATCATTCGGAGTTGACTGTACGGGAGGACCTAACTTTTGAGGAACGACCAGTTGAAATCAAGGATCGAAGAGAAAAGGTTCTTGAGAACAAGGTTATCCCTCTTGTACCAGTTTCTTGGGGTAATCGATCACATGGAGAATCCACTTGGGAGCGAGAAGACGAGATCCGGCAGAAATTTCCTCACCTTTTCCTGTAGTTAGCTATCTTGTATTCTTGGAATTTCGAGGACGAAATTCTTTTTGTAGTTGGGTATGATGTAACACCCGAGCCCAATAATACTATTTCTGGTACTAGCTGAGTGTTATACATTGCTCATTTCGATTATTCTGATTGTTTGGTGCTTTTTGCTAAATTTTAACCGGCTAAGTCATTTTGGCACATAACAAATTTTAACACCTAAAATGAAATTAAAAATATCCATGTTGGCCTACTCATCGCCACTAGTCGCGTGGTAGCGTCCGCGCGTCGAGATTCCGTCCCGTTCGGCGAAACGGGCAAGTTTGGACGTCTACGCGCGCGTGCAAGTGTCCGACTTGGGGGCATGCATTTTAATCAGTAAACACCTCTTTTCAAAATTTGGAACTCGCTTAAAATCCTATAATTTGAATTTGGAACATTTGGGCGCAACCCGGGCGCGATTTGAAAATGTTTCATTTAGCGCCGAAATACCCACTTTAATTTAGAATTATTTAACCATATAATATAGTTTTCTGTTTATAAATCAACGATTAAATCACTTTAATCTTTTAAATCTTACTGTTCTCTTTCCCTCAGCCAATCACGAGGGATTTAAATCCCTCGTGGGCCCCCCTATCCTCTCTCTCTCTCCGTCTCTCTCTATCTCTCTCTAATCTCCTTCTCTCTCTATCTCTAAAATCTCTCTCTATCTTTCTCTAACAATCTCTCTCCCTATCTAATATTCTATGAAAACAATCCCTCTCTCTCTCTATCTTTTATATAACCACTGTTTCTCTTTCTCCTCCACCACGAGAAAAACTTTTGCGAGAACCCTAACCCGAGCCACCACGAGCCGTCGCCGCCGATCTCCTCGCGACAACACCACCACCACCGTCTTCATCGCCTCCTCGGCCTCGACTGCATTTGTCTTCCTCCTCTCCCTCCTTCAAAGCCTGCGACCCAACCCCCGACGCCACCACCAGCAGGCAGTGGCCGCCGTCGCCGCCGCCTCCCATCGCCGACGACACCAGAATCCTCCTCCCTTCACCCTCGTCCCGACCTCGTCGTCGTCTTCCTCCTCCCCTCGCCGGACCACCACCAACCCGAGCCCAAACCCCATCATCTAACCCTCTGGTTCGCCGGAAAAGGTACGCCGTCGACCCCCTCGTCGTCGCCAGAGCACCGACGACCACCTCCTCTTCCTCCTGCAACCCAGACCAAGCCCTTGCCTATCCCCTACTCGCTGCATCTCGATCCAGCCACCTCCAAGCCCTAGCCGCATCTCCTGTTCGCCGCCGGCGCGCCCATCGCCGTCGGGCCCGCCGTGGTTGCCCCTGGTGTCTCCCTGTAAGCATCCCTTTACTTTCCATTAGTGCTAGATCCCCCCCGCTGATCTTTGTTACGTATATCATGTTGCTAACTTCGTTGCCGATGACTTTTGCCGGAATCTGACCGTGCCGTCGTTTGGACCCGACGCTCCAGCGAAGTACCCTGGTCCGTGTGGTCCCGCTGTTCGCTGTTTGGAATCGATCCGTAGTCCGTGCACCCGTCTCGTGTTTTCCGCCGAAATTGCATCCGTGCTTTCCGGTTTGCGAAACCGTCGAGGCAAGTATCCGAATACTTGCTTTAACATGCTAGTACACAAGATCAAGTCTTGCTACAAACTTAATCATCATATTATTTACTATAACCACACAGCTATTAGTAATATCGATATCATATTATAACTCAGAATTGACGGTTACAATTATTCTTAACGTTGAATCGGTATGGTAGTTTCTTGAAATTAATCGGTCTGCTATCAACCCACACTTTAACTAACTAAACTAAGTAGATCATCCTTGCTTCGTTTGTTAAATCACCCATGAGACAATTACGATGCTTTAGTTTAATTCATGTAGCTTCATTACGTCATGTTGTTGATATTGTTTCACTTTATGATTATTGCACCCAAGTGTGCTCAAACCTGCTAGTCTAATACTGCTGCATCATATTCTTGTACCATTGTGATTAAGTGAACCGTTATTGTTAATTACTTTCTTGCTGCTGTTACTTATTTGATCGTACACCTGTTGAGAGCACATACTCGGTTACATTGCATATTGACTCGACCCTGCCACACCTGACATATATTTACATACTGATACACCAGACATGACACCCTGTACATATCGACTCAATCTGTTGAAACATGGCCTGACCTGTTACATGATCTCATGCCGACAAACTTGACTTGGGGTCCTCATGGACCACTCCTGTTGTCTATCCAGACAAACCTGACCTGTTCCCTGATCCTGTGTTGACATTAATCCTGGACTACTGAATACCTGACCTGACATACATAACTTGGGGGTATGGGGAAATCAAAGGTGAAACCGACTTGTAACTCAACAGTTCGATACTTGTTCTGATCAGTCTTACGGGCTTGGCCAGTCCGGGAGTGATGATGCTGACATCACTCGTCCATCCTACTACCTATCTTTACTGCCTAGCGGCACGTCTTGGATTCAGCCCCGAGAACCTTGACCGTGGTCCCGGGCACGCACGGGATACTATTGAGTTACATCGACGATTCATCAATTGATTTCAAAGACTATAGAGTAGAAACCTGAGAGGACAGTTTAGTTACCACGGCACATTACCCTGCACGGTTATTTATCAGTACTGCTTATTCATGTTCATCCCTGCATTGCTTATTACCATGTTTATATTATATTATTGGTTGACATGACGCGCTGACGTCTGGGTTTTGCATGGCCCAGATTCTTTACCACTGTCGCTGACCGAGCAGGAGTACTTCAGCCAGCAGGCTGATTTGTGAGTTCTGCAGTGGTTAGTTCATTTATTGCATTTTATTTCCAGGTTCGATCCCGCATTATGGGACGTACCTTACCATTATTGTATTGGATCATTGCTTCCGCATTTATTTTTCATTGACTCTTATCATTATGGATTTGGACATGTGTTAGATAGTTTATTTATCTTGTTCTTGATATCTCTACAACCGTAATGTGACTGTGGATGGATACTTCCTACCCACAGGTAGCATGGTTGGCTATGTCACGTGCCCAATCTTGCGTACTCTGGGAAGCGGGGCGTGACAGATGGTCCGCGCGGAGGTGGTGCAGGAAGGGCTAAACGAGTAGGTAGAGCTTGAATAGCTGGTCTAGCTGCGAGGGCTGGGCCAGTTCGGTTGTGTGTAGGGGTGGTAATTGAACGAGCCAGCTCGGGTTCGATTAAGGTTCAGCTCGGTATCAGCTCGTTCAAATTCGGTTCATTTATTAATGAGCCGGACATGAGCCAGAAAGCCTGGCTCGTTTATTAAATGAGCCGAACTCGAGCTCAGCCAGGCTCATTCGGTATTGACTCGGGTTCGGCTTGGTTACACAGTTTGAAAAAAAACAGTAATATGTAATATATATCAGATTCTATACAACTCTCAGAACACTTAATTCAATTAAATGACAGTATATAAAGTGTACTGAGATAAATATAAAACCCAGCACTTAGACCCATTCCATGTCCTAGATGTTAATGTTTTTTAATTTTTCTATATCTCAAAATCCTGAGTTTTAGGCTCTATAATTGCTGTCCCCAGTCTAGCCTCTTACAAAATACTTTCATGCTTTCTTCTGAAACACCTGTAATGACCATTTACCTATTTTCAGCCTCCACCAAACGTTTCTTTGTTGTTTTCCTTTCAGAGACCGCCTAATAGAAAATGCATCCGAACTCGACTTTGGTTCATTTAAGGCTCAGTAAGCTAACGAGCTGAACATGAGCCAGACCTGCTCAGCTCGAGACGCACTCAAACCGAGCTTGAGCTAGCATAAACTAAGCCAAGCTGGGCTTGGATAAGGATCAGCTCATTCAAGTTCGGTTCGGTTACACCCCTATCTGTGAGTATGTGACTTTTATGAATTGTTGTTAATTATGTTTTTTTTCTTGGAAGATACTATTAATATGAGTAAATAAGCTGAAAATGAGCTAAGCTCTAAACGAGCTCAATTGAGCTCGGGTCGTGAACTCGGCTCGTTTAGTTAATGGGTAACAAATGAACCGAACTCGAGCTGGGCATGTTTAAACGAACTGGACTTGAGCTGAGCATCTCTAGCTCGGTTCGGATTCGAGCCGGACTTGGGCCGACAAAAAGATCCCTGAGCCGAACTCGAGCTGAGCTTGGCTCG
Source organism: Agapanthus africanus (assembly GCA_030015575.1). NCBI lineage: Eukaryota > Viridiplantae > Streptophyta > Magnoliopsida > Asparagales > Amaryllidaceae > Agapanthus > Agapanthus africanus. Next base: position 261,338,664 of record JASDDO010000024.1, read on the forward strand.
CTCAAGCTCGTCTCGTTTACACCCCTAGTTGTGTGGGCAAGTTCCTACAGTATGTGAGGGTGATCCACATATCAGACAAAAACCATTTGCTCGACGGCAATCCTTGACTTGGTGTCCGGTCCACTTAAAATAGATACAGAAGTTTGGTTCAGTCTCAGAAAATGATCCTCCTGGCTTTATAGATGGCACCGGGAGAGTTGGCCTAGAAGTGACTCCTCCAGTAATTGTTGGGTTATGCCAACGCCCCGGTCATCTGTCGTGACCGAATGCGGAACAAAATTTTTATAAAACTAGTGCTAGAACAACCCCATAATACGGATATACCATTAACCCTAATCTAGTAAACATAAAGAGGAGTTAGAATGGTTATACCGAATGATCCGTGTCCTTCGGTCTTTTACCATCTTCCTAAGCTCCCAGTGGTCTCCATGATCAAGCTCGATCCCCGGTCTCTCTCCATCGAAGATGATCCACCCGAGGATTTATAGTTCGAGCTCCAACCTCATAGCCGAGATAACTAAGGTACCTAGTTCGCTAAACTAGATAGCCTAAAAGATGTAGAATCTAATGATGGATTAATTTGTCACCAAACACCCTAGGTTTCTCAACACATGAAACTTGAAGGGTGGAGGTAGAAAAAGAAGCTTGAGGATAAGAGTGTGAAGCAACCATAGAAAATGGCTAAGTGTTGTGAACTCAAAAAATGAATCAATCCTTCACAAAAATATCTCACAACACCAAATATCAAACATGCCACAATAGTAACTCATGAGTCACCAAGTGAGCCATGCTTCATTTAAAGCCAATCCACATCTCATCCTCCACCTCATTAACCATTTATCCTAAATGGTTAAAACAAAAATGAGGTGGTATCTTCTAGAAGTAATCTTGTAATAAATTACAAGAATACCCCACATCCGTATATACATACCCGTATCCATATTCTGAAAAATATGAATACAAAGAGACGAAAATAATTCAATAATATAATACTAGAATCCGGCTTAAACCAAAACCCACTAATATTATCCGTCCGAATCATGATACGTGCACAGGTGCACGTATATGATCAAACCCTGCCGTAAAACCATACGTCCTCTATATTGTTTCGCCCGAAGCAGGAAAACCTTCTGTATGGGATTCTAAAGACTCGTCAATAAGCTGGTGTTTACCCCAATTAGAGTAAAGCTCTGTTCAAATTCCAAGGCGGAAGATGAAGCAACGCTTCATCTTCCCCCAATCAGAGCAAAGCTCTACTTTGAAAATTTAAACTCTAATAAATGAAGCAATGCTTCAGATCCTCTGCGCTGCGCGCAAGGCGCCCCGTGTCAAAATCAGGCATGCCAGCGCAGAGAGCACAGTGCCCAAGGCAGCGCGCCCAATTAGAGCAAAGCTCTATTAAAAAACAAAAGGAAGCAACGTTTCAGTTGCGCAAGTACGGCGCTGCGCGACACGTGTCAGCGCAGATGCGCTAGCGCAGTTGCGCTGCGCTTTGCGCTGCACGACACGTGTCAGCGCAGTTGCGCTAGCGCAGTTGCGCTGCGCGACACGTGTCAGCGCAGATGCGCTAGCGCAGTTGCGCTGCACGACACGTGGCAGCGCAGATGCGCTGCGCTGTGCGCTGCTTGACACGTGTCACGCGCTAGGGCGCTTGCGCCAAACAGAATTAAAATTCTAAAAAAAGATCTTTCTGTTCTTGTTAAAAACAAGAAGATTGCCTTCTGTAAAACAGAAGCCCTTGGATCAAAAATCCAACGGTGGGGAAAATACCCCAAATCACTCAGAGAAAGATCTCTTTAACAAATTTAACTAATTTATGGGCACTATAAAAAGACCCCTAGATCTCAATTCAAAGGCATGAACATTTTTTGAGAAAAATAAAACAGAGAGAGCTCTGAAGAACTCCTCAAGAACAAAAAAGGTAAAAAGCCATTAGAAAAAAGAGAAAATTCTCTTATGAACAGATCATTGATCTAAAAACAAGATCAATGATCTTTAACAAAAAATAAAATTAAAATAAAAATAGTGCTTTGCACTTCTTTTATGAACCTCTGGTTCTTGAATCTAAAAGATTCTCAAATTTAGAGTGCTTTGCACTTGCAAACTGCGCTGTTGCGCTCTCGGGAGAGTGCCACGTGTCAGCGTCTGAACCATTTGCGCTATGCGCTTTTGAAATAGAGCTTTGCTATCTGAAATTGGCGCAACTCACCAGAGCACGCCCCGTGTCAGCAGCGCAAGCGCAGCGCACTGTGCTTGCATGACACGTGTCGTCACCACAAGCGCTTGCGCTCTTTGATTGGCGCAAAGCGCCTGAAATGCAATGCATTATTTAAAAAATGGGCCAAGCCCAAATCAAAAAGACCAAGCAGGCCTAATTAAGCTGATGCTCTGCATCATTTATAAATGGGTAGAGCCCAAACAAAATAATAAAAATGCTATGCATTTTAAAAGGGGCAGAGCCCAAACAAAGTAGATGCTTTACATCATTTATAAATGGGCAGAGCCCAAAACAAATTGATGCTCTGCATCCTTTCTGGGCAGAGCCCAAATAAAATAAAAAAAGAAATGCAAGTCTAAATGCAAACAAAATGTGGACATTTTTAATTGGACTTAGCCCAATTTTGGCCGTAAGTCCTTAAATTAAATTGACTGAGCACGGCTGCTCCCTAAATCAATTTACGACCGGTTCGAGGGTACATCTCCGAACTCTCCTGACACTTCTCGTTGTAATCCTTCAACGACGTCAGAGAGGCGACGGGTCCCGACGACCACATATGAATACGGACTGCAGAGTCCTTAAACTCGTGGACCGAAACGTCCTTAAACTAATATCGGACCGAAACGTCCTTAAACTAATATTCATCCCAAAATGGGAACGATGGACCGAAATGTCTTTAAACTAATGGTGGACCGAAACGTCCTTAAACTAATATCGGACCGAAACGTCCTTAAACTAATATTCATCCCAAAATGGGAACGACGGACCGAAATGTCCTTAAACTAATGATGGACCGAAACGTCCTTAAACTAATGATGGACCACCACATCCCTAAACTGGCGATGGACCGAAACGTCCTTAAACTAATAATGGACCACCACGTCCCTAAACTGGCGATGGACCGAAAACGTCCTTAAACTAATATTGGACCGAAACGTCCTTAAACTAATAATGGACCACTACGTCCCTAAACTGGAACATGGACCACCACGTCCCTAAACTGGAGCGATAGAGCCTCCAAATGCTCTTTTGCCGGATCTAAACGATCCCGTTTAAGTGGATCTTAGCCCCAAATACGGCTAACGTATCCTTAAACATTTAAATGGACTATAAAACTCCAAATCAACTTTGGTTCAAGGGTACATCTCCGAACTCCTCTGACACATGTCGTTGTAATCCTTCAACGTCGTCAGAGAGGTGACGGGTCCCGATGGCCATATATTAAATGGATCACCACGTTAAGTTGATCTTAGTCTCAAAACAGGACTAACGTATCCTTAACGAATGTTTAAGCTGATCTTAGCCTCAATACGGCTAACGTATCCTTAAACTAAAAAACACCAAACTCAAATCTAAGTAAATACGGATTTGGACTAATTCACGTCCTACGGGCGACGGCATTACTCAGTCTCCGTATACAATCCACGGGCAACCACAAACAAAACAAACACCCACGACACGAAGTGAAATTCTGGAGAAGGAGAAAGTTGTTACCGCGATGCGGTAGCGTAATTAACTGCAGGGGCTTGCGCCTGCAGGGAAGAGCGTCCCCACAATCAAAAACCTCTCAAGCGAGGGGGAATCTGACGAAGTCTGCTACATCGGCCACATCCGTCTAAACCTCCGATACACGGTGCTATAAATAAACTTGGCATCTTCGGAGAGGTAGACGGATAAAACCATATAGCATCTGCCCCGAATCTCAGGCCAGACATCCTCACGTCGTCGCGGCCGCCATTCGGAGGGGAACAGATTCTGGCACGCCCGGTGGGACTGTTTCCTCTTTCCACTCCACTCTTCAAATCAAGCATCAAATTGCTCGAACTGCTCGAAGTGCCACTGCAACGGACGCTCCACCTCACCTGGAGGTGTAGCATATGGGCCTCAAGCGGCCTCCTTCCTCGCTCTGCCGGTAGAACAGGTGACCCAGGCCACCGCCGGCCTGTCTTTCGGGACCATGATCCCACCTGTAAGCTTCTCTATGCCAATGCCTACACCAGAAGCGAACAAGAAATCGGTCTTCGACCGGCTCACTGCTACGACGGTCCTTGTCAACGGGTCGTCCACTACCAAATCAACAGCCTCCGTCTTCGCCAGGCTGGATCAGAACTATGAGGGGCCCGCTAGGAAGCCCATGAACTCTAAGGTGGCTGTTCCGAGGAAGGCAATAACCGCTGCTCCAGAAGTCGTCAAGGCGGCTTCCCCTGTCAAAGAGTCAGTCTTTTCAAGACTGACTATTCCTGCTCCTGCCCCTGTTCGAGGATCTATCTTCGACGGGTTGAATATCACCCCTCAAAGGACAACCTCAGTCTTTAAGAGGTTAACACCAGCGGCGCCTCATTCAGACAGGAGGCAAAAAGAAGCTGTCTCTATCTCCGAGCCAGTCCCAACGGCTCGTCATGCTCGACGTCGCCACTGGCGCCGAGTGAGGAAGGCTAGGGGCAACTCCCCCTCTGGGATAACTCTGCCAGCTCCAACGATAGGGATCGATGCTGCTGTTCCAACCGGGAACAGCTTTGAATTGCTGAACACGGTGCGCAGAAACTCTCCTGTTGCGGTGCTGAAGCGAACTCCTTCACCTGTGGAGAACACTCCAGAGAAGAAGCCAGAGCAGCCCCCTCACCGGCTGTCTTCTAAAATTTACAAAGTCTGGCGACAGGTCCAAGAGTCGGTGATTGATGAAAACTATCTCCGCCGACAGAAAAAGACGAGGGTTCGGCAGGAGGAAGACTACTCTGTCAGGTCAAAAGAAGCAACAGTTACTCGGGTGTCCACTACAACGACACCCTCAACGTCAATCACTTAAAAGAAAAGGAGGCCGCAAAAAGCCCCTGTGAACAAGGCGAAACGTAAAAGAGATGGGTACAAATGCCCCAAGTCTGGGGGCATGGTGGTGCACACTGTTTATATGGCTTCTGGAAAGGAGGAAAGCCGTGCTTCGACGGGTCACCGACCACTCACCCGATCCGTGACCAAAGCTCAGGAGCAGCAGCAAAAGCTTCAAGAGATGATGACTGCAATGGCCGCACTTACCGAGCCAAAAGAAAGCTCAGAGGCATCATCCGAGCAGCGTCATGAATAAGAAACTGACACTGATTACCTACGCAGAGTCCTCGAAAAGAAGGACAAAGAAGCTGCAGAGCAAGCGGCTAATATAAAACAAATGGCGCTTCTCTTCCAAGATATGGTAGGGATGATGATTCAGCAGAACCCTCCTGCTGAAGATCCTCCGGTTGTCCTTGAAGACGACAGGGGAGAAACGTCAAATCCTCCACTGGCTTTGTCAACAGCCAAGGAGGAGGCAATCTCCAAAGCTGACCAGGACGAATATATAGCCCAGCAGATACGGGTTCATCATGCGACTGAGGCAGCCGGTCAGATCGTCAAAACAGGACGACCATATCCGGGCTGGTATGATCAAGTACAGTACCCGCCGGGCTATACAATACCTAAGTTCCACATATATAAAGGGACAGGGAATCCGCATCAGCATGTCGCTCAATTCAGGGCCTTATGCCGCAATACTGGAGGCGATGACAAATTGATGCTTCGCCAATTCGTCAGCAGCTTGTCAGAAACAGCGTTCGAATGGTATTCCGAACTCCCGAACGATTCTGTCAAGACGTTCGCTGAAATGGAGTTGCTATTCACTCAGCGATTTGCGAGCGCCAGCGAACGGGCCCTGATAGCAGCATTGATTAATGCCAGGGTAAGGCCGGGCGTGACGTGGGTTCAGTACGCTATACGCCAGCGAAACTTGTGGTCGAAATGAGAACAACGCATTGAAGAAGCGCCCGCGGTGGGCATGTTCATGGGTACCCTAGACCCTCATGCCACTATCTCACAGTTCATGATGTTCTTTAAGCCGATCACATTCCAGGCTTTGATCGACAAGCTGGCCCAGATGGATCAAATGGGTCACAGGCCTTCTCCCCCGAAGCCAGAACCGCGGAACGACAAGGGTAAAGGGAAGGCAACCTTCGTCGCGAATGCTCAGCAGCAACCCAGCACCCCAAAGCTAGCGGATCAATCGGGAGAGAGACGGCGGTTCTATATTGAGAAAATGAGGCGCCCCTACTTATTCCCGCGGGATAAGACGAAGAGGCTGTTCGAACTGGCTATGCGCAACAGGCTTATCAACCTGCTGAATCCAAGGCAACCGCTACAACCCAACGAGGCGAATAACCCCAATTATTGCCCTTATCATCAAACGGCAAGCCATCCGATTGAGAATTGCTTCGTCTTCAAGGGATGGATTGAAAATCAATACCTACAAGGCAAGTTTACTCTATCTGAAAAGTGGAACGTAAATCCACCCCAGCCGCACACTCCGAAGAAGACAGACACGATGGGGGAAGCTTGTTCGTTTGTTAAGAACGAAAACGATAGGGAAAACTCATCAGACGAATCCGAAGACTACGTAGCGACTTGTCATGTGATCTCTCATTCACTGGCGGATGATGAAGAGGCTCCTTGCGCCGAGAAACCAAGGGCGAACCCTGAGCCGGAAATTCTACGGCCGTCAGACGAGTTGATCGATATCTTCCTAAATGAAATTCGTCTGAAAGCAAAAGTCAATCAAGAGGGTGAGATGGCCATACTGGAAAGAGCCAAGACACTCCCGTCAAATCAAAAGCCATCCACTGCAGATAAAAACAAATTTAAGACGAGGAAAAGGTTCGCCAAAGCCCTATCAGCGGGAATGAAGCTACCGTCCTCTGAAGAAAATACTTTCGGTGGAGTAGAGATGCATCCTAACTTTTGCTTATATCATCAGAAGATCATACATCCTACTGAAGATTGCGAATCCTTTAACTGTTGGTGGCAAGGGTATGTCACTCAAAAGCAACACTTTGATAGGACAAAATGTGAAGCTCGTAGATGTCGAAAAAGTGCGATAGATGAGCGCAAAAGAGCCGCCGACGACTGTCATATAGCCGACTCCAAAGGATCGCAAATTATCACCTTTGGAAGCGACTCTGACGAAGAGGCTGCCCTCAACCCTCTCCTCAAGGAATTCATTTCAAAGATGAAAGAATTGAGAAGTTGTGAGGACGTTCAGCCATGCAATCGCACGCTACTCGGAAAAAATCTCGACTCCGCAAACAAAGGATCGAGTAAAAAGGATAAAGGGAAGGGAAAAACAGCCCTCGTAGCCAATGCTCAACAGCAATCGAGTGGCTCTAGACCGGTTGTTTGCCGAAACAACAAGCAGCAACCCCTCCAAGAAAAGTTGAAACGTCCTTACTCGTTTCCGCAAGATAAAACAAGGGGACTGTTCGAGCTGGCGTTGCGCAACCGACTCATAAATCTACCGGAGCCAAAACGTCCGTCACAACCAAATGACGTCAATGAGCCCAACTACTGTCCCTATCACCGAGTACTGGGTCACCTGATCGAGGATTGCTACGTCTTCAAAAACTGGGTTGAAGATCAATACCAACAGGGCAAGTTCGTCATCCCCGAAAACTGGAAGGTAAGCCCGCCACAACCGCACGCATCGGGAAAGATGGAGATGCCGGGGGCATCATGCTCATTAATAGGGAAGGCCCCAGGGACCGAAAAGTCAATAAACTAGATGTTCGCCTCAAATACGGCGACGACGGACCAAAACGTCCTTAAACTAACGGCGGACCGAAACGTCCTTAAACTAATGATGGACCGCAATGTCCTAAAACTTGCAAGCGGACCGAAACGTCCTTAAAACTACTACCGCAGCATCCTCAGGCTGACGCGATTAAAAAAAAAGGATAGAGAAACGGTACGTCCATAAGCAAAATGGGCACGGATGAAAACCCGAAAGGGCTCCGTGAGTAAAAACAGCAGGACTACCGGCGAGTGTTTGTGAAAACCCGAAAGGGCGCAATCTCGTTTGAAAAAAAAGGGTATGTCCATAAGCAAAATGGGCATGGATGAAAACCCAAAAGGGCTCCGTGAGTAAAAACAGCAGGACTACCGGCGAGTGTTTGTGAAAACCCGAAAGGGCACAATCTCGTTAAAAAAATAAAAAAATAAAAAAAATAAAAAATTATAGGGTCCTCTCGACCTTGTGAGGAGAAACCACCCGCGTGAGATCCTTACGACTCACAAAGGAGCAACACACTTAGGGATCCCCACGATTCCTAAGGAGAAAATACACTTGCGAGATCCTCACGACTCGTAAGGAGAACTCTCTTATGAGACCCTCACGGCTCATAAGATTTGAAAGTCTTAAGTTACAGAGACCTAAATCCGTGCTTAAGCAAACCCCCCTACAACTTTCGATATTGCCCTACAAGTGGCTCAATACTGACCCTTGTATACAATCCACGGGCGTGAATAAATATTCCCCTAACAAAATTTCATCCGTGATTGGGGATATGTACGCATGATGAACAACCCTTATAAGTCCTCTCGACTTACAAGGAGAAAACCCTTTTGTAGGATCCTTACGACTTACAGAGGAACATACACTTAGGCATCCTCACGATTCCTAAGGAGAAAATACACCTACAAGATCCTCACGACTTATAGGGAGAAATACTTTTGTGAGACCCTTACGGCTCATAAAGTTAAAAGCCTTAGTCGACAGGACCCTAACCCTGTTCGCTAAGCCACCTTTGTTCGACATCGACAAAGACAGATGATGATTCGCTCCTGGCAATATCCCAGTAGTAGCGGTGCTGATGCCGAAATCGGTGTCTAATTTCAGATTTACGGCAAAAAACCAGCGAGCCGCACATGCATACGAAATAGCCGAAATGATGGGGCAACTTGCAATACAAATCAGCAAGTAAGAATGTATACATGAAAATAGCCGAAATGATGGGGTAACTTGCAATAAAAAGCAGCAAGTAAAAATGTATGCATAAAAAAATAGCCGAAATGATTGGGCAACTCGCAATAAAAAGCAGCGAGTAAAAAAAAAAAAAATAATAAAATAAATAGCCGAAATGATTGGGCACCGCGAAAAATAGCCGAAATGATGGGGCAATCGCGACCTTCGCGATATAAAAGCCGAAATGATAGAGCATCGCGGAAAAAGAAATAAAATTTATGCCCTACAGGCGATGTTACATCAAACCATGTATACAATCTAAGGGCGTAAACAAAGAAGGGATCATACTCCTTTCCCAGGTTTCATCATAAGAAGAAGCCAAATCTCGACGGATCGCAAATGACCTAGAGGTCATATCAACGCTCGTCTCGTAACAATGGATACAACTTCAAGCGAAGCGGAACAGCGGAAACTCCCAGTTCCATGGCTCGGTGATATACAAATCACCCAGAGTCAAACCCTCATTCCATGAAATACGGATACAAAAGAAAAAAGAAAAAATTCCTGGTATGTGGAAAGCAGCTCATATCAATCCTGACCCCATGCAAAACGTCCAGAGCGGATCCTAGTCCTCGCAGAGCACGGCAGTGAACCCGTACGAAGCATCCAGAGCGGAACCTAGTCCTCGCCGAACACGGCAGTGACCCATGGGAAGCATCTAGAGCAAAAATTCCTGGCTACGTGGAACACGGCTTATGTCAATCCTGACTCCGTGTGAAACATCCAGAGCAAAAATTCCTGGATATGTGGAACGCGGCTTATGTCAATCCTGACCCCGTGTGAAACATCCAGAGAAAAAATTCCTGGTACGTGGAAAGCGGCTTATGTCAATCCTGACCCCGTGGAAAACGTCCAGAGCGGATCCTGGTCCTTGCAGAGCACGACAGTGAACCCATGCGAAGCATCCAGAGCGGAACCTAGTCCTCGTCGAACACAGCAGTGAACCCGTGGGAAGCATCTAGAGCAAAATTCCTGGCTACGTGGAACGCGGCTTATGTCAATCCTGACCCCGTGTGGAACATCCAGAGCAAAAATTCCTGGTACGTGGAAAGCGGCTCATGTCAATCCTGACCCCGTAGAAAACGTCCAGAGCGGATCCTGGTCCTCACAGAGCACGACAGTGAACCCGTGCAAAGCATCCAGAGCGGAACCTAGTCCTCGCCGAACACGGCAGTGAACCCGTGGGAAGCATCTAGAGCAAAATTCCTGGCTACGTGGAATGCGGCTTATGTCAATCCTGACCCCGTGTGAAACATCCAGAGCAAAAATTCGTGGTATGTGGAAAGCGGCTCATGTCAATCCTGACCCCGTGGAAAACGTCCAGAGCGGATCCTGGTCCTCGCAGAGCACGACAGTGAACCTGTGCGAAGCATCCAGAGCGGAACCTAGTCCTCGCCGAACACGGCAGTAAACCCGTGGGAAGCATCTAGAGAAAAATTCCTGGCTACGAGGAACGCGGCTTATGTCAATCCTGATCCCGTGTGAAACATCCAGAGCAAAAATTCCTGGTACATGGAAAGCGGCTCATGTCAATCCTGACCCCGTGGAAAACGTCCAGAGCGGATCCTGGTTCTCGCAGAGCACGGCAGTAAACCCGTGCGAAGCACCCAGAGCGGAACCTAGTCCTCGCCGAACACGGCAGTGAACCCGTGGGAAGCATCTAGAGCAAAAATTCCTGGCTACGTGGAACGCGGCTTATGTCAATCCTGACCCCGTGTGAAACATCCAGAGCAAAAATTCCTGGCTAAGTGGAACGCGGCTTATGTCAATCCTGACCCCGTGTGAAACATCCAGAGCAAAAATTCCTGGAAAGCGGCTTATGTCAATCCTGACCCCGTGGAAAACGTCCAGAGCGGATCCTGGTCCTCGCAGAGCACGGCAGTGAACCCGTGCGAAGCATCCAGAGCAGAACCTAGTCCTCGTCGAACACGGCAGTGAACCCGTGGGAAGCATCTTGAGCAAAATTCCTGGCTATGTGGAACGCGGCTTATGTCAATGCTGACCCCGTGTGAAACATCCAGAGCAAAAATTCCTGGTACGTGGAAGCGGCTCATGTCAATCCTGACCCCGTGGAAAACGTCCAGAGCAGATCCTGGTCCTCACAGAGCATGACAGTGAACCCATGCGAAGCATCCAGAGCGGAACCTAGTCCTCGCCGAACACGGCAGTGAACCCATGGGAAGCATCTAGAGCAAAATTCCTGGCTACATGGAACGCGGCTTATGTCAATCCTGACCCCGTGTGAAACATCCAGAGCAAAAATTCCTGGTACGTGGAAAGCGGCTCATGTCAATCCTGACCCCGTGGAAAACGTCCAGAGTGGATCCTGGTCCTCGCAGAGTACGACGGTGAACCCGTGCGAAGCATCCAGAGCGGAACCTAGTCCTCGCCGAACACGGCAGTGAACCCGTGGGAAACATCTAGAGCAAAATTCCTGGCTATGTGGAACGCGGCTTATGTCAGTCCTGACCCCGTGTGAAACATCCAGAGCAAAAATTCCTGGTACATGGAAAGCGGCTCATGTCAATCCTGACCCCGTGGAAAACGTCCAGAGCGGATCCTGGTCCTCATAGAGCACGACAGTGAACCCGTGCGAAGCATCCAGAGCGGAACCTAGTCCTCGCCGAACACGGCAGTGAACCTGTGGGAAGCATCTAGAGCAAAATTCCTGGCTACGTGGAACGCGGCTTATGTCAATCCTGACCCCGTGTGAAACATCCAGAGCAAAAATTCGTGGTACGTGGAAAGCGGCTCATGTCAATCCTGACCCCGTGGAAAACGTCCAGAGCGGATCCTGATTCTCGTAGAGCACGGCATGAACCCGTGCAAAGCATCCAGAACGTAGCCTGGTCCTCGCCGAACACGGCAATGAACCCGTGGGAAGCATCCAGAGCAACTCCTGACTCCGTGAAATGCGGATAAGGACAACTTCACCCATCACTTGCGGGTCCTCACGACTCACAAGGGAATAAATTCTCTTGTAAGATCCTTACGACTTTCAAGAGAACGCGCTCAGGAATCCTCACGATTACTAAGGAGAAAATATATCTACGAGATCCTCTCGATCCGTAGGGAGAAAAGTCTCTATGAGACCCTCATGGCTCATAGAGTGGAAAAGTCTTAGGCGGCAGATCTGAACCTGTGGCCTAAGCCATCACTATCTCTTAGGAGAACTAAGTTATCTGTCAATTGTGTTTATTAAGACAGCATGCTGAGAATAAGAGAAAGAAGAAAGCGACAAAAGGAACATCCGATTTACATTCGATCAAGCGTTCAAGACACACTCATCCATGCATATACAAAAGATTCAGAATGAGGAATAAGACAAGCTGAGATGGAAATTTTCTATTCATATTATAAAAAGGGATTCTTACAATCACGGAGAAATGGATAATAACATTGTTAAAATGTTTACAAAGGTATAACCTCGAACCCAGGACATGGATTGAGGAACTCGAAAGCGACCCTATCTATGACTTTCCAAGCCTCGCGGACCATCCTGGTATGCTTTCTTTCGCGAGCACAAGCGTCAGGATCCCCCCTGATGTCTTCCACCCTCCGATAAGCAGCGTGGATGGCAGACTGTTGAAAGACCTCGTGCAAGAGATCGACGAGACTGTCTCGCTGTCTCTTCGAGATAAAGTTCATCAGATACACCGAGTGCACCTTATCCTCGGCGGCATCCAACGCCTTAAGCGGCACACCGGAACAGAATAGGGGAAGCGCTTCCCAGATGGCTCCCACGATAAGCTTAAGGAGAGAGGAACGTCGGGGAAGCAGCGGGCCGTTGTATGCGTCGAAGCGGCTCATGATTTCAGCACACTCCGCGTTTGTGAACTCTCGATTTTGAGAACGGCCAAGTCGGCGGATGTCACCGTAAGAGATAATCTCGTTAAGAGCATACATATGGGCGTCCATTGTTTCTGTGAAAGAAAATCAACAAAATGATCAGAAAGACTGATTAAGCAAAACGATATAATGCACTGAGGAATAAAATACCATCTTTAAACTCCAAGATCAATGAAAAACTCCTAAGAGTTCTGTTGTATGATTTAGAAGGAGCAAAGCTCCATTAATGAATTAAGAAAATCCAAGGAAAGTTTTTCAGAGAGCAGAGCTCTATGGAACCCTAATAGGGTCCCCTTTAGTTCTCTTTAGATCCTTTTAAGACCTGTAGAGCAAAGCTCTGCTAAGTGAAACCCTAAATGGGTTTCCTTTAGATCAGGGATCTATTGAGAGCGAGGCTCTATCAATGAAAATTAATTTAATTTAATTTAATCCAAATTAAAATTTTCACCTAAAAGTTTTAAGAGTTTAATTCTTGAAGATTCTTGAAAATAAAGAGCAGGGCTCTGAGTCCTGATAGTAAAATTTTAGAGATGAAAATCATCTAAGGGACCAAAGGTCCTATTTATAGGCATCAAATGCCCTTTTAGCTTCCAAGGGATGGCGCGGCGGCTGGGAGTTTGCCACCGCTGCGCTCACGTTTGGAGGCCACGTAAGCGCAACGGTGGGGGGGCATTTGTTTATCCCAATCAGAGCAAAGCTCTGTTCAAATTCCAAGGCGGAAGATGAAGCAACGCTTCATCTTCCCCCAATCAGAGCAAAGCCCTACTTTGAAAATTTAAACTCTAATAAATGAAGCAACGCTTCAGATCCTCTGCGCTGCGCTCAAAGCGCTACGTGTCAAAATCAGGCACGCCAGTGCAGAGAGCGCAGCGCCCAAGGCAGCGCGCCCAATTAGAGCAAAGCTCTATTAAAGAACAAAAGGAAGCAACGCTTCAGTTGCGCAAGCACGGCGCTGCGCGACACGTGTCAGCGCAGTTGCGCTGCGCTTTGCACCGCGCGACACGTGTCAGCGCAGATGCGCTAGCACAGTTGCGCTGCGCTTTGCGCTGCTTGACACGTGTCACGCGCTGGGGCGCTTGCGCCAAACAGAATTAAAATTCTAAAAAAAGATCTTTCTGTTCTTATTAAAAACAAGAAGATTGCATTCTGTAAAACAGAAGCCCTTGGATCAAATATCCAATGGTGGGGAAAATACCCCAAATCACTCAGAGAAAGATCTCTTTAACAAATTTAACTAATTTATGGGCACTATAAAAAGACCCCTAGACCTCAATTCAAAAGCATGAACATTTTTTGAGAAAAATAAAACAGAGAGAGCTCTGAAGAACTCCTCAAGAACAAAAAAGGTAAAAAGCCTTTAGAAAAAAGAGAAAATTCTCTTATGAACAGATCATTGATCTAAAATCAAGATCAATGATCTTTAACAAAAAAGAAAAATAAAATAAAAACAATGCTTTACACTTCTTTTATGAACCTTTGGTTCTTGAATCTGAAAGATTCTCAAATTTAGAGTGCTTTGCACTTGCAAACCGCGCTGTTGCGCTCTTGGGAGAGTGCCACGTGTCAGCGTCTGAGCCATTTGCGCTATGCGCTTTTGAAATAGAGTTTTGCTCTCTGAAATTGGCGCAACTCACCAGAGCACGCCACGTGTCAGCAGCGCAAGCGCAGCGCACTGCGCTTGCATGACACGTGTCGTTACCACAAGCGCTTGCGCTCTTTGATTGGCGCAAAGCGCCTGAAATGCAATGCATTATTTAAAAAATAGGCCAAGCCCAAGTCAAAAAGACCAAGCAGGCCTAATTAAGCTGATGCTCTGTATCATTTATAAATGGGCAGAGCCCAAACAAAATAATAAAAATGCTATGCATTTTAAAAGGGGCAGAGCCCAAACAAAGTAGATGCTTTACATCATTTATAAATGGGCAGAGCCCAAAACAAATTGATGCTCTGCATCCTTTCTGGGCAGAACCCAAATAAAATAAAAAAAGAAATGCAAGCCCAAATGCAAACAAAATGTGGACATTTTTAATTGGACTTAGCCCAATTTTGGCCATAAGTCCTTAAATTAAATTGACTGAGCACGGCTGCTCCCTAAATCAATTTACAACCGGTTCGAGGGTACATCTCCGAACTCCTCTGACACCTCTCGTTGTAATCCTTCAACGACGTCAGAGAGGCGACGGGTCCCGACGACCACATATGAATACGGACTGCGGAGTCCTTAAACTCGTGGACCGAAACGTCCTTAAACTAATATCGGACCGAAACGTCCTTAAACTAATATTCATCCCAAAATGGGAACGACGGACCGAAATGTCCTTAAACTAATGGTGGACCAAAACGTCCTTAAACTAATATCGGACCGAAACGTCCTTAAATTAATATTCATCGCAAAATGGGAACGACGGACCGAAATGTCCTTAAACTAATGAAGGACCGAAACGTCCTTAAACTAATGATGGACCACCACATCCCTAAACTGGCGATGGACCGAAACGTTCTTAAACTAATAATGGACCACCACGTCCTAAAACTTGCGATGGACCGAAAACGTCCTTAAACTAATATTGGACCGAAACGTCCTTAAACTAATAATGGACCACCACATCCCTAAACTGGAACATGGATCACCACGTCCCTAAACTGGAGCGATAGACCCTCCAAATGCTCTTTTGTCGGATCTAAACGATCCCGTTTAAGTTGATCTTAGCCCCAAATACGGCTAACGTATGCTTAAACATTTAAATGGACTATAAAACTCCAAATCAAGGTTCAAGGGTACATCTCCGAACTCCTCTGACACATGTCGTTGTAATCCTTCAACGTCGTCAGAGAGATGACGGGTCCCGATGGCCATATATTAAATGGATCACCACGTTAAGTTGATCTTAGTCTCAAAACAGGACTAACGTATCCTTAACGAATGTTTAAGCTGATCTTAGCCTCAATACGGCTAACGTATCCTTAAACTAAAAAACACCAAACTCAAATCTAAGTAAATACGGATTTGGACTAATTCACGTCCTACGGGCGACGGCATTACTCAGTCTCCGTATACAATCCACGGGCAACCACAAACAAAACAAACACCCACGACACGAAGTGAAATTCTGGAGAAGGAGAAAGTTGTTACCGCGATGCGGTAGCGTAATTAACTGCAGGGACTTGCGCCTGCAGGGAAGAGCGTCCCCACAATCAAAAACCCCTCAAGCGATGGGGAATCTGACGAAGTCTGCTACATCGGCCGCATCAGTCTAAACCTCCGATACACGGTGCCATAAATCAACTTGGCATCTTCGGAGAGGCAGACGGATAAAACCATATAGCATCTGCCCCGAATCTCAGGCCAGACGTCCTCACGTCGTTGCGGCCGCCATTCGGAGGGGAACAGCTGGTAGTTGGTTTAACCACAAGCACGTCAGTGGCACTAGATGTACGTAACGGCTACCCATGTATTGAACGAAAGGAAGGATGACGAGCAAACTCATCCGAACCCTTACTGAGCCTGTCCGTGACAATTTCCATATAGTCCTGTCCGGCCGTCTAAGAGTATCGCATATTGATTTTACGGGATGGATAAAGTCAGAACCCTAATAACACGATATTTCATGTCGGTATGAAGCCCATTACCAACTGAGAAATTACTGATCCAAATCAGTAATTCTCGACTACCTTGGCCAAGGATTTATGGAGATGGCCACCCATACACTACGCGATATCAACCCCTAATACAGAGAGAGAAGAATCCTCGGCGATCCGCTCACTGCCTCCATGTGGCTCGGGACTGTACCCAACTAAAACCTGTTTGCACGACTCCTTTGAGCCGTGGTAGGATAGTAATCAAAGCACAGTGGGAACTCATACGAGACAAATATGATCTCAGGTCGACAGACTAACCTGTACATGTCACCTGAGAACTGCTATCTGATAATAGGTATAATACCAATTAGCATGTTTCCGGCGAGTCCGTCCAGTGTACTCATAACCCAATGAGCACTTGCATACTATCTTAGGTGACAAACAGACACCAATGGCTTATAAGACCGGCCACCGGCCCTCGTCGGGGTCTCGATAAGTACACACTAGTCTACTCTGGAGTATCAATGCCCAATCTCGACAGACTAGGGACATTTAAGGATGTGCTTATACACCACCCAGCTCCCACGTATATGATCGCCATTATAATGCTGGTAGTCAAGCAAGAATCCTATGGGTTCTATCAACATGTAATAATGATCTGTATTACTACATAATGCATGTACATAATGATAAAGACAAACCAGATAGCATATTATCATCTTGAGTAAGACAGTTCTATCCATTTAGGTCCTCTCTCAATCATTATAATCACCCGCCTGCGATTACAATAATTGCCTTGGGGACACTATAACCAACAATCTCCAACTTGCACTTAAGGCTAATAATTGCGGTGTCGCATACTCACAGCCCGTGTGATACCGAACACCCAACTTTTCTACTGATCAGTCTCACAAAGCTCGTTTGTAAAAATATTGCATTTGAGAAATAGTCTCAGTGAGTGGATCCGCTCCAGTGTTTCTATCTTTATCTCTCTCTATATCTCAACTTCGCGGAGAAAGACTATCTCCCAAAATGAGCAATACCCGTCTTAGAATTTGTTTGGATATCTGATGGGACCCAGTTCACAAATGAACTCCAAATCTAACAAACTTCTTAGAATGTATCATCCATTGAATTTAATTAATATCTTACTCCATGCCTTCCTCAGTATCCGCTTGGACTACCTGTCCAACATACTGTTCCTCAAAAGAGGGAAAACTATAACTCTGGCAGCCATTCTGTCATCCAGGTCACCATGGAAGCCTAAAATGATAACCGCCTCCTGAAGGAGGCTGCCATTACCATATACCAAGAACATCCACTTATGCTTATAACTGCTTCCCAATGTTTCTCCAGAATTGGATTAATATATACTTATTGCAGCTAGTGCAAAATTAATATCTGGTGTTGTACTTGACATCTCATGATTGACTCAATTGCCTAAGTAAGTGATATGCTAATCATGCAAATCTCTCTCCTCATCAGTCTAAAAGACATCTCTTTAGAGAGGGTGACTCCATCACCTGCGGGTACTCCACCACGTTAGGAGTCCTCCATTCTAAAAACACTTTAGAATAATGTCAAAATACCCAAATTGGGACACTTTCCAAATCTAGATATAAAACTATAGATCTAGTTACCAGAATCTCTGATATTTTATCCATATCCTATGTGGAGAAACTACCTTATGACAATCACAGTATAACCGATCGTAGTATAGGAAGATCTCTTCCTATTTAGTGCATGTCATCCAAATACCAGGACATCACTCCCTACACCTTCTTATCAGATCCATCTCTTATTCTAATGAAGTCAAACTCTATGACTGTCACATCAAAAATAGATGATCTATCTCCGTTATACCTGCTTTAGTCTATAAATAGGCATAAGCTACTTGCCCACTATACTTCCGCTGCTCCCACTGACTACAACAACCCTCTGGCAGAGTCATATACACGTGCACTAGTTTAGAAAGACATTATACTCATCCTCTTGGCAGACCTCATAGTCTAGAACAGCAGTAGTCGCAAGTTTGGGTAATCAAAAACCTCTCTGTCATCGTCTTTGAGGATACCGAAGTACCTCTCGGGTGCCCAAGGTTACCCACCAAATCTGCGGAGTGACTAATGGATCATCGAAACCAATTGAATTTTTAGGTTCTACTAAATTTTCAGTAATCGTTTGTAGTTCTGGAATCACTTCCAGTTCTACCATATACCCACAAATGTTTTCTGAAAAGAATCCATTTTACTAAAACTGGTGGCGAGTCAAGAACAATATAACTATTGATCTTCCTGATGGTAGAATGTTATCCCTCGTCAAAGCCCGGGATAACTCATAAACTGCCATTACTGAAACGTGCCTTGAGTTTGTCCAGATTCTGGTTTTAAGTATCAGCCGGACAACTCCATATACCTTAACATCGTTATGATATGAATCCATTCTATATATCCAATATAGATCAAATGAACTAATTTAATTGGAACCAGGTTCAAAAATCATGTAGCCGTTTCCGGTACATTTCAACCAAATGGAATAAGGCCATACAACATTACTCATTCAGGAATGCATCCGCGTATGAGTAACCTGAAAGAGAAGTAAGTTCCCAAAATTATTATTTACAACGGAATACCAAACACAATTATCTATATCTTCAATCACCTTGAAGAATCTTGATACTTGCAACATACGGTTCTCTACCTTATTCTTATAGCTATAAATTTTCAAAATTTGGACCGTGTATTTCAACGAAATACTTGTCTAAAACTAGAGAAGTCATGACTAAACAGAATATAGTACGAGTACCAACCGCTTTGTCCTAATGGACATCAGACAATATACAATACTTTGTATAAATCCTCTGAGTTTAATAACTCAAACCATGTGCGTCGTATGTTGAAAACTGTGCTATGGTTAAGAAGAATTATATCGTTGTTGAATGCATTTTACCTAACTATCAACTAATATAGGTAAATGTCATAGACATAATTTCAAAAAGTTACATCTCACTTTATAAAATAAACGTACATATATATCTGTCTGAAATTGGTGTATAACAACAGATATTCAAAACCAAATATTTGTTGTCAGGCAAAACCCAGGTGATTTCCTCAAATATCACCAATTACAAAGAATTCCGATATATAGAGGATCTTGTTTCCCTCAATAAGAGAGCAGGGCTCTGTTTAAAATTTGAAATTTGAACTAAGGCAGCGCCTCACGTGCAAAACACGAGAGCGCTGGCGTCAAGAGCGCCAGCGCCATGAGTCAAAGACTTTGAGGCAGCGTCAGAACTAAAAGTTCTTCACCCTTGGATCAAGGATCCAACAGAGAGGATAAATTATTAAATTACAGAATTAAATTCAGACTGAGGAAATACTCCTCAAATCTTTCTAAATAAGAAAGATTGTGCTCTATAAATCAGAGCACCGTTGGATCAAAGATCCGATAGTGATTAAAAATCGCCAAGATACAGAATAAGTTCTGTATGGGAAAATATTTTTCCAATCTTGTTAAAAACAAAAAGATTGTCTTCTGTAAAACAGAAGCCCTTGGATCAAAGATCCAATGGTGGGAAACATCCCCAAATCAATCAGAGATCTCTCAATGAGAGATTTCCTTAACTAATTCAAGAAATCAACCTTCCCTATATAAAGGACCCAAGACTTCAAGTCTTGTACAGAAGAACCCCCCCATAAGCTTCGATCTCAAAGAGAAGAGAAAGCTTTAAGAAGAAGAATTTTCTTCAAGATAAATAAAATAGAGTGTCACGCCCCGCTTCCCAGAGTACGCTAAGATGGGCCTATGACATAGCCAACCATGCTACCTGTGGGTAGGAAATATCCATCCACAGTCACATTACGGCTGTAAAGATATCAAGAACAGAATATAACTATCTAATACATGTCCACACGAATAATAAAATGCGGAAGCAAAAGATCCAATACAAATTAACTGGAATGTATGCCCCATAATGTGGGCTCACATCAGTAAATAAATGCAAAAAAGTAAAAGAACTAACTACTACTGAATCCTCACTGCTCAGCCTGCTGGTTGAAGTACTCCTACTCGGACTGCAGCAAAGGTACGGATTCTGGGCCATGCAAAACCCAGACGTCAGCGCGTCATGTCATCAAGCAATAAAATATAAATAAGGTAACAAGCAATGCAAATATAATCATGAATGATAAAGCAGGTGTAACGGTAATATAAATCAGGGCAGTGAAGGGTAGTGTGCAGTGAGTAAATTAAACTGTTCTATTGGGTTTTCTACTCTCAAGTCTTTGAAATCAATTTGATGAATTATCGATGTAACTAAATAGTATCCCGTGCATGCCCGGGACCATGGTCTTAGACTCTCGGGCTGAAACCGAGACATGCCGCTAGGCACTAATAGGAAAAGGGTACAGACCAACGATGTTAGCAGCATCGTCACGAGGCAGGACTAGCCTCTAAAACTGATCAGTAAAAGCAAGCAACTGTCGAGTTACAAGTCAAGTTTCATCATTGATTTCCCCATACCCCCAAGTTATATGTGTCAAGTCAGGTGTTCCGTAATCAAGAACTAATGCCAACACAGGATCAGGTAGGTGCAGGTTTGTCTGGATAGACAACATGAACGGTCCGTAAGGACTACATGTCAGGTTTGTTGGCATTAGACACAAGATCAGGTAACAGGTAAAGCCATGGTATATCAGGTCAAGTCGAGTAGTGTATTTAGATGTCATGTCATGTAAAGAGTGTACGGTACCATGTCAGGTCAAGTAATATGTGTAGCAAGTCATGTTAGGGTGTACAAGATAACATGTGGATGCTCATAATCGACTAACATAATCATGGTTATGAATAAACAAGCATGGTACTATCAGAGCAATAAACGGGCACAGTAACATGATAGAAATATGTGCAGATTAAACTACTCAGTTGAACAGTTATCAGTTTGGTTTAAGGAATAGTTTTAACGTTTCAGGAATGCAGTATAACACATGTGGATGATAAAATCATATTAATATGTATTAAAACAATCTAGAGATGCCATTGGATGTGAATAAAGCTAAAGGTATGCAATCGGTCGTCCGATAGGGTAAAACTACAAAAAAGGGTAATATAGCTATATAAACAATTGTGATTATGTGATCTAACATATAAATGTGATTATGTAGGCTTAGTAAACTAAATGCAATAGTTACCTTTCAAGTTCTAGATCTAAAATAATATGATCAGATGCAAACGGAACATCGAAATGTTATAAAATGATGCATGGGGTGCTAAATTTAAACTACAGGTATAATATATATTAGAATAGGTATATAATGATTCAAATAGCATGTAGCAAGATTAACTTACCTCGACGGGTCGTGATACGGAAAACGGAACGTTACGCGTCGGCGGGAAAAAGTCGCGACGCGCGCACGGTACACGGAATGAACCCAAACGACGTTTAGTGGAGTCACACGGGTCGGAGGTCCTTGCTGGGTCGTCGGGAATCGTCGTCGGCCCGGTCGGATTCTGGCCACCAAGAAACAGTAAACATCAAAAGGTTTTTCAAGAATCGTAATGGTAGAAAAGAAGAGGAGAAGAGAGGAAGGATGGAGGGGAGAAGGCTTACCTTGATCTGCAGAGGGGTCGTGAAGATTGACATCGTCGACGGAGCTCCGGTGCACGAACTGCAGAGAACCCGACGAACGACAGAGAACTTTAATAGAATGAAGAAAAAGAAAGAAGAAGGAAAGAAGGAAGAAGAGGGGGAAGCAATGCTTACTGGGGTGTGCACAAGGCTTGGGACACGAGAACGAGTCACCGGCGGCGATCTTCCGGCGGTGCAGATGCGTGCAGGGGTTTGAGCGGCTGCCTGGTGCAAGCGTAGGGCGATCGGGAGAGAAGGAAAGGAGGAAGAAGAGAGGGTGGAGGCGACTGCGACGAGGGTGAGGGGCGACGAGGCTTGTGCGGGCGTCGTCGGCGCTAGGCAGAGGCGAGGGACGGCGGCTAGGGTTTCGTAGGCAATGGGTTTCCTTGTTTAAAGAAGACGAAGAAAGAAAAAATATAAAGAGAAGAAGAGAGAGAGAAAGAGACGCGGGGATAGAGAGACGTGTGGGGTTGGATGGAATGGAGGCTTACGATTGGCTGAGGGAGTTAGGGAAAAATGTTTGGAAATTTACAAAAGATTCTTAATGAAAGAATCCTCTGAAGAGAACAGGTGGGGAAATATAAAAGATTTTTAATGTTTAAAGAAAAATCTCTCACGAGCAAATAAAGATTTCGAAACTAAAACAAATAATTCCCAAATATATTTTGCATGCAGATAAAATAGGGTAGGTATAATTTAAAATATTAAATTATTAAAATTTTGGCGGGATACAAATAATTCAGAAATGCGCCCAGGTTGGGTCCAAAAATTTGAATTCGAAACAAGAAAAATTTCTGGCAAGTTCCAAAAATGAAATGAAGGATTTAGTAACGAAAAAGCATACCCCCAAGAACGGATGCACGTACGTGCGCGTAGTCGTCCAAACCCGTCCGTTTCACTGAACGGGACGAGAACACGATGCAAGGACGCTACCACAGGGTTAGGGGTATCGAGCAGGCCATGACAAGTATTTTTAATTTATTTCAAATGACTTAAATTGTTATATGCAAGAATATGAATTGTCGGGGTAAATTATAACTAGTAATAGTTAAAGCATGATCAATGAAATAAATACCACACACCGCACATACGGTAACAGAAATTTATAGAACTGGACCCGGTTGTTACATAGAGATTAGAACATCTCATCTGCAAGGGTTTAACCCTCATAAAAAGAACATAGTTCTTTCCTTGAATCTGAGATCCATGAGGCAAGTCTTCCCCAAATAAGAATTTAATTCTTACGGGGATGAATTTGTTCTTAGGGATCGAAGATCTGGGGAAGAACAAAGAATTGAACTTTGCAGAACATAGCACAAAAAGAAAAAACCTAGCGCCAAGCACTGCAAAATAAAGAGTTCTTAGCACCCAGTAGTTTGATGCTCAGCGCCGAACGCTCCACGTGCTCCTCACGTGGGCTCTATTTTATAAGAAGCGCTTAGCTTTCCAAGTCTGGCGCTCAGCGCCGAGCGCTCCACATGCCCCTTATGTGGGCGCTATTTTATAAGAAGCACTTATCTTTCCAAGTCTGGTGCTCCACGCCAAGCGCTCCATATAAATGGCGCTAAGCGCCAAGCGCTCCAAGTTTGGTGCTCAGCGCCAAGCGTTCCACGTGTCCCTCACGTGGGCGCTGATGAAATAAAGGGCGCTCTGTAAATAGAGTTCAACGCCATAAAGAGTGTTCAACACTTAATAAAAAACAAAAGAAAGAGGGGTGTCAGAACCTAAATCAATGCTCAACATTGTTGAACAAAAAGGGACTGAGCCCAAACAAATGTTCAATATTTTATTCAAAACTGAGTGGACTGAGCCCAAGTTGGCCACAAATCCCTAATTTAGATCAACCAAGCCCATGTGCTCACAATCTCTTTAATTGATCTTAGTCCCAAACCTGACTACAGATCTCCCAACCAACATTGGTTTAAGGGTACATCTCTTTACGCCTCTGATATGTGTCATTGTAATTCTTTAATGTCTTCAGAGAGGTGGCGGGTCCCGACAATCAGAAACTCCACGGACTATGATGTCCTTAAACTATGGACCGTAATGTCCTTAAACTAAATTCTATGACCGTAACGTCTTTAAACTAAACCCTATTGTCACGCCCCGCTTCCCAGAGTACGCAAGATTTGGGCACGTGACATAGCCAACCATGCTACCTGTGGGTAGGAAGTATCCATCCACAGTCACATTACGGTTGTAAAGATATCAAGAACAGTAAAATAAACTAAACTAATACATGTCCAAATCCAATATAACAAGAATCAATAAACAATAAGTGCGGAAGCTAATGATCCAATACAATGAATAAACAGTACGTCCCATAATGCGGGCTCACATCTGGAAATGAAATGACATAAATAAACTAAACTCTCAAGAACTCACAGTTCAGCCTGATGGCTGAAGTACTCCTGCTCGGTCGACGTCAAGGGCACGGAATCTGGGCCATGCAAAACCCAGACGTCAGCGCGTCATGATATCAAGTATATAGCATAACATGGTAATAAACAATGCAAGCATGAATATGAATAAACAGTAATAAGAAGTAACAAGCAGAGTAAAGTGCAAAGGTGACTAAACTGCCCTATCAGGTTTTCTACTCTACAGTCTTTGAAACCAATTGATGAATCGTCGATGTAACTCAATAGTATCCCGTGCGTGCCCGGGACCACGGTCATGATTCTCGGGGCTGAATCCGAGACGTGCCGCTAAGCAGTAAAAGGTAGTAGGATAGATGAGTGATGTCAGCATCAACACTCCGGAGCTGGCCAAGCCCGTAAGACTGATCAGAACAATGTATCGAACTGTTGAGTTACAAGTCGGTTCCACCTTTGATTTCCCCATACCCCCAAACTATGTATGTCAGTCAGATATTCAGTAGTCAAGGACTAATGCCAACACAAGTCAAGTAAAGGTAGGTCTGTCTGGATCGACAGCAGGAATGGTTGGGTTTGTCGGCATTAGGCATGAGATCAGGTAACATGTCAGGTTGCTTTCAACAGGTCGAGTCGATATGTACAGGGTGTTGTGTCCGGTGTATCAGTGCATGAGTCAGGTGCATCAAGATCGTCAATATGTAATGCAATCAGGTATATGATGATGACAGGTATAGTAACAAATAATGAACAGTAGCAGGAAACAGTAAATAACAATTATTATTCTATGTGAACACAGTGAGGTTTGTATTTTCATATTAATCCGGTTTACGCACCTTTGAGGTGCAAAAGCCACAAGACAAAACAATATCGATAGTATGCGTAATGGAGTTACAGCATTTGAACTAAGTATAATAATTGCCTCATGAGTGGCTTTAACAAATGAAGTGAGGATGATCTAGCAATTTAGGCAAGGATGTGCCAAATGGTTAATTAGTTAAGGTGTTTGATTAAAAGCATACCGATTAACTACAAGTAGCAACTACAATGGTTTAACATTACGGATGATTGTAATTGTCATCAAGTCGTGTGGTTATAACAGATAACATGATTATTAAGTTTGTAGCATGTTAAAGCAAGTATTCGGATACTTGCCTCGGCGGTTCCGCAAACCGAAACACGGATGCGATGTCGGTAGAAACTGCGTTCTGGAAGCACGGGCCACGGATCGAGTCCCAACAGAGGTCACTGGAATCACACGGACCAGGGGGCTTCGCTGGAGCGTCGGGTTCGTCAAACGGCACGGTCGGGTTCCGGCAACAACCGAAAATCAAAGTTAGCAACAAGGATACGATACGCCAAAACGACCAGCGGGGGTTGTACCAAAAAGGAAAGAGAAGGAAACTTACACGGATACACCAAGGGTGTGACCACGGCGGGTTCGACGGCATTGGAACGCCGGCGAGGCCGCGACGGTGGCTGCAGCAAAGGGAAAGGGCCTCGGGTGAGCAGGTAGTGTGCTGCGGCGAGTTGGAGAGGGGTGTGGTCGGCTAGGGTGGTCGAGGGGGAAAGGAGGTGGCGCGGGAGACGTCGACGAGGGTCGTCGGCGCGATTTCCGGCGACCTGGAGATGGTGCAGATGTTTGGGCTCGGGTCTGAAGGTGGTCCGGCGAGGAAAGGAGGGGGGTGACGGCGAGGTCTCGACGAGGAGGGTGCAAGGGGGTCGTGGGAGGCCTCGGCGGTCGGAGTCGACGTCGACGACGAGGTCGCGAGGGATGGAGGCGTCGGGGAGATGGGTTGCAGGCGCTGGATCGTCGGGAGGACGGGGAAAAGAAGGTAGGTGGGTGCGGTGGAGGTCGTGGTGGTGAGGGCGGCGACGGCGAGGTCTCGAGGAGGCCGGCGGTGGGATCGAGGAGGCCGGCTTAGGGTTTGCGTGGGGTTCTCGTGGTCGGGTCGGTTCGAGGGAGGAGGCTGCTGCATGGTGAAAATATAGAGGAGAGAGAGAGAGGCTGATGGAAAGAGAAAGAGATTTGAGATAGATTGAGGGAGGAGAGAGAGAGAGAGAGATGTTAAAGGAGGCGGGGCCCACGCGGGGATTCGTGGCCCGCGATTGGCTGAGGGAGGTAGAGAACAGTTAGAGTTAAAGATTCTGAATGATTTGTTAGGTAAAATTATATATATATACGTATAAAATTAGTTTAAGATATTAACTTGAAATGGGCCGTTTTGGCGCGAAATGAAACATTTTCAAATCGCGCCCGGATTGCGCCCAAAGGTTCCAAATTCAAATTATATGATTTTAAGCGGGTTCCAAATTTTGAAAGGAGGTGTTTAATGATTAAAATGCATGCCCCCAAGTCGGACACTTGCACGCGCGCGTAGTCGCCCAAACTTGCCCGTTTAGCCAAACGGAACGGAATCTCGACACGCGGACGCTACCATGCGACTAGTGGCGACGAGTAGGCTAACATGGACATCTTAAATTTCATTTTCGGAGTTAAAATTTGTTATGTGCCAAAATGACTTAACCGGGTAAAATTTAGCAATAAACACCAGAAAATCAGGAAAATTGGAAATAAGAAAAACCACAACCCTCAACTAGTAATATACATAGTACTATTGGGCTCGGGTGTTACATCTATGGACCACAACGTCCTTAAACTAAACTCTACGGATTATGACGTCCTTAAACTTCATGGACTATGATGTCCTTAAACTACAGACCGTAACGTCCCTAAACTAAAATGATAGAGCCCAAATGCTTTTTCATTGGATCAAAAATGATCCCAAACCCCCGTTAAGTAGACCTTAGTCTAAAATTAGACTAACGTGTCCTTAACAAGCATTTAAGTTGATCTTAATCTCAAACGAGATTAACGAGCCTTAAATCAACCTAATCCAAATCAAAGAAAATACGGATTTGGACTAATCCCAGCCCTACGGGCGACAACATAAATTATTCCTCGTATACAATCCATGGGCAACCTAAAACAAAATAAACACACACGACACGAAGTGAATATCTGGAGAAGGAGAAAGTGGTCATCGCTACGCGGTAACGTAATTAACTGCAGGGCTTACGCCTGTAGGGAAGAGCGTCCCCATAATCAAAAACCCCTCACCAATGAGGGAGAATCTGACGAAATCTGCTACAATGGCCGTATCTGTTTAAACCTTCGATGCATAGTGCCATAAATCAACTTGACATCTTCGGAGAGGTAGACAGATAAAACCAAATAGCATCTGCCCCCAAATTCAGGCAAGACGGCCTATGCGGTCCTGTCTCCTGTTTTCGGTGGTAAACAGATTCTAGCACGCCTGGTGGGACCTTTTCCTCTTTCCACTCCATATTTCGTGTGTCGTGTTTCACGAATGAATCGTGGTCTGCTATGGTTGCCTATGGATTTGAGGTACTAAGATTTGGTGTCTTTCTCCATCTGAAGAGAAGATGGCGTCAATGGCTTCCAACTGCACTAACTGCAACAACAACTCCCGCTCCATCCTATCTGGAGGAGTAACTTACGAGCCCCAAGCGGTCTCCATTTACTCAATGCCGGTGGAACAGGTGACACAGGCCACCACGGGATTGTTCTTCGGGACCATGCTCCCACCAATGAGCTTCAACGCCCCAATGCCATCACAGGAAGCTCTGAAGAAGTCGGTCTTTGATCGGCTTACCACTATCATGGCCCCTCTCAATGAGTCATCCAAGTCCAACGCCTCAGTCTTTAACAGACTAGGCCAAAACTCAAGTGGGCCCATGAAGAAGCCTGCAATACCCGAAGGAGTTATCCCGAAGCGGATAGCCATTCCAGCTCCAGTAAACGAAGTCATTGGAGGGGCTTCTCCTGCTAAGGGGTCGGTCTTTGCAGGACTAGTCATCTCAATTCTAGCTTCGGGTGAGGTCGTTACAAGTGCTTCCCCTGCCCAAAAGTCGGCCTTCGCGAGATTGACTATTCCTCCTCAGTGGACGTCTGTCTTCGATGGGCTGACAATGACAACAACTTCTCTCCAGATCATGGGGCATGACGAAGCTAACCCGACAACAGAGGAGATCCCGGTTACACGACATGCTCGACGTCGTCACTGGCGCCGGGTGAGGAAAGCTGGGGGCAGTTCCCCTTCTGGACTTACCCCACCATCTCCAATGGTGGAAATTGATGCTACTGCTCCAACTGGGAACAGTTTTAAGCCGCTCAGGAGGGTGCGCAAGAACTCTCCAACTGCCGTATTGAAGGGGTCTCCTCCACCTCCTGAAAATGTTACAAAGGCGAAGCCGGAGCAGCCTCCTCAGCGGCTGTCCTCAAAAATCCACAAGGTCTGGCGAAGAGTCCAAGTCTCTGTGATCGACAAAGACTACTCCCACTGACAGAAGAAAATGAAAGTCCGGCAAGAGGAAGACGATCCCGCTGCCGTACCGCGGAAAGTATCACCTGCAACAACCTAATCAACTTCGACCGCCCATAAAAGGAGAAGGCCGGAGAAAATCCCCATGCTTACGACAAATCTCAAGGGTACTGAACCCAAACGCCCTAAGTCTGGGGGCATGATAGCGCATACCGTCTATATGGCTTCCGGAAAAGAGGAAAGCCGTGCTTCTGGGGGTCATCGACCACTTACACGATCAGTAACAAAGGCTCAGGAGCAACAACAGAAGCTCCAGGAGATGCTGACGAAGATGGTCGCACTCACTGGGCAAAAAGAAAGTCTGGAAATATCGTCGGATCAACACCAGGAACAAGAAACCGACGCCAAGTTCCTACGAAGGTGTTGGATATATGTATGCCCTAGAGGCCATTATATGATAGTGTATGTATTGATGTGTGTGTGTGTGTGTGTGTGTGTGTGTGTGTGTGTGTGTATTCAGAGGACAGTCTTGCTCGACATGATAGTATGCTATCTGGTTGTACTTTATCATATGTTCACTTGATCATATTTTTACTCATTTGGTACATGTTGATAAAGCCCTTAGGATATTTGCTTGACTACTGGGATTATGATGTGGATCATACTAGTGAGATATCTGTAGTTTATAAGCATATCCTTGAAATGTTCCTAGTCGTAGGTATATCGAGACAGGGCATCGATATTCCAGAGTAGACTAGCGTATGCTATTCTTGTCCCATATGATGGGGCGATGGATGATCCCATATCCATCTGGTGTGGTGACACCAAAGATTGTATACGGGTGCTCAGTAAGACTGGGTACACTGAACGGACTCGCCGAGAACTCCTATGTGGTATTGTATCATACGTCAGATAGCAGTTCTCAGGTGATACTGGTACAGGTTAGTCTGTAGACCCGAGATCGTCATAGAGTCTTATGTGTCCTCCCAATGTATTTTGATCTACCCTACCACGGCTCTACTGAGTCGTGCAAACAGGTGGATTTTGGGTACAGTCCCGAGGCACATAGAGGCGATGAGTGATATAAGTGGTTTCGTCTCTCCCGGTATTGGGGGTTGATGTTGCGCTATGCACGATTGGCTATAACAGGAAGTCCCTAGTCAGGGCTGCTGAGATATTACTGATAAGTGTTATCAGTAGTTTCTCGATCTGTTGTAGACCATATACCGGCATGACTTATTGAGTTATTAGGGTCGACGTTACCATCCCTAGACTCGATATACAGCATATCTGACGAAGAGATCGGACTGTACGGTAAGTGTTGCCGGTTGGCTCGACGGGAGTTTTGACAGGTTCGCTTGTTCTTCTTCTAATCACTCAATACCCGGGTGGCCGTTACGTTTAGCTGAACGCTTGCGGCTTGTAGGTGTTTGATGTGATCATCACCTACTGCCGGCGTATTGATGAGTCTTAGAGTCCCACACAGGAGTTTCCTGGCTCAGGCGAAACGATGTGGTGTACATATGAGATATGTGCGGGAGCTCGATTAAATACATGTATATGATGCCATGTTTTAATCGGGCGTTTACTATTGGTCGAGTCGTATGAGATATGACCGGTTTATTAAATCAAGTGTTGATTTAATATTGAATTTTATCTTATTTAAATAAACCTTTTCTTTATGATGGATGCATGGATATATATGTACATGTTGATGTGCATACACACATACATACATGCATTTGTATCATGGTTGATGATACAAGAAAGATGGCAATAGAAGACTCACATGGAAAGTAAATACATTTATATATTAGAATGAGAAAAAGAAAATTGATATTAAATCAAGGTTGACTATTCTTTACTTGACCTAGTTTGGAACCATGGTTTCATTTCTCTTGTTATTTTTCCTCATTCTAAAATATCTAGATATTTATTAACCATGATTTGAGATGAGATATATATCCTTCATATTTATCTTTTCTCATTATCTTTGATCATTATCTTCATCCAAAAGAAATAAGCTCAAGGGTTGCCATCTTCTTCTTCCTCTCTCTTGAGAATTCTAAGTGAGTGAGGGTAAAAGAAAGAAAGGGTTTTTATATGAGAACACAACCATATCATCACATTACACTTGTTTAGCCCATTGGTGTAGTTTGTTTGCTTCATCATCATTGTGATCTATTGGAGCAAGGAGCTTTGAGCAAAGGTACTCCGGGTGGATCATCGTGGACGTGGAGGAAGTTCAAGCTAGCTCGTTCAAACCCTAGGAGATTCAAGGAGTTGCGAGGAGGTCTACAAAGCTTGTATCTCTCCCCACTTAGTGTTAGACACTAGCTAGTATATGATACTAGAACTTGTTACTCTAAATATTCTAGTTCGATTCCTAGGTTTGTTTGTTTAGCACCTCATAAAATTTTAATATGGCATGTGTGATGCTTGCAAAACCCTAGGTGAGGTGCTAAAGAAACCCTACAGTGGTATCAGAGCCAAGAAAGAATTTTAGACGATATTAGATATTACGAAAACGAAACAATACAGAAAATACGGATTTCTGGAAACCCTAAATAGTGCTCTCTGTCGATTTTTAAATGACCCAGAAAAATTATTTAAACAACTGCAGAAGATAGCATAGGACACCAATAGAACACACAAGAAAAATGAGGACTATCTCTCGGATTTCAACCGAGCACAAGCCCAGGAAATCCGAGGAGGCCGGCCCTGGCAAGTCCTTTTTGCCCCGTTTTGCTTGTGTGCTCTGGTGTGTTGGTTCTGGGTTTTCAGGGATTGTTTGCTAAGCTCAATTTTTCATGTGATGACTATCGTGCTTAGGGGCTATTTCGTAGTGTTTCGTAGTCGTAAATTTAACATTGTATTGGTAACTTTGATGATATTTAACAGTTCGAATAGATTTTCAAACCCCACATTATCACCCCCTCTAAAATTTTCAAGTGTTGTAATTTTCCAAGTTGATTATATTCAATAAGTAGTGCAAGTATTCCTATGGACCCTCTAGAAGACCATACTAAGCTTAACTCGATTCTATGCCCACGGAACTGCGATCGAACCTTAGGGTTTGCCGTAGTTCCGTGGTGTCATAGGTGAGGCGTTGGTTAATTCCTTCTACGGCTGGACCATAGACACTGCGGTACGTCTTTTGAGTACTTTCAATTTCGCTCAAGTGTTGAGCTCTCGGGGTAACTTGTGGGTGTTTATTGATTTGATCGAAACGTTTAACATCGTCATGATATATCTGAATGTGATTTTTTTCACTTTATTTTCTGCGACCGTAAGTGTAGTATGTGGTATATCGCCGGTTTCGTTGCTATACATCAACAACAATTGGAATACGTATACTTGCTTACGTTGATGACATGCGATATTATGTGTTGCTGAGATATGTTGTACAGGATCATCGTGATTGAATGGCCGGGGGTTTTATGTGAGATGAGAGTTTTTTTATTTTCATTCATGTAAAATTCAATTGTATGTAATATTCTTTTATTTCGGGCACTTCCAGGTTGAAGATGATGTCACCATTGTTGTATATTATTTACTTTTCCACATTAGGAAAGACCCAAGGTGGGGAGCATAAGTGACCAGATTCTAGGGTTCAGTGGGAGGCCATCGCAAGGAGTCGAGAACGGGTCTCCTAAACTCTATGATTGGTAGGGTCACTTGCCGCTCTTGTAGGGGTCTAGGGGTGTGGGCTTGACCATTCATCGCGACCGTGGAATCCGTATTTTCTATTGATGGCTAAATACTAAATACGGACCTCCTAGATATCCTATATTTTCATATGTGCTTCTGCTGTGTTTGTTCTGTGATGTGATCACTTTACATATTGAGACAAATGGTATTATATATATGATATATAATAAACGTTGCTTATGTTTTACATCCGCGCTAGTCCCGCCCCACTATACCATTAGTTAAGTAACCTAACGGTGCATAACGGGACACCGTAACGAATGCGAATGGCATACGCGTACGTTCTATTTTCGTTTCTTTTCTGTGATGGCTTTACGACTTAAATGATGGGACTACATTAATGAGATTAATGTAAAGAAAAATGAACCTAAAAAGATGTTGCAGAATCGGATTTGAAACCCACTCGGCTTTTTATGAAAAAGCAAGTTTTCAAAGTGCGGAGATTAAGACACTCTTTTTAAACCCATTTGATTCTACAACGATATCAAGTTCAAAGCGTTAAAAGTTTTCTTAAAAACTATCCGCAGCCCTCCGTCATTTTAGGAAGTAGAGTACTTAGTATTCATGCTGCGTATTTTGACTTTAGTTAAGGCACAGTGTACGGTAGCTGAGTGATGTCTTCCTACACCGCATTTGATGCGGATTAGTTAGGACATTCATATGATTATGTTGACTTTAGTTAAGGGTCATGTGGGTGGGTCTGGTTAATCATCAAATAACGGGAAGAACTTGACTAGTATTTATGATTTGTTGACCATAGTTAAGGTCATGAGTGCTAGGGGTAAAAATAATATCGGGAGTTTCAAGAGTTGAAATTTGCAATGAGATTGCATACCTTCTATATGATAGTAGGATCCCGATCCCACTGTGAGCAAGAGTTACTCCCAGGAGAGTTTTGCACTTTACAATTAGCTAACCCATTAGGTGTCTAGAAAGGTGTCGACGGGGCTACGCCTCTGGAAAAACGAGGTTTATTATAATTAGGTCCGTGCCACAGCACGGGGAACCTCCCTCAAAGTATCGGCACTGGCCTGACTGAACGGTTAGCGAAATTATAGAATGCAATTAATTCTGGCTAGTTTTCCTTTTAAAGGCTTTAAGGAAAATTTGATAAAAGCAGTGGGAAATATCGATTAGACAAGATAAAACACCAATCTGATCTTTGCAAGAACTTTCGCTGAGTATATTCTTTTCTCTCTCTTAATGGCAGATACCTATGACAGGCCTTAAGATTTTACTAGATAAAAACAAGCTGACCGGACCCAACTACAAAGACTGGCTGAGGAACATTAACATTGCTCTGACATATGATAAAGTATCATATGTCCTTACTGCCAAAGCCCCGCCTACCCCAGGACCTGAATCTTCTACTACGGATAGGGAAATCCGCAAAACGTGGGATATTGACTGTGCTACTGCCAAATGCCTTGCGCTTGCATCGATGGACAATACACATCAAAACCAACACGAGCAGATAGATGTTCAATCCATCTTTCTCCATACAAAAGAGTTGTATGGGGAGCAATCTCGGATCCTGAGATACGAAGCATCTCGAAAGTTGTTTCAGATGCGGATGGCTCAAGGCACATCAGTAGGCGATCATGTTTTGAAGATGATAGCTCTTATAGAAGAGCTTGAGGACCTCGGTTGGACAATGGATAACGAACAGTATACTGATATTGTTCTACAGTCTCTTCCCTCTGCCTTTGCTCCATTCATAGTGAACTTCAACATGCATGACATGGAGAAGTCACTACCAGAACTTCTTAATATGTTGAGAAGTGCGAAGACCACGCTGAAAGCGAAGTCCCCCTCTATGCTTGTTGGACAATCTTCCTCTTCCGTCCCAAAAGCGAAGGCCAAGGGAAAGAATAAGAAGAAATTCACCAAACCGAGAGGAGGAATAAAGAAGGCGAAGGGGAAAGACAAATCCAAAGCTGCGGAGTCGGGGAAGGGAGAATGTTTTCACTGCAAGAAGACGGGGCACTGGAAGCGGAACTGTACTGAGTACCTTGAACTCAAGAAAAAGAAGCATGGTGATGCTTTAATTTCAGGTGTGTTCGTGATTGAAAACTGTTTTTCTATTAACTCTGCTTCCTGGGTATTAGATACCGGTTCGGGTTCTCATATTTGCAATTCTGTGCAGGCGTTAAGAAATAGCAGAGTTTTGAAGACAGGTGATCATACTCTTCAGGTTGGAAATGGTTCCAATGAACATGCAGTTTCAGTGGGAGAGTATTACCTAGGGTTACCGTCGGGTTGTATATTGGTTTTGAACCCATGTTATTTTGTACCAAGTATGCTTTGTAATATTATATCCGTTTCTTTGTTAGACAATGAAGGATATCATTTTGCTGTGTAACACAATGTTATGAACATTAGACTAAATCAAGAGTTGATTGGTTGTGGTACACTTAATAACGGGATATACGTCCTTAATTAACACACAGTTTTCAACATTCAACACACAAGTAAAAGAAAATTTTCAGATATAAATGAAACTTTTCTTTGGCATTGTAGACTTGGTCATATTAATGAAACAAGACTAAACAAGCTTCATAAAGATGGATATTTAAATTCTTTTGAGTATAAATTTTATGCGACTTGCTAATCTTGTATCAAAGGTAAAATGACCAAAACTCCGTTTACTGGACACGGAGAAAGAGCTACTGAGCTCTTAGGCCTCATACATAGTGATGTATGTGGGCCAATGTCTACACATGCAAGAGGTGGTTTTTCTTACTTCATAACTTTTACTGATGATTTCTCAAGATTCAGTCATGTGTTTTTGATAAATCACAAGTCTTAAGCTTTCGAAAAATTCAAGGAGTACAAACTTGAGATAGAAAACCAAACAGGAATGAGAAAGAAGATACTTCGATCAAATCGAGATGGAGAGTACTTAAGTACCGAGTTCTTGGACTTCCTAAAAGAGAACGGGATTCTCTCTCAGCTCACTCTCCCTTACACACCACAGCACAACGGTGTGTCAGAGCGGTGGAATCGTACCCTATTAGATATGGTGCGATCCATGATGAGTGATGCTGAGTTACCTCTCTCCTTTTGGGGGCATGCATTGGAGAGTGCAGCTTTTCTGTTGAACAAAATTCCAACCAAGACTGTGTCTACCACTCCATATGAGATATGGCATGGGAAGATACCATCTCTTAAATGAGTTAAGATTTGGGGTTGTCCGGCTTTTATCAAAAAGCAGAATCCAGACAAACTCGAGACACGATCGGTCAAATGTATATATGTGGGATATCCAAAACATTCGTTTGGGTGTCTTTTCTACCACAAGGAGGAACAAAAGGTATTTGTTTCCCAATATGCCACATTTTTAGAAAATGAGATTTTTCCAAATGATGCTGATGGCAATGTGGTAGATCTAGAAGAGGTTTTAGAGACACAAGTTACAAATGACGACTTGGTTGAACCTGATGTTGCAACAGAATCTAATGAATCTCAGCCACTCTGTAGATCTGGTAGGACTTCTCGCCCACCGGAGAGATACTATGGTTTTCTCATCGATGGTGATAGAGAAGATTGCATCATGGATGATGATGACCCTGCCAGTTTTCAACAAGCTATCACGAGTGGTGACTCTGTGAAGTGGCTGGATGCCATGAGATCCGAAATGGAGTCCATGTACACCAACAAAGTATGGACTTTGGAGGATGTGCCCTCTGGGATAAAACCCGTAGGTTGCAAATGGATCTTTAGAAGAAAGATCGGTATAGATGGACATGTAG
Source organism: Agapanthus africanus (assembly GCA_030015575.1). Taxonomy (NCBI): domain Eukaryota; kingdom Viridiplantae; phylum Streptophyta; class Magnoliopsida; order Asparagales; family Amaryllidaceae; genus Agapanthus; species Agapanthus africanus. Next base: position 261,374,937 of record JASDDO010000024.1, read on the forward strand.
AGACCTATAAGGCAAGGTTGCTAGCGAAAGGCTTTCGTCAAAGACCAGGTTTGGACTATGAAGAGACTTTCTCTCCGGTAGCCATGCTTAAATCCATTTGGATCCTACTTGCTATTGCCGCTCACTACGACTATGAAATCTGGCCGATGGACGTTAAAACCGCATTTCTAAATGGTGATTTAAATGAATGCGTTTATATGGATCAGCCAGAGGGCTTCATTGACAATGGGAGCAGCGGGAAAGCATGTAAGCTGCTTAAATCCATTTATAGATTAAAGCAGGCATCACGGAATTGGAACATCTGTTTTGATGATGTTATCAAAGGGTTTGATTTCGTCAAAAATCCGGATGAACCTTGTGTTTATAAGAAGACTGTAGGGAGAACTGTCGCATTCCTCGTATTGAACATAGATGATATTCTTCTGATAGGAAATGACATTCCTATACTACAGTCGGTCAAATCATTCTTATCATAAAGGTTCTCCATGAAGGACCTGGGTGATGCCACGTACATATTAGGCATACGGATTTATAGGGATAGATCCAAACGGTTATTGGGATTGTCCCAAACCAAGTACATCAACACCATCCTAAAGAGGTTTAGTATGGAAGACTCCAAACGGGGTGCCTTACCCGCTTGCCACGGAGTCACTTTCTCCAAGGACAATTGCCCAAAGTCTGATGAAGAGAGAGCTCGCATGAGTATTATTCCCTATGCTTCGGCCGTAGGATCAATAATGTATGTAATGTTGTGTACACGCCCTGATGTAGCTTATGCATTGAGTGTAGTAAGCAGGTATCAGTCAAACCCAGGGGAGAATCACTGGACTGCTGTGAAGAACATTCTTAAGTACTTGCGAAGGACTAAAGAATTGTTCTTAGTGTATGGTAACGGGAATCTCCAAATGGAGGCCTTTACCGATTCGAGCTTCCAGAGTGATAAAGATGACAGCAAGTCTATCTCAAGGTTTGCATTTACCCTCAACGGAGGGACGGTGAGTTGGAAGAGTTCCAAATAGGATACCGTTGCAGACTCAACGATGGAAGCTGAGTATATTGCTGCAAAAGATGCTGCCAAGGAAGCCGTCTGGATGAGGAAGTTCATCTTGGAACTAGGAGTAGTTCCAACCATTATTGATCCAATACCTTTGTATTGTGACAATAATGGAGCTATGGCGTTGGCCGAAGAGCCCAGGTCCCATCAGAAGTCCAGACACATCCTGTGGCGATATCATTTGATCCAGGAGATAGTTGATCGCCAAGAGATCGAGATTAAGAGAGTAAATACAAAGGACAACACTGCGGATCCATTCACCAAGGCCCTCCCTCAGCCGCAGCATGAGCGACTTTTTGAGATGTTGGGTATGAGATACGCCAATAATTAGCCTTAGTGTAAGTATGAGATTATTGGATATATGTATGCCCTAGAGGCCATTATATGATAGTGTATGTACTGATGTGTGTGTGTGTGTGTGTATTCAGAGGACAGTCTTGCTCGACATGATAGTATGCTATCCGGTTGTATTTTATCATATGTTCACTTGATCATGCTTTTACTCATTTGGTACATGTTGATAAAGCCCTTAGGATATTTGCTTGACTACTGGGATTATGATGTGGATCATACTAGTGAGACATTTGTAGTTTATAAGCATATCCTTGAAATGTTCCTAGTCATAGGTATATCGAGACAGGGCATCGATATTCCAGAGTAGACTGGCGTATACCATTCTTGTTCCATATGATGGGGCGATGGATGATCCCATATCCATCTGGTGTGATGACACCAAAGATTGTATACGGGTGCTCAGTAAGACTGGGTACACTGAACGGACTCGCCGAGAACTCTTATGTGGTATTATATCATACGTCGGATAGCAGTTCTCAGGTGACACTGATACAGGTTAGTCTGTAGACCCGAGATTGTCATAGAGTTTTGTGTGTCCTCCCATTGTACTTTGATCTCCACCCTACCACGGCTCTACTGAGTCGTGCAAACAGGTGGATTTTGGGTACAGTCCCGAGACACATGGAGGCGATGAGCGATAGGAGTGGTTTCGTCTCTCCCGGTATTGGGGGTTGATATTGCGCTATGCACGATTGGCTATAATAGGAAGTCCCTGGTCAGGGCTGCTGAGATATTACTGATAAGTGTTATCAGTAGTTTCTCGATCTGTTGTAGGCCATATACCGGCATGACTTATTGAGTTATTAGAGTTGACGTTACCATCCCTAGACTCGATATGCAGTATATCTGACGAAGAGATCGGACTGTATGGTAAGTGTTGCCGGTTGGCTCGACGGGAGTTTTGACAGGTTCGCTTGTTCTTCTTCTGATCACTCAATACCCGGGTGGCCGTTACGTTTAACTGACCGCTTGCGGCTTGTAGGTGTTTGATGTGATCATCACCTACTGCCGGCGTATTGACGAGTCTTAGAGTCCCACACAGGAGTTTCCTGGCTCAGGCGAAACGATGTGGTGTACATATGAGATATGTGTGGGAGCTCGATTAAATACGTGTATATGATGCCGTGTTTTAATCGGGCGTTTACTATTGGTCGAGTCGTATGAGATATGATCGGTTTATTAAATCAAGTGTTGATTTAATATTGACTTTTATCTCATTTAAATAAACCTTTTCTTTGTGATGGATGCATGGATGTATATGTACATGTTGATGTGCATACACGCATACATACATGCATTTGTATCATGGTTGATGATACAAGAAAGATGGCAATAGAAGACTCACATGGAAAGTAAATACATTTATATATTAGAATGAGAAAAAGAAAATTGATATTAAATCATGGTTGACTATTCTTTACTTGACCTAGTTTGGAACCATGGTTTCATTTCTCTTGTTATTTTTCCTCATTCTAAAATATCTAGACATTTATTAACCATGATTTGAGATGAGATATATATCCTTCATATTTATCTTTTCTCATTATCTTTGATCATTATCTTCATCCAAAAGAAATAAGCTCAAGGGTTGCCATCTTCTTCTTCCTCTCTCTAGCTCTCTCTTGAGAATTCTAAGTGAGTGAGGGAAAAGAAAGAAAGGGTTTTTATATGAGAACACAACCATATCATCACACTACACTTGTTTAGCCCATTGGTGTAGTTTGTTTGGTTCATCATCATTGTGATCTATTGGAGCAAGGAGCTTTGAGCAAAGGTACTCCGGGTGGATCATCGTGGACGTGGAGGAAGTTCAAGCTAGCTCGTTCAAACCCTAGGAGATCCAAGGAGTTGCGAGGAGGTTTACAAAGCTTGTATCTCTCCCCACTTAGTGTTAGACACTAGCTAGTATATGATACTAGAACTTGTTACTCTAAATATTCTAGTTCGATTCCTAGGTTTGTTTGTTTAACACGTCATAAAATTTTAATATGGCATGTGTGATGCTTGCAAAACCTTAGGTGAGGTGCTAAAGAAACCCTACAGAAGGATGCTCGAGAAAAAAGATAAAGAGGCCGCGGAACAAGTGGCCAATATAAAATAAATGGCGCTCATGTTTCAAGATATGGTAAGCATGATGATTCAACCGGACCCTCCAGCCGAAGATCCCCCAATAATCATTGAAGACGACAGAGGGGAGACATCAAACCCTCTTCCGTCTTTATCAGCAGCTGGGAAAGAGACGATCTCGAAAGCCACGCTTGATGACTACATAGCTCAACAGATACGAGCTCATCAGGTAAATGAAGCTACTAGCCAAGTCGTCAGAACTAGGCGACCATATCTAGGCTTGTATGATCAGATTAAGTACCCGCTGGGATATACGATCCCCAAATTTCACGTGTATAAGGGGACAAGAAATCCCCATCAGCACGTCGCTCAGTTCAGGGCTCTCTGCGGCAATACTGGAGGTGATGACAAACTACTACTTCGCCAGTTCTTCGGCAGTTTAACGGAGACAGCTTTTGAATGGTACCCGGAGCTTCCAAATGATTCCATCAAAACATTCACAGAAATGGATTTGCTGTTCACTCAGCATTTTGCAAGCGCCAGCGAACGCACCCCGATCACGGCATTGATCAATGCCAGGGTGAAGCTAGGAGAGACGTGGGTTCAGTATGCAATTCGCTGGGGGAACCTATGGTCGAGATGCGATCAACGCATAGAAGAAGCTCCTGCCGTGGGCATGTTCGTGGGGACCCTGGATCCACAGGCAACTATATCCCAATTCATGATGTTCTTCAAGCCAACCACTTTCCAAGCCTTGATCGACAAGTTGGCCCAAATAGACCAGATAGGCCATAGACCGCCCTCCTCGAAAATGGAGCTTTGAAATGAAAAGGAGAAAAGTAAAGCGACCTTCGTCACCAACGCTCAGCAACAGCCGAGTGATCCGAAACCGGCTGCTCGCCAAGGCAACAAATCACGATTCTCCGATGAAAAGTTGAGACGTCCTTACTCGTTTCCCCGGGATAAAACGAGGAGACTGTTTGAACTAGCGGTGCACAACAGGCTCATCACCTTGTCGGATCCGAAATGCCCACTACAGCCCGGCGACGTCAACAATTCTAATTACTGCCCCTATCACCGAATATTGGGCCATCCAATCGAAGATTCCTTTGTCTTCAAAAACTGGATTGAGGACCAATATCAACAAGGCAAATTCGCGTTGTCCGAAAACTGGAGGGTAAACCCGCCACAACCACACGCTCCTAAAAAGATGGACACGCCGGGGGATCATGCTCATTTATAGAACAAGCTCCATGGGAAGTTGTTTTTTCAAACAAGACTAAAAGAATGCTAAAAGATCTCCAAGCATGCCCGGCAGTCAGGTGGAAAAACCCGCTAGAGCCTGAGATCATTGAGGGGATGCTGAAACCGCGCCCAACATCGGGAATTGGTAGCGATGGGCAAAATACCCAGGCCCAGCCATCGAAGTCTTCGAAGAAGAAGAAGAAGACCAAAAAGCCCGCACAGTCTGATGACAAACGCACAGATCTGCAAAAACATATTGACGCGCTTGAAGAATATAACCAGAAGGCGTGAACCCTGGTCACACTCTAAGAGTTTCTCAGCCATATCCTTAAGAGCGGAGATAATGACAAGGATGAGAGAGAAGACTCGTCAGAAGAACCTGAGAATTATGTTACAAGTTGTCACATAATCTCTCATTCGTCAGCAAATGACAAAGAAGCTCACTCGGTGACAGAAGATAACATAGAGGAGCTAGGGGCAGGATTGGTCCCAAAATCCTTAGAACCGTCAGACGAGATGATTGAAATGCTGCTAAACGAAGCCCGTCAGAAGAGCAAAGCTGATCAAGAGCGTAAAATGGCCATATTCGAAAGAGCCAGGCGTCGGCATCAAGTGGAAGAAGTCATGGTAGGAATGAGTTGCCAAGTACTCCGACTAGATCGAAACATGCCTGCAGCAGACAAAAACAAGCTCAAGGCAAGGAAACGGTTCTCTAAAGCCCTGTCAATGGGAATGAAGCTGCCATCGTCCAAAGGAAATACTCTTGGCAGTCTACACCTTGACGAAGCGGATGTATACCTTAACTACTGCTTGTACCATCAAAGGATTGCATACCATACCGAAGAATGCATGGCCTTTAAAAACTGGTGGCAGGGATACGTTGCCAACCGACAACATTTCAAGCGGATGAAGCGCAAAATTCGTCGGGAGCAGAGAAGCACGACAGATGAGCACAAAAGAACTTCCGGCAACTGTCACATGATTGATTCCAGGGGATCGCAAGTTCTCACCTTCGGAAGCGATTCTGATGAAGAAATAGCTCCCGGCCCTCTCTTCAAAGAATCCGCCTCGGTAAAAAAGGAAGAAATAAAGAACTGTGAGAATATTCAGCTGCGTAACCATACGTTGCCTGAATAGAAGCTCAGACCCACAAACAAGGGGTCGAACAAAAAAGATAAGGGAAAAGAAAAAGTCCCTGAGGATATCGCCCTCGATGATCAAGTCGTCGAAGAGCTTTTAGCCAAGGACTCGTCCAAGAAAACAAAATAGATTACAATGTCCTAACACGTCTGAGGAAGATACCCTCATAGCTAAGCATTTTGGATGCCCTTCTGTTATCTAAAGAGGCACGAGATTCCCTGATCAGGGCATTACAAGAGCCCGAGCAGTTTCAAGCTTTTCTTGCCGAAGAAAAGATGAAGGACGAGCTGGCAGAAGTGCACACAGCTGACATCACTTTCGGCAATGAAGATCTTCTCTTCGGAACGTGCGAGCACAACTGCCCCCTGTATGTCACCGGATACTGCCATGACATTAAGATAGGAAAGATCTTAGTTGACAATGGGTCCTCTGTCAACGTCCTAAATGTGAGCGTGCTAAAAGAAATCTGTATGAGCGTTCAGCACCTCGCTCGGGATAAAATCACTATCTCCGGGTTCGACTCCTAGTCATCACGAACGCTTAGGTCTGTATTATTGATGTTACGATTTGGGCTGCTCGTCACTGACATCAAATTTCATGTCATTGATGCCAAGCCCTGCTACAACGCTTTTCTCGGAAGGCCTTGGTTACACGAGTACAACATCATCCCTTCTACACAGCATCAGTGTATGAAATATTTCAAAGATGGTCTCGAGTATACCGTGACGGGGGAACTAAACCCATTCTCCGTAAATGAAGTTCGAAAGTACGAAGATACAAAGTATTTCCTACCAGACTTTGAAAACACGGAAAAATGCCATAAACCGGAGAATAAGCAAAAAACTATCACCACTATTCCAGTCTTCAGGAGCGATACTGAGGAAGAAGAAGAGATAGTCTATTCGGGGCCGCCCCAATGCCACAACCTGTAACAACCCCAAATTTCCTGTATAACTTTCTGTACAAATTTTTCAAAATTTAAAGAAATGGGTACTTTTGCCTGAGCACAAGTTAAATATTTGTTTTGCTAATTAATAACAAGAAGGAGCTTGTGGCTCATTGGTAATACCTTGCACTGCTGAACCAAGCCACCAGAGTTCAAATCCCATACCCCACATTATTTTTAATATTGTTTTATTTTGAATTTTTAGAATACCAAATGTTACATGTGCATAACTCACAAAAACCTCACTACACCTGTAAAACTAACTGTGCCAATGGGTTAATGAACCGACATGGAGCACTCCGACCACCTGACTCAGCCTGACTCGGGCCGGCGGAGCGGCTGTGTCGGCCCGCCGCCGGCCGGAATTGACAGGACCGCCGATCCATCAACATGAAAGTTTTGACTCTTCAGCTTCCCATCACTCCTGCATACTCTGAATTCTTGGATCGGTTCCAGAGCCCCTTTAAATCACCTTAAACCCAAACTTTAATACAATTTAATACATTTTTCTCACACCTCTTCACCTAACCCTAACCCTAGCTTTACCCTATGAATACTACCCCTAGACATACACCCCTCACTCATAATTCTATCCAAACTCTCCAGAAATTCCTATAGAAATTTAGTGTGTAATTGAAGTTAGCAAAGGGGCGAAGCTCCGGCAATTTTCCGACGACAACCCTAGGAGTTCCCGGTGACGAAATGACGCACCGGCGCCTCCTATTGTTCCCTCTTCCTCTCTTCTAACTTCTAAACTCGTAAGTCCCACCTCCCTCTTTTCTATTCTTTTCTAAAAATACGAAATTCTAAAACCCGACGGAATTGGAGCAAAATCCGATTTCCGATTCGGTTTCTTTCTAAAACTCTCACTTTTCTTTAATACAATCATGTTAAACTATTACATGTTGACTATTAAATATTAACAAACATGTTGAACAAGTTTCATAACAATATATTTCATTTTGTGATTTTTACCGCTCTTTTTCATTAAAATACCATGTAGTTTCATTTCGACATTTAAACCCTCAAAATCTTGCTATACCTTTAAGTAGATTACGAGGTAATGACTTATCTCCTCACAACACTTATATGCAATATAGCACAATACTTTTCGGAAACATAGAATACGGGAAAACGAAACATTTCAAATAAATACCATGAATTAATAAACCCGTTTCCAAAAGGATTAAGTATTTTTTATAAATCTTTGCAAAGTGCCGCTACAACCCATTTTGGGGAACCCGATTAGGATGGTGCGGATTATCGCACATCCCTGGGGTTAGTAGTACGAGATGCAGACCTCTGCAAGGAGCATTCGGTCTCGAAAGATTTAAAATACGAAAATCTTAAGAAAATGAGATTTCTAGAATTATAATATATATTAAAATTTATTTTATAAATATATATATATATATATATATATATAATATCAAAAGATCCATTTTTGTTATTATATAAATATTCCAATTTTCCAAAATCACAAGAATCACTTTACATTAAAATACCATGAATTCTATACAAGATCAATATTACAATTTAATACCATATATTATGAAAGTAGGTTATTTTCACTAGAAATATCACAAATATAAAATCTACAATTATAACAACTCAAAAGACGATAATTAAATACTTGGAGTGTATTTTGAAAAGTATACAAAAGTATTTTTACATAAAACCCCCTCAAGTTCTATAATTACCCTAAGGACCATAGTAAATATAAGCTTAAGCGGGACCAATCTCTTGAGTCTCAGGGAGCCGGAGAAGTGGGTGCATGCCTATTTAAGGTAGACAATTAACAACGGTGTTATCAATACGATAATCTTCTTTGAAAAAGACACAAATCCTGCCGCCCATATGCAGCAGTTACCGATAACATCAAAACAATCAGGACTTCAATTTACTTTTCTAATTGTCTGACTCAGACTGAGTCTTATTAATAATCTGACTTGAATATGATTCAAGTACAATCTACAATCTACAAACTACAATTCAATATGAATCCATGAATCCATATATTCAATCTATCAATCTATACAACTTGACTGAACCAAACCATGGATATACATTCATTTACATGATTATCCAGTTACATCCATTTACATGATTCTTCAGTTACATCCATTTACTGATATCATGGTTTCGGCAAGTCATCCAATTATACAATTTATATTACAATACAATACAAGTTGCAATACAATTTACAATACAAACAATACAAACAAGATATCACGGGGTTTAAGGGGTAGATTGGTACGGAAGGTGTTAGAAGTGGAACGAGACTGCAAGATTAAGACACCTAACCTAAATCCAATTGCCGTTGTTCTGGGTTGTATAACGGAGCCTTGTACTTCCATTTTCCCTAGTCTCTAGCATATAGGGACTCCTCTCGTATACACTGGTATTCTTCTGTACCAAACTACAAGCAACAGCGTTAATGAATACAACAGTATAACAATATAATACAACTTTAAAAGCTACCTTCTTATTCTGTCCATGCTATTTCTCCCTTATCTTTGGGACTTACCGAGCAATCTGTTCGCTGACGACATTCTCTTCTTTCTTCTTTGAATGTCGTCAGGTGATCTGGACACGTCAGAGATCGAGCCCAGCGCCGAAGACTTGGACCATTTCGTTGAAGACCCAGAGTTTTAGTTCATTGTACACTTTTATTTCAGTACCTTTCATTTTCTGTTATGCCATTGTTTAGGCATTGCTTTATTTTAGTTGTATTTACATTTTCATGCATTGTACAGAAAGAATGTGAATAAATAAAGTTGTTTTATTATATCTTGTCTCTTTTATATTGCTTAGATAAGCTTAGCGTATTTACTTCATAGTAAATACGTAGCGGCCTCGTCGCGTCCTCTGCCCGTATAATGGGAAGCAGGGCGTGACACAACCCGGGACCATCTACCCCTATTCTGATCTTTGGCAGTGATTCTGAAGAAAAAGTCAATGCAATGTTCTCGGTCCTTCCATCAATGCAGGCCCTTACTGGAGATTATCAGAGTTTGCAAATCGCCATGGTTCCACAGCAACTCTACAGAGAGCGTGATTCGCTTGAGACATATAGTGTGCAAGAGCTGCAGACATTCTACGTCCCTCCCAGGCGCAGAGGTGAAAAGGCGATCATATTCTATCGATCCACGGAGACTAAAGTCGAAAGAGAAGTCTTGCATGGTGCTGATTCTGTGCTCGACAGGCTCCAACCCATCCGTTTGCCCATATACTATACGGAGGGATTGAGAAGGTTATTAAGATGCCAATGCGTACCTTTCAAACAGACTCCTCGACAAGCTCAGTTCTTCAACAGGATTTGGAACATCCCCGGAACTCAATGAAAATTGCCCAACAGAAAAATGGAAATGATTAGACTTGGATATGTCCAGTCCAAGAAACGGGAGCAATTCCATGACTGCCATGTCATAAATGATCTCGATGAAGAAGGGGATTGTTTACCCCGATCAGAGCAAAGCTCTGTTCAAATTCCAAGGCGGGAGATAAAGCAACGCTTCTGCTTCCCCAATCAGAGCAAAGCTTTGTTTACAAATAAAATTCAAATTTTAATAAAAAAGCAACGCTTCAGCCGACTTGCGCTCTGCGCTGCGCGACACGTGGCAGCACGGTTGCGCTACCGCAATGACGCCGCGCTCTGCGCTGCGGGACACGTGGCAGCGCGGTTGCGCTAGCGCAGTTGTGCTGCGCTGCGTGACACGTGGCAGCGGGGTTGCGCTAGCGCAGTTCGCTGCGTTTTGCGCTGCGCTTTGCGCTGTGAGACACGTGTCAAGCGCTGGGGCGTTTCCGCCAAACAGAATTAAAATTCCAGTAAAATCTTTCTGTTCTTGTTAAAACAAGAAGATTGTCTTCTGTAAAACAGAAGCTCTTGGATCAAAGATCCAACGGTGGGGAAAATTCCCCAAATCACTCAGAGAATGATCTTTTTAACAAATTTAACAAATTAATGGGCACTATATAAAGGCCCCTAGACCCCAATTCAAAAATCATCAACATCGAGATCAAAATCAAAAACAACAACACAGAGAATAGAGAGAACTCTGAAGAATTTGGAGAAGAACAAAAAAAAAAGAAAAAGGTAAAGTCCATTTAAAAAGAAGAATTTCTTCTGAATAGATCATTGATCTAAGAACAAGATCAATGATCTTCAATAAAAAAAAATATAATAATAACAGTGCCTTACACTTTTTTATGAACCATTGGTTCTGGAATCTTAAAGATTCTCCTCTTAAATCCAAAATTGGATTAAGTTATTAAAACAGTGCCTTGCACTTGTAAATCTGCACTGTTGCGCTACTGGGTTGGCGCAAGCCACAAGAAAGCGCTACGTGTCAGCTCCAGAACGATCTGCGCTATGCGCTGTTAAAATAGAGCACTGCTCTCATGAATTGGCGCAACCCAGCAGAGCGCGCCATGTGTCAGAAGCGCAACAGCGCAGCGCACTGGCACAGCGCACTGCGCTTGCGCTCACCGGAGCGTGACACGTGTCACCTCCCTATGGACTTGTGCCTTGCGCTCTTCAATTGGCGCAAAGCGCCTGACAAGTCACATGGCGCTCTGTCAGATTAATTAATGCAGCGCATTATTTAAAGGCAGAGCCCATTTAAAAGGCCCAATGGATCAAAACAAATGCTCTGCATTATAAAAAAGGGGACAGAGCCCAACTTAAAAGGCCTAACAGGCCAGAATAAAATACAGTGCAGGGGCAGAGCCCTAATTAAGGTCTAATAGGCTTAATGCAAATAAAAATGTTGAACATCTTCAACTAGACTTAGCCCAATCATGGCCATAAGTCCTCAAATTAAATTGACTGAGCACGGCTGCTCTCTTAAATCAATTTACACCTGGTTCAAGGGTACATCTCTGAACTCCTCTGACATATGTCGTTGTAATCTTTTAACGTCGTCAGAGAGGTGATGGGTCCCGACGGCCATACATTCAATGGACCACCATGTCCCTAAACTGGCAATGGACCGCAATGTCCTTAAACTACCTATGGACCACCATGTCCCTAAACTGGCAATGGACCGCAATGTCCTTAAACTACCAATGGACCCCCATGTCCCTAAATTGGAACATGGACCCCTATGTCCCTAAACTGGAATAATAGAGCCCAAATGCTCTTTTGTCGGATCTAAACGATCCCGTTAAGTTGATCTTAGTCTAAAATTAGACTAGCGTATCCTTAACAAATGTTTAAGTTGATCTTAGCATCAAATAGAGCTAACGTATCTTTAAACCATCAAACAGACTTTAGTCCCAAAATTGGACTATAGATCTCCCAACCAACTTTGGTTCTAGGGTACATCTCTGAACTCCTCTGATATCTGTCGTTGTAATCTTTCAACGTCGTGAGAGAGGTGACGGGTCCCGACGGCCATACATTAAATGGACCACTACGCCCCTAAACTGAAACAATAGAGCCCCTAAATGCTCTTTCCGTTAAGTTGATTTTAGTCTCAAATCAGACTAACGTATTCTTAACGAGCGTTTAAGTTGATCTTAGACTCAACATGGCTAACGTATCCTTAAACCAAAACACCAAACCCAAATCTAAGAAAATACGGATTTGGACTAATCCACGTCTTACGGGCGACGACATAAATTAGTCTCCGTATACAATCCACGGGCAACCACAAACAAAACAAACACCCACGATACGACGTGAAATTCTGGAGAAGGAGAAAGTTGTTACCGCGATGCGGTAGCGTAATTAACTGCAGGGGCTTGCGCCTGCAGGGAAGAGCGTCCCCACAATAAAAAACCCCTCGATCGAGGGGGAATCTGACGAAGTCTGCTACATCGGCCGCATCCATCCAAACCTCCGATACACTGTGCCATAAATCAACTTGACATCGTCGGAGAGGTGGACGGATAAAACCAAATAGCATCTGCCCCGAATCTCAGGCAAGACGCCCATGTCTTGGCTGCCGTTCGGAGGGGAACAGATTCTGGCACACCCGGTGGGACCTTTTCCTCTTTCCACTCCACACTTCGTGTGTCGTGTTCGCGAACGAATCGCTGTTTGCTGTGGTTGTCTGTGGATTCGAGGTACTAAGATTTGGTGTCTTGCTCCGTGCAGAAAACAGAAGATCAATGGCTTCAAACTGCACTGCCTGCAACTGCAACTCTCGCTCCGTTCTTGCTGGAGGAGTGACTTATGGGCCCAAAGCGGCCTCCCTTTTCAAGATGCCATTGGAGCAAGTAACTCAAGCCACCACTGGATTATTCTTCGGGACCATGCTCCCACCGATTAGCTTCAATGCCCCATTACCATCGCAAGAAGCTCCGAAGAAGTCGGTCTTTGATCGGCTTATAACTACCGCGGCCCCTCTCAACTGGTCGCCCAACTTCAATACTTCAGTTTTCAACAGACTGGGCTGGAACGTCTACAAGCCCGCGATACCCGAAGCTGCCATCCTAAAGCGGATAGCCATCCCGGCTCAAGCGGACGAAATCATTGGAAAGGTTCCTCCTTCCAAGAAGTCAGTTTTTACAAGACTGGCCATTCCGGTTTCTGCTCCAGGCGAGATCCTCAAAGCTGCTTCCCCTGCCCAGAAGGGGCACGACGAAATCACCCTTATAGCTGAAACAACTCCATCCGCAAGACACGCTCGACGTCGCCACTGGCGCCGAGTGAGGAAGGCTGGGGGCAACTCCCCCTCTGGGATAACTCCGCCAGCTCCAACGGTGGGGATCGATACTGCTGTTCCAACTTGGAACAGCTTTGAATTGCTGAACAAGGTGCGCAGAAACTCGTCAACTGCTGTGCTGAAAAGAACTCCTTCACCTATGGAGAAGTCCCCAAAGGCGAAGCTGGAGCAGCTCCCTCAACGGCTATCCTCTGAAATTTACAAAGTTTGGCAACATGTCCAAGAGTCAGTGATCGATCAAGACTATCTACGCCGACAGAAAAAGATGGAGGTTCAACAGGAGAAGGACTACTCAGAGCCACAGAAAGTGACAGCTGGCTGGAGGCCCGCTGCAACGGCTCCCTCAACGTCAATCACTCAAAAGAAAAGGAGGCCGCAAAAAGCCCCTATGAATATGGTGAACCGTAAAAGCGCCGAACACAAACACCCCAGGTCTGGGGGCATGGTGGTTCACACTGTTTATATGGCTTCCAGAAAGGAGGAAAGCCATGCTTCGACGGGTCACCGACCGCTCACCCGATCCGTGACCAAAGCTCAGGAGCAGCAGCAGAAGCTTCAAGAGATGATGACTGCTATGGCCGCACTCACCGGGCCAAAAGAAAGCCCGGAAGCATCATCGGAGCAGCGTCACGAGAAAGAAACAGACGCTGACTTCTTACGCAGAGTCCTCGAAAAGAAGAACAAAGAAGCCGCAGAACAAGCGGCTAACATAAAACAAATGGCGCTTCTCTTCCAAGATATGGTAGGAATGATGTTACAGCAGGATCCTCCTGCTGAAAATCCTCCGATTGTCCTTGAAGATGACAAAGGAGAGACATCGAATCTTCCGCCAGCTCTTTCAGCAGCCAAGGAGGAAACATTTCCAAAGCCGCACTGGATGACTATATAGCTCAGTAAATACGAGCTCATCAGGCGAATGAGGCAGCTGGGCAAATTGTTAGGACCGGACGACCCTATCCGAGCTGGTATGACCAAATCAGTTACCCGCCGGGATATATGATTCCTAAGTTCCATGTATATAGAGGGACGGGGAATCCACATCAGCATGTCGCTCAATTCAGGGCTCTTTGCGGTAACACTGGAGGCGATGACAAATTGTTGCTTCGCCAATTCGTCGGCAGCTTAGCAGAAACAGCTTTTGAATGGTATTCGGAGCTACCTAACGACTCTGTCAAAACATTTGCAGAGATGGAGCTATTGTTTACACAAAGATTCGCGAGTGCTAGTGGACGCACCCCGATAACAACACTGATTAACGCCAGGATAAGGCCCGGCGAAACGTGGGTCCAATATGCAACACGATGGCGGAACCTATGGTCGAAATGCGAACAACGTATCGAAGAAGCGCCAGCAGTAGGCATGTTCGTAGGCACTCTCGATCCGCAGGCGACTATATCCTAATTCATGATGTTCTTCAGGCCGACCACTTTCTAGGCCTTGATCGACAAGTTAGCCCAAGTGGACCAGATGGGCCATGGACCGTCTCCTCCAAAACCAGACTCTCGAAATGAGAAAGGAAAAGGGAAAGCGATCGTTGTTGCCAATACTCAACAACAGCCGAGCAAATCAAAGCCGGTTGCTCGCCAAAACAACGTGCATCTACGCCCATCCCTCGAGGAGAGACTGGGGCGTCCTTACTCGTTTCCTCAGAATAAAACAAGGAAACTGTTCGAGCTGGCCACGCGCAACGGACTCATCAATCTGCCGAGTCCAAAACGTCTGTTGCAGCCAGGCGATCTCAATAATCCCGATTATTGCCCTTACCACCATATGGTAAGTCACCCGATCGAGGATTGCTTCGTTTTTAAGGGATGGATCGAGGATCGGTATCTATATGGCAAGTTTGCGCTGTCTGAAAAGTGGAAGGTAAACTCACCATAGCCGCACACTCCAAAGAAGACGGACGCACCGGAGGCAACTTGTCATGTGATCTCTCATTCATTGGCGGATGATAAAGAGGCTCCTTGCGCCGAGAAACCGAGGGCGGACCCTGAATCAGAAATTCTGCGGCCGTCAGACGAGTTGATCGATGCCTTCCTGAATGAAATTCGTCTGAAAGTTAAAGCCAATCAGGAGCGTGAGATGACCATACTGGAAGGAGCCAAACACCGACTACTAGACCAAAGAGTCGAGGCACTTCCATCAAATCAAAAGTCATCCGCTGCGGATAAAAACAAATTCAAGACAAGAAAAAGGTTTGCCAAAGCCCTATCAGTGGGAATCAAGCTACCGCCCTCTGAAGAAAATACTCTCGGTGGAGTAAAGATGCATCCTAACTTCTACTTATATCATCAGAAGATCATACATCCTACTGAAGACTGCGACTCCTTTAAGTGTTAGTGGCAAGGGTATGTCGCTCAAAAGCAACACTTCAATAGGACAAAGCGTGAAGCTCGTAGACATCAGAAAAATGCGATAGATGAGCGCAAAAGAGCCGCCGCCGACTGTCACATAGCCGATTCCAAGGGATCGCAAATTATCACCTTTGGAAGCGACTCTGACGAAGAAGCTGCCCTCAATCCTCTCCTCAAGGAATCCATTTTAAAAATGAAAGAATTGAGGAGTTGCGAGAATGTTCAGTCGTGCAATCGCACGCTACTCGAAAAAAATCTTGGCCTCGTAAACAAAGGATCGAGCAGAAAGGATAAAGGGAAGGGAAAAACAGCCCTCGTAGCCAACACTCAAAAGCAATCGAGTGGCCTTAAACCGGTTGTTTGCCGAAACAAAAAGCGGCAACCCCTCCATGAAAAGTTGAAACGTCCTTACTCGTTTCTCAAGATAAAACAAGGAGACTGTTCGAGTTGGCAGTGCGCGACAGACTCATCAATCTGCCGAGTCCAAAACGCCCGTTGCGGCCAGGCGATGTTAACGATCTCAATTATTGCCCTTACCACCAAACGGTAAGTCACCTGATCGAGAATTGCTACGTCTTCAAAAACTGGGTTGAAGACCAATACCAACAGGGCAAGTTCGTCATCTCCGAAAACTTGAAGGTGAGCCCGCCACAACCGCACGCTCCGAGAAAGATGGATACGCCGGGGGCATCATGCTCAGTCATAGAAAAAGCGATATAGACCGAAAAGTCAGTAAACTAGAAATTCGCCTCAAATACGGCGACATTGGACCACTACGTCCTAAAACTGGACAATGGACCGAAACATCCTTAAACTAATGATGGACCACTACGTCCAAAAACTGGATAATGGACCGAAACGTCCTTAAACTAATGACGGACCACTATGTCCTAAAACTTGTAAACAACCGAAACGTCTTTAAACTACTGCCGCAGCATCCTTAGGCTGACAATACAAAAAAAAAGAAGACGGTATGTCCATAAGCAAAATGGGCACGAATGAAAACCCGAAAGGGCTCCGTGAGTAAAAACAGCAGGGCTACCGGCGAGTGTCTGTGAAAACCTGAAAGGGCGCAACGTCGTCAAAAAATAAAAATAAAAATAAAAATAAAAACGGTATGTCCACAAGCAAAATGGGCACGGATGAAAACCCGAAAGGGCTCCATAAGTAAAAACAGCAGGGCTACCGGCGAGTGTTTGTGAAAACCCGAAAGGGCGCAACCTCGGTAAGTGACACTTGCAGGATCCTCTCGACCTTGTAAGGAGAAACCACCCGAGTGAGATCCTTACGACTCACAAGGGAGCAACACACTTAGGGAACCTCACGATTCCTAAGGAGAAATTACACTTGCGAGATCCTCACGACTCGTAAGGAGAACTCTCTTATGGGACCCTCACAGCTCATAAAATTTGAAAGTCTTAAGTTACAGAGACCTAAACCTGTGCTTAAGCAAACCCCCCACTACCTTCGATATGGCCCTACAAGTGGCTCAGTACTGACCCTTGTATACAATCCACGGGCGCGAATAAACATTTCCCTAATCAGGTCCCACCCGTGGCTAGGGATATATCCATATGATGAACGACCCTTGTAAATCCTCTCGACTTATAAGGAGAAAACCTTTTAGTAAGATCCTTACGACTTACAGGGGAATATACACTTAGGAATCCTCACGATTCCTAAGGAGAAAACACACCTACAAGATCCTCACGACTTGTAGGGAGAAATACCTTTATGAGACCCTTACGGCTCATGAAGTCAAAAGCCTTGGTCGACGGGATCTTAACCCTGTTCGCTAAGCCACCTTTTTTCAACATCGACAGAGGCAAATGATCATTCGCTCCTGGCAATATCCCAGTTATAGCGATGCTGATGCCTAAACAGATATAAAATTCCAAGCCCTTTCAAGGCGAATGATGATTCACTCCTGGCAATATCCCAGTTGTAGCGATGCTGATGCCTAAACTGGTATCAAATTCCAAGTCCTTTCATGGCAAATGATGATTCGCTCCTGGCAATATTCCAGTTATAGCGATGCTGATGCTAAGATTGGCACCAAATTCCAAGGTCTACACTCGCGATAAAAAAAACAACGAGCCATACATGCATACGAAATAGCTGAAATGATGGGGCAACTTGCAATAAAAATCAGCAAGTAGAAATGTATGCATGCAAAATAGTCGAAATGATGGGGCAACTCGCAATAAAAAGCAGCAAGTGAAAATAAAATAAATAGCCTAAATGATTGGGCACCGCGAAAAATAGCCGAAATGATTGGGCAATCGCGACCTTCGCGATATAAAAGCTGAAATGATAGAGCATCGCGGAAAGAAATAAAATGAAAAATATATATATAACGAAATTCACGCCCTACAGGCGATATCACAGCAATCCCTGTATACAATCCAGGGGCACAAACGAAGAGGGAACCATGTCATCCCACCAGGCTCCATCAAAAAGAGAGCCAAGTCTCGACGATCACATCTGCACCCCAGAAGACCAACAACAGCGTCCCTCCTTATGCCAGCAGGGCACGGACGCAACACCAACAACGGAGCCATGGTAAAGTCCCTAGTTCCAAGCCTCGACGGTTCATCGACAACCTAGAGACCACCACGACATCCGTCTCGTTACAGCAGATACAATGTCAACAACGACATTACTCTGCAGTCCAGCGGGATGCAGATGCGACGTCAACGAAAGACCCATGGTCAAACAAGTGGAGTAACGGCAAAATCCCAGCTCCACCTCGGCATTCGTCTCGATACAGCAGACGAGATGTCACTATAGCGTCCCTCCCCTAACAGGATTCTGACACGCCAAAGCAAACAAAACGAAGGCCAAATACCTAGCTTCAGAGTCTTAACGGCAAGTCATATAAAGCCTAAAAGACAACCGGAGATCATCTCACACCAGTGCGGATTGGTCACCACCTCGACGTTCGTCTCGACACAGCAGACGCAACATCATCAAACAAGCGGAGTAACGGCAAAATCCCAGCTCCACCTCGGCATCGTCTCGATACAGCAGACGAGATGTCACTACAGCGTCCTTCCCCCAACAGGATTCGAACACGCCAAAGCAAACGAAGCGAAGGCCAAATTCCTAGCTTCGAGGTCTTAACGGCAAGTCATATAAAGCCTGAAAGACAACCGGAGATCATCTCACACCAGTGCGGAATGGTCAACACCTCGATGTCCGTCTCGACACAGCAAACGCAACACCACCAAGAGGAGCCACGGCGAAATCCCCAATTCCAAACCTCGACGGTTCACCGGCAACCTAGAGACAACCGCTACATTCGTCTCGATACAGCAGACGCGATGTCAGCAAACGAAGCAAAGGCCAAATTCCTAGCTTCAAGGTCTTAACGCCAAGTCATATAAAGCCTGAAAGACAACCGGAGATCATCTCACACCAGCGCGAAATGGTCACCACTTCGACGTTCGTCTCGACACAGCAGACGCAACATCATCAAACAAATGGAGCCACGGCAAAATCCTTAGTTCCAAATCTCGACAGTTCACTAGCAACCTAGAGACAACCGCAACGTTCGTCTCGATACAGCAGACGAGTTGTCACCCCAGCGTTCTTCCTCCAGCAGAGTTCAGACGCGACAATCAAACAAATGGAACCACGGCAAAATCCCTAGTTCCAAACCTCGACGGTTCACCAGCAACCTAGAGAAAACCGCGACGTTCGTCTCGATACAGCAGACGAGTTGTCACCCTAACATCTTTCCTCCAGCAGGGTTCAGACGCGATCATCAAACAAACGGAGCCACGGCAAAATCCCTAGTTCCAAATCTCGACGGTTCACCAGCAACCTAGAGACAACCGCGACGTTCGTCTCGATACAGCAGACGAGTTGTCACCCCAGCGTTCTTCCTCCAGCAGGGTTCAGACGTGACAATCAAACTAACGGAGCCACAACAAAATCCCTAGTTCCAAAGCTCGACGGTTCACCAGCAACCTAGAGACAACCGCGACATTCGTCTCGATACAGCAGACGCGATGCCAGCAAACGAAACAAAGGCCAAATTCCTAACTTCAGGGTCTTGACGGCAACTCATATAAAACCTGAAAGACTATCGGAGATCATCCCACACTAGCACGGAGTGGTTATGACTCATCGGGGCTCTCTAAAATGAGCCTAACCTCAAGTAAAAAGCGGCATGGCAAAATACCTAACGCTTGCTCTTCCAACGGTCAAATTGCCAAGGAGGATTTCTTGAAGACGTCTTGGCCAGCCCCCGAAGGGATCAGAGACACGGCAGTCGCAGGGCTACTCGAACAGCATGATTGCCTATCGAGGAATATATCAGCTTATGTGACGGTACGACGGCCAAAACCCTAAGTACCACAGACCCTAACGGACTTCTGTCGTAAAGAGCAGAGGTTAACTGTGACGTTAGGATATTCTTGCGAGAAATGCTCGATTCGTCTCGACTTGTGAAGAAATTGATGTCTTTGCGAGAACTTCTTGATGTGGCTCGACTCGTGAGATAAAGCCTTAGGCAGTGGGCATAAAAGAAACCTGTTTCCTAAGCACTGGGACCCTGCAAGTCGGTCCAAAATGGTCTCTTGTATACTATCTACGGGTCTCACTCTCCAAAGTCGAATCTCGATAAGGAGGGAAACAACCGCTTACGAATCCTCTCGACTCGTGAGAGGAGAAATTCCCTTATGAGATCCTTATGACTTATAAGAGAAAACACACTTAGGGATCCTCACGACCCCTAAGGAGAGAATATACCTACGAGATCCTCTCGATCCGTAAGGAGAAAAGTCATTATGAGACCCTTACGGCTCATAAAGTTGAAAAGTCTTAGGCAGCAGATCTGAACCTGCGTCCTAAGCCCTCATTACCTCTTGAAGGAGCTAATACAGAATGCTCGCTCTATCATCCATCGACCATGTTTACTAAAGTAACATGTTGGCAATAAAAGAAAGAGGAAAGCGACGGAAAGAACATCCGATTTGCATTTGATCAAGCGTTCGAGACACATCCATTCATGCATATGCAAAAGACTCAGAACGAGAAATAAGACAAGCTGAAATAAATTTTTTTCCATTTATATGGCAAATGGTTCTTACAATCATAAAGAAATAAACAAAGACATCGTCCGGATCATTACAATGGCAAAACCTCGGATCCTGGACAGGGATTGAGGAACTCGAAAGTGACCTTGTCCAGGACTTTCCAAGCTTGGCGAACCATCCTGGTGTGCTTCCTTTCGCGAGCACGGGCATCGGGATCCCCACTGATGTCCTCCACCCTCCGATAAGCAGCAAGAATGGCGGACTGTTGAAAGGCTTCGTGCAAGAGATCGATGGGATTGTCTCGCCGTCTCTTCGAGATTAAGTTCATCAGGTACACTGAGTGCACCTTGTCCTCGGCGGCGTCCAATGCTCTAAGCGGCACGCCGGTAAAGAATAGGGGAAGCGCTCCCCAGATGGCTCCCACAATAAGCTTCAACAGAGGGGAGCGCCGAGGAAGCAGTTGACCATTGTACGCGTCGAAGCGATTCATGATCTCGGCACACTCAGCGTTGGTAAATTCTCGATTCTGAGAACGGCCGAGTCGGCGGATGTCCCCGTAAGAAATGATCTCGTCAAGGTCGTACATGTGGGCGTCCATTACTTCTGTAAAGGAAACCTAACAAAATTAGCAGACGGCCTGACTAAGCAAGACAGTATAATTCATTAAAAAAAATAAAACGTCATCTCTAACCACCAGGATCTATGAAGAACTCTTAAGAGTTCTTCTATATGATTTGGAGGGAGCAAAGCTCCATTGGTGAACCAAGAATATACAAGAAAAAATCTTTCAGAGAGCAGAACTCTATTGATGGAATCCTAACATGGTTCTCTTTAGTTCTCTTTAGATCCCTTTGGACCTATAGAGCAAAGCTCTGCTAAGTGAAACCCTAAATGGGTTTCCTTTAGATCAGGGATCTATTGAGAGCAAGGCTCTGTCAATGAAAATTAATTTAATTTAAATTTAAATTTTCACCTAAAAGTTTTAAGAGTTTAACTCTTGAAGTTCTTGAAAATAAAGAGCAGGGCTCTGAGTTCTGAAAGTAAAATTTTGAAGATAAAAATCATCTAAGGGACCAAAGGTCCTATTTATAGGCATTGAAGAGCCCTTTCAACTTCTAAGAGTTGCCGCGACGGTTGGAATTCTGCCACCGCTACGCTCACGTTTGGAGGGCCACGTAAGCGCAACGGTGGGGGGGCATTTGTTTACCCTAATCAGAGCAAAGCTCTATTCAAATTCCAAGACAGGAGATGAAGCAACGCTTCTGCTTCCCCAATCAGAGCAAAGCTTTGTTTTCAAATAAAATTCAAATTTTAATAAAGAAGCAACGCTTCAGCTGACTTGCACTGACACGTGGCAGCGCGGTTGCGCTAGCGCAGTTGCGCTGCGCTACGTGACACGTGGCAGCGCAGTTGCGCTGCGCGACACGTGTCAAGCGCTGGGGCGTTTGCGCCAAACAGAATAAAAATTCCAGTAAGATCTTTCTGTTCTTGTTAAAACAAGAAGACTGTCTTCTGTAAAACAGAAGCGCTTGGATCAAAAATCCAACGGTGGGGAAAATTCCCCAAATCACTCAGAGAATGATCTTTTTAACAAATTTAACAAATTAATGGGTACTATATAAAGGTCCCTAGACCCCAATTCAAAAATCATCAACATCGAGATCAAAATCAAAAACAACAACACAAAGAATAGAGAGAACTCTGAAGAATTTGGAGAAGAACTAAAAAAAAGAAAAAGGTAAAGACCTTTTAAAAAGAAGAATTTCTTCTGAATAGATCATTGATCTAAAAACAAGATCAATGATCTTCAATAAAAAAAATATAATAATAACAGTGCCTTGCACTTTTTTATGAACCATTGGTTCTGGAATCTTAAAGATTCTCCTCTTAAATCCAAAATTGGATTAAGTTATTAAAACAGTGTCTTGCACTTGTAAATCTGCACTGTTGCGCTACTGGGTTGGCGCAAACCATCAGAAAGCGCCACGTGTCAGCTCCAGAACGATCTGTGCTATGCGCTGTTAAAATAGAGCACTGCTCTCATGAATTGGCGCAACCCAGCAGAGCGCGCCACGTGTCAGAAGAGCAACAGCACAGCGCACTGCGCTTGCGCTCACCGGAGCGTGACACGTGTCACCTCCCCATGGACTTACGCGTTGCGCTCCTCAATTGGCGCAAAGCGCCTGACAAGCCACGTGGCGCTCTGTCAGATTAATTAATGCAGCGTATTATTAAAAGGCAGAGCCCATTTAAAAGGCCCAATGGATCAAAACAAATGCTCTGCATTATAAAAAAGGGGACAAAGCCCAACTTAAAAGGACTAACAGGACAGAATAAAATATAGTGCAGGGGCAGAGCCCTAATTAAGGTCTAATAGGCCTAATGCAAATAAAAATGTTGAACATCTTCAACTGGACTTAGCCCAATCATGGCCATAAGTCCTCAAATTAAATTGACTGAGCACGGCTACTCCCTTAAATCAATTTACACCTGGTTCAAGGGTACATCTCTGAACTCCTCTGACATCTGTCGTTATAATCTTTCAACGTCGTCAGAGAGGTGATGGGTCCCGACGGCCATACATTCAATGGACCACCATGTCCCTAAACTGGCAATGGACCACAATGTCCTTAAACTACCTATGGACCACCATGTCCCTAAACTGGCAATGGACCGCAATGTCCTTAAACTACCAATGGACCCCCATGTCCCTAAACTGGAACATGGACCCCTATGTCCCTAAACTGGAACAATAGAGCCCAAATGCTCTTTTGTCGGATCTAAACGATCCCGTTAAGTTGGTCTTAGTTTAAAATTAGACTAGCGTATCCTTAACAAATGTCCAAGTTGATCTTAGCCTCAAGTAGGGCTAACGTATCTTTAAACCATCAAACAGACTTTAGTCCCAAATTGGACTATAGATCTCTCAACCAACTTTGGTTCAAGGGTACATCTCTGAACTCCTCTGATATCTGTCGTTGTAATCCTTTAACGTCGTGAGAGAGGTGACGGGTCTCGACGGCCATACATTAAATGGACCACTACGTCCCTAAACTGGAATAATAGAGCCCCTAAATGCTCTTTCCGTTAAGTTGATCTTAGTCTCAAATCAGACTAACGTATCCTTAACGAGCGTTTAAGTTGATCTTAGCCTCAACATGGCTAACGTATCCTTAAACCAAAACACCAAACCCAAATCTAAGAAAATACGGATTTGGACTAATCCACGTCCTACGGGCGACGACATAAATTAGTCTCCGTATACAATCCACGGGCAACCACAAACAAAACAAATACCCACGATACGAAGTGAAATTATGGAGAAGGAGAAAGTTGTTACCGCGATGCGGTAGCGTAATTAACTGCAGGGGCTTGCGCCTGCAGGGAAGAGCGTCCCCACAATCAAAAATCCCTCGATCGAGGGGGAATCTGACGAAGTCTGCTACATCGGCCGCATCCATCCAAACCTCTGATACACGGTGCCATAAATCAACTTGACATCTTCGGAGAGGTGGATGGATAAAACCAAATAGTATCTACCCAGAATCTCAGGCAAGACGCCCATGTCTTGGCCGCCGTTCGGAGGGGAACAGGGATGCTCTTTTAAAAGACGCTGACGCTGAACCAGAACGAGGTTCTGTCATAAAAATGCCGAGTCCGTCGTTTGAAGAACAGATTGACAAGCGAATAAGAGAAGCAGGTCAAAGGGTTTGGATGACCAAAACCGCGAAATGGACATTTACGAAAAGGCCAGAACGCAACGTATCATTCAGCAGGCTACGAAGGATGACGATCCCTTTCACTCTCAACCCGCTATGCACTCTCATGACAAAAACAAATCCCGGTGTAGAAGCAATGATAAATTCAAGAATGGGGACGGCATTCCAGGACAGCAAAACGGATCCAAAATGCCACGCGATCGAAAAAAGATCAATCGGAATTCGTCTCTTATGAAAAAGATGGATCGGGAATATTCCTTTCCTCGAGACAAGACAAGGAAGATTTTCGACCTTGTCATGAAATATCAGATGATGACACTCTGTTCATACCATAATATTGCATTATTATATTCCCTAGTCCTAGTTATTTTACAAATAAACAGGTGCTTTTGACCCATATCTGCTACATAATTACAGGTTACAGGTTCTCAGAACAAAAACAGTGAAAAAGATAAAAGACGATACAAAAGTGAGACTACGACCAGCAAATAGAAGGATCTTGATCAAGCCTACACGAAGATCAGTTCACAAAGTACAAGGCAGCGCAAGGTTTAAGACTTCGTCACGAAGCAACGGTAAAAGTCCACTACAATTATTCACTGGGAGATCTGGAAGAAACCTAGAAGCCAATCTGAAGAAGCAACCAAAGAAATAGGAAGACAAACAAGACGAGAAGAAGCACAGAAAATTGCAGAGTCTAAGCTCCTCTTTTGGCCGCGGAACCGCGGCCAAACCTGGTCTGCGGCCGCGATTCCGCGGCCGTGTATAGCCCGTAGTGGCAGAAAATTTTACCAAAAGCTTGGCGGCGCTGACTAGTCTTCCTAGGGGTATTTTTGTAAAAGCACACATGCGGAGATTGTAAACCTAGGGTTTTCTATATCCTATAAATAGAAGCCCAAATTCTTGTATTAGGTCATGCCTCCTTTCATTAATAAAATTCAGAATTCTTTTTGGAGAGCATCAATTTGTAAGTTCTTAATTTATTTTTCTGCCCTAGTTAAATTTAATTTCTTGCCCTAGTTAGATAGTTAGATATTTTATTCTCTGCCCTAGATAAATGTTTTTCAATTCCCTAATGAGCGAGGAGTCTCCTCGCTTGTTAGGGTTAGATTTGGGGAAGGTTTGAGAGATGAAGATCTCTCATTCCTTTCTTGTTCATCACATATAATTAATAGGACTCCATGCATACATGCACACACCGCTCCATACGGCACCCTATCCTACGAGGTAGCGGTGATACCGTAGTATAAAGGCCCGGTTGAGCGTGTTTTCCATGGAGGTTAGTGTAAGGATTGATAAAGGAAGGACAAGAACCTAGAGGAAGAAATATCTTCTCGAATGGTTCTAATCCACTTTATTAATAATTACCATAACTCCTAATAAGATCTTAATATGGGTATAGAAAGCGGTGAGATTTATTGACTTTCCAAACTTAACTTAAAGCTAACCCTAGCAAGATTTAGATCTAGATTAATTTAGTTTTTAGATTTAATCAATCCGGCACCCATCGAAATTAACTCGTAAGAGCAATTAGGAAATTCAAAATATCCCTGTGGACCGACCCGTACTCACCGGCTAGTTACCAAGCGACGCCGTTCTTGATTGCGGTTACTAAATATTTTTGATAAATCAAATGGCGCCGTTGCCGGGGATGGCATGTTATTTTTTTTTTTTGCAATTTCGGGTTAATATAAATCATAAAAATCATAAAAACTGAAAAAATAAAAAATATAAAAATTTATCATCTTTGTATTTGGTGAAGGGTATTTTCGTTTGAATTTTGCAGGATCAAAGAACCAGTTCGGATCTGGAAAAATCCAGAGAGCGAAACAGGAAACAGAAGATCTGAACAACAGAGGAAGATCACAACAGAAAAGCAGAAAGATTTTGGGGAACCGAGCCGTCCAATCTACCGTGGATCCGCCACAATACCTCGTTCCCGCCGCGGAAGCGCGGTGCATAGGTGACGTCAGCAAAGTTTGGGGGCGTGATCTTGCGCCTATACCGCGGAACCGCCGCGCGAAGCCCCCTGTGGCCGCGGAACCGCCGCACCTTGAGCGGTTGAGCGCTTGCAAATTTTCTGTGAGCTTTCTCTTTCCTCCTCTGCAAATCTCCAATATATCTTCTGTAAAATCTCCTGCAGGATTCTTTGCGCTTAAAAATCTTCCCCCTTATAAATAATAAATCTTGTGCAGGATTCTTTGCGCCGCGCTTAAAATACAAATTTGATTGCAAGTGGTTGTTACTGTTTTGCATATATTTAATCTGACTTTAAGGGGCTTGAGACCAATCTATATTGGGTGGGGATTTCATCACACTTCCCAGGATCCCAGAAATCACAAAAGGCAGTTTTCATTGACCAATTTTAATTAAAAAATACTAGACTCAGCCCTAAGGACGTCGAGCTCAATAGGACAGAGGACTAGTTGTAGGCATCGGCCGTTAATCCTAACCTGACTTTGCGGTGTCTAGGAAAGTGTGTGTAAGGCGAGTGGTTACTTAATTAGGGCCACTACTTGTAGTGGAGAGCCTCCCACTCACCTGGCACTCACCTGGCCGCAATTGGCGGTGAAGAGGCGGTTTGAGGTCCTATTTCTAGCCCTTTGGAACAGTTAGGAGCTGTCTAGCTGACCCTAGGTCTAGGCCTGATTGTGCATTTGTGGTTGATCAAAAGTGTGTTTAAGCCCTTTATCGAAAATCTTTTTTTTGCAAAAAGTTACAAATAAAAAAAAAGGAAAATTTTTATAAAAAGACTTGCGACTTTTGTCGCTAAGAAATCCGTGCACCCCAACCTTCCTTCTCTTCTCCTTCTTACATCATGGGTACTCCACCTCATAAATCTCTTGCCGAACTTTGGTATCCTGAACCTAACTTTGCCGTTAATTGTTTCGGTCGATTTAAGGACGACCCCTCCATACCCAAAATTTCTTTGAAAGATCGAATAGAAGCGTCTAGGAGAAACAGTTCGACTTTGCAATCCACTTTATATCAACCGTGTCAACCTTCACCACCTTCTTACGTTGATACCACTTTTTCGAGTACTGTTGTAACTCCTAAACCTATGTCTATTGCTGAGCATATTGAACAATCTCGTAGCCGATTTTTCACTCCTCTCCACACATCCAGTTATAGGGATCAACAAGTCCATTCACCTTTTTATACAAATGTTGATCCTACTCCTGTCCAACCATCCAATTCCTACCAGTCCTACCCGACTTTCCCACCTTCACTAGACATTGCTTCTACACAGCCATTTGGGAGTTTCACGTATCCAAACAATTTCGAATCTTTTACCGAAACCCCTTCACAACCCATGTCTAGTTTGGAACAGTCGTTGGAAGCTTATATTTTAGCAACAAACAAAATGATGAGGAATGTGGATGCGTCCATGGCCGCCCTTATGCAACCTAGTGAACCGGCAGCTAGTTTCTAACTAGCTCCAAATTTTTCAATGTATGAGGAGCGATTGGACAGAGTGAGAATTTAAGAAGAGAGAATGAGTTCTACACCTTTCCAAATCAAATCTATCCATGCCCAATTGAAGCCCACAA
The DNA here is from genome assembly GCA_030015575.1 of Agapanthus africanus. NCBI lineage: Eukaryota > Viridiplantae > Streptophyta > Magnoliopsida > Asparagales > Amaryllidaceae > Agapanthus > Agapanthus africanus. Next base: position 261,403,080 of record JASDDO010000024.1, read on the forward strand.
CTCCGGTTTTGCATTGATTGTCCCAAATGATCAACAAGTTTAAAATAAAACATTTAACGAGTTGTGTGACTTTGTAGTGCTTGATTTTCCAGATTATGAAGAATCCCTTTCGAGTGAAACCACACCTAATCCTTTTGAACTTTACACCTCCACTCTAGAACCTAAATTGATAAATATCCATGTTTTTGATGAGGTGTCAGAAAAAATTGATTTTCACTTGATTAAGGATATAGACGCCGGGAATATTTTGGATGATGAACCTGTAGATTTGATTGAAATTTTACGTCCAATTCATCATCCCGAATCATTAAATGTTTCTCCCGAACTTCATATGCGTCTTGATTTTGATGATAATGGCATGGATAAGCAAAATTTTGAGGAGAATATTGAGGAAATTATTGAGGATGAACCAGTTTTATTTGATAAGTCGGATTTCCCAATTCATCATTTCCCTTCTACTGATTGTGTACACCCTCCTGAATCTTTAACTGATACCCTTCCTCACTCACTTCCCTCTGTCCTCGTTCCGACCTTGTAAGAGACCGTTACGCTTTCATCTCTAATACCAAGTTCGACGTACCCATATTTGCTCACGAATCTTGAGGGATTTAATTTCATTTTTCCGCGGGTTGATAGATCAGCACAATCGCTTTTTACACATCGGTCATTACAAATTGTGCTAATTTATACACTCCATCCCCACCCTCAAGTTCGTATTCCCACTTTCTTTGGTTCTTCTAATCTTCCTTTAATGATACCGAGTGTTGATGAATCACAATCCGATATTTTGAGTTCGATAATTTTCAATTGGACCTTCGATGAAAGTTTCAAAGATATTTTTGCCGACGAACTCGCATTCTTAAACGACACGAATTTTGTGATTAATCAACCTCCACTCGAAGAAGTAGAACCACTACCATTTCTTTTTCCCTTCCGTCATTCTTCTCCTCCACCGAGACCGTATACCGTTTCTATCTCCACACGGTCTCGTGTGCTTCTCATTTCTTTTCTTTACACTCCATTCTTTCACCAACTCTACCTTTATCACGATAAGATTTTTGAATGGTTGGTGCGAACTTTTGGTCTGTGTAAGCCCTTGTATAATTTGATTTTTTCTCCTCCCTCACTCTAAACTTTAATGCTTAAACAGTGGAAACACCGTTTCATTTAAGTTTGGGGGGAACCTTGTTATATATTATTTTGTTTTTTCTTTTAACAATAAAAAAAAAAATTTATAAATAAATAAACAGGGGAGTGCCGATATTCTCAACCCTCTTGGTGTAGCATGACAGTGAGGACACTGTCAAGTTTAAGTTTGGGGGTGTGCTCGGTAAGCCTTCTTCCTTCGCATTCATGTGTATATTTTTACATTTGCATACTTATTTTTAAAACCCATAAAAATTTGAAAATTTTAAAAATTATAAAAATTAATGTATTCAATTTTGGCCATAATTGACTTGAGTTTGACAACAAGGTTAACTAGCTAGGAACAACTAGATCCTAGACTTAGTAAATTCAAAACCCTAAAAATAATCTTTTTTAAAATTTAACGGTAGAAAGTATATGTCTTTGTAGTTTATTTAGAAATAGGCAAATTTTGAGTTTACTTCTTGGGCTAAGTTAAAACAAGGGAAGAGTATTGATGTTTTTATTAAAGTATAAGTTTGAAAAATAATTCCTAAGCTTAAGTCTAGATTCTGAAAATATATACCCTATAAATTGCACAAACACGCACCTTGAAACTTGGAATAGTAGAAGAGACATTGAAATGCTCTTGTCTAAAGTCCTTAGTACGAAGAAAATAAAAAAAAAATACAAGTGTGAATAAAGAGATAATAAAAAAATGAACACTGGTTTTTGTGATTACTTAAGGCTACAAAAATAGAAAAATATTTAGCAAGGGTGCTTCATCACCTAGTGCCTTAGACCAACTGGTTTGTGAGTCACTGCTAAAGTCTTAGGTGTTGCAAGACTGGGAATTACGCTTTAATGTGCAAACACATTTTGTAATCAGTTGTTGGTACCTCAAGAAGTATTAACGGTCGCATGAAGGATGTGTGAGCGAAATTCATCTAAAAATTCACCAATTAAGAAGTGCTTTGGACAACGGACAAGAGTATGATTGCTTGATTTGAATTTCCAAGTGTAGGGGTGATATATACACACACGTAGGGGTATGTGATTGGGATTTAGATAAGAGATAGGAATGAAAAATAAGACTTGTATCTTTAGTAAAGATGATAAAAATTCCTAAATTGAGATGGAACCCTTAAGGAAAACTTAAAAGATGCCGAAAACTAAGTAAGTCTATAGAACATATATAATCTTAAGTTAAATGATAAGGAAGCGTGAAGAATACGGGTAGATAATTTATGAGTCGAAGATAATAGAATTCATTGTTGGAAAACCTAATTGAAGAATAAAAGTCAATGGGCCTAATTGATAGGATTTTGTGGGTAGTATCCGCTGAAAACCCTCAGGAGACAACACTCCTCCTACTAGGGACAGCTAGAGGTTTAACGGCTTATTGCACGAGCTCAGTGCAATCGCGTTTCCCTGCGAAAGTGAGGTTAGGTTTTTGTCGAGAATAAAACTAGGTTTGCTCGAGAACGAGCAAAAGATAAGTTTGGGGGTATTTGTTCATACCATATTATTGCATTATTATATTCCCCAGTCCTAGTTATTTTACAAATAAACAGGTGCTTTTGACCCATGTCTGCTACATAATTACAGGTTACAGGTTCTCGGAACAAAAACAGTGAAAAAGATAAAAGACGATGCAAAAGTGAGACTACGACCAGCAAATAGAAGGATTTTCATCAAGCCTACACGAAGATCAGTTCACAAAGTACAAGGCAGCACAAGGTTCAAGACTTCGTCATGAAGTAACGGTAAAAGTCCACTACAATTATTCACTGGGAGATCTGGAAGAAACCTAGAAGCCAATCTGAAGAAGCAACCAAAGAAATAGGAAGACAAACAAGACGAGAAGAAGCACAGAAAATTGCAGAGTCCAAGCTCTTCTTTTGGCCGCGGAACCGCGGCCAAACCTGGCCTGCGGCCGCGGTTCCGCGGCCGTGTATAGCCCGTAGTGGCAGAAAATTTTACCAAAAGCTTGGCGGTGCTGACTAGTCTTCCTAGGGGTATTTTTGTAAAAGCATACATGCGGCGATTGTAAACCTAGGGTTTTCTATATCCTATAAATAGAAGCCCAAATTCTTGTATTAGGTCATGCCTCCTTTCATTAATAAAATTCAGAATTCCTTTTGGAGAGCATCAATTTGTAAGTTCTTAATTTATTTTTCTGCCCTAGTTAAATTTAATTCCTTGCCCTATTTAGATAGTTAGATCTTTTATTCTCTGCCCTAAATAAATGTTTTTCAATTCTCTAATGAGTGAGTAGTCTTCTCGCTTGTTAGGGTTAGATTTGGGAAAGGTTTGGGAGATGAAGATCTCTCACCCCTTTCTTACCCATCACATATAATTAATAGGACTCCATGCATACATGCACACACCGCTCCCTACGGCACCCTATCCTACGAGGTAGCGGTGATACCGTAGTATAAAGACCCGGTTGAGCATGTTTTCCATGGAGGTTAGGGTAAGGATTGATAAAGGAAGGACAAGAACCTAAAGGAAGAAACATCTTTCCGAATGGTTCTAATCCACTTTATTAATAATTACCATAACTCCTAATAAGATCTTAATATGGGTATAGAAAGCGGTGAGATTTATTGACTTTCCAAACTTAACCTAAAGCTAACCCTAGCAAGATTTAGATCTAGATTAATTTAGTTTTTAGATTTAATCAATCCGGCACCCATCGGAATTAACTCGTAAGAGCAATTAGGAAATTCACAAAATCCCTGTGGACCGACCCGTACTCACCGGCTAGCTACCAAGCGACGCCGTTCTTGATTGTGGTTACTAAATATTTTTGATAAATCACATTCCCGGAGTCTTGGTACCCTGATCAGGCAAACGAGGTTCATCACCCGGATTATTACTTATATCACCAAGCGATAGGACATCCTCTTGAAGACTGTTTCACCTTCAAAAAATGGGTCGAAAACCAAAATCAATTCGGCAGGTTCGCTCTATCCAACAATTGGAAGGTGGCCCCACCACAAAGGCATATGCCAAAAGCAATGTATATAGCGAGAGCAGAACCAGATCAACACCGGTCTTGGAAACGATCTCGTACCTGTCACGTGACAACACTGTCGGAAGAAGTAGTGCCCGAGAATATGGATGACATCTCCTGGTGCTTCGAAAATGAAGATAAAGATGAGCTGATCCCGAAATTTCCACCGGCGCCATACGGACCGAAACGTCCATAAACTAATAATGGACTGTAATGTCCTTAAACTAGCTATGGACCGTAACGTTCTTAAACTAACAACGGACCGAAACGTCTCTAAACTAAAAATAGACCGCAATGTTCTTAAACTAGCTACAGATCGAAACGTCCCTAAACTAACAATGGACCGTAATGTCCTTAAACTAGCTACGGACCGAAACGTCTTTAAATTACTACAAACCGCAGCATCCTTAGGCTAACGCGGCATAAAAAAACGGTACGTCCATAAGCGAAATGGGCACGGATGAAAACCCGAAAGGGCTCCGTGAGTAAAAACAGCAGGGCTACCGGCGAGTTTGTTAAAACCCGAAAAGGCGCAGACTCGTAAAGAAATTCATGCACACTTGCAAGGTCCTCTCGACCTTATAAGGAGAAAATACCTGCGTGAAATCCTTACGACTCACAAGGGAGAACCACACTTAGGGATCCGCATGATTCCTAGGAGAAATATCACCTACGAGATCCTCACGACTCGTAAGGAGAACCCTCTTATGAGACCCTCACGGCTCATAAGATTCAAAAGCCTTAAGCTACAGGGATCTGAACCTGTTCTTAAGCCATCACATTCCCCAGATTGCCCTACAAGCGGTTCAATATTGACCCTTGTATTTAATCCATGGACACAAATAAATGTTCCCTCACCAAGTTCCACCAATGGTGCGAAATGTCCTCATGTGGTGAACGACATTTGTAAGTCCTTTCGACTTATAAAGAGAAAACACTCTTTTAAGACCCTTACAACTTATAAGAGAACGCGCACTTAAAAATCCTCACGATTCCTAAGAAGAAAACACACCTACGAGATCCTCACGGCTCGTAGGGAAAAACACCTTCATGAGACCCTTACGGCTTATGAAGTTAAAAGCCTTAGTCGACAGGATCATAATCTTGTTTGCTAAGCCACCTTTATTCAAATCGACATAGGCAAATGATGATTCGCTTATGGCAATATCCCAGTGGCAGCGATGATGATGCCTAAATCAGTAACAAATTCCAAGTCCCTTCAAAGCAAATGATGATTCGCTCCTGGCAATATTCCAGTCGCAGCGATGCTGGTGCTAAGGTTGGTATCAGGTCATGAGTGCCATATTCGCAACAAAATCGGTGAGCCAAAAATGCATATGAAATAGCCGAAATGATGGGGCAACTCGCAATAAAAATCAGCGAGTAAAATATATGCATACAAAAATAGCCGAAATAATTGGGCAACTCGCAATAAAAAGCAGCGAGTAAAGAAAAAGAAAAATAGCCGAAATGATTGGGCACCAAGAAAAATAGCCGAAATAATTGAGCAATCGAGACTTTCGCGATATAAAAAGCTGAAAAGATAGAGCATCGCGGAAAGAAATAAAAAAATGAAATGAAAGAATGAAACTTTTGCCCTGCAGGCGAGACCATACTGACCCCTGTATACAATCCATGGTCATAAACAAAAGGGAACCACATTTCCCAACAGACTGTCAAAAGGAGGTCAGATCTCGACGGCAACATCTGCATCCCAGAAGATCAAAACGACGTTCTTTCTCATTCCAGCAGGATACGGACGCGACACCACCAATCGGAGCATGGCAAAGTCCCTAGTTCTAAGACTCTACGGTTCACAGAAAACCTAGAGTCAACTCCGACACCGAAGAAATCGGAGAAAGTCAACTCCGACACCGCAGAAAATGGAGAAAGTTAACCCTGACATCGTCGAAAGCGGAGAAAGTTAACCCCAACACCACAGAAAACGGAGAAAGTCAACCCCGATACCGTAGAAAACAGAGAAAGTCAACCTCGGCACCGCGGAAAACGGAGAAAGTCAATCTTGACACCGTAGAAAGCGGAGAAAGTCAACCCCGATACCGTAGACAGTGGAGAAAGTCAACCCCGACACCACAGAAAGCGGAGAAAGTCAACCCCGACACCGCAGAAAGTAGAGAAAGTCAACCCCGACACCGCAAGAAACGGAGAAATTCAACCTCGACACCGCAGAAAACGGAGAAAGTCAACCTTGACACCGTAAAATGCGGAGAAATTCAACCCCGATACCGTAGAAAACGGAGAAAATCAACCTCGACGCCGCAAAAAACGGAGAAAGTCCCGACACCGCAGAAAGCGGAGAAAATCAACCCCGACAACGCAGAAAGCGGAGCAAGTCAACCAATAATCCCTCGATTTGTCTCGACTCGCAGGGGAAAGCCTTAGGCAATGGGGATAAGGACATGTTTTCTAAGCACTGGGGCCCTACAAGCAGGTCCAAACTGACTCTTGTATACTATTCAGGGACTACATTCTCCAAAGTCAAATATCGACAAGGAGGGAAAAACCACTTACGAGTCTCTCGACTTTTAAGGGGGAAAATTCTCTTGTGAGATCCTTACGACTCTCAAGAGAAAACGCGCTTAGCAGTCCTCACGACTCCTAAGGAGAAAATACACCTACGGGATCTTCTCAACTCGTAGGGAGAAAAGTTTTCATACGACCATCACGGCTCATAAAATTGAAAAGTCTTAGGCAGAAGACCTGAACCTGCTTCCTAAGCCATCGCTACCCTACAAAGAGGTTAAGATGGACTGTTATCTACTATATACCATAATCACATAATTCACGAATTATTCGCCGAATTCGCGAATTATTCGCCGAATTCGCAAATAATTCGCGAATTTTTGATCAGCCGACTTAATCGCCGAATTAATCGGTGGGCCAAATTATTCGCGAATTATTCCCGAATTATGTGACAAAACAGCGAATAATTCAAAAAACAATAAATAATTCACAAAATCAAAATCTAGCGTCTCATATATTAATTTCTTACTCGAAATCCTTCCCGAATATTTCCCGAACACTTACCGAATCTTTCCCGAATACCTGCCAATTTTTTCCGAATAGTTCTCCGAATCCGAATTTTCGACCTCGCCGAATTATACCCGAAAGACGAATTTGTGACTATGCTATATACAGGCCACATTTGCTAAAGTAACATACCAATGACACAGCAAAGAGAAGAAAGCGATAACAATAAAAAAAAATGTGTCTTTTATTCATGAATTCAATTGAGTACAAGATACATCGTATAAAAAAAAAAGAATGAATGCATGTTATTCATAGATTACAAATTTTCAGTCGATACAAAGACGGCTATTAAGGAGGAGGCGTTTTCAACAAATTAGTCAGCTGCTCGTGCGCTCCTCTCAATCCTTTCTCGCAATCGGCTGCGGCGGCCAACTCCGCTTCGACTTGGACCCGCTGTCGCAGACATGACGAAAGCTTTTCATCGGTCCCCAGCATGACAGCTCGCAGTCCTGCATGACCCGCTCCGCAAAGTCAAGCGCCCGTCTCAGCGTCAACCCATCCGAAATGCATCGCTGGAGATTATCAAAGGCAGCTTTCAACTGTGCAGCATTCGCTTTGACCTGGGCACGCAACCGGGCAGATTAGCTTGAAGCTACTTCATGTTCCTTTCGCCTCAAGGTCATCTCTTGTTCAAAATGGAGGATGAAAGGAACACTTTGCTCAACCCACGCAGCCCGCTGGGAGTTTAAAGCTTATACTTCAGGAGCGGGACGCTTGAGCTCAATCTCATGCAGCCAGGCCTCGATCTTTCTGCAGTAATTAACCCAAGACTCGACGATGCCTTCGTCATAGAAGTTCACGAGTGTCGCCAGTATAGGATTAACTTCGGCAGCAAAATCTACAGCGGATGCGAGGGCCTCGGCGTCAAGATCCTCGACGAATTCACTCAACATTCACAAGCTAGTCACAGCACCCCTGAAAGATGGGCGTTTAGAAAAAGGCCCTGCCGGCATTGAGATGCGAGACTCGAAGGGAGTTGGAGCCAGTGCGATTGCTTCAAAACAAATTATAGTCAAATGTCGACTCAAGAGGTAAAGAAAATACACGAGCGATGGAGTCCACTATACCGGTTGCGGCTAGTGGCAAAATTGGGAGTACTAGAAGCGCGGCTATTCTCTCATCCCCTCCTCCAATATGTAACGATGCGGTCAATGCAAAGAAGAATTAGCAACGACATGGCTGCCCGTAAAAGAAAGGAAAGGATGTCAGTTTAAAACTATACCCACCAACACCAGCAGGCGGGACGATTTCTGACTGGAAGGAGAAATGTGGGTTCAACACCTGATACAGATGGTCAAAAAGGACTCCTGCAAAGTTGTGCCAATATACTGTTAGTACAATAAATCGCAAACCTATACCTTCCAGCATTCCAGATGACATAGGAGAAGGCAACGGAACAACAACAGTCGTGGCGGCGACCAGAGGCGCTTCAGATGACACCATCTCAGCATTCACTGCATCTACACTCAAAACAAACAAAATATCGTCAGAGGAGGCTGAACAGGATTGAGAAATAAAAAGAGAACAGAGACTCAAGACCTACCTGATGGGTCGTCGACCAAAACCGTGACGGAAGCATCACCAGGCATCACGGTTTCTTCGCTCTCCTTTAGCGGGATAGTTTCTGCGCCCATAGCTTCATCCCCTTATTCGACAAGGGCCGTCGTGATGCTTGCAATGCCCGCCGATACCAGGGAGCCACACGGGGAAAGAGCGGCAGTCTGGACGGTCCCAGATTCTAGAGAAAGGGTCGCAATTTTGGGCACGATAACCGTCAGGCTTTCACCCGTCATCCCATCGCCAAGACTCGGCCCTAAAAGAAAATGCATGTGTAAAAATTCGAAGATCAAGTTCTAATAAAACGCTCAACGTTACATTACCTTGGGGCAACTTTTCCGTTTCCACCTGAGCTGCGCGCGCAACCTGTCTATGTGCGGTAGAAAGGGCAGCCGGGGCACCCTCTGACGGAATAGCGACAGATGGAGTGGTGCTTGAGCCTGCACCCACAGCCAAGGCGGCATCACGTTCCTTCGCAACGCGCTTCCTGCGTTTACTTTCAGTTTGGGCCGTGAGAGCTGACCTCCTCAAGATTTCTGACAATGAGACGCCGTCATCGTCATCCGAACCAAGCTCCACCTCCAGAGCCGTTACGGTGTCTGTCATCGGCTGCTTGAGCGAAGCCTCCTACGGTAATGTTGAGGGAGCTGGGGCCACAATAGCCGGCTCTGGAAGCGTCGCCGCATCACCACTCGGGATCAACACCGCACTCGGGATAACCTGAGTCGAGATAGTCCCTGTAATAAAATAAAAGGAAAGGGTTAGAGCACAAATAAAAAAGGGGAATGAAGACACAATGAGCTGGATTATATCGAAACCGAAAGAAGCACGGGGCCTCTCTTCCTTTTCAATTGTTTTGAGGGAAGCCGTGAGAGCCTTTTCGGCAGAGATACCTGTTGAAGAAGAAAGCGTCAGTAAAAGCATAATAAAAGAAGATAACCATGGAGGAATGTAACTGAAGTATACCTGACTTCACGATAGTGATTAGTGCTGCTTCATCGCGAGCCAGTCGCTCGGAAGCCAAAAGAGCATCCTGGAGATCAGTATTATCCGCGGGCGCAATGAATAGACCCTTATTGGTGCCGTATTCATACAAGCCTTCGCTGTAAGGAGCATGGAGCTCCTGACCGAGTACAACGTCGGCAGAAAAGAGCGACTTCTTCTTTTTCTACGAGTGAGTGCCAGCGGCTGATGACAGGATCTTACGCTTGGCGGGCAATTTTGGGCGACGAGTCCCGATCTCCGTACCTACGCCGAACTCCAGGGACGCTGCAGCCACCGTTTCCATAGGAACACGGGGTAGAGGCTTCTCAGAGAAGGCGCGCGGGGCCACAACCACAGCAGCTTCTCTTAAGGAATGACCAACAGGGGTCCGTCGCTTTAAGGGGACGGTTGGATTACCGGCAGGGACCACACCCTTACGATCAAACGGTAGCTGCCTCTCTTCCCTGACAACAGCACTTGTCGTATGCTGATACCACGCCACGTAGGCGTTCGAAGCTTTCGGCACGTAGCTTGGCTCGCTTATGAGATACCTAGACCCCGTGTTCAGCCGCATAAAATGGCGCAGCGCGCCGCGGATACCCTCTTCCGTATCAACCGGCTCAGCTAAGAAAGCCTCGAGAGGGACACCCTGATCATAACCCGACTGTTGAGCAAAACGGTGCGGGTTATACCTCATGAACAATGCCGAAGCGCCTTGCCTGAACACTAGAAAGCCTGGCCTGATCGAATATAAATGTAGGATCTCCCGAGCCTTCAATGTAGGAGCCCCGTCTTTGAAAGTATCGCTCACGGGTTGCACTGTCTTGGTGGATTCCTTGTCAATAGTTAAATCTCTGTCAAAAAAGTCATACTATCCCCGACCATACGCGGGCGAAGGATCAGGCGTCGAGCCTCTCGCTGCGATGGCTCTAATGCGGAAGCGTCCACCAGAGACATGACCCGGGGAAAGTTATAGCTGTCGCAGAAGCAGGGCCGTTTGTGGACCCCGAAAGCACCAAGCACATGCATTTCGACCCAAGACATAAAGTAGTGCAGCGGAAGATGCACAGGATTTACTCCAGGTTGAGTAGTATCCGCTGCTAAGCTCAAGCCGTGGTATAGATGGGCCAGTCCCGCAATCGCAATAGCCACGCGCGTCCCCGCAACCATGCGGTGAGCTGGGTAAAAGGCTGAAGGCCTCATATAGCGAGGGTGCATCGGAAGCACTAACCAGTTCAACCACAAACCAATAACCCCTAAGAGGGACGTCTCTTCATCGACGTCTGAAGCAGCAAGCTCTGCGAAAGGAACGACCGGGGTATCCGGAATGAAGAAGCTTTTTAAATCTGCTTCCGCCGTCGGCTGGTTATCCGAACCAAAACCAAACGGGTCGTCAAGCTTAGCAAATTTCGCAGCCTGTTTTGATAAGACTTTCGGACGAAGAAAGCGAGCGATGAAGTCTGTGAAGCTGACTCCATGTCCTCCAGACTCTAGAAATAGACTTTCACAGATGTTCAACATCTTGATCAGACTTAGGAATCGATGTTGAATGGCATTCTCCGGGGTAAGGCCCATCACTACTGATTTGGTGGCAAAGATGTACTCGTCAGGAGGAAGTAGCTCCTCATAATGTTCTCCCTTGACGGGTAAGCCAGAGATCTCCGCGAATTCCTCCAAGGAGATTGAAACTTCCCTGTCTGATAGAAGAAAGGTGTGAGTCGGGATGTTCCACTGTTCCAAGAAAGCTTTTATCCACTATACAAGGGGTGTGTGAAACTGGAAAAGAGACGCATAAATTGTGGGGTACATCCCGAGCTTCAGCAGCAGTGACTTCTTGGCCGACAAGATATATCGAGCCCACTGCAGATATCCGGCTGGGTAACGAGAAGTTAAGCCAATCATATACGTTTGTCTCCAGGGGCGCGATTCGCCTTGACATATGCGCCGCCATAAAATATCCAAAGCCATCGGCGGCTGTACAAGTACTGAGGCCATAGAAGGCTGGAGGTGACCCTCTGAGGTCCAATTGACCTCCTCTATGGTGTAATTCACCTGAGACGGGTCGACGTAGTGAATCGCTGAAATGGGCTCTGAAGATACTGCACAAGAGAAACTACGCCGACCCTAGATGATTTGATTGTACCACAACCCCCATAGATGAAGAGATTCTGTTCCGGGTCGTGATCTTTAATGAGCGCGAAGACTTTCCTATCCACGGGCGCGTCAGCAAAGGCACTCTTTGAACGAACGAACGGGAAAGAAGTGTCGAAAGACATAGTACCTGCGCGAAAGAGAACGAGGGTTAGCCGCCAATGCTACAGTCCAAATTCTAATACTTGGTACTTTAAATTTGTACCACACTGCAATGCAGTGGAAAGGGACCAAAAGGGACCCACAAAATCAAGGTGATGGCTCATCATTGATGAGACAACCACTCATTAAAGAAGAAATCCCAAAAGGATTCTCATTTAATGGGAGACCCCTTGGGCCAAGGAGTTAAACTCCCTCGAGAGCAATGCTCTGCAAACAGGAGTGACATCTGTCAACTCTAATTATGAGGGGAATAAAATTCCCTAAAAATTCTAAGAGCTATGCTCTGTGAAAACGATGGAATAATCCATCAAAACCCTAAAAAGCAAAACTTTTACTAAGTTAAAAACTCCGAGATCTTTAAGATCTGCAAAACGAACTCTAAGAGTTCTTCATTAATGGGTTACGAAACCCTAAAAGAAGATCTTTTGATCTATGATCTAAGAAGAGAAAAGCTCTGTTTTCATTTAACGGGTTAAGAAACCCTAAAACACATCTTTAAGATCTGTGATTTGAGAAGAGCAAAGCACCGTTTAATGGGGTCGAACATGATTCTTACCGAATATTTGAACAAAGTTCTAACACAAAGGAAGTTTCTTGGGCAGAAATCTATGCTCTGAAGAGAGAATTAAATTCTCAGAAAACAAGGAGAAGATGAACAGCGGTCATCTCAAAAGGCCAAAGGCCTTACTTATAGGAAGGGAAAGCCGATCCAACTTCCAAGAAGATCCAACGGTGGAAAAGCTGTCACCGTTGCACTCACGTGTGAGCCACATGAGCGCAACGGTGGGGGGCATTTGTTTCCCCCAAATAAGAAAGCAGGGCTCTGTTCAAAATTTGAAATTTGAACTAAGACAGCGCCTCACGTGCAAAGCACAAGAGCGCCAACACCAAGAGCACCAGCGCCATGAGTCAAAGACTCTGAGGCAGCGCCTCACGTGCAAAGCACGAGAGCGCTAGCGTCAAGAGCGCCAGTACCAAGAGCACCAGCGCTATGAATCAAAGACTCCGAGGCAGCGCCTCACATGCAAAGCACGAGAGCGCCAGTTCCAAGAGCGCTCGCGCCAAGAGTCAAAGACTCTGAGGTAGCGTCAGAACTAAAAGTTCTTCACCCTTGGATCAAGGATCCAACGGAGAGGATAAATCATCAAATTACAGAATTAAATTCTGACTGAGGAAATACTCCTCAAATATTTCAAAATAAGAAAGATTGTGCTATGTAAATCAGAGAACCGTTGGATCAAAGATCCGATGGTGATTAAAAATCACCAAGATACAGAACAAGTTCTGTATGGGAAAATATTTTCCCAATCTTGTTAAAAACAAGAAAATTGCCTTCTGTAAAACAGAAGCCCTTGGATCAAAGATTCAATAGTGGGAAACATCCCTAAATCAATGAGAGATCTCTCAATGAGAGATTTCCTTAACTGATTCAACAAATCAGTCCCCCCTATATAAAGGACCCAAGACTTTAAGTCTTGTACAGAAGAACCCCCCCATAAGCTTCGATCTCAAAGAGAAGCGCAAGCTTTAAGAAGAAGAATTTTTTTCAAGGTAAATAAAATAGAGATTAGAACATCTCATCTGCAAGGGTTTAACCCTCATAAAAAGAACATAGTTCTTTTCTCGGATCTGAGATCCATGAAACAAGTCTCCCCTAAATAAGAATTTAATTCTTATGGGGATGAATTTGTTCTTAGGGATCGAAGATCTGGGGAAGAACAAAGAATTGAACTTTGCAGAACATAACACGGAAAGAAAGAACCTAGCGCCAAGCACTGCAAAATAAAGAGTGCTTAACACTCAATAGTTCGGTGCTCAGCGCCGAGCGCTCCATGTGCTCCTCACGTGGACGCTATTTTATAAGAAGTGCTTAGCTTTCCAAGTCTGGCGCTCAGCGCTGAGAGCTCCACGTGCCCCTCAAGTGGGCACTATTTTATAAGAAGCGCTTAACTTTCCAAGTCTGGCGTTCCGTGCCAAGCGCTCCACATGCTCCTCACGTGGGCGCTACTTTATAAGAAGAGCTTAGCACTCCAAGTTTGGCGCTCAGCGCCAAGCGCTCCAAGTGTGGTGCTCAGCGCCAAGCGTTCCACGTGTCTCTCACGTGGGCGCTGATGAAATAAAGGGTGCTCTGTAAATAGAGTTCCGCACCATAAAGAGTGTTCAACACTCAATAAAAAACAAAAGAAAGAGGGGTGTCAGAACCCAAATCAATACTCAGTATTGTCGAACAAAAAGGGACTGAGCCTAGACAAATGTTCAACATTTTATTCAAAACTGAGTGGACTGAGCCCAAGTTGGGCACAAGTCCCTAATTCAGATCAACCAAGCCCATGTGCTCACAATCTCTTTAATTGGTCTTAGTCCCAAACCTGACTACAGATCTCCCAACCAACATTGGTTCAAGGGTAAATCTCTTCACACCTCTGATATGTGTCGTTGTTATTCTTCAACGTCTTCAGAAAGGTGGCGGGTCCCGACAACCAGAAACTCCACGGACTATGATGTCCTTAAACTATGGACCGTAATGTCCTTAAACTAAATTTTATGACCGTAATGTCTTTAAACTAAACCCTATGGACCGCAACGTCTCTAAACTAAACTCTACGGACTATGACTTTCTTAAACTTCATGGACTATGATGTCCTTAAACTACGAACCGTAACGTCCCTAAACTAAAATGATAGAGCCCAAATGCTCTTTCATTGGATCAAAAATGATCCCAAACCCCCGTTAAGTAGACCTTAGTCTAAAATTAGACTAATGTGTCCTTAACAAGCATTTAAGTTGATTTTAATCTCAAACGAGGTTAACGAGTATTAAATCAACAAAATCCAAATCTAAGAAAATGCGGATTTGGACTAATCCCCGCTCTACGAGCGACAACATAAATTAGTCCCCGTATACAATCCAAGGGCAACCTAAAACAAAACAAACACACACGACACAAAGTGAACATCTGGAGAAGGAGAAAGTGGTTATCGCTACGCGATAACGTAATTAACTGTAGGGGCTTGCGCCTGTAGGGAAGAGCGCCCCCACAATCAAAAAACCCTCACCAACGAGGGGAAATCTGACGAAGTCTGCTACAACGGCCGCATCTGTTTAAACCTTCAATGCATGGTGCCATAAATCAACTTGGTATCTTCGGAAAGGTAGACAGATAAAACCAAATAGCATCTCTCCCCAAATTCAGGCAAGACAGCCTACGCGGTCGTCTCCCGTTTTTAGCGGTAAACAGATCTAATCACCTAATTCCCAATATCATACTCACACTCACCATCTGTAACGCTATACAGATGTGAGAATCAAATCTGGTAAATACATACCCTGAAGTTAGAATCTAACTTGGAAAATAGTTTTCACTTAACACCACACAGTAAAACTGAAACATGAAAATGTTTCGAAAGGGTAAGTGGGTATTCCTAGTAATATCTCTTCCACTATCCAGATTCATGACAGTAACCGTATACTTCCTTGCCCTCACTCCAATCCATTTATATGTCTTTACTTATTACCTTTTGTACACCACACTTAGGCTAATTGATTTTCTTCCTTCCCTACCCTTCGGCACCAGCCTAAGGTTTGGAAGAAGACTATCTAATAAGCACAATAAGTGTACTCTCCTAATACTAGGAGCCCTCGCAACCTGAGAGAAGGTAAAGGGAAAATACAACTGAATAATCCTATATTATTTCTCCATAACCAGAAATCATTCTCGAACTGGAACAAGTTCCTTCGAGTTCGTATGTAACTATATGATGGAATATCCAAGAAATATGGATCTTCGTAGTGATATGGAGTGTTCTTGAGAAATGCAAAGGCGATATAGGAGTGGCAGGGGTATACTCTGTTTCGTCGTGAATGATAGAAGTCGCAATTTCCTTTGCCCTTAATCTAATCCCTTTATATGTCTTTACTTATTACATTCTGTACACCACACTTACGCTAATTGGTTTTCTTCCTTCCCTACTTTTCGGCACCTGCCTATGGTTTGGAAGAAGGCTATCTAATAAGCGCAATAGGTGTACTCTCCTAATACCAGGAGCCCTCGCAACTTGAGAGAAGGTAAAGATAAAAAACAATCGAATAATCATATTCAATTTCTTCCGAACCAGAAACCATCCTCGAACTGGAACAAGTTCCCTCGAGTTCGCATGTAACTATACGATGGCATATCCAAGAAATATGGATCTTCGTAGTGATACAGAGTGTTCTGGAGAAATGCAAAGGGGATGTAGGAGTGGCAATGATATATGCGACTAAATGACAATCCAAAAGCCAAAGTGTTTTTAAGAAGATTCGGTTAACTTGGTTCATGAGTTTTATAAGGTCAGGCCATGGTCATTGCCAAAGAGAGAAAGAAAAGAAATACTAAGCATGCACTCTAATCTAGATCAGATTGGTTAATCACTTTATCTATTCAAGATGGCTCCCATTGTTTTCTCGAATTCTCCTTCAAACCCAAAAAGGAGAATTAGTCGGGATCATCTAAAATCAGTAGGAATCTGGATCCAACTATCACCGCATGATAACTTGATGGAAGCCACTCAAGTCACCACGCTCTAGAAGGTATGCGCATTCCTGGCAAGTTTCATGTATATTTGAAACTCCCGATGTGGTTTTTACCCCTAGGACCCATGTGACCTTGATGAATAATCAACAAATCAAAAGATCCTAGTCAAGTTCAACCCGTCATTATCCAAGATTGCATTAGACCCACCCGCATGACCCTTGACGAATAATCAACAAAGTCATATGACCGTCCTAACCAATCGTATTATCTATACAACAGAAAAGTATTACAGAGCTACCGCACACTACGTCTCGGCGAATAGCAACGACAAACGTAGGACGAATACTAAGCAATACTAATCTGAAATGACGGAGGGCTACGGCTGGTTTTTGGCGAAAAACCTTTAACGTAATGACTTAATATCGTTGAAGGAACCGAGTGGTTTTACAAATATATAGTGGCGCAAACTTTTGCTAAATAGGTCACTCCCTGTCACGCCCCGCTTCCCATTATACGGCGAAGGGGACGCGACTGGTCCGCTACGTATTTACTCTGAAGTAAATACGCTAAGCGTATCTAAGCAATATAAAAGTAAAATCATAAGAGACAAGGTATAAGATAACAACAACTTTATTCATTAACATTCTTTTGTACAATGCATGAAAAGTAAATACAACTGAAATGAAAGTGATGCCTAACCAATGGCATAACAGAAAGGAAAGTACTGAATGGAAAGTGTACAATGACTAGAGCTCGGGGTCTTTATTGAACTGGTCCAAGTCTTCAGTAGTGGGCTCGATCTCTGACGGGTCCAGATCACCTGACGATATTCAAAGAAGAAAGAAATAGAATGTCGTCAGCGAACAGATCGCTCGGTAAGTTCCAAAGATAAGAGGAAAGCAGAATAGACAGAAAGCAAGAGAGAGAGTAGCTTTTACAGTTGTATTATGTTGTTATATTGTTGTATTTAATGTTAACGCTGTTTTTTGTAGCTTGGTACAGAAGAATGCCCGTATATACGAGAGGAGTCTCTATATGCCAGAGACTAGGGCAAATGGAAGTACAAGGCTCCGTTATACAACCCGGAACAACGGCAACTGGATTCATGTTAGGTGTCGTAATCTTGCAGTCTCGTGCCAGTTTTAACACCTTCCGTACCAATCTACCCCTTAAACCCCGTAGTGATTTGATTGTATTGTATTGTAAACTGTATAGATTGTATAATTGGATGACTGACCGAGACCATGATATCAGTAAATGGATGTAACCATAGAATCATGTAAATGGATGTAAACTGGAGATCATGTAAATGGAATGTATATCCATGGTTCGGTTCGGTCAAGTTGTATAGATTGATAATTGGATTCATGGATTCATATTGAATTGGAATATTGTAAATTGTAGATTGTATTTGAATCATATTCAAGTCAGATATAATCAGACTCAAACCCGAGTCAAATAATTAGAAATGTAAATCGATGTCTTGATTATTTCTTAACCTATATTTACTAGGGTCCTTAGGGTAATTTATAAACCTTGAGGGAGGGTTTATGTAAAAATACTTTTATATACTTTTCAAAATACACCTCAAGTATTTATTATTCATCTTTAGAGTTGTAATGAATGCGGATTTTATATTGTGATATTTCTAGTGAAAATATCCTAGGTTCATAAATAAAGGTATTTATCTGTAATATTGATTTATTTGAAATTCATGGTATTTTAATGTAAAATTTATTCTTGTGATTTTTTAGAAAAGGTGGAATATTTATATCATAATAAAATAGGTATTTTAATGATAAATATACATATATTTATAAAAAAAACATAATTTTAATATATATAAATATATTATATTCGAAAATTCTCATTTTCTTAAGATGTCGTATTTTAAATCTTTCGAGACCGAATGCTCCTTGTGGAGGTCTGAATCTCGCACTACTAAGCCCGAGGATGTGCGATAAACCGCACCATCCCAAACGGGTTCCCCAAAGTAGGTTGTAGCGGCGCTTTGCAAAGATTGTAAAATACTAAATCCTTTAGAAAACGGTTTTATGAAGTAAATGGTATTTATTTGTAAAAATGTCAATTTTCCGTATTTTAGGTTCTAGGGTCTCCTAAGTCAACTAGACTATTTTTAAATGGTTTAAACGACAAGTTGTGAGGTGTCTCAAATCAGCTCTTCACCGCCAATTATGGCCAGGTAAGTACAAGTGAAGAAAAGAGGGATCCGCTCACGAATCACCGTGAGACGGGCCTTTTAAAGTTACCTTTCTCACTTGCCTAGCCTAAACACCACAAAGTCAGGTTTAGATAAACGACCGATATTCACAACTTTTCGTATTTTCATAATAAGAGGTATTTATTTAAAAAGTGTTTCAATACTAAATCTTTTAGTAATGGTTTTATTAAGTCAAAAGTATTTAAATGAAATATTATTTTCTTGTATTCTTAGTTTTCGATGGTATCGTGTTAGGTTGTATATACATGTGTGAGGAGAGGAGGTAGGTCATTACCTCGTGCTCTACTTTAAAGGTATAGCAAGGTTAATGGGATTAAATGTGAAATCGAAACATTATGGTATTTAAGTGAAAAAATACGATAATTTGGATTAGCTATCATTTCATGTGATGAAACTTGTTTAAATTGTTTGATTAGTGGTTAATAGTCAACATGAGAAAGTTTAAGTATGAATGTATTAGTGAGAAGTGGAATTTTATAGAAAACCGAATCGGAAATCGGATTTGTTCCGATTCCGTCGGCTTTTGTAATTTCATATTTTGATAATGGAAAAGAGAGATAGAAAGGGACTTACGGGTTTTAGATTATACAAAGGAGTGAGGGGGAACTAGAGGGATCGCCGATGCGTTGCGTCGTCGCCGGTAGTTCCTAAAAGGGTCGCCGGAAGTTCCGCCGGAATTTCGTCGGAGCTTCGCCTCAAGCTTGTTTTCAAGTACACAATTTCTCTTGGAATTTTGAAAGAGTTGGCTCAGAAATTTGGGATGAGAGGGTAGAGGGTAGGGGGTGTATTTATAGGGTAGGCTAGGGTTTGGGTAGATGAAGGGTTTTTAAATAAAAAAATTATAAAATGTAGGAATTTCATTAAAAATTGTAGTAAATAGGGTATATTTAACTCTCGGGAATCGATACAATAATTTAGAGTGTGCAGAGAGGTTAGGAAGCTGAAAAGTCATAACTTTTCAGTTGATGACTTGCCGGAATCGGCAACTCCGGCCGGCGGCAGCGGGCCGAGTCGGCCGGTCCGCCGGCCGAGTCCGATGGTCGGGAGGTGGGGGGTCGTCAGATGGGACTTCTGGTGTATTTAAGTTTTCAGGTGCAGTTCAAGTTTTGGGAGTTATGGTGTGTGGACTGTTGAGCTTCCAAGGAATTTTAAACAAAATAAATATTAAAAATAATGTGGGGTATGGGATTTGAACTCTGGTGGCTTGGTTCAGTAGTGCAAGGTATTACCAATGAGCTACAAGCTCTTTCTTGTAATTATGGTGTGAATTAATTACTTAAAATGATAGCAGCAAGAGTAAATACTCCAAGTATACATTAAATTTAAAGTAATTTCTTGTACACTAAAAATAGAGTTATTATATTCTTGTAACTTGTAATTAAAAACAAAATAATTACTTATATCTTGTGCTCAGGCTAAAATACCCCTTTATGGATTTTGAAAAAAAATATTTGAAAATTTTGTATAGGAAAATTAAGGTTGTTACATTCTACCCTCCTTATAAAAATTTCGTCCTCGAAATTTGTAAAAGAAAAGTGTAACAATTTAGTGACAGGACTAAAGATTGTAAAAGTTTTGGTCAAAGTTGTAAGGAAGTTACTTGGGTTATCTTGGTTCATAGTTTCAGGTTCTATGGCTATTAAGGTGAATGTCTGTCGCCGTGGTACCTTCCTTCTAGCTGGAGGCACATTCTGTCCTTGAGGCTTGTTTTTCTGACCTCGAGGCATGTTCCTCATTGCCTGTTGGAATTGGCGAGTAGGCTGTGCAGGAGTTCTATGTGGAGGCGGTGCTGGGAGTGCAGGACGAGTTGCAGGAGCCTGGATATCTGGCCGCTGCGGGTAGTTGGTGGGTGTGTAAGCTGGATTGGTATTATAAGGACAATTCCCAATTCCGTGGTTGGATGCGCCATAAATTAGACACAGTATTTTTGCGCGCCTACAGTCCTTCCACAAGTGTCCCTTTCTATGGCAGTAGTGGTTAATTTCTTCAGTTCTCCTGGGTTCAAACGACGGCCTGGAAGAGGCTCCTCCTGCCATTTGAGTGGCAGGGCGTTTCAAACCGGCAGCTTGGGGTCTGCCCCTCGCCTTTATCACTGCCTCATAACGGCGGGCAGCTTCCAAAGCATCTTCATGAGTCAGAAATTTCCCTGTGGCTAGTGCAGCCTTGATTTCTGTGTCCAAACCTTGTTGAAATTGACGGGCTCTGATCTCATCCGTCGGTATCAGGTGTGCCGCAAATCGACTGAGCATGGTGAATTCAGCGTCATACTCATTTACTGACTTGCCCCACATCGAACCTTGTTGTAGATGAATGAACTGCTGTTCCATGGCAAACCTGGCAGTCACAGGGAAGTACTTCGCGTCGAACTTATCGCGAAAAGTCTTCCTTTCAATAGGCTGTACAAGACGGCTTTCTTCCGCCTTCCACCAGTTGCGAGCATTGTTCGTGAGCTGTAGTTTCGCCACACGGACCCAAGCTATGTCTGGCACTTGTGCTGCCGCCAGATCATCCTCGATACTTTGTGCCCATTCCTCAGCTTCCAGTGGGCTCCCTTTTCCTGAGAACTGTTTGGGATGTAAAGCTCTGAATTGCTTCACCCCAGGTGCTTCAGCCTCGGGACGGTTCAAGAGTTGTTGCTGTCCCTCAAGAAGGCTGCGGATTGCCTCAAGTAGCACTGTTTGCTCGGTGGGTGGCGCAGGAACAGCTGGAATGATTGGTAGTGGAGGTGGAGGTGTGTTGTTGACGTTGGTGCTGGTGTTGTTCGGGAAATCCATAACCTTGAAGAAAAATTTAGGTTAGGATAGATTCAAAGTATATGATCCAAAGAATAAGAAATGATGGGATTCAAGGAATATGAATTGTAAAGAATGTTTTAGTTGCTGGTTCTTGTGTTATATTGCTTAGGTTGTTCACACAGAACAGAACTGTATGATAGAGTTTCATACAGCTCTGACCTGCATGGGCCACCAACAAAACCTGTCACGCCCCGCTTCCCATTATACGGCGAAGGGGACGCGACTGGTCCGCTACGTATTTACTCTGAAGTAAATACGTTAAACGTATTTAAGCAATATAAAAGTAAAATCACAAGAGACAAGATATAAGATAACAGAAACTTTATTCATTAACATTCTTTTGTACAATGCATGAAAAGTAAATACAACTGAAATGAAAGCGATGCCTAAACAATGGCATAACCGAAAGGAAAGTACTGAATGGAAAGTGTACAATGACTAGAGCTCGGGGTCTTCACTGAACTGGTCCAAGTCTTCAATAGTGGGCTCGATCTCTGACGGGTCCAAATCACCTGACGACATTCAAAGAAGAAAGAAATAGAATGTCGTCAGCAAACAGATCGCTTGGTAAGTCCCAAAGATAAGAGGAAAGCAGAATAGACAGAAAGTAAGAGAAAGAGAGAGTAGCTTTTACAGCTGTATTATATTGTTATATTGTTTTATTTAATGTTAACGTTGTTGTTTGTACCTTGGTACAGAAGAATTCCAGTGTATACGAGAGGAGTCTCTATATGCTAGAGACTAGGGCAAATGGAAGTACAAGGCTCCGTTATACAACCCGGAACAACGGCAACTGGATTCATGTTAGGTTTCTTAATCTTGCAGTCTCGTGCCAGTTTTAACACCTTCCGTACCAATCTACCCCTTAAATCCCGTTGTGTTTTGATTGTATTGTATTGTAAACTGTATAGATTGTATAATTGGATAACTGACCGAGACCGTGATATCAGTAAACGGATGTAATCGTAGAATCATGTAAATGGATGTAAACTGGAGATCATGTAAATGGAATGTATATCCATAGTTCGGTTCAGTCAAGTTGTATAGATTGATAATTGGATTCATGGATTCATGTTGAATTGGAATATTGTAAATTGTAGATTGTACTTGAATCATATTCAAGTCAGATATAATCAGACTCAAACCCGAGTAAAACAATTAGAAATGTAAATTGAAATCTTGATTATTTCTTAACCTATATTTACTAGGGTCCTTAGGGTAATTTATAAACCTTGAAGAGGGTATTATGTAAAAATACTTTTATATACTTTTCAAAATACACCTCAAGTATTTATTATTCGTCTTTAGAGTTGTAATGAATGTGGATTTTATATTGTGATATTTCTAGTGAAAATATCCTAGGTTCATAAATAAAGGTATTTATCTGTAATATTGATTTATTTGAAATTCATGGTATTTTAATGTAAAATTTATTCTTGTGATTTTTTAGAAAATATGGAATATTTATATCATAAAAAAATAGGTATTTTAATGATAAATATACATATATTTATAACAAACATAATTTTAATATATATATATATATATATATATATTATATTCGAAAAATTTTATTTTCTTAAGATGTCGTATTTTAAATCTTTCGAGACCGAATGCTCCTTGCGGAGGTCTGAATCTCACACTACTAAGCCCGAGAATGTGCAATAAACCACACCATCCCAAACGGGTTCCCCAAAGTGGGTTGTAGCGGCGCTTTGCAAAGATTGTAAAATACTAAATCTTTTAGAAAACGGTTTTATGAAGTAAATGGTATTTGTTTGTAAAAATGTCAATTTTCCGTATTTTAGGTTCTAGGGTCTCCTAAGTCAACTAGACTATTTCTAAATGGTCTAAACGACAAGTTGTAAGATGCCTCAAATCGCCTCTTCACCACCAATTGTGGCCAGGTAAGTACAAGTGAAGAAAGGAGGGATCCGCTCATGAATCACCGTGAGACGGGCCTTTTAAAGTTACCTTTCTCACTTGCCTAGCCTAGACACCACAAACTCAGGTTTAGATAAACGACCGATGTCCATAACTTATCGTATTTTCATAATAAGAGGTATTTATTTAAAAAGTGTTTCAATACTAAATCTTTTAGTAATGGTTTTATTAAGTCAAAGGTATTTAAATGAAATATTGTTTTCTCGTATTCTTAGTTTTCGATGGTATCGTGTTAGGTTGTATATGCGTGTGTGAGGAGGTAGGTCATTATCTCGTGCTCTACTTTAAAGGTATAGCAAGGTTAATGGGATTAAATGTGAAATCGAAAAATTATGGTATTTAAGTGAAAAAATACGGTAATTTGGATTAGCTATAATTTCATATGATGAAACTTGTTCAAATTGTTTGATTAGTGGTTAATAGTCAACATGAGAAAGTTTAAGTATGATTGTATTAGTGAGAAGTGGAATTTTATAGAAAACCGAATCGGAAATTGGATTTGTTCCGATTCCGTCGGGTTTTGTAATTTCGTATTTTGAGAATGAAAGAGAGAGATAGAAAGGGACTTACAGGTTTTAGATTATACAAAGGAGTGATGGGGAACTAGAAGGATTGCCGATGCGTTGCGTCGTCGCCGGTAGTTCCTAAAACTGTCGCCGGAAATTCCGCCGGAATTTCTTCGGAGCTTCGCCTCAAGCTTGTTTTCAAGTACACAATTTCTCTTGGAATTTTGAGAGAGTGGGCTCAGAAATTTGGGATGAGAGGGTAGGGGGTGTATTTATAGGGTAGGCTAAGGTTTGGGTAGATGAAGGGTTTTTAAATAAAAAAATTGTAAAATGTAGGAATTTCATTAAAAATTATAGTAAATGGGGTATATTTAACTCTCGGGAACCGATCCAATAAATTAGAGTGTTTGTTAATCAATCGCTGGAATCGGCAACCCCAGCCGGCGGCGGCGGGCCGAGTCGGCCGGTCCGCCGGCCGAGTTGGCTGATCCGGGCCGAGTCCGATAGTCGGGAGGTGGGGGGTCTTCAGATGGGGTTTCTGGTGTATTTAAGTTTTCAGGTGCAGTTCAAGTTTTGGGAGTTATGGTGTGTGGACTGTTGGGCTTCCAAGGAATTTTAAACAAAATAAATATTAAAAATAATGTGGGGTATGGGATTTGAACTCTGGAGGCTTGGTTTAGCAGTGCAAGGTATTACCAATGAGCTACAAGCTCTTTCTTGTAATTATGGTGTGAATTAATTACTTAAAATGATAGCAGCAATAGTAAATATTCTAAGTATACATTAAATTTAAAGTAATTTCTTGTACACTAAAAATGGAGTTATTACATTCTTGTAACTTGTAATTAAAAACAAAATAATTACTTATATCTTGTGCCCAGGCTAAAATACCCCTTTATAGATTTTGAAAAAAAATATTTGAAAAATTTGTATAGGAAAATTAGGGTTGTTACACTCCTTGTGAAGGGATCTCGGCTCTTTTCTCGTCGAATGTGATGCAGAATATTCCAAACTGAATACCACGATGCAAAGGAAAAGAATTGACTATAATGAAATTATTATGATGACGTAAACTTTTGCTCAAGAGGTCACTCCCGATGAAGGGATCTCAGCTCTTGCCTCGTCGAATTAGGTGCAGGATATTCATAACCGAATATCACTGTGCAAAGCAAAAGGAAACGTCTGTAATATCAGTTTTTAAAAAAACTCCGTTCTAACAACATCATATAGGTTTGTTTTCCTTGTATTAATCGGAACTAATGCAGTCCCATCAATTAAACCATATCATACCAGAAAAGAACAAAAATACAATGTACGTATATGCCATCCGCATTCGCCATGGGGTCCCGTCATGCACCGTTAGGTTACTTAACTAACGGCGGAGTGGGGGCTGGACTAGCGCGGATACAAAACATATACAATATCTACTAGTATATATATAAATATATATAACATTCGTCCCAGGCATGATATAAGCAATCACAAAATCTCAGCAAGCAACACAGAATGGTGGATAATGTTAGAGTCTCGAGTTTCATTTGAGCCGCAAATAAGACCCAACGTTCCCTGTGGTGTGGATAGCCTATGCAATGAAAACCTGGACCCCTACGAGCGCGGCAAGTTACCCGCCAATCTCAAAAGTGAAGCAACGCTAATCAACAAAGTGAATGGGCCACCCAGCACTTCACGGAATCCGGTAACTTGAGCACCACTCCGTGGGTCATCCTATACCCCCTACGAGTGCGACGAATAGCCCGCCAATTTTAGAGTAAAGCCCCCTACGTCTCAACTTCATGAGATGCGGGCATGCTTCCCTCTAGAACCCGGCTATTCGAGCACTCCTCCGCAGGGTAATTCTAGTATAGAAAATGAAAATATATGTACAAGGATGACATCGACCGCAACCCAGTCGTGCCCCAAACAAATAATATATAAATTGACAGAGACGGCAGTCCACATGTCAGACGCTCGCCCCGCAAAATCAAATGTACAAATGAATCTGAACTGTACAACTATCATTGCACCACTGGCTATCCACCACGACAATCCAACCACAAACTCAGCACAACACAGAATATCAACGTGAATGTCATGTTCGCATACCTATCTAATAGAACATATAGCAACTAGTCGGGTTATACCGCTCTAATGAAATTCACGGTCGCAGATAGTAATGTATGCATTGATTAACAAACACTTAAAATTTTGATCAACTAAACTTTTCTTAATTGGCTCCAAAAGCAAATCTAGCACTCGAACAAATCTGGGCTAAAACCAAATATCAAAAAAATCATATTTCCAATTAATAGGGTGCCAGATGAAATTTCACACAGAACGACCACAAAACGGCCGTCCAATCGCGGCCAAAGTGCATGTAATGCCGCGGTTCCACAGCAGTGTTATGGGATCGAGTGCCTAAATTTCTTATGGTGCCTTATAAATGCCTGCACGTATTTTTAAGACCCTCTGAAAAAAATTTGAACAAGTCTTAAAATCGGCAGTGAACACATCAAAATGGAATTATGATTCGGAAAAATTGGTCGATCGATATTTTAACCTTATGCGAACTAGCTAGTAGGGTTTATGGATGGCTCTGATACCATTTTGGGTCAGCCAGTGCAGCGGAAACTGGCCGTGGCGCCCAAAGGTCCCTCAGCTGCTACTTTTTACGTAATCCCCTCACGACAGACTACAACCCGCCAGACCATATAACCGCACGGGACACCCTGGAGGTAAGAGCCCGTGCTTCGCCGATAATGTCACCACAGTGAAAACCCCCCATAGGTCGGCATCCTTGCCTAGTAGCTCTGATACCATGTTAGGTTATGCCAGCGTCTTAGCCATCTACCGTGACCGAATGCGGAATAAATTTTTTATAAAACTGGCGATAGAACAACCCCATAATACGGATCTACCATTAACCATAATCTAGCAAACATAAATAGGAGTTAGAATGGTTATACCGAATGATCCATATCCTTCGATCTTTTACCATCTTCCTAAGCTCCTAGTGGTCTCCATGATCAAGCTTGATCCCCGGTCTCCCTCCATCGAAGATGATCCACTTGAGGATTTGTAGTTCGAGCTCTAACCTCATAGCCGAGATAACTAGGGTACCTAGTTCGCTAAAGTTCGCTAAACTAGATAGCCTAAAGGATGTAGAATCTAATGATGGATTAATTTGTCTCCAAACACCCTAGCTTTCTCAACACATGAGACTTGAAGGGTGAAGGTAAAAAAAGAAGTTTGAGGATGAGAGTGTGAAGCAACCATAGAAAATGGCTAAGTGTTGTGAACTCAAAAAATGAATCAATCCCTCACAAAAATATCTCACAACACTAAATATCAAGCATGCCACAATAGTAACTCATGAGTCACCCCATGAGTCACCAAGTGAGACATGCTTCATTTAAAGCCAATCCACACCTCATCCTCTACCTCATTAACCATTTATCCTAAATGGTTAAAACAAAAATGAGGTGGCATCTTCTAAAAGTAATCTTGTAATAAATTATAAGAGCACCCATCATCCGTATATACATACCCGTATCCGTATTCCGAAAAATATTAATATAAAGAGACGAAAATAATCTAATAATAAAATACTAGAATTCGGCTTAAACCAAAACCCACTAGTATTATCCGTCTGGATCATGATACGTGCACAAGTGCACGTATATGATCGAACACTGCCGTAAAACCATACGGCCTCTACATCATTTCGCCCGAAGTAGGGAAACCCTCTGTGTGGGACTCTAAAGACTCGTCAATAACCTGGCAGTGGGTTTAACCATAAGCACGTCAGCGGCACTAGCTGTACGTAACGGCTACCCGGGTATTGAGCGAAAGGAAGGCCGACGAGCAAACTCATCCGAACCCTTACTGAGCCTGTCCGTGACAATCTCCATACAGTCCAGTCCGTTTGTCTAAGAATATCGCATATCGAGTCTACGGGGTGGATAAAGTCAGACTCCTAATAATGCGATATTTCGTATCGGTATGAAGCCCATCACCAACTGAGAAACTATTGATCCAAATCAGTAATTCTTGAGTACCTCGGCCAAGGATTTATGGTGATGGCTACCCATGCACTACGCGACATCAACCCCCAATACTGAGAGAGACGAATCCCCGACGATCCGCTCACTGCCTCCATGTGGCTCGGAACTGTACCCAACTAAAACTTATTAGCACGACTCCTTTGAGCCGTGGTAGGGTAGTAATCAAAGCACAGTAGGAACTCACATGAGGCAAATAACGATCTCAGGTCAACAGACTAATCTGTACACATGTCACCTGAGAACTGCTATTTGACAATAGATATAATACTAACTAGCATGTTCCCGGCGAGTCCGTCCAGTGTACTCATAACCCAATGAGCACCTGCATACTATCTTAGGTGACAAACAGACACCAGTGGCTTGTAAACCGGCAACCGTCCCTTGCCGAGGTCTCGATAAGTACACACTAGTCTACTCTGGAGTATCAATGCCCAGTCTCGATGCTCCCATGACTAGGGACATTTAAGGATGTGCTTATAGAACACCCATCTCCCACGTATATGATCGTCATCATAATACTGGTAGTCAAGTAAGAATTCTGTGGGCTCTATCAACATGTAATAGTGATCTGTAATACCATATAATTCATATACATGATGATAAAGACAAACCGGATAGCATACTATCATCTTGAGTAAGACTGTTGATGAATGTGTTTTTGTAAAGTAAAGTATTTTGTAAAGTAACCACAATCAATAACGGTGTCGCGAGTAGCTGGCCGAGATGAGTACGGGTTGTCCTCAGGGAAACGTGGAACCTTTATCTTGCTTTAGACGAATTGATTGAAATATGGTTGAGTTGTTGTAGATCTATGATATACGGATATAGAATTTATGAAGAAAAGGCTTGTAGGGTTCATAGAATTTAATAGTAATGGATGATCAATTAAAGATGTCTTTTTTTATCTTTCAATAGATTTAAAACTAGATCGATGGTGATGAATGGAGATTAGGGTTTTTGGAGGGAATAAGGTTCCCACTCTTAATCCTTATCTTTCCATTGACCTCTATTCATGTCTAGCCTTTACCAAAACAATTATTAATTTAATCTCAAATCGCGGTCGAAACTATCAATAAATTGGTAGCGCTCTCGATAAGGATGTTAACATTTATTTTGCTAAAGTTTATAAACTTTAAAAGATGTAAAAGGAGTTAAGAGATTTTATCATCCATTAAATTACCCTAATCCTACGAACCCTAGCAAGCTAGGAATTACTCACGCATGGTTGAGATAGAAGAAAAGATGAAGAAGGAGATCATGATGTAAATGCAGAAAGTAATGCAGAAAGTAAAATCCAAAGAATTAAACTAAAAATCTATCTTTTTATTATTCAACTATCATTTACAAATCCGTCAAATTTAGAGTATAAGAACCCTAGTTTATGTTCCCGATCTCTGTCTCGTAGGAAGTAGATGATGCGTCAATTGATCTCCTGGATTCGTGGATCGCTGTGGACCTCTTGATCACTTCGGATTGATGATCTTTTAAGTGTAGCTCTCGGTCCTTTAAATAGTCACAGAAGATACAAACCCTATATTCCATAGGTGAGGATTTGTTGTTAATATTACACCAAAAAAATCTCAAATCCTAATGCCCCAATACTGCCGCGGATCCGCCGCATAAATGGTAGTTTGGCTGCGGTTGGGTGGCGCTTTGGTGGAATCAGGTGATGAAAATTCTTCTTCTGTTTGGTGTTGACACGTGGAGATCTTTATGATGTCTGGATTCTTTAAATCTTTCTCTGAGTCTCTGCCGTTTTATGATATACGATTCGATTCAACTTTATCGGCAGATTTTATTCTTGACATCTTGAATATCTCGATCTCCAAATCTGATCTAACTCTGCAAAATATCTCAATTCATAGTATTAGTAATATTTGTTATTATTTTGAGATATTATCCTAACAATTTTATATGATACAATATTTTAAGAATATTGATTAGGGATATTTGATATGATATGCATATTTAAATTATCAAAATATCATATAAATATTATATGCATATATTTTCCTTCATAATATTAAGTATAGTGTATAAATATATGATAAAGAGTATTTTGCAGATAAATTCACATATGTACCATAATTACCAAAAACACTTTTAACTACTTAACAAAAATAAGGAAAATGTTCCATCAAATGTGCAATATTTTCGACTGAACAACTGTTCTATCCGTATAGGTCCTCCCTCAATCATCATAATCACCTGCCTGCGATTACAATAATTGCCTTGAGGGCACTATAGCCAACAGTAATCTAGTTGGCGGGACGTTTCATACCGACCGATTGTGGCCTTCCCTTTTTCTTCTTAACGACAGCTTCATAGCGACGGGCTGACTTCAAAGCTGCTTTATGTGTTAGGTATTCTCCCGTTGATATGGCAGCCTGGATTTTAGGGTCTAATCCTTGCTGGAAGCACCTGACTCGGATTTCTGCAGTAGGAATTAGATGGGCGGCGAATCTGCCAAGCATGGTGAATTCTACATCAAACTCATCCGCCGACTTATCCCACATGGATCCTTGTTGCAGGTGAATGAACTTCTGTTCCATCTCGAAGTGTGCGGTTTCCGGAAAATACTTAGCGTCAAAGAGATCATGGAAAGTCTTAAACTCGATGGGCTGCTCAAGACGGCTCTCCTCGGCCTTCTACCAGACTCTGGTATTGTCAGTAAGCTGGAGTTTTGCGACTCTGACCCAAGCCACTTCTGGAACTTGGGTTGCGGCTAGGTCATCTTCTATGCTCTGAGCTTATTCCTCGGCTTTAAGCGGTTTCTCTTTCCATGAGAAGTTCTTCGGGTGTAATGCTCAAAATTGGTTCACTCCCGGTGCTTCTGCTTCAGAGCGAATGAAACTCTGTTGAAGAAGAGCGGTCTTCTCCTGCAAAATCGTGCTTTGAGCCTGTTGACCTTCAAGTAGGCTTTTGATAGCCTCCAGAAGTTTTATCTGTTCTGTGAGTGGAGCAGCTACAGTAGGGGGATGTGGTGGAGCGGTAAGGATAGGTGGTGGTGTACTTCCATGGACGTTGGTGCTAGTATTGTAGGGAGAATCTATCAGCTTAGATAGAGAAGAAAGATTAGGATAGATTCAACGGAAATTGAATTGCAAGGAATGTAAAGTTGTTGAATTTCATATTTTTTATGATATATTGCTTACAACTTCATGCAGAACTGACCTGTATGGGCCACCAACAAAATCTGTCACGTCCCGCTTCCCAAAAGACGGAAACAGGCACGTGACAAGCCCGTGACGTATTTATTTCGAGAAGGTCACTTCTCGGAGTAAATACGCTAAGTGTAAAATAAGCAATCTAAAATGACAAGAAATTATCATGGGATTTAAACATCAACAACTTTATTTACATTCAACTTGATACATTTACAATATATGAGTTCGACTGAAAGAAAATACAAGAAGAGAAATGTCTAAACAGGTGGCATACATAAACTGAAAGAGAGGATAACTAGTTTAGGCCTGAGTCGCGATCTGATCGTGCTCCTCCTCGGTGGTGTCAATCTTCTCAGTCTCTACAGTATCTAACGAACATTCCAAGAAACAAAGATGGGTGGAATGCCCATCCGCAAACTTTCGCTCGGTAAGTCCCCAAGAAATGGGTGTGAAGTATAAAAGTATAATGACAAAGAAAATGTATATCATGAATCAATGGACTAGGAAATATGGAGTTTAAACATGTCATTTAATATAAGTATGGCAATTCTATTTAACATGCAGTTCTATATATATATATCATGGCAAAATAATATGAGCATAGTATAGCATGGCCGTGTAGTGTAGGTGTAGTGGATATGAAGTGAATATAAGTGTTCTAAAAGGTCTTTACATGGATAAACTAATGTAACGTAAGTTCAAAGGTGAATGTCAACCAATCTCAAGAGTGTTCTCAAACCCAACAGGCTGTAATTCAGTGGTAAGGAACCACGGGCCCGAATCAAGTGTTAGTAACATGACTTCAACCTAGTTTTGAAGTATTCCAAACTCAACAGGACATAATCTAGGAGCAAGGAAACACGGGCCCTCATGATAGCTTGTTTGTGTTAGTAGATATGGATTCATGATCTAGGGGACTCCTGAGATTTCGTTGGATTCACACATGAACTATCCCAACACCCCATGTATTCTAGATTACAATTAAAATTACTAGCCTTGCTCGAATCCATGAATATATCAAGTTGCAAGATTGAGTTCATGTCAATATCAAGTATTCGTGTCAAGTGTTCATATATTCATGTCATGTTGTATTCATGGTTCGAGTCAAATTAGTTTCAATAGCAGCCATTGTGTTCTGGTATTCATGTTAAATTCATGTCAAGTCATAGTATTCTACTATTCAAGTTTTGGGATATTCACGTTCAAGTGTTCTGGTTTATGATCAAAGGTTCAAGTTTATGTTAAAGTTTGGATCATGGTTGAGTTTGTATTCAGGTTAGAGTAAATATCTTATGAAATGATTTAGCTCTTGAATTTCTTTAGTTTGAGAGTAATCGGCAACTGCTGCACATGGACGGCAGGATTTGTGGATTTTTCCAAGACAATTGCCATTTGATAACTCCGATAAGTTGTCTAACCTGAATAGACAAGCACCCACTTTCTCCGGCTCCCAGAAGCTCAAGAGAATTGATCCCGTTTAAATCTATATTAATCTAAAGTCCTTAGTATTGTTTGCATATCTCGAGGGTTTTATGAAAAATACTTTAATATAGTTTAAGAATAAATATCGATGGTGATTTACAAGATTTAGGGTTTACATAAGTATGTATTTTAATTATTATGGTATTTTGGTGATGAAACTTAGCCTTTTTAAAAAATTATCGTATTTTATTGAAAATTAGCTCTTTTGGAAACTTGATGGTATTTTCTTAAAATTCTAATTTTTCATTTTAAAAATATAATTTCATAATATATTTTTATTGAAAATACGAATGCATGGTTTTATATAATTTTTTTCAAAAATATAGTTTTTATTTAGAAATTCGTATTTCATAAAATCCGTATTTTATTTTCTTTCGAGATCGAATGCTCTGTGTGGAGTTCTGCATCCCGCTCTACTATCCCAATAATGTGCGATAATCCGTACCATCTATTAGCGGATCCCCTAACAATGATTGTAGAGGCGTAATTGCCAAACATTACAAAATATTGTTTTTAAAAGAAACCCGGTTTTGAAAAGATGCGGTATTTTAATATAAAAACTATTCTTTAAACCAACCATATATATATAGACATCGTGCTATGAAACCATGGTGTGCGTGTGGGGTAAGTCGTTACCCCGTGAAGTTTTCCTAAAGATATTGTTTTAACAATTATCGAAAAGAAAGTGAAACTAAAGTTCAAGGTATTTTAATGAAAAATTTCGTTTATATTTATTTCACATGAAAATCTTGGTTAAACTCGAAAAAAAAAAATTGTAATCGAAATTACAAGTAGGGTGGTAAAATTTGCATGACATATGTATAAAGGAAAATGGAGTTCTAATTTTAAAAAGATATGTATCGGAAGTAACTCCACTTTACCGATATATATTTAGGAGATTGATTGAGATGAAAAGAAGAAGATATGAGATGGACTTACGGCTTGGTAATATCAAGAAGAGAGTAAGGAAGAAAAGAGGGGGCTTCGTGGCATCATGGAAACTCCCGAAACGGCTTCGATCTTCGATGGAAGGACCTTGGTTGCTAACTCCACTTGCACTTAGGAACTTTTGAGGTAATTTTGCTAGAAATTTTCAAAATAGAGAGTAGCTAAGGCTTGGGGTGATATTTATAGTGAAGAATTAGGATTTGAGAATTAAAATTTTGGATTAAAATGCATTAAAAATGTGTTAAATGGTTGATTGAAGAGTCTTTGTTTGATTGCAGGAAAATCAAACAGTACATGAGAGTTAAGGAGAGTCGCAGGAACAAGTGTGCAAAGCATGGAGACAAATGGAACAAGATTGACCGTCGGTACTGGCTAAAAGGGAGAATGGGCGGTCGGATTTGAATGTCCTGCCTCGAGATTTGTACCACGTGTCAAGTTGGGTATGTACACCTCATTACGCCTGTTTGATTTTTCTGAAACTTTTCATTTCTCCGTATTTTGCACGTGCAACTCTTGGGCTTCGAAAAATTAAAAAAGAAAAATCTGAAAAAATAATAAGATCTGATGGGATTCGAACGTACAGGCTATGTCACAGCAGTGCAGAGGATTTACCAGTGAGCTACAAGTTGCTCCTTATTTTTATTGAATAAAAATAACTTATAACTTCATATCAGGCTGAAATACCCCCTTTTGTACAATAAACAAGAAATTTTTGTACAGGGATTTCACAGTCGTTACAGCACGGTTTGGTCCGGTTCGGTTCAGTTTTTCTCAATTTTTTGAAAAAAACCAAACCGACCCGACCCGACCAAGACTCAGAGCCACCAACTGACCCGATCCGACTCCATCCAAACTGAAATAAACCAAACTGACCAGTTCGGATCTGTTGTCTGTTCCAAACCGCCACGAAATAAGCACCACCAGCACCAAACAGCCACCAACAGCGAGAAAAACGATCAAGAACTGATCGATCAAGCAAGAAAGTTTCAAATCTATGATGAATCTCCAAAATCAGCAAGAAAACTATCTCAAATTATCAAGAAATACCAAAAACTGCTTCAAATCAAAGTCAGGTCAACCAAAAACTCCAAAAACGAGATCAAGTGGAAGAACTCACGCTTGAATTACCAAGAACTACCACCAGCAATTTTGAAACAGCAGATCTACTCCATTCATGATGCCAAGACATCAAATCAAATCTCCAATAGCCATTTCGAACTCACTTCTTACAGATCTGAGGTCGACGAAGCTTGGAGAGGCTTCAATCCACCTCGTTTGTTGTCGATCCACCTTGTCAGGGGTGTTGAGAGTCTACGAGGTTCGGCGAGGGTCCTGCGAGGTCCGGTAAGAAAAAAATTTATGATTTTGAGAGTATAGAGGACTCAAAGGAGTCTTAAGAAGGAGGCGGCGCATCTTGGAGGGAGAAAATTAAGGTTAGGGTTAAGGCAGAGAGGTGCGGGGAAGAGAGAAGTGAGACGGTGGCGGCGCTGGAGAGAGAAAATTAAGGGGAAATGAGAGGTTAGGGTTAGGGTTTGTGTGTGTGTGTGTATTAGTCGGTCGGGTTTGGAACACCCGACTCGATAACTCGATTATTGGGTTTTTTTACCTGACCCGGCCCGACATATCTCAAAAACCGACAGAATTCGATCGGTCGGTTTGGTCGGGTCAGGTTTATTTTGCACGGCCTTCAAGAAACAAACACCGTGGGCCCATTTGTATAACACTAGTATGAAACAAATGGGGCCCATCACAAGGTGTTGTGGGACCCATCACTAGTGCCAAACAAATGGGACCATAGTGTTTATGTCTTGGGTCAATTATGGTAGGATTTCCAGACAACCGGTTAAGCGCATTTTTCCTTGTTTAATACCCAAACACTTTCCCAATAGAAAGCTTGAATTTTAAATTGGTATGAATAGTAAACTTTAAAAATTTAAGAGATTGTGAATAAAAACTCCAATCAGCCGGTAAAGACTATCCGTATCATGGATAGCATCTCGAAAATTAGGAAATAAGGGTTTGTATTGGCTGTTAGAATAATTGGTTAGAGCAGAATTATTGAATTTTTAATAATTCCAAGAAATCGGTATGAATTTATTAAATGTGATTGAAACCAACATTGAATTTTGGTCAGGTGGTGCAGCAAAGAGAGTCGAAAAAAAGGCAAGGACCGTTGCAAAGGACGAGAGTTTGGAAGCGGGCAAGGAGAATTCAGCTTCTTTTGTTTTGACGGACGAGACAAGACAAGAAAGAGAAGGACAACCGTAGGCGTCTACGGTTTTGAGGGACGGATTCTATGGGAGAGAATAGGAAGTTGATTTCTTGTAGGCAAGAGTAGTTCTTGTATTTTGGTGCTACCTAGTGGATGTTTTTGTTTTTATTTAAAACTTCGGATGTTTAAATGGTCGTTTAATGAAACTTAAGGTTTCTAGCATTCGTTTTAATTCAAATAAATAAACTGGTAGCAAAGACTAAATATGCTTAATTAGCTGGAAGTTGCGAAATCCATGATGTCATCGGTGTATGATGTGACATGATGAAATGGAGCCAAATCAACTTTTCTCGCTTTCTGCTTTGACTCCGAACCTAGGCATAAATAGATAGCGAAAGGTATCATATTATTATAAGATACTCAAACAACCTTCATTACTTCACGAGTTGGATCATGTCATCTGATTTCATTTGGATCCTCCTCTTTCGATCAATTCTTTTAAATAGTGTCAAGTTGAAAACCAATTTCCCAAATTTTTTATCTACTGTTTTTTTTATAGGTGTGACCTTCCGAAAATTGGACCGGTGGCATCTTATTTTGTAAAGATAAGTCATACCGAATACACTAAGCTTAATTGGTAAAACTAACTTTTTATTAAAACCATAATTTGAACATCATACTTGAATCGCATTATCGCATTCCATCGGTAAATAAAAAATTCAAGATCTACCGCTACAGGAGAGAATCAATATATGTATTTTGAGAATTGGGAAATTAGGTTACAAATTAAAGAAATGACTAAAATATAGCAAATTGAAGTGGTCCAGCCGGGATACCAAAATCTATAACCTTTAGTTTGTCTAATAACTTGTATAAGATTATTGCTGATGAAGTATGTGTTGAAATTGATTGCAAATTTAGAACCCGAGATTAGAAGCCCGAAAGCCCATTAATTAAGCACGTGCAATATACGCGAGTTCAATTCTATTTACCATAGGAATTAGTGGAAGACGGCTGGGGCAGACTAGAGATTGATTAGGAGTTAGATTAATTTGAATATTTAAATTAATCAAAGCTCTATCTCTAATAACATCTATCTCTATATATGATAAATAATTAATCAATCATGAGTGCTGCCAATTTGCTGGCCGCCACGAGATTAATTAAATCCATCAACGGACCCTCAAAATCCAGAGAGCTGCTGTGGCTTTAAATAAATACACAGGGCCACTTTTGAGGTCTGCGGCCAACGGAAAAGTCAGAGGCAGAGATTAAAAAGCCGGCCACTACACACAAAAATCCAGAGAGGGGTTTTTGGAGGTAGCAGCTATTGGCCGAGAGAGAGATTTGAATTGAGAGAGATTGTGCTTTGTATTTGGATAAGATCGAGATGGCAGAAATTATCTCTTGTAATTCTTCGTTGAATAGTGAAAGCAATCTGCCGTCGGTTTGCAGAATTAGGAATAAGTGCGTACCGAATCTGGGTAATATTTTGTGTCCTTTAGTTGATGTGTTTTTTCTTTATTATTTATTACTTTTGTATAGTTGCCGTGTTTGATCTTTTTCATTAGTTCCGATTCATGCGTATCAATCATCCACGGCGTATTTTGATGCCTATTTTCACAACAAGTGGTATCAAAACTTTTATTACGGTGTTTCGGATTATTAGGAAGGTACCTTCTACAAAATATTAGATTGATAAATTTTGACGGAAGAAACGATTTAAGTCTATAGAGATTGAAGATGTCGGCGAGTTTAATGCAACAAAGAGTTCATAAGATAGTTTTCGAAAAAGTGAAGATTCTTTCGACGACCACATGTATTCAGAAAGAAGATTTTGAGGACAAGGCTTTCAGTTCGATACAACTGAGCTTGGCTGACGAGGTGCTATGCGAGATTGCTCAAGAAACAACAGCAGCAGGCTTGCTTATGAAGCAGATTAGAATCTTTGTGCATGAAATTTTTTTAACAAACCGTCTTTATCTCAAGCAGGTATATCAGTAAAAGACCATCTGAACGAAATCAACCAAATCATTATGGACTTGCTCAACATAAAAGAAAAGATTGAAAATGAGTACCAAGTTATGGTCATGCTTTACTCTTTGACTTCTGATATAACCAGTTCGTGGAATCGATGGTATACGGCAGAGATAAATTTTTTTTAGAAAATATGAAAGCGGGCCTACACTGCAAGGTGTTGAAGGAGAAGGTATCAGGTGATAAAGATGATCAGGACGATGCGCTGGTTTCCAAGATTATTTTGAGAAGCAGTCACATGGTGGTTTCAAGAATAGAGCGAGATCCAAATCGAGAAATCGCACTAATGACAAGTGCAAATAATGCTAGGTGAAAAGTCATTGGAAGAGAGACTGTCAGAAGTTCAAAGAGGATAAGAAGAGGTCTTCTAGTACTGCAGTTATCATAGATAATTCAGATGATGGCAGCAATTGTTCTGTATTATCACTTTGTGCAGGCGGCGACGTACATGATATATAGATGCTAGATTCGGGGAGCTCTTTCCACATGACTCCGTATCAGAGTTGATTTGCGACGTTTCGTTCTTATAATGGAGATTTAGTCTTGATGGAGATTAATACGGCGTGCAAGATCGAGGGGATTGGTTATGTTCGGATACGCATGTTTGATGGGATAGTGCGGACTTTGACGGTGTCAGATATGTGCCAAATCTGAAGAAGAGTTTGATTTTTGTAGGAGTTTTAGCGGGGATTGGCTGCAAGTGTGTAATCGATGGATTTTCCATGAAAATTTCCAAGGGATCTTTTATTGTCATGAAAGGAAAGAAGGTGGGAAACTTGTACTTTCTAGAGAGACGGTCAGTTACAGATAATATCGTTGTGGTATCTACTCGTTCAGGTAATTCGAATTCGGCTAGATTGTGGCACTTACAGTTGGGCCATATCAGAGAGTCAGATTTGGAGGTGCTTCATAAGAAGCGGCTACTTGGAGATGGAGATTTTGGCAGTCTTGATTTCTGTGAGGAGTGTGTCGTAGGAAAGCAGACAAAAGAGAAGTTCTGGACAGCAGTACATGATACGAAGGGTATTTTTGATTATTTCCACACTGATGTTCGGGGTCCAACACCGGTTCTTTTGCAAAGTGAAACCAGATACTTTGTTTCCTTTATTGATGACTTTTCGAGAAAAGTCTAGATGTATCTTCTCAAGTTTAAGGCCGAGACTTTTGAGAAGTTCAAGACGTGGAAGGTCAGGGTAAAGAAGCAGACTGGTAGGCACGTAAACATTCTTCGATCCAGTAACGGCGGGGAGTTTACTTCGCATTTTGCTGAGTTCTGCAAGTCAGATGGGATTGAATAGAGTTCCGATCAAATCCGTTGCCTACCACTCCATATGAGATATGGAATGAGAAGAGACCATCTCTTAAACGAGTTAACATATGGGGTTGTCCGGCTTATGTTGAAAAGAAAAATCCGGATAAGCTCGAGGCAAGGTCAGTTCTGTGCATATGGGGTTGAAGGATATCCGAACCATTCGCGAGGGTATATCTTCTACCATACCGAGGAACAAAACATGTTTTGTTTCTCAACATGCCACCTTTTTGGAAAAGGAATTTCTTGTGGAAGAAATTAGTGGCGATAAGGTAGAACTGGAAGTAGTTCCAGCAAACACAAATTATAACTGACGATTTGTTGGAACCGGAGGATTCAATAGTCCCTGACAAACCGAAGCCATTCCGCAGATCTAGTAGGGTTTCTCATCCACCTGAGAGATACTACGGTTTTCTCTTAGACGGTGGGAGCGAGGATTGCATCATGGAGATGATGACCCAATTAGTTTCGAACAGGCCATCACAAGTGGAGACTATGTGAAATGGCTGGATGCTATGCGATCTGAGAAGGAATTCATATACACCAGCAAAGTGTTGACTTTGCATGTTGCTCCTGAAGGGGTAAAACCCATCAGGAACAAGAGGATCTTTAAGAAAGATAATTTGGTGTAGATGGAAAAATTGAGACTTTCAAAGCTAGACTTGTCGCTAAGCTTAAGTCCATCATGATCCTACTTGCCATTGCTGCATACCATGACTACGATATCTGGCAGACTGCACGTTAAAACCGCTTTTCTAAATGATGTTTAGAAGAGAGCGTGTATATGACACTGCCAGAGGGCTTCGTAAACAGTGGGAGCAGCGGAAGCATGTGCAAGCTGCTTAAATCAATCTACGGGTTAAAATAGGTATCGCGGAGATGGAACATCTGTTTTAATGAGGCTGTCAAAGAGTTTGACTTCATCAAAAAGATAGATGAACCATGTATAAATAAGAAGGTTGTAGAGAGTATGGTTGTCTTCCTCGTATTGTACGCGGATGATATTCTCTTGATAGCAAAGGGTATTGCTATGCTACACTCGGTCAAGCACCTATGTCACGTCCCGCTTCCCAGAGTACGCAAGATTGGGCACGTGACATAGCCAACCATGCTACCTGTGGGTAGGAAGTATCCATCCACAGTCACATTACGGCTGTAGAGATATCAAGAACAAGATAAATAAACTAATCTAACACATGCCCAAATCCATAATAATAAGAGTCAATAAACAATAAGTGCGGAAGCAAATGATCCAATACAATAATTAAACAGTACGTCCCATAATGCGGGCTCACATCTGGAAATGAAATGAAATAAATAAACTAAACACTATGGAACTCACAGATCAGCCTGCTGGCTGAAGTACTCCTGCTCGGTCGTCGACAGTGTTAAGGAATCTGGGCCATGCAAAACCCAGACGTCAGCGCGTCATGTCAACCAATAATATAATATAAACATGGAAATAAGCAATGCAGGTATGAACATGAATAAAGCAGTACTATGAAATAACAGTGCAGCGGTAACTAAACTGTCCTATCAGGTTTCTACTCTAAAGTCTTTGAAATCAATTGGCGACTCATCGATGTAACTCAATAGTATCCCGTGCGTGCCCGGGACCACGGTCAAGATTCTCGGGGCTGAATCCGAGACGTGCCGCTAGGCAGTAATAGGTAGCAGGATGGGCGAGTGATGTCAGCATCATCACTCCGGGGCTGGCCAAGCCCGTAAGACTGATCAGAACAGGTATCGAACTGTTGAGTTACAAGTCGGTTTCACCTTTGATTTCCCCATACCCCCAAGTTATGTATGTCAGGTCAGGTATTCAGTAATTAAGGACTAATGCCAACACAGGATCAGGTAACAGGTCAGGTTTGTCTGGATAGACAACAGGAATGGTCCATGAGGACCCCAAGTCAGGTTTGTTGGCATTAGGCATGAGATCAGGTAACAAGTCATGTCATGGTACAACAGAATGAGTCGGTATGTATAGGGTACCATGTCCGGTGCATCGGTATGTATGTATATGTCATGTGTAGCAGGGTCGGGTCAATATGTAATGCAATCGAGTATGTGCTCTCAACAGTTATACAATCGAATAAGTAACAGCAGCAAGAATTTAAAGTAAACAGCAATAATAGTCACTTAATCACAATGGTGCTTTGTATTATCTTTATTAACAGGTTCAAGCACCCTTGGGGTGCAATAGTCACAGGGTAAAGCAATATCAATAACGTAAAGCAATGAAGCTATATGAAATTAAAAACTAAAGCATAAATAATTGTCACATGGATGATCTAACAAATAAAACAAGGACGATCTAATTGGTTTAGTTTGTTAAAGCATGGATTGATAGCAGACCAATTAATTACAAGAAGCTACTATAATGATTCAATGTTAAAGATAATTGCAACCGTCAATTCTAAGTTATACTAAAATATCGATATTACCATCAACTGTGTGGTTATATTAAAATAATATGATAATCAAATGATAGAAAGACTTGATCTTGTATTAGCATGTTAGAGCAAGTATTCGGATACTTGCCTCAACGGTTTCGCAAACCGGAAAACACGAATGCAACGTCGGCGGAAAACACGAGACGGATGCACGGGCCACGGATCGAGTCCAAACAGCGAACAGCGGGACCACACGGACCAGAGTACTTCGCTGGAGAGTCGGGTCCAGTCGTCGGCACGGCCGGAATCCGGCGAAATGTCAAAATGGCGACGAAGTTAGCAAAACACAAAACATATCAAGTAACGACCAGAGAAGGGTTACACGAAGGAAGATGGTGAAAGGAGGCTTACAGAGGTAGCAAGGGTGCAAACGCGACGGGGTTCGACGGCGAGGGGCGCGCCGGCGGCGAACAGGGAATGCAGCGAGGGCTTGGAGGTGGCTGGATCGAGATGCAGCGAGTAGGGGAGAGGCAAGGGCCTAGTCTGGGCTGCAGGAGGAAGAGGAGGTGGTCGTCGGTGTGCTGGCAACGATGAGGGGGTCGACGGCGTCCTTTTCCGGCGAACCAGAGGGTTAGGTGATGGGGTTAGGCTCGGGTTCTGTCGTGGCCGGCGAGGGAAGGAGGAAGAAGATGAGGAGGTCGGGACGAGGGTGAAGGGAGGAAGGCTTGGCGTCGTCCGCGATGGGAGGCGGCGGCGACGGCGGGCACCGCGTGCAGGAGGTGGCGTCGGGGTTGGGTTTGCAGGCTCGGGAAGGAGGGAGGAGAGGAAGAAGGGTGCTGTTCGAGGCC
Organism: Agapanthus africanus; assembly: GCA_030015575.1. NCBI lineage: Eukaryota > Viridiplantae > Streptophyta > Magnoliopsida > Asparagales > Amaryllidaceae > Agapanthus > Agapanthus africanus. Next base: position 261,445,589 of record JASDDO010000024.1, read on the forward strand.
GAGGAGGCGAGGACGGTGACGGCGAGGTCGCGGGGAGGTCGACGGCGAGGGCACGAGGAAGCTAGGGTTAGGGTTCGGCGAGATTTTCTCGTGGTGGTTCGTGATGAGTTCTGTGAAGACGAGGAACAGTGCGTAATAAAATAAAGAGAGAGGGAGAGAGATTTTAGGGGAGAGAGAGAGAGATTGTTAGAGAGAGAGAGAGAAGGAGATTAGAGAGAGATAGAGAGAGACGGAGAGAGAGAGAGATGGGTTGGCGGGGCCCACGAGGGTTTTAGCCCCTCGTGATTGGCCAGAGGGAAATGGAAATAATTTAAAAGAAAGATTTAAATAAAAGATTTGAACGTTATAATATTAACAGAATATATTCTATAGTTTTAAATATATTAAATTAAAATGGGTATTTCGGCGCTAAATGAAACATTTCCAAATCGCGCCCGGGTTGCGCCCAATTGTTTCAAATTCAAATTATAGGATTTTAAGCGAGTTCCAAATTTTGAAAAGAGGTGTTTTATGATTAAAATGTATGCCCCCAAGTCGGACACTTGCACGCGCGCGTAGCCGTCTAAACTTACCCGTTTCACCGAACGGGATGAAATCTCGACACGCGGACGCTACCACGCGACTAGTGGCGACGAGTAGGCCAACATGGATATTTTTAATTTCATTTTAGGTGTTAAAATTTGTTATATGCCAAAATGACTTAGTCGGTTAAAATTTAGCAAAAAGCACCAAACAATCAGGATAATTGAAATGAGCAATGTATAACACTCAACTAGTAACAGAAATAGTATTATTGGGCTCGGGTGTTACATCATACCCAACTACAAAAAGAATTTCGTCCTCGAAATTCCAAGAATACAAGATAGATAGCTACAGAAAAAGGTGAGGAAACTTCTGCCGGATCTCGTCTTCTCGCTCCCAAGTGGATTCTCCATGTGATCGGTTACCCCAAGAAACTAGCACAAGGGGGATAACCTTGTTCTTAAGAACCTTTTCTCTTCGATCCTTGATTTCAACCGGTCGCTCCTCAAAAGTTAGGTCCTCCCGTACAGTCAACTCCGAATGATCCAAGACGTGAGTTTCATCGCGAACATACATCCGTAGTTGAGACACATGAAACACATCGTGCACTCCTGCCAATGACTGTGGTAACGCCAAACGGTACGCTACCTCTCCAACACGCTCCAATATCTCGAAGGGTCCAACGAATCGAGGACTAAGCTTTCCCCGACTCCCAAAGCGAATCACCCCTCTAGTCGGTGATATCTTCAGGAATACCAAATCACCCACGGCGAACTCTAGAGGTCTTCTTGACGTGTCAGCCCAACTTTTCTGTCTGTCCTGAGCTGCCTTCATATGCTTCCTGATTGTATTCACCTTCTCGACTGTCTGTACCACCAAATCTGGTCCTAGTAACCTTCGTTCACCAACATCATCCCAACAAACGGGTGAACGGCACTTACGACCATACAACGCTTCAAACGGAGCCATCTGAATAGTCGCTTGGAAGCTATTGTTGTACGAAAACTCCACCAGGTGTAGATGATCCTCCCAAGAACCTTTGAAGTCCAACATGCAAGCCCTCAACATATCTTCAAGGGTCTGGATCGTTCTCTCCGATTGTCCATCAGTCTGAGGATGATAAGCTGTGCTAGACTTCAATCGAGTCCCCAAACTTTCTTGTAAACTCCTCCAGAAGTGCGACAAGAACCGAGTGTCCCGGTCGGACACGATGCTCACCGGTACTCCATGCAATCTTACAATCTCCTGCATGTACCGCTCTGCCAAAGTCTCCGTCGATTGACCAACCCGAAAAGGAATAAAGTGAGCTGCCTTGGTCAACCGATCGACAATCACCCATACTGCATTGTTGCCCTTTGGACTCCGCGGTAAAGCCGTCACGAAATTCATGGTTATATGTTCCCACTTCCACTGAAGAATCGGAAGTGGTTGCAACAAACCAGCAACCCTTTGGTGTTCTGCCTTGACTTGCTGACACACCAAGCACTTAGCCACGAAGCGAGCAATCTCCCGTTTCATACTTTCCCACCAGAAGTGCTGTCGAATATCTCGGTACATCTTTGTCCCTCCTGGATGTACAGAGTAAGCTGAACTGTGTGCCTCCTTCATAAGCTCTTCACGCACATCCCCTTTTGGCACACACACACGGTTACCATACATCAACGAACCGTCTTCGTGGATCAGTAAATCGGTTCGTAGTCCGGCTTCAACCTGCTCTCGAAACTTTTGCAGTCTAGGATCCTGCAATTGTGACGCTTTAATCTTCTCAACTAAGGACGACTGTACTTGCAACTGCATCAACTGTCTCGTAGCATATGGTAGCACAACCTCCAAGTCAAATCTCTGAAAATCCGCAATGATCTCCCTTTGTGCGGTCAATACCTGAATTGCTGGTAACCGACTTAGCGCATCTGGCACGACGTTAACCTTTCCCGGATGGTACTTAAGATCAAGGTCATAGTCGGCCATCAGCTCCAACCATCTGCGTTGCCTCATGTTCAACTCCTTCTGGGTGAACACATACTTTAAACTCTAGTGATCTGTAAAGACTTCGACTCTCTCGCCCAAAAGGTAGTGTCTCCAAATCTTCAGGGCGAAGATCACGGCTGCAAGCTCCAAGTCATGAGTCGGATAATTCTTCTCATGAGTCTTCAGTTGTCTCGATGTGTAAGCGACGACCTTCCCATTCTGCATCAAAACACATCCCAATCCTTTTCCAGATGCGTCGCTGTGAATCACCAGTCCTCCTGAATTATCCGGTACGGTCAGGATAGGGGCGGTTATCAACTTCTGCTTCAACGTCTCGAAGGCCAATGCACATCCATCCGTCCAAACAAACGGTACCTCCTTGCGCGTGAGCTTGGTTAACGGCTCTGCCAAACGAGCGAAGTTCTCCACAAATCTCCTGTAGTATCCGGCGAGTCCAAGAAAACTTCTTATCTCCGCAACATTCTTTGGAATAGGCCAATCTCGAACTGCTGCAATCTTTTCGAGATCGACGGCGATTCCATTGCCCGACACGACATGCCCCAGAAATTTCACTTCTTCCAGCCAGAATTCGCACTTACTCATCTTCGCGAACAATTTCTCCTATCTCAGCGTCTGCAGTGCGATCTTTAAATGCTCAGCATGTTCCTCTGGACTCTTCGAGTACACCAGAATATCGTCAATGAATACCACAATAAACTGGTCCAAGAATGGTGAAAAGACCCTGTTCATCAAATCCATGAATATTGCCGGCGCATTCGTCACTCCGAAGGGCATCACTAGATACTCGAAATGCCCATATCGAGTTCGGAACGCCGTCTTGCAAATGTCTTCTGCTTTCACTCGGACCAGATGATATCCTGATCGCAAATCCAGTTTCGAGAATACCCTCGCGCCACTAAGCTGCTCAAAAAGTTCTCCAATGCGAGGGATCGGGTACTTGTTCTTAATAGTCACCCGGTTCAATTCTCGATAATCAATGCACATCCTTCTCGTGCCATCCTTCTTCTTTACTAAAAGAACTGGAGCTCCCCAAGGCGAGTTGCTGCTTCGAATCCAACCTTTCTTGAGTAATTCACCAACTTGTTTCTTAACTTCTTCCAATTCCATTGGTGCCATCGGATAATAAGATTTTGATACTGGCGCTGCACCAGGAATAAGGTCAATTGCGAACTCCACGTCTCGCTTCGGCGATAAGCCCGAAATATCTGCAAATACATCCATAAAGTCGCGAACAACTGCCGGCTCTTCATTACTATCAACTTCCATTGCTGCAAGAACACTGCGTGTCGGCCTAGCCCTGAACTCGACTGGCCCGACAGAACTGCTTCCCCCAGTGAAGGTAAACTCAGGGTGTCCGGGAATCTGGAAAATTACCTCCCTTGCCCTACAGTCGATGTGGGCGTGGAAAGCACCAAGAAAATCCATTCCCAAGACAACTTCATAGCTGCCCGTATCTATCACCAAGAAATCTGCAAGGAGCTCCCGTCCGCAAACAACAACTGTACAATCTCTACATTCCTTACTAGTTATGATTTTCCCATTCCCAGTGTGTATGTCCCAAAAACTAGACAGGTTCGTGCAGGTAATCGAGTGTGTAGTTATAAATTTGGATGACATAAAACAGTGGGATGCTCCGGAATCAAATAATGCCAATGCGGGAAAACCATGAACGAGTGAAGTACCTGAAACCACTTCTCCTGATGCCTTAGCTTCCTCAGCTGTCAACGTGAAAGCTCGAGCCTGATTTGGTCCTTGAGTCAGCTGTTTCTGCCCTTGGAACGGTCTCTGCGGAGGCTTCTGTATAACATCTCTCGTGCGAAACTTCGACGGACAAGCACCAACTGCGTGATCGGCCGCTCCACAAACCAGGCAAAGTCCCAGTCTCCTTCGACAATCCTTCTGCACGTGCCCAGGTAAACGGCAGTAGTCACAAATCACGCTCTTCCTTCGATCAATGATCACATGCTTCTTCATTGGTGCTACACCTCGACGGTCCACTGGAATACCTCTGCGCCCATGATCTCGGTTAGGTACAAATGCGGGCTTTCTGGCCGCAACTGCTGTCTGCTGTAGGTTCCCTTTCATTCCCGACAAACTCTGCTGCTCTCTAGCTGCCGTAAGAACCTGCGAGAAAGTGGTCAAACCCAGGGAGACAATCTGCCTCTGGATGTCCACATCCAAACTGCGCAAGAACCTTCGCGCCCTGTCTGCCTCCTTGGCGACTAAGGGTCCAGCGAAGCGGCTGAGCCTCGTCCATTCCGCTGCATGTACATCCACAGCTGCTCCATTTTACCTCAGCCCAATAAATTTCTCTTCCATTTCCTCCCGTGCAGTCCGCGGGAAGAACTTCTCTAGGAAACTTTTAGAGAAATCCGCCCAACTGATTGGCTTGGGCAAGCGGTCTCCTCCACAAGCCACCACTCTCGAGCGTAATCCAACAGCTGAATACGCACCACATCAACTCTCTTGTCTTCTGGGATCTGTGCCGCAATCAGTAAATTCTCCGTGTCCACTAGCCACTGCTCGGCTGGCAACGGCTCCTCCAAACCAGTGAAAGTAGTGGGACCCAACCGTCTGAAATCTGCCACGGTCCCTACTCGGTCAACTGGCTTCGCTACAGCGGTGTTTACAGATTGCCGAATGGCCTGCATACCCTCCTGAAATGAATCTGCTTGCTGCTGGATCAGCTCAGTTTGCCTTTTCTGATTCTCCAACATCCCACGTATCACTCATAACATGGCGGCTTCATCCACGCGCCTCTGATACGTCTTGAAATTCTTATCTGCCATGGTCCTGAAATCAAAACAAACAACATTAGCATGATGATAGATTCAATATATAAATCAAGGCTAGAACTCCAAGATACTTAAATAGAGTACTGCATTGTAGCTATGCCGCGGTATCATAACCGCAATTACTTAACTCCACCCAAGTCGCCTAAGTCCTAGAGATAACAAGGAATTAGGTTTTCGAGTTGACAAATGCAAAGTAAGTTTGCATGTCGACATGATCCGGAAGAATGATTCAAGGATGGTAAAACGGTCAAGGTGGCAGGACATGTTTCCTAATCATGGGTATTCTGATTCGTGTATCGGGTACAATACCCAACTACAAAAGAATCAACCCAATTAACCTATGGCTCTGATACCAAAAGAACCATGTCACGCCCCGCATCCCAGAGTATGCAAGATTGGGCACGTGACATAACCAACCATGCTACCTGTGGGTAGGAAGTATCCATCCACAGTCACATTACGGCTGTAGAGATATCAAGAACAAGATAAATAAACTAATCTAACACATGTCCAAATCCATAATAATAAGAGTCAATAAACAATAAGTGCGGAAGCAAATGATCCAATACAATAATTAAACAGTACGTCCCATAATGCGGGCTCACATCTGGAAATGAAATGAAATAAATAAACTAAACACTATGGAACTCACAGATCAGCCTGCTGGCTGAAGTACTCCTGCTCGGTCGTCGACAGTGTTAAGGAATCTGGGCCATGCAAAACCCAGACGTCAGCGCGTCATGTCAACCAATAATATAATATAAACATGGAAATAAGCAATGCAGGTATGAACATGAATAAAGCAGTACTATGAAATAACAGTGCAGCGGTAACTAAACTGTCCTAACAGGTTTCTACTCTAAAGTCTTTGAAATCAATTGGTGACTCATCGATGTAACTCAATAGTATCCCGTGCGTGCCCGGGACCACGGTCAAGATTCTCGGGGCTGAATCCGAGACGTGCCGCTAGGCAGTAATAGGTAGCAGGATGGGCGAGTGATGTCAGCATCATCACTCCGGGGCTGGCCAAGCCCGTAAGACTGATCAGAACAGGTATCGAACTGTTGAGTTACAAGTCGGTTTCACCTTTGATTTCCCCATACCCCCCAGTTATGTATGTCAGGTCAGGTATTCAGTAATCAAGGACTAATGCCAACACAGGATCAGGTAACAGGTCAGGTTTGTCTGGATAGACAACAGGAATGGTCCATGAGGACCCCAAGTCAGGTTTGTTGGCATTAGGCATGAGATCAGGTAACAAGTCATGTCATGGTACAACAGAATGAGTCGGTATGTATAGGGTACCATGTCCGGTGCATCGGTATGTATGTATATGTCATGTGTAGCAGGGTCGGGTCAATATGTAATGCAATCGAGTATGTGCTCTCAACAGTTATACAATCGAATAAGTAACAGCAGCAAGAATTTAAAGTAAACAGCAATAATAGTCACTTAATCACAATGGTGCTTTGTATTATCTTTATTAACAGGTTCAAGCACCCTTGGGGTGCAATAGTCACAGGGTAAAGCAATATCAATAACGTAAAGCAATGAAGCTATATGAAATTAAAAACTAAAGCATAAATAATTGTCACATGGATGATCTAACAAATAAAGCAAGGACGATCTAATTGGTTTAGTTTGTTAAAGCATGGATTGATAGCAGACCAATTAATTACAAGAAGCTACTATAATGATTCAATGTTAAAGATAATTGCAACCGTCAATTCTAAGTTATACTAAAATATCGATATTACCATCAACTGTGTGGTTATATTAAAATAATATGATAATCAAATGTATAGCAAGACTTGATCTTGTATTAGCATGTTAGAGCAAGTATTCGGATACTTGCCTCGACGGTTTCGCAAACCGGAAAACACGAATGCAATGTCGGCGGAAAACACGAGACGGATGCACGGGCCACGGATCGAGTCCAAACAGCGAACAGCGGGACCACACGGACCAGAGTACTTCGCTGGAGAGTCGGGTCCAGTCGTCGGCACGGCCGGAATCCGGCGAAATGTTAAAATGGCGACGAAGTTAGCAAAACACAAAACATATCAAGTAACGACCAGAGAAGGGTTACACGAAGGAAGATGGTGAAAGGAGGCTTACAGAGGTAGCAAGGGTGCAAACGCGACGGGGTTCGACGGCAAGGGGCGCGCCGGCGGCGAACAGGGAATGCGGCGAGGGCTTGGAGGTGGCTGGATCGAGATGCAGCGAGTAGGGGAGAGGCAAGGGCCTGGTCTGGGCTGCAGGAGGAAGAGGAGGTGGTCGTCGGTGTGCTGGCGACGACAAGGGGGTCGACGGTGTCCTTTTCCGGCGAACCAGAGGGTTAGGTGATGGGGTTAGGCTCGGGTTCTGTCGTGGCCGGCGAGGGAAGGAGGAAGAAGATGAGGAGGTCGGGACGAGGGTGAAGGGAGGAAGGCTTGGCGTCGTCGGCGATGGGAGGCGGCGGCGACGGCGGGCACCGCGTGCAGGAGGTGGCGTCGGGGTTGGGTTTGCAGGCTCGAGAAGGAGGGAGGAGAGGAAGAGGGTGCTGTTCGAGGCCGAGGAGGCGAGGACGGTGACGGCGAGGTCGCGGGGAGGTCGCCGTCGAGGGCACGAGGAAGCTAGGGTTAGGGTTCGGTGAGATTTTCTCGTAGTGGTTCGTGATGAGTTCTGTGAAGACGAGGAACAGTGCGTAATAAAATAAAGAGAGAGGGAGAGAGATTTTAAGGGAGAGAGAGAGAGAGATTGTTAGAGAGAGAGAAAGAAGGAGATTAGAGAGAGATAGAGAGAGACGGAGAGAGAGAGAGAGATGGGTTGGCGGGGCCCACGAGGGTTTTAGCCCCTCGTGATTGGCCAGAGGGAAATAGAAATAATTTGAAAGAAAGATTTAAATAAAAGATTTGAACGTTATAATATTAACAGAATATATTCTATAGTTTTAAATATATTAAATTAAAATGGGTATTTCGGCGCTAAATGAAACATTTCCAAATCGCGCCCGGGTTGCGTCCAATTGTTTCAAATTCAAATTATAGGATTTTAAGCGAGTTCCAAATTTTGAAAAGAGGTGTTTTATGATTAAAATGCATGCCCCCAAGTCGGACACTTGCACGCGCGCGTAGCCGTCTAAACTTGCCCGTTTCACCGAACGGGATGAAATCTCGACACGCGGAAGCTACCACGCGACTAGTGGCGACGAGTAGGCCAACATGGATATTTTTAATTTCATTTTAGGTGTTAAAATTTGTTATATGCCAAAATGACTTAGCCGGTTAAAATTTAGCAAAAAACACCAAACAATCAGGATAATTGAAATGAGCAATGTATAACACTCAACTAGTAACAGAAATAGTATTATTGGGCTCGGGTGTTACAACCTCTTATCACATAGGTTCTCCATGAAAGAACTAACTGATGACTCCTACATCCTGGGGATATAGATCTATAGAGATAGATCTAAATGGATTTGGGATTGTCCCAATCCAGGTATATAGACACAATGCTAAAAGGGTTTTAGTATGGATGATTCTAAGCGTGGTAATGTACCCGTTTGTTCAGGAATCACTCTCTCCAAAGAGATGTCTCTTGAGACTGATTTGGAGAGGCTCGCATACAAGGGATACCCTATACTTTGGCAGACGGGTCAATCATGTATGCGATGTTATGTACCAGACCGGATGTAGCTTACTCACTAGGTGTAGTGAATAAGTATCAAAAAGATCTTTGGGAAAACCACTGGACAGCTGAAGAACATTCTTAAGTGCTTAAGAAGGACTAAAGAGATGTTCTTGGTGTATGGTAACGGTGAACTCCAGATGGAGTCCTTTACCGATTCGAGCTTCCAGAGTGATAAGGACGACTGAAAGTCAGTCTCGGATTTTGTCTTCACCCTCAGTGGAGGGACGGTATGTTGGAAGGGTTCCAAGCTATATACCATGGCACACTCGTCGATAGAGGCTAATTACATCACTACCAACGATACTGCCAAAGAGGTTGTCTGGATGAAAAGGTTCATGAGATGAACTAGGTTCCTACCATTGGGCATCCAATACCTATGTATTGTGATGACAATGGAGCTATGATTTTGTCCTAGGAACCCTGGTCCCGTCAGTGATCCACACATATTCTTAGACTGTATCACCTGATCGGGGAGATAGTTGATCTCCGGAAGATCGAGGTCAGGAAAGTTGACACAGAGGATAACACAGCGGATCCACTCGCCGAGGCCATCCACCAGATGCTATTCGAGAGACTTCTGAGAACGTTGGGTATGAGATACTACAACAACTGGTCTAGTGCAAGTGGGATAATGTTAGTTATATGTATGCCCTATAGTCCATTATCGTACATGTGATGTATATTATAGTGGATGCTTGGACAAATATATATAGAGGACTTTCTTGCTCGACGTGATAGTATGCTATCTGGTTACTCTTTATCTTAACATGTTAACTGGTATTCTTTACTTTCTTGCTCTCACATGTTGATAAAACCTTTAGGATATGTACTAGACTACCAGGACTATGATGAGATCATTCTAGTGGGGCTAAGGTGGTCCACAAGTACATCCTTTAATAAGTTCCTAGTCATGGGAATATCGAGACCAGGGCATCGATATTCCAGTGTAGACTAGTGTGTACGTTTCTTGTCCCTTAGAGGGCAATGGTTGATCCCACAACTATTGGTGTGTGACATCAAAAATTGTATACAGGTGCTCATTGGAGAATGGGTACACCGAACAGGACTCGCCGAGGACTCCTATGTGGTAGTATACCTATCGTCAGATAGCAGTCCTCTGGTGACACTGGTACAGGTTAGTCTGTAGACCCGAGATCGTCATAGAGTCTTGTGTGGCTCCCACTGTACTTTGATTTCTTCCCTACCACGGGTCAAAGGAGTCATGCAAACAGGTGGATTTTGGGTACGGTCCCGAACCATATGGAGGAAATGAGCGATAGGAGAGATTTCATCTCTCCTGGTATTGGGGGTTGATGTTGCGCTATGCTCGATTGGCTATAACTGAAAGTCCCTGGCCAGGGTTGCTGCTGAGATTTACTGATAAGAGTTATCAGTAGTTTCTCAAACCGTTATAGGCCAGACATCGGTATGACGTATCACGTTACTGGGGACTGGCGTTTACAACCCTTAGACATGATAGGTGACATATCAGATGAAGAGACCAGACTGTACGGTAGTGTTACTGATAGGCTTCATGGAGAGTATAGACGAGCTTGCTTGTTGATCTTTATATCGCTCAATACCCAGGTAGCCGTTACGTCCAGCTAGTACCGCTGACGGCTTGTGGGTGACTGATGTGATCATCACCTACTGCTGGCGTATTGACGAGTCTTTAGAGTCCCACACAGAAGTTTCCTAGTTTGAGCGAAATGAAGTAGGGCACATATGTTAATATGCATGTGGGCCTGATTGAATATGAGTATGTGATACCGTATTGTAATCTGGCATTAATCTATTATCCGTTCGGTTATATGTGATATAACCAGATTATCGAATCAAGTGTTGATTTGATAATGTGATATACAGATGAATGATATTAGTCGGTCATATGTGATATAACCGGATTATTAAATCAAGTGTTGATTTAATAATGTGATATATTATATGTGATATAATTATATCTTAACTAATATCATTAGATCACTAATTATTCTTCATTATATAAATATATTTATATATATATATATATATATATAATAATGAAGCGTGGCATGATTTCTATTTTTGAGAAAAATAGAAAAGAGGTGGAAAATGAGAGCATGGTTACAAGCATGGGCTTTATTCATAGTTTATTCATCTTGATTCACTATTCAAGCATGGTTGCAATTTTATATTGCAAAATTCCATGCTTGAATGAGTGGGGGTCAAGAGTTGCCATTCATTGTAGTCTCATTCTCAACACTTAACCATTTTTTTTGAGTTGCTCCTATGGTTGCTCTCAAGCTTCATCTTCTTCCTCAATTGCAATGGTTCAAGCTTCAACCCTCACATGAGATGTGAATCATGAAACTTGAACACAAACTTGTGAGCTTTTAACATCCCCTACTTGACCATCCCACAACAAACTAGCAATTTGGTGTGATGTGTTTGCTACACTAAAGGAGTTTAGTGTAGAGTTAACTTGGGCTAGAGGGACTTCGGGTGGATCGTCTTTGGCGCGAAGATCACAAAAGAGGGTCGTTCAACTCAAAGAGGAGCCTTGTAGAGTCGCGTGGAATTCAACCCAGAGCTTTAGAAGAGAAGGACTCGAACTACAAAGATTGTATGCTCTTTTCTTCTCTTGGTTTAATCACATCACAAAGGCAAACCCTAATAATCTAGTAATGATCTTGTTAGTCTAACTTAGCACCTAATAAAAATTAAAATGTGGCATGCTTGATACCTCTAGAACCTCATGATGGTGTTAAAGTCGACTTTCACGGTATCAGAGCCAAGCTAGAACATTAGGGTAACTTGTAGCGACGTTAGAAATCCGTCGTTTTTGTCACGCAAAAACTGCCGATAAAAACAGTTTCGAAATTGATGTTTTGAGTTGTTTGCACCCCCCGAGGGCTCACGGTTTGAACCGAGAAGCCGGGGGGTGGAGCGTGCACATCTCGGGGATACCCCGGGGGGACCGAACGGCTGGGCCCACTCCCCAAGACCACCACAAGGGGGTCTCAGCGGTGGGGACCCAAAACTGCCCCACCTTGGGCAGTTTCGGGTCTGCCTCACCCCCTGGCCACCTCGTGGTGGCCTCGGGGTGGGGTACCCCCTCTAGGCCCCCCTTTCGATACTTAATCCTGGGTCTTCCCCTCCATGAAGATTCGGACGGGTTTCGAGTTCGTTTCGACTCTCAGATTGGTTTAAAACGTTCGGTTTTGGAACTTTAGCTCACTGGATTTTTCAAGTGTTGGAAAATTTGGTTTAGTTTGCTAATTGTGTGCGGAATTCTAATGTCGCGATTACTTTACAAACTTTGTGATTTGTGTGATACAATTATTAGAATGCGGATTAATTAGTTTCGTGAAAACTAGTTAGTACATTGTAAAGCTAGCCGTTTAGTCTCAATTGATCGATTGCAACGAAGTTTTGATTCGGATCAAAACTCCGTCGCAATTGCGTATTGTAAGCGATCATTAAGTCGAGAATCTTGTTGAATTATGCGACAACCAATTGAAAAGTGTTTCCAATTTGAGACTAAAATGCAAGTTTTACATGTTAGGCATGAAATCCGGAATATGAGATATTCCGGGTTTATGATGTCTAAGGATATTGCGGATTCTAATCATTGTAGTTTTCTGTTTCTTTTCTACGAACGTAAGTGTAATATGTGGGGTATCCCAATCTCGTTGCTATATGTCAACAAGTTTTAAGGATACGCATATTTGCTTACGTTGATGATATGTGATATCATGTGTTGCTGTTGATATGATTTATTGGATCGTCGTGAAAAAATAGCCGAGAGGTTTTATATGAGATGAGGGTTTTTATTTTCATTCATGTAAAATCTGTATGTAATATTCTTTTATTGGGGCACATCCAAGTTGAGGATGATGTCACCACTGTTGTATATTATTTACTTTTTCACATTAGGATAGACCCAAGGCGGGGAGCACAAGTAACCGGGTTCTAGAGTCCAGTGGGAGACCATCTCAAGGAGTTGAGACCGAGTCTCCTAACTCTAAAATTGACAGGGTCACTTGATGCTCTCGTAGGGGTCTAGGGATGTGGGTTTGGCTATTCATCATGACTGTGGAATCCGTGTTTTACATTATTGGCTAAACTTAAAACACGGACATTCTAGTATATCCAATATTTCATATGTTACTTCCGATGCTTGATTCTGTGATGTTGATCATATAACTGCGTGAGACGAATACAATATTATATATATGATATATAATAAACGCTGCTTATGTTTTGCACCCGTGCTAGTCCAGCCCCCACTCTGCCGGTAGTTAAGTAACCTAACGGTGCATGACGGGACCCCGTGGCGAATGCGGATGGCATAAGCGTACGTTCTATTTTCGTTTCATTTTTCTGTAATGTTTAGGAAACATTAATTGATGGAACTTCATTAATGAGATTAATGAAAAGAAAGAAATCAAAAGATGTTGTAGAATCAAATTTTCAAAAAGAGTAGCTCTAGTTATTGCTTTGCACAGTGGTATACCTTGATGAATATCCAACACCTTATTCGATGAGGAAAGGGACGAGATCCCTTCACCGGGAGTGGCCTCTTTAGCGAAACTAGCAAATGTTACAACTCATTCTGTTTTGTTTTTTGATTGCTTCTATAGTTCTTGCTTTGCATAGTGATATTACTGAATATCCTGCACCTCATTCGATGAGGAAAGAACCGAGATCCCTTCACCGGGAGTGACCTCTTTAGCAAAACTAGCAAAAGCCTCAAAAACACTCCTTTTTCAAAAATATTAGATTCTACAACGATATCAAGTTCATTACGCTCATGGTTTTCTTAAAAACCTGCGTAGCCCTCTGTCATTTCATATGAGTGCTATTTTAGTATTCGTGCTACGGTAGTTTGGCCTCCGTCAAGACGTAGTGTTGTAAGTCTACGGTAGCGCCCCGGCCGTCGGTCCGAGGCCAAAATGCGGAAACGAAAACTTTTTCTAAACTAGAAACCGGCGCTGTCGTATACTTTAAATCCGGATCGAAGCATTAACCTCCAACTAGCTAAATAGAGAAGGGTTAGAAAAGTTATACCGATCGATCCGTGTCCTTCGGTCTTTGGCCACCAACCCAAGCTCCTTGCGGCATCTCCGGTCTCGATCTCCTCGCCGGAAAGGGCACCACATCATCGAGTCTTTTTACGGGCTCCCGCTTCATCCAAAGCAACTTGGGCACGAAGTTCGCTAGCCGACGTGTCCAAGGTGAAGTACAGAATGTGTGTGACAACTTTGTCTCATGCATTCATTGTATGGATGGAGGTTGGAGATGATACCATTAATGGAAATGGTGAGCTAGAGGAAGAAGAAGAAGAAACCTATTCTTTTCCTTTTATTGTGTGATAAAAATGAGAAAGTGAGAGAGTAAGAATGAAAAATACAAGAGCTAACCCCTTCACATGGCAGCCCTCTCTCTCTCTCCCTCTCATTTCATCCACAAATCAATCACATAATGTGACATTAGCACAAGAAAAGAGACTATGAGTGACCAATGAAGTCTATGTCACATTAAATGCACAAAATGATGATATAAGCTCACAATTTCCATTTGTAAACATTAATCCAAATGTTTACAACATAAAAAAGATACGGCAACATCTAAAGTAAACTCGTGACGGATCACAAGGATACCCCTCACCTGTATATACATACCTACGTTCGCATTCCGACTGAATGCGAATGCGATGAGACTAAAGTAATCCAACAAATCTAATACTAGGATCCGGCTTAAACCAAAGCCCACTAGTATGATCCGCCCGATCATGATCCGTGCACTACTGCACGTATATGATCGAACCCTGCCATATATCATACGGCCTCTACAACGTTTCGCCCGAAACTTGAGAAACTGTCTGTAGGGGACTCTAAACACTCGTCAATACTTTGGCTGTGGATTTAACCACTAGCTCGTCAAAGGTACTAGCCGTACGTAACGGGCTACCAGGTATTGACCAAAAGGGAGGTCGATGAGCGAACTCATCCTGACACCCTACTGAGCCTGTCAGTGACAATATTCGTACAGTCCGGTCCGTTCGTCTATGAGCATCGCATGGCGGGCCTAGGGGGTCGGTAAAAGTCAGACCTCTAAAAGCGGTACAAGTCGTGTCGGAGTGTAACCAAGAACACCCTGAGATACTACTGGAATACCTACTAGTAAATCTCCTGCCTTGGCCAAGGACTTCGTGTAATGGCTCTCCTAAACACAGCGTAATCTCACCCCCAATACCGGGAGAGACGAAACCCCTGCCGATCCGCTTACTGCCTCCATGTGGCTCGGGACTGTACCCAACTAAAACCTGTTTGCACGACTTCTTTGAGCCGTGGTAGGGTAGTAATCAAAGCACAGTGGGAACTCACACGAGACAAATGACGATCTCAGGTCGATGAACTAACTTGTACACATGTCACCAGGGAACTGCTATCTGACGTCAGGTATAATACCAACTAGCATGTTCCCGGCGAATCCTGTCCGGTGTACTCATAACCCAATGAGCACATGTATACATCTTAGGTGAACCAACTGACACCAATGGCTTGTGAGACCAGCCACCGCCCCTCGTCGGGGTCTCGACTGTATACACTAGTCTTCTAATGGAGTATCGATGCCCAGTCTCGAAACTCCCACGACTAGGGACCACTTTAAGGATGTGCTTATAGACTACCCAACTTACACGTATATGATCGACATCATACTGCTGGCAGTCAAGCAAGAATCCTAAGGGCTTTATCAACGTGTAATAGTGACCTGTAAGGTCACCTAAAGCAGTACACGATGATAAAGACAAACCATGGTAGCATACTATTCTTTATCAACGTCTAATAGTGAACTACAATGTCACCTAAAGCATGTACACGATGATAAAGACAAACCAGATAGTAACAAACCTCTCGAGTAAAACTGTCCTACCGGTATAGGTCCTCCCTCAATCATTGCAATCACATGCCTGCGATCCAATAATTGACTCTGAGGGCACTATGTCCAACAATCTCCCACTTGCACTCATGGCTAATTATTGCGATGTCGCATACTCACAGCCCGTGTGATACCGAACATCCAACTCCTCTACTAATCAGTCTCACAAAGCCCGTTTGCGAAACTATTGCGTTCGAGGAATAGCCTCAGTGAGTGGATCCGCCCTGATGTTTCTTTTTATATCTCTCTTTATCTCAAGTTCGCGGAGAAAACCATCTCCCGAAATGAGCAATACCTGTCTTAGAATATGTTTGGATGTCTGATGGGACCTAGTTCATAAATGAACTCCAAATCCAAACTTCTTAGACTGTATCGTCAACTAAACTTAATCAGTATCCTGCGCCATGCCTCTCTCAGTATCCGCTTGGACCACCTGTCCAAAATACTGCCCCTCGTCAGAGGGAAAAACTATAACTTTGACAGTCACTCTGTCATCCATGTCACCTTGGAAGCCTGGAATGATAACTGTCTCCTAAAAGAGGCTGTTGTTATCATATTCCTAGAATATCCACTTACGTTCTAAAACTGCTTCTAAACGTTTCTCCAGGATAGGATTAATATCAACTTACTACATCTCGTGCAAAAACAATATCTGGTGTGGTACTTGACATCTCATGATTGACTCAATTGCCTAAGCAAATAATATGTCAATCATGCACATCCCTCTCCCCTTTAATCTGTAAGACACCTTTAGAGAGGGTGACTCCATCACCTGCAGGTATACTACCGTGCCAGAAGTCGTCCATTCTAAATACTTTTAGAATACTGTCTAAGTACCCAGATTGGGAAACTACCCAAATCTAGATCTAAAACCATAGATCTAATAACCAGAATGTCTGATATTATATCTATATCCTATGTGGAGAAACCACTGTGTGACAACCAAAGTATAACCGATCGTAGTGCAGGAATATCACTTCCTACTATGTGTATGTCATCCAAAATACCAGGACATCACACCCTACTGCCTTCTTAACAGATCCATCCCCTATTCTGATGAAGTCAAACCTATGACTGTCACATCAGAAATAGATGATCTATCTCCGCTATATCTGCTTTAGTCTATAAATAGACATAAGCTACTTTTCCACTATGCTTCCACTGCTCCCACTGACTACGACAACCCTGTGGCAGAGTCATATACACGTACGCTTCTAAAGCCAGTTCAGAAAGACGCTATACTCATCCTCCTTCCGGGTCTCACAGTCTGGAACAACAGCAACGGCAAGTCTGGGTAAACAAGAACCTCCCTGTCACCATCCTTGAGGCAACCAGAGTACCTCTCGGGTGCCTGAGGTTACCCACCATATCTGCGGAGTGGCCAATGGAATGTCAATCCAAATTGAATCTTCAGGTCCTATTAAATTTTCAGTAATCGTTTGCGGTTCTGGAATCACTTCCAGTTCTACCATACTTCCACTACCGTTTTCTGAAAAAATCCATTTTTATTAAAACTGTGGCGAGTCAAGAACAATATCACTATTGATCTTCCAGATGGTAGAAAGTCAAACTTCGTCATAGCCCGGGTCAACCCACAAACAGCCATTACAGAAACGTGCCTTGAGTTATCCAGAGTCTGGTTTTAAGTATAAGCCGGACAACTCTCTGTACCTTAACATCGTTAAGATATGAACCGTTCTATATCCAGTATAGAAGCAGAGGCACTGATTTAATTGGAATCAGATTCAAATCATGCAGTTGTCTCCAGTGCATGTCTACTAAGTAAAGGGAGGCTGATCAGCATTACTCAACTTAGGAATACATCCAGATATGAGTAACCAGAAAAAGAAGCAAGTTCTCATAATCATTATTATCAACTGAATACTATACACAAATATCTACATCTTCGATCACCTTGAAGAATCCTGATACTTGCAATACCTGGTTCTCTACTTTATTCATATACCTATAATTTCTCAAAACTTGGATCTTATATTTCTATGAAACATATATCTAAGAACTAGAGAAGTCATAAGTAAACAGAATATAGTACGAGTACCAACCCCTCTGTCCTAATGGACACTGGATAACATAAATTACTCTGTATAAGTTCCCTGAGTCTTATAACTCATTCCCTGTGTGTCGTAGGTTGAAAACTGTATTTATGGTTAAGAAGAATTACACCGCTGTTTAATGCTCCTTACCTAACCATCCACTGATATAGGTAAATGTCATGGACATAATTTCAAAAGGTTATATCTCACTTTATAAAAATAAACGTACAAATATATCAATTTGAAATTGGTGCATAACAACGGATATTCAAAACTAGATATTTGCCGTCCGGCAAACAACCCAGGCGATTTCCTTAAATATCACCAATTTCAACGAATCCCGATATAATGAGGATGATCACCCAATTCCCAATAACTTACTCCCACTCATCATCGGTAAAACTATACAGATGTGAGAATCAAACCTGGTAAATATATACCGTGGAGCAAGGGCTAATTGGGAAATCAGTTTTCTTTTAACAATACACAGTGAAACTGAAACATGTAAATGTTTCGGAGGGGTATCCGGGTATTCCTAGTAATGCATCTTCCATTATCAGATTCACAACTATAGGGTGTTTTTCGTCACCCCATTGAGATGGGAATACGCGCACGCTTGTCAGGCGTACTACAGATTCCCCCTGCCTAGGGTAGGCGGGGGTTTAATGATTGTGGGGATCTTCGAATAGAGCTTGGCCATCTCTTTATCTTTGCTCCTGAGCTGTTTTCGAAGCTCTTGAAGCAGCTCTTGCTCCGCAGTCCTGGGGCGGAAAGTCGGCTCCTCCTCGCTGTCCGAGCTTGACTCTTCATGGACCGAGGGGGCTTTCTGCCTATCATCCTCATCGAGAGGGTTTTCTTCATCCAGTGGGGGCGGCTGTTCTTGAGCGGCGGCGACCACATTCAGGCTAGATTGGGCTTGGGATGTGGTGGCCCCGTCCTTGCTTTTGCTGCGAAGGTTGTCGCTGGGGCGCCCGCCCGCCATATAGACCGTATGGATGGTATATCCGGACGTCTTTCTATCATTGGCAGCTGATTTCATGGATCGCTGTCTTGATCCCCTTGTTTCGGTAGCTGGTAGTCGATCGAAGTCGGCTGGCCTAACCAGGTTCTTGAATGGTGCTGGCGCTTCTTTTCTGGGTTTGCCCCGCTGCTTTCGTGCGGCACAGAGTGCTTGATAGACTCTTGAAGAGACCGTGTCATACTTTTTCTGTTGGGGCCGGGACACGTCTCTTTGTAGTATTGTTCGGACCGCTGTCTTCTTGATCCTGGCGGTCATGGCATTTTTCTGAACCCACTTCAGAGGCTCGAAGGAATTGCAGATTCTCACGTCCGACTCAGCCGTCGTCGCGGGTCAACCCTGCACTTGGAACTTCACATGGTTCCATTTGGCCGAAGCTTTAGCCCTCTTGTTGGCTCGATACCTGAGCCGCTTCTGCCTTAACTTTTCTGTTCTAAGCACCTGGCATACTTCAACTCTTTGGGAAGACGTCGCAGACCGGTCGATGGAAGGCCTTGGAGATACGCTCGATTGTGCATTTGTTGGAGTAATCGCGTGAGCTCGTCCGCAACATTGGATGTTGCCCTTTGTACCGGAGTTCTTGCCCCCCGCTGGAGCACCAGAGAATCGTTCACACACCGTCTTGAGTTTCGGTTGTGGTGCCTTGGCGATCACGACATTCGGCCTCTTGCCCCTCGAGACCGGCTTGGCTGCCTGTTCCGCCGGGATCTCCGCCAGATGAGCACTTCCAGTAGGGTAGATGATGACAGAGCCAAACTGGCGGGGCGGTTCCTCCCATTGTCGACTGAGGCTTGCGGGGAGAACCACACGAGCGTTGATCTTGACCACGTACGGAATCGGGGTCGCTTTGGAAGTTGAATTCGTCTTGGGAGACATTGTCGTTGAAAGTTGATTGCTGCACGAAAAGAAAACATCATTTCAGTATAGGCAATCGATATGTATATTGATTGAGTTCGCATGAACGTTTAACCCGAAATATGAGAGGAGAGATTGGTCCCACAGGGCGTGCCAGAATCTGTAGGGTGTTTTTCGTCACCCCATTGAGATGGGAATACGCGCACGCTTGTCAGGCGTACTACAGATTCCCCCTGCCTAGGGTAGGCGGAGGTTTAATGATTGTGGGGATCCGAATCTCCGGCAGCCGCGGACTAAGCTGCCGTTAATTACCCCTCGCCTTTGGGGCGAGGGAACCTCCGATTAACGGGTTAAACAGGGCATGCGAACTCAATGTGCAGTGTACGTGTGTTCTGTTTTGAAAGGGGGGTTTTGGATATATCGGGAGCCACGCAGAGTTTTTACGGGGGTCCCGCTACCCGGATAGCGGGCTGGGGGTCAAGGGGGCTAGCAGCCCCCTTGCGGGGTTCGGGGCAGTGCCCCGGCCCGAAAATTTTTTGGAGGGGGAGAATGTTGCGGAGTATGTATATGTGTGAATTTGTATACATATGTATATGTATATGTATGTACATAAAAAGAGGGGGAAAAGGCATCCAAGGGATGCGTGGGGCCAGCGCCTTGAGCGCTGTGCGCTTAGGTGCTGTGCACTCAGGCGCAAGCGCGCCACGTGTCGACACGCGGGCGCTTTGCGCATGAGCGCTGCGCGCAGGAGCGCAAGCGCGCGCGCCACGTGTCGGCACGCGGGCGCTTTGCGCAAGAGCGCTGCGCGCAGGTGCGCAAGCGCGCGCGCACCACGTGTCGGCACGCGGGCGCTTTGCGCACTTGCGCAAGCGCGCGCCACGTGTCGGCACGTGGGCGCTTTGCGCATGAGCGCTGCGCGCCGGCGAGGATAAGAGGCTTTTAGCCTCGAAAAAAGATTTCTCAAAAGAGAAATCAGAGAGGAGTTGGACTCCTGAATGTGTTTTGGGTTTAATGGAAGTGGTTCTTCTTCTTCCTCCTGTTGCTTGCTGGATCTTGAAGATCAAGAGATGTGAAATCTCAAAATCTCTCCTTTTTAAGATCTGATGACAGATCCAAGTTCCCCTTTGTGGGTTTTGTGGTGAAAAACTAATTTGTTTTATAAAAAGAAGAGTAAAACTCTTGATTTAATTCAAGAGAAAGAAGAAGGTTTTGGAACCTTGAAGAAGGAAGAAAGATCTCAGATCTGAAACTTTTTTTTTGGAGAGAGAAAAAAGTTGTTGAGATATTTCATTATCTTTGCCTTTATAGGCCATACATTTTATACATAGCCCCTTGGGCTTCACAAAATGGCATTTTGCCTATCCCATGGCTTATGTGCCATTTCTTTTTGCACATAAACCATGGGCTTTACAAAAATTTGGCTTCATGCCTATTTTTCTTACATTTATCCGAAAATAAAATAAAAGAAAATGCAACAAAATTATTTATTACAAAAATTTATCTTGGCATGGGGGAGGCCGGCCGCTTCATGTTCGGGCTCGACCCGGGCATGGGCCCACTGGATCTGGGCTTGGGCCCACTTGACTTGGGGTTGACTTTGATTTTGACTTGGTCAACCGGGGTGTAAATTTTTACCCCAACAAATTGCCCCCCATCAATAAATGCACACCACATATGTGGGTCGTGTGCATGAAATTGATGGATCTTCTTTCACGTGGAGGCGACTTAATTTGGTTCCGGCTTTTTGGGAAGCTGGCACTGCCCTTTTTTACGACATGGACGGTCGTTGCTTGACATGTCTCCGAGACGGAGTGTCCGTGATAGACGTTTTCCCTGGCCCGGAGTTATCTGGTTCCCGCTTTGTAGGAATCCTGCGCTGCCCTTTTTGCGACTTGGACGGTCGGTGCTGCCCTTTTAGCGACTTGGACGGTCGATACTGCCCTTTTAGCGACGTGGACGGTCGGTGCTGCCCTTTTAGCGACGTGGAAGGTCGGTTCTGCCCTTTTTGCGACTTGGACAGTCGGTTCTGCCCTTTTTGCGACTTGGACGGTCGGTGCTGCCATTTTTGCGACTTGGACGGTCGGTGCTGCCCTTTTAGCGACGTGGACGGTCGGTTCTGCCCTTTTAGCGACGTGGACGGTCGGTGCTGCCCTTTTAGCGACGTGGGCGGTCGTTGCTGCCATTTTAGCGACTTGGACGGTCGGTGCTTGATTTGACTTGCTCTGCTTCTTGCAGTGTCAGGGGTAGACTTGACTTGCTCTGCTTCTTGCGGTGTCGGAGTGGAAGTTGACTTGTTGATTTTGATTTAGGTTGACATCAGCATCGCTATACTGGAATATGGTACCAGGAATGAATCATCATCTGTCATTGAGAGGATTCTGGGATTTTGGTTTTTGTTTGGCATCTGCATTGCTGCACTGGAATAATGCCAGGAGCAACTCATCATTTGCCCCGAGAGAATTTGAGAATTTATGGCTTAGGAGGCAGGTTTAGATCCCTATCACCTAAGACTTTTCAATTTTATGGGCCGTGAGGGTCCCATAAAAGCATTTTCTCCCTACGAGTCGAAAGGATCTCGTAGGTGTATTTTCTCCATAGGAGTCGTGGGGACTCCTTAGTGTGTTGCTCCTTTGAGAGTCGTAAGGATCTCACACGGGAATTTTCTCCTCTCAAGTCGAGAGGACTTTGAGAGTGCATTTCATCTCCTTTCTTTTTTACGAGTTTGCGTCCTTTCGGGTTTTCACAGACTCTCCGGTAGTCCTGCTGTTTTTACTCACGGAGCCCTTTCGGGTTTTCATCCGTGCCCGTTTTGCTTGTGGACATACCGTTATATTTTTTTTCTTTTATTTTTTTTCTTTTTTTTCTTTTTTTTTTGGCGAGATCGGGATTGTTTTACGCCCGTGGATTGTATACGGTTTTGCAGGATGTATGATCCAGACCGTAGGGCCGGAAAAATTTCGGGACTTTGTCGGCGTCTGCATCGCTGCACTGGAATATGGTACCAGGAGCGACTCGTCATTCGCCATTGGGGTATGGGATTTGGAGTTTGGTTGGCGTCTGCATCGCTGCACTGAAATATGGTACCAGGAGTGACTCATCATTCGCCATTTGGGGATTGGGGAGCGATGGCTTAGGAGACAGGTTTAGATCCCTATCGCCTAAGACTTTTCAATTTTATGGGCCGTGAGGGTCCCATAAAAGCATTTTCTCCCTACGAGTCGTAAGGATCCCGCAGGTGTATTTTCTCCTTCGGAATCGTGAGGATTCCTAAGTGTGTTGCTCCATTGTGAGTCGTAAGGATCTCACGCAGGGGTTTTTTCCTCACAAGGTCGAGAGGACTTTGCGAGTGTATTTCATCTCTTTTCACGAGTTTGCGCCCTTTCGGGTTTTCACAGACTCGCCGGTAGTCCTGCTGTTTTTACTCACGGAGCCCTTTCGGGTTTTCATCCGTGCCCGTTTTGCTTGTGGACATACCGTTTATTTCTTCTTCTTTTTTTTCTTTTTCTTTCTTTTTCTGTTTTTTTTTGCTGCTGGTGGGACTTTAAAAGTAGTCTCACCGGCAGGATTTGGGAGAAATAGGGGTCATTTACGCCCGTGGATTGTATACGGTTTTGCAGGAGTCTGATCCAGACCGTAGGTCTGATGTGCTCAATTCGCCTGCGACTTGGAGCATTCATGTGTAGTATTTCTTGAGATATCGGCCATTGATGGGTGGCATGGGCCTTTCTCCCTCGGCACTTATTAGTTGGTAGGATCCTCCGTCGAACACTTTCTCGATGACGTATGGTCCTTCCCAGTTCGGCTCGAATTTTCCCTTGGCATGTCGATTGGGGATGATCGGTCTTTTGAGGACCAACACCAATTCACCTTTCTTGAAAGCGCGGAGACGGGTTATTTTGTCATAGGCCCGTGACATTTGGGCTCGGTATAGCTCCAGGTTTTGCTGCACCGCGAGCCTCTTTTCTTCGAGGGCATCGAGTTCTTCAAGTCGAAAGAGCACGTTTTCCTCTTCTGTCAACTCATGCTGAACGGCCATTCTTAAGCTTGGAACTTCGACTTCGAGGGGGAGGACCACCTCCACTCCGAAGAGCAATGAGTATGGAGTGGACTGAGTTGGAGTACGGTGCGTGGTACGATATGCCCACAATGCCTCGTGAAGCTTGAGATTCCAGTCTCTCTTGTTGGCTGAAGCATTTTTCCTCAGGAGCTTGCATAGAGTATTATTGAAGGCTTCGGCTAGCCCATTGGCTCTTGGATTATAGATGGAGGAATATCTCCAGTCTATCTTGTGCTGAGTAGCGAACCTTGAGACATTGAAGCTCTTGAAAGAAGGCCCGTTGTCAGATATGATTCTTCTTAGTGTACCGAAGCGGTATAGAATGTTATGCTGGAAGAATGTCAGAATATTTTTTGTCTTGACTTCTTTTAGCGGGACAGCTTCAGCCCATCTGGAGAAGTAGTCTGTGGCGGCCAGTATAAACCGATGGCCTTTGGATGACGGAGGATCAATTGGACCAACAATGTCGGTGCCCCAGACTTCGAAGGGCCACGACGCCACTGTAGGATGCAATGGATTGGGATGCTTGTGAATAAAATCACCGTGAATTTGGCAGATATAACATTTCTTTGCATGCTCTCCGCAATCCCGTATCATGGTGGGCCAGTAATACCCAAGCCGTTTAATTTGCAGTCGCATCTTGGGGCCAGATTGGTGAGCACCGCAAATGCCTGAGTGAACTTCTTTCATGACTTTTTGGGCTTCGGCCGATGACAGGCACCTGAGCCAGAGTTGGTCATATGACCTGCGGTATAACGTGTCATTTACAAACACGTATCGGAGAGCTTTTTTCTTCAGCTGAATCCTCGCAGATTTTTCTTCGGGCAGCTTGTCGTATCGGAGGTACTCTATGAAGGGTTCTCTCCAATCGGGCTCGTCTTGGATGATCGAAGCTTCTTCCGCAGGACTGCTCTTCTGTTCCGCGCTTTCCTCTTCTCGTAGAGAGACTGGGGGTAGAATTTGCCGGCTCCTGACTGTGATCAGAATTTCGTCCATGTCAGGATCAGCCAGCTCCTTGGCCAAGCGAGCGAGTACATCAGCCTTTCCGTTCACCGCTCTAGGGACTCTCGTTAGTTCAATATGAGTGAACCGTTTCATGAGTTCCACCACTCGACCTCTGTACCGAGCTAACTCGGGTTTGTATATCTTATAGTCGCTGCTTACTTGGTTGACGACAAGCTGGGAGTCACCGTAAACCCGTAGCCGAAGGATTTCCATTTCTATGGCGAGCTCCAAACCAGCTATCAGAGCTTCATACTCAGCTTCATTGTTTGTCCGAGGCTCGGTGAGAGCAAAAGAACGCTGTAGGGTTCCCATTGATGGTGTGATGAACACCAATCCTATCCCTGCTTTTATCTCCGGGACGCTTGATTTACTGGAGGTCCTTATTGACGAGGCTCCATCGAAGTAGAGCTCCCAACATGGCTCATCTTCCTCGAGGTGCAGCACTTGTTCATCGGGTAACTCACAATTTAGCGGCGACCCTTCTGGTATGGGATGAGCAGCGAGAAAGTCTGCAAGAGCTTGCCCTTTTACTGCTTTCTGAGGGGTATAAACTATGTCAAACTCAAGTAGCATGACAGCCCATCTTGCCACTCTGCGGCTAGGCCTGCTTTGGTCATTAAGTGTTTGAGCGGGTCGACCTTGGAGATCAGTATAACCCGATGAGCGAGCAAATAGTGCCTCAGCTTCTTCACAGCAAATATCAGAGCCAGGCATTGCTTTTCGATTGGGGAGTAGTTGTGTTCCGCCCCGACTAGAGTTCGACTGAGATAGTAGAGGGCATTTTCTTTTCCCTCCTCATTATTCTGGGCAAGGAGCGCACCGAGTGACTCGTCCAGCGCGGCAGTGTAGAGAATCAGTGGTTTATTTGGAATGGGAGCGGCCAGCACTGGAGGGTGCAACAAGTACTGTTTGATGCTTTCGAACGCTGCTTGACATTCGGCATCCCAGATAAAAGGAGCTCCTTTCTTCATGAGCTTTGAGAAGGGCCTGCATCTCCCCGATAAATTTGAGATAAACCTCCGTATATAAGCAAGCTTGCCTTGAAAAGATCTTAGCTGCGTCAGACTCTTCGGAGGAGGCATCTCCATGATGGCCTTTATCTTTGATGGGTCAACTTCGATCCCTCGATGTCGGACTATGAAGCCCAGGAATTTTCCCGATGACACGCCAAAAGCGCACTTCAGAGGATTCATCTTCAGATCGTATTCCCTCAGTCTGGTGAGAACGGTCCTGAGATCTTGGATATGATCGGCCTTGGCTTTAGTCTTAACGACCAGATCATCAACATAGCATTCGACGACTTTATGGATTAGGTCATCAAAGATATTAGTCATCGCCCTTTGATATGTAGCACCTGCGTTCTTCAGTCCGAATGGCATTACCTTATAGCAATATATTCCGATCGGGGTTCGAAATGCTGTGTGCTTCTCATCCTCAGGCGACATCTTGATCTGATTATATCCAGACGAGCCGTCCATAAAGGTGAACAGTTCGTAATTTGAGGTGTCATCGACCATCATTTCCATGACCGGTAGCGGGAGGTCGTCTTTAGGACATGCCTTGTTGAGGTCCCTGAAATCGACACAAACTCGGATCTGCCTATTTTTCTTCTTCACTGGGACTATGCATGCGATCCAGTCTGCATATTTCTCTTCTCTGATGAAGCCGGCATCGATGAGCTTCTTAGTTTCCTCGATGACCTTTTCCTCCAACTCCCTTCTCATTCTTCGAGGAGCTTGTTTGACTGGCTTAGCATCAGGAGATATAGCCAGCTTATGTACGGCTACCTCAGGGGAAAGGCCAGGCATTTCTTTGTACGTCCACGCGAAGCAGTCGATGAACTCACGCAGCAAGGCAATTATCAGCTCTTTCATTTCCTCCGACAAGAGTGAGCTGATGTAGGTCGGCCTTGGCTTATCGGGCGTTCCTAACTCAATCTCGGTTAGCTCGTCAAAGGTTGCTTGTCCTCCATCTTCGAGCTCTTGAGGAGCTTCTTCTGGCTCGGCTATCTCGTCGTCATCATTTGATCTTTCGCCAGCTTCACCAACATGGATCATGTAGCACGCTCTGGAATCAGGTTGAATGTAACCTATTCCCCGTCTGTCTGGAATTCGTCCATCGATGAGTGCTCGGACCTGGGGAAGATGCCATAGCCCTTCGTAAAACTTTGCTTCGGACTCCGTTTGATATAACCGGCATCCGCACTTCTTAAAGTATTCCCTTATCTCGGGCGCATAGTATCTGGGATTGAGGACGGCTATTATGCCTCTCTCATATGGAAGGCACGCGACAGACAAGTCGTCCGGGTGCGCAACGGGGTTTGACCCATAAAATAAGATGCCCTTCTGTCCACTTTTCTTCCCGGGAACGTAGAAAGTTTTCAGCTGGTCCACGGTGGAGATTGATAATGCATCGAGCTCTTTGCACATTTGCTCTGGTACCCTTGTAACGGCTAGGGACCCTTCTGCAACTTCGAAGGTCTCTCGTAGTTTCGCTTGTTGCATAGGGGTCCAATCTGCACCGCTGTTGCACGACAGGTCCTCCTCCTCTGACTCTTCAGTGTCGCTGCCAAGATGAGGGCGGACTTTACTGCTAGACGGGGCTTCAGTGACGGATTCATCCGTATCGCTGCCGAAACGAGGGCGAGTTTTATGGAAGGACGGGCTTCCAGCTTCGGACTCATCAGTGTCGCTACCGAAATGCGGGCGCACTTGGGCATTTTTGCTTTTGAAAGTGACAGCCGGCGCAGATTTGCTTTTGAGCCTTGGGGCTGGTCTATCCTTAGTCAGTTGTGGCTTAGCATTTTGGTGGTTCATAAAGTACCGAGAATCTTCATATCGGACTTCATGCACACCGAACGGTTGGATGTCTCCGTCAATGCGTCTTTCTTCGCCATTTTTAGTATACTTCATGCATTGATGGAGAGTTGACGGAATGATGCCGTAATCGTGGAGCCACGGCCGCCCCAAGAGAATCTTATAAGACGTGTCAGCGTCGATCACATATATCTTAGCTTCAGTTTGCAGATCCCCGAATTTGATTGGCAGAGCTATGGACCCCAGAACTTGCTGGCAATTTTGGTTGAAGTCTTGAATGACAATCCTTTCCCTTGACAGGTGTCGGACGTCCATTGATAAACTCTTCAGAGTTCGCAAGTTCATGATGTTCACTGAGGACCCCGGATCAATCAATATGCGATTAATTCGATCTCCGTCGCTGTACCCGGTCACGTAAAGCGGCCGATTATGCTCAGCCGTTCCCAGTAGCAAGTCTTCATCCTTAAATGTGACTGCGGCGGCATGCAAAGCGTGTTGGGCTTCTTTCATATTAATTTCCGCAAAGTGGGCCTGATACCGCTCGGGGTTTTGTAGAGCGTGGATGAGAACATCTCTAAGCTCCTTAGATAGGACCAAGGCGTCGTAGATGCTCAGGAGAGACGGAAGCTTCCGGAGATGCGCCAAGACATTATAGTCCACCGAGGAAGGACTTATGTTTTCATCAGCCGGTTCTCTGCCATCTTCTTCATTAGTGACTTGTTTTTCCTTCCCTTTTGGGGCATTGCCCTGATTTGGCGGTAGAGCCCTGCCGCTTCTGAGCTGGATTTGATTGGTCGTTGTGGCGAGCTCCTCATCCTCTTCGGGAAAACAGAGATCATCCTCGGAGTCGCTTCCAAGATGGATGGCGTAGCAGGTCACTACTGGGATCTCTTCATTGGAGTCTTCTTCTAACTCCTCCAGAATTTCAGCCGCTTGTACAGGGAAGAACTCCTTCAATTGAATGAACATTCTTTCCTTTTGTTCATATTCTTCGAGGGAATCGATATATTTTTGAATGGTCGATCTCCCTGCAGACTCTTTTTCGCGCCGAGCTGCACTTTTCTTCTTCTTGAGCTTCTTAGATTTTGAGCCTGATGGAGCCGCATTGGCAGCTGGACTGGTAGGCTTCTTCTTCCCTTCCCATTCCGTCCTGGGTTCTTTCCGAAGTAGCTTTATCATCTTCTTCGTCTTATTAGATATATGCGTAGTCCACGGAGGCCGCGATGAGTCCGTTTCATTTCTCAGGGCAGCGGGTTCGGCTGTCTGCTCCCAGAAGGCTTCAGTTTCTGTCTGTATAAAGTTGGTGGTTGCAACTTGATTGTTCACCAACACACTTTTGGATAGCTCTATCTCTCCAGCCTTGTACTGCTTCTCGACCCAGTCTTTGAAGATATAGCAATCCTCGATCGCATGGCTCACTACTCGGTGGTACGGGCAATACAGGGGATTGTCGGTCATTTTTGCTTCTTGGGGTCTTTTCGACTCCGGCAATTGTAGGCCATTGTTCAAGGCATCTTTAAATATCTTGCGGACCTTGTCCCTTCTGAAAGAGTAAATCTTGTTCTTTTTCTCCTCTAGAGAAGGCCCATCTCCCCCCAGCAATGGCTTTCGAGACCGGTTGGTTTTGGATTCGCCCGCCCTTCGCTTTTCTTCACTGTCGGACGCATTGAAGACATTGGTACTGCTGGAACTCCCGCTTCTACGGTTGTCGTCCCGTTTGCTTTTCCAGGTTTTGTCTCTCTGAGAGTCCGGCGGGGACTCTTGCTTCGAGCGTTCCAGCATTTGAACTTTCTTGGTTAGCTCCTGAAATGTCTTGAGGCCCGCTGTACACAAGAATGGGACCATCCAATTGCTGAGGTTCCCAATAAGGAGGCTGACGGACTGGTCCTGCTCCAGCGGCGGTTCGTACTTGACCGTGAAATTACGCCATCGGGCGATAA
Source organism: Agapanthus africanus (assembly GCA_030015575.1). Taxonomy (NCBI): domain Eukaryota; kingdom Viridiplantae; phylum Streptophyta; class Magnoliopsida; order Asparagales; family Amaryllidaceae; genus Agapanthus; species Agapanthus africanus. Next base: position 261,475,236 of record JASDDO010000024.1, read on the forward strand.
AGTCAGTGTTGCTTTCATTCTTCCCCGGCTTGGTCCTCACAAGGTCGGCAATGGTGATTTTATCACTGACGCTCATGAATCTTTGCCGGAACAGAGACTCCATTTGGGCAAAGGTAATGACGGACCCGTCTGGTATGCTCGCGTACCAGTCGAAAGCGACACCGGTCAGGCTATTGACAAACTGACGAAGAAGGAGCGCGTCATTGCCCCCTGTATTTCCGCACGATACTTTGAAGTGGGCAACGTGCTGATTTGCATTCCCCGTTCCATCAAATCTTCCGAACTTAGGAATGACGTAGCCGCTTGGGAACTCAATCAGGTCGTATTGCGCGGGATATGGCCACCCACTACTGCCGATTTCTTTTTGAGCTTCAGCTTCGGCCACCAATGTTTTAACCTTGCTGGTGACCAAATCCATTATCCGATCCTGTGTTAGCGGGATAGTACTATCTGGGGCCAAGGCGTCCCCAGAAACGGAGTGTGGCCGGCTTTCATGTGGCGCGACCGGTCTTGGACCCGAAGGAACAGGCATTGGCTGCCTCGGATTGCCATCACCCGGCTGATTAGTAGCGGCTTGTTCTTGATTAGGAGGCGCTCGAGCAATTTGAGCCGTAAGCTGCATCACCACATTCGTTAAGTCGTCAATCTTCGAATAGAGCTTGGCCATCTCTTTATCTTTGCTCCTGAGCTGTTTTCGAAGCTCTTGAAGCAGCTCTTGCTCCGCAGTCCTGGGGCGGAAAGTCGGCTCCTCCTCGCTGTCCGAGCTTGACTCTTCATGGACCGAGGGGGCTTTCTGCCTATCATCCTCATCGAGAGGGTTTTCTTCATCCAGTGGGGGCGGCTGTTCTTGAGCGGCGGCGACCACATTCAGGCTAGATTGGGCTTGGGATGTGGTGGCCCCGTCCTTGCTTTTGCTGCGAAGGTTGTCGCTGGGGCGCCCGCCCGCCATATAGACCGTATGGATGGTATATCCGGACGTCTTTCTATCATTGGCAGCTGATTTCATGGATCGCTGTCTTGATCCCCTTGTTTCGGTAGCTGGTAGTCGATCGAAGTCGGCTGGCCTAACCAGGTTCTTGAATGGTGCTGGCGCTTCTTTTCTGGGTTTGCCCCGCTGCTTTCGTGCGGCACAGAGTGCTTGATAGACTCTTGAAGAGACCGTGTCATACTTTTTCTGTTGGGGCCGAGACACGTCTCTTTGTAGCATTGTTCGGACCGCTGTCTTCTTGATCCTGGCGGTCATGGCATTTTTCTGAACCCACTTCAAAGGCTCGAAGGAATTGCTGATTCTCACGTCCGACTCAGCCGTCGTCGCGGGGCAACCCTGCACTTGGAACTTCACATGGTTCCATTTGGCCGAAACCTTGGCCCTCTTGTTGGCTCGATACCTGAGCCGCTTCTGCCTTAACTTTTCTGTTCTAAGCACCTGGCAGACTTCAACTCTTTGGGAAGACGTCGCAGACCGGTCGATGGAAGGCCTTGGAGATACGCTCGATTGTGCATTTGTTGGAGTAATCGCGTGAGCTCGTCCGCAACATTGGATGTTTCCCTTTGTACCGGAGTTCTTTCCTCCCGCTGGAGCACCAGAGAATCGTTCACACACCGTCTTGAGTTTCGGTTGTGGTGCCTTGGCGATCACGACATTCGGCCTCTTGCCCCTCGAGACCGGATTGGCTGCCTGTTCCGCCAGGATCTCCGCCAGATGAGCACTTCCAGTAGGGTAGATGATGACAGAGCCAAACTGGCGGGGCGGTTCCTCCCATTGTCGACTGAGGCTTGCGGGGAGAACCACACGAGCGTTGATCTTGACCACGTACGGAATCGGGGTCGCTTTGGAAGTTGAATTCGTCTTGGGAGACATTGTCGTTGAAAGTTGATTGCTGCACGAAAAGAAAACATCATTTCAGTATAGGCAATCGATATGTATATTGATTGAGTTCGCATGAACGTTTAACCCGAAATATGAGAGGAGAGATTGGTCCCACCGGACGTGCCAGAATATGTAGGGTGTTTTTCGTCACCCCATTGAGATGGGAATACGCGCACGCTTGTCAGGCGTACTACAGATTCCCCCTGCCTAGGGTAGGCGGAGGTTTAATGATTGTGGGGATCCGAATCTCCGGCAGCCGCGGACTAAGCTGCCGTTAATTACCTCTCGCCTTTAGGGCGAGGGAACCTCCGATTAACGGGTTAAACAGGGCATGCGAACTCAATGTGCAGTGTACGTGTGTTCTGTTTTGAAAGGGGGGTTTTGGATATATCGGGAGCCACGCAGAGTTTTTACGGGGGTCCCGCTACCCGGATAGCGGGCTGGGGGTCAAGGGGGCTAGCAGCCCCCTTGCGAGGTTCGAGGCAGCGCCCCGGCCCGAAAATTTTTTGGAGGGGGAGAATGTTGCGGAGTATGTATATGTGTGAATTTGTATACATATGTATATGTATATGTATGTACATAAAAAGAGGGGAAAAAGGCATCCAAGGGATGCGTGGGGCCAGCGCCTTGAGCGCTGTGCGCTTAGGTGCTGTGCACTCAGGCGCAAGCGCGCCACGTGTCGACACGTGGGCGCTTTGCGCATGAGCGCTGCGCGCAGGAGCGCAAGCGCGCGCGCCACGTGTCGGCACGCGGGCGCTTTGCGCAAGAGCGCTGCGCGCAGGTGCGCAAGCGCGCGCGCGCCACGTGTCGGCACGCGGGCGCTTTGCGCACTTGCGCAAGCGCGCAGGTGCGCAAGCGCGCGCGCCACGTGTTGGCACGCGGGCGCTTTGTGCACTTGCGCTGCGCGCTGGAGCGCAAGCGCGCGCGCCACGTGTCGGCACGTGGGCGCTTTGCGTATGAGCGCTGCGCGCCGGCGAGGATAAGAGGCTTTTAGTCTCGAAAAAAGATTTCTCAAAAGAGAAATCAGAGAGGAGTTGGACTCCTGAATGTGTTTTGGGTTTAATGGAAGTGGTTCTTCTTCTTCCTCCTGTTGCTTGCTGGATCTTGAAGATCAAGAGATGTGAAATCTCAAAATCTCTCCTTTTTAAGATCTGATGACAGATCCAAGTTCCCCTTTGTGGGTTTTGTGGTGAAAAACTAATTTGTTTTATAAAAAGAAGAGTAAAACTCTTGATTTAATTCAAGAGAAAGAAGAAGGTTTTGGAACCTTGAAGAAGGAAGAAAGATCTCAGATCTGAAACTTTTTTTTGGAGAGAGAAAAAAGTTGTTGAGATATTTCATTATCTTTGCCTTTATTGGCCATACATTTTATACATAGCCCCTTGGGCTTCACAAAATGGCATTTTGCCTATCCCATGGCTCATGTGCCATTTCTTTTTGCACATAAGCCATGGGCTTTACAAAAATTTGGCTTTATGCCTATTTTTCTTACATTTATCCGAAAATAAAATAAAAGAAAATGCAACAAAATTATTTATTACAAAAATTTTATCTTGGCGTGGGGGAGGCCGGCCGCTTCATGTTCGGGCTCGACCCGGGCATGGGCCCACTGGATCTGGGCTTGGGCCCAATTGGCTTGGGGTTGACTTTGATTTTGACTTGGTCAACCGGGGTGTAAATTTTTACCCCAACAACAACTATAACCGTATATTTCTTTGTCATCTCTCCAAATCCCTTTATATATCTTTAGTCATTACCTTCCGTACACCGCCTTTAGGCCAAATGGTTTTCTTCCTTCCCTACCGTTCGGCACCAGCCTCTGGTTTAGAAGAAGACTATCCAATAAGCATAATGGGTGTACTCTCCTAATCCTAGGAGCACTCGCAACTCGAGAGAAGGTAAAGATAAAAGACAACTGAATAAAACCTTATTCCTATTTCTCCTGAACCAGAATCCATCCCCGAACTGGAACAAGTTCCATCGAGTTCGTATATAACCATACGATGGAGTATCCAAATAACTGTGGATCTTCGTAGTGATACAGAGTGTCCTGGAGAAATACAAAGGTGAAGTAGGAGTGGCGAAGAAATACTTGGTTTGGTCGTGAATGATAGCAGTCGCAATTTACTTTGCCCTCTTACTAATCCATTTATTTGTCTTTACTTAACACCTTCTGTACACCTTTTAGGCTAAATGGTTTTCTTCATTCCCTACTGTTCGGCACATGCCTATGGTTTGGATGAAGCCTATCCAATTAGCATAACAGGTGTACCATCCTGATCCAAGGAGCACTTGCAACCCGAGAGAAGGGAAAAGGGAAAGACAACTGAATAGTCCTATTCATTTTCTCCAGAACCGGAAACCATCATCGAATCTGGAACAAGTTCCTTCGAGTTCGTATATAACCATACGATGGTTTTATCCAATGGAAGTGGATGTTTGTAGTAATACGGGGTGTTCTGGAGAAAAGGGTAAAAATAGGAGTGGCAATGAGGTATGCAACTCTGACAATCCAAAAGCCAGTGTTTTAAGAAGGTTCGGTTAACTTGGTCACTGAGTCATAGTCAAGGGTCGGGTCATGGTCGCTGCTATAGAGAGAGAAAAAAGAAACACTCTGTGTGCACTCTAACCTAGGTCAGAATGGTTATCAATTTATCTAATCAGGAAACCTCCCACTGTCATCTCAAATTCTCTTCCAAATCTGAAAGAAGAATTAGTCGGGATCACCCGAGGAGTAAACCAACTCATCAGTGGGAATCGGGATCCAACTATCATCGCATGATAACGTGATGGAATCCACTCACGTTATCACACTCCAGAAGGTATGCGCATGCCTGGTAAGTTTCAGTTTCTTTAGAAACTCCCGATGTGATTTTTACCCCTAGGACTCAAGTGACCTTGACACAGTCAACAAATCAAAGAGTCCTAGTCAAGTTCAACCCGTCATTATCCTGGATTGCATTAAACCCACCCGTACGAGCCCTTGACACAGTCAACAAGGCCGCACGACTGTCCTAACCAATCCCATTAATATGCCACAAACAAACACTACTTAGCTACCGCACACTACGCCTTGACACAGTCAACAAACGCAGCACGAATACTAAGTAATACTTGTAAGAAATGACGGAGGGCTACGGCTGGTTTTTGGCGAAAAACCTTTAACGTAATGAACTTGATATCGTTGAAGGAACTGCATAGCTTTTTATAAAAATATAGTGGCGAAAACTTTCGCTAAAGAGCTCACTCCCGGTGAAGGGATCTCGGCTCTTTCCCCGTAGAATGAGGTGCAGGATATTCCAGCTGAATACCAAGATGCAAAGCAAAAACACAATCGGCTATAGTGAAGTTATTACCCTGACGCAAACTTCTGTCCAAGGGGTCACTCCCGGTGAAGGGATCTCGGCCCTTGCCTCGTCGACTGAGGTGCTGGATATTCATAACCGAATACCACTGTGCAAAACAAAAGAGAACGTCCTTGCAATAACACCTTTTTGAAAAAAGTTCCAACAACATCAAACAGGTTTGTTTAGCTTGCATTGATCTGAATCAACGCAGTCCCATCAATTGATCACACCAATAAAGAACGAAAATACGATGTACGTATATGCCATTCGCATTCGCCACTGGGTCCCGTCATCACCCGTTAGATTACTTAACTAACGATAAAGCGGGGACTGGACTAGCGCGGGTGTAAAACATATACAACATTTACTAGTATATATACCAATATATAATATTCGCTTATGGCGTGATAAAATGCAACATCACAGAAATGTAATAAGCATCATAGAACAATACAGATAATTTGGGATCCCCGGGTTTCATAGATCCGCTACTGAAACCCGACGTTCCCCTGGTCATGTGGATAGCCTATGCAATGAAATCCTAGACCCTTACGGCGCGGAAAGTTACCCGCCAAAACCTGAAGCGAGGTATCCCCCTTCAACAAAGTGAATGGACCACCCAGCACTTCACGGAATCCGGTAACTTGAGCACCCCTTCTTAGGTCAACCTGTACCCACTATGAGTGTGGCGAATAGCCCGCCAATTCTAGAGTGAAGCCCCCTCCGTCTCAAAACCATGAGATGCGGGCTCGTTGCCCTCTAGAACCCGGCTACCCGTGCACCCCACCGCGGGGTAATCCTAGTACAGAAAATAAAATATATACAACGGGTACATCGACCTCAGCCCATTCGTGCCCCAAAAGAATAATATACAAACAGGCAGTGACGGCAGTCCACATGTTGGACGCTCGTCCCGCATAACAAATGTACAAATACAACCAAACTGTACTACCATTGCATCCAGGCTATCCACCACGACAAATCCGCAACATCACAGCACAACACAGAACATCAACGTAAATGTCACGTTCGCAAATCCGTGTAAAAGAGCTATAGCAATTAGACAGGATTTACCGCTCGAATGACAATCACGGTCGCAGATATAATGTAAGTACTGTAAACTAACATATTTAAAATTTTCGATCGACAAAATTTCCTGAAGTGGGCCCCAAGCACAAATCCAGCACTCAAAATAATCTGGGCAAAAAGTAAAAGTTCCAAAAACCCTAATTCCAAGTCAGAGAGCACTGTAGAAATTTTGGTGCAATGTTGCTACAGTACCGCGGCGGAACCGCAGCCAAAGCGTGGGTACGGCCGCGGTTCCGCGGCTCTATAGTGATATCATGCAACGAAATTTCTGCAATGTTCTTAGAAAAGCCTGCCTGATTTTTTGCAATACTGAAAATAATTTTTCGACGACAAAAAAATTTCGACAGAAACTGCTAAAATGGAATCGCGGTTTTGGAAATTTGGCCGATCGATGTTTTAAATACGTTAGAACAAGTTAGTAGAGATTAATAGCATGGCTCTGATACCATATAAGTCTACGGTAGCGCCCCGGCCATTGGTCCGAGGCCAAAACACGGAAACGAAAACTTTTTCTAAACTAGAAACCGGCGCTATCGTATACTTTAAATCCGGATCGAACCATTAACCTACAACTAGCTAAATAGAGAAGGGTTAGAAAAGCTATACCGATCGATCCGTGTCCTTCGGTCTTTGGACACCAACCCAAGCTTCTTGTGGCATCTCCGGTCTCGATCTCCTCGTCGGAAAGGGCACCACATCATCGAATCATTTTACGGGCTCCCGCTTCATCCGAAGAAACTCGGGCACGAAGTTCACTAGCCGACGTGTCCAAGGTGAAGTACAGAATGTGTGTGACAACTTTGTCTCTTGCATCCATTGTATGGATGGAGGTTGGAGATGATGTCATTAATGGAAATGGTGAGCTAGAGGAAGAAGAAGAAACCTATTCTTTTCCTTTTATTGTGTGATAAAAATGAGAGAGTGAGAGAGTAAGAATGAAAAATACAAGAGCTAACCCCTTCACATGGCAGCCCTCTCTCCCTCTCCCTTTCATTTCATCCACAAATCAATCACATAATGTGACATTAGCACAAGAAAAGTAACCATGAGTCACTAATGAAGTCTATGTCACATTAAATGCACAAAATGATGATATAAGCTCACAATTTCCATTTGTAAACATTAATCCAAATGTTTACAACATAAAAAAGATACGACAACATCTAAAGTAAACTCGTGACGGATCACAAGGATACCTCTCACCTGTATATACATACCCGCGTCCGCATTCCGACCGAATGCGAATGCGATGAGACTAAAGTAATCCAACAAATCTAATACTAGGATCCGGCTTAAACCAAAGCCCACTAGTATGATCCGCCCGATCATGATCCGTGCACTACTGCACGTATATGATCGAACCCTGCCATATATCATACGGCCTCTACAACGTTTCGCCCGAAACTTGAGAAACTGTCTGTGGGGGACTCTAAAGACTCTTCAATAGTTTGGCTGTGGATTTAACCACTAGCTCATCAGAGTTACTAGTCGTACGTAACAGGCTACCAGGTATTGACCAAAAGGGAGGTCGACGAGCGAACTCATCGTGACACCCTACTGAGCCAGTCAGTGACAATATTCGTACAGTCCGGTCCGTTCATCTATGAGCATCGCATGGCGGGCCTAGGGGATTGGTAAAAGTCAGACCCCCAAAAGCGGTACAAGTCGTGTCGGAGTGTAGCCCAGAACACCCTGAGATACTACTGGAATACCTACCGGTAAATCTCCTGCCTTGGCCAAGAACTTCGTGTAAAGGCTCTCCTAGACTTAGCGCGATCTCACCCCCAATACCGAGAGAGACGAAACCCCTGCCGATCCTCTCACTACCTCCATGTGGCTCGGGACTGTACCCAACTAAAACCTGTTTGCACGACTCCTTTGAGCCGTGGTAGGGTAGTAATCAAAGCACAGTGGGAACTCACACGAGACAAATGACGATCTCAGATCGATGAACTAACCTGTACACATGTCACCAGGGAACTGCTATCTGACATCAGGTATAATACCAACTAGCATGTTCCCGACGAGTCTTGTCCGGTGTACTCATAACCCAATGAGTACCTGTATACATCTTAGGTGAACCAACTGACACTAATGGCTTGTGAGACCAGCCACCTCCCCTCGTCGGGGTCTCGACTGTATACACTAGTCTACTAATGGAGTATCGATGCCCAGTCTCGAAACTCCCACGACTAGGGACTACTATAAGGATGTGCTTATAGACTACCCAACTCTCACGTATATGATCGCCATCATACTGCTGGTAGTCAATCAAGAATCCTAAGGGCTCTATCAACGTATAATAGCGACCTGTAAGGTCACCTAAAGCAGTACACGATGATAAAGACAAACCATGGTAGCATACTATTCTCTATCAACGTGTAATAGTGAACCACAATGTCACCTAAAGTATGTACACGATGATAAAGACAAACCAGATAGTATACAAACCTCTCGAGTAAGACTGTCCTACCGGTATAGGCCCTCCCTCAATCATTGCAATCACGTGCCTGCGATCCAATAATTGACTCTGAGGGCACTATGTCCAACAAGTGTACGGTAGTTGATTAGTGCTTATCTGTAGCATGAGATGCGATTGGATTAAGGTATTCGTACGGCGTTGTTTGGCCTCCGTCAAGGGTCGTGCGGGTAGGTCTAATTCAATCAAGAAATGAACGGGTTGAACTTGACTAGCGCCATATGGGTAGTTTGGCCTCTGTCAAGGTCATATGACGCTAGGGGTAAAAACTATTATCGATAATTTCAAGTTTTGAAATTTGCAATGAGATTGCACACCTTCTATGTGATAGTTGGATCCCGATACCCACTGTGAGTAAGAGTTCCTCCTGAGAGAGTTTTGCACTTTACAATTAGCCGATCAAGTAGGTGTCTAGAAAGGTGTCAACGAGGTTAAGCCTCTAGGACAACGAGATTTATTTTAATTAGGTCCGTGCAAAAGCACGGGGAATCTCCCTCAAAGTACCGACACTGGCCTGGCTGAAAAAATGGCGAACTTGTAGGGTGTAATTAATCCCGGCTAGTCTTACCTTTTAAGGTTTGGAGGAACATTTGATAAAAACAGTGGGAGCTATCCTGATTAGATAAAACAACCAATCTAATCTTGCAAAGAGCGCACGCAAAGTGATTATCCTTCTCTCTCTCCTGGTAGCGACCAATGACATGCCTTAATCAAGATAATAATATGGATGTTTTGACCGAACATACTTATTATACTGGGCTAGGTTCCGCTCTACCTTATGATTGCCATAAGTCTGAGTAAGGAATAGGGGAATATTCGGATTCCCACGCCACCCAAATGAAGAAAAAGCATATTGATGCATTGTTTTCGGGTGTGTTCATAACCAAGAACTGTTTCTCAGTTACCTCTACGTCGTGGGTATGTGATACCGGATTAGGATCCCATATATGTAATTTGTTACATGGGCTATAGACAGGTGGAGAACTGGGATAGGGTGATATGTCCTAGTAGTAGAGAATGGTGCAATCGTTGGAGCCAAAGCAGTTGGCAGATATCACCTGGTGTTACCAACTGGTAATACATTGATTCTTTGCGACTGTTATTTCGTACCAATAAATATTGTGAATATTTTCCTATATCAAGTGTTAATTGGCTAAGGTATGTTATATAACAGTATACACGTTCTGAATCAAACTACAGTTCCATACATACAAAACACACACAAGAGGAATAGTTCAGAAATGAACGAAGTCTTCTTATGGCATTGTAGACTAGGTCATGTCGATGAAACAAGACCAGCTGAAGTTCCATAAGGATGCATATTTGAATCCGTTCGAATTTACATCTTATGAAACTTGCCAGTCATGTCTCAAAGACTGGGTGACCAAATCTCCGTTTACGGGAAACGGAGAAAGAGCTACTGAACTCTTGGACAGATACATGGTGATGTATGCGGTCCTATGTCTACACATTCCAGGGTTAGTTCCGCGTACTTTATTACATTCACCGATGTTCTCTGAAGATACGGACATGTGTTCTTGTTGAAACACAAAATCTGAATCTTTTGAGAATTTCAAGGAATCTAAGTACGAAGTTGAGAACCAGATGGATAAAGATATTCAAGTCCTTTGATATGATCGGGGAAAATAATACTGGGGAACGGAATTCCGAAACTATTTAAAAGAGAATGAGATTCTCACTCAGTTTACTCCTCCATATAAACCACAGCACAACGGTATATCGGGGAGGAGGAATCGCACCATATGAGATATGGTGCGCTCTATGATGAGTACTGTTTACCCCAATTAGAGCAAAGCTCTGTTCAAATTCCAAGACGGGAAATGAAGCAACGCTTCTGATTCCCCCAATCAGAGCAAAGCTCTACTTTGAAATTTTAAATTCTAATAAATGAAGCAACGCTTCAAATTCCTTATGCTGCGCGCAACGCGCCACGTATCAAAAGCTGATACGTCAGCACAGCGCCCAAGGCAGCGCGCCCAATCAAAGCAAGGCTCTATTTAAAACAAAATTAAAAGAAGCAACGCTTCAGATGACCTGCGCTCGGCGCTGCGCGCCACGTGGCAGCGCAGTTGCGTTAGCGCAGTTACGCTGCGCGCCACGTGGCAGCGCAGTTGCGCTGCGCGCCACGTGGCAGCGCAGTTGCGCTGCGCTTTGCGCTGTGTGATACGTGTCACGCGCTGGGGCGTTTGCGCCAAACAGAATTAAAATTCTAGTAAGATCCTTCTGTTCTTGTTAAAACAAGAAGATTGTCTTCTGTAAAACAGAAGCTCTTGGATCAAAAATCCAACGGTGGGGAAAATTCCCCAAATCACTCAGAGAATGATCTCTTTAACAAACTTAACAAATCTATAGGCACTATATAAAGACCCCCAGACCCCAACTCAAAAGAAGATCAACATCAACAACATCGACATCAAGAACTTCAAAACAGAGAGAACTCTGAAGAATTTTGAAAAGAACTCAAGAAAAAGGTAAAACCTTTATGAAATAGAAGAACTTCCTCTGAATAGATCATTGATCTAAGAACAAGATCAATGATCTTCAATGAAAAATAAATGAGAACAGTGCCCTGCACTTTTTTTATGAACCATTGGTTCTGGAATCTTAAAGATTCTTTTCTTGAATCCAAAATTGGATCAAGTTATTGAAATAGTGCCTTGCACTTGCAAAAACTGCACTGTTGCGCTCTTGGGTTGGCGTAAGCCACCAGAGAGCGCCACGTGTCAGCAGCTCATCAGAGCATGACACGTGTCACCTCCACATACACTTGCACTCAATAATTGGCGCAAAACGCCTGACAAGTCACCGTCAGATAATTAATGTACTGCATTATTTACATAAGGGCCAAGCCCAATTAAAAGAGCCTAACAGGCCAAATAAAATGCTATGCATTATTTTAAAGAAGGGCAGAGCCCAAATAAGAACAGATGCTCTGCATCATTTATAAAGGGACTGAGCCCAAATTAAAGGGCCTAGCAGGCCAGAATAAAATGCAGTGCATTATTAAACAGGGGCAAAGCCCTAGCACATGCTTAATAGGCCGGAAATAAAAAAAACGTTGAATATTCTCAACTGGACTTAGCCCAATCATGGCCGTAAGTCCTCAAATTAAATTGACTGAGCACGACTGCTCTCCTGAATCAATTTACGTCCGGTTCAAGGGTACATCTCTGAACTCCTCTGACCCCTATCGTTGTAATCCTTCAACGACGTCAGAGAGGTGACGGGTCCCAACAACCACACATCAATATGGACTGCGGGGTCCTTAAACTCGTGGACCGAAACGTCCTTAAACTAATATTCGTCCCAAAATGGGAGTGATGGACCGAAACGTCCTTAAACTAATGTTCGTCCCCAAATGGGAATGATGAACCACCATGTCCCTAAACTGGAAATTGACCGCAACGTCATTAAAACTAAACAGTAGAGCCAATTGCTCTTCTGTTGGATCTAAATAATCCCGTTAAGTTGATCTTAGTCTGGAAATTAGGCTAACGTATCCTTAACAAAAGTTTAAGTTGATCTTAGCCTCAATATGGCTAACGTATCCTTAAACTAAAACACCAAACCCAAATCTAAGTAAATACGGATTTGGACTAATCCACGTCCTATGGGCGACGACATAACTTAGTCTCCGTATACAATCCATGGGCATCCACAAACAAAACAAACATACGACACGAATTGAAATTCTGGAGAAGGAGAAAGTTGTTACCGCGATGCGGTAGCGTAATTAACTGCAGGGGCTTGCGCCTGCAGGGAAGAGCGTCCCCACAATCAAAAAAACCCCTCAAGCGAGGGGGAATCTGATGAAGTCTGCTACGTCGGCCGCATCCTGTTTTCTACAATCAGAGCAAGGCTCTGTTTGAATTTCAAAAATTCAAATTTTGAAGCAACGCTTCAAATCCCGTGCGCTGCGCGCAACGCGCCACATGTCAGAAGTTGATGTGTCAGCACAACGCCTAAGGCAGTGCGTCCAATCAGAGTAAGGCTCTTTAAAAATAAAAGTAAAAGAAGTAACGCTTCAGCTGCGCGAGCGCTGCGCTGCGCGACACGTGTCTGCGTAGTTGCGCAGGAACAGCTGCACGAGCGCTGCGCTGCGCGACACGTATCTGCGCAGTTGCGCAGGCATAGTTGCGCAAGCACAGCTGCGCTGCAAGACGCGTGTCTGCGCAGTTGCGCACACACAGCTGCGCAAGCACAGTCGTGCAAGCATTGCGCTGCGCGACACGTGTCTGCACAGTTGCGCAGGCACAACTGCGCAAGCGCTGCGCTGCGCGGCACGTGTCACGCGCTGGGGCATTTGCAGCAAAAAGAATGAAGATTTTAAAGAAATCTTTCTGTTCTTGTTAAAACAAGAAGATTTTCTTCTGTAAAACAGAAGCCCTTGGATCAAAGATCCAACGGTGGGGAAAATTCCCCAAATCACTCAGACAAAGATCTTTTTAACAAATTTAACTAATTTATGGGCACTATAAAAAGGACCCTAGACCTCAATTCAAAGGCATCAACATTTTGTGAGAAATCAAACAGAGAGAACTCTGAAGAATTGGAGAGAATTCCTCAAGAACAAAAAAAATGGTAAAAAACCTTTAGAAAAAGAGAAAATTCTCTTATGAACAGATCATTGATCTGAGAACAAGACCAAGGATCTCTAGTGAAAAGAAAAATAAATAATAAACAGTGCTTTGCACTTCTTTTTATGAACCATTGGTTCTGAATCTAAAAGATTCTCAAGATAACAGTGCTTTGCACTTCTTTTATGAACCACTGGTTCTTTAAAAAAACCAAGAAAAAACTTGTTTTCTTTGATCTAAAATTGATCCAAAAGAATAAGAACAGTGCCCAGCTCTTGCCAAAACTACACTATCGCGCAAGCCGCCAAGAAGCGCCACGTGTCAGCAGTGCAAAAGCGTAGCGCACTGACGCAGCGCACTGCGCTATTGCGCTTGTGCTCATCAGAACGTGATACGTGTCACCTCCACGAGCGCTTGTGCTCATTTAATGCTCTGCATTATTAAGAAAAGGGACAGAGCCCAATTAAAAAGCCTAACAGGCCTAATCAAAATGCTCTGCATTATTAAGAAAAGGGACAGAGCCCAATTAAAAGGCCTAACAGGCCTAATCAAAAATGCTATGCATTTTAAAAAAGGGGCCGAGCCCAACCAAAATAAAGAAAAGTAATACAGTAAACGGGCAAGGGCCTAGCACAGGTCCAATAAGCCAAAGATAAAAGAATCTTGAAACTGGACTTAGCCCAGTCATAGCTATAAGTCCTCAAATTAAATTGACTAAGCACGGCTGCTCCCTAAGTCAATTTACGACCGGTTCGAGGGTACATCTCCGAACTCCTCTGACACCCATCGTTGTAATCCTTCAACGACGTCAGAGAGGTGACGGGTCCCGACGACCACACATCAATTTGGACCGAAACGTCCTTAAACTAATATTGGACCGAAACGTCCTTAAACTAATGACGGACCACCACGTCCCTAAACTGGAATACGGACCACCACGTCCCTAAACTGGCAATGGACTCCCATGTCCCTAAACTGGAACACGGACCACTATGTCCCTAAACTGGAACAATAGAGCCTCCAAATGCTCTTTTGTCGGATCTAAACGATCCCGTTTAAGTTGATCTTAGCCCCAAACACGGTTAACGTATCCTTAAACATTCAAACAGACTACATATTCCTTAATCAACTTCGGTGCAAGGGTACATCTCCGAACTCCTCTGACACCTATCGTTGTAATCCTTCAACGACGTCAGAGAGGTGACGAGTCCCGACGGCCATATATTAAATGGATCATCACGTTAAGTTGATCTTAGTCTCAAACAGGACTAACATATCCTTAACGAACGTTTATGTTGATCTTAGTCTCAACACGGCTAACGTATCCTTAAACTAAAACACCAAACCCAAATCTAAGTAAATACGGATTTGGACTAATCCACGTCCTACGGGTGACGACATAACTTAGTCTCCGTATACAATCCACGGGCAACTACAAACAAAACAAACACACACGACACGAAGTGAAATTCTGGAGAAGAAGAAAGTTGCTACCGCGGTGCGGTAGCGTAATTAACTGCAGGGGCTTGCGCCTGCAGGGAAGAGCGTCCCCACAATCAAAAACCCCTCACCATGAGGGGGAATCTGACGAAGTCTACTAAATCGGCCGCATCCGTCTAAACCTCCGATACACGGTGCCATAAATCAACTTGGCATCTTCGGAGAGGTGGACGGATAAAACCAAATAGCATCTGCCCCGAATATCAGGCAAGACGAAACCGCGCGGTCGCGTCTCTGTGTTCGGAGGGGAACAGATTCTGGCACGCCCGGTGGGACCTTTTCCATCTTTCCACTCCACACTTCATGTGTCGTCTTCGCGAACGAATCGCGGTTTGTTAACGGTTGCCTTTGGTTTTCAAGTTTCTAAGATTTGGTCTTTTGCCTGGTGCAGAATTCAAGCATCAATGGCCTCTAACTGCATGAACTGCTCGAAGTGCCACTGCAACGGACGCTCCACCTCACCTGGAGGCATAGCATATGGGCCTCAAGCGGCCTCCTTCCTCGCTCTGCCGGTAGAACAGGTGACCCAGGCCACCACCGGCCTGTTTTTCGGGACTATGATCCCACCTGCAAGCTTCTCTATGCCAATGTCTGCACCAGAAGCGAACAAGAAGTCGGTCTTCGACCGGTTCACTGCTACGACGGCCCCTGTCAACGGGTCGTCCACTACCAAATCAACAGCTTCCGTCTTCGCCAGGCTGGATCAGAACTATGAGGGGCCCGCTAGGAAGTCCATGAACTCTAAGGTGGCTGTTCCAAGGAAGGCAATAACCGCTTCTTCAGAAGTCATCAAGGCGGCTTCCCCTGTCAAAGAGTCAGTCTTTTCAAGACTGACTATTCCTTCTCCTACCCCTGCACGAGGATCCGTCTTCGACAGGTTGAATATCATCTTTCAAAGGACAACCTCAGTCTTTGAGAGGTTAACACCAGCGGCGCCTCATTCAGACAGGGAGCAAAAAGAAGCTGTCTATATCTTCGAGCCAGTCCCAACGGCTCGTCATGCTTGACGTCGCCATTGGCGACGAGTGAGGAAGGTAGGGGGCAACTCCCCCTCAGGGCTAACTCCACCGGCTCCAGTGGTGGAAGTCAACGCTGCTGTTCCAACTGGGAACAGCTTTGAACTGCTGAGGAGGGTACGTAAGAACTCTCCAACCGCTACATTGAAAATATCTCCTCCACCTGCGGAAAGAGTTCCGGAAATGAAGCAGGAGCAGCCCCCTCAACGGCTGTCCTCAAAAATATACAAGGTTTGGCGGAGGGTTCAAGACTCCATGATTGACCCAGATCACTCTCGTCAACAGAAAAAGGTGAAAGTGCAAGAAGAAAAGGATCGTCCTCTTAAACAGCAAAGGACGACAATCACCAGGGTGCCCACTGCAACGGCCCCCTCCACTTCAACGGACCACAAAAGAAGAAGGCGGGAGAAAACCCTCGCGCCCGCGGCAGATGCTAAAGGTGGTGAACCTAAACGCCCTAAGTCCGGGGGCATAATAGTTCATACAGTTTATATGGCTTCCGGAAAGGAGGATAGCCGCGCTTCGACGGGTCATAGACCGCTTACGCGGTCGATGACCAAAGCTCAGAAGCAACAGCAAAATATCCAAGAGATGATGAACGCGATGGCCGCACTTACTGGGCCAAAAGAAAGCCCTGAAACATCTTCAGATGAACGCCAAGAATAAGAAATCGACGCCGAATTCCTTCGACGAATATTGGAGAAGAAGGACAAAGAGGCTGCTGAACAAGCAGCCAACATAAAGCGTATGGGCCTCCTGTTCCAAGACATGGTAGGGATGATGATCCAGCATGATCCTCCGGCCGAAGATCCCCCGATCGTCCTTGAAGACGATAGGGGAGAAACGTCAAATCCTCCACCGGCACTGTCAACAGCCAAGGAGGAGACAATCTCCAAAGATGACTTTGACGAGTATATAGCCCAACAAATACGGGTTCATCATGCGACCGAAGCAGCCGGTCAGGTCGTAAAAATAGGGCGACCATATCCGACCTGGTACGACCAGATCAAGTATTCGCCGGGCTACA
Organism: Agapanthus africanus; assembly: GCA_030015575.1. Lineage (NCBI taxonomy): Eukaryota > Viridiplantae > Streptophyta > Magnoliopsida > Asparagales > Amaryllidaceae > Agapanthus > Agapanthus africanus. Next base: position 261,492,162 of record JASDDO010000024.1, read on the forward strand.
CAATTCCCAAGTTCCATGTCTATAAGGGGACAGGCAATCCCCACCAGCATGTTGCCCAATTCAGGGCATTTTGCGGCAACACCGGCGGTGATGACAAACTGTTGCTTCGCCAGTTTGTTGGAAGTTTATCAGATACGGCATTCGAGTGGTACTCTGAACTCCCGAACGACTCTATCAAGACCTTCACGGAGATGGAGCTGTTGTTTACTCAGTGTTTTGCAAGCGCCAGCGAACGCACCCCGATGACGGCACTGATTAACGCCAGGCGAGATATGGGTCCAATACGCTATACGGTGGCGAAATCTATGGTCAAGATGCGAGCAGCGTATAGAAGAAGCTCCCGCAGTGAGAATGTTTGTGGGAACCCTCGATCCGCAAGCAACCATCTCGCGTGGACGTCTTGCCTGAATCTGGGGGCAGATGCTATTTGGTACTATCCGTCCACCTCTCTGAAGATGCCAAGTTGATTTATGGAACCGTGCATCGAAGGTTTAGACGGATGCGGCCGATGTAGCAGACTTCGTCAGATTCCCCCTCATTTGAGGGTTTTTTTTATTGTGGGGACGCTCTTCACTGCAGGCGCAAGCCCCTGCAGTTAATTACACTATCGCATCACAGTAACCACTTTCTCCTTCTCCAGATGGTCACTTCGTGTCGTGTGTGTTTGTTTTATTTTTTGATTGCCCGTGGATTGTATACGGAGACTAATTTATGTTGTCGCCCGTAGGGCGTGGATTAGTCCAAATCCGTATCTTCTTAGATTTGGGTTTGGAGTTGGGTTTAAGGATACGTTAGTCTCATTTAAGACTAAGATCAACTTAAACGTTTGTTAAAGATACGTTAGTCTAATTTTAGACTAAGATCAACTTAATGGGATCGTTTAGATCCAACAAAAGAGCGTTTGGACTCTAATGTTTAGTTTAGGGACATTGCAGTCGATAATTAGTTTAAGAACATTACGGTCCAATATTAGTTTAAAGACATTTCGGTCCAAGGTTAAGGCCATCATAGTCCGTGAGTTTAAAGACCTCACAGTCAAGGTTAAGGACATCGTAGTCTGTGAGTTTAAAGACCTCACAGTCAAGATTAACGACATCATAGTCCGTGAGTTTAAAGACCTCACAGTCAAGGTTAAGGACATCATAGCCCGTGGAGGTTAAGGACATCATAGTCCATGGGTTTAAGGACCCCACAGTCTAGTTTAGAGATATCGTAGTCTATGGAGGTTAAGGACATCATAGTCCATGGGTTTAAGGACCCCACAGTCCAGTTTAAAGACATCGTAGTCTATGGAGGTTAAGGACATCATAGTCCATGGGTTTAAGGACCCTACAGTCCAGTTTAGAGACATCATAGTCTATGGAGATTAAGGACATCATAGTCCATAAGTTTAACTACCCCACAGTCCAGTTTAAGGACATCATAGTCTATAAAGTTTAAGGACATCATAGTCCATAAGTATAAGGACCCCATAGTCCAGTTTAAAGACGTTATAGTCTATGAAATGTTGGTTGTCGGGACCCGTCACCTTTCTGAAGACATTGAAGGATTACAACGATAAATATCAGAGAAGTAAAGAGATGTACCCTTGAACCGATTTTGGTTGAACGGTCTGTAGCCCAATTTGGAGCTAAGATCTGTTAAAAGATTTATGTGCATATGGGCACAATTAATCTGAATTGAGGACTTATGGTCATTCTTGGGCCAAGTCTAATCAAGTTAAAATGTTTAACATTTATTTTGGGCTGTTAAGCTTTTATTTGGGCTTGGCCCTTTTAGCAATGCCGAGCATTGATTTGGATCCTGACAATATTTTTGTCTTTTAGCTCTGGGGCTTATTAAAGAACAATTTATGTTTTATCAGCGCAACACAAGGTGCGCTTGGCGCTTTGCGCCAGTCAAAAAGTATAGTGCGCCACTGCCAAGTAGCGCACATGTAAGGGACACGTGTCGCACCCAGCGCTAGGCGCTAGATGATGAGCGCATGATGCCAGTTTATGAGCGCTGAGCGCTAATCCATGAGCGCATTGCACTTTCAATTTAGTGGCGCATACGTGAATGACACGTGGTGCGCTATTTCAGAAGCGCAAAGCACAAGTTGTTAATTGGCGCATACATGGTTGGCACATGGCGCATTTGGCGCTGAGCGCCGGTACAGAGAGCACAGAAGCGCAGTTCAAGAGCGCAAGACACATTTCAAGAGCGCAAGGCGCGTCTGATCAATTTTATGATCTGGCAACAATTTTATGTTCTTTTAAAAGAGATTTTGTCTCAAAATTTAAGAACAACGGTTCTTATTTTGCAGGAGAGATTTTCAATCTCTTATGTTGATGAAAGATTTTGCCTTTATAGATCCATGATCTGTGAGAAGAATTATGTTCTTCTTTTATTTTATAATGAGATCTTTTGATCTCTTTTGTAAAATACTTTTAGTCTTGTAGATCTATGATCTTTTAGAAGAAATTTTTTTTTTCTTTCTATGAAATGATTTCATCTCTGTGTTCATCATCCATCATTTTTACCTTAAAGAATATCTTCTTGTAAGAGATTGCTCTTTATCTTTGAATTTCTCAAAGTTTATGGGGGGTTTCTCTATGTGAGACTTGAGGTCTTGGGGCCTTTATATAAGGCAAGCTGATTTGTTCAATCGGTTAAAGAGATTTATTCTTTAATTGATTTGGGAATTTTCCCACCGTCGGATCTTTGATCCAAGGGTTTCTGGTTTACAGAAGATAATTTTCTTGTTTTTAACAAGATTGAGAAATCTTTCCCCCTTACAGAATTTGTTCTGTATTTTAGTGATTTTTAATCACCATTAGATCATTGATCCAACGGTGTTCCAAATTCAGGGCACAATCTTTTCTATTTAGAAAAATTCAACAGAATTTCATTCTTGTTAATTGATGATTTAATCATATCCGTTGGATATTTGATCCAACGGTGATGAACATTTAGTTCTAGCGCTAGCGCTTATGCGCTCTGCCCATGGTGCGCTACTTGGAGCGCAGCGCTCTTAGCGCTAGCGCACACGTGCTTTGCACGTAGTGCGCTACTTGGAGCGCAGCGCATCTAGCGCTAGCGCCTATGTACTTTGCACTGGGTGCGCTAGATTCAGCGCAGCGCTTTTATAAAAGCGCAGCTTTAATTCAAATTTTGAATTCTGAACAGAGCTTTGCTCTAATTGGGGAAAGCATTTGCTCATAACTTTTGATCCCGGATAAATTATGAGGCCCATAATATATCAAATTGACGGATTTTTCGAGACACTTTCGATACTATCAGAATATAGTTGTTTCTCATTCTGGAGTTTGTCAAAATACAGCCTGGAAAATACTGGTTTGCATTTTCTTAAGCGTATCGCTGCCATTTGATACCTTGGGCTCTTTTGCGCAGAAATTTTTTTGTCGGGAACAGAGACCATCTCTCAAACGAGTTAAGATATAGGGTTGTCGGACTTATGTTGAAAAGCAAAATCCGGACAAGTTCGAGACAAGATCAGTTCTGTGCAAGTTTGAAAGATATCTCAACCATTCACGAGGATATATCTTCTACCACACCGAGGAACAAAAGATGTTTTCTTTCTCAACATGCCACCTTTTTGGAAAAGAAATTTCTTGTGGAAGAAATTAGTGGCGATAAGATAGAACTGGAAGTAGTTCCAGCAAACACAAACTGACGATTTGTTGAAACCGGAGGATTCAATAGTCCCTGACGAACCGAAGCCATTCCGCAGATCTAGTAGGGTTCCTCATCCACCTAAGAGATACTACGGTTTTCTATTAGATGGTGGGAGCGAGGATTGCATCATGGAGATGATGACCCAACTAGTTTCGAGCAGGCCATCACAAGTGGAGACTATATGAAATGGCCGGATGCTATGCGATCTGAGATGGAATCCATATACACCAGCAAAGTGTTGACTTTGCATGTTGCTCCTGAAAGGGTAAAACCCATCGGGAACAAGAGAATCTTTGAGAAAGATAATTTGGTGTAGATGGAAAAGTTGAGACTTTCAAAGCTAGACTTGTCGCTAAGCTTAAATCAATCAGGATCCTACTTGTCATTGCTGCATACCATGACTACGATATCTGGCAGATTGTACGTTAAAATCGCTTTTCTAAATGGTGATTTAGAAGAGAGCGTGTATATGATACTGCCAGAGGGCTTCGAAGACAGTGGGAGAAGCGGAAGCATGTGCAAGCTGCTTAAATCTATCTACGGGTTAAAACAGGCATCGCGGAGATGGAACATCTGTTTTAATGAAGCTGTCAAAGAGTTTAACGTTATCAAAAAGATAGATGAACCATGTATAAATAAGAAGGTTGTAGAGAGTATGGTTATCTTCCTCGTATTGTACGCGGATGACATACTCTTGATAGAAAAAGGTGTTCCTATGCAACACTCGGTCAAACACCTCTTATCACATAGGTTCTCCATGAAAGAACTAACTGATGTCTCCTACATACTAAGGATATAGATCTATAGAGATAGATCTATATGGATTTGGGATTGTCCCAATCCAGGTACATAGACACAATGCTAAAAGGGTTTTAGTATGGATGATTCTAAGCGTGGTAATGTATCCGCTTGTTCAGGAATCACTCCCTCCAAAGAGATGTCTCTTGAGACTGATTCGGAGAGGGCTCGCATACAAGGGATACCCTATACTTTGGCAGATGGGTCAATCATGTATGCGATGTTATGTATAAGACCGGATGTAGCTTACTCACTAGGTGTAGTGAATAAATATCGAAAAGATCTTTAGGAAAACCGCTGGACAGCTGAAGAACATTCTTAAGTGCTTAAGAAGGACTAAAGAGATGTTCTTGGTGGATGGTAATGGTGAACTCCAGATGGAGTCCTTTACCGATTCGAGCTTCCAGAGTGATAAGGATGACTGAAAGTCAGTCTCGGGTTTTGTCTTCACTCTCAGTGGAGGTGTTCCCGCCAAAAAATTCTGCGCAGAAGAGTCCAAGGTATCAAATGGCAGTGATACGCTTAAAGAAATGCGAACCAGTATCTTCCGGCCCATATTTTGATAAACTCCCGAAGGAGGAACTATTAAATTCTGATTGTATTGGAAGCATCTCGAAAAACCCTTCGATTTGATATATTATGGGCCTCATAATTCATTCGGGAACAAATGTTATGAGGCATCACGTGTCCACACGTGATGGACCTTTAAGAACCCGCTGGAGGAGTTAAAAGATATAACAAAAACTCAGAAAAGACCCCAATGGGGCATCACATGCTCACACGTGACCATGGGTCACGTGCAGACACGTGATGGGCTCTTAAGGTCTCTAAAATAATGAATAGAATTAAATTCTAAAATCAGTTCCTGATTAAAAATCAGAAGTTACCTCAATGAGGTATCACGTGCTCACACGTGACCAATGGTCACGTCTTGACACGTGATGGTTAAAACAACAACATAAATAAGCGGCTGTTAAAAGAACCAATTTGAGGGTCACGTGCTCACACGTGACCAAGGGTCACGTGCCAGCACGTGACAGGCTTTGAAAGCCTTACAGTTTAATAGAATTATAATTCTAAATTTCTCTAAAATCTTTCGAAATAGAATTAAAATTCTAAAAGTTTCTAAATCTTTCCAAATGGAAAAGGATTATGGGGACCGTTGGATTAAAGATCCAAGGGTGATTAAAAATCACCAATTTATGGAAAAATCTTGGACAAGGAAAGATTTCCTCTAAATCTCACCGAAAATAACAAACAGAATATCTTTGGATTTAAAATCCAACGGTGAATAAAATTCACTGAATGATCTAAAGGCTCATATTAAATATGAAAACAAATCAAATCTTTTAATGAAATATTTGCTGAACAAATTGATTCTTTTCCTTCTCCTATAAATAGGAGCCAAGAAGAGAAGAGAAGGGATCTACCTTGGAAAGAGAAGAAAAAGAGAGAGGAGAATTTAATTCTTAAGAGAGAAGAAAAAAAAGGAGAATTTAATTCTCAACAAAGAAAACCCTAGATGAGAAAAGGGAAAAAGATCAACTTCAAAAAAGAGAATTTAATTCTCAAAATTTAAGAGTTTAACCCTTCTGCAAATAAAGAACTTAGTTCTTCTTTTGGTTGAAGATCTGTACAGAGTACATCTCCCCATAGAATGAGAATTTAATTCTCATCGGGTCGAGCTCCTGCCATGCAGATCCTAAACTTAGAAAGGGAATTGAGTTTTGAGAATTTAATTCTCCCAAGCTAATTGAAATTTAATTCCTACAGAATCATAATTAGGGTTTTACCCTAAATAAGAATTTAATTCTTTCACAATAGGAATTTAATTCCTCCAAAGTCATAATTAGGGTTTAACCCTACATAGAATTTAATTCTTAAAATAAAGGGACTTGAAAGATCTCCATGCACATAAAGAACATTGGTCATGTGATGACACGTGACCCCAATCCGCAGTGATCAGAAAAGAAGGAATAAAACTAGGTCACGTGTCCCCACGTGACCCCTAAAAAGATCCCCAAAGATAAAAAGGAAACAGCTCTGAGGCAATGCCTCACGTGCTCCCACGTGACTCCCAAAATGCAGAAAGAAAAATCAAAGGAAATATGAGCTTTGGGCGCTCTCACGTGTCCCCACGTGACCCCTTAGCGAGTGCTTTAATGATCAGTGCATAAATCTCCATCACGTGTCAACACGTGATGCTCAAAATAAAAATAATAAAAAAGTGTTTAACACTTATTTGCAGAACAGAGCAAGGAGATCTGGCCCCACCCTTGGGCTCTCTCATGTGTTACCATGCGACCCCTAACAAATCCCTTTAATATCTAATGGATGGATGCCTATCACGTGCCCACACGTGATGGCCAGGAAATAAAAAGTGTTTAACACTTAATTGCAGAACGAAGAAAACGGATCCGGTCCCCCCTTTGGGCGCTCTCACGTGTCCACACGTGACCCCTCTATCTTTAGTGTTTAACACTAATTCGGGGGATCATATTTCCAGTGTTTAACACTGATTGTTTCTAGTGTTCATCACTAAATTAAAGATTATATTTCCAGTGTTTAACACTGATTATCTTTTAGTGTTTAACACTAATTTGAGAGTTCTGTCTCCAGTGTTTAACACTGTTGTTCTCTAGTGTTTAACACTACTTTTAGCCAGATTGGCTAATTTCCCAGAGGCAAAAGGCCCTCCTCCAAATGAATCTCAAAACTGAGGAAATCAAAGACAAAATGTTGTCAGAGCCCCCAAACCTCTGTTTAGCACTGCCGAATGATGAGGGGCTGAACCCAGATAAATGTCTAATGGCCTAAAGGGCCAATATTTCAAATATAATTGGACTTAGCCCAAACTGGCCATAAGTCCTCAAATCATCTTGAACTGAGCACATCTGCTCTTTCAACCCACTCATTGGTTCAAGAGTACATCTCTGAACTTCTCTGATATTTGTCGTTGTAATCCTTCAACGTCTTCAGAGAGGTGATGGGTCCCGACAGCCATACATTTTATGGACCACCATGTCCCTAAACTGGCAATGGACCACCACGTCCCTAAACTGGTAATGGACCACCACGTCCCTAAACTAGAACTTGGACCACCATGTCCCTAAACTGGAACTTGGACCACCATGTCCTTAAACTGGAAATGGACCACCATGTCCCTAAACTGGAACAATAGAGCCCAAATGCTCTTTTGCCGGATCTAAACGATCCCGTTTAAGTTGATCTTAGCCTCAAATATGGCTAACGTGTCGTTAAACCTTCAAACAGACTTTAGTCCCAAATTAGACTCTAGATCCCCCAATCAACTTTGGCTCAAGGGTACATCTCTGAACTCCTCTGACATCTGTCGTTGTAATCCTTCAACGTCGTCAGAGAGGTGATGCGTCCCGACGGCCATACATGTAATGGACCCCTATGTCCCTAAACTGGAATAATAGAGCCAATTGCTCTTTTGTCGGATCTAAACGATCCTGTTAAGTTGATCTTAGTCTCAAATTGGACTAACGAATCCTTAACAAACGTTTGAGTTGATCTTAGCCTCAAATATAGCTAACGTATCCTCAAACCAAAACCCCAAACCCAAATCTAAGAAAATACGGATTTGGACTAATCCACGTCCTACGGGCGACGACATAACTCAGTCTCCGTATACAATCCACGGGCAACCGAACACAAAACAAATACCCACGACACGAAGTGATCATCTGGAGAAGGAGAAAGTTGTTACCGCAATGCGGTAGCGTAATTAACTGCAGGGGTTTGCCCCTGCAGGGAAGAGCGTCCCCACAATCAAAAAACCCCTCAAGCGAGGGGGAATCTGACGAAGTCTGCTACATCGGACGCATCAGTTAACCTTCGATACATGGTGCCATAAATCAACTTGGCATCTTCGGAGAGGTAGACGGATAGCACCAATTAGCATCTACCCCGAATCTCGGGCAAGACGTCATGTCGCGCCGTCTTTCGGAGGGGAACAGATTCTGGCACGCCCGGTGGGATCTCTTCCTCTTTCCACTCCACACTTCGTGTGTCGTGTTCACGAACGAATCGCGGTTTACTGTGGTTGCCTGTGGATTCGAGGTACTAAGATTTGGTGTCTTGTTCCGTGCAGAAAACAGAAGATCAATGGCTTCAAACTGCACTATCTGCAACTGCAACTCTCGCTCCGTCCTTACTGGAGGAGTGACTTATGGGCCCCAAGCGGCCTCCCTTTTCAAAATGCCAGTGGAGCAGGTAACTCAAGCCGCCGCTGGACTATTCTTCGGGACCCTTCTCCCACCAATGAGCTTCAATGCCTCAATGACATCGCAAGAAGCTCTAAAGAAGTCGGTCTTTGATTGGCTTGCTATTGCCGCGGCCCCTCTCAACAGGTCGCCCAACTTCAATATCTCAGTTTTCAACAGACTGGGCCAAAACGTCTGTAAGTCCGTGATACCCGAAGCTGCCATCCCAAAGCGGATAGCCATCCCGGCTCAAGCGGACAAAATTATTGGAAAGGCTCCTCCTTCCAAGAAGTCAGTTTTTACAAGGCTGGCCATTCCGGTTGCTGCTCCAGGCGAGGTCCTCAAAGCTGCTTCCCCTGCCCAGAGGGGGCACGACGAAGTCACCCTTATAGCTGAAATAACTCCATCCGCACGATACGCTCGACGTCGCCACTGGCGCCGAGTGAGAAAGGCTGGGGGCAACTCCCCCTCTGGGATAATTCCGCCAGCTCCAACGGTGAGGATCGATGCTGCTGTTCCAACTGGGAACAGCTTTGAATTGCTGAACAAGGTACGCAGAAATTCGCCAACTGCGGTGCTCAAAAGATCTCCTCCACCGGTAGAGGCCGTCGTGGAAGCAAAACCAGAAAAGCCGGAGCAGTCTCCTCAACGGCTATCTTCCAGGATCTACAAGACTTAGCGACGGGTCCGAGAATCAGTGATTGATCCGAATTTTTCTCATCGACAGAAAAAGATGAAGGTCTGGCAGGAAGAAAATCCTCCTGTCACGCAACGAAAGACGACGACCACCTGGGTGCCCAAAGCAATGGTCCCCTCAGCTTCGACCGCTCACAGAAGAAGGAGGCCGGAGAAGATCCCTGTGTCTTCGGCAAATCGCAAAGACACTGAATCTAAACGCCCCAAGTCTGGGGGCATGGTTGTGCACACCGTTTATATGGCTTCCGGAAAGAAGGAAAGCAGTGCTTCGACAGGTCACCGACCGCTCACCCGATCCGTGACGAAATCCCAGGAGCAACAACAGAAGCTTCAAGAGATGCTGACTACAATGGCCGCACTTACCGGGCCAAAAGAAAGCTCGGAGGCATCATCAGAGCAGCGTCACGAACAAGAAACCGATGCTGACTTCTTACGCAGAGTCCTCGAAAAGAAGGACAAAGAAGCCGCAGAGCAAGCGGCTAACATAAAACAAATGGCGCTCCTCTTCCAAGATATGGTAGGGATGATGCTACAGCCGGACCCTCCAGCTGAAGACCCTCCGACCATTACTGAAGACGATAGAAGGGAGACATCCAATCCTCCTCCGGCTCTTTCAGCAGCCAAGGAGGAAGCCATTTCCAAGGCCGCACTGGATGACTATATAGATCAGCAAATACGAGCTCATCAGGCGAGTGAAGCGGCTGAGCAAATTGTTAGAGCCGGACGACCCTATCTGGGCTGGTACGACCAAATCAGTTACCCGTCAGGATATACGATCCCTAGATTCCACGTGTACAAGGGGACAGGGAATCCACACCAACATGTCGCTCAATTCAGGGCCTTATGCGGCAACACTGGAGGCGACGACAAACTGCTGCTTCGCCAATTCGTCGGCAGCTTAGCAGAAACAGCCTTTGAATGGTATTCGGAGCTACCTAACGACTCTGTCAAAACATTTGCGGAGATGGAGTTACTGTTTACACAAAGATTCGCGAGTGCTAGCGGACGCACCCCGATCATGGCATTGATCAACGCCAGGATAAGGCCAGGCGAAACTTAGGTCCAGTATGCGATACGGTGGCGTAATCTATGGTCAAAGTGCGAGCGGCGCATCGAAGAAGCTCCTGCCATGGGCATGTTCGTAAGTACTCTCGACCCTCAAGCGACCATATCCCAATTCATGATGTTCTTCAAGCCGACGACTTTCCAGGCCTTGATTGACAAGTTGGCCCAAATGGATCAGATGGGTCACAGACCATCTCCTTCAAAAATGGATCCTCGGCATGAAAAAGGGAAAGGGAAAGCAACTTTCGACGCTAATACTCAATAATAGCCGAGCAACTTAAAGCCTGTTGTCCGTCAAAACAATATGCGTCCACGCCCATCCCTCGAGGAGAGACTGGGACGTCCTTACTCGTTTCCTCAGGATAAAACAAGAAGACTGTTCGAGCTGGCAGTGCACAACAGACTCATCAATCTGCCGAGTCCAAAACGTCCATTGCAACCAGGCGATGTCAACGATCCCAATTATTGCCCTTACCACCAAACGGTAAGTCACCCGATAGAGGATTGTTTCGTCTTTAAGGGGTGGATCGAGGATCAGTACCTACAAGGAAAGCTCACGCTGTCTGAAAAGTGGAAAGTAAACCCACCACAGCCGCACACTCCAAAGAAGACGGACGCACCGGGGGCAATTATCACGTGATCTCCCACTCATTTACGGACGATGAAAAAACTCCTTACACTGAGAAACTGGGGGTAGAGCCTGAGCCGGAATTCGTGTGGCCGTCAGACGAAATGATCGACGCTTTTCTAGATGAGATTCGTCTAAAAAGTAAAGCTGATCAGGAGCGCGAGATGGCCATATTTGAAAAGGCCAAACGCCGGCGACTAGACAAAAGGGTCGAAACACTCCCACCATATCAAAGTACATCCGCCGCAAATGAAAGCAGGATCAAGACAAGAAAATGATTCGCTAAAGCCATATCAATGGGGATGAGGCCGCCCTCTTTCAGAGAAAATTCTCCCAGTGGTATACATCCTGATGAAGCGAACGTGCATCCTAACTTCTGCTTATATCATCAGAAGATCGCGCATCCTATTGAGAACTGCAACTCCTTTAAGCGTTGGTGGCAAGGGTATGTCGCTCACAGGCAACACTTCAACAGGACAAAGCGTGAAGCTCGTAAACAGCAGAAAAATGCGACAGATGAGCGTAAAAGAATTGCCGGCAATTGTCATAGGGTTGATCCCGAGGGACCACGAGTTCTCACATTCGGGAGAAATTCCGACGAAAAAGTAGCCATCGGCCCTCTTTTCAAGGAGTACATCTCTAAAACGAAAGAATTGAGGAGTTGCGAGAGCATTCAGCCTTGCAATTGCACGATACCCGGAAAAATTCTCGGCCCCGCAAACAAAGGATCGAGCAAAAAGGATAAAGGGAAGGGAAAAATAGCCCTCGTAGCCAACACTCAACAGCAATCAAGTGGCCTTAGACCGGTTGTTTGCCGAAACAACAAGCGGCAACCCCTCTATGAAAAGTTGAAACGTCCTTACTCATTTCCCCGGGATGAAACAAGGAGGCTGTTCGAACTAGCAGTGCGCGACGGGCTTATCACTCTACCGGAGCCGAAATGCCAGCTACAACTGAATGAGGTCAACAATCCTAATTACTGTCCTTGCCACCAAGTATTGGGCTATCCGATTGAAAATTGCTACATCTTCAAAAACTGGGTTGAAGACCAGTACCAACAGGGCAAGTTCGCGTTGTCCGAAAAATGGAAGGTGAACCCACCACAACCACATGCTCCGTAAAAGATGGATATGCCGAGGGCATCATGCTCATTCATAGAGAAAGCCCAACAGACCACTACGTCCTAAAACTGGATAATAGACCGAAACGTCGTTAAACTAACAACGGACCACTACGTCCTAAAACTGGATATGGACCGAAACGTCCTTAAAATAACGGCGGACCGCAATGTCCTAAAACTTGCAAATGACCGAAACGTCGCTAAACTACTCCCAACCCGCAGTATCTTCAGGTTGACGTGGTAAAAAAAACAAAACAAAAAAAACAAAAAAAAACGGTACGTCCACAAGCAAAATGGGCACGGATGAAAACCCGAAAGGGCTCCGTGAGTAAAAACAGCAGGGCTACCGGCGAGTGTTCGTGAAAATCCGAAAGGGCGCGACCTCGTTAAAAAAAAAAAAATAAAATAAAATAAAAAGAACGGTATGTCAATAAGCAAAGGGGGCACGGATGAAAACCCGAAAGGGCTCCGTGAGTAAAAACAGCAGGGCTACCGGCGAGTGTGTGTGAAAACCCGAAAGGGCGCAACCTCGTTAAAAGACACTTATAGGGTCCTCTCGACCTTGTAAGGATAAACCACCCGCGTGAGATCCTTACGACTCACAAGGGAGTAACACACTTAGAGATCCTCACAATTCCTAAGGAGAAATTACACTTGCGAGATCCTCACGACTCGTAAGGAGAACTCTCTTATGGGACCCTCACGGCTCATAAGATTTGAAAGTCTTAAGTTACAAAGACCTGAACCTGTTCTTAAGCAACCCCCACAACCTTCGATATGGCCCTACAAGTGGCTCAGTACTAACCCTTGTATACAATCCACGGGCGCGAATAAACATTTCCCTAACCAAGTCTCACCCGTGACTGGGGATATATCCATACGGTGAACAACCCTTGTAAGTCCTCTCGACTTATAAGGAGAAAACCTTTTTGTATGATCCTTACGACTTACAGGGGAATATACACTTAGGAATTCTCATGATCCCTAAGGAGAAAACACACCTACGAGATCCTCACGACTTGTAGGGAGATATACCTTTATGAGACCCTTACGGCTCATGAAGTCAAAAGCCTTAGTCGACGGGATCCTAACCCTGTTTGCTAAGCCACCTTTGTTCGACATCGACAGAGGCAAATGATGATTCGCTCCTGGTAATATCCCAGTGGTAGCGATGTTGATGCCTAAATCGGTATCAAATTCCGAGTCCTTTCATGGCAAATGATGATTCGCTCCTGGCAATATTCCAGTCGTAGCGATGCTGATGCTAAGATTGGCATCAGATTCCAAGTTCCACACTCGCGATAAAAAAAATTCATCAGCGAGCCAAAAATGCATATGAAATAGCCGAAATGATGGGGCAACTTGCAACGAAATCAGCAAGTAAAAATATATGCATACAAAAACAGCCGAAATGATTGGGCAACTCACAATAAAAAGCAGCGAGTAAAATAAAAAAAACTGCCGAAATGATTGGGCAACTCGCAATAAAAAAGCAGCGAGTAAAAATAAAATAAATAGCCGAAATGATTGGGCACCGCGAAAAAAATCCGAAATGATTGGGCAATCGCGATCTTCGCGATATAAAAAGCTGAAATGATAGAGCGTCGCGGAAAGAATAAAAAAAATGAATGATGAAAGAAGGAAATTTTTGCCCTGCGGGTGAGGTCACATTGACCCTAGTTCCAGACCTCGACAAAAGGAGTCTCGATACAGCAGACACAATGTCAACAAACGAAGCAAAGGCCAAATTCCTAGCTTCAGGGTCTTAACGGCAAGTCATATAAAGCCTGAAAGACTATCGGAGATCATCCCACACCAGCGCGGAGTGGTTATGACTCATCGGGGCTCTCCAAAATGAGCCTAACCTCAAGTAAAAAGCGGCATGGCAAATTCCTAACGCTTGCTCTTCCGACGGTCAAACTGCCTAGGAGGATTGCTTGAAGACGTCTTGTCCAGCCCCCGAAGGGATCAGAGACACGGCAGTCGCAGGGCTACTCGAACAGCACGATTGCCTATCGAGGGATACATCAGCCAATGTGACGGTACGACGGCCAAAACCCTAAGTACCACAGACCCTAACGGACTTCTGTCGTAAAGAGCAGAGGTTAACTGTGACGTTAGGATATTCTTGCAAGATCTACTCGATCCGTTTCGACTCGTGAGGAAATTGACGTCTTTGCAAGAACTTCTCGATTCATCTCGACTCGTGAGATAAAACCTTAGGCAGTGGGGATTAAAAAACCTGTTTCCTAAGTACTGGGATCCTGTAAGTCGGCCCAAAACGGTCTCTTGCATACTATCCACGGGTCTCACTCTCCAAATTCGAATCTCGACAAGGAGGGAAACAACCACTTACGAGTCCTCTCGATTTATAAGCGGGAAAATTCTCTTGTGAGATCCTTACGACTTTTAAGAGAAAACACACTTAGGAGTCCTCACGGCCCCTAAGGAGAAAATACACCTGCGGGATCCTCTCGACTCGTAGGGAGAAAAGTCTTTATGAGACCCTCACGGCTCATAAAGTTGAAAAGTCTTAGGTGGAAGATCCTAACCCTGTCTTCTAAGCCATCACCGCCCTGCAAAGAGATCAAGATGGACCATTTATGAGCCACACTTGCCAAAGCTACATGCCACTGAAAAGGAGAAGCTACTCATGAGCATGTAAACTACTTCACGTCAGAGTAAGACACAAGAAATGGAAGGGTGCGGCTCATGGAGTTAAGGGTTTGGAACTATATCCCTTAAGAGTTGAGATTTGAGTCAATGATAAATGACGACGCTAGTGTCCGCTCGTTATCTTCTCAGATCAAGATTCTTAAAGTGATACACCAACATTAAACTGGTCATACGCCATGCATAACTCTGCACTACTTCATCCACGTACAAACTTATGTGGGCAAAGTAGTGGGGGGAATTTGTTCCCGCCAAAAATATCTGCGCAGAGGAGTCCAAGGTATCAAATGGCAGTGATACGCTTAAAGAAATGCGAACCAGTATCTTCCGGCCCATATTTTGATAAAATACCGAAGGAGGAACTATTAAATTCTGATTGTATTGGAAGCATCTCGAAAAACCCTTCGATTTGATATATTATGAGTCTCATAATTCATCCGGGATCAAAAGTTATGAGGTATCACGTGTCCACACGTGATGGACCTTTAAGAACCCGCTGGAAAAGTTAAAAGATATAACAAAAACTCAGAAAAGACCCCAATGGGGCATCACGTGCTCACACGTGACCATGGGTCACGTGCAGACACGTGATGGGCTCTTAAGGCCTCTAAAATAATGAATAGAATTAAATTCTAAAATCTGTTCCCTGATTAAAAATCAGAAGTTACCTCAATGGGTATCACGTGCTCACACGTGACCAATGGTCATGTGTTGACACGTGATGGTTAAAACAACAACATAAACAAGCGGCTGTTAAAAGAACCAATTTGGGGGTCACGTGCTCACACGTGACCAAGGGTCACGTGCCAGCACTTGACAGGTTTTGAAAGCCTTACAGTTTAATAGAATTAAAATTCTAAATTTCTCTAAAATCTTTCGAAATAGAATTAAAATTCTAAAAGTTTCTAAATCTTTCCAAATGAAAAAGGATTATGGGGACCGTTGGATTAAAGATCCAAGGGTGATTAAAAATCACCAATTTATGGAAAAATCTTGGACAAGGAAAGATTTCCCCTAAATCTCACCGAAAATAACAAACAGAATATCTTTGGATTTAAAATCCAACGGTGAATAAAATCCACTGAATGATCTAAAGGCTCATATTAAATATGAAAACAAATCAAATCTTTCAATGAAAGATTTTCTAAACAAATTTATTCTTTTCCTTCTCCTATAAATAGGAGCCAAGAAGAGAAGAGAAAGGATCTACCTTGGAAAGAGAAGAAAAAGATAGAGGAGAATTTAATTCTCAAGAGGGAAGAAAAGAAAGGAGAATTTAATTCTCAACAAAGAAAACCCTAGGTGAGAAAAGAGAAAAAGATCAACTTCAAAAAAGAGAATTTAATTCTCAAAATTTAAGAGTTTAACGCTTCTGCAAATAAAGAACTTAGTTCTTCTTTTAGTTGAAGATCTGTACAGAGTACATCTCCCCATAGAATGAGAATTTAATTCTCATCGGGTCGAGATCCTGCCATGCAGATCCTAAACTTAGAAGAGGAATTGAGTTTTGAGAATTTAATTCTCCCAAACTAATTGGAATTTAATTCCTACAGAATCATAATTAGGGTTTTACCCTAAATAAGAATTTAATTCTTTCACAATAGGAATTTAATTCCTCCAAAGTCATAATTAGGGTTTAACCCTACAGAGAATTTAATTCTTAAAATAAAGGGACTTGAAAGATCTCCATGCACATAAAGAACATTGGTCACGTGATGACACATGACCCCAATCCGCAGTGATCAGAAAAGAAGGAATAAAACTAGGTCACGTGTCCCCACGTGACCCCTAAAAAGATCCCCAAAGATAAAAAGGAAACAGCTCTGAGGCAATACCTCACGTGCTCCCACGTGACTCCCAAAACGCAGAAAGAAAAATCAAAGGAAATATGAGCTTTGGGCGCTCTCATGTGTCCCCACGTGACCCCTTAGCGAGTGCTTTAATGATCAGTGCATATATCTCCATCACGTGTCAACACGTGATGCTCAAAATAAAAATAATAAAAAAGTGTTTATCACTTATTTGCTGAACAAAGCGAGGAGATTTGGCCCCACCCTTGGGCTCTCTCACGTGTTACCACGTGACCCCTAACAAATCCCTTTAATATCTAATGGATGGATGCCTGTCACGTGCCCACACGTGATGGCCAGGAAATGAAAAGTGTTTAACACTTAATTGCGGAACGAAGAAAAGGGATCCGGTCCCCCCTTTGGGCGCTCTCACGTGTCCACACGTGACCCCTCTGTCTTTAGTGTTTAACATTAATTCGGGGATCATATTTCCAGTGTTTAACACTGATTGTTTCTAGTGTTCAACACTAAATTGAAGATTATATTTCCAGTGTTTAACACTGATTGTCTTTTAGTGTTTAACACTAATTTGAGAGTTCTGTATCCAGTGTTTAACACTGTTATTCTCTAGTGTTTAACACTACTTTTAGCCAGATTGGCTAATTTCCCAGAGGCAAAAGGCCCTCTTCCAAATGAATCTTAAAACTGAGGAAATCAAAGACAAAATGTTGTCAGAGCCCCCAAACCTCTGTTTAGCACTGCCGAATGATGAGGGGATGAACCCAGACAAATGTCTAATGGCCCAAAGTGCCAATATTTCAAATATAATTAGACTTAGCCCAAACTGGCCATAAGTTCTCAAATCATCTTGAACTAAGCACATCTGCTCTTTCAATCAACTTATTGGTTCAAGGGTACATCTCTGAACTCCTCTAATATTTGTCGTTGTAATCCTTCAACGTCTTCAGAGAGGTGAGGGGTCCCGACAGCCATACATTTATGGACCACCATGTCCCTAAACTGGCAATGGACCACCACGTCCTTAAACTGGAAATGGACCACCACGTCCCTAAACTGGAACATGGACCACCACATCCCTAAACTGGAACTTGGACCACCATGTCTTTAAACTGGCAATGGACCACCATGTCCCTAAACTGGAACAATAGAGCCCAAATGCTCTTTTGTCGAATCTAAACGATCCCGTTTAAGTTGATCTTAGCCTCAAATATGGCTAACGTGTCCTTAAACCTTCAAACAGACTTTAGTCCCAAATTGGACTCTAGATCCCCCAATCAACTTTGGCTCAAGGGTACATCTCTGAACTCCTCTGACATCTGTCGTTGTAATCCTTCAACGTCGTCAGAGAGGTGATGGGTCCCGACGGCCATACATGTAATGGACCCCTATGTCCCTAAACTGGAACAATAGAGCCAATTGCTCTTTTGTCGGATCTAAACGATCCCGTTAAGTTGATCTTAGTCTCAAATTGGACTAACGAATCCTTAACAAACGTTTGAGTTGATCTTAGCCTCAAATACGGCTAACGTATCCTCAAACCAAAACCCCAAACCCAAATCTAAGAAAATACAGATTTGGACTAATCCACGTCCTACGGGCGACGACATAACTCAGTCTCCGTATACAATCCACGGGCAACCGAACACAAAACAAACACCCACGACACGAAGTGATCATCTGGAGAAGGAGAAAGTTGTTACCGCAATGCGGTAGCGTAATTAACTGCAGGGGCTTGCGCCTGAAGAGCGTCCCCACAATCAAAAAACCCCTCAAGCGAGGGGGAATCTGACGAAGTCTGCTACATCGGACGCATCCGTTTAAACCTTCGATACATGGTGCCATAAATCAACTTGGCATCTTCGGAGAGGTAGACGGATAGCACCAATTAGCATCTGCCCCGAATCTCGGGCAAGACGTCATGTCGCGCCGTCTTTCGGAGGGGAACAGGAGGGACGGTATGTTGGAAGGGTTTCAAGCTATATACCATGGCAGACTCGTTGATAGAGGCTAATTACATCGCTACCAACGATGCTGCCAAAGAGGTTGTCTGGATGAAAAAGTTCATGAGATGAACTAGGTTCCTACCATTGGGCATCCAATATCTATGTATTGTGATGACAATGGAGCTGTGGCTTTGGTCTAGGAACCCTGGTCCCGTCAGTGATCCAGACATATTCTTAGACTGTATCACCTGATCGGGGAGATAGTTGATCTCTGGGAGATTGAGGTCAGGAGAGTTGACACAGAGGATAACACAACGGATCCACTCACCGAGGCCATCCCCCATATGCTATTCGAGAGACTTCTGAGAACGTTGGGTATGAGATACTACAACAACTGGCCTTAGTGCAAGTGGGAGATTGTTGGTTATATGTATGCCCTATAGGCCATTATTGTACATGTGATGTATATTATAGTGGATGCTTGGACAAATATATAGAGAGGACTTTCTTGCTCGACGTGATAGGATGCTATCTGGTTACTCTTTATCTTAACATGTTGACTGGTATTCTTTACTGTCTTGCTCTCATATGTTGACAAAGCCCTTAGGATATGTACTTAACTACCAGGACTAAGATGAGATCATACTAGTGGGGCCAGGGTGGTCTACAAGTACATCCTTTAATCAGTTCCTAGTCGTCGGAATATCGAGACTAGGGCATCAATATTCCAGTGTAGACTAGTGTGTACGTTTCTTGTCCCTTAGAGGGCGATGGTTGATCCCACAACCATTGGTGTGTGATGATTGATACGTGAAAGTGTGTTTGTTTACCGCAATCAATAACGGTGTCGCGCGTAGCTAGACCGAGATGAGTACGGGTCGTCCTCTGGGAAATGTGGAACCTTTTATTTTTACTTTAGATGTGTTGAGAAAGAGAGGAGGAATAAAGAATTTTGTGAAAAGTTTCTAGATCTAGTTTAAACAAGAATGTAAAATATAGATCTAGATTTTTTTAGAGATTTAAATAATATAACAATAGGGCTTGTAGGGTTCGTTAGGATTTAGTAGTTATGGAAGATTAATTAAAAGTTACCCTTTTTATCCATTAATAGATTTAGAACTAGAACGACGGTGATGCGTGTAGATTAGGGTTTCTGGAGGGAAAAGGAATCCCACCCGTAACCCTTATCTCGATACGGAACTCCGTTCATATCTAGCCTTTACCAAAACAATCATTAATCTAATCTCTAATCGCGGTCGGAACTAGCAAAGAATTGCTAGCGCGCCCGATTAGGATGTTGATGATTCTTTTGATAAAGTTTCTAAACTTTATAGGACTTAAAAAGGGTTTAATTATTTTCATCACCCATTAACCTACCCTAATCCTACGAACCCTAACAAGCGGAGAATTACTCGCGCATGTTGGGAAAAGAAGATGAAAAGACAAAGAGGGAAAACATAATGTAAAATGCAAAAGAATTAAATAAAACAACTACCTTTATTAATCAACTTGATCAATCTACACTTTATTCCTTAGAAAATGATTACAAAAACTTGGTTTGCTTCTCGAACTCTTCCGAAGGAGGTAGTCGAACAGTCGATGATCAGCCTGGATGCGTGAGCGTCGGGAGCTTTGTGATCTCTTCGGCTTGATGTCTTCTAACTTTAGCCCTTGGTCCTTTATATAGCCCTCAAAGAAGAAAACTAGTTACCATATATGGTGACTTCCTAATATGGTAACTTTCCATGCCTGGATTCTGAGTCCCTGTCAGTATTGATTTTATGATTTTGGCAGATTTTTGATCCTGACATCTTGAACATCTTGATCTCTTGACCTGAGCTAAATCTTGCACAATATCTCTATGAATAATGTTAGTTTATTTATTAAATTAGAGAGAGTGTCTTAATCACTATATATGGTAATAAATCTTTAAGAAACTTGATTAAGAATATCTAATAAGCTATGCACTTTATATGGTAATAAATCTTTAACAAACATGATTAAGAATATTTGATATGCTATGCATCTTTTAATTAATAAAATATTATGTATATATTTTGAAATATTATTCTAACCATTTGTATGATATTATATCTTTTAAGAATTGTGATTAGAATATTTGATATGATATACATATTTTCAATTACCAAAATATTATATAAATATAAAATGCTTATATTTTCCTTCATAATATTAATTATAATATATAAACATATGGTAAATAGTATTTTGCAGATAAATCCAAATATGTTTAATATTTATGATAAACACCTTTTATTATTTAAGAAATGTAAGGAAAATACTTATACCAAAGTGCAATATTTTCAACTGAACAAATACCCCCAAACTTAACTTTGATCGTCCCGAGCAAACTAATTATTCAAGAGAAAGAGAAAAAATAAAAAGAGAAAACTAAGCACACTTTCGTAGGCAAACACGATTGCACTGAGCACGTGCAACAAGCCGTTAAACCTCTAGGTGTCCCTAGTAGGAGGAGTGTTGTCTCCTGAGGGTTTTCAGCGGATTACACCCACAAAATCCAATAACAAAAGAAAGATGGTGAAATTTACATATAAAGATAAGAACCATAAAAGAAAAATCTTGAAAAGAAGAGTTTCCAACTATACTAGCTTTTCAGTTGTCATGAGCCCTATCTTAATAGTCATGAAAAAATGTTAGAAATCACATCATCCCTCAATAAAACATCGTCTTTATTCTTCATTCCTACCTTTCATCCAAACATTGATCATATAACCCCACGTGTGTGTAAAGAACATCCCTACACTCGGAGAATTCAATTCAAGCTATCATACTCTTGTCCATCTACCTCAGTACTTTTTAATTTTATGAATACTTAGGTTTGCTCACACCTTTTCATGCGACCGTTAATACTTCTTGAGGTACTAACCGACCGATTACTCATGTGCTTGCAGATTCGGTGATAATATTTTCCTCGTCTTGCACCACCTAAGGCTTAGCAGTGACTCCCAGACCAGTTGGCCTTAGGGCACTAGGTGAAAAGGCACCCTCGCTATATTTTTTTATTGCTGCCTTGGCGATAACAAAACCAGTGTTCATTTTTTTCTTGTCACCATTTTATATATTTTCTTCATTTTTTTTTCATTTCCTTCATACTTTGGCTTTTACACAAGAGCATTTCAAGGTATCCTCTACTATCCCGAGTTTCAAGACGTGTGTAAGTGCATATAGTAGGGTATCAACATTCAAATGTTTGGCTTCCAGAATAGAAACTATTTTTCAGACTTATTTTTATCCTCAGATTAGTGACTTCCTTCATCTTACTAACCCTTAGGACAACAGCTCATAACTACTTATTACCAGTTTGTTTAAGAAAACTTCTAATTTTCTTGGTTTTCTTAAACTATTCTTATCTTTTGGATGTAATTTTTCACTTTCTATTCTCTTGTTATCAAAAAAAAAAATTTTGTGCTTATATATAGTATAATGCAAAGTATGTGTAAATAAGCACAAACCTCCCCCAAACTTGTTTTCAACAGTGTCCTCACTGTTGCTGTCTGCTGGATCACAAAAACCTGTAAGCTTGGAAGGACATTATTAATGGGGGAAAGAATATATGAAAGTGAAAATGCTCCCCCAAACTTATTTTTGGCTCACAAATTTGAGGACAAAAGTTATGATCAAGAGCCAAAAATATACCCCCCCTCAAACATGAGTTAGACAATATGAAGCATTTTAAGAGGGGGTGAGTCATTTGGTCAAAGTAAGGCTTTACAAAGACCAAAAGTTAACACCAACCATTCAAAGATTTTATCAGTATATCGTATAGGTTGGTAGAAGAATGTGTTGTATCGACTCAAGAAAAAGTGAGGAAGGGATAAGAGGTGGTCTGGAAAGGGTTTGAAATTAGGAAAAAGAAAGAATGAGGATGAATGTGAATGATTAGAAAGAAGGAATGGTGACGGTTCAACCTCTAGAGGTGGAGATTGATCAATCACAAAATCCGTAATGTTTAAAAATTCAAGTTCGTCAGCAAAAAGTTCTTCAAAACTTTTATCGATGGTGTGATTGAACATTTTGCCGTCAAAGAGTTTTGTGCCAGAGTTTATTCTACTTGATTTATCAAAAATCATTGAGGTAGAGGACTCGAAAAACTCATCTACCTCATTTTCAAAAATATCTAAATCAAGTTGAATTTCTGGTATTATTGAACTTGAATTAACGGATTGTGATTTATCAAAACTCACTGAAACTATAGGAACAGAAGAAGAACCGGAGAGAATAGAAGGTGAAATGGGTAAACAAATTGGTGTGTCGAGTGTTGCTGAACCGGATGTGGAAGATGGAGGCTGTATTTCGGTCTGATCTTCGGGTATACCATTATCATCAACTTCAAGACATATTTGGGATTCAGGAAAAATTAAGGGCTCAAGATGATGACCATAAGGAAGTGAAAGGATTTGATGAATTGGTGGGCCAAAATCATCCAAAATTTCAGGTTCATCAATCAAAATATCCCCAACGTCAATCACCTCATTCAAGTGAAGGTTAAAATTCTTAAACTCCTCATCAAAAGTATGGTTTTCAATCAGTTTTGGTTCAAGAGTGGAGGTGCAGAGATCACAAGGGTTGGGTATGGTTTCACTTGAAATGGACCCTTCACAGTTGGGTAAATCAAACACTACAAAGTCACACAACTTATCAGATATTGTACTTGATGAATCTATGAAACTGGAGTTGTGGATTTTAGTTTGGAATGGGGAGATTTGATTAGGAAGGGTGTACAGTTCTGTCTTACTACCCAAATCCTTCATAATTTGGTTCGACATTTCTATAAATTTTTCTAATGTCTGCTCCAGACTAGCCTTGGATTGATAAGGGGTTTCAGTATAAGATTGAAATTCCTGTGGATAATTAAAACTCCCAAATGACTGATTAGAAGAATTGTCTAGAGTAGGTGGAAAAGTCGGATTGGATTGATAGGAATAGAATGGTTGCGGAACTTGGGTAGGAGTAGGATCAATATTATGATAAGAAGAATATTGATATGGGTTGGTTGGTTGGCTATATACAAACCGCATATCAAACTCTTCTCTGGACAGTGGTGGTGATGGTTGATATTGGTCCGGGTTGAAACTTTGGCCTCTAGACCTAGCTATGTGCTCAGCAATGGACATTCGTCTAGGGGCTTCCTCACTCTGGGTATGAACTGAAACAGGTGTCGGATTAGGATACGGTTGATAAGACCTAGACTGAGGTGGCCAACTGTTTCTTCCTGCTTGTTCTATATGATCTCTTAAGGACATGGAAGAGCCGGACGGTATACCGAAGGGATTTCGAAAACAAGAGATATCTGGTTGTGGACAGCAAAGCTCGGCAAGTGTTCTTTTGTTTAGGTCACCCATTATAAGAAGAGAAGAAGGGGGAAAGGGTAAAAAGGAGAGAAAGTAATTGGTTTGTTTTTTTAAAAAAAAAGGACGGATTTAGACAAATCATAAAAATGCACAACCCTAGAACTATGGTTACCTAGGTCCAGTCTCTAGACCGCTCCTAGACTTCCAAAAGACAAGCCGCAGGATAAATCCTCTACCGCCTCCGTACTACCCTTGTAGCCAGGTAAGTGCCAGGTAAGTGGGAAGGAACCACGTCGTGGGCCTAATTAAAAACCACTAGCCTTTGTCACACTTTCCTAGGCACTACAAAAGTAATGCGGATAAACGATAGATTACCCACGACCTTCCTCTGTCCTTATTGAGCGCGACAGTCCTTAGAGTCTGGTCTAGATATTTTTTAAATTAATGAAGGGTTGATCTATATGCTCGGTTTGTGATTTGTGGGGCTTAGGAAGGGTGATGAAATCCCCACCTAATCTTGATTTGGTCCTTGCCCCTTAAAGATCCGTATTAAAATATGCAAAAACAAACTGAAAAACAAAACTTTGCAAAAAGATTTTTGAGCGGCGATATTTTGCAAAGAATCCTGCAGAAAATAGATTTTATTGGATTTTAGAGGAGAGAGAAGGGAGTTAGAATCTTACCAGAGAAGTGTGAACCCTAGATCTCCTGTTTCCTCAAGTCCATGACTCCAGATTTCCTCGCAAAAATTCACACAATAATCGTTAAATATACAATTTGCAGTTTTGTTTTAATAATGATATGACTCGTCTAAGAATTCAACACAAATAGTAAAAATAAAAAATTACGCACGTTTCTCCGGCAACGGCGCCATTTGATTGATACGTGAAAGTGTGGGTGTCGCGCGTAGCTAGACCGAGATGAGTACGGGTCGTCCTCTGGGAAATGTGGAACCTTTTATTTTTACTTTAGATGTGTTGAGAAAGAGAGGAGGAATAAAGAATTTTGTGAAAAGTTTCTAGATCTACTTTAAACAAGAATGTAAAATATAGATCTTGATTTTTTTAGAGATTTAAATAATATAATAATAGGGCTTGTAGGGTTCGTTAGGATTTAGTAGTTATGGAACATTAATTAAAAGTTACCCTTTTTATCCATTAATAGATTTAGAACTAGAACGACGGTGATGCGTGTAGATTAGGGTTTCTGGAGGGAAAAGGAATCCCACTCGTAACCCTTATCTCGACACGGAACTCCGTTCATATCTAGCCTTTACCAAAACAATCATTAATCTAATTTCTAATCGCGGTCGGAACTAGCAAAGAATTGCTAGCGCGCCCGATTAGGATGTTGATGATTCTTTTGATAAAGTTCCTAAACTTTATAGGACTTAAAAAGGGTTTAATTATTTTCATCACCCATTAACCTACCCTAATCCTACGAACCCTAACAAGCGGAGAATTACTCGCGCATGTTGGGAAAAGAAGATGAAAAGACAAAGAGGGAAAACATAATGTAAAATGCAAAAGAATTAAATAAAACAACTACCTTTATTAATCAACTTGATCAATCTACACTTTATTCCTTAGAAAATGATTACAAAAACTTGGTTTGCTTCTCGAACTCTTCCGAAGGAGGTAGTCGAACAGTCGATGATCAGCCTGGATGCGTGAGCGTCGGGAGCTTCGTGATCTCTTCGGCTTGATGTCTTCTAACTTTAGCCCTTGGTCCTTTATATAGCCCTAAAAGAAGAAAACTAGTTACCATATATGGTGAATTCCTAATATGGTAACTTTCCATGCCTGGATTCTGAGTCCCTGTCAGTATTGATTTTATGATTTTGGCAGATTTTTGATCCTGATATCTTGAACATCTTGATCTCTTGACCTGAGCTAAATCTTGCACAATATCTCTATGAATAATGTTAGTTTATTTATTAAATTAGATAGAGTGTCTTAATCACTATATATGGTAATAAATCTTTAAGAAACTTGATTAAGAATATCTAATAAGCTATGCACTTTATATGGTAATAAATCTTTAACAAACATGATTAAGAATATTTGATATGCTATGCATCTTTTAATTAATAAAATATTATGTATATATTTTGAAATATTATTCTAACCATTTGTATGATATTATATCTTTTAAGAATTGTGATTAGAATATTTGATATGATATGCATATTTTCAATTACCAAAATATTATATAAATATAAAATGCTTATATTTTCCTTCATAATATTAATTATAATATATAAACATATGGTAAATAGTATTTTGCAGATAAATCCAAATATGTTTAATATTTATGATAAACACCTTTTATTATTTAAGAAATGTAAGGAAAATACTTATACCAAAGTGCAATATTTTCAACTGAACATGTGACATCAAAAATTGTACACAGGTGCTCATTTGAGAATGGGTACACCGACTCTCCAAGGACTCCTATATGGTAGTATACCTATCGTCAGATAGCAGTCTTCTGGTGACACTGGTACAGGTTAGTCTGTAGACCCAAGATCGTCATAGAGTCTTGTGTGGCTCCCACTGTGCTTTGATTTCCTCCCTACCACGGGTCAAAGGAGTCGTGCAAACATATGGATTTTGGGTACAGTCCCAAGCTATTTGGAGGCAATGAGTGATAGGAGGGGTTTCGTCTCTCCCGGTATTGGGAGTTGATGTTGCGCTATACTCGATTGGATATAACTGGAAGTCCCTGGCTAGGGCTGCTGCTGAGATTTACTGATAAGAGTTATCAGTAGTTTCTCAACCCGTTATAGGCCAGACATCGGAATGAATTATCACGTTACTGGGGACTGACGTTTACCACCCCTCGACATGATATGTGGCATAACAGACGAAGAGACTAGACTGTACGGTAGTGTTATTGATAAGCTTCATGGAGAGTATGGACGAGCTTGCTTGTTGATCTTCATATCGCTCAATACCCGGGTAGTCGTTATGTCCAGCTAGTACTGCTGACGGTTTGTGGGTGACTGATGTGATCATCACCTACTGCTGGCGTATTGAAGAGTCTTTAGAGTCCTACACAGAAGTTTCCTAGTTCGAGCGAAACGAAGTAGGGCACATTTGTTGATATGTTCGTGGGCCTGATTGAATATGAGTATGTGATACCGTATTGTAATCTAGCATTAATCTGTTATCCGCTCGGTTATATGTGATATAACCAGATTGTCGAATCAAGTGTTGATTTGATAATGTGATATACAGATGAATGATATTAGTCGGTCATATATGATATAACCGAATTATTAAATCAAGTGTTGATTTAATAATGTGATATATATTATATGTGATATAATTATATCTTAACTAATATCATTAGCTCACTAATTATTCTTCATTATATATATATATATATATATATATATATATATATATATATTAATATATATGATATATATATATATATAATAATGAAGCATGGCATGATTTCTATTTTTGAGAAAAATAGAAAAGAGGTAGAAAATGAGAGCATGGTTGCAAGCATGGGCTTTATTCATAGTTTATTCATCTTGACTCACTATTCAAGCATGGTTGCAATTTTATATTGCAAAATTCCATGCTTGAATGAGTGGGGGTCAAAAGTTGCCATTCATTGTAGTCTCATTCTTAACACTTAGCCATTTTTCTTGAGTTGCTCCTATGGTTGCTCTCAAGCTTCATCTTCTTCCTCAATTGCAATGGTTCAAACTTCAACCCTCACATGAGATGTGAATCATGAAGCTTGAACACAAACTTGTGAGCTTTTAACATCTCCTGCTTCACCATCCCACATCAAACTAGAAATTTAGTGTGGTGTGTTATCTACCCTAAAGAAGTTTAGTGTAGAGTTAGCTTGGGCTACAGAGACTTTGGGTGGATCGTCTTTGGCGCGAAGATCACAAAGAAGGGTCGTTCAACTCGAAGAAGAGCCTTATAGAGTCGCGTGGATTTCAACCCGGAACTTTAGAAAAGAAGGACTCGAACTACAAAGGTTGTATGCTCTTTTCTTCTCTTGGTTTAATCACATCACAAAGGCAAGCAATAATAATCTAGTAATGATCTTGTTAGTCTAACTTAGCACCTAGTAAAAATTAAAATGTGGCATGCTTGATGCCTCTAGAATCTCATGGTGGTTTAAGGTCGATTTTCAGGATTTTGCAGGTGATGGGGACGGACAAAGATCGAGGACGGGTTACGTATTCACGTTGGGCACAGGGCGCAGTGTCATGGAAATCGACGTTACAGTCCATATAACGACTCTGAAATCCCTGTACAAAATTAACTTGTTTAATATTCTGAAAGGGTATTTCAGCCTGTGTAGGAGTTATATGTTATTTTTGTTCAATAAAAGTAAAAAACAACTTGTAACTTACTAGTTAAGCCTCTACACTGTTGTAACATAGCCTATGTATTCGATTCCCATCAGTCCTATTTATTTTTTATATTTTTCTTTTTAACTTTTCGGAAGCCCAAGAGTTGTACGTAAAATACACGAAGAATCGAAAAGTTTCGGAAAAATCAAACGGGATAAATGCGGTGTTCACACTGATTAAAGCAGGTGACACGAATCTTTAGGCGAGGTACCAAGATCTGACCGCACATTTCCCTCTTTCGCCTGCCGCCGACGGTTGGATCATCACCAAATTGCTCCGTGCTTTGCACACACACCCCTTCAGCTCCCCTCTACTCCCCTGCACTGTTTGATTTTCCTGCAATCAAATAGAGACCTATCAATTCATACATTAACACCATTTTAATTATTTTTAATCAAATTTTTAATTATTATACCCTAAATTCTTCACTATAAATACCACTTCACCCTCTAGCCCTACCTTATTCTGAAAATTCTATCAAAATTCTTCCAAAATTTTCTAAGTGCAAGTGGAATCATGTGGAGTTAGCAACCAAGTTCTTTTCGTTGAAGATCGGAAATGTTTCCGGAGCTACCGCGACGCCGAGACAACTTTTCCCTATTCCTTACTCTTTTCTCGACACTCCAAAACCGTAAGTCCATATTCTTTCCTTTCGTTTTGACTCAAACCGCATTGTTAAAACACATCGACAAAATGGAGTTAGCTCCGATAATATTTTTTTTCAACCTTTTTAATCCACTTAATAAGTAAATTAAGTCACACCATCACTATAAAACACTCTTAACCTTATTCACATCATTTAACTTTTAATGTAATAATAATTTTCATGAGAAATAATCATATAACGAATTTTTCAGAAAAATGCCCTGAACTTTAATATAACCTTTATTTTGATAACTAGAATATATACCTTTAAGAAAATTCACGGGGTAACAGCCAACCCCACACGCACACTTTTGGATCATGGCATGAGTTTTAGATAAACGGCTAATTTAAGAGAATAAGTTTTTCATTAAAATACCACAGTTTTACAAAAGGATTTCTTTTTAATTGATATTTTTTGAATTCTTGGCAGTCGCGCTTCTACAACACTCGTTAGGGGACCCGCTAATGGATGGTGCGGATTATCACATATCCTTGGGATAGTTGAGCGAGATGCAGAACTCCTCATGGAGTATTCGGTCTCGAAAGGAAATAAAAATACGGTTTTTAAGGATACGACTTTTCTAAACAAAACAAAACTTTGAATTTTTTTCTATAAAACTATGAATCCGTATTTTCAATAAAAACATATTAGGAAATTATATTTTTAAAAAATGAAAGATTAAAGTTTTAAATGAAAATACCATCAAGTTTCCAAAAGAAGTAGTTTTCATTAAAATACCATAAACTTTTAAAAGCTAGGTTTTATCACTAAAATACCAAAAAAATTAAAATACATGTTCATAAAAACTCTAAATATTATAAATCACCCTCGAGTTTTATTTTTAAACAATATTAATATATTTTTCACAAAACCCCCCCGAGAAATGCAATAATATAAATACAAAGTAAATAACAAAAAAATAAATATTTAAGAACTCTAGATTAATATAGATTTAAGTGGTATCATTTCTCTTGAGCCCTAGAGAGCCGGAGCAAGTGAATACTTGCATATTTAGATTAGACAAGTTTAACGGAGTTATCAATGGCAACTGTCTTGGAAAAAGACACAAATACTGTCGTCCATATGCTGCAGTTGTCCGATTACTCCCGAACTTAAAAAATTCAAGAATTTAATCTTTTTATAAGATACCGACTCCAACCTGAATCCAAACTCAAAGTAGAATTCAAAAACAAACACAAACTTGAATACTTGATCATGAACCTGAGCACTCGAATTCAGATATAAAACTTGAACTTGAATATTTGGCTCGACTTGACCGAACCATGGATATAACTTGGCATGAGATATACATGAATACTTGAACACATGATTATATCTTGAACATGAAATTGTACTTTTTATATTCATGGATTCAGCTAAGACCTGTAATCTTAATCTATACAATATAATACGCGGGGATAAAAGGGTAGATTGGTACAGAATGTATATCGTGTCACGGGAGGTCACTTTAAAAGACACCTATAAGAATTCACGTGCCGTTGTCCCGTGGGTTATGACAGTGACTTATAATACATGTTACCACAGTCTACAGGGTAAGACGGACTCCTCTCGTATAAATGAATGTCTTCTTTCTCAAACTACAAATAACCATGTTAGAATAACTATTTTATACCTGTGAATAATCATAAACAACTTTACATGTCCACTGTTCATTTAGTTTCTATTTACATTATATACTATCTTATCTTACTTCTTTTGGGACTTACCGGACGCTAGTTCGCGGACGACATTCATCCCTATTTTCTTTCTTTGGAATGTTCGTCAGGAGGCGATCGGTCAAATTTATTGCACATTTGTATGGACATTTTCCCCATTATTACTAATTACTAAAATGTGTTAATTGTAAATTAAGAACATATGTGAATTTCTTTGTAAAAAGATTATTGTCTTATGTTTCTTAATTTATAATTAATATAATTGGGGAATATATGCATATCATATTTAAATAAAATATTCATGAGATTATTTATTATTAAAATATGCATATCATATCAAATATTCTTAACCAATATTCTTAAGATTTCATATCATTTAATTGGTTGGAATAATATCTCAAATAAAACAAATGCTACTAATAATTTAATTTGAGATATTGTGCAGATATTATAATAGATTAGTTCAGGTCTGAAATACAAGCAGGAGATCAACAGCAAATCGATTCACCAAATCAAATCTACCGAATATTAGGAGCAAATTGAAATACCTCGCAACGGCAGAAACTAAAAGAAATATTTCCAAAATATTTTTATCAGAAAGATCTCCAAAAATCGAGAGAGAAAGGCACGAGAAATCCGAAAGCATAAACCCACCAAAGGGCGGCGGAACTGCGGCCATAGGGGACAAGGGGCGACGGAAGCACGGTCGTGTTGTAGCCATAGGATATGAAATTTCATGGGCTTGATCGTCTTTGCACACACTTCAATATGACGTCTAGGGTTTCAAGTTACAGAGCCTATAAAAGGACCGAGAGCTATCAATCCATGAATGGATCGAAGAATCGACTGATCTACCAACCAAGCAATCTAGAGAAAATTAGGATTTTGTAATCTGGTTTTTCAATGAGTAACTTTTGTAATGCACTAGTTATTCAATAAAAAGCAGTTTTTCTTTTTATTTTGTCGCATTTACTTTCCGTATTTACATTCTACATTTTTAATTTTAATTATGGGTTCCGTTTTCTTTCACCTTTCTTTTGCTTCGTTGATCTCCATGAGTGAGTAAATTCTTACTTGCTAGGGTTTGTAGAATAGAGTAGAATAATGGATGAACAACATCTCTTAAATTCTTTTTAAAATTTAATTTTTATAAACTTTAGCAAAATGACTATTAACCCTCTTATCGGGCGTGCTACCAATTCATGATAGTCATGACCACGATTTGAGATTCGTTAATAATCGTTTTGATAAGAGCTTGAGACAAATAGGGATCGATGGAAGGACAAAGGTCAGTAGAGGGAAACCCTAATTCTCTCCAAAAACTCTAATCTACATTCATCGCTATTTCTCTAGTAATAAATAATTAAAAGATAAAAAGGATTATTTTTAAAACTCCATCCATTAACTACTAAATTCTATAAATCCTACAAGCTCTTCTATTATAAACTTTTCAAACCTTCTTAGTAATAAACGATAACAATTCTACCTTTCTTCTATCAACTCGTCTAAAACAAGAAAAGCATTTCACCGTTTCCCTGTGGACGACCCGTACTCACTAACGGCTAGCTATTACGACACCATTATTGATTGCGGTATTTAGAATACACATAGACATACCTTTCACGATCAATCAAACGGCACCGTTGCTGGGGAAACGGTAGTATTATTTTTCTTGTTATTCGGGTAGATTTCTTAAAAGAATTAGAAAAATAATAATAAAAAACGCATTTTGTACTTTTAACGATTTTGTGCGAGTTTTGTGAGAAATCTGGAGCACTTGGAGTGAACCAACAGAGATTCAGAGACTATCAAATAGGAGTAGAGGAGCATCAGAGTGCAGTGCCAAATTTTGAAGGGAGGATCTCATCAACTGGCGGTGGTACCGCGGCCTAAAGTAGCTTTTGGCGGCGGAAGCGCGGCCACCTTGGGTAGTTAAGCACCTAAATTTTATTGGTATTATTCTATAGTCTTCTTCTCTCCTCGAAAACTCCAATAAACTGTTTTTACTTGTAGAATTCTTTGCAAATAGCACCGCTAAAAATCTTTTTGCGTGTTTTAGATTTTAGTTTATTTTGCATATTTAAAA
Organism: Agapanthus africanus; assembly: GCA_030015575.1. Taxonomy (NCBI): domain Eukaryota; kingdom Viridiplantae; phylum Streptophyta; class Magnoliopsida; order Asparagales; family Amaryllidaceae; genus Agapanthus; species Agapanthus africanus. Next base: position 261,524,931 of record JASDDO010000024.1, read on the forward strand.
CGGACATTAAGAAGAAAGAAACCAAATTCAGATTAGGTGTGGATTTTATCACCCTGCCTAGGCCCCACAAATCATAAACGAGTATACGCATCACCTTACATTAATAAAAAATATCTAGAACAAGTCTCCAAGGACAGTCGCGCTCAATTAAGATAAAGGAGAGTCGTGGATAATTTGTTGCTTATCCACATTTTTCTTATGGTTTCTAAGGCAATTGTAACTAAGGAAAGTAGTTTACTTAATTAGGCCCGCTATTTCGGTGATTCGTATAGCGGATACCTCTCACTTACATGACACTTATCTGGCTACAAGATTGATAAGGAGGTGACAGAGAATTTATCCTGCGTCTTTTCTTTGGGGGGTGTAGGAGCGGTCTAGTGGACCTAGGTGACCCTAGCTCTAGCGATTGTTTGTTCACGTTTGTGATTGGTTGAGTTAAGTCTCTCTTTCCAAGCAAAACAATTTCAAAAATAAAGAAAGCTTAAAATTATTACCATTTCACCCTTTTTTCTTTTCATTCTCTTATGATGGGTAATCTAAATCGACCAACTCTTGGCGGGTTTTGCTACACACAACTATATATTTCTTTATATCGTTATTGTTTTGGTAGAACTTCCGACCCCACTATTTATAGGATAGAGAGCTCTAGAAATAACAGTTGGACATCTCACTCAAATTTCTATCAACCATCTCGAAATTCAATACCTTCTTATGTTGATAATCCTGTTAAGGCTAGTAAGGCAACTTCTAAACGTATGTTCATTGCTAAGCATATTGCGATGACCCGTAGCCAAAGTTTCACTTCTCCAAAATCCTTAGGACAACAATTACAATCATTTCCATATGAAAATGTTGATACTCCTTTTGAGGCGAATATGGCAAATTTTACACCCATGATCATTGCTGAGTAAATTACAAAAGCCAGTCGCCAAAAATTTAACCAATCTCAATCTTCTTCATATAATAATATTGATCTTAATCATATTTATGAAAATTGGATACACCCTTCTAAGTCTTATCAACAGTACCAAACTTTCACACCCCAGCATACTTCTCTTGAGGCTAATGCAGCAATTCGTAAACCCATTTCTATTGCGGAACACATTGAACTCGTCCGTAGCCAACAATTAAATACATTCCAACCATACTCAACTTTTGCACCTTATCTAGATAGTGCTTCTGAACATCAATTAGGAAGTTCTACGGTTCAAAGAAAATCCTTCATTGAAGTTTCTTCACAAACCATGTCTAATCTTGAAGTAGAGTTGGAATTGGGTAGTAAGAAAGAACCAGAGATCCCTCCAAGTCACACCAGAATCAATTCTTTTGATCTCAACACCTTAGATCCTGAACCCCAACCGAATGTATTTGATATTCAATCGCTTAATAATCTAATTGATGAGGTGCCCGAGAATAACATGTTTGATTTTTTCAATCATGAGTGTGAAAGAGAACCGTACCCCATTCCAAATCAAACCGATCCTTATCCAACTAAACTTGACATTTCTAACCTTACAATTCCATCAAGTGAACCAAGTGATCCATAAATTGAGAATAATATAATTGATGAATTTTTAAAGAACTATTCATTTGATTTGACTGAAGGTGTTAGTGAAATCGATGATGAGAATATGTTTGAAGATGAACTCGCTATGTTGGATGAGTGTTTCACCCAATCAGAGCAAAGCACTGTTCAAATTTCGAATTTTGAAATGACGCAACGCTTCATAACAGCGCCAAGTGCGCTGCGCCCCAAGCAGCGCACCACGTGCAAAGCACGTGTGCGCTGGCGCTAAGAGCGCTGCACTCCAAGCAGCGCACCACGTGCAAAGCACGAGTGCGCTAGCGCTAGAACTAAAACTCCCCACCGTCGGATCAAAGATCTAATAAAGATGATAAATCATCAATTAACCAGAATAAAATTTTGTTAAGGAAAGATTTCTTAAAATCTTTTCAAACAAGAAGACGGTGCTCTGTAAATCAGAGCACCGTTGGATCAATGATCCAAAGGTGATTAAAAATCACCAAAATACAGAATAAATTCTGTGTGGGAAAAAGATTTCCCGATCTTATTAAAAACAAGAAGACTGTCTTCTGTAAATCAGAAGCCCTTGGATCAAAGATCCAACGATGGGGAAATTCCCAAATCAATTGGGGAAAAGATCTCCTTAACCAATTGAATAAATCAGCTTGCCCTATATAAAGGCCCCAAGACTTCAAGTCTGGATATACAGAAACAAAGAGAGGAAACCCCCCCTAAACTTTGAGAAATCTCAGAAAAAAGAGCAAGCTCTCGGTAGAAGAAGAAAATTCTCTTCAAGGTAAAAAGAACAGAAAGATGAAATCGTCTCATATCAAAAGAAGAATTCACTTCTTTCTTTAAGATCATAGATCTATAATGCCAAGGTCTTCCACAAAGAGATCAAAGGATATCATCATAAAGAAAAATAATAAATAAGAAGAAGAACATAATTCTTCTCACAGATCATAGATCTATAAGACAAATTGTCTTTTACAAAAAGAGATCATGAACATCTCATTATAAAAAAGGGGGGAAGAATGATTCAATTCTCTTAGGATCACAGATCCATAAAGGTAAAGCCTTTCACCAAGAACATAAGAGAAGAACTTTGTTCTTAGATCCATGAGACAAAGTCTCCGATAAAAGAGAATTTAATTCTCAGAGCGCAGAACTGATCAAAGTTTGCATAAAAGAAGAGTCTTAGCGCTCCAATCTAAAAAGAGCATTTCAGCGCTCCACATCTAGCATAAAGCGCTACAGAGCCTTAGCGCTCCTAATTTAAAATAGCCTTAACGCTCCTAATTTAAAGAAGCGCTCTGCGCTCAAGACTGGCGCACAGCGCCCAGCGCATCACGTGCTCCTCACGTGTGCGCTACTAAACAGAAGCGCCTCAGCGCTGCAAATATAGCGCACAGCGCTGCAGCGCTCAGCGTTCCAAATATAGCGCAATGCGCCCGTTGACTGGCACTCAGGACCAAGCGCACCACGTGCTCCTCACGTGTGCGCTACTCAGCAGCAGCGCAATACGCTCATAAACTGGCGCTAGCGCCAAGCGCGCCATGTGTTCCTCACGTGTGCGCTGATAAAACATGGATTATTCCTTAAATAAATCCCAGAGCCATGATGAATGCTCAGCATTCAATAAAAGACAAAAATATTGTCAGAATTCAAATCAATGCTCAGCATTGTCAAATATTTAACATTTTAACTGAATGGGCCGAGCCCAAAGTGGCCATAAACCCCCCGTTCAGATTAATTGAGCCCATATGCTCATAAATCTTTGATATTAGTCCCAATTGGATTACAGATCTCCCAACCGATATTGGTTCAAGGGTACATCTTTTCAATCCTCTGATATTTGTCATTGTAATTATTCAACGTCTTCAGAGAGGTGACGGGTCCCGACAACCATACATTCCATAGATTATGACGTCTTTAAACTCGACTGTAGGGTCCTTAAACCCATGGACTATTATGTTCTTAACCTTGGACTGTGGGGTCCTTAAGCCCATGGACTATGATGTCCTTAACCTGGACCGTAATGTCCTTAAACTAATTATGGACCGCAATGTCCCTAAACTAAACAATAGAGCCCAAATACTCTTTTGCTGAATCTAAATGATCCCGTTAAGTCGATCTTAGTCTAAAATTAGACTAACTTGTCCTTAACAAACGTTAAGTTGATCTTAATCTAAAATTGGACTAACGTATCCTTAACAAATGGTTAAGTTGATCTTAGTCTAAAATTAGACTAACGTATCCTTAACAAACGTTTAAGTTGATCCTAGTCTCAAATGAGATTAACGATCCTTAAACCAGACCCAAAACCCAAATCTAAGAAAATACGGATTTGGACTAATCCACGCTTTACGGCGACAATATAAATTAGTCTCCGTATACAATCCACGGGCAACAAAAAACAAAACAAGCAAAAACGACACGAAGTGACCATCTGGAGAAGGAGAAAGTGGTTACCGCGATGCGGTAGCGTAATTAACTACAGGGGCTTGCGTCTGTAGGGAAGAGCATCCCCACAATCAAAAACCCCTCAAACGAGGGGGAATCTGACGAAGTCTGCTACAACGGCCGCATCTGTCTAAACCTCCGATACACGGTGCCATATATCAACTTGGCATCTTCGAAGAGGTGGATAGATAAAACCAAATAGCATCTGCCCTCGAAATTCAGACCAGACGTCCCAACGTCCCGGTCGCGTCTTTCGGCGAAGAACAATGAGTTGGATTCTCCGACCCATCATGTCCCTTCCATTGTATGTGAACATTTTCCTGTACAATTAACCGATTCTATTCTTACCACCGACCTATCATATATGCAAAACGATATTCAGCCTTCATCTCTTATATCTGTTTCAACAATGCTCAACACCTAAGTTTGTTTACCTATTTCATTACATACTCTCTTTAGTTCTTCTTCTCATCTTCTTTCACTTCCACCGTGATTTGATGAATCACGTTTCGATAGTTCGTGTTCTATGGTTATTGAAAGACAACTTGATTTAAACTCTTTTAAGGATAAGGGAGATGATCTTCTCGAGTTTCCTAACTCTATAATTTCTAACGAATCGAGTGTTTTGACTCTTGGTGCGCAACACATTGACCTTGAAACTTTCAACCTTCCTAGTGGATCTACCTATTCCACTTATTCTTTTCTTTCCAATGAGATTATCGTTCGGAACATCGATGAAAGTTTCAAAAGTATTTTCGCCGTTACTTGAAAACTTAGATGCTTTGATGAATCAACCTTCACCGGAAATTCGTGCGCCTCCCTTTGAGGCCAAAGAAGTTGAACCGCCACCCCTTCTTCTTATTACATACAAGTGTTCTCCTAATATTTAAACACAATAAAAGAGCTAAGCTCTGTTAAAATTTAATGAGACAGCGCCTCACGTGCCCCCCCATGAGGGCTCCAGCGCCAGCGTCTTAGAATTAAATCCTATTGTGGCGCCACACGTGAAGCTCACGCGGGCGCCAATGTGCAAATCACAGCAGCGCCTATCATGTATAAGAATTAAATTCTTAAGTGCCATCCACGTGCATGACACGTGAGCGCCGGCGTCTAAGTTAAAATCAGTAGAATTAAATTCTACAGGGGGATATTTCCCTAAAATTTGGGATACTCTCTGTTAAACAGAGCTGTTGGATCAAAGATCCAATAGGAGATGATAAATCATCAAAATATAGAATTAAATTCTATTAGGAGAAAATATCACCATAATCTTTCTAAGTGAGAAAAATATTCTCAGTTGGATCAAAGATCCAATAAGAGAAATAAATTTTATTTTGAGAGTATATTTCCCCAATATTTCTAAACAAAGAAGGATTACACTCTATAAAACAGAGAGCTCTTGGATTAAAATTCCAATGGTGATTAAAAATCACCGTTTGACAGAATAAAATTCTGTATATGGGAAAATATTTTCCCAATCTTATTAAAAACAAGAAAATATATTCTGTGAAACAAAATCACTGGATCAAAAATCCAATGGTGGATAAAATTCTTCAAGTAATCTTTGAGACCAATAAAATCAATTGGAATCTCTCAATGAGAGATCATCTCAAATTAATTAACAAACTTGTCTCTCTTATATAAAGGACCCGAAAGTTCAAGTATCAGATAGAGAGAACCCCCCATAAGCTTCTGCAAAGAATACAAAAGGCTCTTAAAAATAACAGAGAATTTAATTCTCAATAGAGAAGAAGATTTTCCTCCTCTCAAATCTTAAGTAAAGAAACCACAGAGATCAAAATATCTCTTTTACCTATCAGATCACATCCAAGGGTTTAACCCTTCTCAAGAACTTAAGTTCTTTTTCTGGATCGGATATCCACAAGACAAGTCTCCTACAAGTTAAGAATTTAATTCTCATCGGAAAGATCTTGTTCTTGAGAATCAAAGATTCAGAAAAGAACTAGGAAAAAGGAAAAGAACATATTCTATAGGAATTTAATTTCTCAGAAAATAGGGTTTAACCCTAAAAGAAACTTAGCTCTTATAAAAACATAAGAACTTAGTTCTTGAAGAAAACTTGATCCCAGATCTTCAAAACAAAGATCTTGGTGATCATTTATGGTCAAAATACCATTAACATAGATTCAATCTCTAAAAAATAAAGAAAACAAAACTTAGCGCCTCACATGCTTCCCACATAGGCGCCTTCAATAGGTTCCCAAAACAAAAGGAAAATCAGCGCCTCACATGAAAAATACATGGTCACCCAAAATAGAAGATCAGCGCCTCACTTGAAATACACGTGAGCGCTGAGTAAAGTGCTTAGCACTTCATACGCAGCCAAAACGGCTGAGTGCTTAGCACTGATTGGGCAACGCCCAGCGCCTCACGGGAAACACACGTGGGCGCCCAATAAAATAAATGGGATAGCGCCGCACATGCTCCTCACGTGGACGCCATATAAAAAGTGCTTAGCACTATATATAGTCAAAATGACTGAGGGTTTAGCACTGATTGGGCAGCGCCTATAACTGAAGTCTCAACATGATACCCATATGAGCACCAAAGCTTCAAATAAGTGCTTAGCACTTTTGCATAAAAACAAAGGGTCTGAATAAGCATAGCTCAAATAAGTGCTTAGCACTTTTGAACAAAAAAAAGACTGAGCAGACTAAGCCCAAATTAGCTAAGTCTCTCTGAAAAGTTTCTTACAGCCGAGCTCAAATGCTCTGTTGTTGGATCTTAAATAAAAATAATTCTTAAAATTTTGCTAAGTTGATCTTAGTCTCAAATAAGACTAACGTATTCTTAGTTAAAATAAATTAAACCCAAATACTTATATATTTAAGTTGATCTTAATCTCAAGCTAGATTAACTGTCCTTAATTAAAACAAACCCAAATCTAAAATATACAAATTTGGACTGATCCGCGCCCTACGGGCGACAACATAAACTAGTCTCCGTATACAATCCACGAGCAACCAAAATAAATAAAAATACACACGACACGAAGTGAACTTCCGGAGTAGGAGAAAGTGGTTATCGTAATGCAGTAACGTAATTAACTGCAGGGGCTTGCGTCTACAGGGAAGAGTGTCCCCACAATTAAAAATCCCTCACAAATGTGGGGGAATCTGATGAAGTCTGCTAAAACGGCCGCGTCTGTCCAAACCTCTGATGTATGGTGCCATAAATCAACTTGGTATTTTTGGAGAGGTAGATGGATAAGTTCAAATAGTATCTGCTCCCAAATTTAGGCTAGAGACATTCCGACGTCTTGGATCGGTCTTTCAGCGGTGAACATATTCTAGCACGTCCGGTGGGACCTTTTCCTCTTTCCACTCCACACTTCGTATGTCTTGTTTCGAGAACAAAACAGCGGTTCGCTATGGTTGCCCTTGGATTCGAGATATTAAAACTTGGTGTCTTACTCCTGTGCAAAAAATAAATGACTTCCAACTGCACCTCTTACAACAGCAACTCCCGCTCCACCCCAACTGGAGGAGTGACCTATGGGCCCAACACGGCCTCTATTTTCTCAATGCCAGTGGGGCAAGTCACACAACCACTGCCCGATTGTTCTTCGGGACCATGCTCCCACCGGTGAGTTTCGGTACCTCAGTGCCGCAAGATGAAGCTTCCAAAAGGTCGGTCTTTGATCGACTGGCAACCACAACGGCTTCTCTCGACGAGCCATCCAAATCTGGCATCTCAGTGTTCAATAGGCTGAGAAAGAACTCAAACGGACCCGTAAAGAAGCTCGTGATACTGAAAGGGCTACCCCAAAACGGCTAGCCCTCCCTACTCCTACTACAGGCGAAACCGTCAAAAGTGCTTTCCCTACAAGAAAATCTATCTTTGAAAGACTGGCCGGCCCTCCTCAAACTTTAAAAAGGACGTCGGCCTTCAACAGGCTGATGCCAATTGCAACTCCTCAGCAAAACCAAGGGCATGATGAAGCAGCCTTCAGAACTAAGGCAGTCGCTTCAACAAGGCACGCTCAACGTCGCTATTGGCGCCGAGTGAAGAAGCTGGGGGAAACACCCCCTCTGGACACACCCCACCAACTCCAATGGTAGAAGTCGACGATGTTGTTCCAACCGGAACTGCTTTGATCCACTTAAGAGGGTGCGCAAAAACTCTCCTACGGCGGTGCTAAAGAAATCACCCCCACCTGCAGAAGTTACAGTGCAGGCAAAGCCGGAGCGGCCACATCAGCGGCTCTCCTCGCCAATTCATAGGGTCTGGCAAAAAGTCCAGGACTCTTTGATTGACCAAAACTACCACCGTCGACCAAAGAAATCGAAAGCTCGACAAGAAAAGGACCAATCTTCCACCATATAACGGAGGACTTCTCCTAAATAGGTGCATGTCATAACGGCTCCTTCAACTCCAATCTCTTATAAAATAATAAGGCTTGAGAAAGCTCTACCGCCCATGGCAAATTCCAAAGGCGATGGATCCAACACCCTAAGTCTGGGGGCATTGTCGTTCATACAGTCTATATGACCAATGGGCAAGAAGGGAGCCGTGCTTCAGAGAGTCACCAAACGCAAATTCGATCGCTGACAAAGCCGCAGGAGCAACAACAAATGCTCCAGGAAATGCTGAACAAAATAACGGCATTCACTAGACAAAAAACAAGTCCGGAAAAGGAGGCTGAACAACGCCAAGAGCAAGAGACCAATACAGAGTTTCTGCGAATGGTGCTCGAGAGAAAGGACAAAGAGGCTGCTGAACAAGCTGCAAACATGAAGCAAATGGCTCTCTTATTCCAAGACATGGTTAGAATGATGATCTAGCCAGAACTCCAGGCCGAAGATCCGCCGATAATCATAGGCGATGACAGAGAGGAAACATCAAACCCTCTTCCGGCCTTATCAGCAACTAAGGAGGAAACAATCTCCAAGGCCACCCTTGATGATTACATTGCTCAACAAATAAGAGCTCATCAAGCTAATGAAGCTGCTGGCCAAATCGTCAGAACCGGGAGACCGTATCCAGGCTGCTATGACCAAATTAAATACCCGCCGGGATATACGTTCCCCAAGTTCCATGTATACAAAGGGATAGGCAAACCTCACCAGCACGTTGCGCAGTTCATAGCTCTGTGCGGCAACACTGGAGGCAACGACAAACTGTTGTTTCGCCAATTCGTTGGCAGCCTGTCAGAAACAGCCTTTGAATGGTACACAGAGCTCCCAAATGACTCCGTGAAAACATTCACAGAGATGGAACTTCTGTTCACACAGCGTTTCGCCAGCGCGAGCGAACGCACTCCAATTACGGCATTAATCAATGCCAGGGTAAAGCCGGGAGAAACCTGGGTCCAATACGCAATCCGGTGGTGGAACCTGTAGTCTAAGTGCGAACAGCGCATTGAAGATTCTTCTGTTGTAGGCATGTTCATCGGGTCCCTTGATCCTCAAATGACTGTGTCCCGGTTTATGACATTCTTCAAACCAACCACCTTCCAGGCTCTGATAGATTTGATCCTCAAACGATTGTGTCTCGGGTCATGACATTCGTCAAACCAAGCACCTTCCAGGCTCTAATAGATAAACTGGCCCAAATGGACCGATGGGCCATGGGCCTTCCTCCTTAAATAAGAGCCCTCGAAATAATAAGGATAAAGGGAAAGAGGCCTTCGTCGCTAATACGCAACAACAAGCGAGTAGCCCAAAACCGTTTGCTCGCCAAAACAACGTGCGTCCGCGTCCATACTTGGAGGAAAGACTAGGACGCGCTTACTCGTTTCCCCGCGACAAGACGAGGAGACTATTCAAATTGGCAGTGCGTAATAAACTCATCACATTGCCAGACACGAGGTGTCCACCGCAACCCGGCGACGTCAACAACCCTAACTACTGATCATATCACAAAATGGTAAGCCACCCAATTAAAAATTTCTACATCTTCAAGAACTGGGTTGAAGACCAGTATCGACAGGGGAAATTCGCGTTGTGTGATAACTGGAGGGTAAACCCACCCCAGAAGCACACTCCAAAAAAGGTGGATGCGCAGAGGCCATCATGCTCACTCGTGGAAGAAACTCCATGGGAATTCGTTCTTTCAGCAAAAACCAAAAGAACGCTGAAGGATCTACAAGCATGTCCAGCAGTCAGGTTGAAAAGCCAACTTGAACCCAAAATCATTGAAGGGATGCTTAAACCACGTCCCGCACCGAAAATTGTTGACGAGGGAAAAAAACGCCAAGTCAAGCCTTCAATGTCTTCTAAGAAAAAGAAGAAGACCAAGAAACCCATGCAGTTTGCCAAGTATGACGACAAGAGCACAGACCTACAAAAATATATCGACGCGCTGGAAGAGCATAATCAGAAGGCGTGGACACCAGTCACGCTCGAAGAGTTCCTCAAGCATATTCTTGAGGACGAAAATAGTGACAATGATGAAGAAAATGACTCATCAGAAGACACTGAAGACCATGTAGCAAGTTGCCACATGGTCTCCCATTCGTCATTATATGGCGAAGAAGCTCTCTCAACGTCAGAAAACAACGCAGTGGAACTGGGGGCAGAATCGGTGGTATAATCCCCGGAACTGCCAGAAGACCCGATCGATAGGCTGTTAAACGAAGCCTTTCAAACAAGCAAAGTTGACCGAGAACGCGAGACCGCCATATATGAAAAGGCTAAGCGTCAGTATCAGAACAAAGAAGTTGCGGAAAGGATGAGTCGTAAAGTACTCCGACCAAACCAAAGCATACATGCTACAAATAAGAGCAGGATCAAAATAGAGAAGCGGATCGCCAAATCCCTGTCAATGGGGATGAAGCTGCTACCTCTCATAAAGAACACCCTCGGGATCATATGCCTCGACGGAGAAAAATCACATCCAAACTATTGCCTATATCATCGGAGGGTCACCTACCCCACCAAGGAATGCATTGCCTTCAAAAAGTGATGGTAAGGATACGTTGCCCATCAAAAACACTTCAAGAGAATGAAGCTCATGCTTGTCGACGGCAAAATAGTACGACAAACGCGCATGAAAAACTGACCGGCAACTGTCATATGGTTGGTACCAGTTCAGAAGGAGAAAAACCCCAAGTTCTTACTTTCGGGAGCGATTCTGAGGATGAAACACCCCCCAGCCCTCTCTTCAAAGATTCCGCCACCGAAAAAGAAGAGAAGGAGAAGAACTGCGAGAATATTCAGCTGCGTAACCGCACGCTTCCTGAGAAGAACCTCGGACCTACAAAAAAAGGTTCGAATAAAAAAGACAAGGGAAAGGGAAAATTCCTGAGGAGATCTCCCTCGATGAAGAAGTAGTCAAAGAGCTCGCAGCAAAGGACCCGTCTAGGAAAAACTAGGTGGATTACAATGCCCTAGCACATATGAGGAAAATACCCTCGCAACTGAGCATATTGAATGCTCTCCTCCTATCCAAAAAGGCACGAGATTCCCTGATCAAGGCATTGCAAGAGCCCAATCAGTTCCAAGTTTTCTTCGCAGAAAAGAAGATGAAGGATGAGCTAGCAGAAGTCCACACGGCTGACATTACATTCAGTGATGAGAATCTCTTCCTCAGTACATGCGAGCATAATCGCCCGTTTTACATCACCGGGTACTTCCATAATATTAAGATAGGGAAAATCCTTGTCGACAACAGATCCTCTGTTAACCTTCTCAACATGAGAGTGCTAAAGGAGATTTGCATGAATTTTCAGCACCTCATCCGAGATAAAATTACCATCTCCGGATTCTACTCACAGTCATCACGGACGCTTGGGTCTGTAATACTGACGCTGCGCATCGGGCTGCTCGTTACTGACATCAAATTTCATATCATTGATGCCAAGACTTGCTATAACACTTTGCTCGGCAGGCCCTGGTTAAACGAGTACAACGTCATCCCTTATACACAACATCAGTGTATGAAGTATTTCAAGGATGGCTCGGAGTAAACCGTCATGGGAGAGCTAAATCTGTTCGCCATAAATGAATTCCGGAAATATGAAGACGCAAAATACTTCCTGCGCGACTTCGAAGACGGAAAGGTGTCATAAGCTGGAGAATAAACAGAAATCCGTCGTCATTATCCCGATCTTTGGGAGCAATACCGAGGAAGACGAAGAAATAGTCTACTCGGGGCAATCCCAAAAAGAAAATGATAAGCCCGGACCATATATTCCTATCTTGATCTTTGGCAGCGACAAAGAGGATGAGCCCAACGCAGTGTTCTCCGTCCGCCTGTCAATACAAAATTTTGCAAGAACATATCAGAGTCTACAAATTACAATGGCTCTGCTTCGGCATTACAAAGAACTTGATGAGCTCCATACATAGAGCATACAAGAACTGCAAACTTTCTATGTACCTCACAGACGAAGAGGTGAAAAAACGATCCTCTTTTACCAATCTACGGAAAATAAAGTAGAAAAAGAAGTCTGGAATTGTGCCGATTTTGCAATCGACAGGCTTCAACCAATCCGTCTGCCAAGATACTACGCGGAGAGATTGAAAAGGCTGTTAAGATGCCAAGGTGTACCCCTCGAACAAACTGTTCGACAAGCCTAATTCTACAAAATGATTTGGGATATTCCTAGGACTCAGCGAAAGATGCTCAATGGGAAGATGGAGATAACCTGGCTCGGATACGTTTGGTCCAAGAAACGGAAGCAGATCCACAGTTGCCATGTCGTAAACAGCTCCAATGAAACGGAAAACGCTCTTCCAAATAGCCGTGACATCAAATCAGAGCGAGATCCCGCTCTAAAATCGTTAAGTCCGTCGCTGGAAGAACAAATTGACAAGTTAATAAAAGAGGCTTGTCAAACGAGCCGGGACAATCACAGCCGCAAAATGGCTATTTATGAAAAGGCCAGGACGCAGCGTCTCATCCGGCAATCCACGGAGAAAGTAAACTATAATGCCCTTCATCCCCGGCCCACTGTATGTTTTCGCGAAAAGGGAAAATCCTGAAATAGAGGCAAAAATAGGCCAAAGAGCGTAAACAACATTCGAAAACAACAAAGCGGATCCAAGACGCTATGTAATCGAGAAAAACTCGACTGGAGCACGCCCTTTATAAAGAAGATGGGTCGAGAATACTCTTTCCCTCAAGACAAGACAAGAAAAATATTCAACCTTGTCATGAAGCACCAAATGATGATGCTTCCGGAGTCTCGGCACCCTGAACAAATAAACGAGGTCCATCATCTGGATTATTGCTCTTACCACCGAGAAATAGGTCATCCCCTTGAAGACTGCTTCACCTTCAAATACTGGATAGAAGACTAGTATCGACAAGGAAGGTCTATGTTATCCAACAGCTAGAGGGTAACCCCGCTACAAAAGCATGAGACGAAAAGAACCTATAACGTCAGGTTAGGACCGGCTCGACAGCAAGAATGTAAGCGGACTCGTACCTGCCATATGATAACACTCTCAAAAGAGGGAGGGCACGAGACTATGAATGGCCTCCGCATGTGCTTCGCAAATGAAAATGAGGATGGGGTGATCTCAGAGTTTCCACCAGTACCAAAAGAGCTAGAAAATGGGATACACACCACGGTGGACAACCTAAGAAAAATTGACCTAGGGACGGAAAATGATCCGATGCCAACGTTCGTCAGTAAACTGCTATCTGAAAAACAAGTAGCCGCATTAAAAGACGTGCTCATGCAGTATAAGGACTGCTTCGTGTGGAATTATTCTGAAATGCCGGGTCTAGATTCAAAAGTGGCAGTACACAAACCGGCTATATCCCCGGAAATAAAACCAATCAAACAGGCACCGAGAAGGATGCGACTTGAACTTGAGATAAGCATCAACGCTGAGGTCAAGAAACTAATCAACTCCGGTTTCATCCAAGAAGTTCAATATCCCGATTGGATCGCTAACATCGTTCCAGTGATGAAGAAAAATGGGACGGTGCGCATCTGCATGGACTTTCGGAACCTCAATAAAACTTGCCCGAAGGATGACTTCTCGGTACCTGTTACCGAGCTGATGATCGATAACACGTCTACCCATAAGGTCTTCTCCTTCATTGATGGATTTTCAGGATACAACCAAATAAAATGCTTCCTAAAGACCAAAAGCATACTGCCTTCCGAACGCCGCTGGGTATATTCTGCTATAAGGTAATGCCCTTCAGCCTGAAGAACACTAGCGCTACCTACCAGAGGGCCATGACAAAAAATTTCGATGACCTCATCCATGAGATTGTCGAATGTTATATCGACGATATTGTGGTAAAGATCAGATCTCACGAGGAACATTGGGAACATCTAAAAATAATGTTCTAACGTCTTCGGAAGTATAATCTGAAGATGGACCCTCTAAAATATGTGTTTGGAGTTTCCTCGGGTAAATTTCTAGGATTCATCATACGTCACCGAGATATCGAAATCGACCCCTCAAAGATCAAGGCGATTATGAAAATGCCTACGCCAAAAACCGTCAAACAGTTGCGATCTCTTCAAGGAAAGTTCATGTATATCCGGCGGTTCATAACCAAACTCTCCGGAAAATGCTGTCACTACAGTCATTTGATGAAGAATGGGACCCCGTTCATCTGGGATCAAAAGTGCCAAAATGCACAAAATGAAATTAAACAATACCTGCAAAATCCGCCGGTAATCACTACTCCAGTTAAGGGAAAACCCCTTATCCTATATACAATAGCCCTTGAGAGTTCTCTAGGTTCATTGTGGGTACAAGAGAGCGATCAAGGAAAGGAGAGAGCTCTGTACTATTTGAGTCAGGTTCTTCTGGAGGCAAAAAACAACTATTCCCCCATCGAAAAGCATTGCCTGACACTGATCTTCGCAATAACGAAGCTCAGACACTACGCCTTGGCACATGAGGTCCATCTCATATCGAAGGTGGATCCTCTCAAATATCTGATGTCAAAGGCCATACTAACAGGAAGGCTTGCCAAATGGGCCCTCCTCCGGATGGAGTTCTCAGTAACGTATTGTCCCCTTAAAGCGATGAAAGGTCAGGCCATTGCCGACTTTCTCGCGGAACATCTGATACCTGCTGACTCCCCCTTGAATTACGAGTTACCAGATGAACATGCATTCGACACAATCGAAGAAGTGAAAGAAGAAAATGATTCCCAATGGGAACTCTACTTTGATGGAGCGTCTTCCGTGAAGAGGAGAAAACAAAACACCCCCATAATCAAAGCCGGGATGGGCCTTATCTTCGTGACTCCGCAAGGAGGGATATTGCGTTATGCCCTCTCCTTAATGGAGCCAAGGACTAATAACAAAGCTGAATATGAAGCTTTGATAGCAAGTCTCGAGATCACTATCGACATGGGAATCAAAGACCTCCTTATATATGGAGACTCCCAGCTGATCGTTAGCCAAGTAAATGGCGACTATCAGATATGCAAGTCAGAGATTGTAAAGTATGGCGAAAGAGTGCAGCAACTTCTGACACAAATCCCTTCCTATACCCTGGAAAGTATACCGCGTGCAGAAAACAGTAAGGCGGATGCATTGGAAAAATTGGCTAAGGAATTGGCCGATGAAGACCTCAATAGCGTAAGGATCATTGTGCAAAGCCACAGGATTCTCGCGCCAACAGAAATATCTTCGGAAGACCTAATAGAACCATCCGAAGGAAAAGAAGAGACCGAATAAGTAGTCCTTCAAATAGAGAACGAAGAAAAGATCAAGAACTGGATGGAAGTCTTTATAGACTACTTTAAGTCCTAACGAACGCCCGAAAATGCGTCGTCTAGACATCAGCTCATGAAACAAACTCTGTCTTTTGCCTTCATCAATGATACTCTATATAAGAGATCGTTCGACTATCTATGGCTAAGATGCCTGGGGCCGGAGGAAGCAAAGAAAGTCATCCAAGAAATACATGATGGACTCTGCGGTTCTCACCAAGCTGGACCAAAAATGAAGCTAAAGATAAAAAGAATGAGTTACTATTGGCCCACAATGATTCAGGATTGCCTCAAATATGCGAACCAATGTCACTCATGCCAAATTCACGGGGACTTCATCCATCAACATCCAAATTCTCTACACTCGACAGTGGTCAGTTAGCCGTTCGAGATGTGGGGAACAAATATAATTGTCCTTATCGAGCCAGCGTCCTCCAAAGGACATCGGTTTATATTGGCAATGACCGATTATTTCTCTAAGTGGGCAGAAGCAGCACCACTAAGAGAGGTGAAGATGGAGAATATCCTTCATTTCTTCAGAACCCATGCCATCTATCAGTTCAGAACTCCGTGATGGATAATCTCGGATAATGGGCCATCTTATAGAAGCCATAAAATAAGCCGCTTCGCACAACAACATAAAATAAATTGGAGATACTCTTCAGTCTATAATCCTTGGGCCAACGGTCTAGCTGAAGCTTTCAACTAGACCTTGATAAAAATTATAAAGAAAATAGTGTCCAGAAACAAAAAGGACTGGCACGAAAGGCTGCATAAAGCTCTCTGGGAGTACCGAACAACGTTCAAGACAGCCACGAATACAACACCATACGCGTTGGTGTTTGGCACGGAATCAGTGCTCCCGCTGGAAATAGAACTCCCCTCTCTAAGAGTAGCGGTTTGATATGAGCTGACAGATGAAGAAAATACTCATCTTAGGCTCGAGGAGCTCGACGCCCTCGACGAGACTCACCTTAAAGCACAGCAAAACCTGGAGACTTATAAAGAAAGGATGACATGGTCATACGAAAAACTGACCAGGCCGATAACATTCCGCCAAGGCGAACTCGTACTAGTCATCAAAAGACCAATGATCTCCAATCATGCAAAATGGGGGAAGTTCGAACCAAACTATGAAGGCCCATACATCATAGACAAAGTCTATCAAGGTGGAGCCTACCTACTCATGGATATGCATGGCGAAAGACCCTTCCGGCCAATAAATGGCCGATTCCTAAAAAAGTACTACACTTGAAGAGTCATGACATAGGTCAATGATAGATGACAACGCTTGTGTCCGCTCGCTATCTTCATGAGTCAGAACTCTGAGAGTGGTATCCAAAAAGCTCCATCGCCTCAAAAAAGGTAATAACGAACTAAAATGTCTCTAAACTAACAACGGACCGAGATGTCCCTAAACTAACAACGGACCGAGACGTCTCTAAACTAATAATGGACCGAAAAGTCCTTAAACTAAAACTTCACCTCAAACATGGTGATAATAGACCGAGACGTCTCTAAACTAGTGCGTCGCCTCAAACAGGACATATCACCCCAAATACGGCGGTGTCCTCCCTTAAGATCTATTATGCAATCGAAGTCCTAGCGGCAAAGGTTGCAACTCAAGTCTCACTGGCTGCACGACTACTTCAGCAATGAAGCCATCCCCAAGCCCCATCGGCAACAGAGGGGTCACCTGTGACGAAACTATTATCGAGAGTTTCACCGCGTTAGAAAAGGGGGTATGTCCACATGCAAAATGGGCACGGATGAAAATCCGAAAGGGCGCCGTGAGTAAAAGCAGCAAGACTACTGGCGAGCTTGTGAAAACCCGGAAGGGCGCAATCTCGGGAAAAAAATTGCAGGGTCCTTTCAATCTTGTAAGGAGAAAATACCCACGTGAGATCTTTATGACTCACAAAAGAGTAACACACTTAGAAATCTGCACGGTTTCTAAGGAGAAAATGCACTTGCGAGATCCTTATGACTCGTAAGGAGAATTTCCCCATATGGACCCTCACGGCTCGTAGGATTCAAAATTCTTAAGCTACAGGGATTTAAACTTGTTCTTAAGCCATCATATTCCCCTAATGTTGCCCTACAGGCGGTCCTATATTGACCCTTATATACAATCCACTGGCATTAATAAATATAAACCCCATCAAGTACCACCAATGATGAGAAATGTCCACATATAGTGAACGACACTTGTAAGTCCTCTCGACTTATAAGGGGAAAACACTCGTGCAAGATCTTAACGACTTACAAGAGAAAATATCACTTAGGAATCCCCACGATTCATAAGAAGAAAATACACATACGAGATCCTCACGACTCGTAGGAAGAAATACCTTTATGAGACCCTTACGGTTCATAAAGTCAAAAAGCCTTAGCCGACAGTATTCTAACCCTGTTTGCTAAGCCACCTTTATTTAAATCGACAAAGGCAAATGATGATTCGCTCTTGGAAATATTCTAGTGGTAGCGATGCTGATGCCTAAATAAATGTCAAATTTCAAGTCTTCTCACGGCAAATGATGATTCGCTCCCGGCAATATTCCAATTGCAGCGATGCTGATGCCAAGATTAGTATCAGCTCTCAAGTTCCTAACTCGCAATAAAAAAGCAGCGAGTAAAAACAAAAATAGCCGAAATAATTGGGCACCGTGATAAATAGCCGAAATGATTGGGCAATCATGACTTTCGCGGCATAAAAATGCTGAAAAGATAGAGCATCGCAAAAAGAAATAAAAAAATGAAATGAAAATGAAACTTTTCTGCCCAGCAAATATGTCTATATTGACTCTTGTATATGATCCATGGGAACAAATAAAGGAAAAGGGGCCATATTTTCCCACCACGCTTCATCAAAAGGAGAACCAAGTCTTGACGGTTCATATACAACCTAGAGGCTATCCAGGCGTTCCTTCTCATTCCAGCAGGATGCAGACGCAACGTCAACAAAAGACCCAAGGGTCAAAGCAAAAATAGAGCCATGGTAAAATCCTAGCTCCAAGTCTTGACGGTACATATACCACCTAGAGATTATCCCTGTATTCCTCCCTCACTCCAGCAGGGGCGGACACAACAATCAAAGAAAATGAAGTGATGGCAAAATCATAGCTTATGGTCTTAATGGAAACATTTACAGCCTAGAAATCAGCTCGACGTACTTCTCATACCAGCAGGATGTATACGTAACGTCAACAAAGACCCAAGGGTCAAATAAAAATGGAGTAATGGCAAAATCCAAGCTCCAAGTCTTGACGGTTCATATACAACCTAGAGACTATCTCGGCGTTCCCCCTCATTTCAACAGGATGCAGATGCAATTATCAAATAAAATTAAAGCAATGGCATATCCCTAACTCCATATCTCAATTGCAATACATACAGCATAGAGATCATGCAGATGTTTCCCGACTTCAGCAAAGAATCGACGCGACATCATCAAAACAAAATAAAAACGAAGTGTCGGCATATTCCTAGCTTCGGGTCTTGCCGGCAACTTATATAAAACCTAAAAGACCATTGGAGATCATCCCACCCCAGAAGGGTGAGGTTATGACTCATCGGGCTCCAAATTGAGCCTAATCTCAAGTAAAAATCGTCATGGAAAATTCCTAACGCTTGCTCTTCCGATGGTAATATGACCTAAGGAGATTACTCGAAGACATCTTGTCCAGCCACCGAAGGGATCAAGTCGCGGGGCTACTCGAACAGCGGCTTAAAGACTGCATATCGAGGAATATATCAGCCAACACGACGGTATCACAGACTAAAACCCTAGTACCACAAACCTAATGGACCTTTGTCGTAAAGAATGGGGGTTATCTACATACAACAACGTTAGGACAAGTTTGCCTGTAAACCTAAGGGAGGTAAACTAAAAGCACTCCGTAATGAATACATAAACTAGAAACTCCGAAATAAGTGAATAAACTACAAACTTCGAAATGAGTACATAAACCAGAGACTCCGAAATGAGTGAATAAACTACAAACTCCGAAACAAGTAAATAAACTAGAGGCTTAGAAACGATTGAATAAACTACAAACTCCGAAATGAGTGCATAAAATATTTCGCGCCAGATCAAGATATCAAACACGGAATAGAGCATGCAAAAGAAAAGAATATATATTCTTTATTCATGAATCGAAATGTTGAAAGATACGATTTATATATATAAAAAAAGATACAATTCTAGCCTTTAAGAAGGCGGGGCTTTCAATAAAGTGGCAACCCGTTCACTCTCTTGCCGCAGCTCCTCTCACGCTCCATTATTGCGGCCAGCATTGCTTCGACTTGAGCCCGTTGTTGCAATCAAGAAGAAAGCTTCTCAAAAATTTTCTGCTTAGCAACTTCACAGTCTCGCATTCCTGGCTCAGTAGAGTCAAGGTTCTGCCTTAGCGCCCCTCCTTCATAGATGCATTGTTGAAGATTTTCAAAGATAACTTGGAGTTGCGCAGCATTCGCTTCGGCCTGGGCATGCAATTGGCTTGATTCGCTGAAAGCCGTCTCATGCTCCTTCTACTTCAGGATCAGCTTCTGTTCAAAGTATTGAATAGAAGCGGCACTTTGTTTAATCCACGCGACCAATTGAGCCTTCGAGGATAATGCCTCAGGCACAAGACGTTTGTGCTCGATCTCATAGAGGCAAGCCTCAATTTGCTTACAGTAGTCAACCCAAAGGCCGACAAAATCTTTATTGGGGAAATCACAAGAGTCGCCAGCATTGGGTTGATTTCGTCTCGCAAAATCCACACCAGAAGTGAGAGCTTCGACATTAATGTAAATCCCCGTTTCCTTTTCTACATGAAATTTCCTATTTTCTGAATTTTTGTAATTAACTTATTCTTGACTTTGTATATTTTTGTTGGTTGTTTAAATCCTATTTTTCCAACTCTTTTGGAATTATAGTCCAAACCCTAAAAGTCAAAACCCAGAATTTAAAACAAAAAAAAAAAAAAAAACTAACACAAATAAAACCAATTTAATTTAACCATTATTTTTCCTAAATCCCTCAGCCCACACACTAATTATATCCTTTAACTTCCCAGCCCAATTAAATTTTTATACAAATCCATTCAAAAAAATTAACTGTCAGCAGCCATTCATATTTTTATAAGGGAATTTCATTTTTGGGCCGGCCTTCTTCAACTGCAGCCCATTTTATATTTTTTGAGGGAATTCTTTTCCTTTAGCAAACCCGGCCCAGCCTTCTCCCGCGGCCCGTTCTTCCAATTCCCTGTTCTTCTTCTCCTTCAAATTTTTCCCCAAACGGCTACATCCCATGATCGCGCGCGCGACCCGCCTCCTCCGCCGTCGCCCACGCCCTCGCCCTACCGTTGCCCCCACGTTTACAACCTCGTCGCCCTCACCTCTATCCTACCCACCAACTCCATCACAAAACAAATTCCTCACCTCTCTCCTCTACATTAACCGAACACCCAAACTTTCCCTCGAACCATCGACACCTCCACCGCCGGCGATCATCCCACCTCGTCGCTCGACCCACGTCGACGACAACTACTCAAATCCCCTTCTTCTCTTCCACCAGCCTTCCTCCTCCACGACTTCACCAATCTTCAACCGAGCCCCTCTCAAATTTTCCCTGCACACCCAAACCCACTTGCACAACCTCTGCCACTTCGCAACCGGCGCCGACGAGCCACCCCACTTCACCTGAACCACATCGGTAGCCCTCTACGTCCTCAGTACCTTTCCCCACCACTCCAAACCAACTCCACTGCTTCCCATCTATCCCTCTCCAAAACCCTTTTCCCAAACATTTTCCCCCAACTGTGATATTGCACTGTGCGTTGTCGGAGCGACGCCATCGACCGTCGGCAACCCCAACACACTCGCAGTGGATCATCAAACATCCATCAACGTCCAGGGGCTGAACAAACGACTCCGGACAACCCCGACGTGAAATCCACATCTAGATCGAGGCTCGCGGAAATCCGATACGTGGCGTATACCGCGCGTTCGCGACGACACTGTTGCCGTACGACCCCGAGGCGTTCTCCAGGCAAGTATTTACTTGCTTCATGCTATAATAATAGGGTTACCCACCTAGATAATGTAGTTTACAACTTACCGATTACCTATACATGTTAAAACCTAAGTGCTCGATGTTAGTTCCTAATAGAAATATTTGTCTAAATTGACGGAAACCTTTACCTTCTGTTGGCCCTTCTAATGATGTATAATGTATGTGAAATTCGCTGGAAAACACGATTGTTTGTAACAAAAATCGATACCCCCAAACATGTTGTTTAAAACTGGAATTCTCTCGTAACTGAAAATGCATAAAATCACTATAAATCATACACATATTGGAAAGATGCGTTCGAGGGCTTAAATCGAAGCCAACTCGATGAACTTTAACCCTATGTAGACTTTTAATGTTTTCTGTTCTGAAACCATGAAGATAAGTGGATTGGAACACGACTCTGGACTGCAGTCCAGAGCGTTTCTGATTAGTGCGTTCTGTCTAAAGTCCTGCGTCCCCGTGTTTCCTGAAATCGCATGATACGGAACTTTCAGTAGTTATAAGATATACCTGTTAGTGAAAGAAAACAAGTGGTTTCATTCCGATTCATCGCAGTTTGTTATTTTAAACTTATTTTAAAAGAGCAGAACATAAAGCTGTCCAGGACACTTTCTGGAATGACATTTGAGATTACACTGTATATAACTTTCAGCGTACAGATGCGATTGAGGATCCGTCTGTTGCGTTGAATACTTTATCGAAAACCCTAGATTTCATCTAACTGTGTCATCGCTAAATTTTGAGCCCAACTGGGTGCAATTCGTGTTGCGAAACAGAAGTTCAGCTCTGAAATTGAAATTTCAGCCGTGAACACTTAAACTGAAACAGTTATATCTTGAAAACCGAAACCCCGATTGGACTGAAACAAATTTTGATGAATTACTGACTGATTGTTCTATATATCTTACCTACATCATTTCTGCTGAATTTGTAATATATTAATTTGTGCAATTTACTTAAATTCATGACGTGCATGCTAATTCATAACATACCGTGTTTATTGGTAGCATACAATACATATATCATACCCTTGTCATTTACACAGTGTTAGTGCGTGTGGACATTGCATTATCGTGCGTGATAGGTGTTGATTTAAGAGTGACGAGTACACCAATGGAAAGTGAATAATCGTGATAGTGATTGGTACAGTGGACAGTGAGTGATATAGTGGACAGTGATGAAACCGTGACATTGGTATACTCGTACACAAATAGATCAATATCTTAAATAGTGTAACCTGGGGAAAAAGGGGAAATCAAAGTGGAAAGAGTATCTTATTTAGCGGGACCGTGTTTAGAGGATGATCATTCGAACTGTGATACTTATTCGTGTAGGACAGGATCTGGCGATCCGGCTGACAGGGTTATGTCCCGGGCGTGTGGGCCGTGGTCTCGGGTATGTACGAGACTCCTGTTAAACATGATCCTCCTTCCACTATGTGATTTCAAACATGACCTAGAGACCAATAGGAACACATATCATATTCTGCATCATATAGTGAGATAGTGATTACTTGCATTATTCTCATACCAGTATTACCTCATTTACCTGTTTCATCTGTTTATAATAATATTATTATTTGTGTCGCTCTGACGACCTGAGTATGCATGCTCAGATTCCGCGGGAGGACCAGCACAGGAGACGGATCTATCCTTTGAGTTCACGAAGATATAGTTTGGTGTACCTCCTTCATTTACTGCTTTCCATAAAAGAGATTGTGAGATTGAACTTGGTTAGTTATCGTTCTTATTATCTGTAATCTGTGAACAATGAAATTTTAATGTAATAAATTAGTGATGTGATTCCTTTAATACTGTGCTTATTTACTGATTACCATGTAGCGCTAGAAGCCGAAGTGTGACTACGGCGGGATGATTCCTTGACCGTAGGAGCATGGCTGGCCTAGTCATCCCTCGTTTCCCGTATTCTGGGAAGCGGGGCGTGACATGGTTTAGTTGGTATCAGAGCCAGGTTTAGCATCAAGGGATAACATTCACTAGGCGATATTACGTTATTCTTGTTTCACTATTCTTGATTTCTATCCTTGAATCTGAACCTATTCTTTTGAATCTTCCAGTGATATGACGTCCCCGAACGACCCCTCCTCGGACTCCAGCTCTCAGGACCGCACGGAAAGAATACTCAGTGCACTGACCACTCTCGCGGAAGCTCAGGAGAGGAAGACAGATTTGCTTACTGAGGGACTCAGAGCGATTACCGCTGCAGGAGGACCCTCCGCACTTATTACCGCCCCCGAGGGCGCTACTCCACCAGCTTATCAGGCTAGGGCTGGTACTGTGTCAGACTTCCGACGGTTACACCCAGCTGCGTTTACAGGGCTAGCTGAACCACTTGAAGCTGAGCAATGGCTGGTAAACATGGAGAATTTATTGGCAGCCGCCAGGGTTCCAGAGGAAGACAGAGTGAATGTGATAAAGATACAATTAGAAGACGAGGCTCGTACATGGTGGTCGGTAGAAGAAAGCAGACTTGAAGAGCCGATCGAATGGGACAAGTTTAAGGAGTGCTTCTTAGATCACTATTTTCCTCCCACAGCCAAGGCAGAAATGGAGGAAAGGTTTATTCTTCTGAAGCAGAATGGACGCCCAGTGGACGTTTATGCGGCAGAGTTCAACCGTCTGAGCCGCTTTGCTCCATACATGGTCAAATCAGAAGTCACCAGGGCTAGGCGTTTCCTTCAGGGGTTAGATTTTGAGTTGCAGCAGCTGATCGCATCGTTAGATCTACAGACTTTCGCACAGGTACTCAACGCAGCGAGAGTTCAGGAGCAATTGATTAACAAGTTCAGGAGACCCCCAGTCGTTCCAGCACGTACCCACGTGCCTTCTCGAGGAGCCATACCGGTTCACAGAGCAGGGACAACTCAGATGAAGCGCCCGTTTGTACCACAGCATCGCCCCCAGAGAAAGGGCGTAACTTGCGGCTATTGCGGTAGAGGAGGACATACTCAGAAGGACTGTCGCCGTGCCAAGGGACAGTGCCTGATTTGCGGTTCCAGTCAACACAAGATTAACAGTTGTCCTGAGCGAGCAGAAATACAGGGAGGTTCTGGACCGTCACAACAGAGGCCGCAGGAACAGAGACAACCATTTACAGGTCGCGGTCAGGGACGGGCTTTCACCTTGACCGCTGAGCAGGCAGAGGCGTCCGGAGACGTGGTCACAGGTACTCTACTCGTACATTCCTTGCCAGCTAGAGTACTATTTGATTCAGGAGCATCGCATTGTTTCTTGTCTGAGCATTTCACCAATACACACTCAATACCACATGAACCACTAACCAAGGGATGGGAAATTCATACGGGTAATGGCATTATTATATCTAGTCGGGAATGTAGATTATGCCCGGTTGTAGTGTGTGGTAGGGAATTCTATGCGAATTTCCTCCTAATTGGGACAGGCAGTTACGACGCAATTCTCGGGATGGATTGGATGAGCACTTTCCATGCAGTTATCGACTGTCGGGCAAGGAAGGTGATCTTCCGCATCCCCAATCACCCGGAGTTTATTTTCGAGGGCGGAAGCGAATCTTTGGAACCAGCTAAGTACAGAGCAAAGCCTAAGGAACTGACAGCTATGGAGATTGATAAGAGCCCAGCCCCAGAAATTGTTCGGGACTTTCTAGACGTATTTCCTGAAGATCTACCAGGTCTACCACCCCCTCGAATCTTGGAGTTCTCGATCGATTTGATCCCAGGTACAGCCCCAGTATCCAGGGCCCCATACAGAATGGCACCAGTGGAGTTGGCGGAATTGAAGAAACAGGTTGAAGAATTATTGGAGAAGGGATTTATTCGGCCAAGCGCTTCACCGTGGGGTGCACCAGTTCTATTGGTGAAGAAAAAGGATGGATCGTTGCGAATGTGCATAGATTACCGGGAGCTGAACAAGGTCACAATAAAGAACAAGTACCCAATCCCGCGTATCGATGACCTATTCGATCAGCTAAGTGGAGCCAAGGTTTTCTCGAAGTTGGATCTCCGTTCTGGATATCATCAAATCAGAGTAGCAGCCGAGGATGTATGCAAGACGGCTTTCAGGACCCGATACGGACATTACGAGTTCCTTGTGATGCCGTTCGGTGTTACCAATGCCCCAGCAATATTCATGGATTTAATGAACAGGGTGTTCGCAAAATACTTGGACACGTTTGTCGTTGTGTTTATCGACGACATACTTGTCTATTCGAAGACCCGGGAAGAGCACGCTGAACACTTGCGCACAGTTCTACAAATTCTTCGGGAAGAGAAGCTGTATGCGAAGCTAAGCAAGTGTGAGTTCTGGCTCGACAAGGTACAGTTTTTGGGACATATTGTTTCAGGCGAAGGCATCTCAGTGGACCCGGCAAAGATAGAATCTGTCAGAGATTGGCCGACGCCGAAATCAGTAGCAGAGATCAGGAGCTTTCTGGGATTAGCAGGCTATTATCGGAGATTCGTCCAAGATTTCTCAAGAATCGCAGAACCATTGACACGGCTGACACGGAAGGACGTGCCGTTTACATGGACAGAAGAGTGCACTCAGGCATTCGACACTCTGAAGCAGAAGTTAACCACAGCACCTATACTTACAGTACCAGATAATTCCGGTGGTTTGGTGATACACAGTGATGCCTCAGGGAAGGGTTTAGGCTGTGTTTTGATGCAGCACGGCCGAGTGGTTGCTTACGCCTCTCGACAATTGAGAAACCACGAGAAGAACTACCCTACACATGACTTGGAGTTAGCTGCGGTAGTCTTTGCGTTGAAGATTTGGAGGCACTATCTATTAGGAGAAAAAGTGGAGGTATACACCGATCACAAAAGTTTGAAGTATGTTTTCACTCAGAAGGAACTGAACATGAGGCAGCGCCGATGGCTAGAGCTAATGGCAGACTATGACTTGGACCTTCAGTATCACCCGGGGAAGGTCAATGTTGTACCAGACGCACTCAGTCGCAAACCAGCGGTCATGATGTTGACCGATCAGAGGAGTATTATTGAAGATTTCCAGAGACTTGAACTTGAGGTCATTACTCCGAACGCACTCAGTCAATTTTGGCAACTACAGGTGCAATCTTCCCTAGTGGATCGTATCAAGATTGCCCAAGCGGGTGATCCTCGATTGCAAAAGTTCAGAGAGCAAGTGGAAGCTGGATTGAGAACGGATTTGATTATACATGAAGATGGCTCTTTGAGATTCGGTAGCAGACTCTGCGTACCTAAAGGAGACGTACGAGAAGAAGTTTTGGCTGAAGCACACAGTTCAGCTTATTCTGTGCATCCAGGAGGTACAAAAATGTATCAGGACCTAAAGCATCACTTTTGGTGGAACGGAATGAAGCGGGAAATTGCGAGGTTCGTATCCAGGTGTTTGATATGTCAACAGGTGAAGGCGGAACATCAGAGGACAGCAGGATTGTTACAACCATTGCCGGTACCTGAATGGAAGTGGGAGCACATTACTATGGATTTTGTGACGGCCTTACCACGGAGCCCTAGAGGCAATAACGCTATTTGGGTTATCGTCGATCGCCTCACAAAAGCGGCACACTTTCTACCTTTCCGAGTGGGACAGTCGACAGAATCACTGGCAGAAAGATATATGCAGGAGATTGTGCGACTTCACGGTGTTCCAGTCAGCATTGTGTCAGACCGGGACACGAGATTCTTGTCACACTTTTGGAAGAGCTTACAGGAGAGTTTGGGAACACGCCTCAAATACAGCACAGCTTATCACCCACAGACGGATGGACAATCCGAGCGTACAATTCAGACGCTCGAGGATATGTTGAGAGCCTGTATGTTGGACTTTCAGGGTTCCTGGGAGGACCATCTGCACCTAGTCGAGTTTTCCTACAACAATAGTTATCAGGCTAGTATTCAGATGGCTCCTTTTGAAGCGCTATATGGGCGGAAGTGTCGATCCCCAGTATGTTGGGATGATGTGGGAGAGCGAAGATTACTGGGCCCCGAACTCATTGTTCAAACAGTTGACAAGGTCCAAATGATCAGGCAGCGTATTAAGACGGCTCAGGATCGACAGAAGAGTTGGGCAGACACCAGCAGAAGGGCACTTGAGTTTGAAGTCGGAGATCATGTGTTCTTAAAGATTTCACCTACTCGTGGAGTTATCAGGTTCGGAAGTCGGGGAAAGCTTAGTCCCCGTTTTATCGGACCTTTTGAGGTGCTAGAGCGAGTAGGAGAGGTGGCCTATCGACTTGCCTTGCCTCCATCGCTAGCTGGTGTGCACAATACCTTCCACGTATCACAGTTGCGGCGCTATGTCCGGGATGAGAGTCATGTCCTGGACCATTCAGAGCTAGTTTTGGGAACCGATCTGTCTTACGAGGAGCAGCCTACTACCATCCTCGACCGTAGAGAGAAAGCACTGAAGAATAAGGTCATTCCTTTAGTCCGAGTGTCTTGGGGCGGTCGTTCCCCAGGAGAATCCACCTGGGAGCGGGAGGAAGATATCCGTGATCGTTATCCACATCTCTTTGTTTAGTACTTTTGTTTCTTTGTATCCTTGTTAAATTTCGAGGACGAAATTTTTGTTAAGGGGGGGTATGATGTAAATCCCCGTTTCCTTTTCTACATGAAATTTCCTATTTTCTGAATTTTTGTAATTAACTTATTCTTGACTTTGTATATTTTTGTTGGTTGTTTAAATCCTATTTTTCCAACTCTTTTGGAATTATAGTCCAAACCCTAAAAGTCAAAACCCAGAATTTAAAACAAAAAAAAAAAAAAAACTAACACAAATAAAACCAATTTAATTTAACCATTATTTTTCCTAAATCCCTCAGCCCACACACTAATTATATCCTTTAACTTCCCAGCCCAATTAAATTTTTATACAAATCCATTCAAAAAAATTAACTGTCAGCAGCCATTCATATTTTTATAAGGGAATTTCATTTTTGGGCCGGCCTTCTTCAACTGCAGCCCATTTTATATTTTTTGAGGGAATTCTTTTCCTTTAGCAAACCCGGCCCAGCCTTCTCCCGCGGCCCGTTCTTCCAATTCCCTGTTCTTCTTCTCCTTCAAATTTTTCCCCAAACGGCTACATCCCATGATCGCGCGCGCGACCCGCCTCCTCCGCCGTCGCCCACGCCCTCGCCCTACCGTTGCCCCCACGTTTACAACCTCGTCGCCCTCACCTCTATCCTACCCACCAACTCCATCACAAAACAAATTCCTCACCTCTCTCCTCTACATTAACCGAACACCCAAACTTTCCCTCGAACCATCGACACCTCCACCGCCGGCGATCATCCCACCTCGTCGCTCGACCCACGTCGACGACAACTACTCAAATCCCCTTCTTCTCTTCCACCAGCCTTCCTCCTCCACGACTTCACCAATCTTCAACCGAGCCCCTCTCAAATTTTCCCTGCACACCCAAACCCACTTGCACAACCTCTGCCACTTCGCAACCGGCGCCGACGAGCCACCCCACTTCACCTGAACCACATCGGTAGCCCTCTACGTCCTCAGTACCTTTCCCCACCACTCCAAACCAACTCCACTGCTTCCCATCTATCCCTCTCCAAAACCCTTTTCCCAAACATTTTCCCCCAACTGTGATATTGCACTGTGCGTTGTCGGAGCGACGCCATCGACCGTCGGCAACCCCAACACACTCGCAGTGGATCATCAAACATCCATCAACGTCCAGGGGCTGAACAAACGACTCCGGACAACCCCGACGTGAAATCCACATCTAGATCGAGGCTCGCGGAAATCCGATACGTGGCGTATACCGCGCGTTCGCGACGACACTGTTGCCGTACGACCCCGAGGCGTTCTCCAGGCAAGTATTTACTTGCTTCATGCTATAATAATAGGGTTACCCACCTAGATAATGTAGTTTACAACTTACCGATTACCTATACATGTTAAAACCTAAGTGCTCGATGTTAGTTCCTAATAGAAATATTTGTCTAAATTGACGGAAACCTTTACCTTCTGTTGGCCCTTCTAATGATGTATAATGTATGTGAAATTCGCTGGAAAACACGATTGTTTGTAACAAAAATCGATACCCCCAAACATGTTGTTTAAAACTGGAATTCTCTCGTAACTGAAAATGCATAAAATCACTATAAATCATACACATATTGGAAAGATGCGTTCGAGGGCTTAAATCGAAGCCAACTCGATGAACTTTAACCCTATGTAGACTTTTAATGTTTTCTGTTCTGAAACCATGAAGATAAGTGGATTGGAACACGACTCTGGACTGCAGTCCAGAGCGTTTCTGATTAGTGCGTTCTGTCTAAAGTCCTGCGTCCCCGTGTTTCCTGAAATCGCATGATACGGAACTTTCAGTAGTTATAAGATATACCTGTTAGTGAAAGAAAACAAGTGGTTTCATTCCGATTCATCGCAGTTTGTTATTTTAAACTTATTTTAAAAGAGCAGAACATAAAGCTGTCCAGGACACTTTCTGGAATGACATTTGAGATTACACTGTATATAACTTTCAGCGTACAGATGCGATTGAGGATCCGTCTGTTGCGTTGAATACTTTATCGAAAACCCTAGATTTCATCTAACTGTGTCATCGCTAAATTTTGAGCCCAACTGGGTGCAATTCGTGTTGCGAAACAGAAGTTCAGCTCTGAAATTGAAATTTCAGCCGTGAACACTTAAACTGAAACAGTTATATCTTGAAAACCGAAACCCCGATTGGACTGAAACAAATTTTGATGAATTACTGACTGATTGTTCTATATATCTTACCTACATCATTTCTGCTGAATTTGTAATATATTAATTTGTGCAATTTACTTAAATTCATGACGTGCATGCTAATTCATAACATACCGTGTTTATTGGTAGCATACAATACATATATCATACCCTTGTCATTTACACAGTGTTAGTGCGTGTGGACATTGCATTATCGTGCGTGATAGGTGTTGATTTAAGAGTGACGAGTACACCAATGGAAAGTGAATAATCGTGATAGTGATTGGTACAGTGGACAGTGAGTGATATAGTGGACAGTGATGAAACCGTGACATTGGTATACTCGTACACAAATAGATCAATATCTTAAATAGTGTAACCTGGGGAAAAAGGGGAAATCAAAGTGGAAAGAGTATCTTATTTAGCGGGACCGTGTTTAGAGGATGATCATTCGAACTGTGATACTTATTCGTGTAGGACAGGATCTGGCGATCCGGCTGACAGGGTTATGTCCCGGGCGTGTGGGCCGTGGTCTCGGGTATGTACGAGACTCCTGTTAAACATGATCCTCCTTCCACTATGTGATTTCAAACATGACCTAGAGACCAATAGGAACACATATCATATTCTGCATCATATAGTGAGATAGTGATTACTTGCATTATTCTCATACCAGTATTACCTCATTTACCTGTTTCATCTGTTTATAATAATATTATTATTTGTGTCGCTCTGACGACCTGAGTATGCATGCTCAGATTCCGCGGGAGGACCAGCACAGGAGACGGATCTATCCTTTGAGTTCACGAAGATATAGTTTGGTGTACCTCCTTCATTTACTGCTTTCCATAAAAGAGATTGTGAGATTGAACTTGGTTAGTTATCGTTCTTATTATCTGTAATCTGTGAACAATGAAATTTTAATGTAATAAATTAGTGATGTGATTCCTTTAATACTGTGCTTATTTACTGATTACCATGTAGCGCTAGAAGCCGAAGTGTGACTACGGCGGGATGATTCCTTGACCGTAGGAGCATGGCTGGCCTAGTCATCCCTCGTTTCCCGTATTCTGGGAAGCGGGGCGTGACAATTAAGCTCTTCAATAAATTCACTTAGCCTTCATCTACTATTTGTCGCACCTCTGGAAGACTGACGTTTAGCGAAGGGCCCCGTGGGCATAAAAATACGAGACTCGAAAGGAGCCAAAGCTGGTGTAGCTGCAACGGAATAAGACACGCACAAAGAAAAGTCAGACTTCAGCCTAAAGTAAAAAAACGAGGAAAGAAATCGAACCTACCAATAGTTGAAACAGGCAAATCAAGGAGCATAAAGGGCTCAGCTATTTCTTCGTCCTCTCTTTCGAGCCATAAGACTGTGGTCAATACGGGAAAAGCCTATTAAAAAAGAGTTACTTATGAAAAGATAAAATAAGAAATGAAGGATATACGGACCAACGCCAGAAGGAGGGACATCCTGATTGGAAAGAGAAATGCGAGGTTAACATTTGGCATAAGCGGTCGAAAAGCACTCCTATAAGATTGCAACAATATACGGGAAAGAAATCAATCCAAGAAATAATATCAATATTGAAACGATGAAATAAAAGATCTTTACCTTCCGTCGCTGAACCCGAAAAAACTTGAGGGGTGCAAACGAGATAGGTGGAACAGTGACAGTCTTGGTGACGGCTGACAGGGACTCTTCAATGCCAGGGTTTACAGCACCTATATTCGAAATAAAAGAGATATTAGCGAATGTGTCTAGCAGGACTGAGAACCTAAAAGTGATAACACAAGGAATACCTGATGGGGCAAAAACCATAGCAGTATCTGGAGCGTCATCGGTTATGACAACTTCCTCAATTGCCGGGAAGACGGACTCAACGTCTGCACCTTCATCTCCCGAATCAATAAGGGTCGTCGTTATGCTAGCGTCACCCATGGATATCGGGGATCCACAAGGAGAAGAAGTGGCAGCTGGAACAATCTCAGATTCGAAATGAAGGCTCGGCATCCTAGAATCCTCAGACGCTGGCACCTTACCCGTGGCGCTGGCACCTCACTCGGCCCTGTTATACCATTTAAGGAAAATGTGTTATAATTCAAGAAAAAAACTGCTGTGGAAAGAAACCTGGAAAAATAAATAATAACTACTAGGTTTCATTAAGATATCGTGCGCTGTCTTACCTTGAAGTAACTGCTCGGCCTCCTCACGAGCTGCACGCGTAATCTGCCTATGAGCGGTTGACAAGGCAGAAGAAATGTCCTCCATGGGAACATCAGAGGTCCGTATATTACTCGAACCCGCGCCTGTGGCCAAGCTCACCTGACGCTCCTCGCTGCGTGCTTCCGACGCTTCCACTCACTTTAGCTGTGCGGAGAGATCTCTCCAAAACCGCAAACAGGGGAACGTCGTTATCCGAATCAGGCTCAACCTCCGGATCGGATACAATGTCCACCATCGACTAGTTTAGTGACGCTTCCCGTAGCGGTCCTAGAGTGACCTCAACGGTAGCCGTTAGCTCTGAAGGCTCCGTAGACGCCATCGAGGGAGGGATATTCTCCGCACTCGGAATACCACAAGCTGTGGTGGTTCCTGTAATAAAAAAAGAAGGGAATCAGGGTGTGAACAAAATGAGCTAAATATGTATATTCAAAGACATCACAAAACGAATCATACCGAGGCCTATAGAAGCGCGAAGCCTCTCCTCTTCCTCGAATGTTTTGAGGGACGCCAAAAAATCCTCTTCAGTGGAGATGCCTATTAAGAAAAGAGCGTTAATAAAACATAATAAATTCTATAAAAAAATATATACGAAAGAATATAAATGATATATACCTGACGCCGCAAGAGAAGCAAGCGCTGCTTGCTCGCGGGCTAATCTTTCAGAAATCTCAATAGCGGCTTGAAGATCGGTGGTAACATTCTTATCAGTAAAAGCTCCGAACAGACTGTCATTGGTGCCATATTCGGATAAGCCTTCGCTGTAGGGTGTAGGGTGTTTTTCGTCACCCCATTAAGATAGGAATACGCGTCGCTTGTCGGACATACTACAGAGTCCACCTGCCTAGGGTAGGCGTAGGTTTATTGATTGTGGGAATCCGAATCTCCAGCAGCCACGGACTAGGCTGCCGTTAATTACCCCTCGCCTTTGGAGCGAGAGAACCTCCGATTGATGGATCAAACTGGTCATGCAAACTCAATATACAGTGTGCGTAGGTATGAGTCGAAGGGTTTTGGATATATCGAGGGCCTCGCAGAGTTTACGGGGGTTCTGCTATCCGAATAGCGGGCTGGGGGTAAGGGCTAGCAGCCCCCTTACGGGGTACGGGGCAGCGCCCCGTTAGAAAAAAAATTCTAACGGTGGAGATATTTTTGGTGTAAAGTGCATGGGAAAAGAGGGGAAATGAATTATTATTCGGCATTTCATCATCATGTTGTCTTTTATAGGCTTACAAATTTATATATAGCCCCTTGGGCTTTACAAAATGGCATTTTTGCCCATCCTATGCCTCATGTGCTCATTTCTTTTGCACATGAGCCATGGGCTTTACAAAAATTTAGTTTTATATCTATTTATTTTACATCCATGCATGAAAATTATATCGAACTTATTTATTACATAATTTTCTTCTTGGCATGGGGGAGGCCAACCGCTTCATGTTCGGGCTTGACTTGGGCATAGGCCCACTTTTCCTGGGCTTGAGCCAGTTTGGTTTGGGGTTGACTTTGACTTTGACTTGTCAACCGGGATGTAATATTTACATGAATTAATGGGTGGTATTAGTGTTCAGCAGGATTTCACGGAGGTGTTTTGCGACAGTCAGCGCGCAATTCACTTAGCGGAGCATCGGGTTTATAGTTCGAGAACTAAGCATATCGAGATGAAAAATTTCCTTTTGGAGAACGAGAAGAAGGTTATTTCGCTCACGAAAATTGGTATCCATAAAAATCCGGCGGACGCATTTACGAAGATGTCTCAGTTTTCAAGTTCGAGATTTGCTTGGACTTGATTTTTCTAGTTGCTTGATAAAAGTTAGAGACGACAAATTACAAAATTCCAAGTTTTATCAGTGAAGTGTATAGTTTTTGCGAATTTGAATCAAGATAGAGATTGTAGAAATTGATTGCAATTTCGGAATCCGAGATCAAAAGCCCAGAAACCCCTTAGTTGAGCACGTTCAGACGTACATGGGTGCAATTCTAATGACCATTGGAATTGGTAGAAGACAGCCGGGTAGAATAGATATTGATTTGAATTTAGATTAATTTGAATATTTAAATTAATCTAAGCTTTATCTCTAATAACCTCTATCTCTCTGTATATAATAAATAATTAATCAATCATGAGTGCTGCCAATTTGCCGGCCGATACGAGATTAATTAAAATCAACAGAGCCTCAACATCCAGAGAGCTGGTGTGGCTTTAAATTAATCCACAGGGCCACTTTTGAGGTCTGCCGCCAACGAAAAAGTCAGCGGCAGAGATTAAAAAGCCGGCAGCTACACAGAAAAATCCAGTGGGGCATTTTTGGAGGTAGCTGCTATGGCAGAGAGAGATATTTGTATTGAGAGAGATTGTGCTTTGTAATTGGAGGAGATCGAGATGGCAGAAATTATCTCTTATAAATCTTCGTTGAATAGTGAAAGTAATTTGTTGTCGGTTTGCAGAATTAGGTGCAAGTGCGCACCGAACCTGAATAATATTTTGTGTCCTTTAGTTGGTGTGTTTTTTCTTTATCATTTATTAGTTTTGTGTAGTTGCCGCGTTTGAACATTTTCATTAGTTCCGATTCACACGTACCGATCATCCGCTGCGTATTTTGGTATCTATTTTTACAACAAGTGTATCAAAACTTTTGATACGGTGCTTCGGATTATTAGGAAGATGGCTTCTACAAACTATAAGATCGATAAATTTGACGGAATGAACGATTTAAGTATTGAAAATGTCGGCGAGTTTAAAGCAACAAAGAGTTCAGAAGATAGTTTTCAAAAATGATAAAATTCCTTCGACAACCACAGGCACTCAGAAAGAAGATATAGAGTACAAGACTTTCAGTTCGATGCAGCAGAGCTTGGCTGACGAGGTGCTATGCGAGATTGCTCAAGAGACAACGGCAGCAAGTTTATGGAGCGGGTTAGAATCCATGTGCATGAACAAATTTTTAAAAAATCGTCTCTATCTCAAGCAGATACATCAGTGAAAGACCATCTGGACAAACTCAACCAAATCATTATGGACTTGCGCAGCGTAAAGACGAAGATTGAAAATGAGTACCAAGTTATGATCATGCTTTACTCTTTAACTTCTGAATATAACCAGTTCTTGAAATCAACGGTGTACGGCAGAGATAAAATTTCTTTAGAAGATATCAAAGCGGGCCTACACAGCGAGGTGTTGAGGGAGAAAGTATCGGGTGATAAGAGGGTCAGGACGATGCGCTGGTTTCTAGAGATCGTTTTGAGAAGCAGTCACATGGTGGTTCTAAGAATAGAGCGAAATCCAAATCGAGAAATCGCACTAATGACAAGTGCAATTAATACAAGATGAAAATGCATTGGAAGAGGGACTGTCAGAAGTTCAAAGAGGATAAGAAGGGGTTTTCTAGTACTACAGTTATCAAAGATGATTCAGATGATGACGATGATTGTTCCGTATTATCATTTTGTGCAGTCGGTGACGTACATGATCTATGGATGCTAGATTCAGGGAGCTCTTTCCACATGATTCCGTATCGGAGTTGGTTTGCGATGTTTCGTTCTCTTGATGGGGATTCAGTCTTAATGGAGAATAATACGGCGTGCAAGATCGAAGGGATTGGTTCTGTTCAGATACACATGTTTGTTGAGGTAGTGCGGACTTTGTTGGTGTCAGATATGTGCCAGATCTGAAGAAGAGTTTGATTTTTGTAGGAGTTTTAGCGGAGATTAGCTGCAAGTGCGTAGTCGATAGATGTTCCATGAAAATTTCCAAAGGGTCTTTTATTGTCATGAAAGGAAAGAAGGTGAGGAAATTGTAATTTCTAGAAGGACAGTCAGTTACAGATGATATTGTAGCGGTATCTACTCGTTTAGGTAATTCGGATTCGGCTAGATTGTGGAACTTACGGTTGGGCCATATTAGAGAGTCAGATTTGGAGGTGCTTCGTAAGAGGAAGCTGCTTGGAGATGGAGATTTTGGCAGTCTTGATTTCTGTGAGGAGTGTGTCGTAGGAAAGTAGACAAAGGAAAAGTTCTGGACAGCAGTACATGA
Organism: Agapanthus africanus; assembly: GCA_030015575.1. Classification (NCBI taxonomy): domain Eukaryota; kingdom Viridiplantae; phylum Streptophyta; class Magnoliopsida; order Asparagales; family Amaryllidaceae; genus Agapanthus; species Agapanthus africanus. Next base: position 261,561,587 of record JASDDO010000024.1, read on the forward strand.
TACAAAGGGTATTCTTAATTATGTCCACACTGATGTTAAGGGTCCAACACCAGTTCCTTTGCAAGGTGGAGCCAGATACTTTGTTTCCTTCATTGATGACTTTTCGAGAATAGCCTTGGTGTATGTTCTCAAGTTTAAGGCCGAGACTTTTGAGAAGCTCAAGACGCGGAAGGCCAGGGTAGAGAAGAAAACTGGTAGGCACGTAAGGGTTATTCGGTCTGATAACGGCGGGGAGTGTATGTAACATTTCAAAATATATATATATATATATTATTTTCGGAAATTTTTATAATTTAATATTATTTTTAATGAATATTTTAATATTTCGGTATAATTAAATACCGATAAATGGGGAAATTTGGAAAATTATAGAAATTACTAGAAAGAGGGTGTTTTATGTGAATTATGCAAATTTTAAGTTTTTATGATTAATTATATGCTAATTTAGTGCTAATCGCGATTAAAAATCGCTAATCGGATTTTTTATGCATATTTGTGCAAAACATGCACCATATCTTTTTTTCACTTTCTACATATTCTTATGACTTTCATACATATTTTATTTCATGGTTGTTGGATTTTTAGAGAGGAGAAAAGAAAAGAAAAGAAAAGAAAATGGAAAGGAATAAAATATATAGGTATGGGTGAGAGAGAGAAAGGTGAGGGTGCTTTAACTTGGCCATTCTTCTTCATTTCTTTCCCTCATTTCTCTCCCCTCCTTCGATGTTGCTGCTGCTGCTGCTGCACCCTCTCTCCCTCTTCACAAATCCCCCAAAACTCCATACTAAACACCTCAAAACCCTATCCCCATTTCACAAAAGTTGTGCATAAGCTCAAGGGAATCATATTGGACCAAGAAAGGAAAGGTTTTGGATACTTGGGGCAACTCAAGAAAATTCTTGAGTTGTCAAATGAGATATTTTCTAAACCATAAGCTTAGTGTTTCCATTACTCATGCCCCCATATTAGATTTGAACCGATATCGAGTGGTGTTGTGGACTTAGGAAAAACCTAGTTAGGGTTTAGGGTATGAATTGATTACAAAGGTGAATTGAGGGGTAATTAGGGACTACAACCCATGTTGTGATATTATATGGGACTAAACCTGAAACTAGAAACCCGGAATACGGATTAGAAAAATGATATCGGAAGAATTGTGGATTCTGTGATTGTATTTGGAAATCTGCTAACACCTGGGTCACCTAAAAATATTTTTGTAAGGACAGTGGTACATGCAGGCACCTAGAAACCATCACCCAAAACCCTAGCCCCTAGCCCCTCTTTCAGACCGCAAATTAATTCTTTCTGACCGCAATTTGCGGCCAAATCAGGTTGGAAATACTTCGTTTTTGTTTCAGGGTCTTATCTCCAGTAAATTAGACCCTTGGTATATGTAAAATTGTCTGATTTGACCTAGGGTGAAATCTGGGACCCTTTTCTGTAGTTGTTGTTTTGGATTCGTGTTTCGTTTCTCGTATTTTGAATTTTGGATTTGCGTATTGTGTTTTACCTCGATCGCTTGACGTTTGCACGATGACATCGAGGGTTATTTGATGGTTTAGAAAGCGTAGTCTATAGGTTCTAACCTATAGGCCTTAGCGCGTCGTTTGGTTTTCTCGATATGATTTTCAGATGCATTTGCGATTGTGTTATCTTGTAGGTACCTTTACGAGGGCTTCTTATGACGAAGAAGATGAAGGCGGCATCGACACCGACACGCAGGATGCAAGGTGAGTAGATTATATCTACGGGGGAAGTCGGGTGGATGGCGTATAGCACCCCCGCAGTTCGATGTTTAGTATACTGTGTATATACTATATTTATATGTATATGATAGCTTATTGTGTGTCGTGGACTTTGAGATGAGATTAGGTGTACTATGGTTAGATTAGGGTTTAGAAGTAAACTAGTATAGTTTCCTAGTTGCGAACCCTAGAATAGGTTTACACCCACACGCACACACATGCTTGCTTGTTATACTTATACTTGGACGATGAGGATTTTGGATGATATTTAGAGATGGGTCGATGAGATTAGGCATAGTGCCATGAGATCGGTGATATATTGTGATTCGTATTTGGGATACGACATGTGATTTTAGCGGGCCTTTGGACGTGTGTTCCACACACGCATTTATATTTATGTAGATGGTATCGATTTGTACTAGATTTAGGTCAGAACCCGGGATCATGTGATATAATGATAATGATACCTGATATTTGATGAGAGGAATGTGATATTGAGCCGTACCCAGCTTTTGGGATGCCGTACGATGATTTACCGTACGAGCATTATATTGATGATAGATCCGCACTCATGACTCGAGGATGTCATATGATTTTGTATCGTACGCGGTACCTCTGAGGCGGGATCACCGGCTATTATATTTATGTATGTATGTATGTATGTATGTGTGTGTGTGTGTGTGTGTGTGTGTGTGTGTGTGTGTGTGTATATATCGACTCAGATTTAGGTGGTTTTCATACCCCTCCTGTTTGACATGTTAGTTAGAGCTGTAGTTTTGCTAGTAGATGTTAGGCTAGGTTGATGCCATACCTATTTCAAAAACTAACGAATCGGGAGTATTTTAAAGACAGGCAAAAGGATTCTACGGATATTTTTAAAAGACGCATCTTTTCTTAAAAACACCGTAGCCCTTATTTTACTAAAAACCCCGATTCGTCTTATTTCAAAAGGCAAACTGTAGGACTTTTTTTATATCAATGCAGATGTGTCACTATTGCGTTTATTGTCGATTTCTGCATCTTCTTGTTATTCGCATCGCATTGCATGTGCAAATGGTTATTATTATATTAAACTCATGCTGATTAGGACACCAACATCATTATCGATGATGCATATGTTATACGTACACCTGCTTGCCGGCTCACACACTTCATCATCGATAATTGCCATGTCACTACACTGTAGTACTGTTGCATTCAGGATATGACCCCTTGCAGGGCATACTTGTGTACATACATATTGTACACTCATACTTGTGCACATATTACTATTCCATGTTGCATGATATACTGATATACTTACATCTCTTTTATATGTCGCATACATCATACTTTATGATTATACGCATTGAGATATGTTGTTTACATGATATTTCTGGATTTGGGGACCGTGGGTATTTCAAAAGAGAGTATGTATTGTTTTTAAAAACCCGGTTACCCTTAATATGATATTTCAGTGCGCCCACCATGAGTTTTATCGGTTTTGATGTATATATATATATCCCATGCGAGGAGGAGTCGTGAGCCGTATGCGGGTACATGGTGGGGCCCGGTATGGTACCCCGGGGTAAGAAAGGGATGCTGTGTATACAGATGGTGAGCCTGGCAGAGAGACCACTACCTACCGGTGATAGTATTTGGGCTCGATGGATATCCGGAGGATACCGACCGAAGTCAAGAGATGATACGGGGCGATCTGGACTGACGGAGCCCTTGGGCCGATCCGGACTGACGGAGCCCGATATATGAGGATTTATGTGCCGATGCTGGGCACGGCTTTCATGATGTTTTCGAGTGTCGATGCTGGACACTCCGGTTCCATGATTTTGATGTGTCGTGAGGGACATATGTTGATTATATCCTCATACTTCCATGCATACGCTTTATGATATTTACATGCATGATATTTATTGTCATTGGGTGACACGTGGATGATATCCACATACATATAGTTGACATTGATGACATTGATCACATAGTTGGACGAGATCCACATACTTATAGACTTCATGATATAGTCGACCTTGATCATACCTCATATTTATGATATGTTATTACCTGAGGCACTGGCACAAGCACTTGGCACTACACTTATGTATAGAGGTTACATTACCACTTTATCATGCTTCAGACTTATTCATTTGAGCTTTATATATATATTTGATCGTATTGACCTACGATTATGTCATGCATGCGATTTCTACTCTGCGATGTATTCTATTCACGAGTTGGCAACTGATCCCCCCCCGTTGTGCCACAGTTTCTTGCAGGTTTTGCTGTACAGGTTTCATTGCGGCTTTTCTGGTACACTGCTTCCTTTCTGGGTGATTGCATTGGTAGGTGGGTTCACTCGCATCGTGACCACCCTTGTATTATTTTATTCAGCTATATCTAGTAATTTCATCAACCAAAACTTGTATATTGTTTCAGGCTTAGAAAACCAGTTATATATTATTTCGACCTTAGAGTCGCGCGTTTTAGTATTATGGTTTTCGTTCTGATTTTGAGTTTTCCTTTGAGTTTTGATCCTCGCCATTCGGCGTTGTATATTATACTGCTTGCGTGGTTGTGACCGTCGATTGACGAAGAGCTAGCTCCCGCTTGGGGATACCTTTTATCATTGCATATATATTATTCTTATTGTACCCCGTTCGGGGCCAGTATTTACAAAGGAAACTCTGCCGAAATTTTTAGAAAAGACTATAGATTTTAAAAATGCATATTCGGCTTACCTATTTAAAACCCTTGTTTTTAAAACATGTTTTCTACACTTCTTTAAAAATAGTTTTTCTTATTTACTCCTTAAAATGGTTTTAGATTTCTGGGCTTTTGGCTTACTTGGATTAGATGGGGTCCTATAGACTTCATATGATTCAAGTGTCAGTCACGTGCTATTTCGGATCGTGACAGTGTACTTTGCATTTTGTTGAGTTCTGCAAGTCGGAGGGGATTGTGCGCTATTACCCCACTCCAGAAGACCCTCGGTCAAATGATGTTGCAGAGCGAACTACTGGAGAAGAACATATGTTTACGGCTTACAGCTGGGCTTTCTAAGGAGTTTTGGGTTGAAATCCTATCTACCGCCGTATACCTCATCAATAGATCACTATCGTCGGAGATAGATAAGAAAATTCCTGAGGAAGTGTGGACAGGGAAGATTGGATATTACATGCGGCTTCGTATATTAGAGTACCCAGCTTATGTTCAGCAGAGGAGCGATAAGCTATAGCCGAGAGATTGGAAGTGTGTCCTACTCGGCTACGGAAGTAAAGCCAAAGGGTAGGGCTTATGGTGTCCTGAGACCAAGAAGATAGTAATCAGCCAATATATTACATTCGATGAGTCTGCGATGGTCGTAGAAAGCAGACTCAATCAGATGGTGAAGAGAGAACGGTTGCACCACCAATGAGGTGGAGATCGATGTTCCGATTCAGGATAATAGGAGAGATGAGATGATTGATACTCAAATTCAGATATAGGATCTGATAGAGCCAGATGGTCCAGTACAGACAGAGGGGTGGAGATCTACGCGAGTTAGGCGTCCGCCGGTCAGACATGGATTTGAGGATATCACCACAGTTGATTTCGACGACGTGGCAACACATGCATTGACTATTGAGCATAAGAAACCGTCCAGTTACAGAGAGGCTGTGCAGTCTACCGATTTTCTTAATTAGAGAGTTGCGATAGAGGAAGAGATGGAGTCTCTTCATCAGAACCATACGTGAGATTTAGTCGCTCTACTAGAGGGCAAGCACGCGATCGGCTGCAAGTAGGTATTTAAAGTTAAGAACGGTTCATCAAAGGCAGATGATATTAGATACAAGGAGAGATTAAGGGCTAAGGGTTTTGCACAGAGAAAAGGTGAAGACTACAATGAGATCTTTTCTCCGGTGGTTCGACTTATTTCAATTCGTGTTTTGTTAGTCTTGGTTGCTGTCACGTCCCGCTTCCCAAAAGAAGGTGAAGGATGATGTGGCATGGTCCGCAACCTAACTGTATTAAAGGTGGTCTATTCAATATAGTTACCTTAAGCGTATGAATATCTAACATACAGGATGTGTACCAAAACAAAAACAATAAAAGCGAAAGACATTTATTTCTATTAACCAAACTTTATTACATCCCAAAAGAAAGAGTAAAATAAACTAAGTAGTTTAATTACATCGAAGGAGAAACAAAAGCCCTAAACATGTGGGCAACAACAAAAATTAAAACTAGCTAATTTTCCGTCGTCAAGTCTGTGTAATCTTCATTTGTTGGCTCCACACCTTGATCATCGTCATAAGACTCATTCTCATCTAACGGACATTCTAAAGATAGAGAAAGTAAAAGAAAGTCCGTTAGCAAGTTACACACGGGTAGAATTGCCTCATAAAGAAGTAAAGGTATAGAAACAATCAACTGTATATAAGTATGATGTATATGATGTACATGAGTATAAATGTATAAGGGGTATACAATTAAGATATGTTGACAAAGATATATGTGAATATGAGTATGTTATATGAGGTGTATGTGAGTAAAGTTCAAGTCAAGTCAATCGTGTATTCAGTCTAAGAGTTAGATCAAGTTAAACAAGGTGTGTATTGATGGAATTGACTGGTGGATGTACTCGTATCCTTGAGATATCCCATAACTAGCTGGAAGCAGTATGAGCTGGTGCTCGTGTCTTGGGTGGCAATCAATGCGGTAGCATGAACATCCTCGAAAGGTGTCCCATGACTACGATGGAGCTTTGTCTAACGTGAATATTACTCAAGTGTACAGGTATTTCCACCCTTCAGTTCCAAAATAAACAACAAGTCTAAACTGGTAAAATATTCACATCCAAGATGCTGAATGATTCGTGTCTCATAAAGAAAGATAGATAAAGTAACATGTGGGTACAGCGCATGATATTATGTGAGTTTAGTGGTGAACATCAATAAGTATCGTAATAGTTTTAGATTGTCAAACAAGAGTCCGGATACTCGCGATTATTCCGCTATGGCCACGGAACAATAACTGGGGAAGTGAAATGTACCGTTTCACTTCCCGGGATCATGATCGAGTAGTAGGGGAATCCGAATTCCGCATCTCCTTACCTAATCAAACTATCCATCCTCGTTATTCAGTAAAGATTTTGACGAATTAGAGTTGGTGTGTATACATCTAGGCATGGAATTTCCACATTGTATGCCATCCATATATTGGATCATTCGCCCTCAAGTAGGGTTAGTATTCGTCCGAATATCAGGTTAGTAGTCGTCCACACATTGGACCATTCACCCCCAAAGTAGGGTTAGTATTCGTCCAATATCGGGTTAGTAGTTGTCCACATATTGGACTGTTCACCCTACCTGCAGGAATCCTCATATATAAGTATTCCATATCTACGTCCGCGCATTCTAATCCTAACCGTATCATGTGTCATGTATGTCGTAAACTTGTATTTAAAAAGTTGATCGCATTTAATCTGACCTTCCACAACCACTCATTTTATCTTATTATCTTTTAAAGTTTATAAGATGCTTCATATCATTTTATAGAATGCTTAGTTAATAAAGAATGATAACGTTTAATGGTATTTATTGTTTATAAGAAAACAATGATATTTGGAATATTTATCATTTTGGAAACCCATAGTATTTTACTGAGAAAATATCCTTTTAATAAAAGGTTAGGGTATTTATTTGAAAATTATCTTTTAATAAAGTTTTAGATATTCTTTTGAAAAATATCATTTATTAGGGTTATGGTTTTTGTTGAAAATTATCTTTTAGTAATGGTCAAGGTATTTAAATGAAATTATCTCTTTTTAGGATGGATTGAGGTATTTTATTTAAATAATAATTTTTATAAACTTATGGTGTTTTAAATTTTAGGTAACATTTTAGAAATACGTCCGTATTGGCAACCGCTGCACATGAGCGGCAGGATTTGTGTCCTTTTCAGGGACGATTGTTTATCAACCACGAGATATTTACGTAAAATATTACCCTATTTAATTAGGGTATTTTATTATAAGTGGTTTCTACAAGAACAACTCCGCGTTGACAACCGCTGCACATGGACGGAAGGATTTATGTCTTTCTCAGGGACGATTGTCTAGTAACCACGGGATGATTCATATAAAATATTCCCCATTAGGGTATCTTATTTTAGTTAATAGGCTGAGGAAAATATACTAAAAATATTCCTTTCTAAATGAAAGGAGTTAAGTTGAAAAACTATAGCATAATTATTTAGATTAGCATTATCCCCTCTTAAAAGGATAGGGAATTTTAACAAAACTGAAGCAGTTGGTGGATAAAAGTGTAAGTAAAATATATCGTTTTAGTATCTAAAACATTTATTCCAATTATCTTGTCTCATATGGATCTTTTAAACATATACGGTATTTTAACAAAATGAGTGTATTTCGTGGAAGTAATCTATTTCAAGATCATATTGGTAACATGGATATGTGGGTGTACAAAAAAGGTGGTTTGATGCCGTATGAGTTATAACTTTAGATGCAATATTCACGTATATAGAGGTAATTAATTAAATCATTTTAAATATGGGGTGAAATTCTTATCATTAAGAGGTACTTAAATAGACATGCAGAAATATTTTGTAACATCATTTTAATATAAGGTTGGGGATTAGGGCTTGAAACTAAGATCATTTAAAAGAAAGAAAGTGACAGACAAGTGGAGAGGCAGATCCTACATTTTGTTTGAGTTGGATGCCGATGGGTCGAAAATGTAGACTCGTACTAAATTCTCAATAACTTAGCGCTCGGATTTTTTCTTGATGCTTGGATGGAACCACAGCGTCGGCGTCGTCGATACGAAGACGTGGGTATTTTTTTAAGAAATTTTGGAGTTCTAAGGAGTAAAAAACTAGTGTTTGAAAATCTCTATTTATAGGGTGTTTTCCCCCAACATAAAATCCAAAATCTGTCAAAATCCTCTTACAATCCACGCTCAATCATTTGCCCAATCATTAGCTGATGATTGTGCCACCGCCAGCCTCATCTCAGCCGTTGGATCAAGATCCAACGGTCGAGATCGCACCGTACGCCCATGCGCCACGCGTGTGAGGATCACGCGTGGTCCCCACCACGTGGGCGCCGCTGGGTGTTCTGGACCATTGGATCTTTGCATCCAACGGTCCAGATTAAGGGGATTTAATATTTTTATTTAATATTTTTTTTAAATTTAAAATCTAACTGTTTATTTAAGAAAAGCAATTTTTGGCTAAAAAAAATTGTTAAAAATAATCCAAAATACGGGAAAAATATGAGAAAATTCCAGAAAATATATTTTATTGTTACCTTTAGTTTAAAAATGATTTTGGGCTAAAACTAAAGAATATTCTCATATCTATGATTTTTGTTTGTCATCATAAATATTTAAAAATCTATTTTATTCTTGGAAATATTTTAATTACGAAATAATTATTTTAATTGATAATAAAAATATGTAAATTATTTTAAGGTATTATAAAAATTTTATTAAAAAGCATTTTAAGCCTAAAAAAATATAAATAGACTTTAGAAAATTCCTTTAACCACATTTCAATGCTCTGAAAATTTCTAACATTACTTTGAAAAGATAAAAATATTTTTCTATCAACGAAACACGTAAATAACTACTTGATACTAAAAAATTAAATAAAATATATTTTATTAGGTATTAGAAAACACGGTCGTTACAGTTGCAGTTTATGATATGAAACTAGAGAAGCTTGATGTCAAAACTGTTTTCTTGCACGGTGATCTAGAGTAGGATATTTGTACGCATCAGCCAGAAGGGTTCATGGTCGATGACAAAGATGGCTATATTTGCAAATTGAAGAAGTCGCTTTATGATTTGAAGTAGTCTCCAAGATAGTGGTACAAGCGATTTGATCAGTTTATGTTAGAAATTAGGTACACAAGAAATATTAAGGATCAATGCGTTTATATGAGGCTACAAGACGATGGGTCCCGGATTTATTTTGTATTGTACGTGGACGAAATATTTGTGGCATCACACAGTATGTCAGAGGTCAACAGATTGAAACATCGGTTGAGTCAGGAGTTCGAAATGTAAGATTTGGGGGCTACGAAGAAGATGCTTGGCATGGAAATTGCTAAGGGGAGGAACCGTGGCGGTTGTGGTTGCGACAGAAACAGTATATAGAGAAAGTTCTCGCTCGATATGGGATGAAGAAGGCAAAATCCGTGTCTACTCTTTTAGGGGCGCACTTCATACTTTCGGCGAAATTATCACCAGGGTCAGATACAGACAAGGAGTACATATTTAGAGTGCTATATGCGAGTGCAGTTGACAGTTTGATGTATGTGATGGTTTGCACGCTTCCAGACATTGCACATGCAATAACGACGGTTAGCCGATACATGGCTAATCCGGGTAATGAGTATTAGCAGACTATAAAGTTGATTCTGAGGTGCTTGATGGGTATTACGGGGTTCGTTGTTATTCAGCAGAGACAGTACGGATGGTTATATTGTGGCAGGGTATTATGACTCGGATTTTGCTAGTGATAGGGACGGACAAAGATCGAGGACAGGTTACGTATTCATGTTGGGCACTAGCGCAGTGTCATGGAAATCGGCGTTACAATCCATTGTCGCGTTTTCGACGACAGAGGAAGAGTTAATAGCTGTTACGGAGGCTGTCAATGAGGCTATATATTTGCATGGATTAATGGGTGGTATTGGTGTTTCGCAGGATTTCACGGAGGTGCTTTGCGACAGTCAGCACGCGATTCACTTAGCGTAACATCAAGCTTATGGTTCGAGAACTAAGCATATCGAGTTGAAAGATTTATTTTTGGAGAACGAAAAGAAGATTATTTCACTCATGAAGATTGGTATCCATGAAAATCCGGCGAACATATTTACGAAAATGGTCCCAGTTTCCAAGTTCGAACTTTGCCTGGACTAGATTTTTCAAGTTGCTTGATAAACGCTAGAAATGACGAATTACATAATTCCAAGTTTTTTCATGGAAATGTAGAGTTTTTGCGAATTTAAGTCAAGATTGAGATTGTTGAAATTAATTGCAATTTTGGAACCCGAGATCAAAAGCCCAAAAGCCCATTAGTTGAGCACATCCCGTGTACGCGAATTCAATTCTAATGACCACATGAATTGATGGGAGACGGCTGATGCAGAATAGAGATTGATTAGAATTTAGGTTAATTTGAATATTTAAATTAATCTAAGCTTTATCTCTAACAACCTCAATCTCAATATATAATAAATAATCAATCAATCATGAGTGCTACCAATTTGCTGGTGGCCACGAGGTTAATTAAATCCATCCACAGAGCCTCAAAATCCAGAGAGCTACTGTGGCTTTAAACTTATCCATAGGGCGAGGTCTGCGGTCCAACAACAAGTCAGCGGCAGAGATTAAAAGTCCGGCCCTTACACAGAAAAATCTAGAGGGGGGTTACCGGCTATTGGCCGAGGGAGAGATTTATATTGAGAGAGATTGTATTTTGTATTTGGATGAGATATAAATGGCAGAAATTATCTCTTATAATGCTTCGTTGAGCAGTGAAAGCAATTTATCGTCAATTTGCAAAATTAGAGGCAAGTGCGTACCGATCTTGAATAATATTTTGTGTCCTTTAGTTGGTGTGTTTTTCTTTTATTATTTATTACTTTTGTGTAGTTGCCGCGTTTGATTTTTTTCATTAATTCCGATTCATCATCCGTTGCGTACTTTGGTGTCTATTTTCACAACAAGTGGTTTAAAAACTTTTTTTACGGTGTTTGGGATTATTAGGAAGATAGTTTCTACAAATTATAAGATCGATAAATTTGACGAAAAGAACGATTTAAGTTTATGGAGAATGAAGATGTCGGCAAGTTTAAATCAACAAAGAGTTTATAAAATAGTCTTCGAAAAAGAGAAGATTCTTTTGACGACCTCAAGTATTCAGAAAGAAGACCACGGGTATTCAGAAAGAAGATATGGAGCACAAGGCATTCAGTTCGATGCAGTTGAGCTTGGCTGACGATGTGTTATGCGAGATTGCTTAAGAGACAACGGCAGAAACTTTATGGAGCAGGTTAGAATCCTTGTGTATGAACAAATTTTTAATAAATCGTCTCTATCTCAAGCAGGTACATCAGTCAAAGACCATCTGGACGAACTCAACCAAATCATTATGGACTTGCTCGACGTAAAGGCGAAAATTGAAGATGAGTACCAAGTTATGATCATACTTTACTCTTTGACTTATGTATATAATCAGTTCGTGAAATCGATGGTGTACAGCAGAGATAAAATTTCTTTAGAAGATGTCAAAGTGGGCCTACACAGTGAGGTGTTGAGGGAGAAAGTATCGAGTGATAAGGGTGGTCAGGACGATGTGCTGGTTTCTAGAGGTCATTTTGAGAAGCGGTCACATGGTGGTTCCAAGAATAGAGCGACATCCAAATCGAGAAATCGCACTAAAGACAAGTGCAATTAATGCAAGGTGAAAAGCCATTGGAAGTGGGACTGTCAGAAGTTCAAAGAGGATAAGAAAGGGTCTTCTAGTACTGCAATTATTATAGATGATTCAAATGATGACAGTGATTGTTCCATATTATCATTTTGTGTAGTCGGCGACGCACATGATCTATGGATGCTTGATTCGGGGTGTTCTTTCCACATGACTCCGTATCGGAGTTGGTTTGCAACGTTTCGTTCTCTTGATGGAGATTCGGTCTTGATGGAGATTCGATCTTGATGGAGAATAATACGGTGTGCAAGATCAAGGGGATTGGTTCTATTCGGATACGCATGTTTGATGGGATAGTGCGGATTTTGACGGTGTCAGATATGTGCCAGATCTGAAGAAGAGTTTGGTTTTTGTAGGAGTTTTAGCAGGGATTGGCTGCAAATGCGTAGTCAATGGATGTTCCATGAAAATTTTCAATGGGTCTTTTATTATCATGAAAGAAAAGAAAGTGGGAAAGTTGTATTTTCTAGATGGACAATCAATTACAGATGATATTGTTGCGGTATCTACTTGTTCAAGTAATTCGGATTCGGCTGGATTGTGGCACTTACGGTTGGGACATAATAGAGAGTCTGTCACGCCCCGCATCCCAGTATACGGGCAGAGGACGCGACTAGCCGCTACGTATTTATTCTGAAGTAAACACGCTAAGCGTATCTAAGCAATATAAGTAAAATGCACAAGAGACAATGTCAATGGATATAATTGAACAACAATTTTATTTATTAATATTCTTTTTACAATACATCTGAAAAGTGAATACATGAAATGGAAACCAATGCCTAAATAGTGGCATAACAGAAATGGAAAATACAGAATATAAATGTGTATAAGTAACTAGAGCTCCGGGTCGAAAGCTAGCTGGTCTAAATCCTCGCTGGTGGGCTCGATCTCCAGTGAGTCCGAAACACCTGAAGGCATTCCAAAGAAAAAGAAAGAGAATGTCGCCAGCGAAAAAATCGCTCGGTAAGTCCAAAAGATGAGGGAGAAATAAAATAGACAGAAAGAGAGAGTGTAGTTTTTAAAGTTGTATTATATTGTTATAATGTTGTATTTAGTGTTAATGTTGTTGTAGCTTGGTACCGAAGAGGCCAGTGTATACGAGAGGAGTCTCACTAAACCAGTAACTACGGTATATAGAGTACAAGGCTCCGTCAATAATACCCAGAACAACGACGATTGAATTCAGGTTAGGTGTCTTATGGTTGCAGTCTCGTGCCACTTCTAACACCTTCCGTACCAATCTACCCCTTATAAATCCCGCGATGTCTTATTTGTATTGTTTGTATTGTATTGTCTTGTAAATTGAATTGTATAGATGGATGACTTGCCTAAACCATGATATCAGTAAATGGATATAACTGGAGAATCATGTAGATGGATGTATATCCATAGTTTGGTTCAGTCAATATAGATTGATTAAATTGAACAGATTGAATATATAGATTCATGTTGAATTGTAGTTTGGATACTTGAATCATATTCAAGTCGAATTGATTATATTGAGACTCAGTCTGAGTCAGACAATTAGAAAAGAAATTGAATCCTGAATTATGTTTTTGTGCTATCGGTAACCGCTGCACATGGATGGCAGGATTTGTGTCTTTTTCAAAGACGATTACCGTGTTGATAACACCGTTTGTTAAGTTGTCTACCTTAAATAGGCAAGAACCCATATCTCCGGCTCCCTGAGGCTCAAGAGACTGGTCCCGCTTAAACCTATGTTTACTAGGGTCCTTATTGTAATTAGTATAACTTGAGGGGGTTTTATGTAAAAATAATTTTGTATAATTTTCAAAATACACCACAAGTATTTTATTATCGTCTTTAAAGTTTTCATTGATATATATTTTATCATTGTGACATTCCTAGTGAATAAAACATATTTTTCATAATATATGGTATTTATTTGTAATATTGGAATTGTATGTTATTTTCTTATAAATGATATGTTTTTCTTGAATTTTAGAAATGTGGAATATTTTAAATATTAAAATTAGATATTTTGATATTAATTATATATATATATATATATTAATTAAAAATATAAGTTTTATTTATAATAGAAATCACATTTTCTAAAGAAAGCTGTATTTTTAAATCTTTCGAGACCGTATGCTCCTTGCGGAGGTCTGCATCTCGCACTACTAAACCCGAGGATGTGTAATAATCCGCACTATCCCGAACAGGTTCCCCAAAATGGGTTGTAGCGGCACATTGCAAAGATTTGTTAAAAATACACATCTTGTAGAAAAAAGGTTTTTATAAGTCGGAGGTAGTTATATGAAAAATCGTATTTTTTCCCAAAATTATGTTCCCAAATATTATCGTGCTATGTTACATATGTGTGTTGTGAGGAAGTAGGTCATTACCTCGTGAACTATCTAAAGGTATAGTAAGGGATAATGATGTTTTTTGTCGAAACTAAATTATATGGTATTTTTCTATAAAAGTATTATAAAAATTGAAATATAAATTCTTTTGATATGAAACTTGTCAATATGTTTTGTTAATATTTAATGATCATGATGTGAGGGTTTGGTATTATTGTGTTCAAGAAAAATATGATTTTTAAGGAAAAACCGAATCGAAAGTCGGATTAACTCCACTTCCGTCGGGTTTTAAAATTCTAAGTTTTTAGAATAGTAAAGGGAAGGGGGAGAAGAAACTTACTGAATTGTAGTGGAGAGGAGAGGAAAAGGAAGAAGTAGGAGGTGCCGGTGCGTCGTTTCGTCGCCGGAATCTCCTCGGAACGTCGTCGGAAGTTCGCCGGAGTTTCGCCCTTCGCTAACTCCACTTGCGCACAAAAAATCTAGGAAATTTTCTTGAGAGTTGGGACAGAGATTTGGAAGTGAGGAGGGGTGAGTTTAGGTGTGGTATTTATAGGAAAAATTATGGTTTAGGGTAAAAGAAAGGGTGTGATAAAAATTGTATTAAAAATGGATTAAATGAGGGTTTTAAATTGCTCTGTAAATGTGCACGGAAATGAATAGTTTAGGAGTTATGAGAAGTCCAAGGGTTGCCAGAAAAACCAAAGAAAATAAGGTTTCGGTCGAGTCAGGCCGGCGGCGCCAGCCGATTCGGTCGAGTCGCCGGCCCGAGTCAGCTGAGTCGGGCCGGGTCTCGCCGCCACTTGTTACTCGTCGCTTGGTTACTACAGTGGAGTCATTTGTTTTATGTGTGACTCTTGATTTTACGGGTTATGCATGTGTAGACTCTTGGGATTCTAAAAAGATTAAAAGAATTCAAAATAAAAAGATAATGTGGCTGATGGGATTTGAACTCTGTTACTTTGGTTCAGCAGTGCAAGGTGTTACTAATGAGCTACAAGCTCCTTCTTGCTGTTCAAAAGCAAAACAAATTTATAATTTGTGCTCAGGCAAAAGTACCCCTTTCTGTATTTTTGAAAAAAAATTGTGCAGAAAGTTTAGGGTTGTTACAGAGTCAGGTTTGGAGGTGCTTCGTAAGAGGCAACTATTTGGAGATGGAAATTTTGGCAGTCTTGATTTCTTGAAGGAGCGTGTCGTAGGAAAGCAAACAAAGGTAAAGTTCTGGACAGCAGTGCATGATACGGAGGATATTCTTAATTATGTCCACACTGATGTTCAGGATCCAACACCGGTTCTTTTGCAAGGTGGAGCCAGATACTTTGTTTCCTTCATTGATGATTTTTCAAGAAAAGTCTGGGTCTATGTTCTCAAGTTTAAGGTCGATACTTTTGATAAGTTCAGGACGTGGAAGGCCAGGGTAGAGAAGAAGACTGGTAAGCATGTAAGGGTTCTTCGGTCCGATAACGACGGAGAGTTTACTTCGTATTTTTTTGAGTTCTGCAAGTCAGATGGGATTGTGCGCCATTACACCATTCCAGAAGACCCTCGGTCAAATGGCATTGCAGAGCGGATGAATCATACGCTGCTGGAGAAGAACAGATGTTTGCGGCTTACAGCTGGGCTTCCTAAGGAGTTTTGGGTTGAAACCCTATCTACCACCGTGTACCTCATCACGAGATCACCATCGTCGGAGATGTAGGGTGTTTTTCGTCACCCCATTGAGATGGGAATACGCGCGCGCTTGTCAGGCACATTACAGATTCCCCCTGCCTAGGATAGGCTGGAGTTTATTGATTCTGGGGATCCGAATCTCCGGCAACCGCGGACTAAGCTGCCGTTAATTACCCCTCGCCTTTGGAGCGAGAGAACCTCCGATTGACGGGTTAAATTGGTCATGCGAATTCAATGTGCAGTGTTGTATTTTGAAGGGGTTTTGGATATATCGGGGGCCCCGCAGAGTTTTTATGGGGGGGTCAAGAGGGCTAGTAGCCCCCTTGCGGGGTGTGGCGCAACGTCCCGTTAGAATTTTTTTCTAACAGGGACAGTGTCGTGGAGTATGTGTATGTGTGTATACATACATACATATTTATATATATATATATATATATATATATATATATAAGGGAAAGGGCATCCAAAGGATGCGTGGGAGAAGGCGCCAGCGCCTCACGTGCGCGGCACGCGGGCGCTATGCGCCAGAGCGCCAGCGCACCACCTGCACGGTACGCACGTGCGCTGCGCGGGAGCGCCAGCGCACCACGTGCGCGGCATGCGGGAGCGCCAGCGCACCACGTGCGCGGCACGCGGGCGCTGGGCGTCGGCAGCAGAAATGACTTAGTCCCCGCACTGGGAGCTGTGCTCCCGAAAGGAAATATTTATTATTTTGTATATATATGTATATATATTTTTGAGGAGTTGAACTCCTAAGATATTTTGGAGCTGATGAAAGGGGCTTCTCCTTTGAGCCCTGGATCTCCCCAAAATAGGGTTCTTGGAAGTGGGTCTCCTTCTTCCTCCTCTGTTGGCCGGATCTTGAAGAACAAGAATTATGAGATTTTAAAAATCTCTCCTTTTTGAGATCTAATGGAAAATCTGAGTTCCCCTTTGTGGGTTTTGTGGTGAAAAACTATTTAGTTTTGGAAAAGAAAGAGTAAAACTCTTGATTTAATTCAAAAAAAGAAGAAGGTTTAGAACCTTGAGAAAGGAGAAGGAGGCACAAAAACCCTAGCCTTTTGAGAGAATGAAAAGTCTATGCTTTATTCATCATCATGTTGCCTTATATAGGCTTACACATTTACATATAGCCCTATGGGCTTTACAAAATGGCATTTTGCTCATCCCATTCCTCATGTGCTATTTCTTTTTGCACATAAGCCATTGGCTTTACAAAAATTAGGCTTTATACCCATTCATGCATAAAAAATTACATTAAAATTATTTATTACATGATTTTTATTTTGGCATGGAAGAGGCCGGCCGCGGGTCTCGACCTGGGCATGGGCCCACTTGCTTGGGCTTAGGCCTACTTGGCTTGGGGTTGACCTCGAGTTTGACTTGGTCAACCGGGGTGCAATTTTCGACCCCAACAAAGTGCCCCCATTAATAAATGCATACCACATATGTGGGTCGTGTGCATGAAATTGATGGATCTTGAAGTTGGACTTCGAGGTGGAACATCATTCTAAGGGCGGAGCATCATCCCGGGAGTATAATTCCGGGGATCGGAGCATCATTCCTGAAGAGCGGAGCATGATTCCAGGGATCGGAGTATCATTCCGAAGAGCGGAGCATGATTCTAGGGGTCGGAGCATCATTCCGAAGAGCAGAGCATGGTTCCAGGGGTCGGAGCATCATTCCGAAGAGCGGAGCATGATTCCAGGGATCGGAGCATCATTCCGAAGAGCGGCAGACATTTTGACCGAAACATAATTTCGATGCAGAGGTTGGTTCCCAGGCGAAGCATAATTCCAACAGGGAAAGCAGATACTCTGAGGCGAAGCATGATTTCGACACAGGGTATATTCTGAGACGAAGCATGATTTCGATGCAGAGCTTATTAGTTGACTTGATTCCGAGGCGGAGCTTAATTCCGATGGGGAGGTCACTTTCTGATTCCGAGCCGAAGCATAATTCCGACAGGGAAGGCAGATACGCCGAGGCGAATCATGATTTCGACACGGGGTACACTCTGAGACGAAGCATGATTCCGACACAGAGCTTTTTGGTTGACTTGATTCCGAGGTGAAGCATAATTTCGACAGGGAAGGCAGGTACACCGAGACGAAGCATGATTTCGACACGGGGTGCACATTCTGAGAAGAAGCATGATTCCGACGCAGAGCTTGCTGGTTGACTTGATTCCGAGGCGGAGCACAATTCCAACGAGGAAGTCATTGGTTGATTCCGAGCCGAAGCATAACTCCGACAGGAAAGGTAGATACACCGAGGCGAAGCTTGATTTCGACGCGGGGTACACTCTGAGACGAAGTATGTCTCCGACACAGAGCTGGTTGGTTGATTTGATTCCGAGGCGGAGCATAATTCCGGCAGGGAAGGTAGATATCCCGAGGCGAAGCATGATTTCGACACGGGGTAAATTCTGGGACGGAGCATGATTCCGCCGCAGAGGTTGTTGGTTTGATTTGATTTAGGTTGGCATCAATATCGTTATACTGGAATATGGTACCAGAAGCGAATCATCAATTGCCATGAGAGGATTTTGGGATTTTGGTTTTGGTCGGTATCTGCATTGCTACATTGGAATATGGTACCAGGAGCGAATCATCATTTGCGTTTGCTGATTAGGAAGCGATGGCTTAGGAGACAGGTTTTAGGTCCCTATCACCTAAGACTTTTCAATTTTATGAGCCGTAAGGGTCTTACAAAGCATTTTCTCCTTACGGGTCATAAGGATCCCGTATGTGTATTTTCTCCTTAGGAGTCGTAGGGACTTCCAAGTGTGTTGCTCTTTTGTGAGTCGTAAGGATCTCACGCGGGAATTTTCTCCTCACAAAGTCGAGAGGACTTTGCGAGTGCATTTCATCTCTTTTTCACGAGTTTGCGCCCTTTCGGGTTTTCACAAACTCGCCGGCAGTCCTGCTGTTTTTACTCACGGAGCCCTTTCGGGCTTTCATCCGTGCCCATTTTGCTTCTGGTCATACCCTTTTTTTATCGCCGGTGGGACTTTGAATGTGGTCTCGCCGGTAGAACTTGGGAGAGATTGGGATTGTTTTACGCCCGTGGATTGTATACGGTTTTGCAGGATGTATGATCCAGACCGTAGGGCCGGAAAAATTTCGGAACTTTGTTGGCGTCTGCATCGCTGTACTGAAATATGGTACCATGAGTGACTCATCATCCGCCGTTGGGGTATGAGATTTGGAATTTTGTTGGCGTCTGCATCGCTGCACTGGAATATGGTACTAGGAGCGACTCATCATTCGCCACGGGAGGACTTGGGAATTGGTTTTTGGGTCGGCATCTACAGTGCTGCACTGGAATAATGTCAGGAGCAACTCATCATTTGCCTTTGCCTATTAAGGAATGATGGCTTAGAAGAAAGGTTTGGGTCCCTATTACCTAAGACTTTTCAATTTCATGGGCCGTAAGGGTCCCATAAAAGCATTTTCTCCCTACGGGCCGTAAAGATCCCGTAAGTGTATTTTCTCCTTAGGGGTCGTGAGGACCCCCAAGTGTGTTTTTCCTTTGTGAGTCGTAAGCATCCCACGAAGGCTTGTTCTCCTCATGCATCGTGAGGACACATGAGTGGGTCTTCCCAATGGAGCATAATTCCAAGGGCGGAGACCAGCCGCGTAACTGGTGGTTGCGGTGGGGGCATGAGTGTGATGAGAATTATTTGAGCCTGTGGATTGTATACGGTAGTCAACTTCGGGACCAACCGTAGGGTCGGGAGAATTTTGGGAAATTGGATTTTGGTTGGCGTCTATATCGCTGCACTGGAATATGGTACCAGGAGCGACTCATCATTCGCCGTTTGGGATTTGGTTGGCGTCTGCATCGCTGCACTGGAATATGGTACCAGGAGCGACTCATCATTCGCCGTTGGGGATTTGGTTGGCGTCTGCATCGCTGCACTGGAATATGGTACCAGGAGCGACTCATTATTCGCCGTTGGATTTTTTTTACCGCGATTGCTCTTTCATTTCAGCTTCTCTTATCGCGAAAGTCGCGATTGCCCTATTATTTCGGCTATTTATTCGCGGTTGCCCCATCATTTCGGCTTTATTTTCATCTTTATTTTTACTCACTGATTTTTATTGCGAGTTTCCCCATCATTTCGGCTTTTTATTATCTCTTTTTTTATTTTTTTTATTTTTGTTTTATGTACATATTTTTACATTCCCAGTTTAATGACTTAGAGGTCGATTATTCCGAGTTTAATGACATGGTAGTCAGCGGTTTCTAGTTTAAAGACTTAGAGGTCTACTGTTTCCAGTTTAACGACGTGGTGGTCATCTGACGGGAAGCTTAGAGAAGATACCCGATTGAACCGTTGTCAGGGACACCGCTGGAGCTTGCCCGAGATGCCTTATTACTTTTGTTCCCCGCCGAACACAGAGGCGGAACCGCATAGGTTCGTCTTGCCTGAATTTGGGGGCAGATGCTATTTGGTGCTATCCGTCCACTTCTCCGAAGATGCCAAGTTGATTTATGGCACCGTGCATCGGAGATTTAAACGGATGCGGCCGATGTAGCAGACTTCGTCAGATTCCCCTTGTTGAGGGGTTTTTTGATTGTGGGGATTCTCTTCCCTGCAGACGCAAACCCCTGCAGTTAATAACGCTACCGCGTCGCGGTAACCACTTTCTCCTTCTCCAGATGTTCACTTCATGTCATGGGTGTTTGTTTTGTTTTTGGTTGCCCGTGGATTGTATACAGAGACTAATTTATGTTGTCGTCCGTAGGGCATGGATTAGTCCAAATCCGTATTTTCTTAGATTTGGGGTTGGGTTGGGTTTAAGGATACGTTAGTCTCATTTGAGACTAAGATCAACTTAAACGTTTGTTAATGATACGTTAGTCTAATTTTAGACTAAGATCAACTTAACGGGATCATTTAAATCCAACAAAAGGGCATTTGGGCTCTATTGTTTAGTGTAGGGACATCGCGGTCCATTACCAGTTTAAGGACATGGTGGTCCAAGGTTAAGGACATCATAGTCCGTAGGTTTAAAGGGACCCCACAGTCCGAGGTTAAGGACATCATAGTCCATAGGTTTAAAGGACACCACAGTCCGAGATTGAGGACATCAAAGTCCATGGGCTTAAGGACCCCATAGTCCAAGGTTAAGGACATCATAGTCCATGGGCTTAAGGACCCTACAGTCCAGTTTAGAGACATTATAGTCTATGGAGGTTAAGGACATCATAGTCCATGGGTTTAAGGACCCCACAGTCCATGAAATGTTTGGTTGTCGGGACCCGTCACCTCTCTGAAGACGTTGAAGGATTACAACGACAAATATCAGTGGAGTAAAGAGATGTACCCTTGAACCAATGTTGGTTGAGAGATCTACAGTCCAATTTGGGACTAAGATCAAAAGATTTAAAGCATATGGGCTCAGTTACATCTGAATTAAGGACTTATGGCCATCTTGGGCTAAGTCCACTCAAGTTTAAAATGTTGAACATTTGTTTGGGTTGCTAAACATTTGTCTAAGCTTAGCCCCCCCTTTATTTAGCAATGCTAAGCATGGGTCTGGACTCTGACAATATTTTGTCTTTTACTGAGTGCCGAGCACTCAAATGTCATATGAGATGACCAATTTTGGAAGACAAGGGTGTATTTGAGGCCCAGTCAGAGGGGAGTCTGCCTCTGGAAGACTTAGCCATTTTGGGCTAAAGACTGATTTGAATATAGTGTTTAAACACTAAAGTAAATTCAGCTATAACGTGCTCCCACGTGATATGCTCAGAATAGCGTTAAACACTAGGGGTGCGGCGCCCAAAATAGTGTTAAACACTAATAAACGAAGCGCTCATGTGGGGTCACGTGAGATGCTTGAGTGGTGGGCCCAAACTTTCTTTATTTTGTTCTCAGAATATTTAAATAAGTGTTAAACATTTTTAGTCTTCAAGGCCATCACGTGTGGGCACGTGATGAGCATTCATGCACTGGATATTAAGAGAATTCGTTAGGGGTCACGTGGGAACACGTGAAGGCGCCCATGCATTGGTTTTTAATCCTTCAGTTCTTTCCATCTTCTCTTTTTTTTTAAAGAGGTATTTATTAGGGGTCACGTGGGAGCACGTGAGGGCGCCCAAAGTTTGTTCTGGCTTGGTTTTGTTTCTTTTTATTTTGAGGACTTTATCCAAGGGTCACGTGGGAGCACGTGACCCCATCTCATTCATTCTCTTCTGACCATTGAGGGGGAGGGTCACGTGTTGCCACGTGATCGAGTTGGGTATTGACTTCTTTACGTGCATGGAAAGTTTAAGTCCCTTGTTTAAGAGTTAAATTCTTGTATAGGGTTAAACCCTAGTTTCATTTAGAGGAATTAAATTTCTATGTATTTGGAAGAATTAAATTCTTTTATAGGGTTAAACCCTAGTTTTGTTTGGAGAAATTAAATTTCTATGAATTTGGAAGAATTAAATTCTTATGTAGGGTTAAACCCTAGTTTTGTTTGGCGGAATTAAATTCCCGTATGCCTTGATGTGAGAATTGAATTCTTTAAACTCGGATCTTCCCTTAGGTTTTAGATCTGCATGGCAGAATCTCTCCGATGAGAATTAAATTCTCAACTTATGGAGAGATCTGCTTCTGCAGAACTTCAACCAGTGGAAGAACTAAGTTTTTATTCAGAAGAGTTAAACTCTTGGATTGAGAATTAAATTCTCTTTATATTTTGTGGGAGTTTACAGAATGATCCCCCACCTAGGATTTCTTTCTTTTCTCAAGAGACCTTCTTTTCTCTCTGGAGAATTAAATTCTCTTCTTTTTTTTGTATTCCTCTCTATTGTTCTCTCTCTCTGAAAATCAATCCCCCCACTTCTTTTTTTGGCTCCTATTTATAGGAGAAAGAAAAGAATCAGTTTGTTTGGTCAATCTTTCATTGAAAGATTTTAATTGATTTTATAACCAACAGGATCTTTTAGATCATTCAGTGAATTTTATTCACGATTGGATTTTTAATCCAAAAGATATTTTATCTGTTATTCCTGGCAAATTTCAGGGAAATATCTCCTTGTATAGAATCTTTCTATAAATTGGTGATTTTTAATCACCATTGGATTTTTAATCCAACGGTGCTCCACTTTTCAGAGCACAATCTTTTTGTTTGGAGAGATCTAAGGGTTTTTTATTTCCCATAATTTAGAATTTAATTCTATTAGTTCAGAAGTTTTAAATGCCTATCACGTGTGGGCATGTGACCCCACTATTTAAGCTTTTAGCCAGAATTTAATTCTGTTGTTTTTAAAGAACTCAGGAATTATCACGTGTCAGCACGTGACCCTTGGTCACGTGTGGGCACGTGATACCCCATTGGGGTTTTTCCTTGCTGTTTTATTATATTTTTAATTCTTTTCAGTGGGTTTAAAGGCCCATCACGTGTGGACACGTGACTCCACTGTTTGATTGTTTGATTAGAATTCAATTCTATCACTTATAGAGCTTAGGAATCCATCTGTCACGACCCGAAATAACACATGACTGGCCCTTGAATTATATGAAGTCTATAGGACCTCATCTAATCCAAATAAGCCAAAAGCCCAGAAATCTAAAACCATTTTAAAGAGTAAATAAGAAAAACTAGTTTTTAAGAAGTAAAGAAAACATATTTTAAAAGCAAGGTTTTGACATAAGTAAGCCGAATATGCATTTTTAAAATCTCTAATCTTTTCTGAAAATTTCGGCAGAGTTTCCTTTATAAATACTGGCCCCGAACGGGGTACAACATGAATAATATATATATGCACAATAAAAAGGTATCTCCAAACGGGAGCTAGCTCTTCGTCAATCGACGGTCACAACCCCGCAAGCAATATAATATACAACGCCAAAGGGCGAGGATCAAAACTCAAAGGAAAACTCAAATCAGCTTGAAAACCATAATACTACAACGCGCGACTCTAAGGTCGAAATAATACACAACTGGTTTTCTAAGTCTGAAACAATATACAAGTTTAGTTGATGGAATTACTAGATAAAATTGAATAAAATAAATATAAGGGTGGTCACGATTGCGAGTGAACCCACCTACCAATGCAATCACCCAGAAAGGGAGCAGTGTGCCAGAAAACCCGCAATGAAACCTGTACGGCAAAACCTGCAAGAACTGTGGTACAACGGGGGTGAGTTGCAAACTCGTGAATAGAAAACATCACAGTGTAGAAATCGTATGCATGACATAATCCTAGGTCAAAACGATCAGATATACATATAAATCTCAAATGAATAAGTCTGAAGCATGATAAGGTGGCAATGTAACATCTATACAAGAGTGTAGTGCCAAGTGCTTGTGCCAGTGCCTCAGATAATAACATATCATAAATATGAGGTATGATCAATGTCGACTATATCATGAAGTCTATGAAAAAGTGGATTTCATCCAACTATGTAATCAATGTCATCAATGTCAATATATGAATGTGGAAATCGTCCACGTGTCACCCAATAACAACAAGCATCATGCATGTAAATATCATAAACATATGCATGGAAGTATGAGGATGTAAATCAACATGTGTCACTCGCGACATATCAAAATTATGGAACCGAGTGTCAAGCATCGACACTCAAAAACATCATGAAACCTGTGCCTAGCATCGGTACGTAAATCCTCATATATCGGGCTCCGTCAGTCTAGATCGGACCATATCATCTCTCGACTCCGGTCGGTATCCTCCGGATATCCGCCGAGCCCAAATAATATCACCGGTAGGTACTCGCCACCCTGCCAGGCTCATCGTCTGCTCCACGAAAAACATTTCTCGCCCCGGGGAACCATACCGGGTCCACCATGAACCCGCAAACGGATCATCCAACTCCTCGAATCGGGTTTCAAGCACACGTCTCAGAACCGAGAAAACGCATGGTGGACGCACTGAAATATCATATCAAGGGAAACCGGGTTTTTAAAACAATACATACTCTCTTTTGAAATACCCACGGTTCCCAAATCCAGAAATATCATGGAAACAACATATCTCAATGCGTATAATCAAAAGCATGATGTATGCGACATGTAAAAGAAATATAAGCATATCAGTATATCATGCAATATGGAATAGTAATATGCACATATTGAGGGAAACCGCTCTTTTAAAATAAATCAGTTTTAAAGAGTATCTTGCGGTTCCCAAATCTCCAAATCCAGCGAGAATCATCTATATATGTGCGAATATGTATATATGCACGTATGGGTGTACATTAGGTATGTACACAAGTATGCCATGCAAGGGATCATATCCTGAATGCAACAGTACTACAGTGTAGTGACATGGCAATTATCGATGATGAAGTGTGTGAGCCGGCAAGCAGGTATACGTGGAATATATGCATCATCGATAATGGTGCTGGTGTCCTAACAGCATGATTTTTATATAACAATAACCATTTGCGCATGCGATGCGATGCGAATAACAAGAGTATGCAGAAATCGACTAATAAATGCAACAGTGATGCATCTGCATCAATATAAAAAGTCATACAGCTTGCCATTTGAAATAAGACGAATCGGGGTTTTTAGTAAAATAAGGGCTACGGTGTTTTTAAGAAAAGATGCGTCTTTTGAAAATATCCGTAGAATCCTTTTGCCTGTCTTTAAAATACTCCCGATTCGTTAGTTTTTGAAATCGGTATGACATCGGCCTAGCCTAACATCTACTAGCAAATCTCAGCTCTAACTAGCAAGTCAATCAGGAGGGGTATGGAAACTACCTAAATTTGAGTCGATATAATATATAAACGTATAATAGTCGGTGATCCTGCGTCAAAGGTACCGCGTACGATACAATATCATATGACGTCCTCGAGTCATGAGTGCGGATCTATCATCAATATAAAGCTCGTACGGTAAATCATCGTACGGCATCCCAAAAGCTGGGTACGGGTCAATATCACATTCATCTCATCAATTATCTGGTATCCTTATCGTCATATCCCATGATCTAGGGTACTGATCTAAGTCTAGTACAACTGATACCATTTATATAAATGCGTGTGTAAACACACGTCCAAAGGCCCGCTAAAATCTCATGTCGTATCCCAAATACGAATCACAATATATCACCGATCTCATGGCACTATGCCCAATCTCATCGACTCATCCCCAAATATCAACCACTATCCCTGACCTAGAATATATCACCGATCTCATGGCACTATGCCCAATCTCATCGACTCATCCCCAAATATCAACCACTATCCCCGACTTCTAGGTATAAATATAATGAATATGCATGCGTGTGCGTGTGGGTATAAACCTATTCTAGGGTTCGCAACTAGGAACTATACTAGTTTACGTCTACGCCCTAATCTAATCATAGTACACCTAATCTCATCTCAATTATCCACGACACACTATAAGCTATCATAAATAGTATATATATACTATACTAAATATCGGACTGCGGGGGTGCTATACGCCATCCACCCGACTTCCCCCGTAGATATAATCTACTCACCTTGAATTTTGCGTGTCGGTGTCGACGTCGCCTTCATCTTCTTCATCACCTCGAATCACCGTCGGGGTACCTACATGTCACACGTATCGCATCGCATTAAAACCAAATCAAAACCAAAATGACACACGAAAACCAAAACGATACGCTTAAAAGCTTATAGGTTAGAACCTATGGGTATGCTTTCAAAACCATCAAACAATTCTCGATATCGTCGTATAAACGCCAAGTAATCGAGGTAAAACGCAATTATATAAATCCAGAATTTAAAATACGCAAAATGAAAACACGAATTAAAACAGCAACTCAGGAAAAAGGCTCCAGATTCTACCCTAGGTCAAATTGGACAATTTTGCACATGCCAGGGGTTTAATTTACTGGAGATGGGGCTACAGAACCAATACGAGGCAGATTGGCCCAGGTCTGGCCGCAAATTGCGGCCAGAGGGATTAAATTTGCGGCCGTAATTGGGAGTTAGGGGCTAGGGTTTTGGTGGTAGCTTCCTAGGTGCCTGCATGTATCTCTGTGTTCACAAAATGATTTTCAGAGTCTCGGGGTAATAGCAGATTCCATTTAACCTTCACAGAATCACAGTTTTTCCGATATCGGGTTTCTAAATCCGTATTCTGGGTTTCAAGTCTCTGGTTTAGGCCTGGGTTCTAGCACTAGGAGATTTTTGTGGGCTCTACTGAGCTTAATTACCCATCACAACCCAAAGGTCCCTCAAACCCTAACTAGAATTTTCATACCCTCACTAAACATCACTGTATCGGTGTAAAGTTAACATGGATGTGAAAGTGATAGGAAAACTAAGCTAGTGGTTCAGAAAATATCTCATATGGCAACTCAAGAAAATTCTTGAGTTGCCCCAAGTGTCCAAAACCTTTCCTTTCTTGGTCCAATGTGATTCCCTTGTGCTTGTGCACAACTTTTGTGAAATGGGGATAGGGTTTTGAGGTGTTTAGCATAGAGTTTTTTAGGGAGATGAAGAGGGGGGAGAGGGGAAGCAGCAGCAACAGTAGGAGGATGAAGAGGAGGGGAGAGAAATGAGTGAGGAATGAAGAGGAATGGCCAAGTCAACACACCCTCTCCTTTCTCTCTCTCACTCATACCCATTATTCTATTCTTTCCCTTTTTCTTTTCTCATTCTATCTAATTAACAACCATGCAAGAATGCCATAATAAAATATATAGGAAAGCCATGGAAAAATATGTAACAAGTGAAAAAAGATATGGTGCATGTTTTGTACAAATATGCTAAAAATCCGATTAGCGATTTTTAATCACGATTAGCACTAAATTAGCATATAATTAATCATAAAAACTTGAATATGGCATAATTCGCATAAAACACTCTCTTTTTAGTAATTTCCATAATTTTCAAAATTTTCCCAATTTATCGGTATTTAATTATACCGAAATATTAAAATATTCATTAAAATAATATTAAATTATAAAAATTCCCAAAAAAATAATATTTTATTTTTTTGAAATGTTACATCATCACGTGTCTGCACGTGAGCTCTGGTCACGTGTGGACACGTGATACCCCATTGGGGTATTCCTTACTGTTTTATTATATCCTTTTAATTCTTTTCAGGGGGTTTAAAGGCCCATCACGTGTGGGCATGTGACTTCTGTTGATTAGAATTTAATTCTTATTACTTTAGAGGGCTTAATAGCCCATCAAGTGTTGCACGTGACCCATGGTCACGTATGTGCACGTGATGCTCCATTGGGGTTTTTCCCGATATTTTATGAGGGAACAAATGCCCCCACAGCGTTGTTCTCACGTGTTTGCACATGAGTGTAACGCTGTCATCTTTTGAAGCCGTTGGATCTGCCTAGGGAAGGGGGTTGATGAACTGTTTCCCATCACATCCTATAAATGCAAGGGTCTCTTCAGCAGTGTCTCCACTCCTTCATCTTCTTTCTTCCTTGTTCTTGCCTTGAGAATTTAATTCTCTCTCTCAGAGCTCAGTTCTCTGTTCCAAAAAAAATTCAGAGTTTAACTCTGTCAACAAAAGATTTTCCTTTTCAGGTAACGATCTTAAACGGCCAGGGAAGTTTTTGTAGAACTTTTCTTTGGATTTTAAATCCACACCAAGGGTTTTTCCCTTTAACCAAAACCCATCTTTCTAAGTTCTTAAAAATGTCCAATCTTTAAATAATAAACTCCTTTTGCTAAGGTTTCTCTGATCTTTAGGGGTTTGATGATGATACTTGTCTGCCCTTTGGAATTTAATTCCATTTCAAAGAGCTTAGCTCTGAAAGTTTTTCTGGGAATTTAATTTCTCTGTTCAAAAGAAATTTAATTCCTCTAAAGAACTCAGTTCTTAAAAGAAGACTTCTTGGGAATTTTCATCCTGAGTTGTTCTTGCAAAAAAAAAAAGATTTCAGTAGAGATTCTGTTTGATTTTCACAAAGTCCAAGATGGGTTTTTTTGGGGGAATGTGCAGGGATGTTTGAAATCCACTGTTCATTTATTGAGAATCTTCTTTTTGTTCTCATGATGATTACCCTGCCTCATCATTAGTGAGCCGCCATCTTGATTTTGTGGGACCCCTATGTTTTGTAACCAATGGTCCCATAAAATAAGTTTTTTGTCGCTTTCTTCCACTGTATTACACACACACACACACACACACACACACACACACACACACGTGTGGACTTCACCGACAATTTCCCCTTCTTTTATTTCAGGAACAATGGCTTCTCTTTCATACTTCCCTTTCACCAGCTCAGAGGCTGCTTTTCCTCAGTCACTGTTTGACGAAGAGGTGATGGCGATGATTAGGGCTCATGACCCGGATTGCACCAATTTACTTTTATGGGGGACCTGGTACGGTCATATCATCCGCGGTCGCTAAAGCTTTCTTTGCGAAGTACCGACAGAGCCTACCTATCCATGCCGATAGAGCGTCCACGAACCGCCTTTGTTGTGGAGATATCGAATTGGACCCCTACGGGACGGCTCGAGCCGTCGACAACTGGGATTCCAAACCACCATGTGCCAGCTATAGACATCTTAGGGCGCCGTATCTGCCAAGGTGAAGCCCAGCCCTGGGGACAGGTTTGCAAAATAGGGATTACTCCTCGACACCCCACGGGCTACCTTCTCCGGGCTCGTTATATCCTGTCTGCCCATCGTGCGCGACTGCAGAGGGTCGGGCTCTATCAGGCAGTATACGCGTCTCTCTTCCACTATCAGTCCCCCCATGTCTGGTGGGTTAAGGCTTTCCTAAATCAATGGAATCTTCCTACCAACACCTTCTCTCTAAGGGACCGCGAAGTTTTAATTTCTCTAGAAGAGTTTCGCGAGATCTCGGGGTTGACGATTAGGGGGACGCTTTATAAAGAACCGATGCCTTCTGATGAGTATGTTTTCGAAGCTGAGCCTGCTACGCTTGACGGCTTTTCGAATGAAAATGCCGTCCGCCACAAGCACCCAAGTCTAATCAAGGCTCTGGGCATTTTTGAGAAGCTGTTCGCAGAGTCAGAGGAACAGGGGCGTCACCTTCAAAAGCTTTATCACCTGCTTCCTTTGCGGAGACGTTTTATCAAAGACGGTTCCGAAGTTCGCGAATATCAATGAACCCTTCGGGTTCGGTCTAAATAAACTACCGGCTAGAAAAGAGAATTTGCCGCAGTTCTACATTCCAATCCTATCGGCTATATCTTTTGAGTCTATCGCAGCTCCTAGCATAGATGAAGAGACTTTCTTCGTGGGTTTTATCAGCGTCTGGCTCAGCTGGTTCGCCGTTCCCATGCACCGTCGTTTCATAAGAGCCTCGGTCATTTACCCTGCCCATCACATTGCCAGAGAAACGCGACTAGCCGTGGGCATTGCGAGGCTAGCGCATCTGTATCATGGGCTAAGCGCCGCAGCCAATACTTCAACCCCAGGCCTGAATGTGGTAAATTTCTATCTTCATTACTTTATATCATGGATTGAGATGCACGTGCTAGGGGCATTTGCCGTACATCAGAGACCCATCTTTTATGATGTATACACTTTTCCGCGGCTCATGAGGTTGGTGAATGCTTCTGCTCCTGATCCGACCCAGTCTGGAGCTATTCATGTGCTACTTAGTCCCTATACCAATGTGGGCAGGATGGTATTTAACGATCGATTCCTCTCTGCTCCTTCAGGACCGATTCAGCAGCTTTTTGACTCGTCAAAAGAGGGAGCACCCTCCCTGAAACCCAAGGAAGCCATGTACTTATACTCGATTAGACCGAGTTATCTGGTGTTTCGTCAAAACGGTGCGGCCCTTTTTATGCGGTACAACCCACACCGCTTTGCTCGGCAACTGGGATATGATCAGGGTGTCCCTTTTGAGGCGTTTACAGTAGAGCCCAGCCCGTCGTCGGAAGTTGTTCATGACGCCGCTCATCACTTCATGCGGCTGAACACCGGCTCTTACTTCGTGATTCCTGAGGCTGACTACATTCCTCGATGTGTGGGGGCTTTCACAGGTTGGTACCTCCACCGAGTCAGTCCTATTATTGCTGAGGAGAGGAGGATGCTCCTTAGATATAGGGCTCCCACTCCGATCCAGGCTACGGGAGTCCCGCCGCGACCGCGGGCAGTGGTTCGCCCTCCCGTGAGAGATACTGGCGTCGTACTTATCCCTGAGGCGGCGGAAGTGGGTCTAACTCCCACAGCCGGTATGCCGCTGCGCACCAGAGCTCAATCAAGGGCCAATAAGACGCCAGTAGCAGTATCATCTGCTGCGGCGTCAGCAATGGCAGTGTCCTCATCGGTAGCGCCGCCGAGAGAAGACACTGAAGGCGAAGTGGGTCAACGTCGCACTAAAGCACCGAGGGGCAAGAAGCGATCGTCTTCTGGTGTTAGTTCCGGGTCCAAGAGGCGAAAGAAAATGGTCACCAATCTGCTTGACTTTTTAGTGGACTCCGAGCCTATCTTCCAAGATGAACCACTAGCTATGCAAGAGCCGGATGGTGGCCTTCTTTTTCCAGGTTCATCTGCCGAGGAAGCCGCACAATTGGCTGAGGCTATAAGACGCTCTCAGGATGAGACTGAGAATGTAAGGATCCCGAAGAGGCCTTATCCTGCCGTCATCTTCTACGAAGATCCTCCATTGATATGGCGGATATTTATAGGTCCTTTGGAATAGGGAGGCGAGATAGCTCTTAAACAGCCTATCTCGGCCGATACCGAAGATGCACTTTCGTTGTGGACCAGTAGCCGCGAGTCTACCCTCGAACCCCGGCGAGCATACCTCCTTAGGAAGGAACGTCGGCTTGAAAAAGCCATACTAGAAGCTCCTTTGCGCATTGGTATATTTACATTTATTTTCATATTATTTTGCACTACTTGATATACAAATATTCTTATCTTCATGAAAACTTTGCAGGGACTTCGGCAATAGCAGCGGATCTGAGTTCAAGTCGCGCCTTGACTGTGGACTCTACAAGTATCCCCAATGAGGCACTAGCAAGTGTGGAGGGGGTCGATACACCAGTTCTTCCTGCCACGGAGCTCTCCTTGGTGGTTTCTGTTCCGCTGGTGCTTACTCTCCCGGAAGAGGCATCTTCATTGGTCGCCGGTTCAATGGATCTTTCTGGGGACGGCCCAGAGATTATGAGACAGGTAGTCGAGGCCACCGTCCTCTCATTGGAGCCTGCAACGGTGGCCACTGCTCCTCAATCGGAAGTTGTCATACCAGCTCACGTCCTCGATGATGTGCCTGGGGACATGGAGGAAGAGGCCGAAGCTGCTATTCCTCCTGTTCAGAGCGGGAGGAGTATTGAAGGTATTCTTCTACACTTTGTTTTAGATGATATTTCCATTATCTGAACCTTTTTTATCTTTTTTAGAGCTACGAGGCTTGGCGGCGTCCATTGCGGGCCTGTCTCCTAGGAAGTCTTTTCAGCGCCTGCTAGAACTGGCCGCTCCGCAGGCGATATCCCCTCAGCGCATCGTCCTATCTTCCGGACAAGGTTAGTATTGTTCGCTCTTTCACGGCATTATTATTATTTCATATAATCAATGCTTATGTCCTCTGTAGTTCTGGAAGCTGACGATGAGGTTGAGGTCCTTGACGGACCTGGGGATCTTCCAGACCCTTCTTGCATAACCGTGGGTAAGTAAAGTTTTGACGTCGTTGCATCTATCCCCTGTTTGCAAATTTCGCTGATCATTTATTGATCTTTAACAGCTTTGCCTACTTTTACCCCGCTGGAGACTCGCATCCTCATGCCACCTAGCCCTTATGCGCTGCGTGCATCCGAACGCATGGCAAAGTTAAGCCTTCACTCTTTATCAGCTCTGATCAAAGACTTTCGTGCTGGTACCTTGCTCACGGCTGAAGAATTTGCTGCCGAAACCGACAGTTCTCTCCCTTTTCTTGCCACTTACCATAGCGAATCATTGGTGCAAGTCTGGGTTGAGTTTTATCGTCAAGTGGAAGCTTGCTTGCATAATCTTGAACATACACGCCTTCCTGCGGAGGTGGTGGCTGCGAAGACAAGCTTGCGGGGGTTGGTCGAGCGATGTGCCGCTAATATGCTTTCATGTGAAAAAAGGCTCCACCAAAAGTTTTCGGAGAGGAAGTTGGCTTCAACCGCGCTCGGGGAGCTTCAAGCTGAACTTACGGCCAAGACCACTCGCGCATATGAACTTTGGCAGGTACTTCAAGCCGCTATTAAGGAGGTGGTGGCTGTTGATAAAGCCGTCATTTTTACCCGTACGATGGTTGACGCTCATAAAGCTACTGAGCAGGAGCTTGAAGGCCGACTTGCCTCGTATCAGGCCCAACAGTCGCAAGCGGAGGCCCGTCTCGCAGCAATAGCAAAATTCGAAGCAGAGACCCGGCAAAAAAAGGACGAGCTGACGAACCTGTTAAATCATCCGCCGGCCTAGAAGATGCATATATTTTGTTTATTCTTTCTTGTACATACTTTTGAATGAGAGTATTTTTTTTATTCTTTCAAAAATTGTACTTTGTATTCATTTTGATTCATGAATAAAAGACATATTTTGCTTCATGATGTTGTGTCCCTTTTAGTAAATGCATTTTGTGGATAATCTATTCTGATCTCCTAGTAGGACAGTGATGTCTTAGGAGTCAGGTTCAGATCTGCCTCCTAAGGCTTTCCAACTTTATGAGCCGTGAGGGTCTCATAAAGACATTTCTCCTTACAAGTCGTGAGGATCTCGTAAGTGTAATTTTCTCCTTAGGAATCGTGAGGATCCCTAAGTGTGTTTACTCTTGAGAGTCGTAAGGATCTCAGAAGAGAATTTTCCTGCTTATAAGTCGAGAGGACTCGTAAGTGGTTGTTTCCTCCTTGTCGAGATTAGACTTTGGAGGGCAATAATGGCTTAGGAGACAGGGTCAGGATCCCGTCGACTGAGACTTTTTAACTTTATGAGCCGTGAAGGTCTCATAAAGAATTTTCTCCCTACAGGTCGAAAGGATCCCGTAGGTGTATTTTCTCCTTAGGAATCGTGAGGATTTCTAAATGTATTTTTTCTTGAGAGTCGTAAAGATCTCACAAGAGAATTTTTCCCTTTTTACAAGTCGAGAGGACTCGTAAATGGTTGTTCCCCTCCTCGTCGATGTTTGACTTCAGAGAGTGTGGCCTAAAAATAGACCATCTTGGACTCCTTGCAGGGCAGTGATGGCTTAGGAGACAAGTTCAAATCTGCCGCCTAAGGCTTTTCAACTTTATGAGCCGTGAGGGTGTCATAAAGACTTTTCTCCCTACGAGTCGAGACGAATCGAGAAGTTCTTGCAAGGATGTCCTAACGTCACAGTTAACCTCTGCTCTTTACGACAGAGGTCCGTTAGGGTCTGTGGTACTAGGGTTTTGCCTGTCGTACCTTCGCGTTGGCTGATGTATCCCTCGATAGGCAATCTTGCTGTTCGAGTAGCCTTGTGACTATCGTGTCTCTGATCCCTTCGGGGGCTGGACAAGACGTCTTCAAGCAATCTTCCTAAGCAGTTTGACCGTCGGAAGAGCAAGCGTTAGGAATTTTGTCATGCCGCTTTTTACTTGAGGTTAGGCTCATTTTGGGGAGCCCCGATGAGTCATAACCACTCCGCGCTGGTGTGGGATGATCTCCGATAGTCTTTCAGGTTTTATATGAGTTGCTGTCAAGACCCTGAAGCTAGGAATTTGACCTTTGCTTCGTTTGCCGGCATTGCATCTGCTGTATCGAGATGAACGTCAAGGTGGTGACCACTCCGCGCTGGTGTGGGATGATCTCCGATAGTCTTTCAGGTTTTATATGAGTTGCCGTCGAGACCCTGAAGCTAGGAATTTGGCCTTCGCTTCGTTTGCTTTGGCGTGTCCGAATCCTGTTGGAAGAAGGATGCTGTAGTGGCATCTCGTCTGCTGTATCGAGACGAACGTCGAGGTGGTGACCACTCCGCGCTGGTGTGGGATGATCTCCGATAGTCTTTCAGGTTTTATATGAGTTGCCGTCAAGACCCTGAAGCTAGGAATATTTTCTTTGCTTCGTTTGCTTGCATTGCGTCTGCTGTATCGAGATGAATGCCGCGGTTGTCTCTAGGTTGTTGGTAAACCGTCGAGATTTGGAACTAGGGACTTTGCCATGGCTCCGTCGTTTGATTGTCGCGTCTGAGTTCTGCTAGAGAAAGAACGCTGGGGTGACATCTCGTCTGCTGTATCGAGACGAACGTCGAGGTGGTGACCACTCCATGCTGGTATGGGATGATCTCTGATAGTCTTTCAGGTTTTATTTGAGTTGCCGTCAAGACCCTGAAGTTAGGAATTTGGCCTTTGCTTCGTTTGCTGGCATTGCGTCTGCTGTATCGAGACGAATGTCGCGGTTGTCTCTAGGTTGTTGGTGAACCGTCGAGATTTGGAACTAGGGACTTTGCCATGGCTCCGTTGTTTGACTGTCACGTCTGAGTCCTGCTGGAGGAAGAACGCTGGGGTGACATCTCGTCTGCTGTATCGAGACGAACGTCGAGATGGTGACCACTCCGCGCTAGTGTGGAATGATCTCCGATAATCTTTCAGGTTTTATATGAGTTGCCGTCAAGACCCTGAAGCTAGGAATATTGCCTTTGCTTCGTTTGCTGGCATTGCGTCTGCTGTATCGAGACGAATGTCGCGGTTGTCTCTAGGTTGTTGGTGAACCGTCGAGATTTGGAACTAGGGACTTTGCCATGGCTCTGTTGTTTGATGTTGCGTCTGCTGTAACGAGATGAATGCTGAGGTGGAGCTGGGATTTTGTCATCACTCCACTTTGTTGACGTTGCGTCTGTTGTAATGAAACAGATATCGAGGTGGTCTCTACGTTATCTGTAAACCGTCGAGATTCGGAG
Organism: Agapanthus africanus; assembly: GCA_030015575.1. Lineage (NCBI taxonomy): Eukaryota > Viridiplantae > Streptophyta > Magnoliopsida > Asparagales > Amaryllidaceae > Agapanthus > Agapanthus africanus. The sequence goes on from JASDDO010000024.1 coordinate 261,597,629, forward strand.
TAGGGACTTTGCCATGGCTCCAAGGTTGATTGTCGCGTCTGAATCCTGCTGGAATGAGGAGGAACGCTGTTGATGATCTCTAGGCTATAGATGTCGTCGTTGAAACCTGACTCTTTGTTTGAGAGAGCCTGGTGGGGTGATACGATTCCCTCTTTTTTTGTGTCCCTGGATTGTATACAGGGATCGATGTGATCTTATCTGTAGGGCAAAAAGTTTCATTTATATATTTTTCTTTCCGCGATGCTCTATCATTTCAGTTTTTATATCGCGAAAGTCATGGTTGCCCAATCATTTTGGCTATTTTTCGTGGTGCCCAATCATTTCGGCTATTTGTTTTATTTACTCGCTGATTTTTATTGCGAGTTGCCCAACCATTTCGGCTATTTTGTATGCATACACTTTTACTTGCTGATTTTGTTGCAAGTTGCCCCATCATTTCGGCTATTTCATATGCATTTGTGGCTCGCTGACTTTTCGCTGCGAGTTTGGGATTTGATACCGATTTAGGCATCAGTATCGCTACAACCGGGATATTGCCAGGAGCGAATCATCATTTGTCTCTATCGATGTCGGAAAAAAGTGGCTTAGCGAACAGGGTTAGGATCCTGTCAACTAAGGCTGTTAACTTCATGAGCCGTAAGGGTCTCATGAAGGTATTCCTCCCTATGAGTCGTGAGGATCTCGTAATTTCTCCTTAGAAATCGTGAGTATTCCTAAGTGTGTGTTCTCTTATAAATCGTAAAGATCTTATAAGAGTGTTTTCTCCTTATAAGTCGAGAGGACTTACAAGGGTTGTCCAGTGTGTGAACATATCCCTAGACGCGGGTGGGACATTGTTAGGGAAATGTTTATTCGCGCCCGTAGATTGTATATAAGGGTCAGTATTGAACCGCTCGTAGGGCAAAATCGGGGGGTATGACTGCTTAAGAACAGGTTCAGATCCCTGTAGCTTAAGGCTTTTGAATCTTATGAGCCGTGAGGGTCTCATAAGAGGGTTCTCCTTACGAGTCATGAGGATCCCGTAAGTGTAAATTTCTCCTTAGGAATCATGGGGATCCCTAAGTGTGTTGCTCCCTTATGAGTCGTAAGGATCTCACGCAGGTGGTTTCTCCTTACAGGGTCGAGAAGACCTTGCAAGTGTCTTTTAACGAGATTGCGCCCTTTCGGGTTTTCACAAAACTCGCCGGTAGCCCTGCTATTTTTACTCATGGAGCCCTTTCGGGTTTTCATCCGTGCCCATTTTGCTTATGGACATACCGTTTTCTTTTTTTATTATTTTTTTTGTGTCAGCCTTAGGATGCTGCGATCCGTAGTAGTTTATCGACGTCTCGGTCAATAGCTAGTTTTAGGACATAGTGGTCCATTGTTAGTTTAAGGACGTTTCAGTCCATAACCAGTTTTAGTACATAGTGGTGCATTGTTAGTTTAAGGACGTTTCGGTCCATAGCCAGTTTTAGGACATAGTGGTCCATTGTTAGTTTAAAAACATTTCGGTCCGTAGTTGACGTATTTGAGGCAAATTTCTAGTTTACGGACTTTTCGGTCCAAGGAGTTTTCTCTATGAATGAGCACGATGCCCCCGGCATGTTCATCTTTTTCGGATCATGTGGTTGTGGCGGGTTCATCTTCCATTTTCAGTCAGCGCGAATTTACCCTGTTAGCATTGGTCTTCAATCCAGCCTTTGAAGACGAAGCAATCTTCGATTGGATGGCTTACTGCTTGGTGGTAAGGGCAGTAATTAGGATTATTGATATCGCCTGGCTGCAACGGATGTTTTGGATCCGGTAGATTGATGAGTCTGTTGCGTACTACCAGCTCGAACAGTCTCCTCGTTTTATCCCGGGGAAACGAATAAGGACGTCCCAGTCTCTCCTCGAGGGATAGGCGTGGACGCACGTTGTTTTGGCGAACAACCGGTTTTAAGTTGCTCGGCTGTTGTTGAGTATTGGCGATGAAGGTTGCTTTCCCTTTCCCTTTTTCATTTCGAGATTCCAGCTTCAAAAGAGATGGTCTATGACTCATTTGATTCATTTGGGCCAACTTGTCAATCAAGGCCTGGAAAGTAGCCGGCTTGAAAAACATCATGAATTGTGAAATGTTTGCTTGAGGGTCGAGGGTCCCCACGAGCATACCTACCGCAGGCGCTTCTTCGATGCACTGCTCGCATTTTGACCATAAATTCCGCCACCGTATTGCATACCGAACCCATGTTTGTCCAGGCTTCACCGTGGCATTAATCAATGCCGTGATTGGGGTGCGTTCGCTAGCACTTGCGAAACGCTGGGTGAATAGCAACTCCATCTCCGTAAAATTTTTGACGAAATCGTTGGGAAGCTCTGAATACCATTCGAAGGCCGTTTCCGCCAAGCTGCCGACGAACCGACGAAGCAGTAGCTTATCGTCACCTCCAGTGTTGCCGCATACTGATGCGGATTTCCCGTCCCCTTATATACGTAGAATTTGGGGACATGTTGATGCAGATTTCCCTGAACTGAGCGACATGCTGATGCGGATTTCCCGTCCCCTTATATACGTGGAATTTGGGGATCGTGTATCCCGGCGGGTACTTTATTTGTTCGTACCAACCCGGATAGGGTCGTCCAGTTTTAACAATTTACCCAGCCGCTTCATTCGCCTGATGAACCCGTATCTGCTGAGCGATATAATCATCCAGGACGGCCTTGGAGATGGTCTCATCCTTGGCTGCTGAAAGAGCCGGAGGAGGGTTTGATGTCTCCCCTCTGTCGTCTTCAATGATAATCGGGAGGTCTTCATCCCGACCATGTCCTGGAACAAAAGAGCCATTCGTTTTATGTTGGCTGCCTGTTCTGCGGCCTTTTTTTCTTTCCTCTTAAGCATTCTTCGGAGGAATTCAGCATCAGTTTCTTGTTCTTGACGCTGCTCTGAATTCTCTGGACTTTCTTTAGGCCCAGTGAGTGCGGCCATTGCAGTCAGCTTCTCCTGTAGTTTCTGCTGCTGTTGCTTCTGAGCCTTTGTTATCGATCGGGTAAGCTGTCGATGATCCGTAGAAGCACGGCTTTCCTCTTTTCCGGAAGCCATATAAACAGTGTGCACCACCATGCCCCCAGACTTGGGGCGTTTAGGTTCGGTGTCTTTGCGGTTCGTCGCGGACACGGGGTCCTTCTCTGGCCTTCTTCTCTTGTGAGCGGTTGAAGTTGAGGGAGCCGTTGCAGTGGGCACCCAAGTAGCTGTCGCCTTCTGTGACTTGACAGGATGGTCCTCTTCTCGCTGAACTTTCACCTTTTCCGGTCGGCGAGAGTAATCTTGATCAATCACCGAGTCCTGAACCTGTCGCCAAACTTCATAAATTTTAGAGGACAGCCGCTGAGGGGGCTGCTCTAGCTTCACCTTTGGGGCATTCTCCACAGATGGAGGACATCTCTTCAGCACAGCAGTCGGAGAGTTTTTGTGCACCCTCCTTAGCGGTTCAAAACTGTTTCCAGTTGGAACAGCAGCATCAATTTCCACCATGGGAGCTGGTGGAGTAAATCCAGACGGAGAGCTACCCCCAGCCTTCCTTACTCGGCGCCAGTGACGATGGCGAGCATGTCGTGCGGATGGAGTTGGTTCAGCTATGGGGGTGGCCTCGTCATGCCCCCTCGTTTTGATAGAGCGTTGTTGCCGGCGTCAGCCTCTTGAAAACAGACGTCCGCTGAGTGGGGATGGCTAGCCTGTCGAAAACTGATTTTTGGGTAGGGAAGCAGCCTTATTGATCTCTCCCGAAGAGGGAGTTGAAGTGGACAGTCTAGTGAAGACTGATCTATTACCAGGAGAAGCCGCTTTGACGACTTCAGGAGCAGGAATGGCTATCCGCTTAGGAATAGCACTTTCTGGTATTGCAGGCTTTTTCATGGGCCCGTTGGAGCTTTGGCCCAGTCTGCTGAAAACTGAGGCGCTTAGTTTGGGCGACCCGTTGAGAGAGGCCGCATTAGTGGTAAGCCGATTAAAGACCGACTTCTTCAGAGCTTCTTGCAATGGTATAGGGACGTTGAAGCTCATCGATGGGAGCATGGTCCCAAAGAATAGCCCAGTGGTGGCCTGAGTTACTTGTTCCACCGGCATTGTGAAAAGGGAGGCCGCCTGAGACCCGTAGGTCACTCCTCCAGCAAGGACGGAGCGAGAGTTGCAGTTGCAGTTAGTGCAGTTTGAAGCCATTGATCTTCTGTTTTCTGCACGGAGCAAGACACCAAATCTTAGTACCTCGAATCCAGGGGCAACCATGTCAAACCACGATTCGTTCGCAAAACACGACACACGAAGTGTGGAGTGGAAAGAGGAAAACGTCCCACCGGGCGTGCCAGAATCTGTTCCCCGCCGAACACAGATACGGAACCGCGTAAGTTCGTATTGCCTGAATTTGGGGGCAGATGCTATTTGGAGCTATCCGTCCACCTCTTCGAAAAAGCCAAGTTGATTTATGGAACCGTGCATCGAAGGTTTAAACGGATGCGGCCGATGTAGCAGACTTTGTCAGATTCCCCCTCGTTGAGGGGGTTTTTGATTGTGGGGACGCTCTTCCATGCAGGCGCAAGCCTCTGCAGTTAATTACGCTACCGTATCGCGGTAACCACTTTCTCCTTCTCCAGATGGTCACTTCGTGTCATGGGTGTTTGTTTTGTTTTTGGTTGCTCGTGGATTGTATACGGAGACTAATTTATGTTGTCTCCCGTAGGGCGTTGATTAGTCCAAATCCGTATTTTCTTAGATTTGGGGTTGAGTTGGGTATAAGGATACGTTAGTCTCATTTAAGACTAAGATCAACTTAAACGTTTGTTAAGGATACGTTAGTCTAATTTTAGACTAAGATCAACTTAACGAGATCATTTAGATCCAACAAAAGAGCATTTGTGCTCTATTGTTTAGTTTAGGGACATCACGGTCCATTACCAGTTTAAGGACATGGTGGTCCAAGGTTAAGGACATCATAGTCCGTGGGTTTAAAGGGACCCCACAGTCCAAGGTTAAGGACATCATAGTCCATGGGTTTAAAGGACCCCACAGTCCGAGGTTAAGGACATCATAGTCCATGGGCTTAAGGACCCCATAGTCCAAGGTTAAGGACATCATAGTCCATGGGCTTAAGGACCCCACAGTCCAGTTTAGAGACATTATAGTCTATGGAGGTTAAGGACATCACAGTCCATGAGTTTAAGGACCCCACAGTCCATGAAATGTTTGGTTGTTGGGATCCGTCACCTCTCTGAAGACGTTGAAGGATTACAATGACAAATATCAGAGAAGTAAAGAGATGTACCCTTAAACCAATATTGGTTGAGAGATCTACAGTCCAATTTGGGACTAAGATCAAAAGATTTATGAGCATATGGGCTCAGTTACATCTGAATTAAGGACTTATGGCTATCTTGGGCTAAGTCCACTCAAGTTTAAAATGTTGAACATTTGTTCGGGCTGCTAAACATTTGTCTAAGCTTAGCCCCCCCTTTATTTAGCAATGCTAAGCATGGGTCTGGACTCTGACAATATTTTGTCTTTTACTGAGTGCCGAGTACTCAAATGTCATATGAGATGACCAATTTTGGAAGACAAGGGTGTATTTGAGGCTCAGTCAGAGGGGAGTCTGCCTCTGGAAGACTTAGCCATTTTGGGCTAAAGGCTGATTTGAATATAGTGTTTAAACACTAAAGTAAATTCAGTTATCACGTGCTCCTATGTGATATGCTAAGAATAGTGTTAAACACTAGGGGTGCGGCGCCCAAAATAGTGTTAAACACTAATAAACGAAGCGCTCACGTGGGGTCACGTGAGATGCTTGAGTGGTGGGCCCAAACTTTCTTTATTTTGTTCTCAGAATATTTAAATAAGTGTTAAATACTTTTAGTCTTCAAGACCATCACGTGTGGGCACGTGATGAGCATCCATGCACTGGATATTAAGAGAATTCGCTAGGGGTCACGTGGGAACACGTGAGGGCGCCCATGCATTAGTTTTTAATCCTTCAGTTCTTTCCATCTTCTCTTTTTTTTAAAGAGGTGTTTATTAGGGGTCACGTGGGAGCACGTGAGGGCGCCCAAAGTTTGTTCTGGCTTGGTTTTGTTTCTTTTTATTTTGAGGACTTTATCCAAGGGTCACGTGGGAGCACGTGACCCCATCTCATTCATTCTCTTCTGATCATTGAGGGTGAGGGTCACGTGTTGCCACGTGATCGAGTTGGGTATTGACTTCTTTACGTGCATGGAAAGTTTAAGTCCTTTGTTTAAGAGTTAAATTCTTTTATAGGGTTAAACCCTAGTTTCATTTAGAGGAATTAAATTCCTATGTATTTGGAAGAATTAAATTCTTTTATAGGGTTAAATCCTAGTTTTGTTTGGAGGAATTAAATTCCTATGAATTTGGAAGAATTAAATTCTTATGTAGGGTTAAACCCTAGTTTTGTTTGGAGGAATTAAATTCCTGTATGCCTTGGTGTGAGAATTGAATTCTCTAAACTCATATCTTCCCTTAGGTTTTAGATCTGCATGGCAGAATCTTTCCGATAAGAATTAAATTCTCAACTTATGGAGAGATCTGCTTCTGCAGACCTTCAACCAGAGGAAGAACGTTCTTATTCAGAAGAGTTAAACTCTTGGATTGAGAATTAAATTCTCTTTATATTTTGTGGGAGTTTACCGAATGATCCCTCGCCTAGGATTTCTTTCTTTTCTCAAGAGACCTTCTTTTCTCTCTGGAGAATTAAATTCCCTTCTTCTTTTTTTTGTATTCCTCTCTGTTGTTCTCTCTCTCTAAAAATCAATCCCCCCTCTTCTCTTCTTGGCTCCTATTTATAGGAGAAAGAAAAGAATCAGTTTGTTGGTCAATCTTTCATTGAAAAATTTTAATTGATTTTGTAACCAACAGGATCTTTTAGATCATTCAGTGAATTTTATTCACCATTGGATTTTTAATCTAAAAGATATTTTATCTGTTATTCCTGGCAAATTTCAGGGAAATATCTCCTTGTATAGAATCTTTCTATAAATTGATGATTTTTAATCACCATTGGATTTTTAATCCAATGGTGGTCCACTTTTCAGAGCACGATCTTTTTGTTTGGAGAGATCTAAGGGTTTTTTATTTCCCTTAATTTAGAATTTAATTCTATTAGTTTAGAAGTTTTAAATGCCTATCACGTGTGGGCACGTGATCCCACTGTTTAAGCTTTTAGCCAGAATTTAATTATGTTGTTTTTAAAGAACTCAGGAATTATCACGTGTCAGCACGTGACCCTTGGTCACGTGTGGGCATGTGATACCCCATTGGGGTTTTTCCTTGCTGTTTTATTATATTTTTAATTCTTTTCAGTGGGTTTAATGGCCCATCACGTATGGACACGTGACTCCACTGTTTGATTGTTTGATTAGAATTCAATTCTTTCAATTAAAGAGCTTAGGAATCCATCACGTGTCTGCACGTGACCTCTGGTCACGTTTGGACACGTGATACCCCATTGGGGTATTCCTTGCTGTTTTATTATATCCTTTTAATTCTTTTCAGGGGGTTTAAAGGCCCATCACGTGTGGGCACGTGACTCCTGTTGATTAGAATTTAATTCTTATTAATTTAGAGGGCTTAAGAGCCCATCACGTGTTGCACGTGACCCATGGTCACGTGTGTGCACGTGATGCCGCATTGGGGTTTTTCCTGATATTTTATGAGGGAACAACTTTGTCGGTGTCGATGGCCTTGCCCCCAGCTGGGGCCAAGGAAAGTCGTTCAAATACCGACTTGCGTTCGAAGATGGCAATTGAAAATTGTTAACCCTTGCAAATAGAAGCATAATTTCAGTACATGCAATCAATGTATATGTTGATTGAGTTCGCATGGATATTTAACCCGAAATATGGAAGGAGAGATATGGTCCCACCGGGCGTGCCAGAATCTGTAGGGTGTTTTTCGTCACTCCATTGAAATGGGAATACGCGCGCGCTTGTCAGGCGCATTACAGATTCCCCCTGCCTAGGGTAGGCTGGGGTTTATTGTTTGTAGGGATCCGAATCTCCGGCAGCCGCGGACTAAACTTCCGTTAATTACCCCTCACCTTTGGAGCGAGAGAACCTCCGATTGACTGGTTAAATTGGTCATGCGAACTCAATGTGCAGTGTTATGTTTTGAAGGGGTTTTGGATATATCGGGGGGCCCGCCGAGTTTTTACGGGGGTCTCGCTATCCGGATAGCGGGCTGGGGGTCAAGTGGGCTAGCAGCCCCCTTGCGGGGTACGGGGCAGCGCCCCGTTAGAAATTTTTTTCTAACAGGGACAGTGTCGTGGAGTGTGTGTGTGTGTGTGTGTGTGTCGTGGAGTATGTGTGTGTGTGTGTGCATATATATATATATATATATATATATATATAAGGGAAAGGGCATCCAAAGGATGCGTGGGAGAAGGCGCCAGCACCTCACGTGCGCGGCACGCGGGCGCTGGACGCCAGAGCGCCAGCGCCCCACGTGCGCGTCACGCAGACGCTGGGCGTCAGCAGCAGAAAGGACTTAGTCCCTGCACTGGGAGCTGTGCTCCCGAAAGGAAATATATATTATTTTATATATATATATATATATATGTATGTATGTATATATATTTTTGAAGAGTTGAACTCCTAAGATATTTTGGAGCTGATGAAAGGGACTTCTCCTTTGAGCACCGGATCTCCCCAAAAATAGGGTTCTTGGAAGTGGGTCTCCTTCTTCCTCCTCTGTTAGCCGGATCTTGAAGAACAAGAATTATGAGATTTTAAAAATCTCTCCTTTTTGAGATCTAATGGAAGATCTGAGTTCCCCTTTGTGGGTTTTGTGGTGAAAAACTATTTAGTTTTGGAAAAGGAAGAGTAAAACTCTTGATTTAATTCAAAAAAAGAAGAAGGTTTAGAACCTTGAGAAATGAGAAGGAGGCACAAAAACCCTAGCCTTTTGAGAGAATGAAAAAGTCTATACTTTATTCATCATCATGTTACCTTATATAGGCTTACACATTTACATATAGCCTCTTGGGCTTTACAAAATGGCATTTTGCCTATCTCATGCCTCATGTGCTATTTCTTTTTGCAGATAAGTCATGGGCTTTACAAAAATTTGGCTTTATGCCCATTCATGCATAAAAAATTACATTAAAATTATTTATTACATGATTTTTATTTTGGCATGGAGGAGGCCGGCCGCGGGGCTCGACTTGGGCATGGGCCCACTTGCTTGGGCTTGGGTCCACTTGGCCTGGGGTTGATCTCGACTTTGACTTGGGCAACCGGGGTGCAATTTTCGACCCCAACAGGAGATAGATAAGAATATTCCTCAGGAAGTGTGGACCGGGAAGATTGGATATTATAGGCGGCTTTGTATATTAAGGTGTCCAACTTATGTTCAGCAGAGGAGCGATAACCTATAGCCGAGAGATTGGAAGTGTGTCCTACTCGACTACGGATGTAAAGCCAAAGGGTACATGTTGTGGTTGCTTGAGACCCAGAAGATAGTAATCAGCCAGCATATTGCATTCGATAGGTCTGCGATGGTCGTCAAAAACAGACTCAATCAGATGGTGAAGAGAGAACGGTTGCACCACCAATCGAAGTGGAGATTGACGTTCTGGTACAGGATAGTAGGAGAGATGAGATGATTGATACTCAAATTCAGGTGGAGGGTCCGACAAAGCCAGATGGTCCAGTACAGACTGAGGGGCGGAGATCTACGTAAGTTAGGCATCCGCCAGTCAGACTTGGATTTGAGGATATGACTGCAGTTGGTTTCGACGACGTGGTATCACATGCATTGACTATTGAGCACAAGAAACCGTCCAGTTAAAGAAAGGTTGTGTAGTCTACCGATTTTTCTAGTTGGAGAGTTGCGATGGAGGAGGAGATGGAGTCTTTTCATCAGAACGATATGTGGGATTTAGTTTCTCTACCGGAGGGCAAGCACGCGATCGGCTGCAAGTTGGTATTTAAAGTTAAGAACAGTTCGTCAAAGGCAGATGATATTAGATACAAGGCGAGGTTAGTGGCTAAGGGTTTTGCAGAGAGAAAAGGTGAAGACTACAACGAGATCTTTTCTCCGGTGGTTCGACTTACATCGATTCGTATTTTGTTAGCCATGGTTGTGGTTTATGATATGAAGTTAGAGCGGCTTGATGTCAAGACTGTTTTCTTGCACGGTGATCTAGAGTAGGATATTTATACGCATCAGCCAGATGGGTTCGTAGTCGATGACAAGAATGGCTATATTTCCAAATTGACAAAGTCGCTTTATGATTTGAAGCAGTCTTCGAGACAGTGGTATAAGCGATATGATCAGTTTATGTTGGCGATTAGGTACACACGGAATATTAAGAATCAGTGCATTTATATGAGGTTACTAGATGATGGGTCCCGGATTTATCTTGTATTGTACGTGGACGATATGTTGGTGGTATCACACAGCATGTCAGAGGTCAATAAGTTGAAACAGTTGTTGAGTTAGGAGTTCGAAATGAAAAATTTAGGGGCTGCAAAGAAGATGCTTGGCATGGAGATTGTTAGGAAGAGGAAGCATGTGGTGAGTTGCGTTTGCGAAAGAAACAGTATATAGAGAAAGTTCTCGCTCGATATGGGATGTAGAAGGCAAAACCCGTGTCTACTCTTTTAGGGGCGCACTTCATACTTTCGATGAAGTTATCACCAGGGTCGGATGCGGACAAGAAGTGCATATCTAGAGTGTCATATACGAGTGCAGTTGGCAGTTTGATATATGTGATGGTTTGCACGCTTCTAGACATTGCACATGCAGTTGGGATGGTCAGCTGATACATGGCTAGCTAATCCGGGCAAGGAGTATTGGCAGGCTGTAAAGTGGATTCTGAGGTACTTGAGAGGTATTACGGGATGCGTCTTGTTATTCAGCAGAGGCGGTAAGGATGGTTATATTGTGGCAGGGTATTATGACTCAGATTTTGCTGGTGATAGGGATGAACAAAGATCGAGGACGGGTTACATATTCACGTTGGGTACTAGCACAGTGTCATGAAGATCGATGTTACAGTCCATTGTCGCGTTATCGACGACAGAGGCAGTGTTGATAGCTGCTACGGAGGCTGTCAATGAGGTTATATATTTGCATGGATTAATGGGTGGTATTGGTGTTGCGCAGGATTTCATTAATGTGTTTTGCGACAGTCAGAATACGATTCACTTAGCGGAGCATCAGGCTTATAGTTCGAGAACTAAGTATATCGAGATGAAAGTTTTTTTTTTTTTTTGAGAACGAGAAGAAGGTTATTTCGCTCATGAAGATTTGTATCCAGGAAAATCCGGTGGACGCATTTACGAAGGTGGTCCCAGTTTCCAAGTCCGAGCTTTGCTCGGACTTGATTTTTCTAGTTGCTTGATAAAGGCTAAAGACGGCGAATTACAGAATTCCAAGTTTTTTTCATGGAAGTGTAAAGATTTTGCGAATTTGAATAAAGATGGAGATTGTTGAAATTGATATCAATTTCGGAACCCGAGATCAAAAGCCCAGAAGCTCATTAGTTTAGCACGTGCAGTGTACGTGAATTCAATTCTAAAGACCATATGAATTGGTGGGAGACGGCTGACGCAGAATTGAGATTGATAAGAATTTAGGTTAATGTGAATATTTAAATTAATCTAAGCTACATCTCTAATAACCTCTATCTCTATATACAATAAATAATTAATCGATCATGAGTGCTACCAATTTGCTGGCGGCCACGAGATTAATTAAATCCATCACCGGATCCCCAACATCCAGAGAGCTGCTGTGGCTTTAAATTAATCCACAGAACCACTTTTGAGGTCAGCGGCCCACGAAAAAGTCAGCGGCAGAGATTAAAAATCCACCAGAAGCAGGCGGCGGCGGCGGCGGCACAGAAAAATCCAGTGGGGCATTTTTGGAGGGAGCGGCTAATTGCCATATCAAAAGACATTTGTATTAAGAGAGATTGTGCTGTGTATTTGGATGAGATCGAGAGAGCAGAAATTATCTCTTGTAATTCTTCGTTCAATATTGGAAGCAGATCATTGTCGGTTTGCAGGATTAGGTCCAAGTGCGCACTAAATCTGGGTAATATCCTGTGTTCTTTAGTAGGTGTATTTTTCTTTTATTATTTATTACTTTTGCGTAGTTGCTGCGTTTGCTCTTTTTCATTAATTCCGATTCATACGTATCAATCATCCGCTGCGTACTTTGGTGTCTATTTTCACAACTATATAGAACGACCAAGCCAAATCCAGTTTATGTCTTTTCCTTTCCCCTATTTTCATTTATGACAACCTTATGATGTTTGTGCCATCTATAAACAACTTAAACAGGCACAAATTGCTCAAAATTTTAGGTGGAAAGTTGGGTGCTCTAAATTGGATTTGCTTGCTCTGTAATGAGGCATATGGATAATTGTGGGTAGAAGTTGGGTTTGTTGGAGATATCAGCTAGGTATATATATGAATTAGTTTAAATTAGATAATTTACCATTGCCCAAGTTCGTTACATGATGCCTAAGTTATTCCTATCCTTTTGGCCAAAATCGTCATTTGATTTGGATATAGATTGTCCCTTTCATCAAATGATTGCAAAGCTAATGGTTTTCTTATAATTGAACATTTCATAATACCAGATGAATGAGCAAAAAGTGTGTGTGTGTATCCTTAGTTTAGAACATAGAGATCGATATGATTAGTCCGGAACACAAAAAAGAAATCAGAAGATTGTTGAAAGTTAGGACCGCCATTATAAGAAATTTACTACAATGACAATGTATAGTCCGTCCCCTCTTCATAATCATGCATGGAGGAAATCTTTTGTGCACAAGCATGTTATCATGAAATCAAAGCCAATGGTGAGATCTACAACCTTCTACATTTTTTATTAGTAGATTAGCTTCCAAAAGGAAAAGTTGTATATATAACAATATCCAATCGTATATCTCTCAGTTAAATCATCGACATCGTATTCCATCAAAATCGAATCTGCGCAACCATTACTTTTTATGACGGTTGTCACTAATATAATCTTCTTTGTTTGCATCACAATATCAGAGGCAATATGATTTAAAAAGAATACTCCATTAGAGAAGCCGGAGTTTGGATTTTGAATATTATAAAGGATTCGAAATAAATATACAAAAATCAATTTTTCCGGCGAAAAATATAAAAATAGGTAAGACTTTAAGAATTGCAATAGAATAATCTAGCTATTTAGTTTTAATTTCTTAAATAATAGACGGTCACCACATGCAAATGGAGCTTGAACCTAGACATCTTGTTCCAAAAAACAAAAAAAAGACAAAACCATTTTGTTTAGGGTGACACTTGCCAAAAACATGACCTTTTAATTAGGTAGGCGCAACACAATAGAGGGTCCTACCCTTCATGCAACAATTTGAGACGTCTCAGCTCACCTTTCAATGGTCAAATTAATATGATAATATCAAATGGTCAACATAGATACAATTTGTTTGCATCATGCATTATCAAAGCAGCTCGCTAGCTCGCAATTGGGAATCATGTCCACAATCATTGCCTCTCCATCACTTCATGAGAGATCAAACGAAGATTCCATTAAACCACAAGTTGTCTGCCATCATCTTCCAATAACTTTGGTACCCCCCATAACCCACATTCACTCCTTTATTTTCTGAGTCATCTGTCACGGATGTTGATGATGCACGATATCAGTGGTCTCCCAGTTCAGGACATATGGCACATGACGTGTCCCAGAGCATGCAAAAAAAGACCTACAATGGCCGACCAGACCACGCCTATACTCGTCCTACTGAGCGAACGCTGGCTCACCTCCGAGCCCCCTGCATAACCGGCCTCCTCGGCATCACAGCTCGTCTCCGGGCTACCGCAGAACCAAGATATCTCGGCTCTCCCGCTCGTCTGCAAACTCTCCCGCCGAGGTCATCTTCCTCGGTCTCATCGACCGACCAACGGCACCGCTTGCAGGCGTAACCGCCATCCCCCGAATCTCGTCATGCACGAGATCTCCGCCGGCCACATCCCACGTTCCACGCCACCACGATCTTCCATTAACGAGCATGTCTCCCCATTAATGGGAGGTCTCGCTCATCATGCCGGCGCGACGTCGGGAGCGTAACGGCCGGCGTGATTCTCGCACCTACCCTGCCTGCTGCCGCCGCTATATAAACCCCTTCTTTAAACGGTTCAAGTAAGCCATTTTTACTCAACTAAGCCGTTACTCTGCTCGGATCTCTAGTCTAACTTGACCGTCGGAGGGTCCTCGGTGGTACAACCACCCCGGGACTTCCTTGCAGGTAGCCCGACAACCACAACCTCAAACCCATTAAGATCCACATGCTTCAGGAGCGACAGCCTCCAGATCCAATCTCAGCCACCTATCGCCGCCATCAGCAGATCAATGGAAGGTAACATCTTGGCGCGATCCAGGTCGCGTCAGTTGGCGCCGTCTGTAGGAAATCCTTGATTCCACAAAAACAAAAGTTCACTTTCCGATCTCAATCCAATGGCGAGCGATCATCACGAAGATCCAAGGACTAGCCGCCGCCTCCCCCTCAACAGAGACGCGGACGAACCTCCTCCGTCGAATGCCATTAGCGCCCTTGCCGGTCGAATAGACCGATTCGCGTCCTTCGTGAAGGCACTCATCCGCGTCCAAACGGCGGGGTAATATCCCCAGGTCGCCGCTCCCTCGCCTCGGGACTGGGACCCCTACAGGGGAAGAGAAGACTCCGTCCGTGTCGGCACGGCCGACCACCGCGTCGCTACCTCCCACGGCCGCAGATCTCCCGGGCCGATACGTTCTAAGGCCCGTTAGGCACCTCACAGTTCAGCGCCGAGGTCCACCGCCAGAGCGCCTCGTCCCGAGGTCCTTCGTGCATCTGTCCCTCCCGAGGAGATGTCTGTCAGCTCGCCTATTACCAGGCCTAACCGACACCCCCTCACTCGATGGGGTCGCGCGGACGAGACTCACCACGGCGGCTCGAAGAACACCTCGCCGGGGGATCTAAGGAACCTCATTAAGAGGAACCGAGGCAGAAGCCAGACGTAGGCCTCCAACAGCAGAGGCCTGGGATCAGAATGTGCCGAGTCGTCAAGGTACCACGGCCGACTCGCTGCCCTCGAGAAGAAGATCGAGGATTTGCATCGGGAGGGTCACCGTTCGAGCGATGGGGCTAAGTATGCTACCGAATCGCTCACCAAACCATTCATCGAGGAGCTGCTCGCTGTCCACGTCTCCTCTCGCAACAAGCCCCCAAAGGTCTCCCACTTCGACGGCAAGTCTGACCCGAAGGACAACTCTGACGCCGCCCGATGCCGGGCTTTCCCGGCCACGCTCATCCGTTCCGGGCAATACTGGTTCCAAGGACTCGAGCC
The DNA here is from genome assembly GCA_030015575.1 of Agapanthus africanus. Taxonomy (NCBI): domain Eukaryota; kingdom Viridiplantae; phylum Streptophyta; class Magnoliopsida; order Asparagales; family Amaryllidaceae; genus Agapanthus; species Agapanthus africanus. The sequence goes on from JASDDO010000024.1 coordinate 261,612,980, forward strand.
CCGCTCAATCTCAACTTTCGACGAGCTGGCCACCCAATTCCTCGGCCACTTCATCGGGAACAGGCGGCAAAAGCGCACCGTCGACCACCTTTTCACGATCAAGAGCGGAGACAAAGAGACGTTCAAAGCATACGTCACCTGCTTCTACAACGCCCTTCTCGAGGTCCCCGAGCACCGGGACGAGACGGTCATCACGGCATTGAGGTCTGGTCTTGGGCACAAGGAGTGATTACGCTCCTTTGCATTAGCACAACCTAAGACCATGGCCGAGGTAAAGGCCTAGACCGAATGCGGGGTCCAGCTCGAATCCGAGGTAAGCGCAAATCTCCCCCGAGCAGAGCAAACCGACCAGAAGAAGAGGGCAAGAGAAGAGAGAAGGGGACCTGAACGGCAAAAGCCCTATCTTCCAAAGTTCCAGGAGTACACAGCGCTCAATATTTCCCAGGCAGTGCTACTAGAAGAGGCTAAGGAAGAGGGGTTCTTCAAGCTCCCCCCAATCCCGCGAATGGCCTCAAAGAGAACCCGAGGCCCCTACTGCGGGTTCCACAGGTCGCTAGGCCACTCCACAAAGAGCTGTAAGCAGCTTCGAGACTACAACGAGGAGCTCATCCGTTCAGGACACCTAGCAGCATACCTGAGGGACAAGCGGCAAGCTGACCGCGAGCAGGAGCAGCGTCCCCCTCCAACCGAGCTGACCATCGGCCAGATCATGGTAGTGTCGGCGGAGGATACATCTGGTACCCATGAAGCTCGGTACCCTATGCCGGGCGTAGATGCCAACAGACATCCGGGGGGCTCGAGCTACACGAATAAGAACATCTACTAGCATGCATTTCCTTTTCAGAGCAATGTACTTCTTTCCTGAGATCTTTTGTTTATATAATAAAGGGATCAATAAAGCATTGCAGAAAAGAAAAAGAATCTTATTCATTCAAGAGGTACTATAGGCTCCTCAGCCATACAAAAAAAATAAAAAATAATAATATGTATTACAACAGCGGGGGAATAGGGTACAGAGAGCACTGTTCGTGGTACTCTGAGGATATTTCCGCCAGCCGAGCCCTCGCGGCGTCTAACCTCTCCCTTCAATGACCCCCGCTAGCGTCGGCATCGAGCCTCAAGCGGTAGCACTCAAGGAAGAGCACCTCCGAGCGATTTAGCCGGCTCGCAGAGATCAGGCCGAAACACCTCAGAGACCTCAGCTTGCCAATGGCCTCGTCTTTCAGCTGCTCAGATAAGGGGTTGTAGAGCCCCGACGACACCCTCCAGATAGAGTACATCAACACTTGAAGGAGGGAGGAGCGCCGGGGGAGCAATCGACCGAAATGATCCTCGATCCGGCCTATCACCAACTGCACCATGTCATCAGTGCAGTACTGATCATAGAGATACACGTCCTCGAAGCTTATGATATCGGGGATGGTGAAAGAGAAGTCCTCCATTCTTTCGTTTTGAGTATGAGGAAAGGAGTCATCAACAATCTCTCCATTTTATAGCCCACAATGCTCCCGGAGTTCAACGGTCGCTCGCAACTGTGCCGCCACGCGGCAGACATCGCACCGCCCGATGCGAAATCAAAACGACACGGCTCTGGCGCTTCGCCTCCTCCACGAGTTAGTGGCACGTGTCACTCGCGGCTGTCCATCTTCCCTCATGAAAAGGCAGCCCAGCAGCTACCCTGCTCGGCTGTCCCTGGCCGGTAGCTCTCCTCCCCACACAACGCCAGGGATCTCAGCCCTCACTAAGAGGCAACCGAGCAGCTCCACTGCTTGGTTCATCCTTGGCAAGCCTCCCACGGCCCCTCCAGCGCCAAGAATCGAAGCCCTCACGAAGAGGCAGCCCTGCAACTCCCTGCTCGGCTATCCCTAGCTAGTAGCTCCCCTACCCCACAACGCCAGGGATCGAAGCCCTCACCGAGAGGCAGCCCTGCAGCTACCCTGTTTGGCTATCTCTGGCTGGTAGCTTCCCTACCCCACAGCGCTAGGGATCTAAGCCCTCACTAAGAGACAACCGAGCAGCTTCACTGCTTGGTTCATCCTTGGCAGGCCTCCCACGGCCTCTCCAGTGCCAGGGATCGAAGCCCTCACTGAGAGGCAGCCCTGCAGCTACCCTGCTCGGCTATCCCTGGCTGGTAGCTTCCCTACCCTACAGCGCCAGGGATCTAAGCCTTCACTAAGAGGTAACCGAGCAACTTCACTACTTGGTTCATCCTTGGCAGGCCTCCCACGGCCCCTCCAGCGCCAAGGATCGAAGCCCTCATGAAGAGGCAACCGAGCAACTCCACTGCTTGGTTCATCCTTGGCAGGCCTCCCATGGCCCCTCCAGCGCCAAGGATCGAATCCCTCACGAAGAGACGGCCATGCAGCTACCCTGCTCAGCTATCCCTGGCTGGTAGCTTTCCTACCCCACAGCGTTAGGGATCAAAGCCCTCGCCAAGAGGCACCGGGAAGCAACCCTGCTCGGTCATCCTTAAGGACAAAAAGCCTTCGCCAAGAGGCACCGGTAAGAAAACATGCCTGGCCATCCTTAGTAGGCTACTTACGGCCCCTCCCGCGCTAAGGATGAAAAGCTCTCGAAAGAGGCAACCGGGCCCTCCCTTGCTCAGTTATCCCTGGATGGTAGCTCCCTACCCCAACAAACCAGGGATCAAAGCCCTCGCCAAAAGGCAACCGGCCCTGCCCTTGCTCGGTTATCCCTGGCTGGTAGCTCCCTACCAAACCAGGGATCAAAGCCCTAGCCAAGAGGCACCGGGCAGTAACCCTGCTCGGCCCGTCCTTAAGGATCAAAGCCCTCGCCAAGAGGCACCGAGCGGCTACCCTGCTCAGCCATCCTTAGTAGGCCACTCACGGCCCTCTCGCGCCAAGGATCAAAGCTCTCGCCAAGAGGCACCGAGCAGCTACCCTCCTCGGCCGCATCCTTAGTAGGCCACTCACGGCCCTTCCCGCATTAAGGATCAAAGCCCTCGCCAAGAGGCACCGAGCAGCTACCCTGCTCGGCCCCATCCTTAGTAGGCCACTCATGGCCCCTCCCACGCTAATGATCAAAAGCCCTCGAAAGAGGCAACCGGGCCCACCCTTGCTCGGTTATCCCTGGCTGGTCGCTCCCTACCCCAACACACCAGGAATCAAAGCCCTCGCCAAGAGGCACCGAGCAGCTACCCTGCTCGGTCGATCACCGGCATGCCTCTCCAAGCTTCCCACGCTAAGGAACATGACGTCACCAAGAGTCATCCGGTTCTACGTCTAAGCAATCTCCATCTCGACTTCGGGGCCATGGAGATACCGTCTTCGCACCGATCTTTGCACACTCGGCAAGCGAACAAATTCAACTCGATGTGTGATCGCTAGACAAAGAACTGATATAAAATGAAGGCAGTGCTGCGCAAATACGAGCTGTAACAACCCTAATTCTCCTATACAACTTTCTTTACAATTTTTTTTAAAAAAAATCCATAAAGGGGTATTTATTGCCTGAGTAAAAGACTTAAGTAATTAATTAGCAATTTAATTACAAGAAGGAGCTTGTAGCTCTTTGGTAATATCTTGCATTGCTGAACCAAGCCACCAGAGTTCAAATCACATGCCCCATATTATTTTTAATATTATTTTGTTTTAATTTCTTTGAAAGCCCAACAGTCTATACACAATAACTCCCAAAACTTGAACTGAACCTGAAAACTAAAAGCACCAGTGCCTACCTCACGAGACCCCCCACCTCCCAACCGTCGAACTTGGCCTAGATCGGCCAACTCGGCCGGCGGACCAGCCGACTCGGTCCGCCGCCGCCGGCCGGAGTTGCCGATTCCAGCGAGTTGTCAACTGAAAAGTTTTGCTTTTTCAGCTTCTAAACTCCCCTGCACACTCCAATTAAATGGATCGGTTCCAGAGAGTTAAATATACCCCATTTACTACAATTTTTAATGAATTTCCTACTTTTTTACAATTTTTATTTAAAAACCCTTCATCTACCCTAAGCCTAGCCTGCCCTATAAATACACCCCCTACCCTCTACCCTCTCACCCCAAAGTTCTGAGCCCACTCTCTCAAAATTCCAAGAAAACTTGTGTACTTTGAAAACAAGCTCGAGGCGAAGCTCCGACGAATTCCCGGCGGAACTTCCGACGATCGTTTTAGGAAATACCGGCGACGACGCAACACATAGGCGATCCCTCTAGCTCCCTCTCAATCTGTTATGTAATCTAAAACCCGTAAGTCCCTTTTCTATCTCTCTTTCCTATTCTAAAAATACGAAATTACAAAACCCGACGGAATCAGAACAAATCTGATTTCCGATTCGGGTTTCTATAAAATTCCACTTCTCACTAATACAATCAAACTTAAACTTCCTCATGTTGACTATTAAACACTAATCAAACAATCTGATCAAGTTTCGTCACATGAAATGATAGCTATTTCAATTTATCGTATTTTCACTTAAATACCACATTGTTCAATCCTTTATTTAACTCCATCAAACTTGCTATACATTTAAACTAGAGCACGAGATAACAACCTACCTCCTCACACACTTACATACAACCTAATACGATACCATCGAAAACTTAGAATACGAGAAAACAAACAATTTCATTTAAATACCATTGACTTAATAAAACCATTTATAAAAGATTTAGTGTTGATACACTTTTAACTAAATACCTCTTATTATGAAAATACGATAAGTTGCGGACATCGGTCGTTTATCTAAACATGATTTTGTGGTGTTTAGACTAGGCAAGTGAGAAAGGTAAGTTTAAAAGGCCCGTCTCACGGTGATTCGTGAGCGGATCCCTCCTTTCTTCACTTGTACTTACCTGCCCACAATTGGCGGTGAAGAGGCGATTTGAGACATCTCACAACTTGTCGTTTAGACCAGTTAGGAATAGTTAAATTGACTTAGGAGACCATAGAACATAGAATACGGAAAAATTGATATCTTTACAAATAAATACCACTAACTTCATAAAACCATTTTCTAAAGGATTTAGTATTTTACAATATTTGCAAAGCGCCGCTACAACCCATTTTGGGGAACCCGTTCGGGATGGTGCGAGTTATCGCACATTCTCGGACTTAGTAGTGCGAGATTCAGACCTCCGCAAGGAGCATTCGGTCTCGAAAGATTTAAAATACGACATCTTAAGAAAATGAGATTTTTAGAATATAAAAATTATTTTTGTATAAATATATGTATATTTATCCTTAAAATACCTATTTTATTATGATATAAATATTCTACCCTTTTCTATAAATCACAAGAATAAAGTTTACACTAAAATACCATGAATTCCAAACAAATCAATATTACAAATGAATACTTTATTTCTGAAACTAGGATATTTTCACTAGAAATATCACAATATAAAATCCACATTCATTACAACTCTAAAGACGAATAATAAATACTTGAGGAGTATTTTGAAAAGTATATAAACGTATTTTTACATAAAAAAAAACCCCTCAAGTTCTATAAATTACCCTAAGGACCCTAGTAAACATAGGTTTAAGCAGAACCAATCTCTCGAGCCCCAGGGAGCCGGAGAAGTGGGTGATTGCCTATCTAAGGTAGACAAATTAATAAAAAAAATCAAGACTTCACTTTACTTTGCTAATTGTCTGACTCAGTTTGAGTCTATCTAATCTGACTTGAATATGATTCAAGTACAATCAAAGATCTACAATTTTCAATATTACAATTCATATGAATTCATGAATCCAATTATCAATCTATACAGTTTGACTGAACCGAACCATGGATATACATTCCATTTACATGGTTCTCCAGTTATTCCACTTACATGATTCTATAGTTACATCCGTTTACTGATATCATAGTTTTAGTCAGTCATCCAACTATACAATCTATACAATACAATACAACAATACAATCAAAACACTAAGGGGTTTAAGGGGTAGATTGGTACGAAAGGTGTTAAAAGTGGCACGAGACGGTAAGATTAAGACACCTAACCTATATTCCGTTGTTGTTGTACCGTGGCATAACGGTTCCTTGAGTTCCTGATATCTTAGTCTCCGGGGCAAGTGAGACTCCTCTCGTATACACTAGCATCCTTCTGTACCAAACTACAAACAACAGCGTTAATACTAAATACAACAATATAACAATATAATACAATTGTAAAAGCCACTCTCTCTCTCTCTTACTCTCTGTCTATTCTACTTTCCTCTTATCTTTGGGACTTACCGAGCGATCTGTTCGCTGATGACATTCTATTTCTTTCTTCTTTGAATGTCGTCAGGTGATTTGGACCCGTCAGAGATCGAGCCAACTGCAGAAGACTTGGATCAGTACAGTGAAGACCCTGAGCTCTAAACATTATACATTTTCTATTCAGTACCTTTAATTTCCTATCATGCCATTGTTTAGGCATCGCTTTTATTTCAGTTGTATTTCCTTTCCATATATTGTACAAAAGAATGTTAATAAATAAAGTTGTTTTTATTATACCTTGTCTCTTGTGTATACTTTCTTTTATATTGCTTAGTGACGCTTAGCGTATTTGCTTCTGAGTAAATACGTAGCGGACCAATCGCGTCCCCTTCGCCGTATACCGAGAAGCGGGGCGTGACACGAGCGCTTACCGACAAAGGAAAATAGGAGCACAAACACTATTGCAAAAACAAAAATCTTTATTCACAAAGTCAAAGCTCTTGCAAGGGTACTGTGGGCTCCCCAGCCTTACAAATATGCCCGAAGGCCTACAAAATACCCGACGCAACAAAAAGAAGAAAAAAACATGAAGACAAGGGGCTTCAGGCCTCAGGGCCGGGCACAACCTCGGGAAGCCCAGCGCCCACCATAGGAGCCTCAGCGTCGCCCTCGTCGGGTATCTCCCCAGGGCCGTCCTCCTGCTCGTCATCCCCTCGTGGATATTCGGCTCGGAGCTCTTCGTCAGCGAACTCCGGCATCCGAGCCTTGACGGTGTCAAGGGCCTCATACCAGATGGCAATGGTGGCCGAGGCTAGGACGGTGTAGAACTGTTCCGACTTTTGGAATTTCTCCACCGCCTTCGCCGCTCTGAGGTCGGCACGCTTCGCCGCTTCTACCGCGGCCTCCAACTCCTTCTAGTGGGCGCTCGCTAACTTCTTCATGGTGCCGATGAGCACCTTGGTGTCCTGAAGCTTGGCCTCGGTGGCCTGGACGGCCTCGCGGAACCTGGCGACCTCCTGCTTCGCGGCCGCCGCCTCCTGCTTCCCGGCCGCCGCCTCGCTCTCAAGGGCAGCGACCCTTGCCATCGTCGTCTCCAGCTCCCGCTTCGAGCTCTCTCCCAACGAGGAGAGCTCGCCCGCGGCTCGCATCGCCGAGGCTATCTCCTCCTCCTCCATACGGGCGACGATAGCGACATGCTGGAGGACCTGAAGAAATCGGAGGGGGTCAGAAAGAAAAGGGGAACCAAATCTCACAAGCGATAGGACGATGTACGAGCACTAACCTGCACGACCTCTTGGGCGATGGACGCCATTTGTGCCTTCAGCGTCCCTTCATGGACCCGGCCCCTCGGCCGACCTCTCCATGTCATGCAGCAAGCTGTCAGCAACAGAGAGCCCCGAGGGCACCTCAAAGCGGAGCTGCCCCTCATCCACTAAGATCGGAGAGGCCGGGGTCCGCGGAACTGATCGGGGGAACCTCTTGAGAGACGACGGTGGGGAGCTCGTCTCCACCTCCGAAGCCTGGCCATCCTTTCCTCGAGCTATTTTTCTTCTCGGCGCCTGGCCGGGCTCTGGGGCGTGACCTGCACTCGAGCGCTGGGGCGGGACGGCTGCGGGAGGAGCCGGGACTGGCGTCTGACGAGAAGAGCTGGCCCCTCCAGCCTTCGACCCTTTCTTCGGCTTGCGCATGGCTGCTCGGAGGATGTCCACGTTCATGGTTTCTGCACAAGACAAGATATAATGGAATCAACGACACAAACAGGAACAGAAACAGAAACAAGCCTAACTTACCGACGAACTGGGCGGGGCTGAGCCCGGCCCAACTAAGGACCCGCTCAGAAAGAAGCACGTCGGCCCGGGAAATAGGCTCCCACCCCGCCACCCTCACCGCGTCGGGGTTATTGGACGGATTTCCCAGCCAGCACCTATCCTTAGACCACTGGATGGGTACGGGCCAGTCCTCACCCTTTGACGGCCCGACAAAGAATTTTTTTTTCTTCCAATCATGGATGGAAGAAGGCAAGAAGACAACTCCTGACCCGGCTACACTCCCCCGTTGCTTCCTAAAGGAGAGGTAAACCTACCTTGGGTCGCCCACGCGAGTTCTGGGATGACTTTTGTAAATAAGAGAGGAGGCAAGGATGGACAGACTAAAGGGGATCATCTGCAGTTTCAGCCAGACCAGGAATCTAAGGAGAATCCTCCATGAGTTCGGCACTAGCTGGCCCGGGGCTAGCCCGAAGTAATTTTGCACAGCTACAACCTCGGGAGAGAAAGGCAGGCGCATTCCGGCCCAAAAGGCTTCCAGGTACAAGGCGATCTCTCTATCCCGCACCTGATCTGCCTCTCTCCTTCCTCGGCCAATCATAGCATATAGCCGGAAGGAATATAGAAACGAGCCCGAGCAGTGACAAGCTCGTCCTCATATCTCACTGAGGACGACGCACCAGGGACGTCCGCTGCCACCGCTCCGAGAACCGCCCCATACGCGTGACCCCGGGAAGAGGATCTGACCCCAACTTCCCGAAGGGGCTCCAACCCAGGGGAAGAATCCCTAGTATCTACCCTTGCGACATCTACAAACTCCTCAAGACAAGACATCTAACCTGATGGGAAGAAATCCTCGAGAAGAGAAAACGCAAAATCCGACATAAAAGGGGAGAGCGTCGAGCTAACAAGATTCAGAATGAAGAAAATGTGAAAAGAGTGATATCCCGAATCGGGCCTCCCCTCGATTTATACTGCCGGTGTCCTCATCCAACGACGACGGTCGACTCCCGCCAAAACGGTTCACTGCACTCGACGGCCACGATCGCTCTACCTGTTACAAGCGCAGCATCCCATCGGACGCCAAAAGCCTGCGGCACGTCACATCAGCCAACTGGCACCTGACATGTGGTCTGTCGCCTCAGCAAAAGTGCACACAATCCGGCGCACCCTCTTTAATGCGGAGATCTCGTCCTGATTCCCTGGCATCACCCAGAAAAAACAGCCGATTGCCCAGGGACACGCCCGACGATATCTTTGAGAAGGAGCTCACCTCGGGTGACCAGGAAAATCACTCTCGACCCGACCCGTCAGCTGGTCGGAACGAGAGTGGGGGGCTAATGATGATGCTCGATATCAGTGATCTCCCAGATCAGGACATGTGGCACATGGCGTGTCCCAGAGCATGCAAGAAAGGACCTATAGTGGCCTACCAGACCACACCTATGCTCGTCCCACTGAGCGAACACTGGCTCACCTCCGAGCCCCCTGCATAACCGACCTCCTCGGCCTCACAGCTCGTCTCTGGGCTACCGCGGAACCAAGATACCTCGGCTCTCCCGCTCGTCTACGAGCTCTCCCGCCGAGGTCATCTTCCTCGGTCTCATTGACCGACCGACGGCATCGCTTGCAGGCGTAACCGCCATCCCGCGAATCTCGCCATGTGCGAGATCTCTGCCGGCCACATCCCACGTTCTACGCCACCACGATCCCCCATTAACGAACATGTCTCGCCATTAATGGGAGGTCTCGCTCATCACGCGGACGTGACGTCGGGAGCGTAACGACCGGCGTGATTCTTGCACCTACCTTGCCTGCCGCCGCCGCTATATAAACTCCTTCTTCAAACAGTTCAAGTAAGTCATTTTTACTCAACTAAGCCGTTACTATACTCGGATCTCTAGTCTAACTTGACCGTCGGAGGGTCCTCGGTGGTACAACCACCCCGGGACTTCCTTGCAGGTAGCTCGGTAACCACAACCTCAAACCCATTGAGATCCACACGCTTCAGGAGCGACAGCCTCCAGATCCAATCTCAGCCACTCATCGCCGCCATCAGCAGATCAATGGAAGGTAACATCTTGGCGCGATCCAGGTCGCGTCAGATGTCGACCTCAACATCGATCCTCGCTACGGACGCCAAGAGTGTAGAATAGGGGGGCGCGTCTTGTTTTGTTATATTATAAGTAGGGTGGGACCTGCCCGTCCCTTTTCTCTGGCGCCCGTAGCCAAGTCGCTGCGGACACCCTCGGCCACAGTAAAACCTTATATATTTATTTTTATGCTTTTGATTCGTTATCATATATGTTAGCAATGGAATTCCTTGCATCTCTTGCTCTAAACAAATATGTATTAATTGCTTACAACACCCTCTTTATGCATTATATGGCACTTCTAAACTCTCAACCCCGGATTGAGCCTCAATCTTGACTGAAACATTGACACTGATACCCTCTAAAGTCTGTGTATATGTTAACTTCACGGATACAAATCCCAGAAAAATATTTTTGGCCCCTACCTAATTATTAATTTAATCATGCACATCGTATGTGCCGAAACACAGATGAATATACAGTATTGCGCATTAATTTGAAACTTGAATAAGCGAGACGATGTCGTAAAGTTATTCCGGTAAAAAAAAAATAGTGAGCTGTATGATGCAGTCTAATTTAAACTTAGCAATCTAAGGTCAAATTTGTTGGATGATCAGAAGCTTTTGGTCTTGATATTTGTGGCCTCTTTATGAAAGCTACACACTTTTGATGACATGAAATATCACCTGCACCCTGCTTGAATATTCAATCAGACAAGACAATATTGCCGTGGACCATAATCATTGACTAGTCGGAGCAGGGACCAACCTTTACAAATAAATATTTTTAAGCATATATGCATACAACATTTTTGGTCGCTACCTAATTATTGAGCAAGGACCAACTTTCAGAAATGAATTTTAAGCATGTGCAGCATTTGTTTCTCTCTTTCATAGAAATTAACAAGGGAAGACATGAAGCAAGAGTTCTGGTAAAACACTTAACGTGAGTGATTAAGATATATATATATATATATATATATATATATATATATATGAGAATAATGGAGAAAAGATGCCTAGGAGGGAATTCTCATATGGCCTCTGCCTCTCTCTCTCTCTCTCTCTCTATATATATATATATAGAGAGAGAGAGAGAGAGGGAGGGAGGGAGGGAGGGAGAGGTCCTAGGAGGCTTTTTTTGTTAGCTGGCGGCAAAAAACTACACACTCCATCATTTTATTCGACGATCGGCACCATCCATCTTGATCTTCATCATCTAATATGGCGGTACACCAAATTTCATGTGATTATAACATTTTTTCACCGTTGATTTAGCAATACAAAAAGTTTTATTGTCGGTAAACCGTTAATTTTACGCTCACTAAATCAACAATGAAAAAGTGTTGGAATCACATAAAATTTGGTATATCGTCATACTAGATGATGAAGATCAAGATAAACAGTGCCGATCGTTGAATAAAATGGTGGAGGGTATATATTTTACCTCCACCTTATTCATATACACGGAAAGAGAGAATAACAGAGGAAATGTGTCATAAGAGAGAATTTACTCATATAGCGTCGAAAATATATAACCTCCGCGATTTTTTTCGACGATCGGCACCTATCATCATCATGTTTGCCATATAAGATGTGGATACAGCAAATTTCATGTGATGCAATCACTTTTCACAGTTGATTTAGTTGGTACAAAATTAATGATTTACCGACAATAGAATTTTTTACATTGCTAATTCAATAGTGAAAAGGTGGTGGAGTCACATGAAATTTGGTGTGTCCGCATCTTACATGATAAAAAAGATGATGGGTATCGATCATCGAAAAAAATCGTGGGCGCTATAGACTTTTGACGCCACCTAAGGAAATACCTCCTAAAGCCCTCTTTTGTTTAATATTCTCATATGTATGTATGTATGTGTGTATGTGTGTATATATATAAAAGAATAATGAAGAACAGAGCCTCTGGACGGGTTTTTCGTCAAGTGACGTCGAAAAAATATAGCTTCTAATATTTTATTCGAGGCATCCATCATCGTCATCTTTATTATCTAAGATGCGGACACATCAAATTTCATTTGATTCCACCACTTTTTCACCGTTGGATTAGCAATGTAAAAAATTCTATTGTCCGTAAACCGTTAATTTTGCACCCACTAAATCAACGATGAAAAAGTTGTAGAATCACATGAAATTTGGTGTGTCCACATCCTAGATGATAAAGAAGTTGATGAGTGCCGATCGTCGGAAATAATCGTGAAGGGTGTATTTTTCCGACGCCATAAGAACGAATTCCTTCCTATGTCATCTTTCCTCCATTATTATATATATATATATATATATATATATATATATGGTCTTTGATACTACATATCTACACCTTTTTTCCAATTTAAACGTGATTCTCTATTATATAGAAAAAGTTTATACACCAGCTTCAACTTGTTGTGATATATAATGTCAAATTAATTTCTGTCCAACAAAACTATGGCAAGATATCGGTAGCTTTGGATTGATGACTCCACATAAATTCCGAGAAAGCAATTAACGTCCACGTTGTAAGGGAAGTGCCTATGAGACTGAATATATATATATATATATATATATATATATATATATGAGAGAGAGAGAGAGAGAGGTTTCTGGGATTTGGTGGGAAGCTCCTTAGGGCTGGTTGCAAGATTATGAAATTTGGATTCCAAAATAGTACGGTTGAAAATTTCTGGATTTGGTAATTTGTTGTTTGGTTGGTATTGGATTCCTAGTATTGGATTTGTAGATTCTTGTAATCTTTGTTTGGTTGGTGAAAAGAAAGTGGGATTTGGATTTGAGGATTTTAGAGAGAGATAGAGAGAGGAGAAATTTTTTAATAACTAAAGTATATGTGGGGGCCACCAAATAGTGAGAAATCCTTAAGAATCCATTCATTTTTTAAGGATTTTGGAATCCATCTTTTTTGTGGGCCCCATCACACAATCCATATAAATCCATGTTTGTAATCCAAGCCAGCCATTAGGCCCAATGGCGCTTGCGAAGCCTGCGAAGTCAGGAAAAATCAAGTGCAACCATGTGCTTGCTTGCAAAGGCTCTTTTATTTATATATATATATATATATATATATATATATATATATATATATGCTTGCAAAGTCTCTTTTTATATATATATATATAAAAAAATAAAAGAGACTTTGCAAGCATATATATATATTAAAGATGCCATAGGAAAGAATTTTCTCCTATGGCATCGAAAAAATGCACCCTCCTTTATTTTTTTCCGCCGATCAGCACCCACCATTTTCATCGCTATCATCTAAGATGTGGGTACACCAAATTTCATGTGATTCTACAACCTTTTCACCGTTGATTTAGCAATGTAAAAAGTTCTATCGTCGGTAAACCGTTAATTTTGAACCCACTAAATCAACGGTGAAAAAGTTGTAGAATCACATGAAATTTGATGTACCCACATTTTAGATGGTAACGATGAAAATGGTGGATGCCGATCGTCAGAAAAAACAAGAGAGGGTGTATTTTTTCGACGCCATAGGAGGAAATTCCTTCCTATGGCCTCTTTCCTCCATTAACCTCTCTCTGTATATATAGAGAGAGGGAGAATAATAGAGGAAAGATGCCATAGGAGGGAATTTTTTCCTATGACGTCGAAAAAACACAATCTTCATCTTGTTTTCCGACGATCGGAACCCATCATTTTCATCGTTATCATCTAAGATATGGGTATACCAAATTTTGTTTGATTCTACAACTTTTTCACCGTTAAATTAGTGGGCTCAAAATTAACGGTTTACCGACAATAGAACATTTTACATTGCTAAATCAACGGTGAAAAAGTTATAGAATCACAGGAAATTTGACGTATCCACATCTTAGATGATAACGATTAAGATGATCGATTCCGATCGTCGGAAAACACGATGGAGGGCATGTTTTTTCGACGCCATAGAAAGGAAAAAACACGCCCTCCATCGTATTTTCCGACGATCGGAATACATCATCTTCATCGTTATCATCTAAGATGTGGGTATGTCAAATTTCATGTGATTCTATAACTTTTTCACCGTTGGTTTAGCAATGTAAAAAGTTCTATTGTCGGTAAACCGTTAATTTTGAACCCACTAAATCAATAGTGAAAAAGTTGTAGAATCAAATGAAATTTGGTGTACTGATCGCCGGAAGAAATTTGGTGTACCCATATCTTAAATGATAACGATGAAGATGATAGATGCCAATCGTCGGAAAACAAGACGGAGATTGTGTTTTTTCGACGCCATAGAAGGAAATTCCTTCATATGGCATCTTTCCTCCATTATTTACTCTCTCTCTCTCTCTCTCTCTCTATATATATATATATAAATATATATATATATATATATATATGAGAATAATGGAGAAAAGAGGCCATAGGAGGGGATTTCCTCCTATGGCGTGGAAAAAATACAGCCTCCGACATTTTTTCCGACGATCGGCCCCCATCATCTTCATCGTTATCATCTAAGATGTGGGTAAACCAAATTTCATGTGATTCTACAACTTTTTCACCGTTGATTTAGGAATGTAAAAAGTTCTATTGTCGGCAAACCGTTAATTTTGAACCCACTAAATCAACGGTGAAAAAGTTGTGGAATCACATGAAATTTGGTGTACGCACATCTTAGATGATAACGATGATGATGATCGGTGTCGATCGTCGGAAAAAATGCCGGAGATTGTATTTTTTCCACGCCATAGGAGGAAATCCCCTCCTATGGCCTCTTTCCTCCATTAATCTCTCTCTCTATATATATATATATATATATATATATATATCTTTGTTCGGAAGGAACTGTTACAAGATTATCAATTAAACTTCAATTATATATGATCTACGCTCTAAGGGCATCACGTGATCCGTAGGCTTTAGGTTTGTTTCATGACCCACTACTACAATAAAGGGTTGCCTATGCGGCTAAATCCGTAAGGGCAAACCACTTCCTCTACGGATAAATCCATGCGGACATAAAATTCCTCCGTATGTCCAAAGACCACATATACAAGTCTTCGTCCTGAATATGCCCGTACAAAGTAATAATTGCACATACACCTTATTCCGTAAGGACATTTATTTCTACGGATTACTCCGTAGAGACATAATCTTTATTTAATTTATTGGTTTATAAAATAAAGTACTTGCCCTTACGGATTTATCCGTAGGGCGTGATAAATACCCTTACAGATTTATCCGTAGGTACAGATAAATGCCCCTACGGATTAATTCGTAGGGGTAAGTTTTACCACCCCGTGCACAATAATATATACATCATATAACTACATACAGAAATATTCATAATCAACATATTACGCATAATATATAAAAGAAATAAACAAACAGAATACGATATCAATCTAAATCATCGTGAACAAGCAAACAACCACCAATATCGTCCAAAATATATACAATATGTATCAGATAAGTACATACATCCTCAAAAATATAAATAAAACTATCCTAACTCAGTCCAGCTCCTCCACCTCTGATAATCGCCGTAATCTGGCGCATCTGCTTCTTGGTGCAACGCCGAGTGGTCAAAAACTCGACTAATGAAGGAGCGGGCTGTGCGGGAGTCTGAGAGGGCTGTGGAGCTGTAGGAATGATTTGCGCAACCGCAGCCGAGATAGTGGGTTGCGGCGCCGCAGCCGAAGGAGATGCATGTGGAGCCGCAGCCGCAGTAGCTTGCCGAATCTGTTAAATTTTGTGTGTAATAAACGAGTAAGAACGGTGTATTAGATTTTAATCGAATTCGTATCATTATCAGATTATTGCGAAACCCCAATCTAAGAATACCTAGGGACTTAGGCCTAGTTTGGGTATCTAGTTTGTAAAACCGTAGTTTATTTTAATTAGATAGTTCTATGTAAGTATGATTAATCAAAACTAAGTGTACAACCAAATAAGCTCAGGCTATTAATATTGCATATGTTACTATTTATAATGTGATATAATATTTTACTATTAAGTAATATACGTACCAACATCTCCTTCAACTCCTCGACGGTGGTCTTCAAGGCGGCAACATCATACTCCAGACGTCGCTCATGGAGGGTAGGGAAAGTAACCGCCGGAGTGGAGACCGACCTCATATGGGTCCTGCTAGGACCTAGTCCCCGGCCTCTCTGTCACGCCCCGCTTCCCAGTATACGGGCAGAGTACGCGACAAGACCGCTACGTATTTACTCTGAAATAAACACGCTAAGCGTATCTAAGCAATATAAGTAAAATACACAAGAGACAAAAACAATGGATATAATTGAACAGCAATTTTATTTATTAACATTCTTTTTATAATACATCTGAAAAGTAAATACATGGAATGGAAAGCAATGCCTAAACAGTGGCATAACAAAAATGGAAAGTACAGAAATGAAATGTACAAGTATCTAGAGCTCCGGGTCGAAAGCTAACTGGTCCAAATCCTTGCTGGTGGGCTCGATCTCCAGTGAGTCCGAAACACCTGACGACATTCCAAAGAAGAAGAAGAAAGAGAATGTCGTCAGCGAACAAATCGCTCGGTAAGTCCCAAAAATGAGGAAGAAGTAGAATAGATAGAGAGAGAGAGAGTATAGTTTTATAATGTTTTATTATAATGTTAACGCTGTTGTTTGTAGCTTGGTACAAAAGAGACCAGTGCATACGAGAGGAGTCTCAATAGACCAAAGACTAAGGTGGACGGAATCAAGAGTACAAGGCTCCGTGATAATACCCGCAACAACTGCAATTGAATTCAGGTTAGGTGTCTTAATGGTTGCAGTCTCGTACTACTTCTAACACCTTCCGTACCAATCTACCCTTTTTAAACCCCGCGATGTCTTGATTTTATTGAATTGTAAATTGAATTGTAAATTGTATGGTCTTATATTATAGATTGTATAGATGGATGACCTGCCGAAACCATGATATCAGTAAATGGATGTAACTGGAGAATCATGTAGATGGATGTATATCCATGGTTCGGTTCAATCAAGTTGTATAGATTGATAGATTGAACAGATTGAATATATGGATTCATATTGAATTGTTATATATACTTGAATCTCATTCAAGTCAGATTGATTATATTGAGACTCAGTCTGAGTCAGACAAATAGAAAAGAAATTGAATTCTGAATTATGTTTTGGTGCTATCGGTAACCGCTGCACATGGACGGCAGGATTTGTGTCTTTTTCAAAAACGATTACCGTGTTGATAACACCGTTTGTTAAGTTGCCTACCTTAAATAGGCAAGCACTCATATCTCCGGCTCCCTGAGGCTCAAGAGACTGGTCCCGCTTAAATCTATGCTTACTATTGTCCTTATTGTAATTTAGTATAACTTGAGGGGGTTTATGTAAAAATAATTTTGTATAATTTTCAAAATACACCTCAAGTATTTTATTATCGTTTTTAGAGTTTTCATTGATGTATATTTTATCATTGTGACATTTCTAATGATTAAAACCTAATTTCATAATATATGGTATTTATTTGTAATATTGAAATTGTATGGTATTTTCTTGTAAATGAGATGTTTTTCTTGAATTTTGGAAATGTAGAATTTTATAAATATTAAAAATAGATATTTTGATATTAATTACATATATATTTATTTATTAAAAATATAAGTTTTAATTATAATAGAAATCACATTTTCTAAAGAAAATTATATTTTAAATCTTTCGAGATCGTATGCTCCTTACGGAGGTCTGCATCTCACTCTACTAGGCCCGAATATGTGCGATAATCCGCACCATACCGAACGGGTTTCCCGAAATAGGTTGTAGTGGCACATTGCAAAGATTTGTTAAAAATACATATCTTGTAGAAAAAGGTTTTATAAGTTGGAGTTAGTTATGTGTAAAATCGTATTTTTCCCAAATCTATGTTGCCAAATTTCATCGTGCTATATTACATATGAGTGTTGTGAGGAGATAGTTCATTACCTCATGAGTTTTTCTAAAGATAGCATGGTTAAAAAGTATAAACATGTCGATATAAAACATAAAAGTATTTTACTGTAAAAGTGGAATACAACTTTCAGTTGGGCACGTGACCCGTGGGCACCATGCGCCCACGTGCCGTGCACGCGTTTTTAAGATACCCCTCACCCCTCATTTTTCATGCACTCCACACCAATACACGTCTCTCGTTGGGAAAATTTTTCTAACGGGGCGCTGCCCCGCATCCCGCAAGGTGGCTGCTAGACCCCTTGACCCCCAGCCCGCTATCCAGATAGCGAGACCCTCGTAAAACTCTGTGGGGCCCCCGATATATCCAAAACCCTTTCAAAACATTTGTACACTGCACATTGAGTTCGCATGACCAGTTTGACCCGTCAATCGGAGGTTCTCTCTCTCCAAAGGCGAGGGGTAATTAATGGTACCTTAGTCTGCGGCTGCCAGAGATTCGGATCCCCACAATCAATAAACCCCGGCCTACCCTAGGCAGGGGGAATCTGTAATGCGCCTGACAAGCGCGCGCGTATTCCCATCTCAATGGGGTGACGAAAAACACGCTACAGACTCTGGCCCGTCCGGTGGGACCTTTCTCTCCTCCCATATTTCGGATTAAACATTCATGCGAACTCAATCAATATACATATCGATTGCCTGTGCTGAAATCATGCTTCTTTGTGCAGGTTAACAAATTTCAAATTGCAATCTCCGGAAGCAACAAAATGTCTCTAAGGATCAGCTTAGCTCTCAACACAGCCCCCATCTCCTACACGATGAAGATGGACACCAGGACGGTCCTCTCGGCTAGTCTCGGGCGACAATGGGAGGAGCCGCCGCCACCATTTGGCTCTATTACGTTCGTGTCAGCTAACGCCATCCCAGCTCCTCAAGCTCCGGTAACAGACAAACCGGCCTCGAAAGGCAAGAGGCTAAATGTGGTAATCTCGAGGGCACCACTACCCAAACGCAAGTCGGTGTTTGAACGAATTTCCTCGGCCCCGGCTGGGGGCAAAGCCATCAACACCAACAAAACAAAATGGTATCTCGGGTAAGCTCCAGCGGCGCCCCTGACAACTGCTCAATTGGGTATCTTCTCTAAGCTCCCCGCTAATCGGGTCACGATGGCTTCCTGGATGACAGATGCCTACCAAACCCTCAAAATCGAGAAGATAAGACAGAAAAGGATCAGATATAGAGCCAACAAAAAGGCTAGGACTCGTGCTAGGCTGAACTTCATGAGGCTGCTACACCATTGACCACCACGTCGTTAAACTGGGAACAATCGACCTCTAAGTCGTTAAACTGGGAATGTAAAAATGTGTAAATAAAACAAAAAAAATAAAAAATAAAAATAAAAAGCTGAAATGATGGGGCAGCTCGCAATAAAAATCAGCGGGTAAAAATAAAGATGAAAATAAAGCCGAAATGATGGGGCAACCCGTAATAAAAATCAGCTAGTAAAATAAATAAGAAAATAAAGCCGAAATGATGGGGCAACCGCGAATAAAAAGCTGAAATGATAAGAAAATCGCGACCTTCGCAATAAGAAAAGCTGAAATGATAGAGCAATCGCGGTAAAAAAAAAGTGGCGAATGATGAGTCGCTCTTGGTACCATATTCCAGTGCAGCGATGCAGCCGCCAACCAAATTCCAAACTCAAATCCCTAATGGCGAATGATGAGTCGCTCCTGGTACCATATTCAAGTGCAGCGATACAGACGCCAACCAAATTCTGAATGTCCCAACGGCGAATGATGAGTCGCTCCTGGTACCATATTCCAGTGCCACGATGCAGACGCAAACCAAAATCCGATTTTCCAAAATTCCCCCAGCCCTACGGTTGGTCCCCAAGTTGACTACCATATACAATCCACGGGCTCAAATAATTCTCATCATATCCATATCCCACTGCAATCACCAGTCTAGCGGCCGGTCTCCGCCCTTGGAATTATGCTCCATCTGGAAAGACCCACTCGTGTGTCCTCACGATGCATGAGGAGAACAAAACTTGTGAGATCCTTACGACTCGTAAGAAAACGCCTTCATGGGATCCTTACGACTCACAAACAAAAAACACACTTGGGATCCTCACGACTCCTAAGGAGATAATGCACCTACGGGATCCTTACGACTCTAGGGAGAAAATGCTTTTATGGGACCCTTACGGCCCATAAAATTGAAAAGCCTTAGGTGATAGGGATCTAAACCTGTCTCCTAAGCCATCGCTTCCCAACAGGGAAGGGTAAATGATGAGTTGCTCCTGGCATTATTCCAGTGCAGCAATACAGATGCCGCCTAAAAACCAATTCCTAAGTCCTTCCGAGGCAAATGATGAGTTACTCCTAACATTATTCCAGTGCAGCAATATAGATGCCGACCAAAACCAAAATCCCCAAATCCACTCACGGCAAATGATGATTCGCTCCTGGTACCATATTCCAGTGTAGCGATACTGATGTCAACCCAAATCAAATCAAACCAACAACCTCTACGGCGGAATCATGCTTCGTCTTAGAGTGTACCCCGTGTCGAAATCATGCTTCGCCTCGGAGTATCCAATTTCCTTGTCGGAATTATGCTTCGCCTGGGAATCATCCTCTGCATCAAAACCAGTGATACTACGTGCCTGGAATCAAGTCAACAAGCGACCTCCTCGTCGGAATTATGCTCCGTCCTGGAATCAAGTCAACAAGCGACCTCCTCGTCGGAATTATGCTCCGCCCAGGAATCAAGTCAACAAGCGACCTCCTCGTCGGAATTATGCTCCGTCCTGGAATCAAGTCAACCAGCGACTTCCCTGTCGGAATTATGCTTCGGCTCGGAATCAAGTCAACCAACGACCTCCCCGTCGGAATTAAGCTTCGTCTCGGAATCAAGTCGACTAACAAGCTCTGCGTCGAAATCATGCTCGTCTCAGAATGTACCCCGTGTTGAAATCATACTTCTCCTCGGAGTATCTGCTTTCCCTGTAGGAATTATGCTTCGCCTGGGAATCAACCTCTGTATCGAAATTATGCTTCGGTCAGAATGTCTGCCGCCCGTCGGAATTATGCTCCGACCCCTTTGGAATCATGCTCCGCTCATCGGAGTCATGCTCTGATCTTTGGAATCATGCTTCGCTCTTCGGAATCATGCTCCGATCTCTAGAATTATGTCTCTACTCTTCGGAATTATGCTCCGATCCTCGGAATTATGCTCCGACTCTTCGGAATGATGCTCCGACCGTGGAATAATGCTCCGCAAATCGGAATGATACTCCGATCCTCGGGAATCATGCTCCCCGAGGGATGCTCCGCCCCGGAATGATATTCCACCTCGGAGCCCAGCTTCAAGATCCATCAATTTCATGCACACAACTCATATGTGTGGTGTGCATTTATTGATGGGGGGCATTTTGTCGGGGTCAAAATTTGCACCCCAGTTGACCGGGTCAAAGTCAAGGTCAACTCCAAGTAAGCGGGCCCAAGCCCAAGCAAGTGGGCCCATGCCCAAGTCGAGCCCCGCGGCCGGCCTCCCCCATGCCAAAATGAAATCATGTAATAAATAATTTTGATGTAATTTTTTATGCATGAATATAAGAAAAATGGGCATAAAGCCAAATTTTTGTAAAGCTCATGGCTTATGTGTAAAAGAAATGACCACATGAGGCATGGGATGGACAAAATGCCATTTTGTAAAGCCCAAGGGGCTACATATAAATGTGTAAGCCTATATAAGGCAATATGATGATGAAATAAAAAAAAATCATTCTCTAAAATTCTAGGATTTATGCCTCCTTCCCCTTTCTCAAGGGTCTAAAACCTTCTTCCTCTTTTTGAATTAAATCAATAGTTTAACTCTTTTTTTTTCAAAAAGAAGTAGTTTTTCACCATAAAACCCGCTAAGAGGAGGTCGGATCTCCCATTAAATCTCTAAAAAGGGAGATTTTGAATCTCACTCCCCTTTTTTCCCCAAGATCTGGCCAACCGAGAGGAAGAAGAAGGAGACCCATCTCCAAAAATCCCACTTTGGGAGGATCCAAAGCTCAAAAGAAGAGCCAAAGATTTCTAGAAGTTTAACTCCGTTCAAGATCTGTTGGAGTTTAAGTCAATAAATTAAATCTCTGATAGGAGTTCAACTCCCCAACCTAGAGGCTAAGCCCCTTTCCCGCTGGTGTTTCCAGTGGTCGCGTGGCACACACGTGACCCGTGGACGCGCAGCAGTCGCGTGCAGCGCACGTGACCCGCGGGCGCCCAGCGGTCGCGTGCATGGTACGTAACCCCAGGCACTAAATTGCCCACGTGCGCGTACGTGACCCGCGGGCACTAAAGGGCTCACATGCGCGCACGTGACTTGCGGGGACTAAAGCACCCACATATGCCTCACGCGACCCGCGGTCCCGTGCAAGGCACGTGGCCCGCGGGCACTAAAGCACCCACGTGCGACCAATGCGACCCGTTCAGCGCCCAGTGGTCGTGTGCAGCGCACTTGACCCGCGGGCGCCTTACGGTCGCGTGCTACGCCCGTGACCCGCGGGCGCCAAGTGCTCACGCGCCAGGCACGTGACACGTGGGCACCATGCGCCCATGTGCCACGCATGCATCTTGAAGACGCCCTTCACCCCTCATTTTTCATGCACTCCACACCAAAACATGTCCCTCGTTGGGAAAATTTTTCTAACAGGACGCTGCTCCGCACCCTGCAAGGGGGCTGTTCGCCGCCGAAAGACGCGACCGGGACGTTGGGACGTCCGACCTAAATTTTGGGGGGCAGATGCTATTTGGATTTTATCCGTCCACCACTCCGAAGATGCCAAGTTGATTTATGGCACCGAATATTGGAGGTTTAGACAGATACGGCCGTTGTAGCAGATTTCGTCAGATTCCCCCTCGTTTACGAGGGTTTTTTGATTATGGGGACGATCTTCCCTGCAGGCGCAAGCCCCTGCAGTTAATTATGCTACCGCATAGCGGTAACCACTTTCTCCTTCTCTAGATGGTCACTTCGTGTCGTGTGTGTTTGTTTTGCTTTTGGTTGTCCGTGGATTGTATACGGAGACTAATTTATGTTGTCACCCGTAGGGCGTGGATTAGTCCAAATCCGTATTTTCTTAGATTTGGGTTCGGTGGATTTAAGGATCGTTAACCTTGTTTGAGATTAAAATCAACTTAAAAGTTTGTTAAGGATACATTAGTCCAATTTTAGACTTTGATCTACTTAGCAAAGCTTGAGGATCATTTAGATCCAACGAAAGAGCATTTGAGCTCTATCATTTTAGTTTAGGGACGTTACAGTACATTGGGTTTAAGGACATCGTAGTCCATGAGTTTAAGGACCTCATAGTCCATAGACTTTAAGGACCTCATAGTCCATAGAGTTTAAAGACATCATAGTTTATAGAGTTTAGTTTAGGGACGTTGCGGTCCATTGAGTTTAAGGACATCGTAGTCCATGAGTTTAAGGACCTCACAGTCCATAGTTTAAAGTCGTCATAGTCTATAGAGTTTAGTTTAAGGATGTTACGGTCCATTGGGTTTAAGAACATCGTAGTCCATGAGTTTAAGGACTCATAGTCCATAGAGTTTAAAGACATCATAGTCTATAGAGTTTAGTTTAGGGACGTTGCGGTCCATAGTTAGTTTAAGGACATTACGGTCCAATGGGGTGTATCCATGGGTTTGGAAATGTACCAAAAAAGTTGTTGGTTGTCGGGACCCGCCACCTCTCTGAAGACGTTGAAGAATTACAACGACATGTATCAGAGGTGTGAAGAGATGTACCCTTGAACCAAATGTCAGATTGAGAAGGAATGGGATAACATTACTTTGAATGCCATCTAAGATCAGTTTTGAAAGACCTGAGTATAATTGGAACTCGGTTGAAAAAGAGTTTTGGCTTTGGGAGACTTAGTTAATTTGGGCTAAGCTTGGCCTCTCATAGTGTTAAACACTAGCATATGTTCGGTGCTCACTTGCTCCCATGTGAGGTCTTAAAGGATTGTTTATATACTGAAGATCTGAAGCGCTCACGTGGGGGTCACGTGAGGTGTTTAGTTGATAAAACTGCACCTTTAATATGACATTTTTTCTACTATTTCTATATAACAAAAGGTGTTTATTATAATATATGATACATATGAGGGTTTATCTGTAAAAATACTATTTTCATGTGTTTATATATTATAATTAACATTTGGCAGGAAAATGTAAGCATAAATACCTTTGACCAAATCTTAATGGTTAAATTAATATCTCAATAAAACAAACTCTACTAATATTATTTGTTGAGTTATTGTGCAGAATTTTCAGGGCTGAAATCAAGGAAATCAAAATTGTTAGAACAAACTTGCCTAATTAAGAAAGTAAACTAAAGAAATCAAGTCTGGCAGTAACGAAGAGAAGATTTTCAGTTTCCAGAGATTCAAAAGATCGCCACGTGTCATATACATAAAGCCCCAGAAGACCAAATCAAATGATCTCCTTGTGTGGCCGCGAGTCCGCGGCCAAACCCACCTATTGGCCGCGGATCCGCCGCGCTTTAGAAGATTGAGTTGTTTGGATTTTGCTGTTTGGATCTTAACTGCTGGTTTCCAAATTAGGAGACTAGGGTTCTGGCTCTGAGACTATAAATAAGGACATAGAGCCTCTTGGAAAAATCATCAAGCTGAAGAGATCAAGAAGTCCAAGACGGCTCACGCATCCAGGCTGATCATCAACTGTTCATCTACCTCCTTAGAAGAAATCAAGAAGCAAACTAGCATTTTGTAATCATTTTCTAAGGGAACAAAGTGTAAATGAATTTTGTTGATTAATAAAGATAGTTCTTTTTCTTATTCTATTTCTTGTAGTTTCATTATGATTTCCCTCTCCATCTCTTCTTCTCCCATCATGCGCGAGTAATTCTCTGCTTGTTAGGGTTCGTAGGATTAGGGTAGATTAATGGATGATGCAGATCCTTAAACTATTTTTACGTCCTATAAAGTTTATAAAGTTTATCAAAAGAATCATTAACATCCTAATCGGGCACGCTACCAATTTATTGTTAGTCTCGACCGCTATTAGAAATTAGATTAATGATTGTTTTGGTAAAAGCTAGACATGAACGGAGTTCCATGTCGAGATAGGGGTTAAGAGTGGGAACCCTTTTCCCACCAGAAACCCTAATCTATATGCATCACTGTCGTTCTAGTTTTAAATCTATTAAAGGATAAAAAGAGTAATTTTTAATTAATCATCCATAACTACTAAATCCTAATGAACCCTACAAGCCCCCTTTTAATATTAAACTTACATCCGTAATTAATCTAGATCTATATTTAGTATCCGTGTTTAACGTAGATCTAGAACCTACAACCATTCTTTATTCTTCCTCCTTTGTTTCTCAACATGCCTAAAGTAAGATTAAAAGATTTAACGTTTCCCAGAGGACGACCCGTACTCATCTCGGTCTAGTTACACGCAACACCGTTATTGATTGCGGTTACTACAAACTACACTAAAATACACATTAATCAAATGGCGCCGTTGCCGGGGATACGTGCGTAATTTTTTATTCTTACTGTTTGTATTGAATTCTTATTCGATCTATATCATAATTAAAACAAAACTGCAAATTGTATATTTAACGAATTGTGTGAATTTTTGCAACGAGATCTGGAGTCACAGACTTGAGGAAACAGAGAGCCAGAGACATTCATCAAGATCCAGAGGAGTACAGGAGGACACGTAGCAAAATTCTCCACCTGATCCATATTTCTTATGGCGGATCCACGGCAAAGAAGCCACACTCACGGCGGAAGCGCGGCGGAGTTGGAGATCCAGGGTTCCAAACTTCTCTGGTAAGATTCTCAACTCTTTCTCTCTCCTCTGAAATCCAATAAAATATCTTTTCTGCAGGATTCTTTGCAAAATATCGCCGCTCAAAAATCTTTTTGCAAAGTTTTGTGATTGGTTTGTTTTGCATATTTTAATACAGAATTTTAAGGGGCAAAGACAAAATCCAGATTAGGTGGGGATCTCATCACCCTTCCTAAGTCCCACAAATCACAAACGGAGCATCTGCATCAACCCTACATTAAATTAAAAAATATCTAGACAAGACTCTAAAGATTTTCGCGCTCAATAAGGACAGAGGAAGGTCGTAGGTAATCTATCGCTTATCCGCATTACTTTTATGGTGTCTAGGCAAGTGGTTACTTAATTAGGCCCACTACTTACGTAGTGGAGAACCTCCCACTTACCTGACACTTACCTGGCCACAAGAGTAGTAAAGAGGTGGTAGAGGATTGATCCTACGGCTTGTCTTTTGGAAGTCTAGGAGCGGTCTAGAGACTTGACCTAGGTAACCTTAGTTTTAGGGTTGTTTATGCATTTTTGTGTGATTTGTCTAAGTCCGACACACTTTTCAAAACAGACTAATTTTAAATCACACACACGCTGCCACTTGCGCTAAACCCGTGTAGTCCATGCTTGGCTGGACACGGGATTCTAGTGCCCGTCTTGTCCGCGTTCCTGCTATCGACTCCGAAGTCGGTGCTTCTTCATCTTCTTTTCCCCCACCACACACCACATCAACCGAGATAGACGGTACTCAATCAAATTATAACACCATGCTGCCACCGTTCGTAGGTACGCAGAATCCACCGCGCATTTCTCTCCAAGAGAGATGTTATCCTATCCGTGGTCCACTTCCCACTTGCTTATCTATTCCACCAGCTAACGGGGATAATTTTGAAATTAAACCCCATTTCATCAATCTGTTGCCTAAATTTCACGGGCTTGAATCTGAAGACGCGTACGTTTTCATCACTAAATTCGAAAACGTATGCGCAATGATCGGTACTTCACAACTGACTGTGGATGCTATGCGTTTGCGTCTTCTTCCATTCACTCTATGCAACTTGGCAGAAAAATGGCTTTATAATACTACCGCGCACTCTATCACTAATTGGGATGAATTCGTAATAGCATTTCTTAAGAAGTTTTACCCAAACCATAAGACCGTCTGTGTTAGGAGCGAGATCAACCAGTTTACCCAGCTTCCCAATGAACCATTTTGGAAGTGCTTTGAACGTTTCAAGGATCTGCTTGTCCAATGTCCTCATCATGGAATCAATAGATGTGATTTGTGCCGAATTATATATGAGGGCATTAATCCAGCGACAAAGCAAATGCTTGAAACAATGTGTCAATGCAATTTCATGTCTAAAGATGACGGTGAAGCTTGGAAATATCTGGAAGACCTCGCTGAAAACACTTTGCAGTAGGAAAGCGTAAGACCACCTTCATCTAGGGGAGGTATTCATCAGCTCGATGTTTCCATCGCAGTAAAAGCCGAATTGGCAGCGATGCAGAAGAAACTCGACGCTATTGAGAACAAATTCTCATTAGTCTCCCTAAATCAGGTAACGCTTCCCAAGACCGTGTGTAGTTGTTATTCAGATCCTTCACACTTGACGGAAGAATGTTCTATGAATGCACCGTTTCAAGGTCACGAGCAAACTAATGCTACTTTTCAGCAGCGACTTAGAAACGATCCTTATTCTTCCACGTATAATCAAGGATGGAGGAATCATCCTAACTTTTCTTGGAACCAAAACCAACCCCAAAATCAAAAACAGTTCCAAAGCAATTATCATAGACCTCCTCCACAGCAACCACAAACACAAAGTCAGCACCTCTTTCAGTCACAAAATTTTCAAAATCCGGCCAACACTTCTGCACCGCAATTGGCCGGTACTGATAACTCTTCACTCGCACAAACTTTGGATTTATTTATGAAACATTCCATTTAAATGTCGGCTGATATGAAGTCTTCTATTGATACCATAAAGAAAGAATCCGCCTCCCACGGTGAGAGTATTAAATCAAGAGAAGCCCAAATTGCACGATTAAACGCTGAAATGAGTGCTAGAGAGAAAGGGAAACTTCCATCTCAATCCCTACCAAATCCTGACCACTCACAAAGTTATAATGTGAGTGTCGTTACTACGTTGAGATCGGAAAGAGTGCTGGATAACCAAGTGGGTGAACAAGTTGATGATGTTAGTGATACCAATGATACCCCGGCTTCTACTTCTTCCCCTAATTCGTCTAGTCTCCCACCTACTTCCGAGCCTATTCTACGCTTCCCATAAGGCTTGAACCCTCAGCCCACTTCCATAAATCTATCTAAAACGATCCCCACTCCAATTC
This sequence comes from Agapanthus africanus, assembly GCA_030015575.1. Lineage (NCBI taxonomy): Eukaryota > Viridiplantae > Streptophyta > Magnoliopsida > Asparagales > Amaryllidaceae > Agapanthus > Agapanthus africanus. The sequence continues at coordinate 261,641,127 of JASDDO010000024.1, forward strand.
TGGGATCCATTCTATCCCCACAATCTTCTCCAAAGTTGGACCCAACCCTTATTGATAAAGCACCTTATCCAAACAGGTTAAGGGACAACAGACCAAGTCCATAAATGGAGAAAATTGTGGAAATTTTTAAGCAAGTTAACATAAACATTCCTCTCCTAGATGCTATTCAACAAGTTTCGTCTTATGCGAAAATCCTAAAGAACTTGTGCACTAGGAAGAGAAAAGTTCAAGTACCTAAAAAAGTTTTCCTTGCGAGTAATGTGAGCACTGCTTTTACACAACAACTACCCAAGAAACGAAACGACCCCGGAAGTCCTACAATCTCTATTTCTATTGGGGGTAAAAATATCAATCGTGCTCTACTCGATTTAGGTGCTAGTGTTAACTTGCTTCCGTATTCTGTTTATGAGCAATTAAGGATCGGAGAGTTAAAACCGGCGCATTGCACTCTTCAGATGGCCGATCGATCTATCACCCAACCTAGGAGTGAGCTAGAGGATGTGTTAATCAAAGTCGGGGAATTTATATTTCCTGTGGACTTTATCGTTATAGATACACAACCTGTAGCGAACCCACGAAACCAAATTCCGGTGATTTTAGGTCGACCTTTTCTTGCGACTTCCAACACTGTAATCAATTGCCGAAACGACTCTATGACCCTATCCTTTGGGAAGAAGTCAATTGAGCTTAACATTTACAAGTTGGGAAGTGAACCCTCCGAACTCTATGCTCATGTGTGTTCTGTCGAAACAATAGATTCCGACAGCAGCGAAATTGAAGAGCTTCACGATACTGATCTCGACTCCGCTATTACATTGTTGTCCGGGTCAACATCTAACGCTGAATATGGACCTTTTATGGAGTTCGAGTATCATCCCGTTCTTTCCGATGAGATTATTATTCGGGATATCGATGAAAGTTTTGAAGAAATTTTCGCTGACGAACTCGCATTCTTAGAAAATATGGGTGTTGTGATGAATCAATCTCAACACAAGGAAGTTGAACCATCACCACCTCTTCCTATCAACAACAAGAATGCAAGTAATCTACCTTCATTGTTTCGTCTCTACAAACCGAGACGTAAACCTTTTCCATTACACCTCTTATCTCCTCCCCACTTCTTCACATCAATTGGCGACATGTTCTTCCACCAACCTTGGTGCTTCATTGATAAAATTTTCGAATGGTTGGTGTTGACTTTCGGTCTTTGCAAAGCCTGGCATTGACCTATAATTTTGACCCCCTCTTATGATTTTTAAAGATTGTTTAACTCAAGTTTGGGGGGATGTATTTTTTGCTCTTAAAAATAAAAGTTGTCCTCAAATTGTGGAGCCAAAAATAAGTTTGGGGGAGATTTTTACGTCCATATTTCTTGCCCCCGTTAATAAATTTTCTTCCAAGCTTACAGGTTTTGTGATCCAGCGGATGGCAACAGTGAGGACACTGTTGAAAATAAGTTTGGGGGAGGTTTGTGCTTATTTACGCATCACTTCGCATACTTTGCATAAGCACATATATAAAAAAAAATTATACATAAATAAGATAATAAAAAATTAGATAGTGAAAAATTACATCCAAAAGATTGGAAATAAGAAAACCTAGAAAATTAGAAGTTTTTTTAAACGAATTAGTAATAAGTAGTTATGAGCCGTTATCCCAAGGGTTAGTAAGATGAAGGAAATCACTAATCTGAGGATAAAAATAAGTCTGAAAAATAGTTCCTATTCTGGAAGCCAAACATTTGAACGTTGATACCCTACTATACGCACTTACACACGTCTTGAAACTCGGGATAGTAGAGAATACCTTGAAATGCTCTTGTCTTAAAGCCAAAGTATGAAGGAAGTAAAAAAATGAATAAAAGATAAAATGGTGGAGAAAAATGAACACTGGTTTTGTTATAAACAAGGCAGTAATAAAAAAATATAGCGAGGGTGCTTCATCACCTAGTGCCTTAGACCAACTGGTCTGGGAGCCACTGCTAAGCCTTAGGTGGTGCAAGACGAGGAAAATACTAATACACCTAATCAGCAAGCACATGAGTAATCGGTCGGTTAGTACCTCAAGAAGTATTAACGGTCGCATAAAAAAATGTGTGAGCATATTCATTATAAATATCGATTAAAAAGTACTAAGGCTGATGGACAAGAGTATGATAGCTTGAATTGAATTCTCCGAGTGTAGGGATGTCTTTAACACACACGTAGGGGTATATGATCGATGTTTGGATGAAAGGTAGGAATGAAGAATAAAGACGATGTTTTATTGAAGGATGATGTGATTTCTAACATCTTTTCATGACTATTAAGATAGGGCTCATGACAACTGAAAAGCTAGTTAGAAACTCTAAATTTTCAAAGTCTTTCTTTTATAGTTCTTATCTTTATATGTAACTTTCACCATCTTTCTTTTATTAAAGGATTTTATAGGTGTAATCCACTGAAAACCCACAGGAGACAACACTCCTCCTACTAGGGACACCTAGAGCTTTAACGGCTTGTTGCACGTGCTCGGTGCAATCGTGTTGCCTACGAAAATGTGCTTAGCTTTCTCCTTTCCTTTTTCTCCTTCTCTTGAATAAACTAGTTTGCTCGGGACGATCAAAGATAAGTTTGGGGGTATTTGTTCAGTTGATAAAACTGCACATTTAATATGACATTTTTCTACTATTTCTATTTAACAAACGGTGTTTATTATAATATATGATACATATGAGGGTTTATCTGTAAAAATACTATTTTCATGTGTTTATATATTATAATTAACATTTGGCAGGAAAATGTAAGCATAAATACCTTTGACCAAATCTTAATGGTTAAATTAATATTTCAATAAAACAAAATCTACTAATATTATTTGTTGAGTTATTGTGCAGAATTTTCAGGGCTGAAATCAAGGAAATCAAAATTGTTAGAACAAACCTGCATAATTAAGAAAGTAAACTAAAGAAATCAAGTCTGGCAGTAACGAAGAGAAGATTTTCAGTTTCCACATATTCAAAAGATCGCCACGTGTCATATATATAAAGCCCCAGAAGACCAAATCAAATGATCTCCTTGTTTGGCCGCAGATCCGCGGCCAAACCCACCTATTGGCCGCGGATCCGCCGCGGCCAAACCCACCTATTGGCCGCGGATCTGCCGCGCTTTAGAAGATTGAGTTGTTTGGATTTTGCTGTTTGGATCTTAACTGCTGGTTTCCAAATTAGGAGACTAGGGTTCTGGTTTTGGGACTATAAATAAAGACCGAGAGCATCTTGGAAAAATCATCAAGCTAAAGAGATCAAGAAGTTCAAGACGACTCACGCATTCAGGCTGATCATCAACGGTTCATCTACCTCCTTAGAAGAAATCGAGAAGTAAACTAGCATTTTGTAATCATTTTCTAAGGGAACAAAGTGTAAATGAATTTTGTTGATTAATAAAGGTAGTTCTTTTTCTTATTCTATTTCTTGTAGTTTCATTATGATTTCCCTCTCCATCTCTTCTTCTCCCATCATGCGCGAGTAATTCTCCGCTTGTTAGGGTTCGTAGGATTAGGGTAGATTAATGGATGATGAAGATCCTTAAACTCTTTTTACGTCCTATAAAGTTTATAAAGTTTATCAAAAGAATCATTAACATCCTAATCAGGCACGCTACCAATTTATTGTTAGTCTCGACCGCGATTAGAGATTAGATTAATGATTGTTTTGGTAAAGGCTAGACATGAACGGAGTTCCATGTCGAGATAGGGGTTAAGAGTGGGAACCCTTTTCCCTCTAGAAACCCTAATCTACATGCATCACTGTCGTTCTAGTTTTAAATCTATTAAAGAATAAAAAGAGTAATCTTTAATTAGTCATCCATAACTACTAAATCCTAATGAACCCTACAGTCCCCTTTTTAATATTAAACTCACATCCGTAGTTAATCTAGATCTATATTTTGCATCCGTGTTTAACATAGATCTAGAACCTACAACCATTTTTTATTATTCCTCCTTTGTTTCTCAACACGCCTAAAGTAAGATTAAAAGATTTAACATTTCCCAGAGGACGACCCGTACTCATCTCAGTCTAGCTACACGCGACACCGTTATTGATTGCGGTTAACTACTACACATAAATCTAGATCAATCATGAGGCGCTTGAAATAGTGTTAAACACTAAGAATTTGAGGCGTTCACGTGGAGTCTTGTGAGGCGTTTGAAGTAGTGTTAAACACTAAGGATTTGAGGCGCTCACGTAGGGTCACGTGAGGTGCTTGAGGTAGTGTTAAACACTAGGAATCTGAGGCGCTCACGTGGGGTCACGTGAGGCGCTCGGAATTTGGCGCTATTGCCTTTGATCTATTCCCTTTCTGCTTTATTGTCACGACCCAAAATTTGGATGTGACCGGCACTTAGATTGTATAATATTTAAAGATATGCACAGAGTCTAAGTAAGCCGAAAACCAAGATCAAAATCCTTTTTGCGGAATATATAGAAATTTAGTTTTTAAGTAAAAATCACAGTTTTTGTATAATTAAATTATTAAACAAGTATAAACTGTTAAGTTTGGTTGCATCCCTAGTTGGGATCAACAATATCAATAGTGGAGACAAGTATCCAAGAGTATACGACATCAATAAAAAATTTCAAATAAGTAGAAGAAATAACAATTTAAAGAACTAAACCACCTCCTCTGTCAAATAATATACATATAACCATCTCTCACTCTAAGTCATATACAGGTATGATGGAGATTTTCTAGATACAAAAAATAATACCAAAAGAGAAGATTACTACATATGTAACCCACCAATCAAAAGATATGAAAAAGCTGCAAAAAGTAGGGCTGCACTGCTACTGACCGTCCACTCTACCCCTGCAAGGAACTGTGGCACAACGGGGGTGGGTTACCAACTCAGTGAATATAACTAACATATAACGGTAAATAATGTAAATATGACGATCACAACTAACTGAGATGGGAGCAAGTAGGATGTACAATAATATATGAAAAGTATGAATCTGTACTACAATTCAAATAACTAAAACTGAAATCTCTTCATTTTTTTTATCAACAATTTCATATTTCCATGTCTATCATCGACACAAAACTTCCAATTCCCCCGGGCATCATTTCTCGAACGATCCTGTAATCAACAAAGTCCACCATGTATCCAACTGTATCCCCACCGACTCAGTCTGGATAAAACTGTAAATCCGTAACCGTATACCCACCGACTCGGTTCGGAATAAAACTATAAATCCATAACCGTATACCCACCGACTCGGTTCGGAATAAGACCAAATCATAAAACATCTATGGGTGGACATGTCACATCAATCATGAAAATCACTGAATTTATGTAATAGAATTCAAAAACTCAAAACCATAAATTCTCAATAATACAATTACCTCTTATATCAACATAGAATACTCCAATAATGAATCTTGATGTAAATGATGCAATTTACTACTATTGTTGGTGTTCAAGATATGATATGAATCGTTTTTAACAAGAATTTTAGTAAGTGTAAAAGTGACATGGTAATATCGACGAGGTGTGTGTAACATGTAAGATGTGCACGCGGCATAACTCGTCAATACTTGTGCAGTGTCCTAGCAACTAAGCAAGGTATATGTGAATATGAATGCAAATTATCGATTTAGCATACCAAAGTAATGCATTTATTTAAATAAAACTACGGGCGTAACACGCCATCTTTACTAAACTCCCCGGTAGATGTTTAGTCTACTCACCGGAAAACGTCGTATCTACTCAGCAATTGCCAATCATTTTCCTTTCCTCGCTGTCTCCGATATTCCCGTATTTGAATCTAACATCAGAATTTAACTTATATAAGGAAATGGCTATTCCAACATGACGGAAATGAAAAACACCCGTTCCCACGTACTAGTTATATAGCATACGACTATATCAAGCTATTTAACACCTAACCTTACTGGATTTTAACCCTACTCTGCATCGCGATAGAAAACAGATCGCGATACGCTTTAACCATGTCGTATTTTGGTTTCTTAGATATCTTTTCCGATATAAGCTTCCAGATTTTATATACAGTTAAAATAACTTATTTAAATAACACCAAAATGATCACAATATACACAGAAACCTACCCAACAAGCCAAAACCACCTAGCCTCCTACAAATCCGGCGACGCTGGAATTTCACTATGAGTCGCTGGCCCAATTCCGATCCCCTGGTTTCGTGTTCCTATGGTTAGCTCTAGGTTCAACATATATCATTTTAGCACTGTTTTGTTAACTTTATTTTTATCTAAACTAAAGCAGATTCAAACAGAGCCTAGTTGTATCTAAAATACGATATTTGAGACAACTTTTGATTTCAAAGTTACACTACTAACAGAATTAATTCCTACTGTGATTAAGCATTTACCTACAATGATTTGTTGGAATAACACCCTCCAAGATGCTAAGCCCCTTGTCCTTGCTTGATGATGATGAAATCTTTGCCTAGATCTTCTTCTTTCTTTTGTTCTTCTATATTTGTTCTTGTTTTTCTTTTTCTTTCTTTAAATTTTTCAGAATTTAAATTACTATCTGATCTGAACAAGGTTTATATATGGTGATGGGAAGAAGGAGGTGATAGTAGGAGGTGTCAATAAATTAGATGTGCCCTCTTTATGCAAGAAGGAGGTGTTGGTATGTATGTGTGCATGTAAGGAAGAGGTGTCATTACTTATCTCCTAATTTTTTTTAATTAACAATAAAATTCTGAACTAAATGGTTTTCTACTCCTTTTTCATTTACACCCTTAACAAATTCCCATTTGCACAAAATCCTAAACTTTACCTAAAAACCCTTCACAACATAGTTTATTATATAACACCCCTTTTTATTAAAATGAAGCAAAATTTCTCACTAAATCCCTTATAATTTATTTATGTTGTATACTAAAATTTTAATTTAATTTGTTTTACAAATATCTTATAAAAACATATAATTTGGTTTTAATAACTTTTTAATTTAACACTTTATTATTTATTTAATTAATTTTATTTATTTCTAAAATTTCAGAATGCTACATTTATGAAAGCTAAGCACTGCTTAGGGGGTCACGTGGATCACGTAAGCCGATCTCAGTTTGCTCTCTTTTTGTTCAAGCACTAATCTTTTCCTTACGAGCATAGAGATCTTGGGTTTTGAGATGTTCGGGCCCTTTTTGTTTTATAAGAATTAAATTCTTCTATAAGGTTAAACCCTAATTTTATTAGAGGAATTAAATTCCTATATATTCTGGTAAGAATTAAATTCTTTGAACTTAGTTCTTTCCCCTGGGTTTGAATCTACAAAACAGAATCTTCCCGATGAGAATTAAATTCTCAACTTGTGGGGAGATCTGCTTCTGCAGATCTCAACAAGAGGAAGAACTAAATTCTTTTTAGAAGAGTTAAACTTTTATGAAGGTGAAGAAGAGGTAAGATGCCCTCTGCGTTTTTGTTCCTTCTCTTACCAAGGGTTTCTTTTTCTTTTTGAGGAGATCTTCTTCTCTCTGGAGAATTAAATTATCTTTTCTTTTAAGCTTACGAGGGGGTTTTTCTCTCTATTTTCCTTTTTTTCTTTGTGTCTGTTGGCTCCTATTTATAGGAGAAAGAAAAGAATCAATTCGTTCAGAAAATCTCTCATTTAGGGATTTTGATTGATTTTATAATCAACCAAAATGATCTTTTAGATCAATTGGTGAATTTTATTCACCGTTAGATTTTTAATCCAAGGACTTCTGTTTTACAGAAAATATTTCTCTTGTTTTTAACAAGATTAGGAAAATATTTCCCCGTACAGAATCTTTTTCTGTGGATTGGTGATTTTTAATCACCATTGGATTTTTAATCCAACGGTGCTCTGTTTCATAGAGCGTAATCTTTCTTGCTTAGAAAGATCTAAGAAAATATTTTCCAAAATTGTGCTTCTGATCCCTTTTATTTAGATCTTAATTCTATCGGCTCAGAAGGCATAAGAGCCATCACGTGTAGCACATGACCCCTCACAGTTAATCCCACCATAGAGCGTCACATGCTATCACGTGGGTTTTTCTAGCCAATTGTTTGTTTTAAGTAGGTGCCTATATACTTTGTATATAAAGGTCACGTGCCTGCACGTGAGGCTCAGTTTCAGCCTTATTTTGTTAAGCGCAGTGCCTATCATGTGTGGGCACGTGATGCTCCATTTGGGGACTTTTCCTATTGCTTTTTATATTTATTATTCATTCTTTCAAAAGGAACAAATGCGCCTACAGCTTTCTTCTCACGTGGCTTGCACGTGAGTGCAACGCTGTCACCTTTACAACCGTTGGATTGCCTAGTGGAACGGGGAGGTGAACCGCCCTTGTCATGTCTTATAAATGCAAGGGTTTGGTTCCTTAGACAACCACTGTTTCTTTCATCTTCTTCCTTCTTCTTTTTCTTTGAGAATTTAATTCTCCTTCTCAGAACTTAGTTCTCTGCCATTGTTGTTCCAGAGTTAAACTCTGTCAAAAAGAAACCCTTTTTTAGGTAAAGCTCTTGCACATTAAAAAACTTTTTCTTTTTGAACAAAAGTTTTTGGATTTTAAGTCCATTATGAGAGCTTTGCTCTCCTCTGAAACCCATCTACTTAGGGATCCAAAGATGTGATCTTTGAGCAATAAACCTCCATACCTCGGGCATTCCCTTCTGATTTTGAGGATTCATGGGATTTTGTTTCTCATATATATTTTTATGAGTTTCTGGAATTTAATTCCATCATGTAAAAGGATTTTAATTCCTCTGGCGAAGAGCTTAGCTCTGAAAGATCAAGAGGACCCTTCGGGAATTTTATTCCCTGGTGTTCTTAAAAATCTTTTCATAGGGTTTTACCCTTATTCACACAAATTTGAATTTGTTGCGTGCTCAATCAGAACTTGTTTTTCCAAGAATTTGTTTGAATTCCAATGTCTGTTTAATGAGGATCTTCTTGATTCTCATAATGATTGCCCTGTCTCATCATTGGTGAGCCGCCATATTGATTTGGGGGTCCATGTGTCTTGTGGGCAGTGGTCCTGCAAAACAGACATTTTGTCGTTTTCTTTTGTTATTATATATATATATATATATATATATATATATATATATATATATGGGCTTCACTAATGGGTTTTCTTTCCCTTGTTTCAGGAACAATGGCTTCTCTTCCCTACTTCCCTTTTACTCGCTCAGATGCACCTTTTCCACAATCGCCGTCAGAAGAAGAAGCAATGGCGATGATCAGGGCCCATGATAGAGACTGTACTAGTTTGCTCTTGTGGGGAACTTGGTATAGGCATATCATCCGGGGCCGCCGCAGCTTTCTTTGCAAAATGCCAATAGAGACTCTTCGCCCGATTTTGCCGATGGAGCGTCCACAGACTGTTTTTGCGGTGGAGGAGGCTGATTGGACTCCTATAGGCCGGCTTGAGTCGTCGACAACTGGGATACCAAACCAGCCTTTGCCGGCCATAGACATCTTGGGGCGTCGCATTTTCTAGGGTGAAGATCAACGCTGAAGACAAATTTATAAGATAGGGCTTACTCCTCGCCACCCAACGGGCTATCTTCCCACGGCTCAATATGTTCTGTCCGCTCATCGTGTACAATTGTAGAAGGTCGGGCTTTATCAGGCGGTGTATGCGTCCCTCTTTCATTATCAGTCCCCTCATGTCTGGTGGGTTTAAACTTTCCTGAATCAATGGAATCTTCCCACCAACACTTTCTTGCTAGGGGATCGTGAGGTCTCGATTTCTCTGGAAGAGTTCCGTGAGATTTCCGGATTGCCGATCACGGGAGAGCACTATGAAGAATTGCTGCCTTCCGATGACTATGTATTCACGACTGTGCCTGCTATGCTTAACGGCTTGACAACCGAAAATGCTGTCCGCCATATGTATCCCAGTCTAATCAAGACTCTGGGTATTTTTGAGAAGCTGTTCGCGGAGTCAGAAGGACAGGGCGTCACCTTTAAAAGCTTCATCGTTTGCTTCCTCCGTGAAGATATCTTATCAAAGGAGGCTCCGAAATTTGCGAATATTAACGACCTCTTCGGGTTTGGGCTGAATAAGCTGCCGGCCAAAGAAGAAGATTTACCGCAGTTTTACATCCCGATCTTGTCGGTCATGTCCTTTGATTCGATTGCGGCTCCCGGCATGGATGAAGAGACCTTCTTTGTCGGTTTTATCATCCTTTGGCTTAGCTAGTTTTCCATTCCAACGCATCGTCGCTTCATGAGAGCTTCGGCCATCTATCCTGCTCATCACGCGGCTGAAGGGAAACGACTGGCCATGGGTATCGTGGGGCTATCACACTTATACCATGGGCTGAGCATTGCAGCCAATACTTCGACCCCGGGTGTATATGTTGTAAGCTTCTCCCTCCACTACTTTACGTCGTGGATCGAGATGCATGTAATGGGGGCATTCGCAGCGCATCAGAGGCCGGATTTCTACGATGCTTACATCTTCCCGCGGCTCATGAGGTTGGTGGATGCTTCTGCTCCTGATCCGACTCAGCTAGGGGCCCTTCATGTGTTGCTTAACCCGTATGCTAACAAAGGTGGGATGGTATTCAATGATCGAGTCCTCTCTGCTCCTTCGGGACCTATTCAACAGCTGTTCAATTTATCGAAAGGGGGCGCACCATCCTTAAAGCCTAAGGAAATTATGCACTTGTATTCGATTAAGCCGGGTTATTTGGTATTCCGTCGAAATGATACGGCTCTTTTCATGCGGTATAATCCGCACCGCTTTGCTCGGCAATTGGGTTACAACTAGGGTATTCCCTTTGAGGCATTTTTGGTGGAGCCCATCTCGCTTTGGGAGTTGTTCGTGACATTACCCATCACTTCATGCAGCTGAACACCGGCTTTCGTTTCGTGATCCCTGAGGCCGACCATATCCCAAGGTGTGTGGGGGCTTTTACGGGTTGGTACCGCCATCGAGTTGGTCCCATCATTGCCGAAGAGAGGCGGATACTCTTCGAATATAGAGCTCCCGCCCCGACCCAACCTACGGATGTTCCGCTGTGACCGCGGATGGTGGTTCGCCCTCCATTGAGGGGTATCGGTGCCTTACTTATTCCTGAGGCAGCGGATGCGGAATCGACTCCTCCCACAGTTGGTATGCCAATGCGCACTAGAGCCCTGGCAAAAGCTTCCGATAAGGCGCCAGCAGTAGTTTCATCAGTTGCGGCGTCATCAATGGCAGTATCATCATCGCTAGTACTGCCAAAAGAGGATATTGGAGGCGAGGTTGGGCAGCGCTGTATCAAAGCACCAAAGGGGAAGAAGCGATCTTCTTCCTCCAGTGTCAGCTCCGGCTCAAAAAGGAGGAAGAAGACGGTTATCGGTCTGCTTGACTTCTTGCTCGAACTTGAAGTTGTTGCCCAAGACGAACCCATATCCATGCAAGAGCCGGATGATGGTCTTCTCTTTCCGGGTTCGTCTGCCGAGAAAGCCGCACAATTGGATGAGGCTATAAGGCACTCACATGACGAAACTGAGAACGTGGGCGTCCCGAAGAAACCTTATCCTCCCGTCATATTCTACGAAGATCCCCCATCATTACGGCGGGTACATATGGGTCCCCTGCGACAGAAGGATGAGATAGCCCTCAAGCAGCCTATCTCAGCCGCTTCCGAAGATGGGCTGACTTTGAAGACCGGTAGCCACGAATCTGCATTTGAACCCCGGCGAGCACATTTCATCAGGAAGGAACATCGTCTTGAAAAAGCCATACTAGTAGCATCCTGGCGCATCAGTATGTGTGCTTTACGTATTTTTTTTGGCAAATAATTTGTATCGCTTTTTATATTTCCTTATCTTTGCGAAAATTTTGCAGGGACTTCAGTAATGACAGAGGGTTTGAGCTCCAGTCACGTCCTGACTGTGGACTCTGTAAGTGTCTCCGATGAAGCACTTGTAGCTGCGGAGGAGGTCGTTACAACTGCTATTCTTGCTGTGGAGCTTCCACTGGTAGTCTCCGTTCCCCCGGTGCATGTTCTTCCAGAAGAGGTGCCCATATCGGCCGTAGATTTAATAGATATTTCTGCTGATGGCCTGGAGATTGCGAAAAGGGTAGTTGAGACCGCCGTTACTTCATTGGAGCCTGAAGTGGCGGCCGTTGCTTCTCAATTGGAAGCTGTCACACCAGCAGATGTCTCCGGTGATGTTCCTGAGGGTATGGAGGAGGCTGCCGAGGCTGCTATCCCTCTGGTTCAAGGCGGGAAGAGCATCGAAGGTAGTCTTCTATACTTTGTTTTTAATAATCTTTCCATTATCTAAACCTTTCCTTCCTTTTAGAACTACGGGAACTACGGGAGCTGGAGGCTTCTATTGTGGACCTATCTCCCAGGAAGTTGTTCCAGCGCTTACTTGATATGGCTGCCATACAAGCGATATCCCCGCAAAGCATTGTCCTTTCTTCCGGGCAAGGTCGGTGTTCTTTGACCCTTTTCGTTTTATTATTATTTTTTATAATTACGCTAATATGCGCTCTACAGTTCTGGAAGCCGATGACGAGGTCGAGATCCTCGATGGGCCTAGGGATCTCTCAAACCCCTCTTACATGACTGTGTGTAAGTAAGGTTTTATTTTTGGCATTACTTTGTCTATTCCATGTTTGTGACTCTCACTGACCGTTCACAAATCTTGACAGCTCTGCCAACCCCAACTCCGTTGGAATCTCGGATCTTCATGCCACCGGGTCCCTATGCCCGGCACGCGTCTGAAAGGATGGCGAGACAAAGCATCTACTCCCTGGCGGCTCTTATTGAAGGTCTTTGTGCTGGAAATTCTGTTACAGCCGAAGAATGTACTGCCGAAGCCAATACTTCTTTGCCCTTCCTTGCTACTTACCATGATGAGGCGTTGGTGCATATTTGGGTTGAGTATTGTCGCAGGGTGGAGGCTTGCTTACATAATCTCGAGTGTATACGCCTTCTTTCCGAGCTCTTAACTGCCAAGGTGAGCCTGTGAGGGTGGATTGAGTGGTGCGCTGCTAATCTTCAGTCTTGCGAAAAGAGGCTCAACCCGAAATTTTCGGAGAAGGAGCTAGCTTCAAATGCTTAGGGGGAACTTCAGGCTCAACTCACTGCTAAGACCACTCGGGCGTACAAACTTTGGCGGGTGCTTCAAGAAGCTATCACGGAGGTGGTAGCTATTGATAAAGCCGTTATCTTTAACCGCGAGATGGTCGAAGTTCATAAAGTTGCTGAAAAGGAGCTTGAGAGTCGGCTCGCCTCGTATCCGACTCAACAGTCTCAAGCGGAGACCCGTCTTGTGTCAATAACCAAGCTTGAAGCCGAGGCTCAGCGGAAGAAGGATGAACTGACGAACTTATTACATCGTCCGCCGGCTTAAAGATTTATTTTTATATTCTCCTTTTCTTGTATTCACTCCTGAATGAGAGAATATTTTGTATCCATTTTGATTCTTTTATGACATGTATCTTGTATTCATTTTGAATTCATGAATAAAAGACATATATTTTTTTATATCATGTTTGCATGTAACTCCGGTGAATGTGGCCCATATGTAATTTATCTTGATTATCTTGTAGGGCAGCGATGGCTTAGGAAACAGGTTCAGGTCTGCTGCCTAAGACTTTTCAACTTTATGAGCCGTGAGGGTCTCATAAAGACTTTTCTCCCTACGTGTCGAAAGGATCCCGTAGGTGTATTTTCTCCTTAGGAATCGTAAGGATTCCTAAGTACGTTTTCTTTTGAGAGTCGTAAGGATCTCACAAGAGCATTTTCTCCCTTACAAGTCGAGAGGACTCGTAAGTGGTTGTTTCCCTCATTGTCGATATTCGACTTGGGAGAGTGTGGCCCGTGGATAGTCCATTTTGACCTCCTTGCAGGGCAGTGATGGCTTAGGAGACAGGGTTAGGATCCGCCACCTAAGACTTTTCAACTTTATGAGCCATGAGGATCCCATAAAGACTTTCTCCCTACAGGTCGAGAGGATCCCGTAGGTGTATTTTCTCCTTAGGGGTCGTGAGGACTCCTAAGTGCGTTTTCTCTTGAGAATCGTAAGGATCTCACAAGAGAATTATCTTTTCATGCGCGGGGACACTAATTTCCCTGCCGGTCGAGACGAATCGAGAGATTCTCGTAAAGACACTGATTTCCTTGCGGGTCGAAACGGATCGAGAGATTCTCGCCAAGGAAACTGATTTCCCTGAATCGAGAGGTTTTTGCCAAGGACACTGATTTTCCTGGGGGTCAAGACAAATCGAGAGATTCCTGCAAAGACACTGATTTCCTTGCGGGTCGAAACGAATCGAGAGGTTCTCGTCAAGGACACTGATTTCCCTGATTCGAGATATTTTGCCAAGGACACTGATTTCCCTGGGGGTCGAGGCGAATCGAGAGATTCCTGCAAAGACACTGATTTCTCTGCAGGTCAAAAAGAATCGAGAGAATCTTATCAAGGACGTTGATTTCCCTGAATTGAGATATTTTGCCAAGGACACTAATTTCCCTGGGGATCAAGACGAATCGAGAGATTCCTGCAAGGACACTGATTTCCCTGTGGGTCGAAACGAATCGAGAGGTTCTCATCACGGACGCTATTTCCCTGAATCGAGATATTTTACCAAGGACACTGATTTCCTTGGAGGTCGAGACGAATCGAGAGATTCTTGCAAAGACACTGATTTCCCTGCGGGTCGAAACGGATCGAGAGGTTCTCGTCACGGACGATGATTTCCCTGAATCGAGATATTTTGCCAAGGACACTGATTTCCTTGGGGTCGAGACGAATCGAGAGATTCCTGCAAAGACACTGATTTCCCTGCGGGTCGAAACAAATCGAGAGGTTCTCGTCACGATGCTGATTTCCTTGAATCGAGATATTTTGCCAAGGACACTGATTTGCCTGGGGGTCGAGACGAATCGAGAGATTCCTGCAAAGACACTGATTTCCCTGCGGGTCGAAACGAATTGATAGGTTCTCGTTACAGACGCTGATTTCCCTGAATCGAGATATTTTGCCAAGGACACTAATTTCCCTGGAGGTTGGTTGACTTATTTCCGAGACGGGGTCATTGGATGACGTATTTCCGAGATGGGGTCATTTGCTGACGTGTGTCCGAGACGGAGTCATTGGATGACGTATTTCCGAGACGGGGTCATTTGCTGACGTGTGTCCGAGACGGGGTCATTTGCTGACGTGTTTCCACGACGGGGTCATTGGATGACGTATTTCCGAGACGGGGTCATTGGATGACGTATTTCCACGCCGGGGTCATTTGCTGACGTATTTCCGCGACGGGGTCATTGGATGACGTATTTCCAAGACGGGGTCATTTGCTGACATGTTTCCAAGATGGGGTCATTGGCTGACGTGTTTCCGCGATGGGGTCAATTGCTGACGTGTTTCCGAGACGGAGGTCATTTGCTAACGTGTTTTCGCGACGGGGTCATTGGATGACTCTAGGTTGTCTGTGAACCGTAAAGTCTTGGCACTGGGGATTTTGCCGTGGCTCCGATTGGTGACATCGCATACGTATCCTGCTGGAGTGAGGAGGAACGCCGTTGTTGGTCTCTAGGCTATAGGTGTGGCCGTTGAGATTTTGGAACTAGGGACTTTGCTACGGCTCCGCTTCGTTGTAACTCTAAGGTCGGTTGTTGACGTTACGTCTGCATCCTGCTAGAGTTGAGAATGAACGCTGTGTTGATCTTCCGGGACGCAGATGTTGCCGTCGAGCTCTGACTCTCCCTTTGACAGAGTCTGGTGGGAAAATGTGGTTCCCCTTTTGTTTGTGACCATGGATTGTATACAGGGGTCGGTATGGACTCGCCTGTAGGGCAAAAGTTTCATTTTTTTTATTTCTTTCCGCGATACTCTATCATTTCAGTTTTTTATATCGTGAAAGTCGCGATTGCCCAATCATTTCGGCTATTTTTCGCGGTGTCCAATCATTTCGGCTATTTTCCTTTTTACTCGCTGCTTTTTATTGTGAGTTGCCCAATCATTTTGGCTATTTTTCTTTTTACTCGCTGCTTTTTATTGCGAGTTGCCCAATCATTTCGGCTATTTCTGTATGCATATATTTTACTTGTTGATTTTGTTGCAAGTTGCCCTATCATTTCGGCTATTTCATATGCATTTATGGCTCGCTGAATTTTCGCCGCGAGAATGGAACTTGGGATCTGATACCAATCTTAGTATCAGTATCGCTGTAACTGGAATATTGCCAGGAGCGAATCATCACTTGCCGTGAAAGGACTTGTAATTTGTTACCGATTTAGGCATCAGCATCGCTACCACTGAGATATTGCCAGGAGCGAATCATCATTTGCCTCGGTCGATTTGAACAAAGGTGGCTTAGCGAACAGGGTTAGGATCCTGTAAACTAAGGCTTTCGACTTCATGAGCCGTAAGGGTCTCATAAAGGTGTTTCTCCTTACGAGTCATGAGGACCCCGTAGGTGCGTTTTGTCCTTAAGAATCATGAGAATTCTTAAGTGTATGGTCTCTTATAAGTCGTAAGGATCTTATAAGAGTGCTTTCTCCTTATAAGTCGAGAGGACTTACAAGTGTCACTCACCATGTGAGAACATTTCGTGCCATGGGCAGAACTTGGTAGGGGAGACGTTTATTTGTGCCCGTGGATTGCATACAAGGGTCGATATTGACCGCCTGTAGGGCAAATTAGGGTGTATGATGGCTTAAGAACAGGTTTAGATTCCTGTAGCTTAAGACTTTTCGAATCCTGTGAGCCGTGAGGGTCTCATAGTGGAATTCTCCTTACGAGTCGTGGGGATATCGTAAGTGTATTTTCTCCATAGGAATCATGAGGATTCTTATGTGTGTCGCTCCTTCGTGAGTCGTAAGGATCTCACTCGGGTATTTTCTCCTCATAAGGTCGAGAGGACCTTACGAGTGTTCATGACCATTTTTTACGAGATTGCGCCCTTTCGGGTTTTTACAAACTCGCCGGCAGTCCTGCTGTTTTTACTCACGACGCCCTTTCGGGTTTTCATCCGTGCCCATTCTGCTTATGGATGTACCATTTTTTTTTTGCGTCAGCCCAATGATGCAGTGGTTTGTAGTAGTTTAAAGACGTTTCGGTCCGTAGCTAGTTTTAGGACGTTGTGGTCCGTTGTTAGTTTAGGGACGTTTCGGTCTATTGTTGTTATTTTGGAGCCAACGGTTTCGCTGGATACTACTTATAGAGTTTGGGCTTAGGAAGGCAGCGAGCGAACATAGGCGCCGTCATCTATCGTTGACCTAGGCCGTGACTCGTCAGGCATAGTATTGTTTTTAGAAACCGACCGTTTATTGGCCGGAAGGGTCTTTCGCCATGCATATACATGAGCAAGTAGGTTCCCCCTTGATAGGCCTTGTCACATAATCCAAGGATTTTGGCACTGCTCCTGCCCCAGCTCCTCTATGTATTCTTCTAACGCCGAGTGAGCTTCTTCGTTATTTAGCGACGAATGAGAGATCATGTGGCAACTTGCCACATAATCTTCGGGTTTTTCTGACGAGTTGTCTCCGTCATCTTTTTCGTTATCTCCACTTTTAAGGATATGGTTGAGAAACTCTTGGAGCGTGACTGGGGTTCGTGCCTTCTGGCTGTATTCCTCCAGCATGTCAATATGCTTTTGCAGATCCGTGCGCTTGTCTTCAGGCTGTGCGGGCTTCTTGGTCTTTTTCTTTTTCTTCGAAGACTTTGACGACTGGGCCTGGGTATTTTTCCTATCGCTACCAACTCTCGGTGTTGGGCACGGTTTCAGGATCTCTTCAATAATCTCTGGCTCTAGCGGGTTTTTCCACCTGATTGCTGGACATGTTTGAAGATCCTTCAGCATTTTCTCGGTCTTAGCCGAAAGAACAACTTCCCATGGAGCTTCCTTTATAAATGAGCATGATGCCCCTAGCGTGTCCACCTTTTTAGGAGCGTGCTGTCCTAGCGGGTTTACCCTCCAGTTTTTAGACAATGCGAACTTATCCTGTTGTTACTGGTCTTCAACCCAGTTTTTGAAGACGTGGCAATCTTCGATTTGGGTGAACCACTACTCTGTGGTAGGGACAATAGTTAGGATGGTTGACGTCACCAGGTTGCGATGGGTGTCTCGGATCCGGCAGATTGATGAGCCCATTGCGCATTGCCAGTTCGAACAGTCTTCTTGTTTTATCCCGAGGGAATGAGTAAGGATGGCTCAACTTCTCATCGAGAGATCACGGCTTGTTGCTTTGGCGAACAACTGGTCTCAGGTCACTCGGTTGTTGTTGAGCGTTGGCGACGAAGGTCGCTTTCCCTTTCCCCTTTTCATTCCGAGGATCTGTCTTTGAGGAGGACGGTCTATGGCTCATCTGGTCCATTTGGGCCAGCTTGTCGATCAAGGCCTGGAAAGTGGTCGGCTTGAAGAACATCATGAATTGGAAAATGGTTGCCTGAGGGTCAAGGGTCCTCACGAACATGCCCACGGCAGGAGCTTCCTCTATGCACTGTTCACACTTTGACCACAGGTTCCACCACCTAATGGCGTATTGAACCCAGGTTTCTCCTGGTTTCACTCTAGCGTTAATTAGTGCGGTGATCGGGTGCGCTCGCTAGCGCTTGTGAATCTTTGTGTAAACAGCAACTCCATTTCTGCAAATGTCTTGACAGAGTCATTCGGAAGCTCGGAGTACCATTCGAATACTATTTCCGACAAGCTGCCAACAAACTAGCGAAGCAGCAGTTTGTCGTCATCCCCAGTATTACCACACAGAGCCTTGAATTGAGCAACGTGCTGGTGTGGATTACCCGTCCCCTTGTACACGTGGAATTTAGGGATCGTATATCTTGGCGGGGACTTTATTTGATCGTACCAACCCGAATAGGGTCATCCAGTTTTGACGATTTGGCCGGCCGCTTTGCTCGCTTGATGAGCTCATATCTGTTGAGCTATATAGTCGTCAAGGGCGACTTTGGAGATGGTCTCTTCCTTGGCTGCTGATAGAGCCAGAAGAGGGTTTGATGTCTCCCCTCTGTCGTCTTCAAGGATAATTGGAGGGTCTTTAGCTGGGGGATCCTGGTGTATCATCATCCCGACCATATCTTGAAACAGAAGCGCCATTTGCTTTATGTTAGCCGCTTGTTCCACGGCCTCTTTGTATAACACCTGAGTTTGTGTTTAGTGCTAATTGTGTGTTAATGTGGGGTTTTTGGTAAAAAGTTTACGAAAATGGCTTTTAAATATTTTATCTGGTTTTAAGGATATTTCATCGGAATTTTATCTGGACTGCACACACTTGTGCATGTTAACTTGGGTTAAGTCTAGGGTTGCCTTATTTAGCCAACCATGATGGGTGAACCAATTGGTTAGGTTAGTTGGGTTAATTAAGGGTTTTAGCTTGGTTAAGGGTGATTAGGGTTAGAGTTGACCTTGAGGGAGAGAGAGGTGGCTAGGGTGTGCCATGATCCCTCTCATTTCATAATTCCTTGTATTTCTTCGATTTCCCCCCTCTCACATCTTCTAACTCTCTCTCACACTCACTAATACATCAACAAAAGAGAATAACCCAACACTTCAGCTAAGGCAGCATCAGCAGCTGCTAAACCACCCAATACGACAGCAGTATCATCATTTGAAACAAACCCATAGCATCAGCTCTTTAACCCAACAGCAGTAGCTACATCAGCAGCAACACCATCATCTGCATCAGCCCAATTTCTGCCCAGAATTCAGCCACAACATCAGCAACAGCAGCTGATGAAACAACTTCAGCCACCTACACACTCCTATCAGCCACATTAGCCCCTACAACAGCCCCTACAAAAGCCCCAATCCATCAGCTGCAGCCACCCTAGCCCTAGCCTCAGCTGCAGCCATCACCCTAACACCATGGTCCTATACCTACATACTCACAACAGCACACTTCAGCCCCTCCCAAAGCAACCCATCAGAAACATCAGTTTCAGCCAGGAAAACATCAGCTCAGCACAACTTCAGCCAATTTTCAACAGCAGCAGCTGTAGCCCAAACAACCAACAACTCCACACCATCATACCACTTAACCACAACCTTTCCCACAACACCAAAACCACAACAACAGCAACCAAAACCACAATTCATGCAGCAGCAGTTTTGCAGTTCAGCCAGAAACCCCAACTTGGAGCTGCTACAGATGCACTTCAGCAGGCCTTCCTTCCTCTGGATCTTCCTTTCTCCTTCATTCCAGGACTCCCTTGAGGTACAATCTTGCAACCCAACTCCTTTTTGTCAAGTTTTGGTTAGTTAGCTGAAGTTTACTGTTATATCCGTGATTTAGTGCTAGTTTAGGAGAATTTGAGTGAGACTTGACCAAGTGTTGGTTTTGATTGTTAGTATAGCCTTACTAGGTGTTGTTAAGACCAGTTTAACCAAGATTTGTTCCAAACTTCACCAAAATACCAGATTTGTTATACTTGGCGTAATTCAGCATTTTTGTCGACTTTGTGGCTTTCTGGAAACTGCTATCAACCCGAACCTCCTAAAATAAAATTTACTTGGCAGTGAGACGTGCAGGTAGATAGGAACCACCACCCAAAACCCTAGCCCCAACCACCATTTTTGCGCCGCCATTTAATTCCTTCTGGCCGCAATTTGCGGCCAGAACTGGGTGAAATAGCATCGTTTTGCGTGCACAGCCCTATTTCATGTAAACTTGACCCCCTGTATGTCTAGTTTTGACTGATTCCAGTTAGGATAGAATTTGAGTTGATTTTCATGAGTTGGCGTATGATTTACGACTTGTTTTCGTATAGGTTTTGGTATTCGATGATTCGTTCTGTCGGGTGGCGGTTGGACGTCAACGACAGTGGATTTTGGCTGTGTTTGCACGCATGGCTACAGGTTTTCACCTATGGGCGTAGCGTGCACCATTTTGGTTTCCGACATGGTTTTCATGTATTCTAGTGTGGGATATCCTTGTAGGTACTCACGTGGCGTCGAGGCATTGGAGATGCAATGGCGACATTGGCACTGGCACGCATTTAACCAGGTGAGTAGATTTATATCTACGGGGAGAAGTCGGGTGGATGGCGTATAGCACCCCCGCAGTCCGTGGAGATGTATACGGATGCGTATACACACCTACAATTTATTTTATGTTGTTTGGGAAATTATTGATGTTTAAATGGATATTGGTATGTTGGATTGGTAAACGGTTACGAAACCCTAGGGTAGTGGGTGCACTACACATACATACACACATATACATGCTTGCATACATCCTGATTTCATATGTGGTTATGAGATCCTCTATAGATATGTTTTCACATGGGTTTGGGATTTTGTGTTCACATACGGATTTGAGGATGATACATGGGATTGATACGAGTCGGTGAGTTTGATCTGGATTATGATATCAGTGATATGACAGGATTCAGGATTGAGATACGTCTTGATGTTTTAGGGGATTTTGGGAATAATGATGTCATAGGAATTGTGACCTATATATATTAATGATCGACATGGGATTATGAAGCACGATAGGATATGATGTGATATGATATGTCAGGATACTTATGATAAGCCGCCTTGGGCGATGTATACTCTTGTGATGATATTTGATGATAATATCGATTCATACCAGACTGTAGATTAGGAGTCAGATCTTGGTCATAATGATGAGATTAACATTGTATCAGATATAGGTCAGTACCCAGATTATGATATTTGATAAAGAGAATACTAGATGAATGATATGACAAATGTGATATTGACCCGTACCCAGATTTGGGGATGCCGTACGACGGATTTACGTACGAGCTATATTTTGATGTTTGATCCGCCTACTTGACTTAGGAATAACCGATTATAGAGATATGGTATCGGATGTGATATGATCGAGGCGGGATCACCGACTATAGGTATATTTATATGTATCGACTCAGAGGTTAGGCGGTTTCCCTTACCTACTGTTAGCTTTAGCTCAGCCTTATAGTGTTATAGCTATATGACTTTTATGACATTAGATGCAGTTTTAGTGATCATGGTGTTCAGTATTTCAGCTCCCGCATATTATTATTGTTGCTCCGCATCGCATACTGTTGTGATTCATATTCTATTATTGATATCCTGCTGCTAGGATACCAGCACCATTACCGATGATGCGTATGTTCCACATACACTTATTTGCTAGCGCACACACATCTTCATCGGTAATTGCCATGTCACGCACACTTAGAGAATATTATCGCTTGATTTAGCTTGATAGCTAGCAGTGACATGATATTAGTGTACTTGCCATATATACCAGCTTGACATTGCAGTTATTACTTGTCACTTCATGCATACTGTTATTCATTATATGCTGCATTCATGGATTCTCATGCTTATATTCATGATTTCACATGCTATTGATGATTTGGATTCGGGTTTCCATGAGATTTTCTGGATTTGGGGGAAAACCGCAAAACATACATATAAACTGCTTTCTCTTTTTAATAAAAATGCGGTTTTCCCATGATGTATGAGTCGTCCACCATGAGTTTTGCTGATGGATTTCGAGACCCGATTCGAGGAGGCGGATGAACCGTTTCGGGTGCATGGTGGACCCGGTGCGGTACCCCGGGGCAAGAAGATCGCAGGAGATGGCGTTGAGCCTGGCAGGGGAGCACTACCGACCGGTGATATTACCCGACACGTCGGATATCCGGAGGATACCGTCGTAGTCATGAGATGGATGGTAGGGACCGATCTGGACTGACGGCGCCCTGGATTTATTATTGAGATTTGAGATATTGAGGTACAGAGATTGTGATTCAAAGATATCGAGATATTGAGATTATGTTTGTGCCGATGCTAGGCACTGTTTTATGCTGATTTCATTATGATACCTCATTTTAAAATACAGAAATCTCACAAATTTATGAAAGCAGTTTTCTTCAGTACATGCATTCTGTTTCATGCATTCATACATCATGCATATGATATATTGCCACCTGATGCACTGACAGAGGCACATGGGTTTACACTTGGGTTAGGTAATTACCCTAGTCTTGTTATAAATTGCTGGTTATATATATTTGAGGATTATATATTATGATCGTATGACCTAGGATGGCGTCATACATTGGATTTTCTGTTCGTAGATCTTTTTCTACTCACGAGTTGGCAACTCACCCCCGTTGTGCCCCAGTTTCTTGCAGGTGTTGCCGTACAGGGTTCATTACGGCTTTGCGGGCACTGTTCCTTTCGGGTGACTTACTAGTAGGTGGGTTTATTGTATCGTACCCATCATTATACATTGTATATTACATTTCTGTTGTATCTAAAAGTTCCATCAACCAAACATGTATTTATTTGAGATAGAGACCAGTGATGTTTATTCTTTCGACCTTAGAGTCATGCGTTATATTTATGTGGATTTCTTGTGGTTGGAGTGTTCTTTCTGTTGTGATCCTCGCCTTTAGGCGTTGTATATTAGGTTGCTAGCTGGTTGTTTTGATATGGTTCTTCCTACTCTCTACTACTTTTCTTGGTTTGGATTTCTGGGTTCGGCTTACTTAGAGTACGTACGTCTCGAGACGTTCGTAGTCAAAGTCCCAGTCATGTTCCATACTTTCGGGTCGTGACACTTTGACTTTCTTCTGGAGCATTCTTCGGAGGAATTCGGCATCGGTTTCCTGCTCCTGGCGCTGCTCCGATGATGTCTCCAGGCTTTCTTTTGGCCCGGTGAGTGCGGCCATCTTTGTCAGCATCTCCTGGAGCTTTTGCTGTTGTTGCTCTTGAGCCTTAGTTACTGATTGCGTGAGTGGTCGATGACCCATGGAGGTACGGCTATCCTCTTTCCCGGAAGCCATGTAGATGGTGTGCACTACCATACCCCCAGACTTGGGGCGTTTGGATTCAGCACCCTTGAGATTTTTCGCAGACACAGGGATCTTCTTCGGCCTTCTCCTTTTATGGGCGGTCGAAGTTGAGGGGGTTGTTGTGATAGGCACCCAGGCAGACGATACTTTCTGTGGTACGGCGGGGTGATTTTTCTCTTGCCAAACCTTCATTTTCTTCGGCCGGCGGGAGTAGTCTTGGTTAATCACAGAGTCTTGGACCCTTCGCCAGACCCTGTGGATTTTGGAGAACAACCGCTGAGGGGGTCGTTCTGACTCTGCCTTTGTAACATTTTCAACAGGCGAAGGAGACCATTTTAATACGGCAGTTGGAGAGTTCTAGCGCACCCTCCTGAGCGGCTCAAATCAAAGCTGTTCCCAGTTGGAACAGCAGAGTCAATTTCCACCATCGGAGCTGGTGGAGTCAATTCAGAAGGGGAACTGCCCTCAGCTTTCCTCACTCGGCGCCAGTGGCGACGTCGAGCATGTCTTGCAGATGGGACTGGCTCAGTTACGGGGGTGGCTCATCATTGCCCCTGTTCTGGTGAAGGGCTGCTGTTGGTGCCAGCCTATCGAAGACAGACGCCCGCTGAGAAGAAACGTCCAACCTGTCGAAGACTGACTTTCGCGTAGGTGAAGCACTTGTAACGACCTTACCCGCGGTAGGAGTTGGAACGACCAGTCTTGCGAAGACTGACCCCTTAGCAGGAGAAGCCCCTTTGACGACTTCGTCCGTCGGAGTTGGAATGGCTATCTGCTTCGGGATAACTCATTCAGGTATTACAAGGTTTTTTACGGGCCCACTAGAGCTTAGGCTTAGCCTGTCGAAGACTGATGCAGTAGACTTGGAATTGGACGGCCCGTTGAGAAGGTTCGTGGTGGTTGTAAGCCGATCGAAGACCGACCTCTTCGGAGCTTCCTGTGATGGCATTGGGACGCTGAAGCTTTCCAGTGGGATCATGGTCCCAAAGAACAGTCCCGTGGTGGCCTGAGTCACATGTTCCACTGGCATGGCGAAGATGGAGGCCGCTTGGGGCCCATAGGTCACTCATCCAGCGAGGACGAGTGGGAGTTTCTGTTGCAGTTAGTGCAGCTGGAGGCCATTGCTCTTCTTTTCTTTGCATGGAGCAAGACACTAAATCTTAGTATCTCGAATCCAAGGGAAACCACATTAAACCGCGATTTGATCGCAAACATGACACACAAAGTGTGGAGTGGAAAGAGGAAAAGGTCCCACCTAGCGTGCCAGAATCTGTTCGCCGCCGAAAGACGCGACCGGGACGTTGGGACGTCCGGCCTGAATTTTAGGGGGAAGATGCTATTTGGGTTTTATCCGTCCACCTTTCCGAAGATGCCAAGTTGATTTATGGCACCGTATATTGGAGGTTTAGACAGATACGGCCGTTGTAGCAGACTTCGTCAGATTCGCCCTCGTTTACTAGGAGTTTTTGATTGTGGGAACGCTCTTCCCTGCAGGCGCAAGCCCTTACAGTTAATTACGCTACCGCATAGCGGTAACCACTTTCTCCTTCTCCAGATGGTCATTTCGTATCGTGTGTGTTTGTTTTGCTTTTGATTGCCCATGGATTGTATACGGAGACTAATTTATGTTGTCGCCCGTAGGGCATGGATTAGTCCAAATCCGTATTTTCTTAGATTTGGGTTCGGTGGATTTAAGGATCGTTAACCTCGTTTGAGATTAAGATCAACTTAAAAGTTTGTTAAGGATACGTTAATCCAATTTTAGATTAATATCTACTTAGCAAGGCTTGAGGATCATTTAGATCCAACGAAAGAGTATTTGGGCTCTATCATTTTAGTTTAGGGACGTTACGGTCCATTGGGTTTAAGGACATCGTAGTCCATGAGTTTAAGGACCCCATAGTCCATAGAGTTTAAAGAAATCATAGTCTATACAGTTTAGTTTAGGGACATTACGGTCCATTGGGTTTAAGGACACCGTAGTCCATGAGTTTAAGGACCTCATAGTCCATAGTTTAAAGACGTCATAGTTTATAGAGTTTAGTTTATGGACGTTACGGTCCATTGGGTTTAACGACATCGTAGTCCATGAGTTTAAGAACTCATAGTCTATAGAGTTTAAAGACATCATAGTCTATAGAGTTTAGTTTAGGGACGTTGCAGTCCATAGTTAGTTTATAGACATTATGGTCCAATGGGGTGTATCCATGGGTTTGGAAATATACTAAAAAAGTTGTTGGTTGTCGGGACCCGCCACCTCTCTGAAGACGTTGAAGAATTACACCGACATGTATCAGAGGTGTGAAGAGATGTACCCTTGAACCAAATGTCAGATTGAGCAGGAATGGGATAACATTACTTTGAATGCCATCTGAGATCAGTTTTGAAAGACCTGAGTATAATTGGAACTCGGTTGAAAAAGAGTTTTGGCTTTGGGAGACTTAGCTAATTTGGGCTAAGGTTGACCTCTCACAGTGTTAAACACTAGCATATGTTCGGCGCTCACGTGCTCCCACGTGAGGTCTTAAAGGATTGTTTAAATACTGAAGATCAGAAGCGCTCACGTGAGGTGCTTGAAATAGTGTTAAACACTAAGAATTTGATGCGTTCACGTGGGGTCACGTGAGGCGCTTGAAATAGTGTTAAACACTAAGGATTTGAGGCGCTCACATGGGGTCACGTGAGGCGCTCACGTGGGGTCGAGTTAAACACTAGGAATCTGAGGCGCTCACGTGGGGTCACGTGAGGCGTTCGGAATTTGGCGCTATTGCCTTTGATCTATTCCCTTTCTGCTTTATGAAAGCTAAGCACTGCTTAAGGGGTCACGTGGATCATATAAGCCGATCTCAGTTTGATCTCTTTTTGTTCAAGCACTAATCTTTTCCTTACGAGCATGGAGATCTTGGGTTTTGAGATGTTCGGGCCTTTTTTGTTTTATAAGAATTAAATTCTTCTATAGGGTTAAACCCTAATTTTATTAGAGAAATTAAATTCCTATATTTCTGGTAAGAATTAAATTCTTTGAACTTAGTTTTTTCCCCTGGATTTGAATCTACGTAACAGAATCTCCCCGATGAGAATTAAATTCTCAACTTGTG
The DNA here is from genome assembly GCA_030015575.1 of Agapanthus africanus. Classification (NCBI taxonomy): domain Eukaryota; kingdom Viridiplantae; phylum Streptophyta; class Magnoliopsida; order Asparagales; family Amaryllidaceae; genus Agapanthus; species Agapanthus africanus. Next base: position 261,668,014 of record JASDDO010000024.1, read on the forward strand.
GGGAGATCTGCTTCTGTAGATCTCAACCAGAGGAAGAACTAAGTTATTTTTAGAAGAGTTAAACTCTTATGAAGGTGAAGAAGAGGTAAGATGCCCTTTGTGTTTTTGTTCCTTCTCTTACCTAGGGTTTCTTTTTCTCTTTGAGGAGATCTTCTTCACTCCGCAGAATTAAATTCTCTTTTCTTTTAAGCTTACGAGGGGGTTTTTCTCTCTATTTTCCCTTTTTTTCTTTGTGTCTCTTAGCTCCTATTTATAGGAGAAAGAAAAGAGTCAATTCGTTCAGAAAATCTCTCATTGAGAGATTTTGATTGATTTTATAATCAACCAAAATGATCTTTTAGATCAATTGGTGAATTTTATTCACCGTTGGATTTTTAATCCAAGGACTTCTGTTTTACAGAAGATATTTCTCTTGCTTTTAACAAGATTAGGAAAATATTTCCCCGTACGGAATCTTTTTCTGTGGATTGGTGATTTTTAATCACCATTGGATTTTTAATCCAACGGTGCTCTGTTTCATAGAACGTAATCTTTCTTGTTTAGAAAGATCTATGGAAATATTTTCCAAAATGGTGCTTCTGATCCCTTTTATTTAGAATTTAATTTCATCGGCTCAGAAGGCATAAGAGCCATCACGTGTAGCACGTGACCCCTCACAGTTAAGCCCACCATAGAGCGTCACGTGCTATCACGTGGGTTTTTCTGGCCTATTGTTTGTTTTAAGAAGGCATCTATATACTTTGTATATAAAGGTTATGTGCCTGTATGTGAGGCTCAGTTTCAGCCTTATTTTATTAAGCGCAGTGCCTATCACGTGTGGGCACGTGATACTCCATTTGGGGACTTTTCTCATTACTTTTTATATTTATTATTTATTCTTTCAAAGGGAATAGGGGCTGCTAGCCCCCTTGACCCCCAGCCCACTATCCGGATAGCGGGACCCCCGTAAAACTCTGCAGGGCCCCCGATATATCCAAAACCCTTTCAAAATATACGTACACTGCACATTGAGTTCGCATGACCTGTTTGACCCGTCGATCGGAGGTTCTCTCGCTCCAAAGGCGAGGGGTAATTAACGGCAGCTTAGTCCGCGGCTGCCGGAGATTCGGATCCCCACAATTAATAAACCCCAGCCTACCCTAGGCAGGGGGAATCTGTAATGCGCCTGACAAGCGCGCGCGTATTCCCATCTCAATGGGGTGACGAAAACACCCTACATATTGTTAATTATGTTTCGCTTTTCTTTTCTTCGTCATTGTGCGTCGTATAGTGTTTGCTTGGTTGCTTCGCCGTTTGGGCGTGGAAGCTAGCTCCTGTTGGGATGCTATTTGTATTATTATGTTGTATAGGGTTTTATGCAAAATTTACAAAGGAGGTGCTTTCGAATTTCAAAACGTCATAAATGCTTTTTCAATATACTTAGTTAAACTCAAATGTTTATTTTAAAATGATTCCATCTGATGATTATTTCAAACTTCACCTCCAATGTTTTCAAAAGGGTTTAGATTCCGGGCTTCGGCTTACTTGAACCGCGTCGACGTCTTTAGATGTCACGTGATTTAAGTACCGGTCACGTACCGCATTCGGGTCGTGACACATACGGAGGTGGTTGTCCTCCACCATCATAATAGAGGATATGTAAAATGTTGGATTCGTGTTTGAGAATTGGATCCATGAGAAACCGTTCCAAGAACATCTTATATTTGTTTTCGGAGACTTACATTAGATATGTCCGAGAAAAGTTCAACTCACAGGATCACTTTCTTGTTTGTACACTCTAATCATTAATGATCATTTATCTTGATTTACATTCTAAGACTCTTAACGATGAAAAAAATATTGAGGGTTCCATTTACATGTCCGTAGTTTAACGTACGTGTTTCCCCAATATTTAAACATAATATAAGAGCTAAGCTCTGTTAAATTTAATGAGGCAGCGCCTCACATGCTTTCGACGAGGACGCCAGCACCAGCGCCAACCCCTTAAGATTAAATCCTATGGTGGCGCCGCACATGAAGCTCACGTTAGCGCCAATGTGCAAAGCACAGGAGCGCCTATCATAAATAAGAATTAAACTCTAAAATGGCGCCCAAATGAACAACACGTGAGCGTCGGCGCCCAAGTAAAATCAAGTAGAATGAAATTCTACAAGTGGATATTTCCCTAAAAACTGGGATACTCTCTGTTAAATAGAGCAGTTGGATCAAATATCCAATGGTGATGATAAATCATCAAATAATAGAATAAAATTTTATTAAGGGAAAATATTCCCCTAATATTTCTAAATGAACAGAAAATCGTTGGATCAAAAATCCAATTAAATGGGAAAATATTTCTCTATATTTTTCTAAACAAAGAAAGACGTGCTCTATATAACGGAGAGCTCTTGGATTAAAAATCCAATTGTGATTAAAAATCACCGTTTGACAGAATAAAATTCTGTGTATGGGGAAAATATTTCCCTAATCTTGTTAAAAATAAGAAGACATATTCTGTAAAACAGAAATTCTTGGATCAAAGATCCAACGGTGGGTAAAATTCCCCAAACAAATTTTGAGACCAATTAAATCAATTGGAACCTCTCAATAACAGATTTTCTCAAAAACTAATTAATAATTTGCTTCAACTATATAAACGATCCGGGACTTCAAGTCTCAAGAGACATAAACATATAGAGGGAACCCCCGAATAAGCTTCTGCAAAAAACTATAGAAGACTTTAAAAAAACAACAGAGAATTTAATTCTCAATGGAGAAGAAGGTCTTTTTCCGATCAAACCCTAGGTAAAGTAACCACAAAGATCAAAACATCTCTTTTACCTATCACAGCATACCCAAGGGCTTAACACTTCTCAAGAACTTAGTTCTTTCTCTGGATCTGAGATCCACAAGACAAGTCATCCATAAGTTGAGAATTTAATTCTTATCGGGAAGATCTTGTTCTTGAGAATCAAAGATTCAGAAAAGGACTAGGTTAAAAAGAAAGAAAGAAAAGAAAAGAACCTATCCTATGGGAATTTAATTCCTCAGAAAATAGGGTTTAACCCTAAAAGAAATTTGGTTCTTAAAGAAAACCTGATCTCATATCTTCAAAACAAAGATCTTGGTGATCATTAATGGTCAAAATGCCATTAACAAAGAAAGAAAAGAACTTGGCGCCTCACGTGCTTCCCACGTGGGCGCCCTCCCAACAGTGCCCAACGCCTCACGTGCTTCCCACGTGGGCGCCTTCCCAACAGCGTCCAGTGCCTCACGTGAAAGACATGCGGGCGCCCAAATCAGAAGGTTAGCGCCTCACGTGAAATACATATGAGCGCTAAATAAAAGTGCTTAGCACTTCATATACAGCCAAAATGGCTGAGTGCTCAGCACTGATTGGGCAGCGCCCAGTGCCTCACGTGCTCCTCACGTGGACGCCATACAAAAGTACTTAGCACTTCATATACAGCCAAAACGGCTGAGTGCTCAGCACTGATTGGGCAGCGCCCAGCGCCGCACGTGCTCCTCACGTGGACGCCATATAAAAAAGTGTTAGCACTATATATATAACTGAGTGCTTAATACTGATTGGGCAGCGCTCATAACTGAAGGCTTCACATGATACACATGTGAGCGCCAGAGCTTCAAACAAGTGCTTAGCACTTTTGCATAAAAAAAGGAGGGCTGAACAAGCAGAGCCCAAATAAGTGCTAACCACTTTTGAATAAAAAAAATACTGAGCAGACTAAGCCCAAATTGGTTTAATCTCTCTGAAAAAGTTTTCTTACAACTGAGCCTAACTACTCTGTTGTTGGATCTGAAATAAAAATGATCCTTGAAATTTTGCTAAGTTGATCTTACTCTCAAATTAAACTAACGTATTCTTAGTTAAAATAAATTGAGCCCAAATTCTCATATATTTAAGTGGATCTTAATCTCAAATTAGATTAACGGTCCTTAAATAAAACAATTCCAAATCTAAAATATACGAATTTGGACTAATCTGCGCCCTACGGGCAATGACATAAACAAGTCTCCGTATACAATCCACGGGCAATCAAAACAAACAAAAATACACACGACACAAAGTGAACTGTTGGAGAAGGAGAAAGTGGTTATCGCATTGTGGTAACGTAATTAACTGCAGGGGCTTGCGCCTGTAGGGAAGAGCGTCCACACAATCAAAAAACCCTCACAAATGAAGGGGAATCTGATGAAGTCACGCTACACGGTCGCGTCTATCCAAACATCCGATATATGGTGCCATAAATCAACTTGGTATCTTCGGAAAGGTGGATGGATAAGTCCAAATAGTATCTGCCCCCAAATTCAGGCCAGACGTCCCAACGTCGCAGTCCGGTCTTTCGGCGGTGAACAGATTCTAGCACGCCCGGTGGGTCTTTTTCTCTTTCCACTTCGCACTTCGTGTGTCGTATTTCGTGAACAAAATCACGGTTCGCTATGGTTTCCCTTAGATTCGAGGTACTAAAACTTGATATCTTGCTCCTCTGTAGAAAATCAATGGCTCTCAATTGCACTGCATGAACAGCAACTCTCGCTCCACCCTAACTGGAGGAGTGATCTACGGTCCCAACGCAGCCTCTATTTTCTGAATGCCAGTGGGGCAAGTTACACAAGCCACTACTGGATTGTTCTTTGGCACCATGCTCCCACTTGTGAGTTTCGGTGCCTCAGCGCCGCAAGAAGAAACTCTTAAAAGGTCGGTCTTCGATCAACTGGCAATTATAACAGCCCCTCTAAATCTGGTGTCTCGGTCTTCAACAGGCTGAGCAAAAGCACAAACGGACCCGTAAAGAAGCTCATGATACCTGAAAGGGCTACCCCAAATCGGATAGCCCTCCCTCTTCCTCCTACAAGCGAAGCCGTCAAAGGCGTTTCCCCCACCAGATGGTAGGTTTTCGAAAGGCTAGCCGCTTCTCCTCAAACTATAATAAGGACGTCGGTCTTCAACAGGCTGACATCGATTGAAGCTCCTCAGCAAAACCAGGGGCACGATGAAGCCGCTTCCAAAACTGAGGCGGTCCCTTCTGCGAAGCATGCTCGACGTCGCCACTGGCACCAAGTGAGAGAAGATAGGGGCAACTCTCCCTTTGGACGTACCCCACTTGCTCCAATAGTGGAAGTCAACGCTATTGTTCCAACCGGGAACAGCTTTGATCCGCTAAAGAGGGTACGTAAGTGTTGGATATGTATACCCTAGAGGCCATTATTGTATATGTATACATTTGGATGCTTGGAAATATATATGTACAGGACAGTCTTGCTCGATATGATAGTATGCTATCTGCTTCGTCTTTATCTTAACATGTGTATATTTTACTTACTATTACATATCTTTTGTACATGTTGATAAAGCCCGTAGGATCATTGCCAGACTTCCCGCGTTGTGATGGTGATCATACTTGTGGGAGTTGGGTAGTCGGTATGCACATCCTTAAATGGTCCCTAGTCGTGGGAGTATCGAGACTGGGCATCGATATTTCGGAGTAGACTAGTGTATACGTTTTTAGACCCCGACGAGGGGCGATGGTATGGTCCCGCAACCATTGGTCTTTCGCACCTGAGATTGTATACAAGTGCTCACTGGGGGTGAGTATACCGGATGGACTCGTCGAGAACTTCCGGATAGTACTATACCTATCGTCAGGAGGAAGTTCTCTGGTGACATGAGTACAGGTTAGTCTTTAGACCAGAGATCGGCATTTTTCTCGTGTGAGTTCCTATTGTGCTTTGATCACTACCCCACCACGGCTCTACCGAGTCATGCAAACAGGTTTTGGTTGGGTACAGTCCCGAGCCATATAGAGGCAGTGAGCGATTGTCGGGGATTCGTCTCTCCCGGTATAGGGAGTCGATATCGCACTGTGTTCGATTGGTCAGGACCATAAGACCATGGCCAAAGCAGTTAAGATTTACTGATAGGCTGATCAGTAGTTTCCTGGATTGGTCCTGAGCCACATCAGCACTGTTGGGGTAAAAATTTACACCCCGGTTGACTAAGTCAAAATCAATGTCCACCCCAAGCCAGGTGGGCCCAACCCCAGGTTAAGTGGGCCAATGCCCGGAGCGAGCCCGAACAAGAAGCGGCCGGCCTCCCCCATGCCAAAATTTTGTTGTATTTCTTGTATTTTATTTTATGAATAAATGAAAGAAAAATGGGCATAAAACCAAATTTTTGTAGAGCCCATGACTTATGTGTAAAAAGAAATAGCACATGAGCCATGGGATGGGCAAATACCATTTTTGTAAAGCCCAAGGGGCTATATGTAAAGTGTATAGCCTATAAAGGCAAGGATAATGAAAATATCCCAACAACTTTTTCTCTCTCTCCTAAAAAAGCATCAAGATCTGTGATCTTCTCCTTCCTCAAGGTTCTAAAACCTTCTTCTTTTTATTGAATTAAATCAAGACTTTTACTCTTCCTTTTATAAAACTAAATAGTTTTTCACCACAAAACCCACAAAGGGGAACTCAGATCTGCCATCAGATCTCAGAAAGGAGAGATTTTTAAAATCTCATACTTCTTGATCTTCAAGATCCGGCCAACAAAGGAAGAAGAAGAAGACATCCTAGGAGTTTAACTCCTCATATATACATATATATATATATATATACATATATATACATACAAAATAATAAGTGTGCATTTCTGGGAGTATAACTCCTATTGCAGGGACCAAGTCCCTCTTGCGCTCAAAGCGCTAGCGCCCGAGCGCCTGACACATGGGGAGCTAGCGCCCAAAGCGCTATCGCTCTTGCGCCCAAAGTGCTAGCGCCCGAGCGCCTGACACGTAGGGCGCTAGCGCTCTTGCGCCCAAAGCGCTAGCGCCCGATCGCCCACGTGCCTGACATATGGGGCACTAGCGCTCAAAGCGCTAGAGCTCTTGCGCTCAAAGCGCTAGCGCCCAAAGCGCTAGCGCCCAAAACGCTAGCGCCCGAGCTTCTGACACATGGGGCGCTAGCGCTCAAAGCGCGCGCTAGCGCCCGAGCGCCTGACACGTGGGGTGCTAGCGATCAAAGCGCTCTAGCGCTCAAAGCGCTGGTGCTTTTTCCCAAAGCGCTAGCGTTCGAGCACCCACGTGCCTGACACGTGGGGCGCTAGCACTCTTGCGCTCAAGGCGCTAGTGCCCAAAGCGCTAACGCCCGAGCGCTTTCTCCCACGCATCTTTTGGATGCCCTTTCCCTTTTATATATATATACGTATATATACATACACACACACACATACTCCACGACACTGTCCCTGTTAGAAAAAAATTTCTAACGGGACGCTGCCCCGCACCCCGCAAGGGGGCTGCTAGCCCCCTTGACCCCCAGCCCGCTATCCGGTTAGCGGGACCCCCGTAAAAACTCTGCGAGGCCCCCGATATATCCCAAACCCCTTAAAAATACAACACTGCACATTGAGTTCGCATGACCCGTTTAACCCGTCAATCGGAGGTTCTCTCGCTCCAAATGCGAGGGGTAGTTAACGGCAGCTTAGTCCGCGGCTACCGGAGATTCGGATCCCCACAATCAATAAACCCCAGCCTAACCTAGGCAGGGGGAATCTGTAATGCGCCTGACAAGTGCGTGCGTATTCCCATCTCAATGCGGTGGCGAAAATCTCCCTACAGATTCTGGCACACCCGGTAGGACCTTTCTCTCCTCCCATATTTCGGGTTAAACGTTCATGCGAACTCAATAAATATACATATTGATTACCTATACTGAAATGATGTTTTTTTCCATACAGCAATCAACTTTCGACGACAATGTCTCCCAAGACGAATTCAGCTTCCAACGCGATCCCGATCCCGTACGTGGTCAAGGTCAATGCTCGTGTGGTTCTCCCTGCAAGCATCAGTCGACAGTGGGAGGAACTACCTCGCCAGTTTGGCTCCATCATCATCTATCCTGCCGGAAGCGCTCATCTGGTAGAAATCAAGGCAAAACAGGTGGCCAAGCTGGTCTCAAGGGGCAAGAAGCCGAATGTTGTGATCGCTAAGGCACCACAACCGAAGCTTAAGACGGTGTCTGAACGACTCTCTTGTGCTCCAGCTGGGGGCAAGACTTCTGGTACAAAGGCCAACATCAAACGTTGCGAACGAGCTTAGGTGATGACTCCACCAAATGCATGATCAGGCGTATCTCCAAAGTCCTCCATCGCCCGATCTACGGTGGCTTCCCGAAGAGCCGGAGCCTGCCAACCGCTCAAATCAGAAAAGTTAAGGCAGAAGCGGCTCAGGTATCGAGCCAACAAGAGGGCCAGGACTCCGGCCAGGTGGAATCTTATGAGATTCCAAGAGCAGAGTCATCCTGCGACATCGACTGAATCGGCCGTAAAAATCAGCAATTCCTTCGAACCTCTGAGGTGGGTTCAGAAAAATGCCATGACCGCCAGAATCAAGAAGACGGTGGTCTGAACATCGCTACAAAAAGACGTGTCCCGGCCCCAACAGAAAAAAATATGACATTGTCTCTTCAAGAGTCTATCAGGCGCTCTGTGCCACATGAAAGCAGCGAGGCAAACCCAGAAAAGAAGCGCCAGCACCTTTCAAGAACCTGGTCAGGCCAGCCGCCTTCAATCGACTGCCCGCTACCGAAACCGGGAGGTCAAGACAGCGATCTGTGAAATCAGCCGTCGATAATAAAAAGACGGATGGTTATATTATCCATACGGTCTATATGGCGGATGGGCACCCCAGCGACAACCTTCGCAGCAAAAGCAAGGATGGGGCCACCACATCCCAGGTCCAATCTGGCTTGAATATGGTTGCCGCTTCCCAAGAACAGCCGCCTCCGCTGGATGATGAAAACCCTCTCGATGAAGACGATAGGCAGAAGAACCCTTCGGTCCAGGCAGAGTCAAGCTCGGACAGCGAGGAAGAGCCGACTTTCCGCCCCAGGACCGCGGTGCAAGAGCTGTTTCAAGAGCTTCGGAAACAGCTCAAGAGCAAAGATAAAGAGATGGCCAAGCTCTATTCGAAAATTGACGAGCTAACGAACGTTGTGATGCAGCTTACGGCTCAAATTGCTCGAGCGCCTCCCAATTAAGCACAAGTCGCCACCCATGAGCCGGATGGTGACAATCCGAAGTGGCCGATGCCTGTCCCTTTGGGTCCAAGATTCGTCGAGCCGCACGAAAGCCAACCGCATTCCGCTTCGGGGACGCCTTGATAACACTATCCCGCTAACACAAGATCGGATAATGGATTTGGTCACCAGCAAGGTTAAAATATTGGTGGCTGAAGCTGAAGCCCAGAAAGAGATTGGCAGTAGTGGGCGGCCATATCACACACAGTACGATCTGATCGAGTTCCCGAGCGGCTACGTCATTCCTAAGTTCGGAAGATTTGACGGGACGGGAAATGCAAATCAGCACGTCGCCCACTTTAAAGCATCGTGCGGAAATACAGGGACAATGATGTGCTCCTTCTTCGTCAGTTTGTCAACAGCCTGACCGGTGTCGCTTTTGACTGGTACGCGAGTATACCAGACGGGTCCATTATTACCTTTCCCTAAATGGAGTCTCTGTTTCAGCAAAGGTTCATGAGTGTCAGTGATAAAATCTCCATTGCTGACCTTATGAGGACCAAGCTGGGGAAGAATGAAAGCAACACCGACTTTATCGCCCGATGGCGTAATCTCACGGTTAAGTGCGAACCGCCGCTGGAGCAGGACCAGTCCGTCAGCCTTCTCGTTGGGAACCTCAGCAATTGGATGGTCTCATTCTTGTATACAGCGGGCCTCAAGACATTTCAAGAGCTAACCAAGAAAGTCCAAATGCTGGAACGCTCGAAGCAAGAGTCTACCCCGGACTCTCAGAGAGACAAGACTTGGAAAACCAAGCGGGACGACAACCGTAGAAGCGGGAATCCTAGCAGTACCAATGTCTTTAATGCGTCCGACAATGAAGAAAACCGAAGGGCGGGCGAATCCAAAACCAACTGGTCTCGAAAGCCAGTGCTGGGAGGAGAAGGGCCTTCCCTGGAGGAGAAAAAGAACAAGGTTTACTCTTTTAGGAGGGACAAGGTCCGAAAGATATTTAAAGATGCCTTGAACAACGGTCTACAATTGCCGGAGTCGAAAAGACTTCAAGAAGCAAAAATGACCGACAATCTCCTATATTGCCCGTACCACCGAGTAGTGAGCCATGCGATCGAGGATTATTATATCTTCAAAGACTGGGTTGAGAAGCAGTACAAGGCTGGAGAGATCGAGCTGTCCAAAAGTGTGTTGGTGAACAATCAAGTTGCAACCACCAACTTTATACAGACAGAAGCTAAAACCTTCTGGGAGCAGACAGCCGAACTCGCTACCCTGAGAAATGAAACGGACTCACCGCGGCCTCCGTGGAGTACGCACATATCTAATAAGACGAAGAAGATGGTAAAGCTACTTCGAAAAGAGCCCAGGACGGAATGGGAAGGGCAGAAGAAGCCTACCATGCCGGCTGCCAATGCGGCTCCATCAGGCTTAAAGTACAAAAAGCTCAAGAAGAAGAAAAGTGCAGCTCGGCGCGAAAAAGAGTCTGCAGGGAGATAGACCATTCAAAAATATATTGATTCCATCGAAGACTGTGAAGAGAAGGAAAGGACTCTAATTCAATTGAAAGAGTTCTTCCCTGTAGAAGCGGCTGAGATTCTGGAGGAGTTAGAAAAAGACTCCAATGAAGAAATCCCTATAGTGACCTGCTACGCCATCCATCTTGGCAGCGACTCTGAGGAGGAGCTCTGTTTTCCTGAAGAGGACGAGGGGCTCGCCACAAAGGCCAACCAAATCCAGCTCAGAAGCGGCAGGGCTCTGCCGCTAAATCAGGGCAACGCCCCAAAAGGAAAGGAAAAACAGGTGGCTAATGAGGAAGATGGCAGAGAACCGGCTAATGAAAACTCAAGTCCTTCCTCAGTGGACTACAATGTATTGGCTCATCTCCGAAAGCTCCCGTCTCTCCTGAGCATCTATAACGCCTTGGTCCTATCTAAAGAGCTTAGAGATGTTCTCATTCATGCACTACAGAACCCCGAGCGGTATCAGGCTCGCTTTGCAGAAATCAATATGAAAGAAGCCCAGTATGCTCTGCATGCCGCCGCAATCACATTTAAGGATGAAGACTTGCTACTGGGGACGGCTGAGCATAATCGGCCGCTTTACGTGACCGGGTACAGCGACGGAGATCGGATTAATCGCATATTGATTGATCCAGGGTCTTCAGTGAACATCATGAACTTGTGGACTCTGAAGAGTTTGTCAATGGACGCCTGAAACCTGTCAAGAGAAAGGATTGTTATTTAAGGCTTCAATCAAAACTGCCAGCAAGTTCTGGGGTCTATAGCTTTGTCAATCAAATTCGGGGATCTGCAAACTGAAGCTAAGATATACGTGATCGACGTTGACACGTCTTATAAAATTCTCTTGGGACGGCCGTGGCTCCATGATTACGGCATCGTCCTATCAACTCTCTATCAATGCATGAAGTATACTAGAAATGGCGAAGAAAGACGCATTGACGGAGACATCCAGCCGTTCGGTGTGCATGAAGTCCGATATGAAGATTCTCGGTACTTTGTGAACCTCCAAAGTGCTAAGCCACACCTGACCAAAGACAGAACTGCCCTGAAACTCAAAAGCAAGTCTGAGCCGGCTGTCACTTTCAAAAGAAGAAACCCCCAAGTGCATCCGCGTTTCGGTAGCGACACTGATGAATCCGATGCTGGAAGTCCGTCCTTCCGTAAAACTCGCCCTCATTTCGGTAGTGATACGGACGAATCTGATACTAAAGGCCCACCCGACAGCAAAATCAGCCCTCGTTTAGGCGGTGACACTGAATAATCAAAAGAAGAGGATCCGTGTTGCAACAGATGTGCAAATCGGGCTATCGTGCGAACATCGAAGCTACGAGAGACCTTCGAAGTTACAGAAGGGTCCTTAACCGTCACAAGGGTGCCAGAGCAGATGTGCAAAGAGCTCGATGCATTGTCAGTCTCCACCGTGGACCAGTTGAAAACTTTCTACGTTCCCGGAAGGAAGAATGGATAGAAGGGCATCCTGTTTTATGGGTCAAACCCTGTTGTGCACCCGGACGATTAGTCTGTCGCATGCCTTCCCTATGAGAGAGGCATAAGGGCCGCCCTCAATCCCAGATACTATGCGCCCAAGATGAGAGAATATTTCAAAAAGTGCGGATGCCAGTTATATCAAACAGAGTCCGAAGCAAAGTTTTATGAAGGGCTATGGTATCCGCCCCAGGTCCGAGCACTCATCGATGGATGAATTCCAGATAGACGAGGCATATGCTTCATTCAATCTGATTCCAAAGCGTGCTACATGATCCATGTTGGTGAAGCCAGCGAAAGATCAAATGATGATGACGAGATAGCCGAACAAGAAGAAGCTCCTCAAGAGCTCGAAGATGGCGGACAAGTAACCTTTGACGAGGTAACCGAGATTGACTTAGGAACGCCCGATAATCCAAGGCCGACCTACATCAGCTCGCTCTTGTCAGAGGAAATGAAAGCACAGATAATCGCCCTGCTTCACGAGTTCGTCGGCTGCTTCGCGTGGACGTATAGAGAAACGCCTGGCCTTTCCCTTGAAGTAGCCGTGCATAAGATGGCTATATCTCCGGATGCTAAGCCAGTCAAACAATCTCCTAGAAGAATGAGAAAGGAGTTGAAAGAAAAGGGCATCGAGGAAACCAAGAAACTCATCCATGCCGGCTTCATCAGGGAGGAAAAATATGCGGACTGGATCGCATGCATAGTCCCAGTGAAGAAGAAAAATGGGCAGATCCGACTTTGTGTCGATTTCAGGGACCTCAACAAGGCATGTCCTAAAGACGACTTCCCGCTACCGGTCATGGAAATGATGGTCGATGACACCTCAAATTACGAGTTGTTCACCTTTATGGATGGCTCGTCTGGATATAATCAGATCAAGATGTCGCATGAGGATGAGAAACACACAGCATTTCGAACCCCGATCGGAATATATTGCTACAAGGTGATGTCGTTCGGACTGAAGAACGCAGGTGCTACATACCAAAGGGCGATGAACAATATTTTTGATGACCTAATTCATAAAGTCGTCGAATGTTATGTTGATAATCTGGTCGTCAAGACTAAAGCCAAGGCCGATCACATCCAAGATCTTAGGACCGTTCTCACCAGACTAAGGGAGTACAATTTGAAAATGAATCCTCTGAAGTGCACTTTTGGCATGTCATCATGAAAATTCCTGGGCTTCATAGTCCGACATTGAGGGATTGAAGTTGACTCATCCAAGATAAAGGCCATCGTGGAAATGCCCCCTCCGAAGGATCTGACGCGGCTGAGATCTTTTCAAGGCAAGCTTGCTTATATACGAAGGTTTATCTCAAATTTATCGGGGAGATGTAGGCCCTTCTCGAAGCTCATGAAGAAAGGAGCTCCTTTTGTCTGGGATGCTGAATGTCAAGAAGTGTTCGAAAGCATCAAACAGTACTTATTGCACCCTCCAGTGCTGGCCGCTCCCATTCCAAATAAACCGCTGATTCTCTACACTGCCGCGTTAGATGAGTCACTCGGTGCACTCCTTGCCCAGAACAACGAGGAGGGAAAAGAGAATGGCCTCTACTACCTCAGTCGAAGTTTAGTCGGGACGGAACACAACTATTCCCTAATCGAAAAGCAATGCCTGGCTATGATGTTCGCTGTGAAGAAGCTGAGGCACTATCTGCTCGCTCATCGGGTTATGCTGATCTCTAGGGTTGACCCGCTCAAACACTTAATGACCAAAGCAAGCCTAACCGGTAGAATGTCGAGATGGGCTGTCATACTACTTGAGTTTGACATAGTTTATACTCTTCAGAAAGCAGTAAAAGGGCAAGCTCTTACAGAATTTTTCGCTGCTCATCCCATACCGAAAGGGTCACCGCTCAATTGCGAGTTACCCGATGAACAAATATTGTACCTCGAGGATAGCGAGCCATGTTGGGAGCTCTACTTCAATGGGGCCTTATCAATAAGGACCTCTAGCAAATCAAGCATCCCGGAGATAAGAGCAGGGATAGGACTGGTGTTCATCACGCCATCGATAGGAACCCTACGACGTTCTTTTGCTCTCACCGAGCCTCGCACAAATAACGAGGCTGAGTATGAAGCTCTGATAGCTGGTCTGGAGCTCGCCATAGAAATGGAAATGCTTCGGCTACGGGTTTACGGTGACTCCCAGCTTGTCGTCAACCAAGTAAGCGGCGACAATAAGATATACAAACCCGAGTTAGCTTGGTACAGAAGCCGAGTGGTAGAACTCATGAAACGGTTCACTGACATTGAACTAATGAGAGTCCCTAGAGCGTTGAATGGAAAGGCTGACGTACTCGCTCGCTTAGCCAAGGAGCTGGCTGATCCTGATATGGACGAAATTCTGATCACAGTCAGGAGCCGGCAAATTCTACCCCCAGTCTCTCTACAAGAAGAGAAAAGCGCGGAACAGAAGAGCAGTCCTGCTGATGAAGCTTCGATCATCCAAGACGAGCCCGATTGGAGAGAACCCTTCATAGAGTAGCTCCGATACGAAAAGCTGCCCGAAGGAAAATCTGCAAGGATTCAGCTGAAGAAGAGATCTCTCTGATACGTGTTTGTATATGACACGCTATACCGCAGGTCATATGACCAACTCTGGCTCAGGTGTCTGTCACTGGCCGAAGCCCAAAAGGTCATGAAAGAAGTTCACTCGGACGTTTGCGGTACTCACCAATCTGGCCCCAAGATGTGACTTTAAATTAAACGGCTTGGGTATTACTGGCCCACCATGATACGGGATTGCGGAGAGTATGCAAAGAAATGTTATATCTGCCAAATTCATGGTGATTTCATTTACAAGCACCCCGATCCGTTGCATCCTATGGTGGCATCGTGGCCCTTCGAAGTCTGGGGAACCGACATAGTTGGCCCAATTGATCCTCCGTCATCTAGAGGCCACTGGTTCATACTGGCCGCAACAGACTACTTCTCCAGATGGGCTGAAGCTGTCCCGCTAAAAGAAGTCAAGACAGAAGATATTCTGACATTCTTCCAGCATAATATTCTATACCATTTCGGTACACCAAGAAGAATCATTTCTGACAATGGGCCTTCTTTCAAGAGATTCAAAGTCTCAAGGTTCGCTACTCAGCACAAGATAGACTGGATATATTCCTCTATCTATAATCCAAGAGCCAATGGGCTAGTCGAAGCCTTCAATAAGACTCTATGCAAGCTCCTGAGGAAAAATGCTTCAGCTAACAAAAGAGACTGGAATCTCAAACTTCACGAGGCGTTGTGGGCATATCGTACCACGCACCGTACTCCAACTCAGTCCGCTCCATACTCATTGCTCTTCGGAGTGGAGACGGTCCTCCCCCTCGAAGTCGAAGTTCCAAGCTTAAGAATGGTCGTTCAGCACGAGTTAACGGAGGAGGAAAATGTGCTCCTTCGGCTTGAAGAGCTCGACGCCCTCGAAGAAAAGAGTCTCGCTGTGCAGCAAAATCTGGAGCTATACCGATCCCAAATGTCACGGGCCTATGACAAGATAACCCGTCTCCACGCTTTCAAGAAATGTGAATTGGTGTTGGTCCTCAAAAGACCGATCATCCCCAATCGACATGCCAAGGGAAAATTCGAACCAAACTGGGAAGGACCATACGTCATCGAGAAAGTGTTCGACGGAGGATCCTACCAACTAATAAGTCCCGAAGGAGAAAGACCCATGCCACCCATCAATGGCGATATCTCAAGAAATACTACGCGTGAATGCTCCAAGTCGCAGGCGAATTGAGCACACCAGCCCTACGGTCTAGATTATACATCCTGCAAAACCGTATACAATCCACGGGCATAAACGCCCCCTATCTCTCCCAAATCCTGCCGGTGATACTACTTTTAAAGTCCTACCAGTGGCAAAAAAACGGTGTGTCCACAAGGAAAACGGGCACGGATGAAAACCCGAAAGGGCTCCGTGAGTAAAAACAGCAGGACTACCGGCGAGTTTGTGAAAACCCGAAAGGGCGCAAACTCGTGAAAAGAGATGAAATACACTCGCAAAGTCCTCTCGACCTTGTGAGGAGAAAATCCCTGCGTGAGATCCTTACGACTCACAAAGGAGCAACACACTTAGGGATCCCTACGATTCCTAAGGAGAATATACACCTACGAGATCCCCTCGACTCGTAGGGAGAAAATACTTTTATGAGACCCTTACGGCTCATAAAATTGAAAAGTCTTAGGTGACAGGGACCTAAACCTGTCTCTTAAGCCATCGCTCCCCAACGGGAAATGGCAAATGATGAGTCGCTCCTGGCGTTACGCTTCAGTGTTAGCGGTGCTGATGCCGTCCCAAAAACCAAATCCTAAGTCCTCCCGGGGCAAATGATGAGTTGCTCCTGGTATTATTCCAGTGCAGCAATGCTGATGCCAAACAAGATCCAAATTCCAAGTCCCCAAACGGTGAATGATGAGTCGCTCCTGATATCATATTCCAGTGTAGTGATGTAGACGCCAACCAAAATCCAATTTCTCAAAATTCTCCCGGCCCTACGGTTAGTCTCCAAATTGACTACCGTATACAATCCACGGGCTCAAATAATTCTCATCAAGCCCATACCCCACCGCAATCACCAGTCCAGCGGCCGGTCTTCGCCCTTGGACTTATGCTCCATTTTGGAAGACCCACTCATGTGTCCTCACGATACATGAGGAGAACCAACATACGGGATCCTCACGACTCATAAGAAAACACCTTCGTGGGATGCTTACGACTTACAAAGGAAAAACATACCTGCGAGTCCCCACGACTCCTAAGGAGAAAGTGCACCTACGAGATCCTTTCGACTCGTAGGGAGAAAATGCTTTTATGGGACCCTTACGGCTCATAAAATTGAAAAGCCATAGGTGATAGGGACCTAAACCTGTCTCCTAAGCCACCACATCGCAACAGGAAAGGGCAAATGATGAATTGCTCCAGGCACATGTGCTTCAGTCTTAGCAACGCCGATGCCCACCCTAACCCCAAAATCCCAAAACTCCAATCCAATAGACCCCTCAGTCTTTAAACTGGGAACAGATGACCTCTAAGTTGTTAAACTGGGAACAGATGACCCCTAAGTCGTTATACTGGGAATGAAGGAAATCGCCTCATGACAAATGATGATTCGCTCCTGGTACCATATTCCAGTACAGCGGTGCTGATGTCAACCCAAATCACGTCGAATCAGCAAGTCAACTTCAACCCTGACACCGCAAGAAGCGGAGCAAGTCAAATCAAGCACCAACCATCCACATCGCTAAAAGGGCAGTACCGACCGTCCAAGTCGCAAAAAGGGCAGAACCGACCGTCTACGTCGCTAAAAGGGCAACACCGACCGTCCAAGTAGCAAAAAGGGCAGAACCGACCGTCCACGTTGCTAAAAGGGCAGCACCAACCGTCCAAGTCGCAAAAAGGGCAGAACCGACCGTCCACGTCGCTAAAAGGGCAGCACCGACCGCCCAAGTCGCAAAAAAGGCAGAACCGACCGTCCAAGTCGCAAAAAGGGCAGCACCGACCGTCCAAGTCGGAAAAAGGGCAGCATCGACCGTCCAAGTCGCAAAAAGGGCAGAACCGACCGACCAAGTCGCAAAAAAGGCAGAACCGACCGTTCACGTAGCAAAAAGGGCAGCACCGACCGTCCAAGTCGCTAAAATGGCAGCATCGACCTCCACGTCGTTAAAACGGGAACCAGATCAAGCCGGCCGTCCATGTCGCTAAAAGGGCAGCACCGACCGTCCAAGTCGCAAAAAGGGCAGAACCGACCGTCCAAGTCATAAAAAGGGCAGCACCGACCGTCCAAGTCGCAAAAAGGGCAGCACCGACCGTCCAAGTCGCTAAAAGCGCAGCACCAACCGTCCCAGTCGCAAAAAGGGCAGCACCGACCGTCCACGTCATAAAAAGGGCAGTATCGACCGTTCACGTCTTAAAAAGGGCAGCACCTACCGTCCAAGTCGCAAAAAGGGCAGCACCGACCGTCCAAGTCGCAAAAAGGGCAGCACCGACCGTCCAAGTCGCTAAAAGGGCAGCACAGACCGTCCAAGTCGCAAAAAGGGCAGTATCGACCGTCTAAGTCGCTAAAAGGGCAGCACCGACCGTCCACGTCGCTAAAAGGGCAGCAGCGACCTCCTCGTCGGAATTATGCTCCGCCTCGGAATCAAGTCAATCAGACACTCCATCTCGGAGACACATCAAGCATCGACCGTCCATGTCATAAAAAGGGCAGTGCCAGCTTCCCAAAAGGTGGGAACCGAATCAAGTCGCCTCCACGTGAAAGAAGATCCATCAATTTCATGCGCACAACCCACATATGCTGTGTGTATTTATTGATGGGGGGTAATTTGTTGGAGTAAAAATTTACACCCCGGTTGACCAAGTCAAAATCAAAGTCAACCCCAAGCCAGGTGGGCCCAAGCCCAGGTCAAGTGGGCCAATGCCCGGAGCGAGCCCGAACAGGAAGCGGACGGCCTCCCCCCGTACCAAATTTTTGTTGTATTTCTTGTATTTTATTTTATGAATAAATGTAAGAAAAATAGGTATAAAGCCAAATTTTTGTAAAGCCCATAGTTTATGTGTAAAAAGAAATAGCACATGAGCCATGGGATGGGCAAATGCCATTTTTGTAAAGCCCAAGGGGCTATATGTAAATGTATAGCCTATAAAGGAAAGGGTAATGAAAATATCCTAACAACTTTTTCTCTCTCTCCTAAAAAAGCATCAAGATCTGTGATCTTCTTCTTTCTCAAGGTTCTAAAACCTTCTTCTTCTTTTTTGAATTAAATCAAGAGTTTTACTCTTCCTTTTATAAAACTAAATAGTTTTTCACTACAAAACCCACAAAGAGAAACTCAGATCTGCCATCAGATCTCAGAAAGGAGAGATTTTTAAAATCTCATACGTCTTGATCTTCAAGATCCGGCCAACAAAAATAGAAGAAGGAGACCCATCTCCAGAAACCCTACTTTGGGGAAGATCCAGGGCTCAAGAGGAGAGCCCCTTCATTAGCTTCAAAACATCCTAGGAGTTTAACTCCATATATATATATATATATATATATATATATAAGTGTGCCTTTCTGGGAGTATAACTTATATATATATATATATATATATATATATATATATATATATAATAAGTGTGCCTTTCTGGGAGTATAACTTCTATTGCAAAGACCAAGTCCCTCTTGCGCTCAAAGCGCTAGTGCCCGAGCTCCTGACACGTGGGGCGCTAGTGCTCAAAGCGCTAGCGCCCGAGCGCCCACGTGCCTGATACGTAGGGCACTAGCGCTCTTGCGCTCAAAGCGTTAGCGCCCAAAGTGCTAGCGCCCGAGCTCCTGACACGTGGGGCGCTAGCGCTCAAAGCGCTAGCGCCCAAAGCGCTAGCGCCCAAAGCGCTAGTGCCAAAGCGCCCACGTGCCTGACACGTGAGGCGCTAAGCGCTCAAAGGCTCAAGGCTCTAGCACCCAATGTGCTAGCGCCCGAGCGCTTTCTCCCATGCATCCTTTGGATGCCCTTTCCTTTTTTTTATATATACGTATATATACATATACACACACACATATTCTCCACGACACTGTCCCTATTAGAAAAAAATTTCTAACGGTGCGCTACCCCGCACCCCACAAGGGGGCTGCTAGCCCCCTTGACCCCCAGCCCGCTATCCGGGTAGCAGGACCCCCGGAAAAACTCTGCGGGGCCCTCGAGATATCCCAAACCCCTTCAAAACACAATACTGCACATTGAGTTCGCATGACCCGTTCAACCCGTCAATTGGAGGTTTTCTCGCTCCAAATGCGAGGGGTAATTAATAGCAGGTTAGTCCGCGGCTACCGGAGATTCGGATCCCCACAATCAATAAACCCCAGCCTAACCTAGGCCGGGGGAATCTGTAATGCGCCTGACAAGCGCGTGCGTATTCCCATCTCAATGGGGTGGCGAAAAACACCCTACAAGCATGAATTACTGGGTTATTAAGGTCTGACGTTTACCACCCCCAGACCCAGTATGCGATACTCTCATACGAAGAGACCGGACTGTACGGAGATTGTCTCAGACAAGCTCAATAGGGATCCGGATGAGTTTGCTCGTTGGCCTTCCTTTTCGACAGGTACCCGGGTAGCCGTTACGTACAGCTAGTGTCGCTGACGTGCTTGTGGTTACCGGTAACTCACTGCCAGCATACTGTCGAGTCTTTAGAGTCTCACACATAGGGTTTCCCTGGTTTAGGAGAAATTATGTAGTAGCCGTATTGGATACGTGCAGAGTCTCGATCGATTGATGTACTTTGTACTCGGACTTTCGATCGGACAGTTAGTAATACTAGCCGGCTCGGGTTTGAGCCGGATTATTAAATCAGGTATTGATTTAAAAGTTTACATATATGTATTTCGATATGTAAATTCCAGTATTACGTTCTTCGTGTTATTCTATCTCTTTGGGCATTCGTGTTTTTATCCGAATGCAGGTATGTATATACAGCAGACTGTAATACGTATTTTATTACAAATTACCTTCTAGAAGGTGGACACCTCATCATGGACTTTTCCATTTATTGATAAATGGAAATGAGGTGGAAATTAAGGAGAGGGAGGCATGGTGAGTGGCATGGCTTCAATAGTTCACAAATGAATTCTTTATTCATTTGTGGTTACTATTGAAGCATGGCTACACTTGTTTATTCATGAAAATTGATACACAAAACCTTGGTGTTGAATTTTCTCTCACATGCATGCTTCATTAATCTTGAGCTCCCATTTTTGCTTCACCCTCCTCCCTTCTCTTGAGTTTCCTCCACCTTCATCATCTTCCTCTTCACTACCCTCTCATGAGTTGAGAAATAAGTGAAAAGGCAAGATAGAGATAGTAGAACACATAGATCTCCATACTACATCCTAGACAACTTGGATTAGCAACCCAAGTTGTAACATTTTGAAAATTTTAGAAAATAAATAAATTTAATTAATTAAATAATAAAATGTTAATTTAAAAAGTTGTTAAAACCAAATAGGACATTTTCATGAGTAGTGTGTGAAACTAAGTAAAGTTAAATTTTAGTTTGGAACATTAGTAAATTACAAGGGTTTTAGTGTGAAATTTAGCTTCATTATAATAAAAATAGTGTTATATAATAACATATGTAACGAAGGATTTTTGTGTAAAGTTTAGGTAATTGTGAAAATTTGGAAATGATGAGGATGTAAGTGTAAAAGGGTCAGAAAAGGGTTAAGATTCAAAAATTCTTCAAGACACCACAACATATGAGTGATAATACATAGACACCTCCTTCTTGTATGCACACCTCATTTACACCACCTCAACCTTGCATGAATTCACCACAACTCCTTTGGTGACACCTCCTCCTACAACCCTCACTCATTTTCCTTTATCCTATATCAATTGTTCAGTTCACTCAACATTTTAAAACCAGAAATTTATGAAGGAAAGAAAAGGAAACCATTTAGAACTCACAAAAGAAAATAGAAAAAGGGAGAAAAGAAGAAGAACTAGTGCTAAGGATTTCCACCATCAAGCTAGGAGCTAAGGACTTGGGTATCTTGGAGGAAGCCTTTCAATCTTCTTCTGTAGGTATAATCTTTAAACACTGTATGAATCTAGTTCTGTAAACTTAAATTATAGAAATCAGATATCGGAAAATTGGTATTTTTGGGAAATATAGACTCTGTGAAGATCTGCTACAACCTAGATGATAACTAACTTAACAAAACAATGCCTTAATATTACATATTGAACCTAGAATAAACCTTAGGAGTACGAACCCATTTGATCAGATTTTGGCCGGCGAAGAATAGGAAAATCCGGCGTCGCCGGATTTCTTGGGGAATTTGGTATTGTTGGTTTTAGGGTAGGTCTCTGTATAGATGTTAGGATATTTGGTATTGTTTGTTTAAGTTAAATTTTCAGTATGGGAAATCTGGGAGTTAATATCTGAAATGGGGTTAAAACGTTTAAAACACGACACAGACGTTTCGTAAAGCGATTCTGTTTTCTGTTACGAACAACGATCAAATTAAAATTCAGTTAGTATAAGCGTTAGATAGTTTAAAATAGTCGTACGTATTATAGGTAGTACGTAAAACTTGTATTGTCATATTTCGCCGTATCATAGTTTAGCAGTTTCTTATAAGAATTAATATCGATGTTAGATTTGAGTACGGGAACTTCGGAGGCCGCAAGGAAAGGAAAGGAATTGATGATCTGAGTCGATTTGATGTATACCAGTGAGTAGATTAAACATCTACCGGGGGATTTTGTGTGGATGGCGTGATACACCCGTGGTTTAAGTTAGATTAGTTCCTTCGTTTATAAAGTTTGATCGTACGCATTCATATATATAAATATTATCATGTTAATAATTGTTAGAACACTGCACAAATTATCGATGAGTCATGCTGCACATGCACATATCTACATGTTACACTACACCTCATCGATATTAACATGTCATATATACACTTAGTACTTATTATACTAAATATAATTCCCATCATACCTTAAACGTCAAGAGTGGTAGTTATTTTCCATAAATGTTATCATGTTTTATCTCCAAGTATTTGTAGTTCTGATATAAGATGCATTGGATTACTACTGATTTTGGTTTTGAGTTTTATACACTATTAAAAGGATTCAATGATTTTCGTGATTGATGTGACATGTCCACCATGAAATGTCGTTTTTTGATTTGGTTTTGTTCCGAACAGGGTGGGGTAGGTATACGATTGCGGAATTTCTTACGTATATCCGGGCTGAGTGGGGTAGCTATACAGCTGGATTCATGGTAGACCCGGTCGAGACCGAGGGGCAGAAGAGCCGCATTATAGGCGGGGTGCCTAACGAGGATACTCGATACCGGAGTCAGTGGTAAACACGGCGGATATCTAGGTGATACTGACCGGTGTTATTGATTGACAGGATCGTTCGGGGAACGATGCCTGATGAAACACTGAAGATTTGTGCCGATGTCGGACACGGGAAGAAAATGAACCTTATTTGGAAAATAATTGATGAGATTTCAGTTTTGATTTATACATTGAGTAGTACATGTTCATGCTTCCACCTGTTATTATGCATCACATTCATAATTGTTGATATTAGTTCTAGTTCGACATACTTACATTATCAACTGATATATGTTAGTTTTATTCACTGAGTTGGCAACTCACCCCCGTTGTGCCATAGTTCCTTGCAGGAGTCGGGTGGACGTGTAGCAGCAGTACGGATCCACTTATCAGCTTTTGTCTCTCCTTTTTGCTAGGTGGGTTACATCTGTAGTAACCTCCTATTTTGGATATGTATATTTTGGATCTAGTATTACTCCATCAAACCATGTATCTTGACTTAGAACAAAACATGTTCTATAATATTTAGACCGAGTGATATCGCTAATTATGTTAACTTATGTTTTTATTAAATCTTGCATGAAATTCGTCACCTTGAGTGTTGTACTATTTTTGCGTATTGATTTCCGCTGTTTAGCATTGTTTGCTCCCAACTAGGGATGCAATTTAATTACACAATTTAAATTGGATTTCTGTTAATAATTAAAAATAGAGGTACTGTCGAAAGTTTAACATCAGTTGTTACATTTCCATTATTTAAAAACCTTTCGACATTGTACTTCATTCTTTTACTTAAAAACTAATTTTTTCTAAAATTCCGCAAAAAGAGTTTTGATCTTGGTTTTTGGCTTACTCAGATTGTGTCGACATCTTTAAATATCATACAATCTAAGTGCCGGTCACATCCAAATTTTGGGTCATGACATAAGTTCTCTAGTTGCTCCTATTGACACCTAATTAGGAGCTAGAGCCATGTATCACATCTCTCGGGTGGATCATCTATGACAAAGGAGGGTCGGAGAACAAGCTTGATCCCGGAGGCCCGATGGAGCCGAAAATGGAGATCAAACAAGTTCAAGGTTGCCACTTGGAGCACATGACGAGGAAAGAAGACCGAAGGACTTAGGTCGTTTGGTGTGAATTCTTTCCATAGTAGATAGCACTCCTAGTTTGGTTAGATAGGTTTATAAAAAGATCCGGGTTTTATTGGGTTAACTTAGCGTCGTTTTTAAACTCGTAGAAAAAATTTTGTTCCGTAAACCGCCACGTTCGTTGACTAGGGCGTTAAGGTAACCCAACATGGTATCAGAGCCACCCCATAAAACCTATACTAGTAGTTTAAACATTGTTTAAAATAACGAAACCGAAATAACTCCAAAACACGAAACTTTGAAATCAAGTTTCTGTCAATTTTTAAAAGGCCTCTGAAAATTTTTTAAGTAAGTGCGGAGTGATCCTTTGACTGTAAGATGAACCCAGAACAAAAATGAAGCGATTCTAACATGTTTGGACCGGCCACATCATGAAATTTTCCGGCCTCACCGGTTTTGGTGATGGGAAATCGAGTCGTTTTTGTTTAGTACTCTCTAACTCTTGGATTTAGGGTTTCAGGATATGTTTGTTTTTGCCGAGAATGATTTTTCAATTATCTTGTGTTTTGGGGCATTGCGGAGTATTTCGAAATCGATATTTTAACAACTGTTTAATTGTTATCAGTACTTAGATTAGCATCTGCGACCGTGAATGTCATTCGATCGGTATAATTCGTCTAATTGCTATATATTCTTTTAGACTGGTTTGCGAACATGGCATTCACGTTGATGTTTTGTATATGTGCTGTGATTGTGGTTGGATAGTCGTGGTGGATAGCTTGTGATGCAATGTTAGTGGTACAGTTAAAGATTCATTTGTATATTCATATTGCAGGGCGAGCGTCCGACATGTGGACTGCCGGCTTTACCGGGTTGTATATTATTTGTTTGGGGCACGACCGGGTTGAGGTCGATGTCACCATTTGTACATATTATTTTCATTTTCTGTACTAGGATTACCCTACAATGGAGTGCACGAATAGCCGGATTCTAGAAGGCAACAAGCCCGCATCTCATGCCGTTGGGACGGAGGGGCTTCATTCTAGAATTGGCAGGCTATTCGCCGCACTCGTAGGGGGTATAGGATGACCCATGAAGAGGCGTCCAAGTTACCAGATTCCATGAAGTGTTGGGTGGCCCATTCACTTTGTTGAAGGGGGTTTCCTCACTTCTGAGATTGGCGGGTAACTTGCCGTGCTCGTAGGGGTCCAAGTTTTCATTGCACAGGCTATCCACACGACCGAGAACGTCGGGTTTTATTTGTGGCTCAAATGAAACCCGGGGCTCCAAGATTATCCACCTTTATGTATTGTTGGCTGTGATTCTGTGATGTTGCTTATTATCATTCCTGGGATGAATGTTATATATACTTATATATATACTAGTAGATGTTGTATATGTTTTGCGCCCGCACTAGTCCAGCCCCCGCTCTGTCGTTAGTTAAGTAACCTAACGGGTGATGACGGGGTCCAGTAGCGAATGCGGATGGCATATACGTACATCATATTTTCATTCTTTTCTGGTGTGATAGATTAACTGATGGGACCGCATTAATTTTGATTAATGCAAGATAAGAAAACCTAAAAGATGTTGTTGGAACAAATTTCGAAAAACTATAGTTATATTCTTTCGCTTTATATAGTGGTATTCGGTTGCGAATATCCAGCACCTCATTCCAGGAGGCAAGAGCCGAGATCCCTTCGCGGGGAGTGACCTCTTAAGCAAAAGTCTATACTGTAGATTACTCGGTTTTTTCAAAACCACAAGTTTTCAAAAAACGGAGCCTAAACCACTCCTTTTCAAAACTGCTCAGATTCCTTCAACCATATCAAGTTCTTTACTTTAACGGGTTTTTTGCAAAAAACCCAGCCGTAGCCCTCCATCATTTCAGATTGGTATTGCTTAGTATTCGTGCTACGTATTTCGTGCTCAGCCGAGGCGTAGTGTTCGGTAGCTATGTAATATTTTTCTGTAGCATATAATGCGATTGGTTAGGACAGTCGTGCGGTCATTTTGGCTCAGTCAAGGACTCGTACGGGTGGTTCAAATGCAATCAACATAATGACGATTTGAACTTGACTGGGATCCTTTGATATGTTGGCTCAGTCAAGGTCACTTGGGTCCTAGAGTTAAAAACCATATCGGGAGTTTCAAATATACAAGAAACTTGCAGATTTAGCATACCTTCTGGAGTGTAGTGACTAGAGTGGATTCCATCTAGGTCATCACACAATTATAGTTGGATCCCGATCCCACTGATGAGTAGGATTACTCTCGGGAGATTATCTCACTTAACAATCAATGCTATAAACTAAGTAGGTGTCTAGAATGGTGTTAGCGGGGCTACGCCTCCAGGGAAAAGAGGTTATGTAATTAAAGAACTTCGCGAAAGCGTTGGAAAACCTCCCTCGAAGTACTGATACTAGCCTGGCTGAAAGGTTAAGCAAGTATTGTGACGTGCGATTAATCCTGACTAGTTCTTCTTTTAAGGTGTGAAGAAAAATTCGAGAAAACAGTGGGAGCCATCCTGATTAGATAAACTAATAACCAATCTAAACTTGAAAGAGCGCATGCTGAGTGTTTCTTTTCTCTCTCTCCAGGAAGCAACCACTTCATGCCCTAATCAAGATAATAAAATGTATCGCTTGACCGATCCGAATTCTTATTTGGGGCTGGGGAACGTCAATTTAGCTCTAACTTATGACAGTAGTCATGAGCATGAGCAGAGGGAAGAGGATTGCATGAATTCCTTGATGACCCCATCGAAGAAGAAGCATACTATTGCATCTTCTTCAGGTGTTCTTATTATTGAGAACTATTTTTTGGTCAGTCCTACCTCCTGGGTACTAGATACCGGATCAGGATCTCATATCTGTAATTTATTGCAGGGACTGAGAAAAAGTGGGATGGTTGGACCTGGTGATATGTCCATCAGAGTAGGGAACGGAGCACAAGTTGATTCTTCTGCCGTCGGTGAATATCACTTAGTGTTGTCAGATGGAAATACTATGATTTTGAACAATTGCTACTATATACCTTTCATGGTTTGCAACATCATATCGGTTTCTTTACTTGATAAAGATGGATATAGTTTTGTTCTTGATAGAAATATCATGAAAATTTACCTTGATAAGGTATTGGTTGCAGAAGGTACACTGTGTAATGGTATCTATGTTCTTAATCAAAACACAGTTCTCAACATAAAAAACACACGCAAGAGGAAGAGTTCGGAAGTGAACGAATCCTACTTATGGCATTATAGACTTGGTCATATCGGAGAGAAAAGATTGAGTAAGTTGCATAAAGATAGTTTTTTGGATACGTTCGAGTTTTCATCTTATGAAACTTGTCAGTCTTGTCTCAAAGGAAAGATGACCAAATCTCAGTTCACCGGACATGGAGAAAGAGCAGCAGAGCTCTTGGGACTCATACACAGTGATGTATGTGGTCCAATGTCTATACATGCAAGGGAGGGTTCTCATACTTCATCACATTCACTGACGATCTCTCTAGGTTCGGATATGTGTATCTCATGAAACAGAAATATGAAGTTTTTGAGAAATTCAAAGAATTCATAAACGAAGTAGAGAACCAGATTGGCAAAAGTGTCAAGATCCTCCGATCTGATAGAAGATGGGAGTACTTAAGCACAAAATTCCTAGATTACCTAAAGGAGAATGGAATTCTCTCTCAGCTTACTCCTCCGTATACGCCACAGCACAACGGTGTATCGGAGCGGAGGAATCGTACCCTTTTGGACATGGTTCGCTCCATGATGAGTAACGCTGAGTTGTCTCTTTCTTTTTAGGGACATTCGCTTTTGACATCAACATATCTGTTGAACGATGTTCCATCCAAATCTGTGTCTAAGACTCTGTATGAAATATGGAGTGGAAAAAGACCGTATCTTAAACGTATTAAGATATGGGGTTGTCCGGCCTATGTAAAAGTACAAAATCCGGAAAAATTGTAGGCACGTTCAGTTTTATGCAAGTTTGTGGGATATCCTAAAAATTCAATAGGATATCTATTCTACTACACCGAGGAACATAAGGTGTTTGTATCTCGCCACGCCACCTTTTTAGAGTGGCAATTTCTTGCAAAAATACAAGTAGGAGTTCGGTAGAACCGGAAGAAATTCACGAACCACAAACTCAAACTGAAGAATTGGTAGAACCTCAAGATTCAATAACCCCAGACGAACCTCAGCCACTCCGCAGATCTGATAGGATTTCTCATCCGCCCAACAGATACTATGGTTTTCTCATAGACGGCGATCGAGAGGATTGCATCTTGGAAGAAAATGGGCCTACCAATTACATGCAGGCCATTATCAGTAGGGACTCTAATAAGTGGCTGGATGCTATGCGATCCGAAATGGAGTTCATGTACACCAATAAAGTGTGGACCTTGGATATTTCTCCACCTGGGGTAAAACCTATTGGATGCAAATGGATCTACAAAAGAAAATTTGGTGTAGATGGGCAGGTGGAAACCTATAAGGATAGACTCGTTGCAAAAGGTTTTCGTCAAAGACCGGGTGTGGACTATGACGAAACCTTTTTCTCCAATGGCTATGCTCAAATCTATTCGGATCCTACTTGCAATTGCTGTCTTCCATGACTATGAGATCTGGCAGATGGACGTAAAAACGGCTTATCTGAACGGAAGTTTAGAAGAGTGCGTTTATATGGATCAGCCGGAAGGTTTCGTAGACAGTGGGAGCAGCGGGAAGGTGTGCAAGTTGCTTAAATTCATTTATGAATTAAAGCAGGCATTGCGAATCTGGAACATCTTTTTTTATGAAACAGTCAAGGGATTTGACTTCATCAAGAACGAGGATGGGCCTTGTATATATAAGAATATTGTAGACCGAACTGTCGCGTTCCTAGTCTTGTACGTGGACGACATTCTTTTGATAGGAAATGACATTCCTATGCTACAATCGGTCAAGTTGTTTTTGTCACAAAGGTTCTCCATGAAGGACCTGGGTGATGCCTCGTACATTTTGGGAATTAAGATCTACAGAGATAGATCCAAGAGATTACTGGGACTTTCACAGTCCTGGTACATAGAGACTGTACTAAAGAGATTTAGTATGGAAGATTCCAAGCGCGGTAACATACCCGCATTGCACGGAATCACCCTCTCCAAAGAGATGTCTCCCAAGACTGATGAGGAGAGGGTTCGCATGAGCACTATACCCTACGCTTCGGGGGTAGGATGTATAATGTATGCAATGCTATGTACCCGACCAGATGTAGCTTACGCGTTTAGCGTGGTGAGCCGGTATCAATCCAACCCAGCTGAGAACCACTGGACAGCTGTTAAGAACATTCTGAAGTACCTGAGAAGGACTAAAGAACTATTCCTGGTATTCGGTAAAGGGGACCTCCAGGTGGAGTCTTTTACCGATTTGAGATTCCAGAGTGACAAGGATGACAGTAAGTCTGACTCGGGTTTTTTGTTTACCCTCAACGGAGGGGCGGTCTGTTGGAAGAGCTCCAAATAGGACACCGTCGCAGACTCGACGATGGAGGCTGAATACATTGCTGCTAACGATGCCACAAAAGAAGCCGTCTGGATTAAGAGGTTCATTACTGAACTTCAGGTGATTCCATCTATTGTTAACCCAATACCTGTGTATTGCGACAACAATGTAGCAATGGCTTTAGAAAGGGAACCACGGTCCCATCAGAAATCCAGGCACATCTTGAGGCGGTATCACCTGATCAGGGAGATCATTGATCGCCGGGAGATCGAGGTACGAAGAGTGGACACAAAAGACAACACTGGGGATCCATTCACCAAGGTCCTTCCTCAAGCACAGTTCGAGAGACTTTTTGAGATGTTGGGTATTCGATACGCCAACAACTGGCCCTAGGGCAGACATTGGGTACTCGATACACCGATATATATGGCCTTAGTGCAAGTGGGAGATTGTTGGATATGTATGCCCTAGAGGCCATTATTGTATATGTATACATTTGGATGCTTGGACATATATATGTACAGGACAGTCTTGTTCGATATGATAGTATACTATCTGGTTTGTCTTTATCTTAACATGTGTATGTTTTAATTGCTATTACTGTTTGGGTCGAAAATTGCACTCCGGTTGACCAAGTCAAAGTCAAGATCAACCCCAAGCCAGGTGGGCCCAAGCCCAGATCAAGTGGGCTCATACCCGAGTCGAGCCCGAACATGAAGTGGCCGGCCTCCCAAATGTCGAAATAAAAAATCATGTAATAAATAATTTTGATGTAATTTTTTTATGCATGAATGTAAGAAAATGGGCATAAAACCAAATTTTTGTAAAGCCCATGGCTTATGTGCAAAAAGAAATGGCACATGAGGCATGGGATGGGCAAAATGCCATTTTGTAAAGCCGAAGGGGCTATGTGTAAATGTGTAAGCCTATATAAGGCAGCATGATGATGAATAAATTATACACTTTTCATTCTCTAAAAACTAAAGGGTTTTTGTATTTCCTTCTCTTTCTTCAAGGTTCTAAACCTTCTCTTTTTCTTTTGAATTAAATTAAGAGTTTAACTCTTCCTCTTCCAAAACTAAATAGTTTTTCACCACAAAACCCACAAAGGGGAGCTCAGATCTTCCATCGGATCTTAGAAAGGAGAGATTTTTAAAATCTCGCCCTCTTGTTCTCCAAGAGCCGGCCAACAGAAGAGGAGGAAGGAGACCCATCTCCTAAGATCCCATTTGGGAAGGATCCAAGGCTTAAAGAGAGAAGAAGCTCTGAAAATTTTTAGGGAGTTCAACTCCAAGACCCAAATCCTTAAAGGAGTTTAACTCCTAATACAGATCTTTTGGAGTTTAACTCCACTCAAAATCCTCTTTTGGAGCTTAACTCCTATTTCCAAGGGTGAAAACCAGTCCTTTTCTCTAGCGCCCAAACGCCCATGTGCCGGATGCATGAGGCGCTAGCGTCCAAAGCGCTAGCTCCAGTACCGAGCGCCTAAAGCGCTAGCGCCCAATGCGCTAGCGCCAGCGCCCGAGCCCCCACGTGCCAGGCACGTGAGGCGCTAGCGTCCAAAGCGCTAGCGCCAGCGCCCGAACACCCACGTGCCGGGCACATGAGGCGTTAGCGCCCAAAGCGCTAGCGCCAGCGTGCTGCGCACGTGAGGCGTTGGCGCTTTCTCCCACGCATCCTTTGGATGCCCTTTCCCTTATACACACACACACACACACTCCACAACACTGTCCCCAGTTAGAAAAAATTTCTAACGGGGCGCTGCCCCGCACCCCGCAAGGGGTCTGCTAGTCCCCTTGACCCCCAGTCCGCTATCCGGGTAGCGGGACACCCGTAAAAACTCTGTGGGCCCCCCGATATATCCAAAACCCCTTCAAAACACAACACTGCACATTGAGTTCGCATGACCTATTTGACCCGTCAATCGGAGGTTCTCTCGCTCCAAAGGCGAGGGATAATTAACGGCAGCTTAGTTCGCGGCTGCCAGAGATTTGGATCTTCACAATCAATAAACCCCCGCCTACCCTAGGCAGGGGGAATCTGAAGTACGCCTGACAAGCACGCGCGTATTCCCATCTCAATAGGGTGACGAAAAACACACTACAATTATATATCTTTTGTACATGTTGATAAAGCCCGTAGGATCATTGCTAGACTGCCAGCGTTGTTATGGCGATCATACTTGTGGGAGCTGGGTAGTCGGTACGCATATCCATAAATGGTCCCTAGTCATGGGAGTATTGAGACTGGGCATCGATATTCCGGAGTAGACTAGTGTATACGTTTCTAGACCCCGACGAGGGGCGATAGTATGGTCCTGCAACTATTGGTCTTTCGCACCTGTGATCGTATACAGGTGCTCACTGGGGGTGAGTACACTGGACGGACTCGCCGAGAACTTCCAGATGGTTCTATACTTATCGTCAGGTGGAAGTTCTCTGGTGACATGAGTACAGGTTAGTCTTTAGACCTGAGATCGGCATTTGTCTCATGTAAGTTCCCACTGTTCTTTGATCACTACCCTACCATGGCTCTACTGAGTCGTGCAAATAGGTTTTGGTTGGGTACAGTCCCGAGCCACATAAAGGCAGTGAGCGATTGTCAGGGATTCATCTCTCCCTATATAGGGAGTCGATATCGCACTGTGTTCGATTGGTTAGGACCATAAGACCTTTACCAAGGTAGTTGGGATTTACTGATAGGCTGAACAGTAGTTTCCCAGATTGGTCCTGAGCCACATCAGCACGAATTACCGGGTTATTAAGGTCTGACGTTTACCACCCTCCAGACCCGGTATGCGATACTCTCAGACGAAAAGACTGGCCTATACGGAGATTGTCACAGATAAGCTCAGTAGGGATCCGGATGAGTTTGCTCATCGGCTTTCCTTTTCAACAGGTACCCAGGTAGCCGTTACGTACAGCTAGTGCCGCTGACGTACTTGTGGTTATGGATTTATCCAGTAACTCACTGCCGGCGTACTATCGAGTCTTTAGAGCCCCACACATAGGGTTTTCCTGGTTCAAAAGAAATGATGTAGTAGTCGTATTCGATACGTGCAGGGTCTCGATCGATTGATGTATGTCACGCCCCGCTTCCCAGTGTACGGCGAAGTGGACGCGACGAGGTCCGCTACGTAAGTACTCAGAAGTACATACGCTAAGCGTAGCTAAGCAATATAAAATATTACACAAGAGACAAGAGTATAAAAAGAACAGCAACTTTTATTTATTAACATTCTTTGTACAATACATGAAAGGAAATACAACTGAAATAAAAGATGCCTAAATAGTGGCATAACAGGAAATGAAAAGTACAGAAAGGAAAAGTGTACAATGAAACTACAGTGCAGGGTCTTCAGTAAACTGCTCCAAGTCTTCTTGCGATGGCACAATCTCGGCCGGGTCCAAATCACCTGACGACATTCAAAGAAAAGAGAAACAGAATGTCGTCAGCGAACAGGTCGCTCGGTAAGTCCTAAAGATAAGAGAGGAATAGACAGAGAGTAAGAGAGGGAGAGTGTAGCTTTTAATGTTGTATTATAATATTGTAATGTTGTATTAACGCTGTTGTTTGTAGCCTGGTACAGAAGATGCCAGTGTATACGAGGGGAGTCCCACTTACACCGGGGACTTTGGTAACCTGTAGTACAAGGCTCCGTCGATAATACCACGGAACAACGGCATGGATGTAATTACGTCTTAAGTGACCACCTCGTGCCACCTTTAACATATTCCGTACCAGTCTACCCCTTAAACCCCGCGATGTCTTGTTTGTATTGTTATCTTGTAAAACTTGTAATGATTGCATGATTGACTTGATTGACTGACCGAAACCATGATATCAGGAAACGGTTATAACCATAGAGTCATGTAAATGGAATACTGGGAATCATGTAAAAGGAATATCCATGGTTCGGTTCGGTCAAGTTATATAGATTGTTAACTGGAATCTGGAATTCATGTATTCATCTTGAGTTGAAATATAAAGAATATAGATTGACTTGAATTATATTCAAGTCAGAAATAGTCAAACTCTAACCCGAGTCAGACTAGAGAAGATAATTTGAAGTTCTTCATTTGTTAGGGGCCTTATTGTAATTTATAAAACTTGAGGGGGTTTATTGTAAAAAGTAATATTGTATAGTTTTCAAAATACACCTCAAGTAATTATTATCGTCTTTATGTATATATAGCAATTTAATGATCAAGATAAATATGTATACATGTTCGAATAGCATGAAATGAGTCAAGTATATTATACGAGTAACTACCAAAAACAATGCTGTAAAGAAATATTATGTACGACTAATTAATCAAGTCAAACGAATGCGAGAACATAAACAAAAATATGGCTCTAAGTGTTTTCCATGCGTGAGTTCCAATTTCACCTAAATACGACTACCGGTTTGAGAGATATATATGTTTTCGTATCGTCGCGCAAAACAGATCAGAATCTATTCGGCATCGTCACATATTTTTAAAACGCAGTTTGAGTTAATTTGTATCAGGTTTCAGGTTACGAAAATTATTAGAAAATTGTAGGTTTTTCGATGCACTTATCGAAAACACCAAGATTCATACGATTTGGATTTATGAAGCTCTAGTTATGATCATTTTAATATCAGCATTTAAAACAGAAATTCAGATTTCTGGACAGCAACTATATATTCTATTGCAAAGCCTATATCAGGTTGTTTCATGCATTCCTAAGTAATATAATATACATAAAATTATAGTTCTATCAATGGTGCATCTACACATCTAAATTTTGTCACAAACGGACATCGGGTGTTCGAGTTATGTCCAATTTAAAAACAGTGTGCGAATCGGAACAGATTCTGTCCAGATCCGTCAGTTAATATTGTAACGCGTTTTTCTTTATCTTAGATGGGTTTTCAGTAAAACTATAAAACTAAGAAAATCTATATCATTCGATGTAGATATCAAAAACACCTGAGTTTGCTCAATTTGGATACCGGTATACCAAGTTATGTGTCCTAGAAATTGACCGATAGCTGCAGTTTTCTGTTTTACGATCAGTGAATAAATACGATGTAATTCACAAACCGTTATGCGGATCGATCTAAAATTTTTACAGCATGTATAAAATAATATAATCTATCATATGTAAATTCCATGAAATTTTCAGAAGTAAAAATTAATGTCTAAAAATTATTTTAAACCTAAAAGTATTGATGTGTATACTAAAATCGGCAAAAAGATTAACTAGTATTTTATGCAAGCTTTATCCTTTCTTTTAATAACCAAACCGATTCCATGAGATATCGTAGATATATTATGGATTGAAATCTATGTTCTCACAACTTGTAATAAACATTCATAATCATGAAGAAAGAATTAAAAATACTTTAATTTGAACAAGAGATAATAAGATATTATTAAACCATATAGAATCATATATATCTAAACTTATGTATATGTATATGTATATGTTTATGTGTATCTTCTCTTATGGATTATGATATGAAAAGAATAAGGGGTTCACGATGCATGACAAGAGGAAAATAAGAGGTGGGGGAAAAGGAGAGAGAAGGGACTTACATGCACAAGCCGGTATTGTCACCGGGCTTGTCTATCCGCCGATAGGCTCGCGTTAGTAGCGAGACCTTCTTGAAGAGTTCTTCATGTTCTTCTTCTTGGACTTTAGGTGAAGAGGGAGAAATGAGAGATAGAAAAATATGAGGAAGGAAAAGATGGAGGACAATTAAGATGGTGTAATGGTGAATTATGTATAATAATATATGCATTTAACATAAGAATTAAAAGAGAAATGAAAGGTCACCATTCATTTTGGAAATGAAAGGTCTCATTTGTAGGTTATGAGAAGAATAAAAAAAATGATAAAAAATAATTGCAAGAATGGGGATTTGAACATGCGACTTATGGAATAATAATGCAAGGACTTAACCAATGAGCTATAAGGTTGTTCATGCACATATTTAATTAGAATTAAATATATGATGTTGCTTAAAAAGAAAATGGGCTTTTTAGATGGGCTGTAGAGAATAAAAATAATGGATTTGGGTTAAATATTTATGAAAGGAAAAAATAAGAATGAGAAGTTAAAAACTTAAATATAAGAAAAAGAAATTGTACCTAGAAAAAAAATACATAATAGATTGAGGAATAAAATAATAATAAATTTAATAGAAAACGGAAAATACCAAGTACAAATAAATACGGTATATTATTGAAGAGGGATAATACAAATGTATAAAGATTTTGGGGTTGTTACAATGTATTTTGTACTCGGACTTTCGATCGGACAGTTGGTAATACTAGCCGGCTCAGGTTTGAACCGGATTATTAAATCAGGTATTGATTTAATAGTTTACATGTATGTAATTCGATATGTATATTCTAGTATTACGTTCTTCGTGTTATTCTATCTCTTTGGGCATTCGTTTTTTGATCCGAATGCAGGTATATATATACAGCAGACTGTAATCCGTATTTTATTAC
The DNA here is from genome assembly GCA_030015575.1 of Agapanthus africanus. Lineage (NCBI taxonomy): Eukaryota > Viridiplantae > Streptophyta > Magnoliopsida > Asparagales > Amaryllidaceae > Agapanthus > Agapanthus africanus. The sequence continues at coordinate 261,703,957 of JASDDO010000024.1, forward strand.
AGATTACCTTCTAGAAGGTGGACACCTCATCATGGATTTTTCCATTTATTGATAAATGGAAATGAGGTGGAAATTAAGGAGAGGGAGGAATGGTGAGTGGCATGGCTTCAATCGTTCACAAATGAATTTTTTATTCATTTGTGGTTACTATTGAAGCATAGCTACACTTGTTTATTCATGAAAATTGATACATAAAACCTTGGTGTTGAATTTTCTCTCACATGTGTTCCCTGATTAAAAATCAGGAGAAGCTTCAGAAGAGGCATCACTTGCTCACACGTGACCAGTTGTCACATGTTGGCACGTGACGCTCAAAGCAGCGGCAAAAAGCACATTCATCCCCTGATTAAAAGTCAAGAGGAAGCTTCAGAACATGCGTCACGTGCTCACACGTGACCAGTGGTCACGTGTTGGCACATGATGGTAAAGCAGCGGCCAGAGAACAGAGCGCAGAAGAAGAGAAGCCCATTCCAGGGGTCACGTGCCTACACGTGACCAGGAGTCACATGCCTACACGTGACCAGGGGTCACGTGGCCACACTTGACCGGCTTTAAAAGCCTTATTCTTTGACAGAATTAAATTCTGAGGATAAATCTTTCAAATCTTTCCAAAATAAAGAAAGATTATCTAAAACCATTGGATTAAAAATCTAAAGGTGATTAAATATCACCAATTTATGGTAAAATCTTTGACTTGGAAAGATTTCCCCATAAATCCAACCGGAATAACAAATAGATATCTTTGGATTTAAAATCCAATGGTGAATAAAATTCACCTAACAATCTAAAGGCCCAGATTAATGATAAATATAAATCAAATCTCTCAAGACACAAATCAAATTTCTCAATGAGAGATTTACTAAACAGATTGATTCTTTTCCTTCTCCTATAAATAGGGGCCAAGAAAAGAAGAGGAAAAACCTTTTTTTTGGCGACCTTTGGACCTTTTCTTTTGATACACAGAGAGAGAGAGATATAGAGCCTTTGATTCTCTACAACAGGAAAAAAAACTTAGGTGAGAAAAGAAAAGGGAGGCTTCAAAAGAGAATTTAATTCTCAAAAGAGTTTAACTCTTATATAAAGAAAAGAACTTAGTTCTTCCTCTGGTGGAGGATCTGCAGAGTGCACATCTCCCCATGAATTGAGAATTTAATTCTCATTGGGTTGAGATCCTGCCATGCAGATCTAAAACACAGAGGAGGAACTGAGTTTTGAGAATTTAATTCTCACAAAATGATAGGAACTCAATTCCTTTGAGATAAAATTAGGGTTTAACCCTATGTTAGGGGAATCTAATTCCTTCAAAATAAACAGAACTAGGGTTTAACCCTAATTGAGAGCATAATTCTCTCAAACTCACAGGAATTTAATTCCCTTAAGAAATGAAATTAGGGTTTAACCCTATTTAAGAATATAATTCTTCAAAAGAAAACAGGAATTTAATTCCTCTAAAGTTTGTTGTTAGGGTTTAACCCTATGAAGAATTTAATTCTTAAAAGATGAACAGATCTTTAAAACATGCAAAGAACCAGAGTCACGTGCTACCACATGACCCCTGCAAAGATCCACAGAAAAGAACTTTGAAGCAACACCTCACGTGTTACCACGTGACTCCTGCAAAGATCTATAAAAGAGAACTTTGAGGCAATGCCTCACGTGCCCCACGTGATCTCTAAAGCACACGGAGAAAAAGGCAAAAGAAATAGAAAAGAGCTCTAGGGCGCTCTCACGTGTCAACACGTGACCCCTAATGAACATTCTAACAGATCAAAGCGTAAGCCCCCATCACGTGCCCACACGTGACGGCTTTCAGAATTAAAAGTGTTAAACACTTATCTGTAGAGCAAAATGGAGGGAAGCAGGGCGCTCTCACGTGCTACCACGTGACCCCTCTCTCCTTAGTGTTTAACACTAGTCTGGAGTTTTGTCCCCAGTGTTTAACACTGATTTGCTTAGTGTTTAACACTAATTTGAAAACTCTGTTCCCAGTGTTCAACACTGATTATCTTTTAGTGTCTAACACTAACTTGTTAATCTTATTCCCAGTGTTCAACAATGTTGATCTCTAGTGTTTAACACTAGCTTTAGCCCAATTGGCTAAGTTTCCAGAGGCAAAGGCTCTCCTTCAATGAACCAACAGAGGGCCAACATCCCAAACATGATTGGACTTAGCTCAAGCTGGCTATAAGTCCTCAATTCAAACTTAACTGGGCCAATGGGCTCATAATATAATAATTGATCTTAGTTTCCAAATTGGACTACAGATCACTTAATCTACCTTGGTTTAAGGGTACATCTCTTCACTCCTTTGATACTTGGCGTTGTAATTCCTCAACGTCTTCAAAGAGGTGACGGGTCCCGATGACCACACATTGATACGGACTGTGGGTCCTTAAACCTTCGGACTATGACGTCCTTAACCTTGACCGGAATGTCTTAAAACTAACAACGGACTATGACGTCCTTAACCTTGACCGTGATGTCTTAAAACTAACATCGGACTATGAAGTCCTTAAACTTGACCGTGATGTCTTAAAACTAACATCGGACTGCGGAGTCCTTAAATCCACGGACTATGACATCCTTAACCTTGACCGCAACGTCTTAAAACTAACATTGGACCGCAATGTCCTTAAACTACCTATAGACCGCAACTGTAGGTATTTTTCGTCACCCCATAGAGATGGGAATACGCGCGCGCTTGTCAGGCGTATACTACAGATTCCCCCTGCCTAGGGTAGGCAGGGTTTATTGATTGTGCGGATCCAAATCTCCGGCAGCCGCGGACTAAGCTGCCGTTAATTACCCCTCGCCTTTGGGGCGAGGGAACCTCCGATTAACGGGTTAAACTGGTCATGCAAACTCAATGTGCAGTGTATGTGTGTTTTGTTTTGGAGGGGGGTATCGGGAGCCACGCAGAGTTTTTACGGGGGTCCCGCTACCCGGATAGCGGGCTGGGGGTCAAGGGGGCTAGCAGCCCCCTTGCGGGGTGCGGGGCAGTGCCCCGTTAGAAATTTTTTTCTAACAGGGACAGTGTTGTGGTGTATGTGTGTGTAGACATATGTATATATATGTATATACACACACATATATATATGTATATATATATAAGAAAAAAAAGAGGGGGAAAAGGCATCTAAAAGATGCGTGGGGGCAGCACCTTGGGCGTTGTGCGCCTAAGTGATGTGCGCTCAGGCGCTAGAGTGCCACGTGTCGGCACGTGGGCGCTCTGCGCTTGAGCGCTGGACGCTTGAGCGCAAGCGCGCCACATGTCGGCACGTGGGCTCTTTGTGCTTCAGCGCCTGACGCTCGAGCGCAAGTGCGCCACGTGTCGGCACGGGGGCGACTTGCACCTGAGTGCTTGCGCTTGAGAGCAAGCGCGCCATGTGTCGGCACGGGGGCGACTTGCGCCTGAGCGCTTGCGTTTGAGCGCAAGCGCGCCACGTGTAGGCACCGGGGCGATTTGCGCTCGAGCGCTTGCGCTTATACGCAAGCGCGCCACGTGTAGGCACCGGGACAATTTGCGCTTGAGCGCAAGTATGCTACGTGTCGGCACGTGGGCGCTTTACGCTCGAGCGTAGGGCGTTGTAGTGGAAGCGCGCCACGTGTCGGCATGTGGGCGCTTTGCGCTCGAGCGCTGAGCGCTTGAGCGCGAGCGCGCCATGTGTCGGCACGCGGGCGCTCTACGCTTGAGCACCGACTAGAAAAAGAGGCTTTTAGCCTAAAAAAATATTTCTCGGAAGAGAAATCAGAGAGGAGTTGGACTCCTGAGTGTGTTTTTAGGGTTAATGGAAGGGGTTCTTCTTCTTCCTCCTCTGTTAGCTGGATCTTGAAGATCAAAAGATGTGAGATCTCAAAATCTCTCCTTTTTGGGATCTAAAGACATATCCAAGTTCCCCTTTGTGGGTTTGGTGATGAAAAACTATCTTGTTTTTGAAAAGGAAGAGTAAAACTCTTGATTTAATTCAAAAGAAAGAAAAAGGTTTGAGACCTTCAGAAAAGGGAAAGAAATACAAACCCTAGGTTTTTGAGAGAATGAAAAACTGTTCTCTTTTATTCATCATCATTTTGTCTTATATAGGCTTACATATTTACATATAGCCCCTTGGGCTTTGCAAAATGGCGTTTTGCCCATCCTATGGCTCATGTGCCATTTCATTTTTGCACATAAGCCATGGGCTTACAAAATATTGGCTTTATGCCCATTTTGCTTACATTCATGCATAAAAAATTACATAAAAATTATTTATGACATGATTCCGTTGTTGGCATGGGGAGGCTGGCCGCGGGCTCGACTTGGGCATGGGCCCGCTTGACCTGGGCTTGGGCCCACCTAGCTTGGGGGTTGACCTTGACTTTGACTCGGTCAACCGGGGTGTAAATTTTTACCCCAACAAATTGCCCCCATCAATGAATGCACACCGCACATGTGGGTCGTGTGCATGAAATTGATGGATCTTCTTTTGCGTGGAGGCGACTTGCTTTAGTCCTCACTTTTTGGGATGCACTGCCCTTTTACGACGTGGACGGTCGGTGCTTGACGCATCTCCGAGACGGAGTATCCGTGGTAGACGTTTCCCTGGCCCGGAGCGATCCGGTTCCTGCTTTGTAGGAAGCCTGCACTGCCATTTTTGCGACGTGGATGGTCGACGCTTGACGCATCTCCGAGACGGAGTGTCCGTGGTAGATGTTTCCCTGACCCGGAGTGATTTGGTTCCCGATTTGTGGGGAGCCTGCACTGCCCGTTTTGTGACATGGACGGTCGACGCTCTGATCCGAAGCGATTTGGTAGACGTGTCCCCGGCACGGAGTGTCGCTGGACGACGTTTCCCCGAGGCGGAGTGTCGTTGTTGGACGTTTCCCTGATGCGGAGTGTCTGTGTTGGACGTTTCCCTGATGCGGAGTGTCTGTGTTGGACGTGTCCCCGGCACGGAGTGTCTGCTTGACGTTTTCCCGGCACGGAGTGTCGTGGTTCGACTTTTCCCCAGCACGGAGCGCCGCTGATCGACTTTTTCCCGGCGCAGAGTGTCGGGTTGACTTTTCCCCGGCACGGAGTGTCGCTGATGGACTTTTCCCCGGCGCAGAGTGTCGAGTTGACTTTTCCCCGGCACGGAGTGTCGCTGATGGACTTTTCCCCGGAGCGGAGTGTCGCGGGTTGACTTTTTCCCGGCACGGAGTGTCGCTGATCGACTTTTCCCCGGCGTGGAGTGTCGGGTTGACTTTTCCCCGGCACGGAGTGTCGCTGATGGACTTTTCCCCGGCGCGGAGTGTCGCTGGTTGACTTTTCCCCGGCACGGAGTGTCGCTGATGGACTTTTCCCCGGCGCGGAGTGTCGCGGGTTGACTTTTCCCCGGCACGGAGTGTCGCTGATCGACTTTTCCCCTGCGCGGAGTGTCGGGTTGACTTTTCCCCGGCACGGAGTGTCGCTGATGGACTTTTCCCCGGCGCGGAGTGTCGCTGGTTGACTTTTCTCCGACACGGAGTGTCGCTGATCGACTTTTCCCTGGGACGGAGTGTCGGGTTGACTTTTCCCCTGCACGGAGTGTCGCTGATGGACTTTTCCCCGGCGTGGAGTGTCGATGGTTGACTTTTTCCCGGCACGGAGTGTCGCTGATGGACTTTTCTCCGGCACGGAGTGTCGCTGGTTGACTTTTCCCCGGCACGAAGTGTCGCTAATCGACTTTTCCCCGGCGCAGAGTGTCGCGGGTTGACTTTTCCCCGGCACGGAGTGTCGCTGATCGACTTTTCCCCGGCGCAGAGTGTCGGGTTGACTTGATTCCGAGGCGGAGCATAATTCCGGCAGGGAAGGTAGATATCCCGAGGCGAAGCATGATTTCGACACGGGGTAAATTCTGGGACGGAGCATGATTCTGCCATAGAGGTTGGTTTGATTTGATTTGGGTTGACATCAGCATCGCTACACTGGAATATGGTACCAGGAGCGAATCATCATCTGTCTTGAGAGGATTTGGGAATTGGTTTTTTGTCGGCATTTGCATTGCTTCACTGGAATAATGCCAGGAGCAACTCATCATGTGCCCCGGGAGGATTTGGATTTGGTTTTTTGTTTGGCATCTGCATTGCTGCACTGGAATAATGCCAGGAGCAACTCATCATTTGCCCCAGGAGGATTTGGGAATTGGTTTTGTCGTTTGGCATCTGCATTGCTGCACTAAAATAATGCCAGGAGCAACTCATCATTTGCCCCGGGAGGATTTGGGAATTGGTTTTGTCGTTTGGCATCTGCATTGCTGCACTGGAATAATGCCAGGAGCAACTCATCATTTGCCCCGGGAGGATGGGATTTGGAATTTGGTTGGCGTCTGCATCGCTGCACTGGAATATGGTACCAGGAGCGACTCATCATTCGCCACTTGGGGGTTGGGAAGCGATGGCTTAGGAGACAGGTTTAGATCCCTATCACCTAAGGCTTTTCAATTTTATGGGCCGTGAGGGTCCCATAAAAGCATTTTCTCCCTACGAGTCGTAAGGATCCCGTAGGTGTATTTTCTCCTTAGGAGTCGTAGGGACTCCTAAGTGTGTCGCTCCTTTGTGAGTCGTAAGGATCTCACGCGGGAATTTTCTCCTTACAAAGTCGAGAGGACTTCACGAGTGCATTTTTCTTTTGAGGGATCGGGATTGTTTTACGTCCGTGGATTGTATACGGTTTTATAGGATGTATGATCCAGACCGTAGGGCCGGAAAAATTTCAGGACCTTGTTGGCGTCTGCATCGCTGCACTGGAATGTGGTACCAGGAGCGACTCATCATTCGCCGTTGGGGTATGGGAGATGGAATTTGGTTGGCGTCTGCATCGCTGTACTGGAATATGATACCAGAAGTGACTCATCATTCGCCACTTGGGGATTTGGATTTGGAATTTGGATGGCGTCTGCATCGCTGTACTGGAATGTGGTACCAGGAGCGACTCATCATTCGCCATTGAGGTATGGGATTTGGAATTTGGTTAGCGTCTGCATTGCTGCACTGGAATATGGTACCAGGAGCGACTCATCATTCGCCACTTGGGGTTGGGGAACGATGGCTTAGAAGACAGGTTTAGATCCCTGTTCACCTAAGACTTTTCAATTTTATGCGCCGTGAGGGTCCCATAAAAGCATTTTCTCCCTGCGAGTCGTAAGGATCCCGCAGGTGTATTTTCTCCTTAGGAGTCGTGAGGACTCCTAAGTGTGTTTTTCCTTTGTGACTCGTAAGGATCCCATAAAGGTTCGTTCTCCTCATGTATCGTGAGGACACATGAGTGGATTTCTCTCGTTCCCAGTTTAATGACTTAGAGGTCGACTGTTTCCAGTTTAACGACTTAGAGGTCATCTGTTTCCAGTTTAACGACGTGGTGGTCATCTGTTTCCAGTTTAAATACTTAAAGGTCTGCTATTTCTAGTTTAAAGACTTAGAGGTCATCTGTCTCCAGTTTAATGACTTGGAGGTCATCTGTTTCCAGTTTAACGACTTGGAGGTCATCTGTTTCCAGTTTAACGACGTGGTGGTCATCTGTTTCCAGTTTAACGACGTAGAGGTCATCTGTTTCCAGTTTAACGACATAGTGGTCATCTGTTTCCAGTTTAAAGACTTAGGGGTCGTCTGTTTCCAGTTTTAAATACGTGGAGGTCTATTAGATTGATTTAGAATTTTGGGATAGGGGGCCGGCATCAGCGTTGTTAACACTGAAGCACATGTGCCAGGACATATGAGTGGGTCTTCCCAATGGAGCATAATTCCAAAGGCGGAGGCCAGCCGTGTAACTGGTGGTTGCGGTGGGACATGGGTATGCTGAGGATTATTTGAACCCGTGGATTGTATACTGCAGTCAATTTGGGGACTAGCCGTAGGGCCGAGGGAAGTTTGAAAAATTGGATTTTTGTTTGTGTTTTTTTTTGTTTTACCTCGATTGCTCTATCCTTTCAGCTTTTCTTATCGCGAAAATCGCGATTGCCCTATCATTTCGGCTTTTATTCGCGGTTGCCCCATCATTTCGGCTTTATTTTCATCTTTATTTTACTCGCTGATTTTTATTGCGAGTTGTCCCATCATTTCGGCTTTTCTCTATTTTTCTTTTATTTACACTTTTTTTTTATTTACATATATATATATATTTACATTCCCAGTTTAACGACTTAGAGGTCGACCGTTCCGAGTTTAACGACGTGGTGGTCAGCTGTTCCCAGTTTAACGACGTGGTGGTCCTTTTTGCTTATCCCAGCTCCTTGAACTTTGATCTTAGCGGAGCTGTATTGATGATCTAGCTCTGTGGCTTGCCGATACATCCGAGGATTGTGAGGTTTTTCCAAGCTTATATTGGTCCTCTGCCCAATCTTTGAAAATATAGCAGTCTTTGATGGTATGACCCACCACTCTATGATATGGGCAGTATATGGGATTGCCGGTCATGTTCATTTCCTGTGGCCTCTTTGGAACAGGCAGTTGCAGACCGCTGTTCAGGGCGTCCATGTATATTTTGCGGACTTCATCCCTCCTGAAAGAGTATACCATCTTCTTTCCCTCCATTGGAGTAGGTGCCTTTACTGATGCTGGTCCTCGAGGCACATGTCTGGGAGGATTAGGTTCCCGAAAGGTTTCGGTCTCCATTTGCATGAAATCGGCGATCGTAGCTTGACTGTTTGCTAACACGCCTTTAGACAGTTCTATCTCTCCCATCTTGTATTGCCTTTCGACCCAATCTTTGAAGACGAAGTAGTCCTCAATGGCATGACCTATCACCCTGTGATAAGGGCAATATTTTGGGTCGTCGGTCATATTCTCTTCTTGCGGTCTCTTTGATTCTGGCAGTTGTAGACCGTTTCTTAGGGCGTCCCTGAATATCTTGTAGACCTTTTCCCTTTTGAAGGAATAGACTTTTTCCAGTTTCTCTTTCAGAGGCGATTCCCCCCCGGCGTATGTATCGGAGGGACTGGAGGCTGATTGCGGCCGTTTTTCGCGAAGGTGCTCCGCTTTTAGGTTGAAAGGGATATCGGTTGGCTGCCCCCAGGTATCAATCCCTGGCTCATGAGCCAAAATTTGATTCTGCTGTAATTGCAATCGGGCGACTTGGGTCGCGAGATCTGCCATGACGTTTGCCAGCTCGTCGACTTTGGAATAGACCTCGGCCATCTTCTCATCCCTGTCCTGAAATTGCCTTTGAAGCCATTGGAATAATGCTTGTTCTGTAATTCCGGCCATGACAACCGGGTAATCTTTATTGCCTGAGTTCAATTCCGTAGGAACTACGGGCTCCTCTGGCTTATCGGCCTGAGCGGGCTCTTCATCATTTAGATCGAGCCGATGCTGGGTAGCGTCAACCATATCATCACCATGGCTGTGAAGAAGAGGAGGGTTCGTTTCTTCATGTCCGGCCATGTAGACAGTGTGGATAACACATTCAGCCATTCTTTCATCACTGGCAGTTGGTTTCGCGGAGCGGTCCGGGCTTTGGAAATTCATAAATTTTAATATGGCCAGAGCCCTAGCCCTTTTGTTGGCTCTATATCTGAGCCGCTTCTGCCTCAGCTTCTCTGCGTTAAGCGCTTGGCAAGCTTCTGCTCTTCGGGAAGCCGCCATAGGCCGAGTGATGGGGATGCTTGAGAAGACACCCAATCGAGCAGTTGTCGGAGGCACCGCTGGAGATTGCTCAAGACGCATTGTAGCTTTGTTGGTGTTGATGGCCTTGCCCCCAGTTGGGGCCAAGGAAAGTCGTTCAGACACCGACTTGCGTTTGGGTTGGGGCGCCCTCGAGACCACCACATTCAGCCTCTTGCCTTTCGAGACCGGTTTGTCTGTTACCGGAGCTTGAGGAGCTGGGATGGCGCCAACTGGTATGAACATAATAGAGCCGAATGGTAGCAGCGGCTCCTCCTATTGTCGGCCGAGACTGGCCGGGAGGACCGTCCTAGAGTCTATCCTCATCGTGTAGGAGACAGGGGCCGTGCTGAGAGCTGAGTTCATCTTTGGAGACATTGTTGAAAAGTGATTGCTTGAAAACCTGCATTAAAGAGCATTATTTTAGTATAAATATAGACATGTAAATTGATTGAGTTTGCATGAACGTTTAACCCGAAATATGGGAGGAAAGATTGGTCCTACCGGGCGTGCCAGAATCTGTAGGGTGTTTTTCGTCATCCCATTGAGATAGGAATACGCGCGCGCTTGTCAGGCGTATACTACAGATTCCCCCTGCCTAGGGTAGGCCGGGGTTTATTGATTGTGGGGATCCGAATCTCCGGTAGCCGCGGACTAAGCTGCCGTTAATTACCCCTCGCCTTTGGGGCGAGGGAACCTCCGATTAACGGGTTAAACTGGTCATGCAAACTCAATGTGCAGTGTATGTGTGTTTTGTTTTAGAGGGGGTATCGGGAGCCACGCAGAGTTTTTACGGGGGTCCCGCTACCGGGATAGCGGGCTGGGGGTCAAGGGGGCTAGCAGCCCCCTTGCGGGGTGCGGGGCAGCGCCCCGTTAGAAATTTTTTCTAACAGGGCAGCGCCCCGTCAAGTCTGCTACATCGGACGCATCCGTTTAAACTTTCGATACACGGTGTCATAAATCAACTTGGCATCTTCGGAGAGGTAGACGGATAGCATCAATTAGCATCTGCCCCCGGATCTCAGGCAAGACGTCATGTCTCCGCCGTCGTTCGGAGGGGAACAACATGCATGCTTCATTATTCTTGAGCTCACATTTTTGCTTCACCCTCCTCCCTCCTCTTGAGTTTCCTCCACCTTCATCATCTTCCTCTTTGCTACCCTCTCATGAGTTGAGAAACAAGTGAAGAGGCAAGATAGAGATAGTAGAACACATAGATCTCCACACTACATCCTAGACAACTTGGATTAGCATCCCAAGTTCTCTAGTTGCTCCTATTGACACCTAGTTAGGAGCTAGAGCCATGGATCACATCCCTCGGGTGGATCATCTACGACAAAGGAGGGTCGGAGAACAAGCTCGATCCCGGAGACCCGATGGAGCCGGAAATAGAGATCAAACAAGTTCAAGGTGGCCACTTGGACCATATGACGAGGAAAGAAGGCCGAAGGACTTAGGTCGTTTGGTGAGAATTCTTTCCATAGCAGATAACACTCCTAGTTTGGCTAGATAGGTTTATGGAAAGATCCGGGTTTTATTGGGTTAACTTAGCGCCGTTTTTAAACTCGTAGAAAAATTTTTGTTTCGCAAACCGCTACGTTCGTTGGCTAGGGCGTTAAGGTAACCCAACAGTAAGAACTCCCCGATGGCGGTGCTGAAGAGATCATCTCTTCTAGTAGAGGTCTCTGTGTAGGCAAGCCGGAGCGGCCTCATCAGCGGCTCTCCTCGCAAATTCATAGGGTCCGGTGGAAAGTCCAAGACTCTGTGATCGACAAAGACTAGTCTCGTCGACCGAAGAAATCGAAGGTTCGACAAGAAAAAGATCACTCCTCTGCCATACAATGGAGGACTTCTTCTAAGAAGGTGCATGTCATAATGGCTCCTTCAACTCCAATCTCCCATAAAAGAATGAGGTTGGAAAAAACTCTACCGTCCGCGGCAAATTCCAAAGGCGATAGACCTAAACGCCCCAGGCCAGGGGCATAACAATATATACGGTCTACATGGCTTCGGGAAAAGAAGAAAACCGTGCTTCGGTAAGTCACCGACCGCAAACTCTGTCGCTAACCAAGGCTCAAGAGCAACAACAGAAGCTCCAGGAAATTCTGACCAAAATAGCAACACTTATCGGACAGAAAGAAAGTCTGGACAAAGAAGTTGAACAACGCCAAGAGCAGGAGACCGATACAGAGTTTCTGTGAAGGGTGCTTGAGAGAAAGAACAAGGAAGCCGCTGAGCAAGCAGCTAACATAAAGCAGATGACTCTCTTATTCTAAGATATGGTTGGAATGATGATCCAGCCAGAACCCCCGGCCGAAGATCCGCCGATAATCGTCGAGGACGACAGGGGGGAAACATCAAACCCTCCTCCGGCCTTATCAACAGCTAAGGAGGAAACGATCTCCAAGGCAGCCTTTGATAATTATATTGCTCAATAAATAAGAGCTCATTAAGCTAATAAAGTTGCTGGCTAAATTGTCAGAACTGGGCGACTGTATCCAAGCTGGTATGATCAAATCAAATGCCCGTCGGGATATACGATCCCCAAGTTCCATGTGTACAAAGGGACAAGCAACTCTCACCAGCACGTCACGCAGTTCTGAGCTCTGTACGGCAACACTGGAGGTGATGACAAACTGTTGCTTCGGCAGTTCGTTGGCAGCCTGTCAGAAACAGCCTTTGAATGGTACTCGAAGCTCCCAAATGACTCCGTAAAAACATTCACAAAGATGGAACTGCTGTTCACACAGCGTTTTGCCAGCGCGAGCGAACGCACTCTAATTACGGTAATAATCAATGCCAGGGTAAAGCCGGGAGAAACTTGGGTCAATACGCAATCCGGTGGCGGAACCTGTGGTCTAAGTGCTAACAGCGCATTGAAGAATCTCCTGCCGTGGGCATGTTCATCGGGATCCTTGATCCTCAAACGACTATGTCCCAGTTCATGACATTCTTCAAACCAACCACCTTCCAGGCTCTGATAGATAAATTGGCCCAAATGGACCAGATGAGCCATAGGCCTTCCTCCTCAAATTAGGACCCTTAAAATAATAAGGGTAAAGGGAAAGCGGCCTTCGTTGCCAACATGCAACAACAATAGTGGCCCAAAACCGTCTGTTCGCCAAAACAACGCGCATCTGCGCCCGTCCTTGGAAGAAAGGCTAGGACGCGCTTATTCGTTTCCCCGCGACAAGACGAGGAGACTGTTCGAATTGGAAATACGTAATAAACTCATCACATTGCCAGACCCGCGGCGTCCACCGCAATCCAGCGATATCAACAACCCTAATTACTGCTCCTATCACAGAATAGTGAGGCACCCAATTAAAGATTGCTACGTCTGCAAAAACTGGGTCGAGGACCAGTATCAACAATGGAAATTCACGCTGTCTGATAACTGGAGGGTAAACCTACCCCAGAAGCACACTCTAAAAAAGGTGGATACGCAGGAGGCATCATGCTCACTCGAGGAAGAAACTCTATGGGAAATCATTTTTTCAGCAAAAACCAAAAGAATACTGAAGGATCTACAAGCATGTCCTGCAGTCAGGTGGAAAAGCCCACTTGAACCTGAAATCATTGAAGAGATGCGAAAACCATGTCCCGCACCGAAAATTGTTAACGAGTGGAAAAAACCCCAAGTCAAGCCTTCAGAGTCTTCTAAGAAAAAGAAAAAAGCTAAGAAGCCCGTGCAGCTTGCCGAGTATGACGACAAGCACACAGATCTACAAAAATACATTGACGCGGTGGAGGAGTACAACCAGAAGGCGCGGACACCAGTCACGCTCGAAGAGTTCCTCAAGTATATTCTTGAGGACGAAGATAGTGACTACGATAAGGAAAATGACTCATCAAAAGACACCGAAGACCGTGTAGTAAGTTGTCACATAGTCTCCCATTCGTCATTATATGACGAAGAGGCCCCCTCAGCGTTAGAAAACAACACAGAGGAACTGGGGGCAGAATCGACACTAAAATCCCTGGAGATGCAAGAAGACCCGATCGATAGGCTGTTAAACGAAACCTTTCAAAAAAGCAAAGCTGACCGAGAACGCGAGACAGCCATATACGAAAAAGCTAAGCATCAGCATTAGGACAAAGAAGTTGCGGCAAGGATGAGTTATAAAGTACTCCAATCAAACCAAAACACACTTGCTGCAAATAATAGCAGAATCAAAACAAAGAAGCGGTTCGCCAAAACCCTGTAAATAAGGATGAAGCTGCCACCTCTCGTAAGGAACACTCCCGGGGTCATATGCCTTGATAGAGAAGATACATGCCCAAACTACTGCCTATATCATCGGAGGGTCACCTACCCCACCGAGGAATGCAGTACCTTCAAGAAGTGGTGGCAAGGATATATTTCCCATCAAAAACATTTTAAGAGAATGAAACATGAAGCTCGTGTTCGTCGACGGCAAAATAGTGCGACGAACACACCTGAAGAAACGACTGGCAACATTCATATGGTTGGTATCAATTCTGAAGGGGGAAAACCCCAAGTTCTTACTTTCGGGAGCGATTCTGAGGACGAAATATCCTTTATCCCTCTCTTCAAAGACTCCTCCTCCGAAAAAGAAAAGGAGGAGAAAAACTGCAAGAATATTCAGCTGCGTAACTACACGCTGCCTGAAAAGAACTTCGGACTTACAAACAAAAGTTCGAGCAAAAAAAATAAAGGGAAAGAAAAAATCTCTGAAGAAATTGCCCTCAGCGATGGAGTTATCAAAGAGCTCGCAGTAAGGGACCCGCCTAAGAAAAATAAGGTGGATTACAACGTCCTAACACATCTGAGAAAAATACCCTCACAACTGAGCATATTGGATACCCTCCTCTTGTCCAAAGAGGCACGAGATTCCCTGATCAAAGCATTACAAGAGCCCGATCAGTTCCAAACTTTCTTCGCAGAAGAGAAGATGAAGGATAAGCTGGCAGAGGTCCATGTGTCTGACATTATATTTAGTGATGAAGATCTCCTCCTCGGTACGTGCGAGCATAATCGTCCGTTATACGTCACCGGGCACTGCCAGGACATCAAGGTTGGGAAAATCCTCATCGACAACAGATCCTCCGTTAACCTTCTCAATGTGAGAGTGATGAAGGAGATTTGCATGAACGTTCAGCACCTCGCCCGAGATAAAATTACCATCTCCAGGTTCAACTCACAGTCGTCATGGACGCTTGGGTCCGTAATACTGACGCTGCGCTTCGGGCTGCTCTTTACCATCATCAAATTTCATGTCATTGACGTCAAGACTTGCTATAATGTTTTGCTCGGCAGGCCTTGGTTACACGAGTACAACGTTATCCCTTCTACACACATCAGTGTATGAATTATTTCAAGGATGGCTCGGAGTACATCGTCAAGGGAGAGCTAAACCCGTTCTCGGTAAACGAAGTCCGGAAATATGAAGACGCAAAGTACTTCCTACTAGACCTCGAAGATACGGAAAGGTGTCATAAGCCAGAGGAAAAACAGAAGTCCATCACCACTATCCCGATCTTTGGGAGCGATACCGAGGAAGACGAAGAATAGTCTACTCGGGGCAACCCCAGAAAGAAATAATAAGCCCGGACCATCTACTCCTATTCTGGTCTTTGGCAGCGACTCTGAGGACGAGGTCAACGCAGTGGTCTTCATCCACCCGTCAATGCAATCCTTCGCCAGAGCAGATTAGAGTCTGCAAATCACAATGGCTCCGCCTTGGCATTATAAGGAACATGATGCGTTCGATACATACAGCGTACAAGAACTGCAAACTTTTTACGTCCCTCCCAGGTAAAGAGGTGAAAAGGCGATCCTCTTCTACCAATCTACGGAGACCAAAGTAGAAAAAGAAGTCTGGCATGGTGTCGATTTTGCACTCGACAAGCATCAACCAATCCATCTACCCAAATATTACACAGAAGGATTGAAAAGGCTGTTAAGATGCCAAGGTGTGCCCCTCGAACAAACTGTTTGACAAGCCCAATTCTGCAAAAAGATTTGGGATATTCCCGGGACTCGGCGAAAGATGCCCAACGGGAAGATGGAGACAACCGGGCTCGGATACGTTCGGTCCAAAAAACAGGAGCAGATCCACAGTTTCCGTGTTGTAAACAGCTCCAGTGAAGCAGAAGACGCTCTTCCAAATAGCCGCGACGTCAAACTGGAGCGAGATCCCGCTCTAAAAATGTTAAGTCCGTCACTGGAAGAACAAATTGACAGGTTAATAAAAGAAGCTTGTTAAACGAGCTTGGACAATCACAGCCGCGAAATGGCCATTTATGAAAAGGCCAGGACGCAGCGTCTTAGTCAGCAATCTGCGGAGAAGGTAGGCTATAATGCTCTTCATCCCTGGCCCACTGTATGTACTCGAAGGGGGAAATTCCAAAATGGAGGCAAAAATAGGGCAAGGAACACAAACAACATTCGAAGACAATAAAGCGGATCTAAGAAGCCCGTGCAATCGAGAAAAACTCAATTGGAGCCCGTCATTTATAAAGAAGATGGGTCGGGAATACTCTTTCCCTCAAGACAAGACAAGAAAAATATACAACCTTGTCATGAAGCACCAAATGATGACGCTTCCGGAGTCTCGGCACCCCGAACAAATAAACGAGGTTCATCATCCGGATTATTGCTCCTATCACTGAGTAATAGGTCATCTCCTTGAAGACTGCTTCACTTTCAAAGACTGGGTAGAAGATCAATATCAATAAGGCAGGTTCGCTTTATCCGACAGTTGGATGGTAACCCCGTCACAAAAGTATGAGCCAAAAAGGACCTATATTGTGAGGATAAGATCAGCTCAACATCAAGAATGGAAGCGAACTCATACCTGCCATATGATAACATTCTCAAGAGAGGGAGGGCACGAGACTATGGATGACCTCCACATGTACTTCGCAAATAAAGACGAGGATGAGGTGATATCAGAATTTCTATCGGCACCAAAAGAGCTGGAAAATGGGATACACACTACGGTGGACAACCTAAAAAAAATTGACTTAGGGACAGAGAACAATCCGAGGCCGACGTTCGTCAGTGAGCTACTATCTGGAAAAAAAAGGTAGCTACGTTAAAAGACATGCTTATGCAATATAAAGACTGCTTCGTATGGAACTATTCCGAGATGCCGGGTCTAGATCTAAAAATAGCGGTACATAAACTGGCCATATCGCCGGACATAAATCCATCAAATATGCGCCAAGAAGGATGCGACTTGAACTTGAGATGAGCATCAATGCAGAAGTCAAGAAACTAATCGACTCCGGCTTCATCCAAGAAGTTCAATATCCTGACTGGATCGCCAATATCGTTCCAGTGATGAAGAAAAATGGGACGATGCGCATTTGTGTGGACTTTCGGGACCTCAACAAAACTTGCCCGAAGGATGATTTCCCAGTACCTGTTACCGAGCTGATAATCGATAACACGTCTACCTATGAGGTCTTCTCTTTCATGGATGAATCTTCAGGATACAACCAAATAAAAATGCATCCAGAAGACCAAAAGAATACCGTCTTCCGGACCCCACCGGGCATATTCTATTATAAGGTGATGCCCTTCGGTTTGAAGAATGCTGGCGCTACATACCAGAGGGCAATGACAACGATCTTTGATGTTCTCATACACGAGATCGTCGAATGCTACATCGACGATCTTATGGTGAAGAGTAAATCTCATGATGAATATTAGGAACATTTAAAAATAGTGTTCCATCGCCTTCGGAAGTATAATCTGAAGATGCATCCTCCAAAATGTGTATTTGGAGTTTCCTCAGGAAAATTCCTAGGATTCATCATACGTTACTGAGGTATCGAAATCGACCCTTCAAAGATCAAGGCGATTATGGAAATGCTCACGCCAAGAACCCTCAAAAAACCGCGGTCTCTCTAAGGAAAGATCGCGTATATCCGGCGGTTCATAGCTAACCTTTTCGGGAAATGCCGTCCCTACAGTCATTTGATGAAGAAGGGGACCCCGTTCGTCTGGGATCAAGAGTACCAATTTGTATTGGACAAAATCAAACAATACCTGCAAAATCCTTCGGTACTGACTGCTCTAGTGAAGGGAAAATCCTTATCCTATATACAACGGCTCTTGAGGGTTCTTTGGGTGCATTATGGGCACAAGAAAACAATCTGGGAAAGGAGAGAGCTCTATACTATTTAAGTCGAGTTCTCCTGGGGGCAGAAAACAACTATTCCCCCATCGAAAAGTATTGCCTAGCGCTGATCTTCGCAATAACAAAGCTCAGACACTACACCTTGGCACATGAGATCCATCTTATATCGAAGGTGGATCCTCTCAAATATTTGATGTCAAGGGCCATACTAACAGGAAGGCTTGCCAAATGGGCTCTCCTCCTGATGGAATTCTCGATAACGTATCGACCCCTTAAAGCAGTGAAAGGTCATGCCATAGCTAACTTTCTAGCGGAGCATCCAATACCGGCCGACTCCCCATTAAATTGTGAATTTCCAGACGAACATGCGTTCGACGCAATCAGAGAAGAGAAAGAAGAAAATGATTTCCAATAGGAACTCTACTTTGATGGAGTATCTTCCATGAAGCAACGAAAGCGAAACACCCCCATAATCAAAGCCGAGGTAGGCCTTATCTTCGTGACTCCGCAAGGAGGAATATTACGTTATGCCCTCTCTTTAACAGAGCCAAGGACTAATAACGAGGCTGTATACGAAGCTTTGATAGAAAGTCTAGAGATCGCTATCGACATGGGAATCAAAGACCTCCTCAAATAAGGAGACTCCCAGCTGATCGTTCGCCAAGTAAATGGTGACTATCAGACATGCAAGGTAGAGCTGATAAAGTATGGAGAAAGAGTGCAGCAAATGCTGACACAAATCCTTTCCTACACCCTAGAAAATATATCGCGATCGGAAAACAGTAAGGCGGATGCATTGGCCAAATTAGCTAAGGAATTGGTCGATGAAGACCTCGATGACGTAAAGATCATTGTGCAAAGCCGCAGGATTCTCGCGCCAACGGTTATATCTTTGAAAGACCTAATAGTGCCATCCGAAGGAAAAGAAGTGACCGAACAAGTAGCCCTTCAAATAGAGGACGGAGAAAAGGTCAAGGATTGGAGGGAAGTCTTCATAGACTGCTTCAAATCCCAACGAACGCCCAAAAATGCGTCCTCTAGACATCAGCTCATGAAACAAGGTTTGTCTTTCGCCTTCGTCAATGATACTCTATATAAGAGATCGTTCAACTGTCTGTGGCTAAGATGCCCGAGGCCGGAGGAAGTAAAGAAAGTCATCCAAGAAACTCACGACGGACTCTGCGGTTCTCATCAAGCCGGGCCAAAGATGAAGCTGAAGATAAAAAGAATGGGTTACTATTAGCTCACAATGATTCAGGACTGCCTCGAATATGCGAAGCAGTGTCAGTCGTGCCAAATTCACAGGGACTTCATCCACCAATATCCAAATCCGCTATACCCAACAGTGGCTAGCTGGCCGTTCGAAATGTGGGGAGTAGATATAATTGGCCCCATTGAACCGACATCGTCCAGTGGATATCGGTTCATACTGGCAACGACCGACTATTTCTCTAAGTGGCAAGAAGCAGTACCACTAAAAGAGGTAAAGACGGAGAATATCCTCCATTTCTTCAGAACCCATGTCATCTATCGGTTCGGCACTCCACGATGGATAATCTAGGATAATGGGCCAGCTTATAGAAGTCATAAAATCAGCCGCTTCACGCAGAAAAATAAAATAAATTGGAGATACTCTTCAGTCTATAATTCTCGGGCCAACGGTCTAACTGAACCTTTCAACAAGAGCTTGATAAAGATTATAAAGAAAACGGTGTCTAGAAATAAAAAAGACTAGCACGAAAGGCTGCACGAAACTCTCTGGGCGTACATAACAACGTTCAAAATGGCTATGAATACAACACCATACGTGTTGGTGTTCGGCACGGAAGCAGTGCTCCCGCTGGAAATAGAACTCCTTGTAGGGTGTTTTTCGTCACCACATTGAGATGGGAATACGCGTCGCTTGTCAGGCGTATTACAGATTCCCCTGCCTAGGATAGGCGGGTGTTTATTGATTGTGGGAATCCGAATCTCCGGCAGCCACGGACTAAGCTGCAGTTAATTACCCCTCGGCTTTGCAGTGAGGAAACCTCCAATTGATGGCTCAAACTGGTCATGCGAACTCAATGTGCAGAGTGTGTATGTGTGTTTTGAGGGGTTTTGGATATATCGGGGACCTCGCAGAGTTTATGGGGATCCCGCTACCCGGATAGTGGGTTGGAGATCAAGGGGGCTAGCAGCCCCCTTGCGGGGTGCGGGGCAACGCCCCGTTAGAAATTTTTTCTAACGGGATAGATATTTTTAGTGTGGAGTGCATGGGAAAAGAGGGGTGAATAGCGTCCAAAGGACGCGTGGGTGCAGCGCCTCACGTGCTTGGCACGCGGGCACTGGGCGCTGAATGTTGGCGCTGGGTGCGTGCGCCTCACGCGTCCGACACGTGAGCGCTGGACGCCCGCGGAAAGAAGGGGATTTTAGCCCCGGAATCAGGAGTTAAACTCCGAAAGATGATTTTTTATTTATGGAGTTAAACTCCGAAAAATGTTGAATGGAGTTAAACTCCTAAAAAAGGGTTTGATTTATGGAGTTAAACTCCAACAGATCTTGAATGAAGTTAAACTCCTAGAAATCTTTGGAGATGATCGAAGGGGGCCCCCTTATTCTCCCCTTTAGCCTTAGATCTTCTTTCGATCCTTTGATCCTCCCGGAATGGGATTTTTGGAGACGGGTCTCCTTCTTCTTCCTCTCTGTTGGCTGGATCTTGGAAAAAAGGGGTAATACTTAAAAATCTCCCCTTTTAAAGATCTGATGGCAGATCCGAGCTCCCCTTCAAGGGTTTTATGGTGAAAAACTATTTATTTTTGGAAAAGAAAGAGTTAAACTCTTGATTTAATTCAAAAAAAGATAAGAAGGTTTAGAACCTTGAGGAAGGAGAAGGAGGCACAGAAACCCTAATTTTTGAGGGGGAATGAATTATTATACACTCTCTGTTCGAGCTCACCGGGCTATTCATCATCATGTTGCCTTTTATAGGCTTACAAATTTACATATAACCCCTTGGACTTTACAAAATGGCATTTTTGCCCATCACATGCCTCATGTGCTCATTTCTTTTGCACATGAGCCATGGGCTTTACAAAAATTTGGCTTTATGCCCATTTATTTTAGATTCATGCATGAAAATTATATCAAATTTATTTATTACATAATTTTCTTCTTGGCATGGGGAAGGCCGGCCTCTTCATGTTCGGGATCAACTCGGGTATGGGCCCACTTGGTTTGGGGTTGACTTTGACTTTGACTTGGTCAACCAGGGTGTAATTTTTGACCCTAACAAAGTGCCCCCATCAATAAATGCACACTGCGTATATGGGTCGTGTGCATGAAATTGATGGGTCTTCTTTCACGTGGAGGTGACTTGATTTGGTTCCCACTTTTGGGGAGGCTGGCACTGCCCTTTTTACGACATGGACGGTCGATACTTGACGTATTTCCGAGATGGAGTGTCGCTGGTTGACGTATCCCTAAGGCAGAGTGTTTGTTTGACGTTTCCCCGGCACGGTCGACATGTCCCCGGCACGGAGTGTCGCTGGTTGACATTTCCCCGGCACGGAGTGTCGCTGGTCGACTTATCCCCGAGGAGGAGTGTCTGTTTGATGTTTTCCCGGCATGGAGTGTCGCTGGTTGATATGTCCCCTGCACGGAGTGTCTGTGTTGGACGTTTCCCCAGCACGGAGTGTCGTTGGTTGACTTGTCTTCGGCGCGGAGTGTCGTTGGTTGACTTGTCCCCGGCACGGAGTGTCTGGTTGACGTATCCCCGAGGCGAAGTGTCTGTTTGATATTTCCCCGGCACGGAGTGTCGCTAGCTGACATATCCCCGGTACGGAGTGTCTATATAGGACGTTTCCCAGGCATGAAGTGTCGCTGGTCGACTTGTCCCCGGCACGGAGTGTCGCTGGTTGACTTGTCCCTGGCACTGAGTGTCGGTTTGACGTTTCCCCGGCATGGAGTGTCGCGGGTTAACTTGTCCCCAGCACAGAGTGTCTGGTTGACATATCCCTGAGGCAGAGTGTTTGTTTGACGTTTCCCCGGCACGGAGTGTCGCTGGTTGACATGTCCCCGGCATAGAGTGTCTGTGTTGGATGTTTTCCCGACACGGAGTGTCTCTGGTTGACTTGTCTACGGCATGGAGTGTCGCTGGTCGACATGTCCCCGGCACGGAGTGTCGTTGGTTGACTTGTCTTCGACACGGAGTGTTGGTTTGACGTTTCCCCAGCACAGAGTGTTGCTGGTTGACTTGTCCCCGGCACGGAGTGTCTTGTTGACGTATCCCCGAGGCGGGGTGTTTGTTTGACGTTTCCCCGGCACGGAGTGTCGCTGGTTGATATGTCCCCGGCATGGAGTGTCTGTGTTGGATGTTTCCCCGGCACGGAGTGTCGTTGGTCGACATATCCCCGGCACGGGGTGTCGTTGGTCGACGTGTCCCCGGCATGGAGTGTAGCTTGTCGACTTGTCCCCAATATAGAGTGTCGGTTTGACGTTTCCCCGGCACGGAGTGTCGCTGGTTGACGTGTCCCCGGCACGGAGTGTCTGTGTTAGACGTTTCCCCAAGACGGAGTGTCTGTATGTGACGTTTCCCCGGCACGGGGTGTCGCTGTTCGACTTATCCCCGAGGCGGAGTGTCTGTTTGACGTTTCCCCGGTACAGAGTGTCTGTTTGTTTTTGACGTAGAGGTCGTTTGTTGAATTGATTCCGAGTCGGAGAATAATTCCAACGGGGAGGTCGTTGCTGCCCTTTTTGCGACTTGGACGGTCGGTGTTTGATTTGATTTGCCCTCTTTGCGGTGTCAGGGTTGAAGTTGACTAGCTGATTTGATATGATTTGGGTTGACATCAGCATCGCTACACTGGAATATAGTACCAGGAGAGAATCATCATTCACCATGAGAGGATTTGGGGATTTTGGTTTTGGTTCGGCATCAGCACCGCTTACACTGGAATATGGTACTAGGAGCGAATCGTCATTTTCCATGAGGGGATTTCCCTCGTTCCCAGTTTAACGACTTAGGAGTCATCGGTTCCCAGTTTAAGGACTTAGGGGTTATCTGTGCCCAGTTTAACGACTTATAGGTCATCTGTTCCCGGTTTAATGACTTAAGGGTCTATTTGATTGAAAGTTTATAATTTTTGGGGTTGGGGTCGACATCAGCGTTGCTAACACTGGAGCACAAGTGCCAGGAGCAATTCATCAATTGCCTTTTCCTGTTGGGGAGAGATGGATTAGGAGACAGGTTTAAGTCCCTATCACCTAAACCTTTTCAATTTTATGAGCCGTAAGGGTCCCATAAAAGCATTTTCTCCCTACGAGTCGAAAGGATCCCGTATGTATATTCTCTTTAAGAGTCATGGGGACTCCCAAGTGTGTTTTTCCTTTGTGAGTCGTAAGGATCCCACGAAGGTGTTTTCTTACGATTTGAGAGGATCTCGTAAGTTTGTTCTCCTCATGTAACGTGAGGATACATGAGTGTGTCTTCCCAAATAGAGCATAAGTCCAAGGGCGGAGACCGGCCACGTGACTGATGATTGTGATGGGGATTATTTGAGCCTGTGGATTGTATACGGTAGTCCATTTAGGAACTGGTTGTAGGGCAGGGAGAATTTTGGGAATTTGAATTTTGGTTGGCGTCTGCATTGCTGTACTGGAATATGGTACCAGAAGCGACTCATCATTTGCCATTGGGGATTTGAAATTTGGATTTTGTTTAGCATCTGCGTCGCTGCACAGAAATATGGTACCAGGAGCGACTCATCATTCGTCGTTGAGACATTCAGGGATTTGAAATTTTGGTTGGCGTCTGCATCGCTGCACTGGAATATGGTATCGGGAGCGACTCATCATTCGCCGTTTGGGAATTTTGGTGTTTTTTTTTAAATTTTTTTTTACCGTAATTGCTCTATCATTTCAGCTTTTCTTATCGCGAAGGTCGCGATTGCCCTACTATTTCGGCCGTTTATTGGCGGTTGCCCCCATCATTTCAACTGTTTATTTTCATTTTTATTTTACTCGCTGATTTTTATTGCAAGTCGCCCCATTATTTCGGCTTTTTTTTATTTACACATTTTTTACATCCCCAGCTTAACGACTTAGAGGTCGATTGTTTCCAGTTTAACGACATGGTGGTCGAATGTTCCCAGTTTAACAACGTGGCGGTCCTTACCGTGCACTTATTAAAAAATCCTTAGACTTTGATTTCACGGCGTTTCAATGCTCTCTTTGTCCTTTTGGAAAGACGTTCACATGTGTCCCGTAGAAACTGCAATGAACTGGGTCATTTTCTGGAGCGGGCGATTGTAGCTTGGTTTTCTTCTAACGCGTCTTTAGCCAATGAGACCACCCCCTCATTGTATTGTTTTTCCACCCAATTCTTGAAAACAAAGCAGTCTTTAATGGTATGACTCACCATTCTGTGATACGGGCAGTATAAAGGATCATCAGTCATGTTTGTTTCATGTGGTCTTTTTGATTTAGGCAATTGCATACCGTTTCTCAGGATGTCCTTGAATATTTTATGGACTCTGTCCCTTATGAAAGAATAAACCATATTCAATTTCTCTTCCAGGGGCGATTCTCCTCACCCTCCCAACACTGGTTTTCGAGGCTGGTCGGCATTAAGCCTATCTGGTCCTCGCCTACTTTGGTCGGCGGATACATTAGAGGATTCAATGTCCTTGGGAGGCCCACCTTTGCAGTTGTCGTTCTCTGGATATTTATACTTGTTGTTATATCGATAGTTTGGAAGATATTCGGAGCCCGCATGTTCCAACATCTGGACTCTTTTATGTAAGTCCTGGAGAGTTTCGGGATCTGTTGATGACTTTCCCTTAATTCTGTCCCATGTCAACTGATCGCAGACATGTGTCGGGACTTTCCTGGGGGCTAGCCGCCTTCGACTTTCAAGAAGGTATTCCGATCTTAGACCAAAAGGAATAGCTGTTGGCTGCTTTGGGACATCAATCCCTGGTTCATGGACTAAATTTTGATTTTGTTGTGATTGCATTTGAAGGACTCGGGTTGCGAGATTTTCCACAACGTTCACCAGATCATCGACTTTGGAACGAATCTTGGCAAACTCCTTATCACGGTCCTGAAATTGCTCTTGAAGCCATTGGAATAACGCTTGTTTTGTAGTTTTGGGGATGATGACTGGGCTATCCTTATCGCTTGAGCTTGATTCCCCAAGAACCATGGGCTCCTTTTGCTTAGCAGCTTGAGCAGTGCCCTCGTCATTATCTGAACCGAGCCAATATTGGGCGGCGTCAACCATATCATCACCATGGCTGTGAAGCGTAGGAGGGTTTGTTCCTCCAGGTCCGACCATGTAGACCGTATGGATCGCGCATCTGTTTGTTACCCCCTCATCATCAACGTTAATCACTGGACCTTTGGATTGTCGCCGTGGTTTGCCCTTTTCAGGGAAGGGTGAGCAATTGAGAGCGGTCGGTTCCCCAAATATCTCGGTCTCTGTCTGTATAAAATTGACAGTCATGACTCGATCGTTTGTCAACACGCTAGGGGACAATGATATTTCTCCCGTCTTGTATTGTTTCTTGACCCAATCCTTGAAGATGCAACAGTCTTCAATAGTGTGTCCCAGCACTCGGTGGTATGGACAAAAGTTGGGATGATCAGTCATGTTCGCTTCACTTAGCCTTTTTGGCTCTGGTAGTCACAGGCCATTCTTCAGAGCATCTTTGAATATTTTGGGAACCTTGTCTCTTCTGAAAGAGTAGATCTTATTTCTCCTTTCCTCCAAAATTGGCTCTCGAGATTTGTTAATCTTTGCTCCGCCCGCTCTCTGCTTATTTAGGGAATTGGTGTTATTGGAACTTTCGCTTTTCCGGTCGTCGTCCCTCCGATATCTCAGTCTGTTTGTGAATTGGAGACCTTGAGTGGACTCGATCTTTGAGCGTTCCAACATTTGAACCTTCTTGGTCAGCTCTTAGAATGTTTTCAGGCCTGCGGTGCACAGGAAAGGTTTCATCCAGTTGTTCAGATTTTCTATAAGAAGACTAACGGATTGGTCTTGCTCCAACGGCGGTTCACATTTGACAGAGATATTGCGCCGTCGGACTATAAAATCCATGTTGCTTTCATTGTTCTTTGGCTCGGTTCTTACGAGGTCGGCAATGGTGATTTTATTACTGACGCTCATGAACCTTTGCTTGAACATAGATTCTATTTGAGCGAACGTCGTGATCGAGTCATCCGGTATGCTTGCATACTAATCGAAAGCAACATCGGTCAAGATATTGACAAACTGACGGAGAAGGAGCGAGTATTCGCGCATGATGCTTTAAATTAGGCAATGTGCCAGTTCGCATTTCCCGTCCCATCGAACCTTTTAAATTTGGGGACGACATAGCCAGTGCGAAACTCCATAAGATCGTACCGAGCAGGATATGGTCTCCCGCTACTGCTGACATCTTTTTGCTCTCCGGCTTCGGCTACAAATGTCTTGACTTTATTGGCGACCAAATCCATGATTTGATCTTGCGTTAGCTAGTTGCTGTCATCGGTAGCCAAGACATTTCCCGAGATAAGATGCGACCGAATTTCATGTGGTCCGCCCACCTTTGGATTTGAGGGAATAGGCGTCGGCTGCCCCAGGACACCGTTTTCCGGTTCATGAGCAGAGCCCTGCGCTTGATTGAGCGGCTGAGAGGCAACTTGGGCCGTGAGCTGCATCATGACATTCTTCAAGTCGTTAATTTTGGAGTAAAGTTTGGCCATCTCCTTGTCTTTACTTCTGAGTTATTTTCGGAGCTCTTGGAGAAGTTGTTGCTCCGCATTCTTGGGACGGAAGATTGGCTCCTCTTTGCTTTTCGAGCCCGACTCCTTATGAACCGAGGGATCTCTCTGCTTATCAGCCTCACTGGAAGGGTTTTCATTACCTTCCAGAGGAGGCTGGTCTTGGGAAGTGGTAGACACATTCACCCCGGATTGGATTTGAGATGTGGTGGCCCCATCCTTGCTCTTGCTGCGTGTGCCCACCATATAGACAGTGTGGACCATATATCCAGCCATCTCTTTATCTTTGGCGGGGTAACATGTTCTTGGAACCTCATAAAGTTCAGCCTAGCATGAACCCTAGCTCTTTTGTTGGCTCTATATCTAAGCCTTTTCTGCCTTAGCTTATCGATTTAGAGGGTTTGACGGGCATCCGTTTTCTGGGAAGCCACCGTGAGTCGATTGATGGGGAGCTTAGAGAAGATACCCGATCGAGCAGTTGTCAAGGACACCGTCGAAGCTTGCTCGAGACGCCTTATTGTTCTATTGGTGTTGATAGCCTTGCCCCTGGCTGGGGCCAAGGAAATTCGTTCAAACACCGACTTGCGCTTGGGTTGGGGCGCCTTCGAGACCACCACATTTGGCCTCTTACCTTTCGAGGTCGGTTTGTCTATTACCGGAGCTTGAGAAGCTGGGATGGTGTTAGGTGGCATGAACAGAATAGAGCTGAACTGTAGCAGCGGCTCCTCCCACTGTTGTCCGAGACTGGCCGGGAGGACCGTCCTGGCGTCCATCTTCATCGTGTAAGAGATAGGAGTTGTGTTGAGACATGAGCTTGTCCTTGGAGACATTTTTGCTGCGTCCGAAGATTGCAATTGGAAATTGTTAACCTGCAAATAGAAACATGATTACAGTACAGGCAATCGACATGTATATTGATTGAGTTCGCATGAACGTTTAACCCGAAATATGAGAGAAGAGATTAGTCCCACCGGGCGTGCCAGAATCTGTAAGGTGTTTTTCGTCACCCCATTGAGATGGGAATACGCGTTGCTTGTCAGGCGTACTACAGATTCCCCCTGTTTAGGATAGACAGGGGATTATTGATTGAGGAAATCCGAATCTCCGGCAGCCGCGGACTAAGCTGCCGTTAATTACCCCTCGGCTTTGGAGCGAGGGAACCTCTGATTGACGGGTCAAACTGGTCATACGAATTCAATGTGCAATGTGTGTATGTGTGTTTCGAGAGGTTTTGGATATATCAGGGGCCTCGCAGAGTTTACGGGGGTCCCGCTACCCGGATAGCGGGCAGGAGGTCAAGGGGGCGAGCAGCCTCTTGCAGGGTGCGGGGCAGCGCCTCGTTAGAAATTTTTTGTAACAGGGGAGGTATTTTTTGTGTGGAGTGCATGGGAAAAGAAGGGTGAATAGCGTCCAAAAGACATGTGGGCGCCAGCGCCTCACATGATTGGCATGCGGACGCTGGGTGCGGAATGTTGGCATTGGGCGCTAGCGTCTCACGTGCCCGGCACATAGGCGCTGGGCAATGAATGCTGGCGCTGGGCGCTAGCGCCTCACAGGCCCGGCATATAGGCGCTGGGCGCTAGATGCTCGTGTTGGGCGCCAGGGCCTCACGCGCCAGACACGTGGGCGCTGGGCACCAGCGCCTCACGCGCTTGGCACATGGGCGCTGGGCGCCCGCAGAAAGAAGGGGTTTTTAACCCCGGAATTAGGAGTTACACTCCGAAGTAGGATTTTTTATTTATGGAGTTAAACTCCAAAAGATGTTGAATGGAGTTAAACTCTTAAAAAAGGGTTTGATTTATGGAGTTAAACTCCAACACATCTTGAATGGAGTTAAACTCCTAGAAATCTTTGGAGATGATCGAAGGGGGCCCCTTCTTCTCCCCTTTAGCCTTGGATCTTCTTTTGAGCCTCGGATCCTCCCAGAATGGGATTTTTGGAAATGGATCTCCTTTTTCTTCCTCTTTGTTGGCTGGATCTTGGTGAAAAAGGGGTGAGACTTAACAATCTCCCCTTTTAGGGATTTGATGGCAGATCTGAGCTCCCCTTCAAGAGTTTTATGGTGAAAAACTATTTATTTTTGGAAAAGGAAGAGTTAAACTCTTGATTTAATTCAAAAAAAAGATAAGAAGGTTTAAAACCTTGAGGAAGGAGAAGGAGGCACAGAAATCCTAATTTTTTAGGGGAATGAATTGTTATATTCATTTCATCATCATGTTGCCTTTTATAGGCTTACAAATTTACATATAGCCCCTCGGGCTTTACAAAATGGCATTTTTGCCCATCCTATACCTCATGTGCTCATTTCTTTTGCACATGAGCCATAGGCTTTACAAAAATTTGGTTTTATGCCCATTTATTTTACATTCATGCATGAAAATTAAATCAAACAAATTTATTACATAATTGTCTTCTTGGCATGAGGGAGGCCGACCTCTTCACGTTCGGGCTCGGCTCGGTCATGGGCCCACTTGGTTTGGGGTTGACTTTGACTTTGACTTGGTCAATCAGGGTGTATTTTTGATCCCAACACTCCCCTCTCTATGAGTAGCGGTTCGATACGATCTGACAGATGAAGAAAATGCCCATCTTTGGCTCGAGGAGCTCGACACCTTCAACGAAACTCGCCTTATAGCACAGCAAAACCTAGAGGCTTATAAGGCAAGGATGACACGGTCATACAAAAGATTGACCAGGCCGAGAACATTCCGCCAAGACGAATTCTTACTAGTCGTCAAAAGACCAATGATCCTGAATCGTGCAAAACAGGGGAAATTTGAGCCAAACTATGAAGGCCCGTACATTATAGACAAAGTCTACCAACGTGGAGCCTACCTGCTCATGGATATGCATGGCGAAAGACCTTTCCGGCCAATAAACGACCGATTCCTCAAAAAATACTACGCTTGATGAGTCACGACTTAGGTCAATGATAGACGACGACGCTTGTGTCCGCTCGCTATCTTTATGAGTCAGAACTCTGAAAGTAGTATCTAAAAAAAACTTCGCCTCAAACATGGCGACAACGGACCGAGTTGTCCCTAAACTAACAATTGACTGAGATGTCCCTAAACTAACAATGGACCGAAACGTCCATAAACTAATGTTGGACCGAGATGTCCTTACACTAATATTCGTCCCCAAAATGGGAATGTTGGACCGAAAGTCCTTAAACTAAAAATTCACCTCAAACATGGTAATAATGGACCGGAACATTCCTAAACTAGCGCATTGCCTCAAATACGGAGATATGCTCCCTTGAGATCTATATTGCAATCGAAGTCCTAGCAGCAAAGGTTGCAACTCAAGTCCCACTGGCTGCACAGCTACTCCAGCAATGGAGCTACCCCTAAGTCCTACCGACAAACAGATGGAAACCTGCGGCAAAACTACTCTTGGGAATTCCATTGCAAAAAAAGGGTATATCCATAAGCGTAATGGGTGCGGATGAAAACCCGGAAGGGCGTCGTGAGTAAAAACAGCAAGACTGCCGGCGAGCTTCACGAAAACCCGAAAGGGTGCGATCTCATAAAAAAATCACATGGGCAAAGGAGCAACACACTTAGGAGTCTCCATGATTCTTAAGGAGAAATTACACCTACGAGATCCTCACGGCTCGTAAGGAGAATTTCCTCTTATGAGACCCTCATGGCTCATGGGATTCAAAAGCCTTAAGTTACAGAGATCTAAGCCTGCTCTTAAGCCATCAAAAACCCTTTTTCCCTGCAGGCGGTCCTATATTGACCCTTGTATACAATACATGGGCATAAATAAATATATCCTCACCAAGTTCTACCAATGACAAGAAATGTCCCCATATGGTGAACGACACTTGTAAGTCCTCTCGACTTATAAAGAGAAAACACTCTTGGAAGATTCTTACGACTTACAAGAGAAAATATCACTCAGGAATCCCCACGATTCCTAAAGAGAAAATACACCTACGAGATCCTCACGACTCGTAGGGAGAAACACCTTTATGAGACCCTTACGGCCCATAATCAAAAGGCCTTAGTCGACAGGATCCTAACCCTGTTTGCTAAGCCACCTTTGTCCAAATTAATAAAGGCAAATGATGATTCGCTCCTGGCAATATCCCAGTTGAAACGATACTGATGCCTAAATAGGTATCAAATTTCAAGTCCTCTCATGGCAATGATGATTTGCTCCTGACAATATTCCAGTTGCAGCGATGCTGATGGCACAATAGGTATCAGGACTAAGTCCCCAACTCGCGACAAAAATCGGTGAGCAAAAAATATGCATATAAAAAAATCCGAAATGTTTGGGCAACTCGCAATAAAAAACAACGAGTAAATAAAAAAATATAGCCGAAATGATTGGGCACCACGAAAAATAGCCGAAATGATTGGGCAATCGCAACTTTCGCGATATGAAAAGCTGAAAAGATAGAGCGTCGCGGAAATAAAAAATAAAACGAAATAAAAATTCCTCTGCCCTGTAAGTAGATCTATATCGACTCTTGTATACGATCCATGGGCACAAATGAAAGAAAGGGACCATATCTCCTACCACACTTCGTCAAAAGAAGAACCAAGTCTTGACGGTTCATATACAACCTAGAGACTATCCAGGCATTCCTTTTCATTCCGGAAGAATGCAGACACAACGTCACCATCAAATAAGAAAGACTCAAGGGTTGAAACAAAAATGGAGTGATGTCAAAATCCTAACTCCAAGTCTTAATGGTTCATTTACAACCTAGAGACTATCCCTGTGTCCCCTCCTCATTACAGCAGGGGCAGACATAACAATCAAATAAAAATAAAGTGACGGTAAAATCCTAGCTTCAGGTCTTAGTTGCAGCATCTAAAGTCTAGAGATCACCCCGACGCTCTTCTCATTACAGCAGGGTGCGGACACAACAATCAAATAAAAGTGAAGTAATGGCAAAATCCTAGCTCCATCTCAACATGCTTCTCATATCAACAAGATGCAGACACAACGTCAACAAAGACCTAAGGGTCAAATAGAAATGGAGCAACGACAAAATCCTAGCTCCAAGTCTTGACGGTTCATATATGACCTAGAAACTATCTCGACGTTCCCCTTCATTTCAACAGGATGCGGACACGACTATCAAATGAAATTGAAGCAATGACAAATTCCTAACTCCGGATTTCAATTGCAATACATACAGCATAGAGGTCCTACAGATGTCTGCGCTATTTCAGTAAAATAATCGGCGTGATATCGTCAAAGCAAAAAATAAAACTGAAGTGACGGCATATTCCTAGCTTCGGGTCTTGACGACAACTCATATAAAGCCCAAAAGGCCATTGGAGATCATCCCACCCCTGAAGGGTGCGGTCATGACTCATCGGGGCTCCAAATTGAGCCTAACCTCAAGTAAAAAGCATCATGGCAAATTCCTAATGCTTTCTCTTCTGACGGTAATATAATCTAAGGAGATTACTTGAAGACGTCTTGTCCAGCCCCCGAAAGGATCAGACACACGACAGTCGCGGGGCTACTCGAACAACAGCTTAAAGGCTGTATATCGAGGATATATCAGCCAACGCGACGGTACCATGGACTAAAACCCTAGTATCACAAACCTAACGGACCCCCGTCATAAAGAATGGGGGTTATCTACATACAACGTTAGGACAAGTTTTCCTGTAAACCTAAGGGAGGTAAACTAAAAAAACTCCGAAACGAGTATATAAACTAGAGACTCCGAAACGAGTATATAAACTAGAGACTCCGAAACGAGTGAATAAACTACAAACTCCGAAACGAGTGAATAAACTACGAACTCCGAAACGAGTACATAAACCAGAGACTCCGAAATGAGTGAATAAACTACAAACTCCGAAATAAGTAGATAAACTACTTGGAGCTGAATCAAGAAAATAAAATGGCAGATATGAAAAGAAAAAAGGGCATATCATTCATACTTCAGAAAAATTACACATTGATGATGAGAACGACTAAAAAAAGCTGCTACATCATCTGAGGTCTACAATGGTAAGACGCTAAACTCTGGATATAGATTCTCAAACTCAAAAGGAAGTTTAAGCAATGCACGTTCAGCCTTATTAACCATCTTTTTGTGCATTTTTCTCTCGGATGCAAGCGTCGGGGTCACCACTGATGTCCTCCACCCTTTGACATGCTGATACCATTGCTTTCTGCTGAAAGACGCGGTGCAAGATGGCGATTAGATTATTTCTCCATTTCTTTGAGATCAACCCTATCATATACACAGAATGCATCTTGTCTTCAGCATCATCGAGTGCTTGAAGTGGCATAACCTCAAGGTGCCCGGGTATAGCTTCCCAGATCGACCCAACGATATCTTCAGAAGGGCAGAACGGCGGGGGAGCAATCGACTGTTGTAATCATCGAAGTGACGCATCACTGTGTCACATTGGGCGTCAATGAACTCCTGGCCTTGGCAGCGACATTGGATGTGAATCTCCTCATAAGAGACGATCTCTTTAAGATCGTACATACGACCAACTATGGTACCTAAGAAAAAAGGGTGGAGAGTTAGCGATTAACATATTAAAATCACTACAGTGGGCTCTACCAAATCAAAGTGATGGCTCATCAATGATGAGATATGCACCCATTGTGAGAATCCAAAAGGATTCTCATGAAATGAATAATCCCATTGAACAGTGGAGTTAAAAACTCCAAATGTTCTCGAAAAACGAGCTCTGCAACAGATTCAAATCTATAGAAAAAAAGGGTATTAGGACCCTATATATAAAAAAAGGAACAGAAAGGGGAATAAAATTCCCAAAAAAGTTCAAAAAATTTCTCAGAGCTATGCTCTGTAAGACAAAATGGAATTAAATTCTTCAGATAATGGGATTAAATCCTAGAAATCCCCACGTTGGAGACAGATGGGAAATATATTGGAATTGAATTCCAGAAACCCTCAAAGATCAAGATCAATGATAAGGTAAAACCCTAAAAAGAGAACTAACGATTTGAGACCCATGGTCTACTCAAAAAAGGGGGAAAGTTCTTTTTAACATCTCTGAAAGATCATTTAAAAAAAAGAGCCGAGCTCTTTTAATGGGTTAAAAATCCAAAACAAAAAAGAGGTTCTTTTAAGAGTTAAACTCTGTTCATAATCCTTACCAATTTTTTTTGTGGCAGAGCTTATCACTCGGTTTTGTGGACAGAGATCTAAGTTTTGAGAAATGAGAATTAAATTCTCCAAAGAAAGGAAGGTTCAAGAAAGAAGATGAAGAAACGGTAGTCATTTCAAGAGTCAAAGGCCCTATTTATAGGATGTGAAGGAACGGTTCAACTCCCTACAAGATCAAACGGTGGAAAAAGTGAAACTGTTGCACTCACGTGTGACCCACGTGAGAACAATAGTGGGGGACATTTGTTCCCCCAATATTTAAACATAATAAAAGAGTTAAGCTCTGTTAAATTTAATGAGGCAGCGCATCACGTGCTCCCCATGAGGGCGCCAGCACCAGCGCCAACTCCTTAGGATTAAATCCTATGGTGGCTCCGCACGTGAAACTCACGTGAGCGCCAATGTGCAAAGCATAGGAGCGCCCATCATAAATAAGAATTAAATTCTTAAGTGGCGCCCACGTGCATAACACGTGAGCGCCGATGCCCAAGTAAAATCAAGTAGAATGATATTATACAAGGAAATATTTCCCTAAAAACTAGGATACTCTCTGTTAAATAGAGCCGTTGGATCAAAAATCCAATGGCGATGATAAATTATCAAATAATAGAAAATTCTATTAAGGGAAAATATTCCTCTAATCTTTCTAAATGAACAGAAAATTGTTAGAACAAAAATCCAATGAGATGGGAAAATATTTTCCTTATATCTTTCTAAACAAAGAAAGATGTGCTTTATATAACAGAGAGCCCTTGAATTAAAAATCCAATGGTGATTAAAAATCACCATTTGACAGAATAAAATTCTGTATATAGGGAAACTATTTCTCTAATCTTGTTAAAAACAAGAAGACATATTCTATAAAACAGAAATCCTTAGATCAAAGATCCAACGGTGGGTAAAATTCCCCAAACAAATTTTGAGACCAATTAAATTAATTGGAATCTCTCAATAAGTGATTTTCTCAAAAACTAATTAACAATTTGCCTCCACTATATAAAATATCCGAGACTTCAAACCTCAAGAGACATAGACATATAGAGGGAATCCCCTCATAAGCTTCTGCAAAAAAATATAGAAGGCTCTAAAAAACAAAAGAGAATTTAATTCTCAATAGAGAAGAAGGTCTTTTTCCTCTCAAATCCTAGGTAAAGAAACCACAGAGATCAAAACATCTCCTTTACCTATCACAGTATACCCAAGGGTTTAACCCTTCTCAAGAACTTAGTTCTTTCCCTGAATCTGAGATCTACAAGGCAAATCTTCCACAAGTTGAGAATTTAATTCTCATCGGGAAAATCTTGTTCTTAAGAATCAAAGATTCTGAAAAGAACTAGGTTAAAAAGAAAGGAAAAAAAGAAAAGAACTTATCTTATGCGAATTTAATTCTTCAGAAAATAGGGTTTAACCCTAAAAAAAACTTAGTTCTTAAAGAAAACCTGATCCCATATCTTCAAAATAAACATCTTGGTGATCATTAATGGTCAAAATGCTATTAACAGAAAAAGAAAAGAACTTATCGCCTCACGTGCTTCCCACGTGGGCGCCCTCCCAACAGCTCCCAGCGCCCTCCCAACAGCGCCCAGCGCCTCACGTGAAAGACACGCGGGTGTTCAAATCAGAAAACCAGCATCTCACGTGAAATATACGTGAGCGCTGAATAAAAATGCTTAGCACTTCATTTACAGTCAAAACGGCTGAGTGCTCAGCACTGATTGGGCAGCGCCCAGTGCCTCACGTGCTCCTCACGTAGACGCCATACAAAAGTGCTTAGCACTTCATATACAGCCAAAACGGCTGAGTGCTTAGCACTGATTGGGCAGCGCCTAGCGCCGCACGTGCTCCTCACATGGACGCCATATAAAAAGTGCTTAGCTATATATATATATATATATATATATTCAGTCAAAATAACTGAGTGCTTAGAACTGATTGGGCAGCGCCCAACTGAAAGTTTCACATGGTACCCATGTGAGCGCCAGAGCTTCAAACAAGTGCTCGGTACTTTTGCATAAAAAAAGGGGGGCTGAACAAGCAGAGCCCAAATCAGTGCTTAGCACTTTTGAACAAAAAAAATACTGAGCAGACTAAGCCCAAATTGGTTTAGTCTCTCTAAAAAGGTTTTGTCACGCCCCGCTTCTCAGTGTACGGCGAAGTGGACGCGACGAGGCCCGCTACGTGTGTACTCAGAAGTACATACGCTAAGCGTAGCTAAGCAATATAAAGTAAATCACAAGAGACGAATAATATAGAATTAACAGCAACTTTTATTAATAACATTCTTTGTATAATGCATGACAGGAAAATACAACTGAAATGAAAAGCAATGCCTAAACAGTGGCATAACAATAAATGAAAATGCTGGAAAGAACAAGGTACAATATCTAAAGCTCTGGGTCTTCGTGGAACTGCTCCAAATCTTCACCGGTGGGCTCGATCTCAGCTTGGTCCAACACACCTGACGACATTCAAAGAAGAAAGAAATAGAATGTCGTCAGCGAACAGGTCGCTCGGTAAGTCCCAAGATAAAGAAGAATTAGGAAGACAGTGTAAAAGTATTTTCTAAAGTATTATATTGTTGAATACTGTGGAATATTGAGTTAACGCTGTTGTTTGTAGCTTGGTACAGAAGAATGCCAGTGTATACGAGGGGAGTCTCACTTGCCAGAGACTAAGGCACGTGTAGTACAAGAAACCGTTATGCCACGGTACAACAGCAATAGGATTCAGGTTAGGTGTCTTAATCTGACCACCTCGTGCCACCTTTAACACCTTCCGTACCAATCTACCCCTTAAACCCCGTTGTATTTTAACAGTATTGTAGTATTGGAATATGTAAGTTGGGTGACTGACCAAAACCATGATATCAGTAAACATGTTGTAACTGTATAATCAGGTAAATGGAATATCAGGATAATCGATGAATATCCATGGTTTGATTCAGTCAAAATGAATATATTGTTAACTGGATTCAGGGATTCACGTATTTAAATTGTGTTGTAATATAAAAGAATATAGATTGACTTGAATCATATTCAAGTCAGAAATAGTCAGACTCTAACCCGAGTCAGACTAAAAGAAAGGTAGTTTGAAGTTCAATATTAGTTAGGAGCCTTATTGTAATTTGTAAAACTTGAGGGGGTTTTATGCAAAAAGTACTTTTGTATAGTTTTCAAAATACACCTCAAGTATTTAATATTCGTATTTTATAGTTATAATGAGTGTGAATTTTATTTGTGTTATTCTAGTGAATATATCCTAATAAAAGTATTAATTGTTTTATTAGAATTTCATGGTATTTTAATGTAACTTTTAATCTTGGAATTTTAGGAAAAAGCGGAAACTTTATATTATAATAAAATAGGTGTTTAAAAGATAATTATATATATATTAACACATGAATAATTTTTATATGAATATTTTATTTTCAAAAAATCTCATTTTTCTTAAATGTCGTATTTTAAACCTTTCGAGACCGAATGCTCCTTGCGGAGGTCTGAATCTCGCACTACTAGCCTGCGGGTGCACGATGAACCGTACTATCCCTAACAGGTTCCCCAAAGGTCGGTTGTAGCGGCACTTTGCTTAGGTTTTATAAATACTTTTCATTTAGGAAAACGGTTTTACAAATATAAGGTATTTATTTGCAAAAGAGTATAGTTGTCCATATTTTAGTTGTTAGGGTTTCCTAAGCCAACTAGCCTATTTCTAAGGTCTAAACGATGAGTCATTAGAAGTCTCAAATCGCCTCTTCACCGTCAATTGCGGCCAGGTAAATGCCAGGTAAGTGGGAAGGAACCACAGTCGTGGGCCTAATTAAAAACCACTAGCCTTAGACACACTTGCCTAGGCACCACAAGACAGTTTAGATAAACGATCGATATTCATGACCTATCGTGCTTTCATTTTATTAAAAGATTTTATTTAGAAAAGTTTACAACTTAAACCTTTAAATAAAGGTTATAAAGATTATGGTATTTTAGTGAAAAGTCCTGTAATGTCGTATTCTATGTTTTGACATATATCAATTAGGGTTATATTAGAGTGCGTGTAGAGGTAGATCATTACCTCGTGACTTATTTTAAGTTTTGATGAAGATTAGAGGTTAAACATGTTATGTTAAACTTGAAGGTATTATAGCGTAAGAATACGGTATTTGAAAACGTTATCATTTCATGTGTGAAAATTCATTCAAATTGGTTTCTACAAGTTTAGTGATCAAGATAAACCTATTTAGGAGTGAGGGAATTAATTAAACTAAGAAAAATGAACTTCATGGTATTTTTATGAAAAGAATACGATATTGTAAAGAAGCTATCATTTCATGTGAGAAAGTTTGTTTAAATTGGTTTATGGGTGATTAATAGTCAACATGAATATAGGTAGGTATTATGTATTAGGTGACAAGTGGAAATTTATAGAAAAAAACCGAATCGGAAATCGTTTTGTTCCGATTTCCGTCGGGTTCCAAAAAGGCGTATTTTTATATTAAAGAAAAGAGAGATAGAAGAGATGGGACTTACGGTTTTGGACAAGCTAAGGGGGCTAAAGAAGGTGGTGATTGTCGATGCGTCGAAAACGTCGCGAAGGTTCTGATCCGGTCGCCGGAATCCGTCGTCGGTTTCGGCAGCGCTTTGCTTCTCTCTCTTTGCACCGAGTTCTCGAGAATTTGGGAGAGTGGACTTAGAGTTGTGAGGTGAAAAGGTAGAGGGTAGGGGTCTTTATATAGGGCTAGGCTAGGGTTAGGGTTTGGATTAAAAAAATATTTAAAAATGTAAACATTCATTAAAATATCATTAATTTTGGGATTAAAAGAGATTTAATGAGAATTTTGTAACAGTACAGAGAAAATGAAGTATGCAGGGAGGTTGACCAAGTCAACACGAAACTTTTTCGTGTTGACGACTCGGCCGACCGGCCGAGTCCGGCCGGCGGCGCCGGCCGATTCGGCCGAGTCAGGGCCGAGTCGGGTCTCGATGGGTGGGGTTTGGTCTGGGGGAGGTTTTAGTATACTTTATTTTTTATAAATTGTAATAAATTATGAGTTATGGTTGTTTGACCGTTTGACTTCCTAAAAAAATTAAAACAAAATGATATAAGGGCATGGGATTCGAACTCTGGTGACTTGGTTCAGCAGTGCAAGGTATTACCAATGAGCTACAAGCTCCTTCTTGTAATTATTGTAAGGAATTAGATACTTAAATTGTTTCCAGCAACAACAATACTCCAAGTATACACCATATTTAAAACAAATTTTTGGTATACAAAATTTGGAGTTGTTACAGGTTTTCTTACAATTGAGCCCAAATGCTCTGCTGTTAGATCTGAAATAAAAATAATTCTTGAAATTTTGCTAAGTTGATCTTAGTCTCAAATTAGACTAACGTATCATTAATTAAAATAAATTGAGCCAAAATGCTCATATATTTAAATTGATCTTAATCTCAAACTAAATTAACAGTCCTTAAATAAAACAAATCTAAATCTAAAATATACGCATTTGGACTAATCCGCGCCCTACCGGCAACGACATAAACTAGTCTCCGTATACAATCCATGGGGCAACCAAAACAAACAAAAATACACACGACACGAAGTGAACTGCTGAAGAAGGAGAAAGTGGTTATCGCAATGCGGTAACTTAATTAACTGCAGGGGCTTGCATCTGCAGGGAAGAGCGTTCGCACAATCAAAAAACCCTCACAAATGAGGGGGAATTTGATGAAGTCACGTTACGACGGTCGCGTCTATCCAAATCTCCGATATATGGTGTCATAAATCAACTTGGTATCTTAGGAGAGGTGGATGGATAAGTCTAAATAGTATCTGCCACCAAATTCAGGCCAAACGTCCTAACGTCGCGGTCTGGTCTTTCGGCGGTGAACAATACGCATAGTGTGTGTTTGATCCGATATGTAATTTACTTTGGGACTTGACATCCAAGATCTGCTTGTTGTTTTGAAGTGAAAAAGAACATGCGGTATTTATGTAGGATGACCCATTGTACTTGGCAATGAAAGATGAGACCTGCAGTTGCGTGAACATATAAATACCAACTAGGTTGACAATTTTCACGCCCTAGTACAGATGGTATTGTCCGCTCTGGCCGAAACCGCACGGTTTTGTCCTTTGAAGCAAACCGGACTCGAGAAGGGGCCACTTCCCATGAGTTCACCCATTCTAGGATTTCCCTAACCCGAGCACGATTAATTACGAAGTTCTTCAAACTCTGGAGTGTCGGTTCATCCAAAA
Organism: Agapanthus africanus; assembly: GCA_030015575.1. Lineage (NCBI taxonomy): Eukaryota > Viridiplantae > Streptophyta > Magnoliopsida > Asparagales > Amaryllidaceae > Agapanthus > Agapanthus africanus. Next base: position 261,743,785 of record JASDDO010000024.1, read on the forward strand.
GATACCTCCGTAATTGAGGATGACATTATTACATTTATAATGAGATTCAGTCCTCTTTCGAAATGTGTTTCGGGAATCCAGTCCCATTGGTTTTGTCCTTTGAAGTGAACCGGACTCGAGAAGGGGCCACTTTCCATGAGGTCACCTATTCTAGGATTTCCCTAACCCGAGCACGATTAACTACGAAGTTCTTCAAACTCTGGAGTGCCGGTTCATCCAAAAGATACCTCCGTAATTGAGGGTGACATTATTACATTTATAATGAGATTCAGTCCTCTTTCGGAATGTGTTTCAGGAACCCGGTCCCATTGTTTTTAAGTGGCTCTACTCTCAGATCACCATGTGTTCGTAACAGACCGCACCGAGTATGGAAAGAGCAGGTCACCATGATATCTGAAGACCGCACTGCTTTGGGGTATTATATTCCCCCACCTAAGAACAATGGTTCATTCCTCTTTCGGAATGTGTTTCAGGAACCCGAGCACGATTAACTACGAAGTTCTTCAAACTCTGGAGTGCCGGTTCATCCAAAAGATACCTCCGTAATTGAGGGTGACATTATTACATTTATAATGAGATTCAGTCCTCTTTCGGAATGTGTTTCAGGAACCCGGTCCCATTGTTTTTAAGTGGCTCTACTCTCAGATCACCATGTGTTCGTAACAGACCGCACCGAGTATGGAAAGAGCAAGTCACCATGATATCTGAAGACCGCACTGCTTTGGGGTATTATATTCCCCCACCTAAGAACAATGGTTCATTCTGAGATTCAGTCCTCTTTCGGAATGTGTTTCAGGAACCCGGTCCATGGCTCTACTCTCAGATCACCATGTGTTCGTAACAGACCGCACCGAGTATGGAAAGAGCAGGTCACCATGATATCTGAAGACCGCACTGCTTTGGGGTATTATATTCCCCCACCTAAGAACAATGGTTCATTCTCGAACCACAGACCTATTACTGAGATACCTCCGTAATTGAGGGTGACATTATTACATTTATAATGAGATTCAGTCCTCTTTCGGAATGTGTTTCAGGAACCCGGTCCCATTGTTTTTAAGTGGCTCTACTCTCAGATCACCATGTGTTCGTAACAGACCGCACCGAGTATGGAAAGAGCAAGTCACCATGATATCTGAAGACCGCACTGCTTTGGGGTATTATATTCCCCCACCTAAGAACAATGGTTCATTCTGAGATTCAGTCCTCTTTCGGAATGTGTTTCAGGAACCCGGTCCATGGCTCTACTCTCAGATCACCATGTGTTCGTAACAGACCGCACCGAGTATGGAAAGAGCAGGTCACCATGATATCGGGGTGTGGGACCTGACATTTATGGTGACCCATGCAGGTCTCTCAGTAATAGGTCTGTGGTTCGAGAATGAACCATTGTTCTTAGGTGGGGGAATATAATACCCCAAAGCAGTGCGGTCTTCAGATATCTGAAGACCGCACTGCTTTGGGGTATTATATTCCCCCACCTAAGAACAATGTATCTGAAGACCGCACTGCTTTGGGGTATTATATTCCCCCACCTAAGAACAATGGTTCATTCTGAGATTCAGTCCTCTTTCGGAATGTGTTTCAGGAACCCGGTCCATGGCTCTACTCTCAGATCACCATGTGTTCGTAACAGACCGCACCGAGTATGGAAAGAGCAGGTCACCATGATATCTGAAGACCGCACTGCTTTGGGGTATTATATTCCCCCACCTAAGAACAATGGTTCATTCTTGAACCACAGACCTATTACTGAGAGACCTGCATGGGTCACCATAAATGTCAGGTCCCACACCCCGGTACGGATGGTATTATCTGCTCTAGCCGAACCTGAACGGTTTTGTCCCTTGGAGAGAACCGGACTCGAGAAGGGCCACTTCCCAGGAGGTCACCCATCTTAGGATTTCCCTAATCCGAGCACGCTTAACTACGGAGTTCTTCAAATTTCGGAGTGTCGGTTCATCCAAAAGACGCCTCCGTAATTGAGGGTGGTATCATTACATTTATAATACAGTTCGGTCCTCTTTCGGAGTGTGCTTTAGGGACTCGATCCTATTGTTCTAAAGCGGCTCCACACTCATATCACCATGTGTCCGCAAAAGACCGCACTGAGTGTGGACAGAGCTACATAAGAGCATTCATATCCACACATGCTTTCTTGCTTAAGTAGCGGGGCCATCGGTTGGGTTAGCAAGAAGCATAATCAGATAGTCCTTTCCTCCATAAAGGCGGAATATGTGGTTGTTTCAGAAACAATCAAAGGGATTGTTTGGCTTAAGAGATTCTTTCAAAATTTGCGTGTGGTTCCACGCTCAAGAGATATGGTTATTCTTTATTACAATAACAGATCGGCAATAGCGTTCTCAACCAATCTTGAATAGCACGGGAAGTTAAAGTATATTGAGATTCAACACCACTTAACAAAGAAGTAAGAGCATATCGATATGGTCCTGTTGTAGTACATCATTGTGGGTCAAATGATCAAGGATCTATTGACAAAGGATGTAACCGAGAAGTGGTTCTTTTAGCACATTAGAGCCTTAGGCTATGTCTACATTTCATTTATCTGTTTAGATAGACCCCTTTCATCACTTGAATTGTTATCCGACATTATTATTGATGGTGTTTTTGTGGACATGTTATATTGATTACTTTCTTTCATAAATAGTAAGGATTTACATGTTCACGTATAGTTGATGGCATGGAGTATATATCTACTTGTACAAGGGACAACAAGTTAGGTCAGCAAGTTAAAACTCTCCCTATATTTATGTGCACATGATATACATATATCAAGATTAGGTCAGCAAGTTAGAACTCTTCCTCACGTGAGATATCCCCTTCAAAGCAACGGCAGCAGGCGAAGGTGATACTAAGTGTCGTGAGTCAATTGCTAGGAGCAATGACCACAGTGTCGTGTCTCTGGGTGGACCGAGAGTAGAGCGCTTAAGAAGCCACCCTAACGGGGTCAGGATGAGATTGTGGTATTTTTATATGCTGAGCGACGGAAGTGGTAATCCCATGACCATTTTACCTGTTTACTAATAGTCGAAATATATCTAAAACCCCTCCCCAGGCTCTCCCTCTCCCTCGCTATCGCCACCGCGGCCTCGTCCCCTCTCCGCCGCCGAAGATAAAAAGGATGGCCCTTTTCGACTTCAAAGGATTTTTTAAGGGAGTGAAATGTTTTTCTTTTACTCGAGAAGTTGTTTTTTAACGGTTGAAAATATTATTTTAAGAGAAAAGAAAAATATAAAGTTAAGGGGGTATTACAGTCAAGTTTTAATAGAACGTAACACCGCATGGTAGTTATGTCTAAAAAAACCCATGCTACCTATCTCTAATTATCAAAGTTCGCGCTAGCAATCCCAAAGAAGTATGGTTGATGGTTACATTTGCGCAATTAATTTAGCCATAAATCAAAGCTTTATAAACTATAGATAAGAATATATTAATTCTAAAATAAAGGATGAACATGACGGATGGAAAAAAGAATTGCTCGAATTTGAATTTAGGAGGAGTAAAGATATCATAATCAAGAAGCAGGTAAATCGAATCTCATTAATACTATATGAATTTAGTCATTTTCACCACGCATATTCAACAATTATCAATTTAATACCTATGATAAAATGACAGCGGATGAAAATGTTTATTTGAAAATCGCCAATTCTGGGGTACTAGCATGCAAATGTTGGGGAAAAAATTTGAAATTAATTCCATGTCACATTATTATAGGAACCGGATAGGCCTTGCCTCTTTCCCGCCATTCTCAAACCCTTTCCCCATGGCCTCTCTTCAGAGCTTCCATAAAATCCTACACCTTGATGATGCTCTCCTCCCTTCCATTTCCAAGATTTTTAAAGACTTCAAACAAGAGGAGCAAGCAGATTATCCTGCTACTTTTCAGCTGCCCATTACAAGGAGAGGTGCACTTCTCATTTCGGTTTTGCCCCCTCAACGTCCTGACAGCTACACTCTCCCCTCCTCCTTCTTTCGCCAGAGAGAGAAGAATGAGGAAGGATATCCCCATTGAAGAGTTCGTGACCTGCTGTTAGTGCTCCTCCTCTTCTCTCTTTTATACTCCATCTTTATTAATGTTCTTGTTTTGTTTAGGCCCAGTTTGGAAACAAGGTTTTCGAAACCACAGTTCCCTTCCGGCTAAAACGAAACCACGGTTTGCATGTCTGCAAGCTGCCGTTTCATAATATTGGGGCTTCACGGAATTTATGGTCCTTTGGCAGCCCAGTTTATAAATCCAAAGTTCAGCGTAACTTATTTTTTTTAAGTGTGGAGGAGAGAGAAAATGAATTAATTAATAAAGAGAGCTAGGACACACGGAACTTTGTGAAACTCCACTAGTCTAGAAAAAGTGGAATTTTGAGCCTATGAAATATTTTGAAACCGATGTTTGGGCCTAATTTGCTTTGTTGAATTGATAGGTTTCTATGAGCGACTTCATGTATTATTCACTCACAGGCAAGGGATCGATCAATGCTTTTCTGTCATATCTTCCCTTGTTTGTCCAAACCAAGTAATACCAGTGTCGTCGTCTCTTACCGTTTTCGTTATTGTTGTTCGATGTTCTCACGGCCATGTATTCCATACACCAAACTTTGGCTTTTGCATACAAGCTGTTTGATAAATTACCTGCCACATGTTGGGCAACAGTACCATTGGCCCTATGTGCTAACAAGATCCTCCGCGTTTGAAAATTTCCGGCAATTGTCTTTTCTCATTAATTGCTGAATGAATTGTGAGATATCAAATCTTGCATGATCCTAACCTTGTTAACGTGCCGGGTGTGGATCAATCTCTTAGAACTTAGGGTGGGGTACATATTGATCCCTAGCGTATCATTAAACAATAACTGAACCTAGGATCGAACCCAAGCAAGTTCACTGGATCCATGTTCACATAATCAAATCCACCTTGCAAATAAACCGGAGATTGAGACGTGCCATGTCCTTGAACTCGTTTAATGATCGATGTCGGCATCCTTACCTACATAGACTCATCAACTCCTTTCCCCTTCTCGTGTTATCAACTATATTCTTCTAATACCGCAGTACTCAACAGAAACCGACACAGGAATAACATCTTCATTTGTATCATTTGTGAACATTTTTTTATTTTGTATTTTATAAAAGGAGAGTTAGACACATAAACTTATCCTATCTCTGTTACCCTATATGGATACCCAAAAGAGAGTTTCCATCATATGTTATACCCAATCACTAAATACGGTGATTCCGGTTTTGAATTTTTCTTCAATATGCAATTTCTCAACCTAGAGTTATTCATGGACATGCATCTACATTTTTGATACAGCAAAATTCTATTATTTAATTTAAAATCCATTTCACATCTTGTACTGATCATCTGCTGAAATCTTTTCTACATGTGAAACAGCTGATGGATTGAAGTATTATGATCTTATTGAGGGGAAGGGACCTATTGCTGAGAAAGGTTCAACCGTTCATGTTAGTTTAATAAAATGCATAACATTTTCTGTTGCGTTACAATCTGGAGTTCCTATGTGCAAGAAATTATAGAAACCACTTACATTCACAATTTAATGATCTTGTAGGTTCACTTCGACTGCATCTATCATGGTATCACAGATGTGTCAAGCCGCGAATCTAAGGCAATCGCATTATTGGGCAGGTTATTTTCATGAACCTGCATTGATATTGGTTTGAGTATGTTGAATGATTAGAAGCTTCTTTCACTTATTCCATTACTTCTGGTAATACATACATGATTAGATTGAAGTTATAATAACAATGATAAGTTATGTGTAGGAGAATAATTATTAATCTCAGTCACAAGTTATTTTTTGATAAAAAAGCACAAGGCAAGTGTATACTTTCAACAATCTGCACACGTTTATTGGGTCAAACAATTTTGGATCTTAAACACTAGAAATCATCTTTCAGCTACGACGTCATGGAGCACGGTTTTCTTGTATAATGACAGTATATCGGAACTTTGCATCAGCATATCTTGGTTATGGTTGTGTCCATTTATTTTTCTCAGTGAGTAGGCGACCTTCCTTTTTGGTATAAAATCTTTCACCATATTATATGTTACAATAACCTTTTCCCCCCTGTAAATCGCTCATCTTGTGAGATTTGCATTCAGTACTGAATGATTATTGTCATGCGTGAGATCAAGGGCGGACCCACTTGAGGGCAAGATGGGGCCATGGCCCCATCCCGTTTTGAAAAATAAACACCGTATATTTATATATTGATGTGTACATATATCATTATATATATATATAAATAAAAACATGAAGATGAGGGTGGTCTAATGGTCTTAGACGCTAGCCATAAGCTCTGGTCTTTGAGAGGGGCTAGGGTTCAACTCCGAGACATGTTTTTTTTGGAATTAAATTGTTCTCACACTATTCAAAACTTCATCACAATACAGTTCCTCTTGTCCTGTCCTTTTATTTTAACTTCATTAAAAATATAGATAAATAATATAGTGGTTTTTCGCTGTTCTAGTCAAAATATGTTTTGAAGGTCTTTTATATGTAAAACATCATATGCGTGCTATTACTCAAAAAATTCAGCTCCGAAGCTACCACCCTTCAACCCTCACGTTCGGCATCGGGCTTTTACAACGACAACAATTTTGGTCTCATCCTTGATAAAATTCTGGATCCGCCACTACGTGAGATATGTATATATAGCTTTATCTACAGTTTTTTATCAGCTATATACCATGGCCAAACCATTTTTATTTAAAACAGAAAGGATTTTATCAGTTACAAGGCGTGAGCAACTTCCCCTTAGATAAATCTGTTATTTTCTTTTTCCTTATGTTCATGGCTTGAACTTTTGACTTCCGTATCACTATTCTCATGTTTCATGAGTTTCAAGGATAATTTTATTTCTTTGTTGGTGTATGTAATTGCAAATATACTAATCTATTGATTGCTTAAAGTTGTCAAATCGTGATATGAATCATATATCGTTTTTGCTTCTATATCGTATCGGATATTGTAGCGTATCGGATATTGTAAGAGATGATACTCACATGTGTAATAACTAAGCAATTAAGATATAACTATATATTTTACATTTATACGATTAACTTAGCAACATAGAATGATATATTAAAAAAATAATAAGTTTAGTTTATCGTGGCAACCGACACAATTAACACTTACGCATATGTAAAGAGCAAATAAAAAAATACATGAGATAAAAAAGTCATGATTGTTAATCATAACTCATAAGTTGATAAGATAATTAAGTAAAGTGGTACTATAGTTCAAAATTGTAACCCACATGGCATGGACATGCGTTCCACAAATAGCAATAGTTTATAACTAAGTTCACACATCACAAAACCAAAAACTTCAAAAAAAAATAACAAAACAAAAGTACTAATTAATCAACGGTCTCCGATCATTCATCGCTATCATCTTCGATTTTCCGAGGCAATGCGAGATGTTTTGAAGGCTTTCTTTTGCAGCTTAGATTTGTTAGGGCAGTAGAGAGGAGATTTGTTAAATATTTAAGCTCTTTAAACTCGACCAGAGAGGTAAAGACCCGACCCAATAAAAAAGAGGGCCTTGAAATATTGTATCGTATATATCATATCGTATGATATGTATCGTGTATCGTAGGATACGATAGTTTTTCCGATATAAAGGCCCGATATATATCAGAAACCATGTATCGTATATCGTATCGTATCATACGATATATATAGTATTTCATCATACGATATATATCGTATTTCGTAAGATATTAACAACTATGGCTTAAACCTTCACGGGGGGAGAAATTTTCTCCTATGTAATCTTCTAACTGTTGGAAATTTTGGGCAGATTGAGATGGAAAATAGTAGTTTAATAAAATAATAAGAAAACACTTTATAGGTTTTGAGGCACGGAGTACAACTTTGTTTAAAGTGCTCCTCCCCCCTCCCTCTCTCCCTCACTCAGTTGAGTATGCTAGTGGGCTACAGGACGATATACTTTTAGGATACAATGAAATATATGGAGGAGGCAGATAGCAATTCTGACTAAACCCCCGATCTCAAGACCTTTTGCAACTCTTTTGTTAATACGGAAATAGTTTGAGGATAATTTAGCTTTTAGATAGAGAAAAACATAAGAATTTGATATGTCGAAAACAATGGCTATTGGTTTAATTTATACCAGTTGAAAGGGTTGAAGTGAAATACTTTCACCCTTGAACTTTGGCTGCAAACTCCTGGAGTCATGTCTCTTCTATGAATAAAACCTTATCTAGAATTGGCTATTTGGTTAGCAACTCTTGGATGCCAACCGTAACTAAACAAAAGGTTGTGTGCCAAACTCAGTAAGGCCCAAGACAGGCCACAATCCAAATGGCTTGGTCAAAACTTTGGTTCTTTAATTGAGCACCAACACCAGAAACAATCAAGAACTTAGATTAATAAAAGTATGAGAACCTTTTAAATACCTTTGTTATTAATAATAATAATTTTCAAATATCAACAATTAACCGTGCGGTTGATATTGTAAGTCGTGTTCAAATTGTATCATTCTATGGATTGAAAATGTTGTTGGAAACTCTCGATCATTTTTATAAGATTACAACCAAAATCTGTACAATTCTTAATTCATGAATCCTAACTTCGTCATCTCATTTACGAGTTTCCTCTGTTTGTAGTAGCCTTATGAATTTGTCGTGGGTTCGCCACCAGGAAAAGAACACAAATGAGAATATGTAGACAATGCAAACAGCTTATATTCAGCTCAGGCTTCACCAAAACCACCTCCGGCTATGTATTCAGTTGCTGAAGGGATGAGAGTTGGAGGCAAGGTATGTTGCCCTTAAAATTTTTCTCAGATTTCATCATCTATTACTCTAATTTCTTGCGCTTGGTACATGAAATGAAAGATTACCGGGAATCCTCGCATTCTCGGGATTGAGATGACCGGACATCTAATTCCAAAGAATCTTGCATTAACATGCTTGGTATAGTTTAATCATTTCCGGTAATATATGAATGTGCAACCGTCGACCGACGGTGAGGCTGGAGGAGGGCCTTGGATGACGGCGAGGCCGGCGACGAACTACGGCCGGCTGGGCAAAAGTCCTATCAGCGGCGGGCCGGCCGACGAACGATCGGCTATGATCGGCGGCGAACGGACGACCGGCGGCAGGCCGGCCGACTGATGACCGACGATGGGTGGAGGCGCCGGCCGGCCAGCGTGTGTCGAGAGAGGCCGGCGGCAGATGGTCGTAGCTCATTTCATGTTAGGCAGAAATATTTCGTGGTAATTTAGGATAGACGTATGTTTTGGGGTATAGGTTACTATAAAATGAGGTCATTTGATTATCATGGTAATCCTATATTTCTGGGCATATCTTTTACCCCTAAACAAGTGTGATAATATTTCATGGTAATCTAGAATTACCATCTAGATTATCTGCTACCAAGTGCATCCTGAGCGCAGGTACCATACTCTGAGGAAAAATTGAAAAAATACAAACCAACTTTACAAGAATTAATTTCCTTGCTTTATTTTCTATGCAGAGGAGAGTACTTGTTCCTCCGGAGGTTGGCTATGGGAAAAAGGGAATGAATGAAATCCTGGTAATTGCACATCATGATCTGAAATATGTTTTAAAAACCGCTATATATAGTATGTAGTGCCGTGGCTCTGACCCGGGGAAAAAAAAAAGCGCACTGAAATAATTTTTTCAATTTTTAAAAACATATAGAACCGCCAAATTTTACTTAGCTAAAATGATCCTTGGAATTACCCTCCAAAATTGATTTGCAAACTAGCATTCAAATATTGACTAATTTCATAAGTCACTCACCACAATAGAGACATGTATATTTATTTATAGTTTTGAGAAATAATTTTTTCCTTCCCTTGGCCAGTTCTCTGTTATGTATATAATTTTTGCAAGGGGCACACTAATCTTCCTTGTATCGTTCCGGTTTTATCAGGTGTCCCAAAAGACCTATATATTGATAACTTTTCATATTGTATTCTGTTTTTGCTTATTTTGTTGGTAGCGCCTATTGGTATTGCATTATCTAATATTTTTCTTTGCATTTAAATGTAATAATTTTACTGCACATACACGCACAAATGTATATATATTTAAAAGAAATGAGAGCTACTTCATCAAACCTTTACTGCTCGGCTCTTTATTACTTATAAATGTGTTTTGTGCTTGTGTTCCAGCCAGGGGCTACTTTTGAACTAAATGTCGAGCTGTTGCAAGTAGCACCACCTGCACCAAGAGTTTAATGTGATTCTTATTTTTCTGTTTACACCATTTGATGTTTTTTCTGGTTGACAAGAGGGATGCTACTAGCTGAAATATTGTAACCAAGTTATTGATTCGTTAATTCACAACTTAAACACTCCTTTGGTAATGCATTCTGTTTATTTATGAGAACAATGGAGGGCTTATGTTGAATTATGCATACATGATGTTATATATACATATTTGTTCAAGAAAGGAACGGTACTAGCTGAAATATACACGCTATTTGTTATTGTTGTTGTTGTCCCTACTGAGAAAAAAACCTTTGGACCTACCCACGAAGGGGAGAACTAACTTTGCTTGGTAAGTTTTTCCCCACAAACGTTTATTGCTAGCATACTAGGAGTGATTAACATGATCATGACAGCAGAGAAAATAATTTACTTTTATTGCAAATAAACCATAAGGAATTGTGGGAATTGGTTACTGTCGCTATCAGATAGTCCGTGGCCAAAAGGCCGGTGTTGCATTAGACATTGGCCACTTACACGGCCGTAGATGCACAACACCAATTTCAAATATCGGCCAATGGGCTATTTTACATAACAACATGCACTAAGCGAGATATATTGGCCGAAAGGGCTGAATTTCGCATTTATGCTCTTCGACGTGGCGTTATGTCATATCCGCAAGGCTTAATCTCAACTATTGGTCAATGAGTTGTCAATCGAGGCTTGTTCTTAAGTCCCCCTTGCAGGGATTCACATTGTACAGGAGGATTGGCCTGCAGGGATTCATACTGTACAAGCCACGCATGAGCGTTCAAAGCCTTTTCATCCTCTTCTTCACTGCAGCTGAACTTTGAATGCAGGGATTCACACCACACACTCGAGCCCCAATCTTAGAGAAGATTCGAAAGCTAGTAAAGGTTGTAGACGAAGCTGTACGGGTGAGGGATTCACATTCTACTCCGGTGATGACTCCACCTACAGCCGATGTCGTTGAGATAGCAAGAGTAACCTGGTGAGAGATTCACACTCTACTCCGATAGGGTCTTCGACAACACAATATAAGTTATGACGTAAATATCGATAACAAGTTTTTGATCGATTAAAGAGAGACAGATTATCCTTCGAATTTTCTATTTATGGACTTTTGGAGTAGTAGTTACACCCTTATAGCACGCTGTAACTTCCCACGTTTCCTTGGTGGTGCGTTCATGGTGGAGATTGCTCTTGCAATAACCCATGTTCCTGTTGTAAGGATTATCCATTGACACGCAACAGAAATCAAGGCTGACTTCTCACTCTCCTTCACAAAGAAAAATCCTCTTTTACAAAACCTCTCTCTGTCCACGATCACACTTGGCCATTCTCTTCCAATCTAATCATGTTAGAGAGCTGTGGATACACAAAACCCTAGTGAAAGCTGCAAATTTATAGGGTAAAACCAAAGCAAATAGATCTGAAATCGGAATTTAACTCCTACACCAAATATGACTTCCAAAGCCCAAAAATTGCCAAAAAACCCCGCAGCCTGTGCACAGCACGACTGGCTCCACACCTCGTGCACGCGCGTGCGTCAACGCAATACACACACCACACAAGCAGTCGTGGCGTTGCCATTTGCGCGTTTCGCAAGCTATGCGCCTGCGTCAGCCCACGCGCACCACAAGTGTTGGGCTGCCCACACTGGACCTGGCTGAGCTTGTATCACCAAAAACAACAGTTTGTGCCCACGTTTGCCTTATCAGGACGATCACAGCCAAACGAAATATCTCTGTCGGGTGAAGATGTGGCCTCGATTGCTGTTACCTGCATCAGTGCGCTGCTTGGCAATGTGAAATCAGCTGATTTTGCTAATCTCACTGAAAGCCGAATTTCTTGCGAAAACTAGGAAACCATTAATTATTTTTTAGCCAAAATGCATGCAGCATTTGAATATAAAATGTGAAAATCATTATCACACATGTTATTCTCTATACATGTCCAAGAACATATGCGTTTTTTTATATAAGTCCATAAGATTTTATAAATTTAACGACAATGAATTTTAATAGAAAATGCTTTGTGCTAGTTTTTCTATGCATGTAAAGTTTTAGACCCTCCTATATAACACAATTCCATCTAAGAAAGATCATAGGGAAAAATGGTTGTAGGCGGGAAAAATGTTGGTAGGCTTAGATCCCAGGGTTTAAGAAATTGGCAAAAGCCCCCAATACATACTATACATGTTTGAAGGTCTCTAACCTTTGATCGATTTATTAAATACCCATAATGTCCTTCTCTATTGACTACTACATCGAGCCTGTTAACTACTGCACATGGTATATATAGAACTTAATAGTCATGTATAGCAGTTTGGAATCAACAGTTTCACTATTTGACTGGTTGATCTAACACACACGGAAGCACATGGGAGGACCGAGAAATGCATTATGTATATTTATTAAATTAGTCAGATGATTAAAAGAAGGCTACGTGCCTGAAAATATAAAAAGCATGTACTAAGGACTTTTATCCGACTTTTAAAGGACCCACATCTACCCCAAGGGCAAATTATAGGTTAAATTACACTAAAATTCCCTAATGTTTCACTCCCTCTAAACCTAAGTATCTTAATTTTTTTAGCACTTAAACACCATATAGTTTTCTCAATTGCTTTTCATCTAGATCTAGATCTGACAAGTTTAGCCTTAATGAAAAATCCTCCACCCCGTTGCATCCATCCAATCCATATCTGCTAAACTCATTTATTATCACTCCCTTCTCTATACTTTACATCTGTAAAAATAACCTAGATTTCAAAACTACAATTGTTTCAATTTTCATCGTTATCAGCCGAGCATCTCGAAGACCTTAAGCTTATTAAAGAAGAGGCTATGGTTAAATGCTTGGTTGCGACAGAAGAGGGAAAGGGAGAGAGCTATTTAGGCATCTTAATTTGGGGCAAATTTTTTAATTTTTAGTTTTTTTTTGGAAATCAACCCCTTGGGAATCGAAGGGAGTAAGTGCTGAACGGAAGGGGCAAGTGCTAAACGATATGATATATAAATGTCGGAGAAAACCCCGAGACAGAGGAGGTGAAACATTAGCGTAGTTTAGTGAAATTTAGCCATAATTACAAGATTAAATCAACATGTCCTATTGCACGTGCATATCACGCGCCTAGCAAAGGGGTTTAAGGCCCTCTTTCTTTCTCATCTCTAGATCTCACTCCGATCCAATGTGGAAGGCTTCGCGCTTCGCTTTCTTCCTCGTGTTCCTCGCGATTCTCTCGCCGGCGGCGCGATCCGATCTCATCGTATCGAGGGTCGATCGAATCGTAAGCCATCTCCTTTCTCGATTCATGCTCTAATTCCTAGGGTTTCATTCAATAGAACTCAAGCAGCGATTTTGATACAGATCGCACGCATTTGGGGCTCGCAGTCTACTTGATTCGAATTTTCTTGGGCTTCAAATTTCATTATCTTACTTGTCATGATGCAATAATTAGCCAGGAGAGGAGAGAAATACGTGAAGTATGATGTGTGGATCGGAATTAAAAATCTTTGTTTTTGGATTGCCATGAAGGCTTCATCCTGTTGCTAGAATGTTTCATTTTATTTTAATGACTTTGCTTATTTATAGAACTATCTCAAGTTAATTTGTTTGTTTTGGAATCATAAGAAATGGATAAACAATTTTGCGGGAAAATGCAATATAATTCAGCTATATCCCATCTATATTTTGAAAAATATGGATGCACTGCATATTCTAGTATAAAATATGGATGCAATTGTTCCAAATATATGAAAATACATCCGAGAAACCCAATTCATATCAGAATAGCAAGAAGTGTCCTATCGTATATTGCTTAAGTTATATTTATGTTACATCATGTAACACCACAAGCAATTATTAGTGTGATTTTGTGTAAGTTTTTCTATATTAACATAAGTGATAGGCTTGATAGTTATATTTAATCAATAGTATTATTCGATTAGAGTATGGGCTTTTTTTTAACAAATCAAATATGGATATTGAATTCAATTATAAGAAATAGCTGCAATACATATTCACAACTATATCTACTAGAAGAAACTAGAAAGCAAACACACACACACACACAATCTATATTTTCTTTGTTTACACCCAAATAACTTTGCATAGTTATGCACAACTACCATAAACTTTTCCTTGACACATTATTGATCGGGTTGACATTATGTTGTATCTCTTAAATTATTTTTCACTAATATTAGAACAGAAAACTGAAGTAAAAAAAATATATTTAAGTATATAATGTTAATGGGGCAATGAATTATTTTTGGAATGTTTTTTGGCTTACCATTTTGTGATTCCTTCAGTAAAGATTTAACTTACAGCAGTTAAGGTGGTTAATTATCAAGTTAAGGGCGCTAAAAAGAGGCATTTGCTGAGGGCTTATAATTGGTAGTTCCCTGCAAACCATATTCTAAATTTACGGTTACTACACATAATCAGGCAAGTTATAATAGCTTTTGGCATAAGTCGTAATAGTTCAGTGTATTGTTTCGGAATCTCCTCCCCCCTGCCCTGTTACTATTGTTCATGTAATACTGAAATTTGGTTTTATAGTTACTGTTACCGACAATGCAATTTTTTCCACAGGTTGATTTGACGTCACATATTGTACGGGCCGTTTCTACGTTAAAGGTGCTTCATTATAGCTTTTTTGTGATCTTCTCTAATATTTCCATAGAAATTATTCAAGCGGGTTAATTTTTCCCCTATTTTCTTGGATTATTCATGTAAAGTTTAGTACCAGATTTCTCTTATTGTTGTTTTTGTCGTTGTCTTGGCCTGTTCGAGTAATTTTAGTACCAAGTTCCTTTTTCTTTCCCTTTGTGAAGTCTCTAACACCTTTAGAAACATGGGGATCTAATCCTTCTCTACCCTTTTAAACTTCTTTTATGTATCTTGTTCACAATTACTGGAAACAGTACCGAATTGATGGGTAAACTCTCATACGTTCCTTGAAAAACTGAACCCATGTCTGGTTGAATATGAATGTAATTCAAAGCCACTTTGCCAACAATTTATTTTCTGAATTTTAGTTGCTTCTTGATTAATCAACATGACCCCAAGAAAATTTAACTATACTGATAAAGTAGAAGCCTATCAAATATGATTGGATATCGTTTTCTAATTTTTTCGGATTTGTTTAGTTAAAGTCTTCCTAATATTGAATTTGACCTCTCATCTCAAATGTTGCATCTTTTTTAGCTACCCTACTTTTTTTAACCCGAGCATGATCTTTTATGTGATAGAGAGGCTTAACATTTTCGTCCATTTGAGATGTATCAAGATTTAATATTTCCACATCAAAAGTATGGTCGTGACTGAACTTCGATGTGCAGAACCCTATTAAAAAGGTAGAGTGGAATTTGAACTTCT
Source organism: Agapanthus africanus (assembly GCA_030015575.1). NCBI lineage: Eukaryota > Viridiplantae > Streptophyta > Magnoliopsida > Asparagales > Amaryllidaceae > Agapanthus > Agapanthus africanus. Next base: position 261,759,437 of record JASDDO010000024.1, read on the forward strand.
ATTTACAATGTAGATGCGTAAAGACCTTAGACTCCTTGATGAGAGCATTAACCAACCATAGAAAGATCCTGTCTTGCTTTTGTAGTAGAATCATAAGCAGCTACAAAAGCATTCGAAAAATCCAGGGAAAAAAGAGTGAAATGATCACCGGAGGTTGGAGTCCACTCAAAAGAATGATTCGTTTGATAAAAATTTAGTTATACACATACTGTTCTAAATAAAAGTTCAATGTGTTCAAGTATTACCAAAATAAAGAAACATGACGAAGAGTAGAAAGACAAATGGGAAACCAGAGAAGGAAAAAGAGAAAACGAGAAAACGGAATTCCATTAAGTTGCAACCTTGTCACTATAAGACACCAAAAAGGTGCACTCTCCCATTGTAGCAGGCTACTTTCCCTTGTCCATGCAATCAATATCCTTAATTGGAGTAAAAAATCTGGAGTTCATTTTAGAAAGTGTTTCTTTAGATTGTATTCATATTAGCTACCTGCAGGCTTGAAAAAGCCAGTCCAAATCAACGCACACACTAGCAACCAGATTCCTGGCCTTTGTTTATCTTTTCCCATTGTAATAGCTGCTTGTTGTCACTATAGGCAAATAGTTCTCTTTCTTAGGAAATTAACTTCGAAAAGAATTGGTTATATCATTCCTTTTAACCACTCTGGCTTGAACTGAGCTACCCACTCTATTTTATACAAGTTGCTATCTTACTGGGAATGATGCTTGTTTTTTAATCCAACATTATGCAGTCATTAATATCGTGTTGCAAAATCTTCAATTATGTTGTCAGGATTAAAATTGTGTAAGATTTAATTTCTTGAGGTTGCATCTCTCATGATATTGTTGTTAAATGCTGTGCCGACATGGTTTTTTGGTACACACTCTAAACACCATATTATTTTAGTTTGTGAATGGTATTTTGATTCTTGCAACAGGCATCAGATCGCTAATAGGTGCATCCTATTCTCATCTTTTAGGTTGAGAATGAAGGCCCTAGTGTGGCCTCGGAGGTTTTATTGGCTATTCCCAATAGCCAGGCAAAGAACTTGGCATATCTGAAGGCATTATATAATGAAGGAAAAGGAAAAGGAAAAGGAAAAGCTTCTGCAGTAGATCTTCCTGTAGCAACAGTCAATCCAGAAGGAATGCCCCCAGAATTGACCTTTTATTCTGTATCATTACCTAAAGATTTGGAGAAGGGATCTAGTTTTACCTTCAGCGTGTTGGCTATTTTTACACATGCATTGACCGCATTCCCAGAGGAAATTACTCAAGCTGATTCACAGCTGGTTGTATACCAGGATAGTGCCTATTATATGTTACCTTATGCGGTGAAGGTCCAGACACTTGGTATCAGGTTACCTGGTGGAAGGGTAGAATCATATACTAAATATCCAAATGGAAAGCTTGTAGAATCAGAGATTAAATATGGTCCATTTGAGGATCTTCCTTCCTTTTCCTATTCTCCTGTGGTTGTTCATTTTGAAAATAACCATCCTGTTGCAGTTGCTCATGAACTGATGCGGGAGATAGAAATATCCCATTGGGGAAATGTACAAGTTACGGAACACTACAGGCTTGTTCATGGAGGTGCCCAAAATAAAGGGGGATTTTCTAGGTTCCTGTTTCCCCCTTATAATCCTTTTTAACAATTTTGTGTGTGTTTTCTAGCTTTAGTTGGCTAAGGTTGAGTTTTATAACCATATGTTTGTTTTGCAGGCTTGATTTTCAAAATGGAATGAAAGGGATATCATCATTCAGGCAGCTTGTTGCTAGCTTGCCACCAAGGGCTCATTCTGTTTATTACCGAGATGAAATAGGAAATATTTCAACTTCACACTTATGGGGTGATTCTAAGAAGGTAATAATGACTTTTCTCATATCTCATATACTCTGCATTACAGTTTGTGACACTTGAAGAATCATTGCTTTATCTGCAGACACAATTGGAAATTGAACCTAGATATCCAATGTTTGGTGGCTGGAGAACATTTTTCACAATTGGCTATGGCTTACCACTCAAGGAATTTTTGTTTGAGACAGAGGGACAACGATTTCTCAATATCACATTTGGATGCCCCTTTGATGAAGTTGTCATTGATAATCTCATCGTCAAGGCAAGTTAATTCTTAATTCTAACTTGATACTAAACATTTCATTGTTTTGGACACCTGAAATGATGTGCATATGTTAAAGGACTTTTCTGTTTAGTTCTACGATTTCATTTGGATTTTAAAGAAGGTAGTGCTTGAAACTTCAGTGATCTTTTAATCTTATTTCCAACAAAGGTCAGTTATTCATATCAACTGTGCCATTCCACAAGAGAAATCTGATTTTTAAAGAAGGCAGTGCTTGAAACTTTAGTAACGTTTTAATCTTATTTCCAACAAAGATCAGTTATTCATATCAACTGTGCCATTCCACAAGTTTTTGTGTATGTGAATATCTGGCGACTCTCGTCTTTTGATATGTCTTAGCAACTTATATAACCAAGTTAATATTGATTCAACATTTCTAAGATCTAGACAGTATAGCATTTAGACATTAAAAAATAATAATGCAGTATTTATACTTGTACCTAATTTATATTTACGTTTCACCATTTCCTCTTATAGGTATACATATGCTATATTTTCTTGTATTTATCGGCATGCGTCCTTGTATTTATTTGCGTAATCTATGTGTGCATGTGTTTAGGCATGAATGAATGCAAGTCTAATTTTTTGGGGGGTAAATGTGTATATGGATGTATGAGCATGGTTTGAAAACCCAGCCAAAACTCTTTAAGTTTCAGCCGTAGCGGATACATCATGAGACAATTTTTTTTATTGCCCATTGTTTTTGCTCCAGTTTTGTTTCTTTAAGACGGAGGCAAGGGAACTCATACTGAATGTTTGATACTTAACAGTCAGCAGCTTCACAAGGTTTATTTGTATGAAAGATATTCTTTGCTGATTATAGAGTGGAATCCCGTTGATCTATTACTTGAAACATGAAAAGGAATTATCCAAAATTTATGTGTGCGCATGTATTTAGGCATGCATGAATGTAGGCCAATACTTTTATTTGGGTAAATGTATATATTGATATATGAGCATGGTTTGAAAACTCTGCCTGAAGTTTTGACCATTGTGGATACAGTATGAGACCAATTTTTTTATTGTCCATAAATTTGCTCCCGTTTTGTTTCTTTTAGCCAGAGGTGACTTTTTGATACCCGTTAGCAGTTTCACACGTTTATCTGTAGGAAAAAGTATTCTTTGCTGATTATAGAGTAGAATCCTGTTGATCCATTACTTAAAGTTCAACATGACAAGGAATTATCCAAAATATTAAGCATCTGCTTAACTTTGTACAATTTCCTCCAAGTGTTTACCTCTCTTGCAATTTAGGCAAGCCATTATAGTCCAGAAATGCTTATAAGATGATCCATTTCGAGACACATGTTTTTATTGATAGGATTCATCATTATAATATTTAGTTTATCATGTTTGATCTATTTTGAGCATTGTTTATGAAGTTTTATCCAAGTGAAAAAAAAGACTTGTCTGAGACGGATATTCATCAGGGTTTTGGATTAGATTTTGACATAGCCAACTGGAAAGATCCCTTGTTTTATCTGGTTTTTACATTTGAGTTGGCCAATGTCATTTATAATTTGCAAAGCTTCTTATAGTTTCTCCTACCGAAAACAACCGGAGTACAAATCTCTACTCTTATAATGCAAACTCCAACAATGTAGTGTTGGGGTCAAAATTTACACCCCACTTGCTAAAATTACAAATCAGAAATTAAGAGTCAAAGTCAACGCCGAAGTCGATACGGGTCCGATTACTCCGGGTCCAACCCCAAGCAACCTGTCCATGCCCGAGCCTTTTCAAGCCCAAGCGAAGCCGGCCACCGTCGAAGAAAAGAAGAAAAGAATTTCGCAATAAATGAAGTTAATGTAATTTTTATGAATAAAATGTAAGAGAAATGGGCAGAAAGCCAAATAATTGTAAAGCTCATGGCTTATATGCAAAAATAAATAAGTACATGTTTATGAGAGGCAAAAAGCCAAAAGTGTAAAGCCTAAAAGGCCCAATGTACAGTGCAAAGGCTATTAAAGCCAGTCCTATGATAGAATAAAAGATTATTTTTTCCTTACAAAAATTAAGGTTTTGAAGTCGTCGCTTTGCCTCTCATCTGTGTTTTTCTTCTTCCTCTTTGTCACGACCCGAAAGAGCACGTGACTGGCCCTTGAACCATATGAAGCCTATAGGACTCCATCTGATCCAAGTAAGCCAAAAGCCCAGAAATCTAAAACCATTTTGAAGAATAAGTAAAGAAAACTGGTTTAAGGAAGTGAAGAAATACAGGTTTGAAATCAAGGTTTTTAAATAACTAAGCCGAATGTGCATTTTAAAAACGGTACAGTCTTTTTTAGAAATTTCGGCAGAGTTTCCTTTGTAAAACTGGCCCCGAATGGGGTAAAACGATAATAACAAGATATAACATGATAAAGGCATCCCCAAGCGGGAGCTAGCTCTTCGTCAATCGACGGTCACAACCACGCAATGATATGATAATATACAACGCCAAGTGGCGAGGATCAAATCCAAAAGAAAGCTCAAAAGCAACAAGAAAATCCGCAGTACAACTAAGCGCGACTCTAAGGTCGAAATATACAACACTGAAGTCTAGGTCTGAAAGAATATACAAGTTTTGGGTTGATGGACAATTTCTAGATACAATGGAATAAATAAATACAAAGGTGATTCCTGATACGAAAGAATCCACCTACCAAAGCAAATCACCCGCAAGAAGGAAGTGTGCCAGAAATGCCGCAATAGAACCTGTACGGCAAAACCTGCAAGAACTGTGGCACAACGGGGGTGAGTTGCCAACTCGTGAATAGAAACATCTACAAGGATAAATCGAATGCAAGACATAATCCTAAGTCAACGATCAGTAAAATATCCACAAGAGTACATATGAGTGTAATAAGGTGGCAAGGTAACATCTAATCATGTATATAGTGCCAGGAACTCAGGTAATAACATGTCATCAGTGTAAGGTATGTCTGCATGAAGTATCAATGAAGAAATATCAATAATATCAATACACATATATTAGCGTCCCATACCACTAATATTGGTATAAGATAAGTGTAAATCCAGTCTGTATATGAACCATGTCTGTATATATGTGGAACCCGTCCACCTGTCACCCACTGACAGCAAGCATCATGTATGCAAGTATGAGGATATAAATAAAATCATGGAAACTCATCATGAAACCCGTGCCAAGCATCGACACGTAAATCCTCATCCATATGGGGCTCCGTCTGCGGATATCGGCCCTCGGCCCCGGCAGTATGAGTCAACCCATGTCCATCTCTGGGCTCCGTCTGCGGATATCGGCCCGTCGGCCCCGGCAGTATGCCCATCTCTCGGCTCCAGGCGGTATCCCCCGGATATCCGCCGAGCTCAGGTAAAATCACCGGTAGGTACTCGCCCGCCTCCAGGCTCAATCGGCATAACCCATCGATCATCTCGCCGAGGGGAACCATACCGGGCCCACCACGAACCCGCAAACGGTACATCACCTCCTCGAATCGGGTTTCAAGCACACGTCTCAGCACCGAGAAAACGCGTGGTGGACGCACCGAAATATCATATCACGAGGTACCGGGTTTTCATAAAGTGCCTCTTTTCTTAAATAACCCCACGGTCCTCAAAAACCAGAAATCACATGAAAATCCAACATCAAGCAGTAAATCCAATGCGATGTACTATGCAATCAATCCATGATATATGCGACATGTAAAGAGAGTAATCATATCGGAAATCATGCAACATGGAATAGGAATGCGCATATGTCGAAGGAAGCATCATATCACGAATGTAATAGTACTACTGTGTAGTGACATGGCAATTATCGATGATGAAGTGTGTGAGCCGGCAAATAGTGTACGTGAAACATACGCATCATCGATAATGGTGCTGGTGTCCTAACAGCATGATAATAACATGGTAATGAACATATGCCAGCAATGCGAATAGCATGAATATGCGGAAATCTAGTAATCAGCAGCACAGTGAAGTATCTACTATGCAACTACATCTAAGTATCCTGTCAAATCAGGAGGGGTAGGTGTGGAAACCACCTAAAACTGAGTCTAAGTATATATGTAGATTTATAGTCGGTGATCCCGCCTCAATGTCATATCGTAAGATATCCTCTAGCTATGAGTGCGGATCTATCATCAATATCAACTCGTACGGTAAACCGTCGTACGGCATTCCCAAAAGCTGGGTACAGGTCAATATCTCACTGTCTCATCACATAACAAATATCACCATCATCAGATCATATAGTCTGGGTGTACTACTCTATATCTAGTACAAACGGTAACATCGGTAAAGTATGCATGCGGGGGTAAACACCATCCCAAGCCCGCAAGAATCACAAGTCATATCCCACATATGAATCGTATCAAAATACCGATCTCAGGGCACCAAGCCCACATCATCGACTCATCTCCAAAGTCGTCACATATCATCAACCACAGTGTAAGTACATGTGAAAAGCAAGGGTATATGTATAGGTGTAATTCTATCCTAGGGTTCGCGACTATGAACTACACTAGTCACTTCCAACCCTACATTATCCAAAATACACCTAATATCACGATACTATATAATAAACTATCTACGGACTGCGGGGGTGCTATACGCCATCCACCCGACTTCCCCCCGTAGATATAATCTACTCACCTTGCATCATCATTTGCGGACATCACCATGCATTTGCTTGTCGTCCGAAGTCTTCATGGGTACCTACACATCAAAATATCGTATATGCGCATTAAAACCAAATCCAATCTAAAACGGCGCATAAAATCCAAAACGATACGATAAGAGGGCCTATAGGTGAGAACCTATGGCACGCCTTCAAAACCATCCATAATCCTCTATATCGTCGTATAAACGACAATAGTCGAAGCAAAACACATTCCACCATTTCAGAATCCGAAAATACGGAATACGGAAACACGAATCCAAAACGACAACATAGGATATATGTCCCAGATTTCACCCTAGATAGAATCTGTCAAAACTAGAAGTACCCAGGGCCAAGAATTGGGGAATTGGGGCTGTGCACAGAAAACGAGGAAGTTCCTCACTGGTCTGGCCGCAATTTGCGGCCAGAATGGAGGTTTTGGCGGCCTCAAGGTGGAGTGGGGAGTTCGGGTTTTGGGTGTTGCCTCTATGTTGCCTGCACATCTCAATTTCCAGTCAATATTATTTTAGGGGTCTCGGGGTGTTAGCAGATTCTGAATAACCTTCACAGATATCACAATTTCCCCTATATCGGTTTCTAAAATCCGTATTATGGTTCTAGCTTCAGGTTTGGGGTTCTAAATTCATACCCTAGGGTGTTGGTAAGACCTCTACTGAGCTCAATTTCATAATACATCACCAATTCACTCAAACCCTAACTAGGTTTTCATCAATTCCACAAAAATCCACAATATCGATTCTAAACTAAGCATGGGGTATAAGTAATGCATAAACCAAACTAATGATCCAGAAAATACCTCATTTGGCAACTCAAGAATTTTCTTGAGTTGCCCTCTAGTGGCCAAATCCATACTTTTTTTAGCTCCATGTGTAGATCTAGGGATTTTGGACATTTTTAGTGAAAGGAGTTTGGGGTTTTGGTGTAGTTTTAGAGACGATTCATGGCTTGAGGAGGGGAGGGAAATGGAGAAGGGGCAGCAGCAGCAAGTATGGGAGAGAGGGGAAGAAATGAGAAGGAGGAAACAAGGCTAAGGGTTAAGGTCAAAGTCCACCTCTCTCTCTCACCTACCCTCATCATTGCATTTTCTTTTCTTTTCCTTTTCTTTTAAAACCCCACCCTTCTCACATCAATAGTAATTCCAAAAGAAAACCATGGCTAGAAAATTGCACAAGTGTAGAAAAAGTGATATGTGCAAGTTTTGCACAAAATTGCCAAAAAACCCAATTAGCGATTTTAATCGCGATTAGCACTAAATTAGTGTCAAACTAATCACAAAAACTTAAAAATGTCTTAATTCACTAATTTACCCTATTTTAGAATTTTCCATAATTTTTCATAATTTTTCTAACATTTTTCCTATTTATTTGCATTTAATATTAAAATAATCAATAAAATAATATTAAATTATAAAATTTCCCAAAATTAATATTTTATATTTTTGAAGATGTTACAATCTACCCCCCTTAAAGAAATTCGGTCCCCGAATTTAAATTTATACCCCCACTACTAAAATAATCTCAGTAATAAACCAAAGTCTTCGGGGCTCCGAAATCTTCAACACAAAGAACGTCACAGCGCAATACATGCGCAAGGGTACTGAGCAGATAACTCAAAAACAAAACTTCGTCAAGCATCCCGCAATCATCGGAGTCGATGTAAAAACACAATGTCAAATCCAATACAAAACCGATATGATATGGATCGAAACTACACATGTAGACATCCAATCTATACACGTAAAAAGCTGATGTAAAAACATGCAAAAGTAAATCCAGGTACCGTCTACTGACTAGTCCTGCTCAGCATGAAAGCAAAAACCCAACGTCATAAAAGGTACTGCTCCAAAAGGAATAAATCTCAAAAATGTACATAACACCATCCTGTGCGTCTGGTGCGCACGGAAATCAAAACCCAATATGTGCTAATCAGGTGCACAAAACAACATCTAGGTGCAACGGGTGTGCACGAAACCTCTGTCATGGGCAACGTATGTGCCTGACAGCCAAGGTCCGGTGCATCTAACATGCACGAAGAAATCTCGATTTAGTGCGTCGGGTGCGCACCAAAATCGTATCTAAAAACATGCGCCCAACATGCGCGAAAATCCAAATCTGTGCATCTATCGTGCACGAATGAAAATCTAAACCCTGCGCACTCAACATGCACGGAATCACGAAATCCAATAACAAACATCGAATAGGTGTACAGCACATCACCAGCACGGAGTGCAAAACCAACCATCAAAATCCGGGTCAAAATCAACGATAAAATGCGTCTCAAACCAAAATCAGGTGTACCGCAAAGGAAAATCTCACAACCGTGTGCATCAGCGTGCACGAATGAAAGCATAACACTAAATGCATGAAAACTCTGCGCAAAATATATAAATATCCAGTGGGTGCATGAAACCAATATCATGAAACTCAGTCACCAAAACTAAATCATGTAAACAGAACGCCCAAACTACCGAAATCCAAAATGACGGATACGTGATAATCGAATCACAAAATCACAAATCATAAATACCGTCTCCGGTAGTTTCTCCTTCGAAGTCGAGAAGGAGTCGGTGCAATCCACTGCTAGCAGCGCAGGATATCTACCTGCCTCTAGCTCACGGTCTGGCGTCTTCTGACTCTCTGGATCCTTACCTTCTCTGCGGATTACCAATTACGCAGTCAATCGGCTCATCGGCCCTGTCAGGTGTGCTAACGGGGACGATTCCGTTCTGGCACTTCTCTGGTCACCTCTCGGTCAAACCTCACGACCACTCGTAAGGCAGCATATCACTGGCGTCGGCCTCTGGCTCTCTGAATGCACGTCACACATCTGATCCTGGGTGCAACATCATTGCAGCAATGTCCTGGAAGGAATCCTGCTCAAGGTCTCTTCCAATCATGCCTATGCCGATCTGTACAGAGGCTGGCTCTCCTGCACAACCTCTTCTCGCTCAAAAGACACCTGTGTCCTCAGCACAATATTTTCTCGGAAACTGGTCACATCTCAACGTCTCTGTAAGCAAATCAGGTCTCTCGTCTCGACGGGAAGCAATGACAGCTCGTCAGTGTATCACGCGAACCTCTTGTTCCAACTGTCTCTATCGTCGTCCACTATGACGTCACGCCAAGCTACTATGCACTGCACTGTCTCGGCCACGATCAATCTGAAGTCCCTCACACGGACTCGAATCACGTATCCTGTAGCTTCATCACTCTGTAGCAGATGTCAGGCCGAACTGGTCCTCGGAAACACGTCTCAACCATCGGAGGAATACTCATCACTCGTCCGTCCTTGATCAATTCGCAACGCATCTGGTTAAGCTCCTCTATCCGAACTTGGTCAAATACCTCGTCGACAATGCCGAACTCTGGCCTGCTGGGTGTGCGCAAAATGACCACTCTGGGTCTAAGTCTTCTCGTATCGTACTCCAGAAAGGTCCTGCCGAGATTCCTTTCTCAAATCTCCATCCTGCCGAAGTGCCCGGAAGTCATCATCCAAAGCTGAAGCTAAAGCTTATTCCGGAACGGCTGCATACTTATCGCGCTTCTTTCTGGAAGATATATCCATATACCACGCCTCGGGGTGCGTAACACATCTCTAATATCAGCGGAGTGGAACATCATCTCGTCGAAACCTCGTACGAACTCTTTTCTTCACTCTGCTCAATGTCGACTGATTCGGACTCGTCTCAACATGACTGCACGAACTGCGCTCCGACGGCTATCCTCGCATCTGGAGTCTCCCAAGCAGTGTCCCATCACAATGTCCGAAAAATGTCGAACCATCCGATCGACTCGTCAGATTCCTCATAATCCCCCAAGAGCTCACATCTCGGGTACAGTTTAATAGTATCGAGTACATGCCACAGCGTCGGTGGTCCAGCCGTAGAAGAGTAAACCCAAGCCTCACTAATGGCGCCGCGGAACCGCCGTAAACCCTAAGGTTCAAAGGCTGTCACACGGTCATTAAGTCGAGTTAGGGTTTCATTCTTCTAGAGGGTCCATAGAATCACCTGCATGTCTTTCCGTATACTTTAAACTTGGAATATGGCTCCTGACATTCGATCGTCTCAATCGACTCTCAGCGAACCTGCGTGAAGTCGTCTTTAGCTGGAAACAATCAATCTGATATCCACGCATCGGGGTAGGCGAACTCACCACACGTCCTAGTCATTCATCCTACGGTGACTAGCGACTCGCTATCATCCCTCTGAGTACATGCTCATGCTGCAGTAGCTCCAATCGTCTGGGCGATATCTCATCGTTTGCAGCAGCAGCTGGCTCATACGCCTGTACGCCGAACAACGCCTCAATCCTCCAGGAAAGGCAACACAATGGCGGTCGTCTCTGAATCAGCCTGCTCTAGATCTGAGTAAGACTCTCCACACTGGAAATCTTCAACTCAACTGGGCCCGCTCTGGCGCAAAATCGGACGAATCACATTCGTCTCTCAAATCGGGTAGACTAGCTAGCATCTGCCGCATCTATGCCCGAAAGCTCCGGCAATCTCAGCTCGTAAGCTCCGAAAGCAACATCCTGTCAATCTCAGCAACAGCTGGTCCATCTGTCTGCACGGTAGCCGACATCACAATCCCTGAGGTATACTGTACATCAACAGTCCTCTCTCAACTGGCAGCTCTAACAAAGGCACGATCATCCGGTGCAAACCAAGCACTCGCCTCCACTAGAGGTCACAAACACCAACACTAACTCGAGACGTTCCCATGTCACCAGAAAACACAAAGGTCGGCCCTCGTACCAAACGAGCTCACACCGGCCGTAACCCTAGCAGCAGCCCAAACTGCGCTCAAACATGGTGACAGGAATCTCAATCGAGTATCAAAGAGAACACATCAGTGGCAAGAAGGAAAACAACAGATCCAAAGTGGATACATGATCATAGGAAGGAACAGCATCAATGAAGGTATGATCATGAAACTAATAGAATCGGGGATCTCAAATGGATGAATAATCCAGGATATAAAGAGAATCACTGATCTCAAAACAAATGTACATCCTAAGGTTCCTTAAGCGGAGTGGCGTGTCGTAAGTATGCCGCGGAACATACCAACGGTACGTCACTCTACTTTAGTCACCTAATCCATCAACCAAGGGTCATCCTAAAACGACGAAAGTTCGGGTTTACACCCCCTCAACCAAGTCTAAGTTCCGTAAGGTCAAGCCTAAGTTCCGTATATAAACAACTCCCTAGGCTCCACATAGTCAAACTTAGACTCGAACCAAGGTCAACCTAGCGCTCTGATACCAACTTTGTCACGACCCGAAAGAGCACGTGACTGGCCCTTGAACCATATGAAGCCTATAGGACTCCATCTGATCCAAGTAAGCCAAAAGCCCAGAAATCTAAAACCATTTTGAAGAATAAGTAAAGAAAACTGGTTTAAGGAAGTGAAGAAATACAGGTTTGAAATCAAGGTTTTTAAATAACTAAGCCGAATGTGCATTTTAAAAACGGTACAGTCTTTTTTAGAAATTTCGGCAGAGTTTCCTTTGTAAAACTGGCCCCGAATGGGGTAAAACGATAATAACAAGATATAACATGATAAAGGCATCCCCAAGCGGGAGCTAGCTCTTCGTCAATCGACGGTCACAACCACGCAATGATATGATAATATACAACGCCAAGTGGCGAGGATCAAATCCAAAAGAAAGCTCAAAAGCAACAAGAAAATCCGCAGTACAACTAAGCGCGACTCTAAGGTCGAAATATACAACACTGAAGTCTAGGTCTGAAAGAATATACAAGTTTTGGGTTGATGGACAATTTCTAGATACAATGGAATAAATAAATACAAAGGTGATTCCTGATACGAAAGAATCCACCTACCAAAGCAAATCACCCGCAAGAAGGAAGTGTGCCAGAAATGCCGCAATAGAACCTGTACGGCAAAACCTGCAAGAACTGTGGCACAACGGGGGTGAGTTGCCAACTCGTGAATAGAAACATCTACAAGGATAAATCGAATGCAAGACATAATCCTAAGTCAACGATCAGTAAAATATCCACAAGAGTACATATGAGTGTAATAAGGTGGCAAGGTAACATCTAATCATGTATATAGTGCCAGGAACTCAGGTAATAACATGTCATCAGTGTAAGGTATGTCTGCATGAAGTATCAATGAAGAAATATCAATAATATCAATACACATATATTAGCGTCCCATACCACTAATATTGGTATAAGATAAGTGTAAATCCAGTCTGTATATGAACCATGTCTGTATATATGTGGAACCCGTCCACCTGTCACCCACTGACAGCAAGCATCATGTATGCAAGTATGAGGATATAAATAAAATCATGGAAACTCATCATGAAACCCGTGCCAAGCATCGACACGTAAATCCTCATCCATATGGGGCTCCGTCTGCGGATATCGGCCCTCGGCCCCGGCAGTATGAGTCAACCCATGTCCATCTCTGGGCTCCGTCTGCGGATATCGGCCCGTCGGCCCCGGCAGTATGCCCATCTCTCGGCTCCAGGCGGTATCCCCCGGATATCCGCCGAGCTCAGGTAAAATCACCGGTAGGTACTCGCCCGCCTCCAGGCTCAATCGGCATAACCCATCGATCATCTCGCCGAGGGGAACCATACCGGGCCCACCACGAACCCGCAAACGGTACATCACCTCCTCGAATCGGGTTTCAAGCACACGTCTCAGCACCGAGAAAACGCGTGGTGGACGCACCGAAATATCATATCACGAGGTACCGGGTTTTCATAAAGTGCCTCTTTTCTTAAATAACCCCACGGTCCTCAAAAACCAGAAATCACATGAAAATCCAACATCAAGCAGTAAATCCAATGCGATGTACTATGCAATCAATCCATGATATATGCGACATGTAAAGAGAGTAATCATATCGGAAATCATGCAACATGGAATAGGAATGCGCATATGTCGAAGGAAGCATCATATCACGAATGTAATAGTACTACTGTGTAGTGACATGGCAATTATCGATGATGAAGTGTGTGAGCCGGCAAATAGTGTACGTGAAACATACGCATCATCGATAATGGTGCTGGTGTCCTAACAGCATGATAATAACATGGTAATGAACATATGCCAGCAATGCGAATAGCATGAATATGCGGAAATCTAGTAATCAGCAGCACAGTGAAGTATCTACTATGCAACTACATCTAAGTATCCTGTCAAATCAGGAGGGGTAGGTGTGGAAACCACCTAAAACTGAGTCTAAGTATATATGTAGATTTATAGTCGGTGATCCCGCCTCAATGTCATATCGTAAGATATCCTCTAGCTATGAGTGCGGATCTATCATCAATATCAACTCGTACGGTAAACCGTCGTACGGCATTCCCAAAAGCTGGGTACAGGTCAATATCTCACTGTCTCATCACATAACAAATATCACCATCATCAGATCATATAGTCTGGGTGTACTACTCTATATCTAGTACAAACGGTAACATCGGTAAAGTATGCATGCGGGGGTAAACACCATCCCAAGCCCGCAAGAATCACAAGTCATATCCCACATATGAATCGTATCAAAATACCGATCTCAGGGCACCAAGCCCACATCATCGACTCATCTCCAAAGTCGTCACATATCATCAACCACAGTGTAAGTACATGTGAAAAGCAAGGGTATATGTATAGGTGTAATTCTATCCTAGGGTTCGCGACTATGAACTACACTAGTCACTTCCAACCCTACATTATCCAAAATACACCTAATATCACGATACTATATAATAAACTATCTACGGACTGCGGGGGTGCTATACGCCATCCACCCGACTTCCCCCCGTAGATATAATCTACTCACCTTGCATCATCATTTGCGGACATCACCATGCATTTGCTTGTCGTCCGAAGTCTTCATGGGTACCTACACATCAAAATATCGTATATGCGCATTAAAACCAAATCCAATCTAAAACGGCGCATAAAATCCAAAACGATACGATAAGAGGGCCTATAGGTGAGAACCTATGGCACGCCTTCAAAACCATCCATAATCCTCTATATCGTCGTATAAACGACAATAGTCGAAGCAAAACACATTCCACCATTTCAGAATCCGAAAATACGGAATACGGAAACACGAATCCAAAACGACAACATAGGATATATGTCCCAGATTTCACCCTAGATAGAATCTGTCAAAACTAGAAGTACCCAGGGCCAAGAATTGGGGAATTGGGGCTGTGCACAGAAAACGAGGAAGTTCCTCACTGGTCTGGCCGCAATTTGCGGCCAGAATGGAGGTTTTGGCGGCCTCAAGGTGGAGTGGGGAGTTCGGGTTTTGGGTGTTGCCTCTATGTTGCCTGCACATCTCAATTTCCAGTCAATATTATTTTAGGGGTCTCGGGGTGTTAGCAGATTCTGAATAACCTTCACAGATATCACAATTTCCCCTATATCGGTTTCTAAAATCCGTATTATGGTTCTAGCTTCAGGTTTGGGGTTCTAAATTCATACCCTAGGGTGTTGGTAAGACCTCTACTGAGCTCAATTTCATAATACATCACCAATTCACTCAAACCCTAACTAGGTTTTCATCAATTCCACAAAAATCCACAATATCGATTCTAAACTAAACATGGGGTATAAGTAATGCATAAACCAAACTAATGATCCAGAAAATACCTCATTTGGCAACTCAAGAATTTTCTTGAGTTGCCCTCTAGTGGCCAAATCCATACTTTTTTTAGCTCCATGTGTAGATCTAGGGATTTTGGACATTTTTAGTGAAAGGAGTTTGGGGTTTTGGTGTAGTTTTAGAGACGATTCATGGCTTGAGGAGGGGAGGGAAATGGAGAAGGGGCAGCAGCAGCAAGTATGGGAGAGAGGGGAAGAAATGAGAAGGAGGAAACAAGGCTAAGGGTTAAGGTCAAAGTCCACCTCTCTCTCTCACCTACCCTCATCATTGCATTTTCTTTTCTTTTCCTTTTCTTTTAAAACCCCACCCTTCTCACATCAATAGTAATTCCAAAAGAAAACCATGGCTAGAAAATTGCACAAGTGTAGAAAAAGTGATATGTGCAAGTTTTGCACAAAATTGCCAAAAAACCCAATTAGCGATTTTAATCGCGATTAGCACTAAATTAGTGTCAAACTAATCACAAAAACTTAAAAATGTCTTAATTCACTAATTTACCCTATTTTAGAATTTTCCATAATTTTTCATAATTTTTCTAACATTTTTCCTATTTATTTGCATTTAATATTAAAATAATCAATAAAATAATATTAAATTATAAAATTTCCCAAAATTAATATTTTATATTTTTGAAGATGTTACACTCTTTCACAATTTTTCTTAAGGAAGCCTTATGTTTTGTTTCTCTACAAAGATCTCCCTACAAAAAAAAGGAGAAAAGAAGTGATTCTCTTTTCTCCACTCTCTGATCAAAAAACAACCGAGCCTTTTATCCTAAGCATATGGGGTAGGCTACATGAATCAACAAAGAATCACGCCGGGTCCAGCACATGAATCCTCCGCCTCTACTCACTCCTATCGAACAATATACTTTCATTGAGTCCTTTGGCAACCATATCATTTCATATCACCTCCATCCATGTTTTCTTCGGTCTCCCTTTCGCCCTTTTGACATTGCCCATATTGATATTATCCATTCATCGAACCGGTGCTTCCATAGCTTTGCGTCGCACATGACCAAACTATCTTGGTCGGTTTTCCGCATCTTCTCCTCTGCAGATGCTACACCAACTTTTGCATGAATAGCCTTATTTCACACCTTATTTTTTCTGGTGTTACCACACATCTAACGAAACATGTGCATCTCCACTACGTGCATCTGTGTTTGATGCTTTTTAGGAGCCCAGCATTCTGTATCATATAATAAGGTAGGCCGAATAGCGCTCCGATAAAACTTCCCTTTCAACCTTAACGGAAAGTTACGATTGCACAAAATCTCTGTTGCACTCCTTCATTTCAACCAACCAATTTGGATCCTTTGATTAACATCACCATCGATCTCTCCATCCTTTTGGATGATGGAACCTAGATATCTAAACTGATCGCTTTGTGATATCTCTTGTCCTTCCAGTGTTATACCAATGTGGTCTCGACTTCTCTGTTTACTAAATTTGCAATGCATATATGCCGTCTTGGACTTGCTCAATCTGAACCCCGAAATTCCAACGTTTGCCTCGATAACTCCAATTTGGCATTAACCCCTGTTTCGTCTCATTTACTAGAACAATATCATTAACGAATAGTATACACCAAGGTATCTCATCTTGGATAGTTCTAGTAAACTCATCCATCACGATGGTAAATATGAATGGACTTAATGCAGATCCTTGATGTAAACCAATTGTAATCGGAAAATCACTTGTTAGGCCGCCACAAGTTCTAATATTTGCCACTACTCCATCGTACATATTCTTGATTATGTCAATGTACTTGACGGGACCCCCTTCTTCATCATTGTCCCCCATAATATCTCTCTAGATACCTTGCCGTACGCTTTCTCTAAATCAATAAAATATCATATGCAAATCTCTTCTCCTCTCTCGAAAACACTCGACAAGTTGACGAAGCAAATGAATAGGCTTTGCCGTCGATTGTCCAGGCATGAACCCAAACTGGTTCTCTGTTATCTTAATATCCTTCCTTAGCCTGTGTTCAATCACTCTTTCAAAACTTCATGGTGTGGCATAAATTTTATTCTACGGTAGTTTGAGCAATTTTGAATGTCACCCTTGCTCTTGTAGATAGATATAAGGGTATTTTTCCTCCACTCATTTGGCAACTTTTTGGTCTGCCAAATCTTATTAAACAGATATGTCGGCCATTTAACGCGTATTTCTTCTAAGTATCTCCAAAGCTCAATAGGAATCCCGTCTGGACGAACCGTTTTTCTTGATTTCATTCTCTTCAAAATCTCTTTAACCTCTGGTATTTTTATTTTACACATGAAATCACGGTTTATATCTTGAGATTGAATGACAAGTTCATCCAAATTCTCAGTAAAGCTCTCATTGAACAATTTGTCAAAATAATTTCTCCACCTTTCCTTGATATCTCCATCTCGAACTAAAACCTTCTGATCTTCATCTTTGATACACTTCACTGCATATAAGTCTCTGGTCTTCTTTTCCCGTATCCGAGCAATCCAGTATATATCATTTTCAGCATCCTTAGTATCCAACATCTCGTACACCTTCTTGTAGACCTTAGTTTTAGCTTCCCGAATAGCTTTCTTAACTTCCTTTTTAGCCATTTTATACTTCTCAAATCTTTCCGCCTCTCTGCTTTTCTTCAAATCTTTATAAGAATTCCTCTTGATTTTAATTGCAGCCTTTACTTTTTTGTTCTACCATGATGTGTCCTTAGATGGTGGAGCACCACCTCTCGACTCACCAAGTAGATATCTAGCTACTCTCTCGATATAGCTAGCTATCTTGTTCCATATTTTGTCTGAATCATTCCCAGACTGCCAATCTGCCTCTTGAACTACACGATCTATAAAAGCCTTTTGGTTACCTTCGTTCGGTCGCCACCACTTAATTTTAGATTCTACCTTACGTCTAATCTTCTTTGTTCCTTTTTTAAATCGAAATTCTAGAACTAAAAGTCTATGTTGATTGGTTACACTCTCACCTGACACTATCTTACAGTCGATGCAACAACCTCTATCTATCATTTTCGTAAGAAAAAAAGTCTATTTGACTTGCACTTGATCCGCCCCTAAGGGTGATAAGGTGAGACTCTTTTCCTAAACCAAGTGTTTGCTAAGATCAAGTCATAAGATAGCAAAATCTAGAATCGAGCTATCTGCTTCATTCTTTTGTCCGAAACCAAAACCTCCGTGGATAGTATCAAACTCACTACGACTAGTACCTACATGTTTATTGAGATCACCACCAATAAATAACTTCTCTCCACTAGGTATCTTTTGCACCATCTCGTCTAAATCCTTTCAGAATAAACGCTTACTAGCATCATCAAGGCCTATCTGTGGTGCATAAGCACCACAGAGATTAAAGATCTCCTCACCTAGAATAAGCTTAACCAGTAAAATTCTATCACTTTTTCTCCTAATCTCAACTACATTCTCAAGCAATCGTCTATCTATGATTACGTCTACCTCATTACGATTTTTATCTCTATCTGTATACCAAAACTTATAACCCAAGATTCTATGAATCTACTCTTTTCATCTGTCCATTTAATTTCTTGCAAACACATAATACCAACTCTCCTCCTAATCATCACCTCCACTAATTCTGATAGTCTACCCGTAAGGAAACTTATGTTCTAAGAAATTAGACGGATCCTATGAAACCCTTACTTATTTATCACTACACCTGGGGTCCGATGTAGCGCACTCTTCCGGACGACGACCTAGAAGCTCTTGCATACTTAACATTACATCCGGGATCCGATATAGCGCGTCGGTGAATATGGGACGCCCCAACATATTCTTATTAGGGTTTATGTCATAGAATGTGACAGTTTTACGTTGGCTGTCACAAGTCTACCACAACCCTCATCTTTTCTCGTCCGGGCTTAGGATCGGCAACGATGGGTTTCTCTTCTCTCTGATCACACACACACACACACACACACACACACACATATATATATATATATATATATATGAGAAGGAAAGAAAGAAGGTAGAAGGAAAGGGGAAGGTTCATCTCCTATGCAAAGAAAATCACTGCGGCAAGATCTGAAGATCCAGAGGAGCAAAGGCTCATTTTTTAACAAGGCGCAAGCGCCCATTATTCTCGCCTAAAACCTGGACGCCCACACCAGGAGCGCAAGCGCCACACAGCGCGTGCAACGTACATGTAGAATCTTTCTTGAATAGAAAGATCGGGGATCAAAGATCTAATGGTGCGCAAGCACCCAAAATAACAAACAGAAATATGCGCTTCACATTTTGAAAGCAAACACTTTATGAAACGTTAAGCTTTCATCCATAGGGTGCGCCCTATGTAAATGCGCTATAATCAAGGCGCTTTCTGCACAATTGTGCATGTGCGCCACATGCAATGCACGCACCAAGAGCGTTTTCGGGAACATTTGCACTTGTGTGTTACATGCGCTAGGGCCAGCGCCAAAGTCAGCACCGTATCCCACCAGGAGCTATGCAACCCATGTGCGCTACGTGCAATGCACGTGTGCAAACCCCAAAGTGCACATGAGCGATGAACCATAAGTTAGGACTAAGAAAAATTTGCTAAGTGACGAAACTTAGGTTCCTAATTTTTTTCTGGTGGGACCCCAGTAAACTCTGCGAGGCCCCTGATATGTCCAAAACACTCTCAAATTTGTTTTCAAAATACAACACGCATATTACACATTGAGTTCACACGATTGCATGACTCGTTAATCGGAGGTTCAGTGGTAATTAACGGCAGTTTTGTCTGCGGCTGACGGATATTAGGACTCCACAATCAATAAACTCCAGTTTATCCTAAACAGGAGGAATCTGTACATGTTTGACAAACAAACACATTTCTATCTCAATAGGGCGGTGAAAAACACTATACATGTAGCTCATGTCATCAATTAATGGTCTCTTATTTTTAATAAAAGAATTTAAGAAATGAGAAAAGTCTTCACATCTATTCCATGTATGAAATTATCCACATCATCAACCTCTTTAAATATTGTAATTGACTAATTTAAATTTAAATTCCAATCTCAACCCCCCCAAAAAAAGATCTGGACACTAACATCCAAACCGTCTTTTATAATTTCTAGAGGTATATCTTGAACTTTATTCTCAAACTTCAATATTTAAACCACATTATATTTATTAGGCTTAATTTCAATAAAAAACTACCAAATACTTTAGCCTAATTACGAGAAACTACTAAATTCTTGTTAAATACAAAAAAAACTACCACCGAACTTTCAAAAATTACGTAAAGTTATCATAAAATTTTCAAAAACTATGAAAAACCACCATAAATAAGATGCCTCGTCAGGAGTAACTGCAAAAAAACTATTACAAAACTCATTTCACTTTCAAAAACTATGAAAAACTATCATAAATAATTTGCAACCAACTACCATAAAACTTAAAAAACTTTCAAGGTATGGTAGTTTCTTGTAATTTTGAGAGAATTTGATAGTATCTCGTAACTGAGGAAAATAGTTTGGTAGTTTTTTGGAATTAAGCTTATTTATTAAAATCATACAATTTCTACTACAAATCCACATGCAACACACGTACAAAATACTAGCAAATATAAAGTTAACCCACAAAACCCAACAACACTCTAACAAATGAATGAATAAAGTTCTTTTTGGGATAGTGGATGGACTGGTGGCAAATAGGGCTGTGGAATAGGGAGGGAGGTGGATTTGAATGTTCTCATGCAATTGTCGATCAACTCTTCTTGATGCTGCACGTTCCCTTCCCAAGTAAATTAGAGTTTTAATGGATAGGGCATCCAATTAGTCGGTTTAATGTTTGCAACCATAACCCAATCAATTTAATGTGTATATTTAAGCTAACTTTTCTTTTTGGCGTATAATCTGAATTCAACAAACTATTCATTTAACTCAGTAAATGGGCTCACGTTAGAAAGCTGGAATATTTAATCTAAACTGAAAATACATATTTGTTATCTTATTCACTCATTGCGCCTTTAGTTATAAAATTTTACTTTATGATTTTTTTTTCTATGATTGAAATAATCACGAATATGCTTATATACTCCTTCCAAAGGTTTGATTTTACCCATCATTAAATTTATGTATACTCTATAGTTTCATAAGAAAGAAAACAACTAAAACAATGGCTTATCAATAAATTTTAATGAATATTATTGATGAAATATTAGTAACTCTAGATAGTAGATAATCATAAGAGTTGAAAATATGTTAACCAAAGATTATGAAAGTAAAAACAAACTTATGGTTCCTGCATGTACAAAACACCAAAAAAGGAAAGCAAAGAAAAAGAAAAGCAACAGCCACCTACTTGATTTGTGTGAAACATGACGAGTTTCCTTTTCCTAAAATGTTACTTAAATCTATTTATGCTTTATTGAGTTTTGCAGCTAAAATCACATATAATTACTTGCTAACTTCTATATAAACAGTATTTAAAGTTTTTCGTTGTAGAATATCATGGTGGTAGCTTGTGGACAAGATAATCTTAGTTCTGAATCTTGCATGTGACTTGCACTGTACTTCTAATTCAAAATATAGTTTAAGGTGAGAAAGACTTGCATAACCTCTCATATGTTGATTGCTTTCTCTTCATTTTTGCACCCAATTCCTACTTCAAAAAACACTTCAAAAGGATACAAATAAATGTTCTTTGACCTCCATGACCTGTATAAGAATTCCTAATTCCTTAATTAGTTTTCATTTTCCGTCCTTTTTTTTGAAGAATTAGTTTTTATTTTTAACTGCTCTCCTTTGATTTTGGGTCATATAAGCTTGAGACCTGTCCCTGAAGAAGCTCATATTATCTCTGGTGCACCGAAATTACCTTTTACTTAGCTATCATCGTTTCATTGTTGCAGAAGGTATCTTAAACTTGCGTAGAAATGCATGCTTAATTTTATAATTTGACTGTCTATGTCCACATCTAACTGCTGACTCTAGCTCTCTGTATTGGACAATCTATTAATATTGTGTTCCAACTTGCCGTTCAGTAGTTAAAAAACTGATGTTCAGTATTATTGGTTTGATTTGGATATAATGGAGGAAGGTATGGTCACGTTATTAACTCTTGTTTCTAGTCTACTTACCCAATGAGCATTATATTCTACATTCTAGTCACTTCTTCTGGGGGTAAATGTGAGACCTTGTGTGGAACTGAAACGGCTTCATTGAAATGATCCTTGAGACCCAAAGCAATATTTTCTCGTTCTCTTCACTAATTTGTTCAGTATAATTTCTATGGTTGGTGCAGGTTGTTCTCCCTGAAGGGTCGAAGGAAATTTCTGTTTCCACTCCTTTTCCGGCAGAGCAACAGCGAGAGGTTTATCTGTGTTGTAATCTTGTATCTTGAGCTCTCATTATCAAAGTTTACTGCCATCCAGTAATTTGTTTTTGTTGATGTTTTGGGTACTGCAGATAATATATTCACACCTGGATATTAGCGGAAGGCCGGTTGTGGTCTTGGAGAAGAGGAACGTTGTTCCGGAGCATAATGAACATTTCCAGGTTCTCCTTTTCTGCTGACCTGCCGTAAATTTTAATTTCAGAAAACTATTGGATAAAAGATAAATGGAGTCTTTTGCATCCCTCGTGAAGGGAAAGATTTATTCCTACAGCTTGTGCTTGAACATTTCTTCCATATTTGTTAGTTTAATATATATGATATTTTTAGTTGCATATCTTACGATAACGAACAATATCAGATATCTTGGTTTTATTTATTATTTGGAACACTTTCTCTTACTAATATATTTTCTTTTAGTTGACATTGATGTCTTCTAACATTTCTAAGCATCTTTACATAGATCGCGGGCTGACTGTATTATAGTATCATTGCATAGCATGTTATATCTTAATTTCTATACATACTGATTTTCCTTTTTGATTTCTAGGTTTACTATAAATTCAGCAATCTTTCGCTTCTTAGGGAGCCATTGATGTTGATATGCGGCTTCTTCTTCATATTTGTTGCTTGTATTATCTACATGCGTACTGATATATCAGTCTCCAAGTCTTCTGCTTCCTACCTGGCAAAACTTCAGTTAGAGGAGGTATGTCATTGCCCTTACCTTTGCATATATCTTAGGATTTATCTCATTCTTGCCAATGCCTTATCGCTTAATTATGCTGTTCCTGAGTGTTTAGGATTCTAGTAGAAAAACAAACCATGCGTTTTTATTGTAAATAAACCAAACTATGTCGTCATCACTTATTTGCTTTTGAAAACTAGTGTTTACCATTAATTTTTGTTGACTTTATTTCTTGTAGAACTAATTTGTTATTTTCTTCAGGGCTGCTAACTTTATTTCAATCATATAAAGTGTTCTCAATCAACAATGCTGGTTAACGACACAGCCTCTATTCAATTATTTTGAGCGAATAGTCCAAATTCTAATTATAATTTGCATTAAGTATATTAGACTTTTGTGATGTTTAGACTCAGGCCCTCTATTTTATATAGAGACATGCCACTTGTTATTTTACAAATATTCTCTAGAATACATTCTCTTGTTTTTAGAGGCATTCCTTATCAGTCGAATTAAAATAATTGTTGTGTGCTTTTGGAACACATTTTAATACAGTCAATAATTGAATGTACCTACTTTTGAAGACGAATGGCATTAACCCTGTGTGGCAAAATAAACAGTAAATTCACATTCATCATTGGTTGATTGTGGTCCTCTATGGCTCTATGCAATATGTAGGCCATATCAGTTGAAGCCTAAAACCAAATTCAATCTGTAGATAAAATAGATATGTTGTAAGCCTTTATCAAGGTTTAAAATCTCGGTATCATTACCGGTATTGGAAGGTCACTTTTGGGATCGAAATCAGTCATCTTGGATATATTGGAGTTTATATAATTTTACCGAAATTTTAAATACAATGGAAGTTCTTTAAATAAATAGTAAGAGCAACTATAAACGATTTTGCAAATAATGATATCTAAAATAGTTGTTTTAATACTCGCTAAAGATAAGTATAATTTTTTTTGTATTTCTTTACAGTAAATAATGATGTCAAATAAACTGTAACCCAACAACATATTAATAACCGACTAATCCAATGATAAACTTAATATTAGAACCGTACTAATAAAATGGTAGACCCATTATAACTTTGTGTCAGATGGTTTTGGTATGGGAACTCAGACAATCATTTCTTGGATCGGAATTAGCCATCTTAGATCGAATTGGCCGAGATTTCAAACCCTGCTTTAGATGACAATCAACTGTTGATGAATGCCCTTCATATGACATATAGTTGTAGGGTGTTTTTCGTCACTCCATTGAGATGGGAATACGCTTCGCTTGTCAAGCGTACTACAGATTCCCCCTGTCTAGGGTAGACGGGGGTTTATTGATTGTGAGAATCCGAATATCTGGCAGTCGCGGACTTAACTGCCGTTAATTACCCATCGCCTTTAGAGCGAGAGAACCTCCGATTGACGGGTCAAACAAGTCATGCGAACTCAATGTGCAGTGTTGTGTCTTGAAGTGGTTTTGGATATATCGGGGACCCCGCAGAGTTTTTACGGGGGGTCCCGCTACCCGGATAGCTGGCTGGGGTCAAGGGGGCTAGCAGCCCCCTTGCGGGGTGCGGGCCAGCGTCCCGTTAGAAATTTTTTCTAACGGGGAAGTATATTTAGTATGAAAAATGAGGGGTGATGAGCGTCTTGAAGACGCATGCATGGCATGTGGGCGTTGGGTGTCCACAGGTCAAGTGTCCGGCGTGTGGGCGCTTGGCGCCTGCGGGTCACGTGTCCGGCGTGTGGGCGCTGGGCGCCCGCGGCGCACGCGACCTCAAGGCCTCGGCAGGTCACGTGAGCTGCACGCGACCGCCGGACGTTGAGTGCCTGCGGGTCGCGTGTGGCGCACGTGGGCGTTTAGCTCCCGCGGGTTGTGTCCTGCACGTGACCGTTGGGTGCCCGTGAGTTACGTGCGTGGCACGGGACCGCTAGGCGCCCGTAGGTCACGTGTGCGGCACGCGACCGCTGGAAACACCAGCGAAAAAGGGGCTTAACCCCTGGGTTAGGAGTTCAACTCCCAAGGGGCTTTGGAGTTGAACTCCTAACAGAGATTATGTATAGATTTGGAGTTATACTCCTAAAAAGGGGTTTGATTTATGGAGTTAAACTTCAACAGATCTTGAATGGAGAACTCTTAGAAATCTTTGGATCTTCTTTTGAGTCTTGGATCCTCCCGGAATGGGATTTTTTGGAGATGAGTATCCTTCTTTTTCCTTTCTGTTGGCTGGATCTTAAGGGGAAGAAGGGGAGGTGAGACTTAAAATCTCCCCTTTTTAGGGATCTGATGGAAGATCCGAGCTTCCCTTTAAGGGTTTGATGATGAAAAACTGTTTATTTTTGGAAAAGAAAGAGTTAAAACTCTTGATTTAATTCAAAAAAGGCAAGAAGGTTTTAGAACCTTGAGGAAAGGGAAGGAGGCACAAACCCTAGAATTTGATAGAATGAATTGTTCTTTTTTTTATTTCATCATCATGTTTCCTTATATAGGCTTACACTTACATATAGCCTCTTGGGTTTTACAAAATGGAATTTTGCCCATTCCATGTCTCATGTGCTCATTTCTTTTGCACACGAGCCATGGGCTTTACAAATATTTGGCTTTATGCCCATAAAGATTACATCAAAATTATTTATTACATGATTTTTATTTTGTCATGGAGGAGGCTGGCCGCGGGGCTTGACTTGGGCATGGGCCCACTTGAGCCGGGCTTGGGCCCGCTTACTTGGGGTAGACTTTGATTTTGACTTGGTCAACCGGGGTGCAATTTTTGACCCCAACAAAATGCCCCCATCAATAAATGCACACAACATATGTGAGTCATGTGCATGAAATTGATGGGTCTTCTTTCGCGTGGATGCGACTTGCTTTGGTTCCCGCTTCTCACAAAGCGGGAACCAAATCACTCCGTGCCGGGAAAACGTCTACCACGGACACCCCGTCTCGGAGACGCGTCAATCGTCAACCGTCCATATCGTAAAAAGGGCAGTGCCAGCTACCCACAAAGCGGGAACCAAATCACTCCGTGCCGGGGAAACGTCTACCACGGACACCTCGTCTCGGAGACCCGTCAAGTGTCGACCGTCCATGTCGTAAAATGGGCAGTGCCAGCTTCCTTTTTACGATATGGACGGTCTACGCTTGACGCGTCTCCGAGACGGAGTGTCCGTGGTAGACGTTTCCCCGGCACGGAGTGATTTGGTTCCCGCTTTGTGGGAAGCTGGCACTGCCCTTTTTACGACATGGACGGTCGAAGCGCGGCTCCGAGACGGAGTCTTCGTAGTAGATGTTCCCTCGGCAAGGAGTGATTTGGTTCCCGCTTTGTGGGAAGCTGCCCTTTTTACGACATGGACGGTTGGCGCTTGACGCGATTCCGAGTCAAAACATAATTCTGACAGGGAAGATAGATACACCGAGGTGAAGCATGAGTTTCGACACGAGGTACACTCTGAGACGAAGCATGATTCCGACGCAGAGTTTGTTGGGTGACTTGATTCCGAGACGGAGCATAATTCCAACGGGGAGGTCACTGGGTGATTCCGAGCCGAAGCATAATTTCGATAGGAAAGGCAATACACTGAGGCGAAGACGAAACATGATTTCGACAAGGAAGGTCGTTGCTGCCCTTTTTGCGACTTGGACGGTCGGCGCTGGATTTGACTTGTTGATTGAGGTGATTTGGGTTGACATCAGCATCGCTACACTGGAATATGGTACCAGAAACGAATCATCATTTGCCATGAGAGGATTATGGGATTTGGTTTTGGTCGGCCTTTGCCTATTGGGGAGCGATGACTTAGGAGACATGTTTAGATCCCTATCACCTAATGCTTTTCAATTTATGAGCCGTAAGGGTCCCATAAAAGTTCTATCTCCCTATGAGTCGAGAGGATCTCGTACGTGTACTTTCTCCTTAAGAGTCGTGTGGACTCCCAAGTGTGTTTTTCCTTTGTGAGTTGTCAGGATCTCATGATGGTGTTTTCTTACGAGTCGTGAGGATCTCGTATGGTTTGTTCTCCTCATGCATCGTGAGGACGCATGAGTGGATCTTCCCAAATGAAGCATAATTCCAAGGACGGAGACCGGCCGCTGGACGGGTAATTGCAGTGGGGCATGGATATGATGAGAATTATTTGAGCCCGTGAATTTTATACGGTAGTCGACTTGGGGACCAACCGTATGGTTGGAAGAATTTGGGAAATTGGATTTTGGTTGGCGTCTGTATCGCTACACTGGAATATGGTACTAGGAGTGACTCATCATTCGCTGCTTGAGAATTTGGATTTTGGCTGGCATCTGGATCGCTGCATTGGAATATGGTACCAGGAGCGACTCATCATTCGCCGTTAGGACATTCAGAGTTTGGTTGGCGTCTGCATCGCTGTACTGGAATATGGTACGAGGAGCGACTCATCATTCGCCGTTAGGGATTTGAGTTTTGGACGGCGTCTGCATCGCTGCACCGGAATATGGTACTAAGAGTGACTCATCATTCGCTATTGGGATATTCAGGGATTTGAGTTTTGGTTGGCGTCTGCATCGCTGCGCTGAAATATGGTACCAGAAGCGACTCATCATTCGCCGTTGGGGATTTGTGTTTTGGACGGCATCTGCATCGCTGCACTGGAATATGGTACCAGGAGCGACTCATCATTCGCCGTTTTTTTACTGCGATTGCTTTATCATTTTAACTTTTCTTATCGCGAAGGTCGCAATTGCCCTATCATTTTGGCTATTTATTCGCGGTTGCCCTATCATTTCGGCTTTATTTTCATCTTTATTTTTACTCGTTGATTTTTATTACGAGTTGTCCATCATTTCGGCTTTTTATTTATTTATTTTTTTAATTTTTTTGTTTACACATTTTTACATCCCAGTTTAATGACTTAGAGGCCGACCGTTCCCAGTTTAACGACGTGGCGGTCGGCTGTTTTGTATGAAGTTTGTGGTCGCAGCTTGACTGTTTGCCAATACGTCTTTAGACAGTTCTATCTCTCCTGCCTTATATTGTTTTTCGACCCAATCTTTAAAGACGAAACAATGCTTAATAGCATGACCTATCACTCTGTGATAGGGGCAATATTTGGGGTCGTCGGTCATATTTGCTTCCTGCGGTCTTTTTGATTCTGGCAATTGTAGACCGTTTTTTAGGGCATCCTTGAATATTTTACGGACTTTGTCCATTCTGAAGGAATAGATCTTATCCAGCTTCTCTTTCAGTGGAGATTCTTTTCCCTCTCCGAACACTGGCTTCCGAGGCTAGTTGGCATTAGGCCCGCTCATCTCTAGCTTATTTCGGTTAGCTAAAGTGTTAAAAGATTCAGCATCGTCAGAATTTCCGCCTTTACGATTTTTGTCCTTTCGGTTTCTCAAGGACCTATTATTATTTTGGGAGTCAGAGGAGGACTCCTGCTTTGAGCACTCCAACATCTGGACTTTCCTGATCAGTTTTTGAAATGTTTTGAGACCCGCGGTGCATAGAAACGGGGCCATCCAATTGTTGAGATTTCCGACGAGGAGACTGACAGATTGGTCCTGCTCTATCGGCGGTTCAATTTGACGGAGAGATTGCGCCAACGGGTTATAAAATCCGTGCTGCTTTCGTTCTTTGGCTTGGTCCTTACGAGGTCGGCAATGATCTTATCGCTGACACTCATGAACCTTTGTCGGAATAAAGATTCCATTTGGACGAAAGTAGTAACGGAGCCATCCGGTATGCCCGCGTACCATTCGAAAGCGACATCGGTCAGGCTGTTAACAAACTGGTAGAGGAGAAGCGCATCATTGCTTCCAGTATTCCCGCATGAGGTTTTAAAATGGGCGATGTGCTGATTCGCATTTTCCGTCCCATCAAATCTTCCGAATTTGGGGATGATATAGCCGCTAAGAAATTCTACCAGATCATACCGAGCAGGATATGGTCTCCCACTACTGCTGATATCTTTTTGCGCTTCGGTTTCGGTTACCAATGTTTTGACTTTGTTGGCAACCAAACCCATGATTTGATCCTGAGTCAGCGGGCTACTGTCATTGGTAGCCAAGACATTTTCCGAGATAGGATGTGACTGTCTTTCATGCGGTCCGCCCACCTTTGGATTTGAGGGAATAGGTGTCGGCTATCTCGGGACACCATTTCCCGGTTCATGAGCAGAACTCTGCGCTTGATTGGACGGGGGCCGTGAGCTGTAAGACGACGTTTGTCTAGTCGTCAATCTTTGAGTAGAACTTGGCCATCTACTTGTCTTTGTTTTTGAGCTACTTCTGGAGCTCTTGAAGAGATTGTTGCTCTGCGTTCTTAGGATGGAAGATTGGCTCCTCTTCGCTTTCCGAGCCCGACTTCTCATGAACCGAGAGATCTCTCTGCTTATCAGGCTCACCAGAAGGCTTTTCATTACCTCATAGAGAATGCTGGTCTTGGGAAGTGGTAGCCACATTCATACCAGATTGGATTTGAGATGTGGTGGCCCTGTCCTTGCTCTTGCTGCGCGTGCCTACCATGTAAACAGTGTGGACCACATATCCAGCCTTCTCTTTATCTTTAGCGGGGTAAGCCTGTTTTTGGAATCTCATGAAGTTCAGCCTAGCATGAGTCTTAGCCCTTTTGTTGGCTCTATATCTGAGCCTTTTCTGTCTTAGCTTCTCGATCTTGAGGGCTTGACGGGCATTCGTCATCCAAGAAGCCATCATGAGTCGATTGACGGGGAGCATAGAGAAGGTACCCGATTGAGCAGTTGTCGGGGGCACCGCTGGAGCTTGCTCGAGACGTCTTGTTGCTTTGTTGGTGTTGATGACCTTGCCCCCAGTTGGGGCTAAGGAAAGTCACTCATACACTAACTTGCCCTTGGGTAGTGGTGCCCTTGAGATCACCACATTTGACCTCCTGCCTTTCGAAACCGGTCTGCTGCTGGAGCTTGAGAAGCTGGGATGGCGCTTGCTGACACGAACAAAATAGAACCGAATGGTAGCAGCGGCTCTTCCCATTGTCGCCCGAGACTGGCCGGGAGGACCGTCCTGATGTCCATCTTCATCGTGTAGGAGATGGGAGTTGTGTCGAGAGATGAGCCGACCCTTGGAGACATTTTGTTGCGTCCGGAGATTGCAATTTGAAATTTGTTAACCTGCACAAAGAAGCATGATTTCAGTATAGGCAATCGATATGTATATTGATTGAGTTCGAATGAACGTTTAACCCGAAATATGGGAGGAGAGATTGGTCCCACCGGGCGTGCTAGAACTTGTAGAGTGTTTTTCGTCATCCCATTAAGATGAGAATACGCATCGCTTGTCAGGCATACTACAGATTTTCCCTGCCTAGGGTAGGCAGAGGTTTATTGATTGTGCGGATCTGAATCTCCGGCAGCCGCTGGCTAAGGTGCCGTTAATTACCCCTCGTCTTTAGAGCGAGAGAACTTTCGATTGACGGGTCAAACAAGTCATGCGAACTCAATGTGCAGTGTTGTGTCTTGAAGGGGTTTTGGATATATCGGGGGTCCCGCAGAGTTTTTACTGGGGTCCCGCTACCCGGATAGCGGGCCGGGGGTCAAGGTGGCTAGCAGCCCCCTTGCGGGGTGCGGGGCAGCATCCCGTTAGAATTTTTTTCAAACGGGGGAAGTATATTTAGTGTGGAGTGCATGAAAAATGAGGGGTGAGGAGCGTCTTAAAGACGCGTGGATGGCATGTAGGCGCTGGGCGCAGCACATGACCGCCGGGCGCTGAGCGCCCGCCGGTCGCGTGTCCTGCACTTGACCGCTGGGCGCCCGTAGGTCACGTGCGTGGCACGCGACCGCTGGGCGCCCGTAGGTCACGTGCGTGGCACGCGACCGCTGGAAACACCAGCGAAAAAGGGGCTTAGCCCCTGGATTAGGAGTTGAACTCCCAAAGGGCTTTGGAGTTGAACTCCTAACAGAGATTATGTATAGATTTGGAGTTATAATCTTAAAAAGGGATTTGATTTATTGAGTTAAACTCTAACAGATCTTGAATCGAGTTACTCCTAGAAATTTTTGGATCTTCTTTTGAGTCTTGGATGCTCCTGGAATGGGATTTTTTGGAGATGAGTATCGTTCTTCCTCCTCTCTGTTGGCTGGATCTTGGGAGAAGAAGGGAAGGCCCCCTTTTAGGGATCTGATGGAAGATCCGAGCTCTCCTTCAAGGGTTTAATAGTGAAAAACTGTTTATTTTAGAGAAGGAAGAGTTAAACTCTTGATTTAATTCAAAAAAAGATAAGAAGGTTTTAGAACCTTGAAGAAGGGGAAGGAGACACAAACCTTAGAATTTGATAGAATGAATTGTTCTTTTTTTTTATTTCATCATCATGTTGCCTTATATAGACTTACACATTTACATATAGTCCATTGGGCTTTACAAAATGACATTTTGCCCATCCCATGTCTCATGTGCTCATTTCTTTTGCACATGAGCCATGGGCTTTACAAAAATTTGGCTTTATGCCTATAAAGATTAAATCAAAATTATTTATTACATGATTTTTATTTTGGCATGGGGGGCTGGCCGCGGGGCTCGACTTGGGCATGGGCCCACTTGAGCTGGGCTTGGGCCCGCTTACTTGAGGTTGACTTTGATTTTGACTTAGTCAACCGGGTGCAATTTTTGACCCCAACAATAGTGACTTAATGCCCAACATAGAAATCGCATGATATATTATTTACAATATGATGAGGGGCGATTCCTCTCGGAACAAAATTATTAAAACCCTTCATGGTCCATGCACCCATGTTCGAGGACTTCCAAATTTTCATCAACAGTTGATTCAGATCCTCCTCTATATCTATACATGTGTCATATAAAGATAAAACCAACCGCCTACTTCCTTCTGTAGCTAGCATATTTATATTGTAATCCATTAGAGTATCTGAAAACGGTACAATATTTCTACATTTGGGCCTTAAGTCAATTTAACCTGTGGCGGAGATAAGTCACGCAAAAGCACGATCCAGCATATCATTGGAGACAGAATACCTTACATTTAAAATGTGATGCTTCACATTTAAATGGCTAATCTGAACTTCACATTTTTTAAGGTGGATTATAGATGTTATCTTGCGTGGTAATTTGATAACAATTCAGATACAGTCCTGGTTAGTTTAAAATTTGCAAATATATTATGGGTACATAAAGGTTAGTGGCAATGATTTTTCTGAAAGGCTATCAACACCGAGCAGTTGCCTTGACAGTCTAATTCCCTTTGAGGTGCACACTTGTGTTAACATGCACAACAGAAAAATCATGTCATTTTCATTTCAAGAGTACATCGACTTGATAAAATGATTTTATGGACCTCACTTTGAAGTGCAGTTCATATATAATTAGAAAAACGGACAATGAGATACTTTTTGAGTCGATGACTATAGAGAATGGAGGAAACATATACTCAGTATGCTTTTCTGTCCTTGTTTGGGTCATCATCCGGCCCAGACTTCATACTCAAAAATGGTGATAGAAGGTTTTGCTGCTTCTATCGTTGCTCAAACATCATGCTCATGTTGTAAAAGTTTGATCTGAAATCTCTTGATCCATCAAAAGTGCACTTCTTTAGTGAAGTGAATCCGTTATTTTATTTTGCCGCCTTTCATGGTTTCACTATTTAAGTGGAGAAAGGTTGGAAAGATTATGTTTTAATTCCTTGGTCATGTGCTCCTGAAATTTTCATAAATTGGAGCTAGGTTAGATCCTAGAAACATCATCCTAGTGGAGGTTCTTGGGTCCGGGATCTACGTTTTGTGGGCTAGTTGGCTACGGCCCTTCTCCAGCCCAAAGCCTTAGAAATGATTTCAGATGAAGAAAAATGGAGTATTCTATCAAGCAATCATATGCGCTCACATTGACAATCGGTTCTCAGTGACCAGTTCCAGATAGAGCCCTTTTCTAACTCAACCCAAATTCCTGCCTGTTCACTACATCTGTTGACTTGAATATTAAGTTAAGTCTGTCAAGTTTAGGTGATTAGATTCTTATTGGCTCTTACATTTTGTTGCAGCAACAAACTTTTTTGATTAGATCACGAATATTTTATTAATGTTATGGTATATTTTGGGGGCATTCTTATCCAGTTCAGTTATAGGTAGGGTAGATTCTCAGATTTTTTATGGATGCTACAAATTTTTCATTGAATTTTACTATTTACCATCTGATAGTAGTTTCCATCAGTTGCAAATCCATGGAGGATGATGTCTGGTCCAAATTTAGGTTTAGTCATGCCATTTTTAACAAAATAATGTATTGAGGTTTAATAGATTATGAATACCTTTAGCTAGCAGCAAAGTTCATCAATTCTGCAGAGAGATGACATGTGTTTGATTTTCTTTTTTTAATCACTCAATTACAGTAGAAAGACTATGAAAGGTTATTTTCCTTCCATGTGCCATACATCTTGAGGTTGCAATTTAGCTTTTCCTGGGAAACTTTTTATTTTCCATAATAATCTTGTTGTCAATTGGACAACTACTGACTAGTTGGTTGCCATAGCTTGAGAAATGATCAAGTATATGACGTCATGCAAAATCTTACACCCATGCTCCTTTTGGTGCAAAAGTGTTCCATGTGTGTATGCTATATATAGAACATGTTGTAGCCAAGTAATGTCCTTTAGTTGTAGCCCCTCTAGGCACTTTAGCGCCCACTTGAAGATCTTCGGATTCTTGAACTATATGGTTTATATATTATTTTCTCCTATTGATAATGATTCTGTTATAAGATTTTAGCTTTAATTTTTTAATTGATTTATACACACATTTATATACACAACATTCAGAGTCTAAATTCTTTCCTTTTCATTTCTTACAATCGCACGCCCGTGTAAATTCTTTCCTTTTCATTTCTTACAATCATGTGTGTGCGTGCACGCCTTTTCCCTTTAAATTCTGTCTTTATTTCTTAACATGTCTTTATTAGTGTTTGATTCTGTATACTAGAAGTGTGTCGTTTTCCCTTGAACTCTGTTTTTTTCCTCCTAAAATGTCTTTATTAGTGTTTGATTATGTATACTAGTAGGGATTGACTTTATTGATTTGCTATAGGTGCAAGAAAAGGTCCAACTGGTCCAAAACATCATTAATCGATGTTTAGCCGTCCATGATAAATTAGAAGCATCATTGCGTGAGCTCTCCAGGACAGGGGATGTTCAATCTTGCAAGATAGCTCGTAAAACAGCTGATGCGTCACTAAAAGAATTGGCTAAAGAACTGAAGGCGTTGTTGGGATATTTGCAGTCTTCTCCACAGGCTGCCCAGATATTGCTAAAGGTTTGTTGTGCTATACATTATGAATTTTTGGTATAATTTCTTCATTCAATCACGAGAAGTTTATCATTTGAAAGCACATACAAAAATCTCATTAGTGTAACTTGTTAGATGTTTATCATATTTGGACCCTGACTCCAATGGCTTTTTTCCCACTTTGTTGTCAACCGCATTCCTTCCATCAACAGTTTTTAGACTTTATACAGCCTAGACCAAGCCAGCGACATCAAAGAGGTTCACACTGTGCTTAAAACAGAGTGCCTTCCATGAATTATATGTTATACTTGAATGTGATTTTGGTTAGTTGATTAGCTAGAAATGTGAAATGCAATCAATATATATTAGGTTGATTGCGAGCCAAGGAACTGTATGTTCATACTGAAAGGCTTGCCACATGGTGGAATTTAATTAAGAAAACTCTTGCATTGTGTTCTGAAGAAGACTATATATGCTTATCTCATGATTTAGCTGCTAAATATTACACTTTGTGGCATAGGTTAGAGTTGGTGAGTCAGACTCAACATAATGAGTCATAGTCTTCAACTCTGTTTCTCCCAAACCATGTTGAAGACGCTGCTATGCCTTTTAAGAAAAATAGGCCCACTTGTCTTCACTATATTTATAAAGTTAGGGAAGCTTTTAGGCATATAATACTTTCATAATTTCAGTACTAAGATGACTTAACTAAATGCCATGGGAGAAGAATTACTAAAAATGATAGATTGTTGCCTTATGTTGCAATTTTTTCATGACTTTCTACCTGGGAGGTAGTTACCAAAAACCATGAAGTTCTTGATATTCAGGCAACCTGATCATCTAATTTGCGGGTGCTTTTTCATTCTGACCTGAGTCAGTAGACGATCTCTTATTTACATACATAATTATGCAAGTACCATGCAACACATTCTTATACTTGTTCCTACAAACTCGAATGATTGTGCAGTAAACTTGGTAAGTCATGAAAAGCAAAGATTACCAAGTTTATGATCTACAGATGGCATAGCTAAACAATTTTCGGTGGTTGAATATTGTAGGTGGAGGAGCTGGTTGCCAAGGAGAAGGAGATGCAAGAAAGGCTGATGCTAAAGCACTCGACTGTTGTTGATTGTTTCGAGAAAAAACTGAGTGGTAAAGAAGTTGAAAACCGAGTTACTCCCCACCAGCAAAAACTTGCGGTGATAAAACAGGAGGTAGATGATCTCCTTGAGATCATTGATGAGTTTTGCTAAATTGTTGAGTGAGGTTTTAATGAAGGAAACTTTATATCGGTACCATGTCTTTTACCATTAGAGAGCTGCAGGATTTTCTTAGTAGGTCAATGAATTTTTGAGATATGTGTCGTTTAGCAAACGCCTAATGTATTGTCTCCTCATCTGAATGAACATACTTATGAGAATGCGTTTTGTTTGGCCTTTGGATTTCTTTTGCGCCAAGATGATTACAGTTCTCAACTGAAAAGGAAAAAGAAGAAGAGGAGAGGTCTACGGTTTTACAATTTTATAAATTTTCAAGGTTTTAAGATCACACCTAAGAATTTTAAAAATGCCACAAAACCTCCTGAACTAGTCTGAAACTGTATGATTTATCTATAGTTCTTAGGCATTCTTAGGTACAACACATTGTAAAAAACACCAAATCTATCAAATCGGTAGTATTCTTAAATTAAATCCAAATCTATGCTGTTTTTCTAAGGTAAATTGTCAAAAAAAAACCAAGCTCTTTTTCCCTATCAAAAACTCCTTGGCCCAACTCCTATGAAAATTTTTCCGGTAGTATCTATATAGTACCGATTCATACAATTTATTTAAATATTGTAGGAAACGATTTAAATATCATAAGCAACTGCTTGATTATCGCTAGTAACTGCTTAAAAATCATAAGAAACTAGATACAACAAACAATTATTAGATGTCACAGGTAAGATTTCTTGACTACCAAAAACCTTTTCAGAGAGTTTTGACTGAAGAAATACTTTTCCTATCCATGTGGTACGATCCACATCATCTACGAGGACACATATTAGTTATATGATGAGGCAGAAGGTTATTTTTTTCACCGTATGAAAATTCATATAGACTATATGGAGTCGAAAATAGTTCGTTTTGAAGACTACCGCCTGTAGGCCCAGGTTTTTTTATCATACATTGACGGTTTCTAAAACATTCCTGAAATTGAAAAGTCGATTGAGTCATGTGACAACCAAAAATCCCAACCAACCCTTTTAGCAATGGCTTTTATTTTTGTCCCTTGTGTCTTGCGAAGGCGGGAGAGGATAAACCCCCTTTTGGAATTAGCGCTAGGGTTTTCCCTTTTGCCGATCGAACTGGCTAGGGTTTCTGGCCCCTTTCCCTCTCTTCCAACGAAGAAGAAGAGGAAGAGGAAGAAGAGATGGACACGTCTTTGAGATACAGCACTGAGACAAAATCCCTAAGGATCCACGCCAAGCAAAAGTTCGCTGTCGATTCTAATACCCTCATTCAGGTTGTGCTCCCCAATTTCCCTTTTCTCCTGCTTCTTCTCTTTCATTTGCAATGTCGAAGTCATCTCTTGTTGTCTATTATGTTGGTATGTTGAGAGATCAACATTCTCAAAATTAACCATTTGGTGACTATAGTGATCGAATTTGGATATTAATTGCATGGAAGCTAACCAGGGGCTAATCGAGAAATATGAAGATCTGGTTCTTTCTTTTTTTAAAATGCTCCAGATCGTAGAGTATCATAATACCCTCTGCTGTTTCTATATATTGTTAAAATAGCTGATTCCTTTGTGTTTTCCAAATGTTTTCTTAAAATGGCAAAGACGTTTTGATTATATGATTTTGATATGGTTCAAAGCATTGTAATACCTATGATTTAGACAATGATGATGCTAAGTTTCCTCTTCCAAGCCATTTTGAGTCTAACCCTAAGGGTTTAGTGGGCTAATAAACCTCTTGAGGGGTATATAAGGTATACATGAAGTGTGTTGTATGCAATCAACCCTCATATCTTACCGCCACTTGTTCCATGATATCTTACCATCACTTGTTCTTCGGTATCTTTCAATCTCTTTTTCCTTAGTACCGATCAACGTTCTTGTTGCGGGTTTGGGCCAAATGGTTAGCGTTTAAAGCAGGTGAAAAGATATAGTTGGGTTACACAGGGAACTTTCTGATCCAAATTAGAAATAAAATGTAATATTTTAGTGAGCATATTCCTCTCTCTGTCACTCTCTCTGTTATGTGTATGTGTGTATGTACATATGACATACACACACGTGCACACACATTTGTACACGTACACGTACACATATACATATAGAAGAGGACTATCAAAATTGGGTTTTATATTCGCTTTTGGGTATACTTTGGCTAGATATTAGAGATCTAATATTTTTTTATAAAGGAAGAGATCTAATAATTATTAATAGCATTTTAATTAATTAAATGGCTTGGAGACTTGTAGTGAGCACTTATAGTTGCATAGTGATTAATGGAATGTGGAATTAATGGTGGACCCAAATGCCTCAAATTTATACGGCTTGCCCTCTTTGAGGAATAGAAACCATTTCTCATAAGTTATTAATTATTGTAATTGCAATTTCATAATTATTTGTGTAGAAACTCTTATTGCATTGCTTTAATTTCCATTATAATTGATTTAACCAATGCATATTTAAATAATTTACACCCTTGATATTACTATTTTTTCAAGTATACTTACCCTTAAATTAATACATATAAAAGCAGGTCCTTTTATTTGTTCCACTTATATTTTGCATTAAATTGGTTCTATTATTCCATTCTTTCACTAAATATACTTAACCGTTAATGTTGCACTCATGGTTCGAGGTTTCGTCTGAAACCACCGATACGTGATCGTTTCATATAGTTCGGTGGAAACCGATACGAAACCAACCATACAATCAGGTTTCGGCCGAAACCTGAAATAACTAATTTTCTTTTTATCATTTTTGCTATCATCGTGATCACTATAGGCCTTCATTGTTAGATCTGAGGTGTTTTCGTGGTAAGTAATTGCTATTTGCTCGCCAAGGACGGTTAATCTTGACTATTGAGGAAGTTATAAGAAAAAAGAAAGCATCAAGCTGAAAGAGATAGAGGGAGACATGTGAGAGAGGATTGAAAAACAACTGATTAGGCTTATTTTTTTTAGCTTTCATGGCTGCCTAATTATTTTTTGTGGATCAAGTGCAGAACCAAAATTGAGACCATGGCTTTCATTTGTGGTACAGCCGGTCAATTTATTTCCATTCTAAAAAGGCTACAAAAGTCGTCCCAAACCATATATTAATACTTATCTAAGTACACTTTTCAATGTATTTTGCATTAGGTGTTGTCTTAGCTGGATTTTTTAACACTAAGATCATTGTCTTGTGATATACAACCATAAATTTAATATGTCTACATATATGTATGTATTACCGTTAAAACCGAAACTGAAACTTGAATCGAGATAAGCGAAACTAATCGAAACCTTGATATACAATTATAAATTTAATATATCAACATTTATGTATGTATGTATTACCGTCGAAACCGAAATCTGAACTGAGATAAGAGAAACTAATCGAAACCCACCAAACTAATAAAATTTTGGAAGACTGAAACCAAAACCGAAACCGTGTTCTTGAACCTTGGTTGCACTCACTAAATTAACGGTGAAAAAATGTTAGAATCAAATGAAATTTGGTGTATCTACATCTTATCCGATGAAGATGAAGATGGTGGGTGATGATCGTCAAAACAAACAGTGGAGGATACTCTTTTCAACACGAAAGGAAGAAATCCTCTCCTTGGGCTATTGTTCTCCATTATTCTCTATATATGTATGTATGCATGCATGTGTATGTACATGTATTATATGTATATATACGAGTATGTGTATGTATTATATGTATATGTATGCATACATGTATATGTATGTATACATACGTATCTGTATATACGTATATACCATATGTATATGTATGTGTATGTATCATGTATGTGTATGTATGTGTATGCCTACATATGTATCTATGTGTATGTGTACATGTATCTAGGCCTATGTATAGATATATACATGTGTATGCATATGTATATATGTGTATGTGTACATGTATAATTATATGTATACATGTGTATATATGTATTTATACCGTGTATATGCATACATGTATGAATGTGTATGTATATGTATACATGTATGTGTATATGTTTACATGTGTGTATGTATACACGTGCATGTGTATATGTATACATGTACGTGTATAGGTATTCATGTATAAAAGTCAACTTTTGGAGATTCTTTACGATGATAAGAACTATAAGTCCCCGAACATAGGCAATGTTTATAAATTATGTGAGGTATTTAGAAGGCATAGACAATAGAATAATAAGCCTGTTACTCGCCAAGAATTACAGAGAGAGATTAATACTCTCAAAATGGAAGTGAAAGAGCTTAAAGCTCAAGATTGAGTTATACTCTCCAGACTTTTTGATATTGAAAGTTAATAATAATAGGAAAATACTCGGGGAGAATCCTCGTGTCAAGGAAAATATTCAGACTAATTCCTTCAATCCCTTTATCTCGTTCTAATCCAAAAATGATATTATAACAAGCTTATTCTTCAATATCTATTGCCCTTGTTGATGGTGGTACAACTCTTAATTGTATTAAAGAAATGATTATTTCAATTAAATATCATGAGAGAACTTTACAAACGATTAGCACTGTTGATAATAGTGCATTGACAACTCATTATAAAGTTTCTAATTTAAACATTTGTAAAGATGATGTGTATTTTTACTCACCTTTTATTATATTTAAGAATATCTTTCAGCATGTTTTTTAGGAACTCCTTTTCTTAGTAAAATCATACTAATTCAGAAAATTGATTCTTAAAAATTCATAATTCTGACCACGAAAAGATTTAATTTTTGAGTGAAACTCTTAACCGATTTTTAAGATCCTTAACGAAGTTATGGATATTTATCAGATTAATTTTTTAAAAGAAGAATTTTCTTCTACTCAAATTAATAAACAGCTTCAGTTTGTTCCTATTAAACAGAAGATTTTGAAGCTTGAGAAAGAGTTTAAAACTCAAAATTGTAGTTATCTTCCTAATGCTTATTGGAAAAGGAAGCACCACATCGTTTCGCTTTCGTATATTGAAAATTTTAATGAAAATAGCCTTACTAAAGTACGACCGTGTCAAATGAATCAAGAATATCTTGAGATTTGTAAAAGAGATATAAAATTTAATAGACAAGAATTAGTTAGACATCATACTCTCCTTTGAGTTGTACAACTTTTAACGTATGAAAAGGAACAATGAGTTCCTAGCAGGAGCAGCGGGATCTCGGACTCACCATGACCATAGAACTTGCTGCTAAATGAAGACCGTTGGCTCAATTCGGGAACCTAGGGTCGTTTTCACGAATGAGCTTACAGACATCGACCCTTACCCTGAGTGTTGGGTCTAGAAGAATGCTTTGATTTACCTCGGGGGCATTCATAAGCCCTAATGGGAATCAAATTTACCATTGAATCCATAAAAGCTTGTCGGGCTGAAAATAGCGAGACGTTGGGCTTTGGGTGAATCTGAGTTTACAAGGGTAGAGACCGTTGAACATCATTTGGATATGCTCAGATCCTTTGCATGTTTCATTGAGGCTTTTGACGAGTTTTGAATGTGGATAGATCCAACGGGCCTTCTTGCATGGACTTGGGCTTGCTTTAATGATGAGTAGACTTGTGCTTGCTTTAGTGGGCTTTCATCGAGGAAGGTATGATTGACATGTTCAAGTCTTCATTTGCAGGGTTTTCTTTGATGGTTAATGTAGGCTCGAGTCTTTCATTCGGGCCATATTGAGGCATCCTTTGGGCCAATGCGTTCAGGTTTGGGATTTTTTAACATGGCTCATTTGACAGCTCAGTATATGAATTAATATTACGAGTTTATTGGAATGTGAAATCCAATCTACATAAGCTGGTTGTATAAAGTTTATTCGTGCATACAGGCAATGCGATTTGAGAATCTTTTGTTTGTTTTGCAAGGTAGCCAGAATCAGCCGGTTTTCATTAAAAAGATATGATCTTATTTAATTGCCGAAAAATAGTACGTAGAAGTAGTAAGAATTGTACCACCCATTCAATTTGTGTTGCATGACGATATTATTCTACCATTTTATAAATGAAGGTTTGATTAGTGTCTTCACTGTATCAATTTTTTATCAAAAAAATTTAGTAATAGCATGCATGATTATGGATGCTGCAAACATGCTTTCTGAAATTGCTATTGAAATAGGGCAACTGTAAACTTAAATTCAAATGCACCGTAGAGTGCTAAACTTCATTATGAGAAATTTTAGAATAATAGATCATACATGGAAAAAAACATGCATTCGCGCAACAAGAGAGCACAACACATAAAGGGTTTGGAGAAGAGAGACAACAAGCGCTGCGGCGGAGCAACAAGAACTCCGCATGTGATATTCCCAGTGACCGGAGAGACTAGTAGAACGAAAAAAATAAACCCTTTTATACGGTGTTTAAAAGGTTTAGATGCCCTTTTCTCAACAAAAAATTTTGCTTAATAGATTAGCAATCCTAAAGTTTTTGCCAATAACTGGACTTAAGATCTAATTTTGAAAAACTTTTGCATTATTAATCCTATTAAGCAAATTCTTTTTGTTGGGAAGATGATATCTAATCCATTTAAGCAACTTATTAAGTGATTTTTCTATTTTTCTTTCTTCTAATCTTTCCGGTCATTGAGGATGATCGTCTGCACAACGAGCTTTTTCTGCTCCGCATGCAGCGCTTCCTGCCTCTTCTCCAGATTCTTTATGTGCGAATTTGCTCTCTGTTAGTGCGAATGTGCTTTTCTGTCCTTGTAGAATTTATTGTTCTACCAATTCTCAAAAGGAAGTTTAGCATTCTACGGTGCGTTTGAATTTCATTTTGAAGCTTCTCTATCTCGACAACAATTGTAGAAAGTATGTAACATTCATAGCCATACATGCTATTACTAAATTTCTTTGATAAAAAATTGATGTAGTGAAAACATTTATCACGCCTTCATTTATAGAGTTATAGAGTAATATCGCAATGCCTCACGAATTGGATAACATACACAATTCTTATTA
Source organism: Agapanthus africanus (assembly GCA_030015575.1). Lineage (NCBI taxonomy): Eukaryota > Viridiplantae > Streptophyta > Magnoliopsida > Asparagales > Amaryllidaceae > Agapanthus > Agapanthus africanus. Next base: position 261,802,303 of record JASDDO010000024.1, read on the forward strand.
GTTTTTCGGTAGTTGAGAAAGGTCATGTCTTTTAAATGAAAAGCTAGTTGGTTCTGACCATCTTGCAGAGCAAACAAAAGCTTCTCAAATTACACTATTTGTATCATAAACAAACTTTACACAACTAGCTTATGTAGAAATTTTTTTATATTCTATACTAATAGACATGTAACATCCATGTACCCAATTGTCAAATGAGACACGTTAAGAAAGACTAAACTTATACCCATTGTGCCATATGGTGTCTTAATATGGCCTGAATGAAAGACTCAAGCCTATATTAACCATCAAAAAAAGATTATCATAGAAGCATTATGCCCCTGCAAAGTCAAGAGTTTAAATGCTACTTGGATAAGACCGATATGAATATACTCATATTATTCACTATATTGGTAAAACATCTTCAACAAGAAGTTTGATAGTCCGTTCATCACTATCCACAAGATTTGTCCTTTCCATAGTTTTAATGAATATTTTTTATTTAAAATCAAACATTGTGATATTATATATCTTTATAGAAAGGACATTAGGAATTGCCCACTTATTAAGCTATTTTATACATGATCAGAATGCCTTCAGATTGGAATTCTTAACTTACTCTTATTACGACGAATTCTTGAGGATGAATAGAAGAGGAACTCATAAGATTCTTTCTTAAGTCATAGATAATCTTGATCTTTCAAATAGGAATAACATTTCTCTACTACATGTAGCTTTTTATTTCATGCTTTGTAATTTCCATAATTATTAAACTAAGTCTTATCTTGCTCGACTGTCATTGATTTATAGGCTACCATACAACACACCATTGCAAGACAAAATGGAAACCCTATCATGACTTTCATGTCGACCCATAAGGACTATGTTGAATAATAAAAGAGAAACAATGCTCTTATTATAAGATTACTTGACTTAGAAACATTATACTTGATAAATCATATCTAGTCCTTCAAGAGAAGGAAATTAAGCCAACATAGCTTTGATACTAAGAATAATAAGTGTGATGCAGAACATCATAAGCGAGATTAAACACTTTGTCTGCCAAAGGCTTTTTTAATCCGCTGCTCGACAAGTTAAGACGCATCCATGTCTGGGATGTGCACTCTTAGTGTCAGATTTGATTTATATAGGATGATGTCAAATCATAATATGGACACATTTTTATTTTATCATGTCATGTATGATTAGGAATCTGAAAATTAGTGGCTTGAGCTATAAGCACCGAGTGATCATGGTTATATGCTCTCTCACACATAACTTATGGAACAACATAAAAGACTCGCTGACGCATTAAGGGGATGCACACTTTTTGAGGATACCAGGGGTCAAATAAATGGTTGGAGTGGACATATAGAGGCTATTAAGGTTGACAATATTGCTTATATGACTGGTGACCTAGATTACATCAGCCCCAGGCCAGCACGAAATTCGGGACATGCCCACTTCAAGCTGAATGGCTTGACCTGCAACCATTGCAGTAGACTGACCTGTGCAAGGACATGGTGGGTCAGAACCTGAACCGTCTGTTTGCCCAATAGTTTTACCTACGTGCTTTTTCGGCTCGACTTCTCTGGCCTGGTCTTGCTTTGTAGCTGGGTTCGCCCAATGATGAGTTTGATCCGTAAAGCGCTGTTCGGAGGTATCGTCCAAAGGTGGTGGCTTAGTGCGCTTGTGGTTTGCCAATACCGATAGCGTCCATAAATCTATTTTGTTTCCAAAAGTAATTTTAATTTAGGCTTAATTCCGAAAAAACCCAAACCTGGTAGCTAAAATACGAGAAACCCCCAAACAGTTTCAAAATTACGAAAACCACCATGATATGCAGTTTTGTGCTATTTATTGCTGACGTGACCTGATTTTTTGGGATTTCTCGTAGTTTTTGAAAATTTTTATGGTAGTTTCTTGTGGGGAATAGCAAAAAAAAAGTGGGTTTGTTTCAAAAGTTTTTGGTGGTTTCTTGTATTTAGCTAAAAGGTTTGGTTTTTTTTCCCTGTGGAATCAAGCCTTTAATTTATTGGCAAATTTTTATTAAGCAAAGGATAATGTTTCACACATTCTTGTAGCATATATTGGGTATTGGTACATTATGTAGCAGATAAGTTTGTATGGAGCGTACTAGAATTATGTCTGGCATGATTGACTGGCTCTCTCATATGAGCAATCACCTTCTGTACAGTAGATGAGAGTAGGTTGTCGAATACTGAGTAACCGTTGCGCTAAAGCAAGAGGCAATAGTGAAGGGATGCATCATCCTGTTTGGGTCAGACCATACCTGAAACCGCGGTCGTCTGTAGAGTGGATATAGGTTCATTTCCATATTCGCTTCAACTTGTTTAGATACCAAATGCGAGACTAGGACTTGGCGTTGCTTGTTGGCAAGCTTGTGGAAGGCTAGAGACAAGTGGCTTATGTGCAACTGTGCTATGATCCTTACGTTTATCTTTAATTATCGAGACACGTATTTTGGGTCTCTCTCCACCATATCACTGTATTACATGCGATTAGAATCCAATATAGAAGGTGAGAAATTTATCCGTTGTCTTCTCACTCTGTGAGCCTTTGTACTTGCCACTGTAGTGGAAACATGTACCCTAAGTGACATCTAATATGTGACTCTTTATTTGACACGTGATGTCATGAATATACGACACATGGGGTGCAGTCCACAAGGAAGATTGTTGACATGCCATACAATGAAACTAAATCTGCTCGAATTCAGTTCTATGGTATTGTGTTCTCCGTATGCTTTTACATGGTCAAGTTAATACATAAAATCTATTAGAAATTATGCAAAAATTACTAATATTCCCATGCTTGGTATTATGCTAATAGGACTCACATAAATATGTGATTTCCATTAATATGACATGCCCTCCAAAGATGAGAGTCCTATTCCCATCAAAATTGGATATTCCCTTCAGTGGGAATCTTATACCATTGGTACCGCCACCATTATCATGAACGTCACCATCACCGCTGTCATCGGTGCCTTCAATGCACTAGTATTATAGGCATTCTTAGCTGATGTCACTAGTGACTAATTGTAGCCGCCTTTGTAGCTGTTGTTGGCGTCACTGCCGCTGTTTCCTATGGATGCAATTGTTACCTCTGCCTCCGCCATACCTGCTGCCTCTGCTGCCACCCCCTCCATCACCGCCGCTGCTGTTGTCAGGCCACTACCACCCTCACCGCCACCTCAACCACCGTCATCATTGAATATTGATCTCTATGTTACCACTGATCTTGCACATCTTATGTTTTGTATTATTAAGCACCTTTTTCTCTTTCATTTGATGATTATTTTAGTTTCTTTTACGCTATGAGCATACCTATTTGCTGTTTTCTTCATTCCTTGTGACACTGAACTTGTATTTCTATTAGATAGAATGTTTAAGTGTGGTGAAGTGGATGCTGGTATGTGCTCTTTAACATTAATTTATTGTAGGCTCATGGAGAATTAGATACCAGACTTGGGGCTCCAAGTTATCTTGCTCTGGTCATTCGGCACTTCTGTCCTGAGGTAAAATTTTATACCTGGTTTCCATTTTTGACTATACATGTTTAGCACCTGACATTTGACAAAAAGACGCAAGTTTTTTCCTATAATTTTTTATATTGTAGCTTTCAGCTAGTATGGGGGTTGGCCTTCAATCGGATAGACGTAATAAACTTGGTTATTGCATTAGAGGAAAGAAGGCAATTTCACTCACATCTGATGGCTTTATTGGCATCAACGTCAAGGGCAGATGTGATATAGACAAAGAATTTAGAGAGGTTAGTACTATTGGTAAGAATCAGAGCCATGCAAATTGTTTGTGATTGCATGCTTCTATATTTTGTTTTAGAAAATATGTTATTTGATACCTTTACACAACTAATATTCTGCTTTTTATTTCTGCTTTAAATAAATGCATATCATTTTCTTGTGATTACCCTAATTGAATTCTAGTTTTCTAATCCTGTGATGGTGCTGATATTTCATCACTGAGCCCCTTTTAAGGAAATTCATTTATAATGATGAAAGCAATATTACCATCCCAACTCCGATTACTATGACACATTGATTTTACACTTAACAAGAATTATAGCTATTATATAACTTTAGATGTATTAAGTATTAATTTTTATTATTTGGATAGTAATCAGCAGTTCCAAATTGAAACCGACTATCCTTAAAATAATAGAGTTTGTTAAAGGTAAAAGAGAGGAGAAAAAGATACTTTATTATGTGGCCAATGGTCCTTTTATATAGGAATTACAATTACTTGATGTCTAGGCATTATGGTACGGTCTACTCTAACAACAATATACTCTAAACTATTCCAACACTCCCTTCAAGCTGGAGTATAGATATTAGAGATGCGTAGTTTGGACAATAGATAAACGAATGCATGTCTTGGGAGAGGTTTCGTCAAAATATCTTCAATCTGTGCATGAGTAGAGACATGATGGAGATTGACTTTTCAATTTTCTTTCGGATAAAGTGGCAATCCACTTCAATTTGTTTTGTACGTTCGTAAAACGCTGGATTATCTGAAATATGAATTGCAGTTTTATTGTCACAAAACAAGCTGGTGTTGTAGAACTAACACCGAGATCTAGAAGCAATATGGAGAGCCACATCAATTCTGAAACGGCATGGTCCATAGTCCTATATTCAGCCTTGGCTGATGAGCGTGCAACATGTTGCTTCTTGCTACGCCAAATAATTACCGGCAAAGAAAACATAAAATCCACTTATAGAGCGACGATCATCCACATATCCGGCAAAATCGGCATCAGTATAGGCTACAAGAGACATGTTAGAACAGAGTTTATAGAGAAGGCATTGCTCAGGTGCACGCTTCAAATAGCGGAGAATGCGCTCAACAGCCCGAAGATGGGAAAGTAAGGGCGCCTATATAAACTGGCTCACTGTGCTGACTGCAAAGGATATGTCTGGATGAGTAATTATGAGATATATCAGCTTCCCAACTAACCGTCGATGCCGACCTGGATTGGAAAGTGGCTGGTCATCAGGTGAGCTAACGCGAGAGCGTTTTACTGTTGTATCCATGGGAGTATCAGCAAGGCAACGACTAAGAAATCCTATTTCTTGAAGTAGTCGAGAGTATACTTCCGCCGTGAGAGAAATAATGATCTCTTATTTTGAGATACCTCTATACCAAGAAAGTACTGTAGAGGACGAAGATCTTCGGTGTTAAAATGTGAGGCCACATGAGTTTTGACCTTAGATATATCCTCGGAGTCATCTCCAGTGATGATTATGTCATCAACACAAATAAAAAGAATAACCATTCCTTCTTTTCATCTATGTATAAAAAGAGATGGATCTGCCGACCTTGTGAAATTTATTTTTTTAGAACCATACTGAATTTATCGAACCATGTCCGAGAAGATTGTTTTAGCCCATAGATAGATTTTTTAAGATGACATACAAGAGACTCCTCACGCTCAGCATATAAACCGTCTTGAAAAGATCACCATTGAGAAAGACATTCTTGATGTCTAATTGATTTAGAGGCCAATCGCGGGTAACCGCAAGAGATCAAGACACAAACAGTAGTGAGTTTGGCCACTGGAGAAAAAACCTCAACATGGTCGACACCATATTGCTGAGTATAACTTTTGGCAACAAGGCAGGCCTTCAAACGAAATACGCTGCCATCAGGATTATGTTTGATAGTAAAGACCCACCAGCAACCAACCATTTTTTTGTGAAGGGAGGCTGACCAGATCCTAAGTGTGATTAGACCTCAGTGTGCAACTCTTCCATCATAGCCCTATGTCAATCTGAATGACTCATAACTTCCTGAACAGAGTTAGGAAGGGAAATAACAAACATAAGAGAAACTAACATAGTGCTGGAGTAAGACAATGAAATGAAATAAATGAAGCAGGAGGATGAGAAGTAGCGTATGTTCTTTTACCTTTGCGAAGAGCAATTTGTAAGTCGTCGGACAAATCATCAGAGAGGTGAGGGCTCGACAGCTTTTGGATGTATACATGGAGGAGCTTCGGTCGACGAATATAGACACGTGTAACCGTAGGATGAGAAACTTCGATAATAGTAGATTCAGTTTGAATTGGTTGGTCATTTGGAGGTATATGAAGTGATGGTGGCGGTGGCGGGATGTGAGGACTTTTCGCTGGGCGGTAAAAGGGCCGATCCTAAATAATGGTGACATCACGAGAGATTGCAATAGTGGATGTAGAAGAAAGTAGCCAAACATAAACTTTTTGAGTCCTACAATAACTAACAAATATATGTTTGACAACCCTATGATCCAATTTATTGCGAGTTATTATGTGATTATGAACGTAGCAAACACATCCAAATGCTTTAAGAAGGGAAAAAGGGTTTTGGTCGGGAAATAAAATAGAGAACAGTGTTTGGTTTTGAAAAATCGTGAAAGACATGCAGTAAGTAAAGCAAAATTCCAAAGATGTTTTGGGACATGCATGTTAAACATAATAGACCGAGCAACGTCAAGTGGCGGTTTTTTCTTTCTGCAATGCTATTTTGTTGTGGTGTGTCTGAGCTGGAAGTTTGATGAATAATCTCACGGAATTGACGAAGAGTTTGAAAAATACAACTCATGTATTCTTTTGTATTATCAGTTTTTAGAGTTTTAATAGACGTATTAAACTGATTAACCACTTCATTAATAAATATTTGAAAAGCACATGGTAATTCAGATAGATCATGTAAAAGAAACAGTCATGTCATTCTAGAGTGGTTATCAATAAAAGTGACAATATTTGAAGCCAAATATGCTAATATGCTTGTAAGGATCCTAACTGTCAGAATGGATCAACTCAAATATTGAAGAACTACGTTTATTAACTAAAGGAAACAATGAACGAAAATGTTTCCCTAAAATACATGACTCGCATGAAAAATTAGATAAAGAGAAATCAGGTAACATGGTACGTAGCATAGGAAGATGTGGATGTCTAAGACGTCGATGCTGGAAAAAAATAGAAACAGCTGTAAATGCAGGTGGCATATCCAAGTAGTATATGCCATTAACTTCTTTACCCCTACCAATCTGCTCCTTTGTCTGATTATCCTGGATCACAAAGTACTTAGAAGAGAGTTATTGAACGGTTGAAATCATTGGTAAAGCGGCGAACAGATAAAAGATTTGTACGAAGTAGGAACACTTAGAACATTTTAAGTGGTAAGGAAGATGCCACATCAATATTGGTACAACCACTAGCAGGAAGGACATTCCCATTGGCAATAAAAATGAATTTATGCGAAGTGAAAATCACAGAGTTAAAAGTAGTATGAGTCATGTGGTCTGAAGCCCTGGAGTCAATGACCCAAAGGTTTGACTGAGTTAGTAAAGATATACCTGATGGAGTTGAGTTGGTAGTAGAGATATGAGAGAAAACGTTGCAGGTGTTGTAAGTCTTGAGGAGAGATCTGTGAGGATGATGCTGACGGTTGGATCGCTGTGGATGGAGGAGACGTATTCTGTCGGGTAGGAGTCTGTTATGGACAACCATGCTTCAGAATTGATCTGTATGGTTTGTATGGTTGGTATGACAGCAAAGGAGAGCGAGAAAGGAAACCATGACCACGTCCGTGAGGATCAATCATGTTGTCCGTCAATAAGACTTGAGCCTTATTAAGGTTTGGCCCATATTATATTTTATACACATGCACTTCTCATACTTTTTCCAATGCGAGACTATTTTAATCCACACATCGCAACACTCCCCCTCATGTTTTATGTGGTTGATACGTGAATCGTACGGAGCATGAAAGCTCAAAGTTCGATACGAGGGCCCGGATCACACAAGAGCACGAAGGCTCAAGAGATAGCACATGGCTAAGAGAGCATGAAGACTTGAAGGAGGGCTTGAAAGCCGAGAGCATGAGGCTCGAAGAGGTGTGTTAAAGTACAAATTCATGAATGTTGTCAACCTAGCTCTGACACCATGTTAAAAATAAAAGTGAGGAGAAAAAAATACATTATTATGTGACCAATGGTCTCTTTATATAGGATTACAATTACTTGATACCCAAGTATTATGGTACGGTGTACCCTAATAACAATATATTCTAAACTATTCCAACAGAGTTATAATCAAGCAATGATCCCAACAATAACGTATATAATTTTGGAATAAAAAATCAATAATTTTCATTTAATTAAGTTATTATTCTTCTTATCTAATTTATCCAACAAGCATGCGATTAGTTTTCTACGCTTTAAATGACAATGTATTCGGAATGAGAGCGGTTCCTTATATTTTTTTCTAATCAGATACGCGGCTCTCGATTTTTAAGCATCAAATGAAAACACCCCATTTTGGACTCACTCGACTTTGAATTGAAACACTTTCAAAGATGATTTAGAATTTTGGTTCATGGATAACTTGATCAACTGAACTCTAATGTGCATCTAAATTGTAGAATTTTGTTCCCTTAACCCCTTCATAGATCTAGTTACTTTTTTTAGATGCATCTCATCCCCCACCATTCCCCCAAACTAAATGGAAGACGGGGATCCATGGAATGCTTTACCAAATTTTTTCGCCTTGCAAGATGTTATAGAACGAAAAATATAATTTATATGGCTTGCATCCATGAAGGTAATCAAGCTGTAACATGTTTCTTATGTTCATTTATGCAATGATTGCACCCACTTGATTATGCAATTTATTGTCTTTCTGTAAACACTTGACACAGAGGAAACCAAGAGGGGGGCTTGAGTTGGTTTGGAGCATGCTTAATTTTCATAAGGACCAAGATGTGAGAATTAAAGTTGGATATGAAATATTTGAGAAGGTATTGCCCCTTGCTCTCATAATGTTTTATTTGTTGGACTTCATCACCTTTTCTTTGCAAAAAAATCTGAAATTTAAATTACTAGATTTTAAGCACATGTGATGGAAGAGAGAATGGAATTGTTAGAGTGAATTTTATAAAGTAATAAACATTAGGGGGTGATGTCTAATTTTCCATTTCAAATTCCAAGATGCATATATGTGTTCTTCGTGGTGAGGGAGTGAAGGGGGTGATATCAGTGTTGTGGAAAGCGTAAAGCGTAGCGAAGCAGAAGGATATGGTTAGGCTTTAGAGGGCTTTATCGGAAAAAAACGCCAAGACTTTTTTTTAATATTAAACAAGATTATATGATGAAAAAGTTAAATAGATAAAAAGATTTATATCAAAGCGGTTAAATCATGATATGAATCGTATATCGTTTTTGCTTTTGTATCGTATCGTATATCGTAAGATATAATAATCACTTGTGTAATAACTAAGTAAGCATATCTATATTTTTTTACAATTATATGACTAAATTAGTAATATGGAATGGTATATTAAAAAAATTATAAATAGTATATCCCCAGTCACGCAACTAACACAATATATGTTAAGTTCAAACAGAAAAATATGTGAAACAACATAAGTCATTTGAACAATCACAACTCATAAGTTAATTAGATAATTAAACAAAATGGTACTATAATCGAAATGTGTAATCCGCATGACATAGGCATAAGTTTCACGAGCAGCAATATTTTCTAACCAAGTTTACACATCATAAACTAAAAACTTTCAAAAAATAACAATACAAAACTGCTAATCAATCAATAATCTCTTATCAATTCATCATCTATCATCATTGTCGATGAGAATGTTCTCATCTTCGTTTCTGTACTCTACGAACTCTAATTCTTCCTTCACTTCTATCTTCTTCTTTTTTCTTTGCAAGTTTTTTTTTGGAATATCATACAAAATTTTGAGATCCCATCAAAAATTGGTTAAAAAATACTAAGAATTTTAAAGAATTTAACAAAATCAACTAGTAAATATATTATCGTTATTTCTCATTTTTTCTTTTCATACCACTTGGTCCTTCGTCAACTTCAAAGTATTCATAAATATCTATCCAAGAAGTGTCTTCCGGTAAGTTAGGACTTTCTTTCTCTGTAATTCATCATTAGATTCCTTATCTGATAAACAAATCGGATGATATGCCTATCGTTTTGTTCTCTTTTCTTTTGCCTTATATCTAGTCGCAAGTTCTACTTAATATAAATTAAGACATTGAGCCTTAGTTGTTTTAACTTATAACATATTTCTTCTTTGTGAGTGCACGCGGGGACGAGATTAGAGTTTTTAAAGTCTTGCATTTTGCGGCTCAGATTAGTTCGGGCTTTAGAGATGAGATATTTTATATTTTTAAAGTCTTTAACCCAACCGGCGAGATCTAGGCCCGACCCAATAACAAATGTGGCCTTTAAATATTATATCGTTCATATCGTATATCGTATCGGAACGTAGCATATCGTATATCGTAAGATACGATAGATTTTCTGAAACATAGGGCCAATATATATCAGAAACCTTTCATGTCGTATCGTATCGTAAGATACATATCGTATATCATAAGATATTAAAACTATGATTTCTATACAAAAGATAAAAAAGAATAGCGATGTTTTTCTATTTAATATTCTATAAAGTTTATATCCAATAATAGAAATATATTAAATAATTTTAAGACGGCAGTAATAAACATGTCATAATATAAGGTCTAAAAAATATTGGTATAGATTAGAGACAACAATAAGACTCGTTGGCTCTATTATTTAATATGATAATTTGATAATTTTAATAGAATAAAGACTTTATTGTATTATAACCGATTAAAAAAACGGGTTTAAACGGGATTTCAAGCGTATAAAAGCGGACCAAAGAGGGATTTTAGGCCACTAAAGCAGCACAAAGGCTTTATACTACCGCTTTATACGAAAGCAAAGCGCTTCATGACCGCTTTCCGTTAAAGCGGGGCTTTAGCGGAGCTTTATGAAACTTTTTACAAAAGAGGGTGATATAGACAACCTTAGGATTTAGAATAAATTACAGAAATTTTTATTGCTTTTTGAAATTTTACCGTAAAAAGAGGACCAAATGCCACATGCCCCATCCTACAGGTTCTAGTTATTATAGTAGAGATGTATTTATTGCGCATAATCAAGCAACTCCAGACACACTTTATTTTGCTTGTGTTATATATTGAATTGAAGAATTAACTGCTAACTCTAACCATTGTGTTATTTGGTAGCTAAGCTACTCATTTTATCTTACTCGAAACAGAACGTTTAAGTTGATAAGTCTTGCATGCCTTGGACATAAAAATGTAAATAATTTTTTTGTCAACCAAAAGCAGGAAAGATTGATTTTCTTTTCAGTTTGATTTCTAGCCTATGTTGCACACTAGTGTTTGACCTGTGGTTGTGCGAGAGGTTTTTTTCCCTTAATTTTTTTTGGGGCAGGGCGGGGGAGTTAGGGGGTTACTTTTAGTTTTTAGCTTTAAGTTGGTTTAGATATGATGGGAATTGAAGTGTTGGTATTAAAGGATAGAAGGTCAAGGATATTTGTTCCTGTTATACTGTAAAACCAAGCATGGAAGAAGATGGAGACATATTTAGAAAGTTGAATTTTGAAGGGTCATTTATCGAGTAACAATTGTTTGGCCTCAAAATGAGGATTCATTCTCACTCATATGACATCTTTTTTCAGTTGAGGGTTCACAATTATCATACTTCTTTTTAGATGTGAGGAAAGTTTCGCTGCAGGGCCATGCTCCTTTATTAGATGTGAAATGTCTCAAACAACAAAAATGGAGCAAAGCTGTGGAAGGAGAACTTTGATTTGGCTGGTTTACTGCACAATTATCTGGAAAAAGGGTGGGGGGTGGGGGGGGGGGATCTATGTGCAAGCATCAGAAATAACTAAGTAGAGCAAGCCAAATATATTTGCAAGATGCAGTTATACTTACCAAACAGGGTTTCTTCAAGGCGCACCTCATTATGCCCTTTCACTAATATTGAATTTTGTAATTGCAGGTGCCATACTTCCAGGTCAGGGAAAATAATTGGACCCTCAATACCGATGCTAATGGTAAATGGAATATAAGATTTGATATTTAATCATGTTTCTTTTATGTTTACTATGCCGAGACTATTACTATGTTTCAGTATTTCGTTTAGTGTATTACGATCACGATTAATTTGTTTATCAAACTGTTTTCTTCTTATACTATTCCTACGTCAACTGTTTTACTGGTCATCAAGCGAGTCTAACATGAAATGTAAGGGTGAGAAGAGATGGTTGATAGATTGAAGGAAAGAAGGATGAGGAATTGGGTGATTTCGGCTATTAAAATTTTAATGGAATCCACGGTAATCAAAGTGAGGAAAGAGGATCTGGAAGCAAAACACTTGAGGAAAAAGGATCTGGTTCAGGATGCTTCAATGAGCCTGTTATCAACAAATTTCTTGGTGTAATAATGACTATAAGACTAATATATATATATATATATAAGGCTAATGGAGGAAAGGTGTCATTGAAGGGAATTTCCTTCTATGGCGTCGGAAGAATGCACTATGATTTTTTTCGACAATCGGCATACATCACGTCCATTTTTATTATCTAAGATTTGGATACACCAAATTTTATGTGATTATATCATTTTTTCACTGTTGAGTTGGTGCAAAATTAATGGTTTACCGACAATAAAACTTTTTACATTGCTAATTCAACGGTGAAAAAGTTGCGGAATCACATGAAGTTTGGTGTATGCACATCTTAGATGATGACGTTGGATGCCGATCGTTGGAAAAAATGGTGGAACTAGTATTTTTTGACGCCTCTTTCCTCCATTATTCTCTCTCTCTCTCTATATATGCAATAAAAATTCAGAAGATAACACTACCAGATTTCTTCTTCTTTCTGTTCCTCTTAACTTTTGATAGAGAAACGAACTTGACGGCACTTGTTAGATAGCAGAATTTGAACTTATCGTTATCATCATACTAACATACTAATAGAAAGTGTGGAAATTTGGTGATATTCCTAAAATGCCTTTAATACTATAATATTTCTCTTGATTTGTTTGCAATAGATCTGGTTTTTGGGTAAATTCTAATGTTTTGGTTGGCAGTATTTTAGGCAGATCATGGTAAAGTTTTGCCAACTTCTCATTATTTACAACTTTGCCATTATCTCAACTTCTCACTGTTTACACTTGTTATTAGTTCAAAATTTTCAATAATTATAAGTATGGCATCAATTCAAAATCCCAATAGGTTTTCCCTAAAATACGGCGACCTTTCGATGTTATATAGATAAATACCATTAGATTTTCATTAAAATACTATGAGCTTTCGCTATTTTCAAATGATATTCAAATAAATATCATGAATTTTGTCCATAAAATATACTAAATATAATGGGTTTTGACCGATACAAAGAAATATTGTTAAATTTCAACATTTTCAGATAAAACATCATGGAATTTTTCCGATACAAATAAATAACGTTAACTTTTGCCATTTTTTTTCTAGATAAATGCTGTGGGTTTACTCTATTTATAAATAAGGAACAAACTTTCGGTGTTTTATGAGTTAATAGCGATAGATATTCATTAAAATACAATGAACTTTTTTCTTTTCAAATAAATAAGATAAGTTTTGTCCTTTATAAAAAAATATTATAAACTTTCGATGTTTTTTAAATAAATGCTATGGATTTTGTCTGTTACAAAAAAAGATCAAACGATTTTTAGATAAATACCATGGTTTTGTCCTTTGTAAACAAAAAACATTAAATTTCAACTTTCTTAATAAATTTCAACGTTTTTCGGATAAATACTATGGATTTTGTTTTTTACAAATATATACCATTTTCATAGATAATTCTAAAATCCGTCGCATCGCCCGGGGTTTACCGCTACTTTTGATTATAGTCCTAACATAACCATTCTCACAGTTGAATCAATCTGAAGGTTGATGAGAGGTCTTTGTGATAGTCGCAGATTTGAGACTTCTACAAGGAATACCACCGATAAGGAGCTTTTACACTGCACTTTTGGGATCAACAGCTATATGAATCATTTTCTTCCATTCAATACTGATAAAAGACCAGCTCTTCGATTAAAGGGCAAGTAGTGATCAATGTGATGATCACCGATTTGTACCCGATCATATGCAAGCAAGATTTGTTCACTACATGTCTATCTGAATATGCTCAACTCTTCCAGTTTCGAGAGATGCCACAGTAAAATCAATAGATGCAATGAGATGCTTATACCAACTTCATGAAACAAGAACGTCACAAATCTCGCTCACATCACAAAAGTGCTTTGAAAAAAAATTCAGTACTTTATATCCCAATTTGAATCTACATACATAAAACACAAATCCCCTTCGTTTGGGAACCTTCAGGAAAACAAACACTAGAGATAAAATGCACACAAATGCATATATCCCAAAAACACCGGCGAGACCAATAGAGTTCAGCATCGCAGGGAGCGTGTAAGTTACGATTATGTCCCCGATCCAAAATGCGAGGGCACAAATGGCGATGCAGACGCCACGAACACCTGTGGGGAAAATCTACGAGCAGAGGATGTTGGGGACAGGGACAGGGCCCATGACGAAGCAGCAGAAGTATACGCTTACTGTTGAGAAGCCCATGACAAAAAAAGAATGAAAAATGTGAATAAAATTTACATATTAAAAGGGAATTTATATATCTATAGGGGTGGTGAAGCATTACTATCCTAAAGGTGACAAAACGAAAGATACCAAAACTCAATAGTGCCCTGGAAATTTATAAGAAGAAAAAAAAATACATCATACCGAGATTAAATTTATGAAAATCGGTTTTTTTATCAAAAAAGAAGTTCTTAGATGAGACGCACATCTCAAGACATGACAAAATGTATAATTTAACCCATGAAAAAACATATTTCCAAATTAAGAAGATGTCGAAGAAGAAATCGTATAGTCAATACTACTTTTTGAATAAGAAGACAAATATGTTATTTCTGCGCTAGAAAGAACATGGTTTCCATAGCCAACGAAAATATCGTATGTTCAATTTATCTTTTGACCCGGGGGGGGGGTAAAGAACATCGTTGATTAATTGCAAAACCTTGAATGATTCCCATAACATATAATGTTGTCTTGGGACATAATACGATCTAAGAAAGCCCGAGTAACCAAGAGACGGTTGCTTCTACAATAAGGTACAAATTATGTTTGAGAAATTTTTGAAGATCGAATCTAACATCATTAACTTACTCGGCTAAGCATTGTCCTGATAGAAAAATGCACAATGACGCAAGACTTCATTAGCCAAGCACAAGGCCAAGATGCGATCCTAAATGGCCAGTTGGAGCCTCCTAATTTTGTCCAGAGGAAAATCCTGTAAGGGACAAAGTGACAAATTTGCTGTGGTAAGTTATACTCGACTCCAAGGCATAGATAAAACCAACTACGAAACATAACACGTTCCCACGAGAACTGTACTACGCAAAGTTAAGTTTTAAATATTCTTCCGGCATTGCTCGCATTATCTGATTATTACACAATGACACACACACACAGAGAGAGAGAGATGTGCAGTGTCTTGGACTACATTTTCTCGCAATCATTACTGAACTACTTATCTTCTAACAACTGAAGCAATACAAATTGGGTAAATGTTTGATCTCTCTGCCAAAACCTATTGGCATTCTATGCGAACATCCATAAATCCTGGAACATTTGTTGGGTTTGTGTCTCGTGAAGGTTAAGTACTTTATGGCGTGATTGGAGTTAAGATATAGTCCCATATCAGAAATAGACTTTGAATATGAGTACGTAATATATATAATTGGTATCTAAACATAGTAGGTGGACCTTAGGCATAAAAATGAAGAGAGGGTTTGTTTTTTCTTTGAGAATAATGGAGAAAAGATGCCAAAAAGTACGATCTTCTTTTTTTCTCTCCGACGATCGGCACACATCATCTTTATCGTTATCATCTCAGATGTGGATATACCAAATTTCATGCGATTCTACCACACATCTAAAAAGTTATGTTGTCGGTAAACCGTTAATTTTGAACCCACAAAATCAACGGTGAAAAAGTCGTAGAATCACATGAAATTTGGTATGCCCACATCTTAGATGATAACGATAAAGATGATGGGTGCCGATCGTCGGAAAAAATAAAGGAGGGCGTACCTTTTCGACGCCATAGGAGGAAATTCTCTCCTATGGCCTCTTCCCTCCATTAACCTCTTATTCATATCAAAATTGAGTAATGATAGTGTAGGATAATGGTGGAACGATCCCTGGATTGCCGATCCAACTCATGCAGATCCGACCCGTAATAGGATCTCATATAAACAACGGGATCTACATGTCTTTGCAGGATAGTAGACCATCTCAAATACCGTTGGACTGCTGATATTTTTTTCATGGTTGTCTTCCTCTTCGGACGTCCGTGCGGGGATTAATGATGTTACTTGAAAAGTCCCTAAATTCACCGTGGCTGTTAGAGACTTTGAGAAAGACGATAAAGAACCTTAAAACCCTAATTTCCAATGGTTGTACTCACATGTATCCATCAATATTGTCATTGGAAAATATTATGATCATCCATCAATAGTTAACATTATGATCATTTAGTGTAAATCCTAACCTCTACCTATTATATATACAGGTAGAAGGGCAAACGGACGGTTGAGATTGTATCAGGTCCAAACCCTTAGTAGGGTATGGCCACCTTCTAGGTTGACCCCATCATGGAGTTTGAGTCTGACTTGGACTCGGATTCTCATAACGGGTCGGGTATGCCGACCTTCTAGACCCGCCCACTCGATTGGACGGGCCATTGAGCCGGCTCGACTTCGCGCAATGCCAATATACTCCCACTCTTACAATCAAGTGGGCGACGTCATGTCCGCTCAATTCTACAAGTTCTTTCTACGTCAATCCTCTCCATGCAATACCAGCGCCGCCGTGCGACCATCGATACCTACAAGTGGGTACCCTTGCAGCCAGATCCGTTAAGACCGATACAAGGATTTCCCTGTGAATAAACAATATTATCTAAATCTCGGATATCATGCATCTCAGATCCAATCAGCAAGTCACATCTGCTCAAATACCTCCAATCACTCGAGGAGCGTATTTAAACACTTAGGCAACCTTTTGATTCACCATGCTCTAATGCCGTCTCATAAGCTCATGTAAGAGTTGTGCACGTAGTGCAATCAAGGAGATACGTCTAATTGATCATCCTCTCGACTCGTTAAGTTGGATCCGTCACACACCCGCTTTCCTGACACTATCCACTTTGTACGGTATGGTAATCATCGTACTATAGTGAGTAACCAAAGTAGCGGACACTCACGGTTTTTCCTTTTTGACAGTCAAAATCACTAAGGGTACGGTTGATCAGGTTATTCCACAGAATGCCGATCAGTGAAGGCTCACACAGTCAAGGAGATGGGATCGATCCCTAAGCCTCCTCTAGTCGCTAGCATACATCGTATGGAAAACGTGTTATGGTACAACTTCTCTCTCACGAGAGCACTACGTGATATTAGAACTCGATAGCCACATTCCTAATGTGTCTGGATCCATATCAATAAGATTGAGTCCCAGCCGGACTTTGTGAGATCCATAATTTGGCTTCACAACAGGTATCTATATAATAGAATGTGGGGTAATTCCATTACGCTAAAAACTCATAGAGTTTTCGGCTCATCCTTATCAGTGGATAAGGGTCATTCGAATGATCCCACTGTCACACACATCCTAGCGCTGACTTAGTGTGCAGTCGCTAGTCTAGCCAGCACCGGAAAAAGCAAACGTTCATACCTCGCATGCCTCCAAGCATCGAGGGGATCGCTTGTGTGAGAGACCCGATTCTACCTGCCGACGTATACTTTAATAAAAAGAACGCAAGTGTATATATATATATATATATATATCACCACATATCCACTCTTATTATTCCATGCTCAAGAATCATGCAACAAAATACAACACTCTACCCAAAATTAAACCAATCGATCATCAATATATAAATATCAATAATCAATCGTGTAATATACGTAATCCGCAATCTATAAATCAGTGTCTTAAAGATAAATATAAAGTTCAAGTTAATACAATGTACCGTCATTATAGACGCAACCCTTACACTCTAACGTTCCGAACGAGCAATACTCGACCACTCCCTTATTCAGCGGATTCTAGATCATCTGACTCTTAGAGAGACACTGTAGTTCGATCTTCTGTCTCCTATTATTTCTCGATAAAATGGTAATAGATCTTCATGTGCAATTTTCTTCTCACAATATATGAGATAGTCTGAATATGCTATCACTGACCTACTGTTGCAACAGAGAGAAAAACCTTTACTCTTGCGTGCAGATCACACACATTCCTATTGGATCTTCTCAGCTATAACAGTCTTTTTGATCTTTTCTGAGGAAGCCACATATTTCAGCCACCATGGCGAAATAGGTTAAACAGTCTTTCTTTCATTGTCAACATAATGGTCATGCCGTGGAGCAAGAAAACATGTCCTAAATGACACCCGCCTTTATCGATCGCCAATCCATATGGCATTCAAGAACTATCGCGAGCAGACATTTGATCATTTATAACACAAGGTCTTGTGGGTCATCCCACGTACCATAACATCCCTTCATTTCATTCTAATTAGACAAATTTACGGTGGATATTAAGTCCTATGACAAAGGATGTGTCGTGTCGAGTATATACTGAACACACAAGATAACCAACCATGCACAATGAAACTAACAATATTTGTCTTTACTGAGCAAGAATCATTAGAGCAAAGATCAAGGTTATGAATATGACGATTTACTACTGAGACATGAATCGGAGAGTGATCATGTAGGTCAAACTATTATATGACACATTAAACTAAGTTTACCAAGACAAATATCAAATGTTCTTGAGCTGTTCGCTGGAAAACTGGATTTCCAAATACGATCTAACATCTCAGATGTCCTCAAACACAACCGGGGAAGACAACCACTTCCAAAAGTGGTATTATGTCTCTAAATCACTTTTGGTCATTTCAACATCATTCGCATAACAAGATATCAGAACTTACAGTTATCACATTCAATATCGTTAATCTATAACTATATATACGTATAGACAATATCGAACATTCAACCACTTGGATAACTGTTTCAAGTCATATCTTGGTTTCAAAAAACCGCAGATAGATCTCATAGATCTTCTTATTGAAATCTCCTACGAGAAATATAGTCTAAGTTCACTTAGACCGGTTTAAGATCCTTAAATGTAATAATTCATTAGGAAAAGTGGGTAGACATAGTCGTCGCCTCAAGCAAGAATGTTTATTCCTAGTCTGCCCACTCTTGGACAGAACCTTTCACCACAAAAACATGCTTTGCCTCTTTCGACGACATCCTTCTTTCCCATGTCTTTGGAAAAATTAATTTTAAACAAAGTCTTGATCAAGTCCCATACTTGATTCTCTATATTAACTCTTTTATCTATATATCGCTATTATTCACTCCCTTAGCAATAAGCCTTTAAATAGCGTCGTCACTTGACTTGGGTTCCACAACACATGTGCTGCCATAATGAATGCTTTCTCTTTGATATTAAAATATCTCCGGGATGCTATTCCACAGGCATTACGAGGTTTCGAGTTTCTATGATTGGCTCAAAGCTATCACCAAGAATCTCGCCACTACTGTCCTTAGCTGCTGAAGGAAAAACCGATTTCTCTTACACTAACCGACAAAATCTTCCACCGTCCCTAGGTGTTGGAGAAAACTAATTTCTTCTACGCCGTGAAATAAGGAGATTCCTACAAGTTTCCAATCGCTAGAAAAAAATATTTCTCCCATGTTAGTTGACTAATAGGGCTCCTACTTGATTAGTGCAATTTATTGCATATTTTTATATCACATTTATCAGTTTATATTTCATATTTTATGCTAATTTGGGTGCTTTTGTGAATTATTACAGATAACAGGACTTATTTGCAAAAAGACGGAAAATTGTCCTAAAATGAAGATCACATACGTGGAATGTGCTTTAGGAAGATAATCACAAAATAACAGAAGATCACGTTCGTGCGAGGGAAATCAAATTGGAGATAAATAAAAAATTCAAGAACAAATTAGAAGATTTGAAACAAAATCTAGAGATCACGAGATAAAATCAAATTTTCTGGAAAAATCCAAATATTCAAAACTGCCAAAAATTCGGCCAAATCCAGCATTGTACTCAACTCGGCCGGTTTTTGGAAGAATCTAGAGCTCGGATTTTTAGGATACCGCTGAATTCTTTGTTTATCTTTAGGAGTTTGATCCAAGTCTTACAAAAAACTATAAAAGCACTTATAAAGCATTAGGCTTTCATATCTCTCTCTCGGCAATAAATTTTAGGGTTTTCTTTTGAGAGATCAACTCCATTGTAAGTGATTTTATTATGAATAAATTTTTGCATTTTCTTAATATGAAGCATAACTAATTTTCTTTTCTATGTTTTTGTGTTTATTTACTCTATTTGGTTGGATGTTCTTATTGCTTTCTTTTCTTGTGCATAATAGTTAATCTCTTGTAATTTAAATTCTTCTTATTAACTTTATCATTTAAAAAACTAATCTTTTTAATGATAGTTGGCGTCTAGAAATAAGATTAGGGGAAAATAATTATACCAAGAAACTCATTAGGTTAAATGATAAGTTAACGCTCTAGAGATCTAATGAGGGAAGGTATAAGACAAGTTTAATTAAAAGAAATTAAAACTAGGTAGTTAAGAGTGATCTAAATTATTCGATAAGATGATAAAAGTAGATTGATCACCTACTGCTATTAATCGAAAATTAAACGTAGATTATTTTTAATCAACTAGAAAAAGTGTTCTAATATTACTAGCTAAATGATATTTTTTATAATTGATAGGTTAACTTTAATAACATTAAATTAACCTATGCTCTTATAAGATTAATAGAAAATATATTAAATATAGATCTAAAAAAGAAGTATCATCTTTTAAACCAACCAATCGAAATAAATAAATATAAAACCATAGATTCTTCTATATTCATAGAAAGCCCACTTTTATTTTTATTTGCATTATTTAATTGCACTTTAAAAAAATCTAACTCTTTAACTTAATTTAAAAGTAGTTACCAACCCTCTTCGTGGGATGATTTTCAAGTACGACTGCAATTTAATTGTATACTTGCGGTTTAATTTGGAGAACTATATAAAAATCCCAAACAATTTTTGACGCCGTTGCCGGGGAGGCATAGTATTTAATTAATTTTTATTCAAGTTTTAGTTTTTAATTTAGTTATTTTAGTTTTGTTTTATTAGATTTATTATGTGAATTCTCTGTTTTAAATTTCAGAAAACGAGACAAACTTTCAGAAAGAGGAGATCGAGATGAACATATGAAAAATTTGCCACAGACCTCGTTCTTCAAAAAACCGGCTGAATCCACCCATTAATCCAATTCGGCCGAAATATTTTTTTGGTTTTGAAATTTTTTTGTCGCAGTATTTTGCACTTCTCGTATTATTTACAAATTTTTGTTCCATTTTCTTCCCTAATCTTATTTTTCCCACTAACAGTTTTTGCAGATTTGTTTGCGTCGCAAAATAAAAAAAATAGTTTAAATTTTGTTTGAATTGATTTTATTTTATTTTGCATATATCTAAAAAAATTTTAAGGGGCAACAACCCAAATCCAGATCAGGTGGGAATTTAATCAACTTTCTTAGGCCCCACAAATCACAACCAGGTATAAGCATTCACCCACATTAACTAAAAAATATCTAGATGCAGCCTTTAAGGACATTTCGCGCTCAATTAGGATAGAAGAATGCTGTAGGCAATATACCGTTTATCCGTATCAAACATGTGGTGTCTAGAATAAAGTTAGGCAGAAATGTTGTTTAATTAAGGAACTTGGCGAAAGCCTTGGACAACCCCCCTTCTCCATCTATACCTACCTGGCCACGCGATTAGTAACAAAGTGTTAGAAGATCTATCCCGCAACTTGTCTTTTGGAAGTCTAGGAGAAGGTCTAGTATTGACTTAGGTGACCCTAGATTTAGGGATTGCTTGCACATATCTTTGGGTTGTGATTTGCTAAAGTCTATTTAATTTCCTTTATATTATTTTTATAATATATATATATATATATATATATATATATATATAGGTGATGAACGTGAGAAACCAACCTTATATGAATTATATTATCCAGTTAACCCAACACTTGCCAATCATATTAGAATAAATAAATATAAGAGCGGTTATAATTCACCTTACACCATAACTGAACCAACATCAACTTCTTCTAATTTTATAGACCAACAATAATTTCCATCAGATCCATATTATTATCCTCCTTATGGCAATTCCTAATCAAACTATTATCAATCATACCAAACTTTTCAACCATTAGACGCCGATAATGATCAGGAGATGAGACTTGCTGATTTTATTTTGCATATATCTAAAAAAATTTTAAGGGGCAACAACCCAAATCCAGATCAGGTGGGAATTTAATCAACTTTCTTAGGCCCCACAAATCACAACCAAGTATAAGCATTCACCCACATTAACTAAAAAATATCTAGATGCAGCCTTTAAGGACATTTCGCGCTCAATTAGGATAGAAGAATGCTGTAGGCAATATACCGTTTATCCGTATCAAACATGTGGTGTCTAGAATAAAGTTAGGCAGAAATGTTGTTTAATTAAGGAACTTGGCGAAAGCCTTGGACAACCCCCCTTCTCCATCTATACCTACCTGGCCACGCGATTAGTAACAAAGTGTTAGAAGATCTATCCCGCAACTTGTCTTTTGGAAGTCTAGGAGAAGGTCTAGTATTGACTTAGGTGACCCTAGATTTAGGGATTGCTTGCACATATCTTTGGGTTGTGATTTGCTAAAGTCTATTTAATTTCCTTTATATTATTTTTATAATATATATATATATATATATATATATATATATATATATAGGTGATGAACGTGAGAAACCGACCTTATATGAATTATATTATCCAGTTAACCCAACACTTGCCAATCATATTAGAATGAATAAATATAAGAGCGGTTATAATTCACCTTACACCATAACTGAACCAACATCAACTTCTTCTAATTTTATAGACCAACAACAATTTCCATCAGATCCATATTATTATCCTCCTTATGGCAATTCCTAATCAAACTATTATCAATCATACCAAACTTTTCAACCATTAGACGCCGATAATGATCAGGAGATGAGACTTGCTAATGTTGAGATGCAGTTATACACTTTTCTGAAAAACTCTAGTGCTACCAAGCAATCAATAACTAATATTGAAATTCTTCTTGGGTAAATAGTTGCTGCAGTAGCCAACAGGAAAGAGCAAGAGACCCCCATAAATTCTTTTATGAAATTCTTCTTGGCCAAATATAGTGGGACCCCCGTAAACTCTGTGAGGCCCTCGATATGCCCAAAGCACTCTCAAAACACAATACACGCATACTTCACGTTGAGTTCGCATGACCCAATCGACACGTTAATCAGAGGTTCTATCGCTCTCAAAAGTAAGGGGTAATTAACGACAGTTTTATCCACGACTACCGGAGATTTGGATCTCTACAATCAATAAACCTCAGCCTACCCTAAACAGAGGAAATATGTATACGCCTGACAAGCGCGCACATTCCTGTCTCAATAGGGTGACGAAAAACACCTTATAGACCTACTTATATGTTGACCTAGTCTAGAATGTCATATAGATATCTATAAATACGTTAACCCGTAAAACCATAAATCACATAAGAGACAAAAATATTCCATTAATCTAACCAACCATCCTAAGTCTATAACAAAACTGTTTTAATTAATAGGGAAGTTATTCAATGGACAACCATCTGTATATAAATGCAGAACTAAACTCATATGTATCCGACACACGAATCACTTCCATCTGCTTATAACGACTAAATGCTTCTACTCAATCCAATAACGAGAGAAGCTGTTCATACTCCCAAAGTCAAAACAATTTGTGACTTGCTCTTTTCATTATTACCACCTTATTTCCTCATAGAAGATCACTCTGTAGAGTGTTTTTCGTCACCATATTGAGATAGAAATGTGCGTGTGATTGATCTCAAAAATATCTAGTAACCGCAATCAAGAACGGCGTCGCTTGGTAGCTAGCCGGTGAGTACGGGTCGGTCCACAGGGATGTTGTGAATTTCCTAGTCGCTCTAACGAGTTAATTCCGATTGGTGTCGGATTGATTAAATCTAAAAACTAAATCTATCTAGATCTAAATTATGACTAAATCTTGCTAGGGTTAGGTTTAGGGTAGGTTTGGAAATGTAAATAAATCTCACCGCTTTCTATACCCAAATTAAGATGTATGAGGTGTTATGGTAATTATTAATAAAAGGGATTAGATCCATTCGGAAAGATATTTCTTTCTCTAGGTTCTTGTCCTTCCTTTATCAATCCTTACCCTAACCTCCATGGAAAACACGCTCAACCTGGCCTTTATACTACGGTATCACCGCTACCTCGTGGGATAGAGTGCCGCAGGAAGCGGTGTGTGCATGTATGCATGGAGTCCTATTGATTATATGTGATGGGCAAGAAAGGGATGAGAGATCTCATCTCTCAAAAGCCTTCCCCAAAGCTAACCCTAGCAAGCGAGGAGACTATTCGCTCATTAGGGAATTGAAGAACATGCTATCTATTTATCTAGGGCAAGGAATTAAATCTAAACTAGGGCAATTAAATAAAACTACTTACAGATGGCTCTCTCCAAACATTTACACAGGGTTGTCAGATCTGAATAGATGATATGAAAAGAGGCACAGATGCTCTCCAAAAGAATTCTGAATTTTATTCGTAAAAAGAGGCATGAACAAATACAAGGAATTGGGTCTCTATTTATAGGACATAGAAAACCCTAGGTTTACAATTGCCGCATGTCTGCATTTACCAAAATACCCCTAGGTTGACTAGTCAGAGCCGCAACAAATTATGGTAAAAAATTTAGCTCCTTATTGCGCAATACGGCCGCGGAACCACGGCCGCAGCCAAGGTTTGGCTGCGGTTCAGCGGCCAGATGATGGACTCGGCTTCTGGTTTTTCTTAGGCTGATTGCTGGATCTTTGGTCTTCCTAATTCTTTGGTTCTTTATTTAAAATAGCTTCTGGTTCTCTTCCAGATTTTCCAGTGAATAATTGTAGTGAACTTTAACCGTTCGCTTTGTGTCGACGTCTTGAACCTTGCTTTGTGAACTGATCTTCATGTAGGCTTGATCAAGATCCTTCTGTTTGTTGGTCAAAGTCTCACTTTTGCATCGTCTTTTATCTTTTTCACTGTTTTAGCTCCAAGAACCTGTAACCTGTAACTAAGTAGCAGACATGAGTCAAAAGCACCTGTTTATTTGTAAAAAGAATAAGAATGGGAAATATAATAATGCAATATTATAGTATGAACAGCGTGCTTGTCAGGTGTATAAAAATTCCCCTTTCCGAGGGCAGGTTGGAGTTTATTAATTATGGGGATCCGAATCTCCGGCAGCCACGGACTAAGCTGGCGTTAATTATCCCTCGCTTTTGGGGCGAGAGAACCTCCGATTGATAGGTCAAACTGGTCATGCGAACTCAATATGCAGTATGCATGGTCTGTGTTTTGAAGGTATTTTAGATGTATCACGGGCCTCGCAGAGTTTACGGGGGTCCCGCTACCCGGGTAGCGGGCTAGGGGTCAAGGAGGTTAGCAGCCCTTGAGATGCGGGATAGCGTCATGTTAGAAAAAATTTTCTTACTGGGGAAGTGTTCTGAGTGTGGAACGTGTGAAAAAGGGGTGAGGAGTGTCCTAAGGACGCGTGAGATAGCACGTGGCCACTGGTGGCCAGCGGGTCACGTGCTCGGCATGTGGCCACTGGACGGAGCGAACCATGTGGCCAGCGTGTGCCCGCTAGAAACACCGGCAGAAAAAGGGGCTTAGCGTATGGACTGGGAGTTGAACTCCTGATGGACTTTGGAGTTAAACTCCTAGAAAAAGAAGGATTTTTATTTTTTATTTTTCGGAATTCGAAGGAGTTAAACTCCTAAAGAAAAGATTTTCTGAGATGAAGAAAGCGGACCCCTTTCTTCTCCCTTGAACCTTGGATCCTCCCAGAGTGGGATTTTTAGAGATGGGTCCCCTTCTTCCTCCTCTCTTTTTGTTGGATCTTGGAAAAAAAGCGTGGTGAAATTTAAAAATCTCCTCTTTTAGAGATTTGATGGGAGATTTGAACTCCCTTTCAAGGGGTTTATGGTGAAAAACTATTACTTTTTGGAAAATGAAGAGTTAAACTCTTGATTTAATTCAGAAAAAAGGAAGAAGGCTTAAAATCTTGAGGAATGAGGAGGAGGCACAGAAGCCTAGAAAGATGGAGAGAATGAAAGCTGTTTTTTTTTATTTTCTCATAATGTTTTCCTTTTATAGGATACACACTTTATATATAGCCCCTTGGGCTTTACAATTGGCATTTTGCTCATCCCATGCCTATGCGCTTATTTTTTTTGCATATAAGCCATGGATTTTACATAAATTTGATTTTATGCCCATTTTCATTACATTTATTCATTAAAATTATTTATTACATGATTTTCTTCTTAGCATGGGGAGGCCGGTCTCTTCATGTTTGGAATCTACTTAGGCATGGGTCTACTTGGTATGGGCTTAGGCTCGCTTGCTTGGATCGGGCTTGGGCCCACTTGCTTGGACCGGGTTTGGACCCGCTTTGCTTAGTTTCGGGCTTGGGTCCACTTGTTCGCGGTTTAACTTTTGGTCAACGGGATGTAAATTTTGACCCTAACAAAGTGCCCACCATCAATGAATGCATACTGCGAATATGGGCCGTGCGTATGAAATTGATGGATTCTCTTTTGTGGGGAGTTTGATTTCGAAGTGGAACATTATTCCGGGGACGAAGTATCATTCCGAGTTGCGGAGCATAATCCCAGGAGGTGGAGCGTAATTCCAGGAGCATACTTCCGAGGACGTGGAGTATAATTCCGGGAGCGGAGTATGATTCCAGGAGAATAATTCTAGGGTAGGGGTATCATTCCGAGAATCAGAGCATAATACCAGGAGCATAACTCCAAGAGCGGAGTATCATTCCGAGGAGCGGGGTATATTCTGAGATGAAGTATGGTTCCGATACAGAGGTATATTCTGAACGAATTATAGTTCCGATGTAGAGATTGATTCCAGGGCGAAGCATGATTCCGACACGGGAGCAGATATTCCGAGACGAAGCGTGATTTCGACACGTGGTATATTTCGAGACGAAGCATGATTCCGACGCAGTGGTTGATTCCAAGGGAAAGCATAGTTCCGATAAGGAAGGTAAATAATCCGAGGCGAAGTATGATTCTGACACGGGGCATATATTCTGAGGCAGAGTATGATTCTGACGCAGAGGTTGTGTAATAACCGGTTCCACCTTATACTTAAATCCGTATTTGAATAAATATTTTTCTAATAATTTCATGTATACTATTCCTAATTATTTTTTTCCTATTTAAATTTTCTTTACATTATTTCCTTTCTTAATAGTCTTCATAATTATTTTCCTATTTTATCTAATTACCTAAACTCTAATTATATAATACCCAAACCCAAACCTAATCTAAACCCTAACCCAGCCCCAGCCCAATCTCTCATTTTCCTTCCCTCTATTCTGTAAGCCCGGCCTATTACCCGATCCGACCCATCTCCTCCCCTCTCTTCTTTACACTCCCTTTTCCTCTTTCTTCCCTATTTCTTTTTAAAACCCAACGGCTCATTTTCCCTCCTTCTTCGCCACGTTGCCCTCGAGACCCGCTCCTCGCCAACGACCGCGACCTCACCTTCGATCCCAACTCTTCGAGATCCCCTCCTCTAAATCCTCTTTCCCTCAACGTCTCTCTCTCACCCTCTCTTAGTCTCACCCTCTCTCTCTAGCTCACTCCACCTTCTCCAACTCAAACCCCGAGCTCCTCTCCCTCATCGGCGACCACCTCCCACCATGCCTACTATATCCCAGCATCACCATAGGCTGCCCTCCATCGACCGAGACCTTCATTGTTATCGCCTCTAACTTCATCATCACCACCGCAGCACTCATCGCTCACCCTGAGTTGCACCGCCTGAGCACCATGCCGGCCACCTCTACCATCGACCCCTCCTTCAACTGTCGGCGAGCTCCTCGACCTCGTCACCACCAAGCTCCCCCTTTCTCTCTCTCACTCCCTCTCCTTCTAACTCTCTCTAACTTACCCACTCTCAAACCCACTGCCGGTGACCACCTCACACCGCCGGCGACATCCCCCGGGAGCACAGCTCATCGTCACCAGCACCCCCACGAGACTACCGCCACTGCCAGCTTCCCCTGCGACAGCAACCCCTTCCTCTTTCGACCTAGCTGCAGACTTCAACATCGGCCACCCGAGCTCCCTACCGCGACCATCCCCGGTGACCCGGAGCACACTACTGCTAGACACCATCGCCGAACTCAGCGTTGAGCCTCATCCCCTGAACACCACCGCAACCCATCACCAACACCACGTACCTTACTGCCACCACTTCTCTCTCTCCACACCAGAGCTTTGCTGCGACCACCGTCGAGGCCATCGCCATCACCGAGCCCCTCTCCAAGCTACCAAGCTTCGCTACCAACTTCGAGTCATCGCCGTGCCTAGCCTCCATGACACTTCATGTCCGGACCCGAGCCACTGCGTGCCCATCTCCGGACCACGACCATGCCTACTACCACACCAGCACCATACCCAGTAGTGCTCAGCACCGTGTACAGTAGCGCCCAGTACCGCAGCCACCGCACGCAGTATTGTACCACGCCCACGTCGCCACCGCGTCCAGTACCGTGTCACCACCGCACCACGCACGCACCGTGCACCGTGATAGGCTCCACGCCGTTTCGTCACCGTCTCATGCATTGAGACGATCAATGCACCCGTGTTGCTTCTATATCAGCAACCCCAGGCAAGTGAAAAACCTTCACTTGTTCACCATCCTATCATAATAGTTAAATGAATATATGTATATATAATTTGCAAAGATAATATCGAATAGTATACTATAATCGTTAATTTAGTGTTTGGGACTCGAATTGGGTCGACTATGCCGGAGTGATATCATATAGAAATTCATGAATTGATTTCGCGTTGATCGAGTAAAAGTAATTGATATTTCGATCAATAATCGTTTGCACAGTCTAGGTGTTCGATATAGAATCCTAAGTGAAAACTTGTTTTAAAATGACAGAACTTATGATTAATAAACTCCTCTTCTGATTATGAATGTCCCGTAGGAATTTGGAATTAAAATATCATAGTTTCGCCTTTGAAGTGATGCCCCGATAACCGACACGAAAACTGGAATTTACTGAACCTATCGAAAATTACATATAAATTGTATCGTGGCTTTATAGAGCTCATATCGAAACCGATGGAATAATCTACATCCTTCTATAATTATTTACTGGATATCAATATGTAACGGTAATGAAAATGAGATAGAAATACCGCTCTGGACTGCAGTCGAGAACAGTAACTTCTATCGATACCTGATTTGAGACACCTATATATCTCTGTACATATCTGAAAATACGTGTAGTCCTATATCATCGCGTAGATAATTAAGTTTACTGACTTATGGTTATGGTCTAATTCAATTTTACTGTCGTTTGATATTTTAAACATATTTTAGATCGTCAACATGTCCTGCAGTTTTCCGCAGTGACAATTTATATACATTAAGATTAAACTGAACATATCTTTCGGTATACAGTGGCTATTGTAACGACCATGTTTTCTAATATCTAATAAAAAAAATATTTTATTTAAATTTCTACTATCAAATAATTATTTACGTGTTTCATTTATAGAAGAATAATTTTTAAAGTAATGTTAATAATTTTCAAAGCATTAAATATGATTAAAGGAAATTTCTAAAATCCATTTATTGTTTTTATAGACTTAAAATGTTTTAGTAAGATTTTATAATGCCTTAAAATAATCTACATATCTTTATTATCAATTAAAGTAATTAATTCGTAATTAAAAATGTTTTAAAGGATAAACTAGATTTTATATAACTTTAATAACTAACTAAAACCATAGGAATGGTTATATTATTTAGTTTTAGCCCAAAATTATTTTTATACTAAAGATAACAGTAAAATATATTTTCTGAAATTTTTCCATAATTTTCCCGCATTTTTAACTATTTTTAACAAATTTTTTTAAAGCCAAATCCAATTTTTAAAATAATAAACAGTTATTATTTTTATTAAAAAATATAAAAAAATTAATTAAATTTCCATTTAACCTAGACCGCTGGATCAAAAGATCCAACGGTACAGAGCTTCGCGGCGGCGCCACGTGGTGGGGACCACGCGAAAGCGCGTGGTCTCCACACGCACAGGCACGAAGCGTCGCGTGGC
Organism: Agapanthus africanus; assembly: GCA_030015575.1. NCBI lineage: Eukaryota > Viridiplantae > Streptophyta > Magnoliopsida > Asparagales > Amaryllidaceae > Agapanthus > Agapanthus africanus. The sequence goes on from JASDDO010000024.1 coordinate 261,832,655, forward strand.
GACGGCGATGGGACTGGCGGTGCGATCTGTGCCGTTGGATGCAGATCCAACGGCCATAATTCGTGGCGGCGGGTGCAATCATTAACAGAATGATTCGTAATCATTGGCCGCGTGATTTTCCGTGTGATTTAAGGAGTTTTTGGATTTTCTTGTTGCCTTTTTAACCCTATAAATAAACACCTTCAAACCTAAATTTCTCACACCTCAGAACTCCAAAAATTCTGAAAAAAATACCAGCGCCTTTGTATCGACGACGCCGACGCTACAGCTCCACCCAATTGCCGAGGAAAAATCGGAGCGCGGAGCTATTGAGGATTTTGTACACGCCTACGTTTTCAACCCTTCGGCATCCGACTCAAACAAAAGGTGGGATCCGCCTCTCTCCCCTTTTCCCGTCACCTTTTTCTTTCTCAATAAGCTAGTTCCAATTTATAATCATCAACCCCTATTTAAAATGTTGTTATAATATTCGTGCATGCCTATTCCTTGTACCCTCTATAACGATAATGTTAACCCATATTTTAAAACGGTGTTTAAATTTTCTCTGTACACAAAAGTATATTGCACACCCATAATACCTGGAATCTGATATACCTAATGTCATAACTCATGAATTGTCATACCCACACTTATCCATACTATAAAAATGATCTCGAAATAGGTTACTTTCACAAAATACCTTCGTTTAATTAAAATATTATATTTGTTTAAAATATATATAAGAGATAAGAGATGTGAAATAAATATTTTAGATACGACATTTTACTTACACTTTTTCATTAACTACTATAATATTTTTAAACCCCCTTCAACCTTTTTAAAGAAGAAAATACTAAATTTAAATAACGATATCTTTTCAAAATAAATATTTAGTATCTTATGAAAAGGTGATTTTAAAATAATACCAATTTAGGATAAAAGAAAGGTTGTAGGCATCGGTCGTTTATCTAAACCAGACTTTGTGGTGTCTAGGCTAGACAAGTGAGAAAGGTAACTTTAAAAGGTCCGTCTCACGGTGATTCGTGAGCGAATCCCTCCTTTCCTCACTTGTGCTTACCTGACCACAATTGGCGGTGAAAAGGCGATTTGAGGACCTCACAACTTGTCCTTTTGGAACATTAGGAGCATCTAGATTTTCAAATAAAAACCTCTTGCAAAAGATTTTCAAATAAACACCACAACCTTTTATCGAAAGGATATTTTCCGTAAAACATTATTTTTTTAAAATAATAAATATCCCAAATATCATGGTTTTTCTTAGAAGTAATAAAAGACAATTAAACACTATTATTCTTTTTAAATAAGCTTTTCCTAAGATGTCACGAAGTACTTTACGAACTTCATAAAATAAAACGAGTGGTTGTGGAAGGCCATATTAAACGAGATCAATACTTTTTAAATTTCCAGTTTATGACAACATGACATATACAAAACATGATACGGTTAGGGTTAGAATGCGCGGACCTAGGTATGGAATACTTTATGAAGATCCCGATATTCCGGGTGACCAGTCCAATATATGGGCGACTATACAAATATGAAGATCCCGATATTCCGGATGACCAGTCCAATATATGGGCGACTATACAAATATGAAGATCCCGATATTCCGGGTGACCAGTCCAATATATGGACGACTATACAATGTGGAAATTCCATACCTAAAAGTATACGCACCAACTCTAATTCGTCCGAACCTTTATACTAAACCACGGGGATGGGTAGTTTGATTAGGCAAGGAAATTCGGAACTCGGATTCCCCTACTACTCGATCATGATCCCGGAAAGTGAAACAGTACATTTTACTTCCCCAGTTGTTATTCCGTGGCCACAACGGAATAATCGCGAGTATCCGGACCCTTGTTTAACAAACTAAAATGTTTACAATACCTATTGATACTCAACACTAAACCCACATCATGTGATATACCTACCTGTTACCTTATCTACCTTTTGTCATGAGACACGAGTTATTCAGTATCTTGGATGTGGATATTTTACCAGTTTAGACTTGTTGTTTATTATGAAACTGAAGGGTGGTAATACATGTGCACTTGAGTGATATTCACGCTAGACAAAACTCCATCGTAGTCATGGGACACCTTTCGGAAATGTTCACGCTACCACATTGATTGCCATCCCAGGCACGAGCACTAGCTCATACTACTTTCAGCTAGTCATGGGATACCTCAAGGATACGAGTATGTTCACCCGTCAATTCCATCCATACACACCTTGTTTAACCTGATCTAACTCTTAGACTGAATACCCGTTTGACTTGACTTAAACCTTTACCAAACATATACTTCATACAACCTACTCATATTCACATATCTAATTTATATATAACCTCATACCTTTATACACATGTACATCATATTCATTATATACACATGTTCGTTTCTATACCTTTATTTTCTTATGAGGCAATCCTACCCAAGTATAACTCGCTGACGGACCTTCCTTTTCTTCCTCTATCCTTGGAATGTCCGTCAGATAAAATTGAGCATTATGGCGAGGATTAAGGTGTGAAGCCAGCTTATGAAGATTATGCAGACTGGACGATGGAAGATTAGCTAGATTTAATTTTTATTGTTGCCCACATGTTTAGGGCTTTTGTTTCTCCTCGATGTAATTAAACTACTTAGTTTATTTTACTCTTTCTTTTGGGATGTAATAAAGTTTGGTTAATGGAAATAAATGCCTTTCGCTTTTATTATTTTTGATTTGGTACACATCCTGCATGTTAAATATTCATACGCTTAACGTAACTGTATTGAATAGACCACCTTCAATACAGTTAGGTTGCGGACCATGCCACGTCATCCTTCTCTTTCGTTTGGGAAGCGGGGTGTGACAGATTTTTGTGGTGGCCCATGCAGGTCCACTCTTGTCTACTAAAATGAAACCGTTAACTGATTTATTATATTTGTGAATCTCATCCATCTATACCGATATCATAGTTTTCCTATGTCCCTTGTTCCTTCCTTGACATTCTGTACCCTGTCCATGACTTTCTGTTCAAGTCATGGCAAATCTTTCCGACGGGGATGACATGTCCGATATTACTTTTGAATCTACATCTAGAGATTCAGACGACGAAGTCATAGACTCTCGGGCGGTTATTTCCGACAGCGACTCGGAAGACGAAGAAGTCGATGCTGCAACTCCGGAGCCTGTGATGGCTAATGACTCCGAAGATGAAGAAGAAGATCCTATAGAAGAGGAGCATATAAAGGATGGGCCAGAAAAAGAGGCTATTGCGGCGGAAGAGAATCCTATGGAATATGATCCAGATGAGGATATTTCTACAAAGGAACAAAACTCTATATAGAGGGGGAATCGGAGGGCGAGGCTCCTGCCAGGGATGAGCCGAAGGACGAAGTTTCGAGTGGGGAGGAACTCGAGACCGAAGAAACTTAGGCAAATGTCCCCACAAGGCACCGTGGTAATGGTCATACCTTTCTTAGTGCGAGGATCTATCACCACTGGTTGAACTCCCATAATCGAGAATAATAAGTCTTTTTCCTTTCTTTGGCCGAATAAAATGATAGGCATGTCCTTACTTTCGGTTGTACTCTCCATATTGAAGTTGGATAATAAGATCTTAGTTTCGAGTAAAAATCTCTCTTGTTTCTCTTGCTCTTCTTATAAGTCTCTCTCTTGCATTAATTGTTGTTCTTCCATGCAAGTCATTATCCTGTCTCATCCCTCAGCCTGATTGTAACCTAACCTATTCTGATTAAGATCATCAATGGCTGGACGACACCATCACCTTAACCGAAGGGAAAATGGAGTCAATGAAGCCGCTGCTCAGCAAGCAGCTATGCTACAAATGATGCAAGAACTATTGGAGCAATAGCAGCAGCAGACAGCTGCCCTTCATCAGGAGCTACGAGAAAGTAGGCAGCATCAAGCAGAGATTTTAAGTAAGGCACTAACCCTAGTTCCTCAAGGTTCGGCGGGAGTGAAACAGTTCAGATCACTCCACCCTAAGACTTTTTCGGGAAAGGAAACTCCTTTAGAAGCTGAAGAATGGCTCAAGGGAACAGTCAATGATCTTAATGCCGCTCAAATTCCGAAGGACACGTGGGTGAACATCGCAAAACTACAACTTACGGATAATACCAGGATATGGTGGGAGGCAGAGGAAAGTAGATCGAAGGAGCCCATCGACTGGGAAAGATTCAAACAGCGTTTTGATACCCAGTACTTTCCAGTCATGGCACACTTAAGCATGGAACGGGAGTTTATACAGTTCCAACAAGGGAGCATGTGGGATAAGTCGGTGGACGAGTACGCTTCGGAGTTCGCAAGGTTAAGTCGGTTCGCGCATCATCTGGTGGCAACCCCAAAACTTTATGCTAAGAGATTCCGACAAGGATTGGACCTGAAGACGCGGTCCTCCATGTCTTCTGCTACCTTATCAACTTATGATGAAATCTTAGAGGCGGCACGAAACTTTGAAGACCTTCAGAGACGCATAAGAAAGGATGACCGTTTGTATGGCATTAAGCGACCAGCCAATCAAATTCTTGAGGGATCATCTTCCAGATTCAACGGGAGACAACAACCTAAGAGACTAGCAGGACCAACTATTGTATGCAACCATTGTGGTAGGACCGGACACTACATGAGAGACTGTCGCATTTTGAACAAACTTTGCATAGTCTGTGGGTCTCCGGATCATGCCATTGGGGACTGTCCTCAGAGAGGGAGACAATTAGGCCCCGTCAACAAGTCGGCTAATTATGTGGCACCACGACAGGGAAACCAGCCACCTTCCGCCACTCAACCAACCGGTCAAGGGGCATCACTAAAAAGACCACCCTTGCCATCACAGGAGCGTGTTTTTCAGCAAGCACAAAGGAATGGACCCAAACGCCAGACCTTCACCATGACGTCCGAGAAGGCTGATGCCACATGGAAAGACAGCAAAGGTACTCTTTTCTTTTTCAATCTTTCTTTGATACCATGCTTAACCATCCTTCGATGCAAATCTTAGTTAAACTCACCATAATTCCTCTAGTTTTCGTAATTTCGACTAGTTGCCTTTATGTTATATCTCGCAAGTTTTCTATCAATTCACAACCTCCCTTCAACTTCCAAACTCTTCTATCTGGAAGCAACTACTGATTTTACATTTTCCGATTCCTTGTACCTAAACCCTTCAGAGACTTTCCATGCATCAAGTGATACACCAACTCGCGGGAGCGACACATGCAGCAAAGAGGATTCCTGACAGCGTTACTGATTTCCGTGCCTAGTAGTGGCCACTCCTTTGAAAATTTCAAGTATGAAATTATTCTAAGGAGGGTAGATCGTAACTATCACAACCATTCTTGCAATTCTTAGCAAACCCAGAAGTTTTAAACATCCACAACGATTTTTCGGAGAAGGGACTTGGTGATGTGATGTATCGGCGTGGCGATATAGTTGCATATGCGTCAAGACAACTAACGACTTGTGGACGCAACTATCATGTTCAGATTTAGAACTGGCGATGGTAATTTTCATCTTGAAGATATAGAAACACTACTCTAAGGAGAACATGGGAACACGGATAGTTGAAACAAATGAAGCGGATGAGAGGGGTCAAGTTTTATATGGGAGAAGTGCCGATCGGTTGGGACGACCCTGAAGATGGAGAATTTGTAAGATTGACATAATTGTAGAAAAAAAGTGGAGATGGTGATACAATGCAGCAAGCACAGAAAACTCAGCCCACGGTTCATAGGTCCTTTCGATATTCTCGAACGAGTTGGAAAGGTTGGTATAACCTACGAGCAGCAACCGGTCGGAATACTACAAGGATGAAACCTTGACAAGACAATCCAGCTGGTTAGAGCTATATGAAGAAAGAACTACAAGTTTGACATACTCGGACGGGAGAGCGAACCCAAAATTTTAACCCCGATAAACCTTTCTTAGTGATTTCTTTCTTCCCTTGACCTACCTTCTGAAATTTCGAGGATGAAATTATTTTAAGGAGGGTAGATTGTAACAACCATGTTTTCTAATACCTAATAAAAAAATATTTTATTTAAATTTCTACTATCAAAAAATTATTTACGTGTTTCATTTATAGAAGAATAATTTTTAAAGTAATGTTAATAATTTTCAAAACATTAAATATGATTAAAGGAAATTTCTAAAATCTATTTATTGTTTTTATAGACTTAAAATGTTTTAGTAAGATTTTATAACTCCTTAAAATAATCTACATATTTTTATTATCAATTAAAGTAATTAATTTGTAATTAAAAATGTTTTAAAGGATAAACTAGATTTTATATAACTTTAATAACTAACTAAAACCATAGGAATGGTTATATTATTTAGTTTTAGCCCAAAATTATTTTTATGCTAAAGATAACAGTAAAATATATTTTCTGAAATTTTTCCATAATTTTCCCGTATTTTAAACTATTTTTAACTAATTTTTTTAAAGCCAAATCCAAATTTTAAAAAAATAAACAGTTATTATTTTTATTAAAAAATAAAAAAAAAAATTAATTAAATTTCCCTTTAATCTGGACCGCTGGATCAAAAGATCCAATTGTCCAGAGCTTCGCGGCGGCGCCACGTAGTGGGGACCACGCGAAAGCGCGTGGCGACGACGATGGGACTGGCGGGGCGATCTGTGCCGTTGGATGCAGATCCAACGACCATAATTCATGGCGGCGGGCGCAATCATTAACAGAATGATTCGCAATCATTAACAGAATGATTCGCAATCATTGGCCGCGTGATTTTCCGTGTGATTTAAGGAGTTTTTGGATTTTCTTGTTGCCTTTTTAACCCTATAAATAGACACCTTCAAACTAAATTTCTCACATCTCAGAACTCCAAAAATTCTGAAAAAAATACCAGCGCCTTCGTATCGACGACGCCGACGCTACGGCTCCACCCAATCGCTGAGGAAAAATCGGGGCGCGGAGCTATTGAGGATTTTGTACACGCCCACGTTTTCAACCCTTCGGCATCCGACTCAAACAAAAGGTGGGATCCGCCTCTCTCCCCTTTTCCTGTCACCTTCTTCTTTCTCAATAACCTAGTTCCAATTTATAATCATCAACCCCTTTTTAAAATGTTGTTATAATATTCGTGCATGCCTATTCCTTGTACCCTCTATAACGATAATGTTAACCCATATTTTAAAACGATATTTAAATTTCCTCTGTACACAAAAGTATATTGCACACTCATAATACCTGGAATCTGATATACCCAATGTCATAACTCATGAATTGTCATATCCACACTTATCCATACTATAAAAATGATCTCGAAATAGGTTACTTCCACAAAATACCCTCGTTTAATTAAAATATTATATTTGTTTAAAATATATATAAGAGATAAGAGATGTGAAATAAATATTTTAGATACGACATTTTAGTTACACTTTTTCATTAACTACTATAATATTTTTAAACCCCCTTCAACCTTTTTAAAGAAGAAAATACTAAATTTAAATAACGACATCTTTTCAAAATAAATATTTAGTATCTTATTAAAAGGTGATTTTAAAATAACACCAATTTAGGATAAAAGAAAGGTTGTAGGCATCGGTCGTTTATCTAAACCAGACTTTGTGGTGCCTAGGCTAGACAAGTGAGAAAGGTAATTTTAAAAGGCCCGTCTCACGGTGATTCGTGAGCGGATCCCTCCTTTCCTCACTTGTGCTTACCTGGCCACAATTGGCGGTGAAGAGGCGATTTGAGGACCTCACAACTTGTCCTTTTGGAACATTAGGAGTATCTAAATTTTCAAATAAAAACCTCTTGCAAAAGATTTTCAAATAAACACAACAACCTTTTATCGAAAGGATATTTTCCGTAAAACATTATTTTTTTTAAATAATAAATATCCTAAATATCATGGTTTTTCTTAGAAGTAATAAAAGTTAATTAAACACTATTATTCTTTTTAACTATGCTTTCCCTAAGATGCCACGAAGTATTTTATGAACTTCATAAAATAAAACGAGTGGTTATGAAAGGCCATATTAAACGAGATCAATACTTTTTAAATTTTCAGTTTATGACAACATGACATATACAAAACATGATACGGTTAGGGTTAGAATGCGCGGACCTAGGTATGGAATATTTTATGAAGATCCCGATATTCCGGGTGACCAGTCCAATATATGAGCGACTATACAAATATGAAGATCCCGATATTCCGGGTGACCAGTCCAATATATGGGCGACTATACAAATATGAAGATCCCGATATTCCGGGTGACCAGTCCAATATATAGGCGACTATACAAATATGAAAATCCCGATATTCCGGATGACCAGTCCAATATATGAGCGACTATACAAATATGAAGATCCCGATATTCCGGATGACCAGTCTAATATATGGGCGACTATACAATGTGGAAATTCCATGCCTAGAAGTATACACACTAATTCTAATTCGTCCGAACCTTTATACTAAACCACGGGGATGGGTAGTTTGATTAGGCAAGGAAATTCGGAACTCGGATTCCCCTACCACTCGATCATGATCCCGGTAAGTGAAACGGTATATTTTACTTCCCCAGTTGTTGTTCCGTGGCCACAACGGAATAATCGCGAGTATCCGGACCCTTGTTTAACAAACTAAAACGTTTAAAATACCTATTGATACTCAACACTAAATCCACATCATGTGATATACCTACCTGTTACCTTATCTACCTTTCTTCATGAGACACGAGTTATTCAGTATCTTGGATGTGGATATTTTACCAGTTTAGACTTGTTGTTTATTATGGAACTGAAGGGTGGTAATACCTGTGCACTTGAGTGATATTCATGCTAGATAAAACTCCATCGTAGTCATGGGACACCTTTCGGCGATGTTCATGATACCACATTGATTGCCATCCCAGGCACGAGCACTAGCTCATACTGCTTCCAGCTAGTCATGGGATACCTCAAAGATACGAGTATGTTCATCCATCAATTCCATCCATACACACCTTGTTTAACCTGATCTAACTCTTAGACTGAATACCCGTTTGACTTGACTTGAACCTTTACCAAACATATACTTCATACAATCTACTCATATTCACATATCTAATTTATATATAACCTCATACCTTTATACACATGTATATCATATTCATTATATACACCTGTTCGTTTCTATACCTTTACTTTCTTATGAGGCAATCCTACCCGAGTATAACTCGCCGACGGACCTTCCTTTTCTTCCTCTATTCTTGGAATGTCCGTCAGATAAAATTGAGCATTATGGTGAGGATCAAGGTGTGAAGCCAGCTTATGAAGATTATGCAGACTGGACGATGGAAGATTAGCTAGATTTAATTTTTATTGTTGCCCACATGTTTAGGGCTTTTGTTTCTCCTCGATATAATTAAACTACTTAGTTTATTTTACTCTTTCTTTTGGGATGTAATAAAGTTTGGTTAATGGAAATAAATGCCTTTCGCTTTTATTGTTTTTGTTTTGGTACACATCCTGCATGTTAAATATTCATACGCTTAACGTAACTGTATTGAATAGACCACCTTCAATACAGTTAGGTTGCGGACCATGCCACGTCATCCTTCTCCTTCTTTTGGGAAGCGGGGCGTGACAGGTATTGATGATCCGTTTATTGCATTAGAAATCTAACAGATAGCGATAGATTTTATTCAACTGTAGCAATCCTTTTTTTCTGATCATAACCTATGGAAAACTGTGCTTAAAGTTGGACTTCTAGTTCTGAAACTGGAAATTTAGTAACTTACACCTATTCTAAAATGAACATAACTCCTTAAAAGAAAAACCTGTTGATATGAAATTAATTTTACTGCTTAGATAATCAAATATACTTCATATGCCTTTTATAATGTTTTGCTCAATTCTGCACGTGTAATTTATAGTAAATTTTGTAAGTTATATGACACTGATTGCTCATATTTTATTCATATCATATTTGATTGCATTCTTATCATATCATGTAACTGTTACGCTCTCATTGAATAGTGGCCATATGGTGACTGTTTTACATTACCGAGTGATAAGTGTCAGTGATTGGATTGTGGCAAGTACGTTAATGTAAGAGCGTGATTGAATAGTGAAAGTGACACGTATTTATACACAATCAGCGGAACTATTTAATTATTGTATTGTCGACATCTATGAGACATATATAAGTGTAACGATAACTGATATGAGACGGGTATGGAAGCACTTATATTAGTGTCATAGGTAAGACATCGACAACTATCACTTATCTTGGATACTAGTCGAGATATGCTTGATGGAGACACTGTCTCCAATTCTCGCGTAGACTTGTTATGGAGCGACTAGTATTTAGATTCGTGTTCGGTATTTGATGTAGACCGCGGGGTGTGGGGTAGTTTGAGTGTGAGTTCGATCAATGGAATCTCAAGAGTCTCATTACCGGTATATTTCATGATTTTTTTATTTCATGATATTATTACTGATCGTGTTACTAATTCTTAATGATCGTGATTCGGGCCCGTGTTTCCTTGCCGTGGGGCTTACCCTTGGGTTGGGAATACTCCTGTGGTGGTTGACGCTCACACTCGGAGTGACGATAGCTTCAATGATATGGACCTTAAGACTTAAAGACTGATAGGTTTAGTGACATTGACATTGCATTGATTACTGATTCGATACACATGCTTTACTGATTCGATACACATGCTTTACTGTTTACCTGTACCGGTTATTTCATGCTCATGTCCTTACTCTATACTTACTGCTCCATGTTTATTATCATTGCACCTATTACATATATATATATATATATTGCTATTGTGTCGCTCTGACGACCTGACTAGATAAGGTGATATTTCCTGACTAGATCAGCGATGTCAGAGACATCCCTCTATCATGATCCGGTTAGTTATAACTTTTGCTTGTATCCGTTGCACTCCGATTCGTTTATATGTAATAAACATAGTGATTGTATATCTCGTTATCTGTATTAGACTACTGTTTACCATGTACTGCTAAAAGCCAAAGTGTGACTGCGGCAGGATCTTTCTGTGACAGTAGGAGCATGTCTGGCCTAATCACTATTTATATTCCGTATTTTGGGAAGCGGGGCGTGACACAACACAAATCACAAGTTCTCCACAGCGACTGTCATGCCCCGCTTCCCAATAGACGGAAACGGTGATGTGGCAAGCCCGCAACGTATTTACTATGAAATAAATACGTTAAGCGTAATTAAGCAATATAACTATGAATAAAAACGAAAAGAGTATTAAAATAGAACAACAATTTTATTTACATTCAACTTTATATACAACTGTCTGAAATAAAAGATACAATATACAAAGCAATGCCTAAATAATGGCATACAGAAATTAAGTGCAGAAAGAACTAGTAGTCAGGCTGAGCTGTAAGCTGGTCCAAGTCCTCCTGACTCGGCTCTATCTTCTCAGAGTCCGGTCCTCCGGACGAACATTTCAAGGAAAGAAAAATAGAGAGGAATGTCGCCAGCGAACTAGCGCTTGGTAAGTCCCAAAAGAAACAATAGAGAATAGTATATCATGTGAATAGGAACTAAAAGAACAAAAGACGCGTAAAATTGTATACGATCATCTACAGATATATAATAGTTATTCTGACCTAGTTATTTGTAGTTTGATAAGAAGGGTATTCATGTATACGAGAGGAGTCCATCTTACCCCGTAGGCTATAGTAACATATAATACAAGGCCCCGTCATAACCCATGGAACAACGACACATGAATTCATATAGGTGTCTTTTAAGAGACCTCTCGTGCCACGATATACGTTCCATACCAATCTACCCCTTTATCCCGGCGTATGGTATTGTATAGATTAAGATTATAGGTCTTGGCCGAATCCATGGATATAAAATGTCAGGTTCATGTTCAGCATGCAATCATGTGTTCAAGTAGTCATGTCAAGTTCATATCACGTTATAACCATGGATTGGTCAAGTCGAGTCAAGTAGACAAGTTTGAGTTTGAATTGATTTCGAGTGTTTATGTTTATGATCAAGTATTCAAGTTTGTGTTTGATTTCGGACTCCAGTTTGAGTTTGGACTCATATTGAGTCAGATATTTATGAACGGATTTAACTCTTGACTTTCTTAGGTTCGGGAGTAATCGGCAACTGCTGTACATGGACGACAGGATTTGTGTTTTTTCCAAGACAATTGCCATTGATAACTTTGTTAAGTTATCTAACCTGAATAGACAAGCACTCACTTTCTCCGGCTCCCTGGGGCTCAAGAGAATTGATCTCGCTTAAACCTATATTAACTAGAGTCCTTAAAATATTGTTTTGTATATCTTGAGGGGGTTTTATGAAAAATATTTTAATATAGTTTAAAAATAAATCTCGAGGGTAATTTATAACATTTAGGGTTTTCATGAGCATGTATTTTAATTATTGGGTATTTTAATGATAAAAACTTAGTTTGTAAAAGTTTATGGTTATTTATTGAAAACTATCCCTTTTTGGTAACTTGATGATATTTTATTAAAAATTTAATCTTTCATTTTAGAAAATATTTGGTTCATAATATATTGAAAATACGGATTTATAATTTTAAAAAATTAGTTTTATTTAGAAAAGTCGTATTTCTTAAAAACCGTATTTTATTTCCTTTCGAGATCGAATACTCCGTGAGGAGTTCTGCATCTCGCTCTACTATCCTAAGAATGTGCGATAATCCACACCATCCATTAGCGGGTCCTCTAACGAGAGTTGTAGAGACGTATTTGCCAAGGATTACAAAATACAGCTTTTAAAAGAAACCCGTTTTTGAAAAGATGTGGCATTTTATTGTAAAAGTTATTGTTTGAACCAACTATATATATATGTAGACATCGTGCTATGAAACCAAGGTGTGCATGTGGGGTAGGTCATTACCCCGGAAAGTTTTCCTAAAGGTATTGTTTAAACAATTATCGAAAAGAGATTTATACTAAAGTTCAAGGTATTTTAATGAAAAAGTTCGTTTATGTTTGTTTCACATAAGAATTTTGGTTAAACTCGAAGCTAAACGTTTGTAATTAAAGTTACAAGTAGGGTGGTAACATTAGTTTGACCAAAGTATAAAGGAAAAAGGAGTTTCAAGTTTTAAAAGAAAAGTATCGGGAGTAACTCCACTTTACCAATATCTTTTTAGAAGATAAATTGAGATGAAAAGAAGAAGAGATGAGAGGGACATACGGTTTGGTAATATCAAGAAAAGGATAAGGAAGAAGGGAGGGGGCTTCGTGGCGTCGCGGGAGCTCCGGAAACGGCTTCGATCTTCGACGGAAGGAGTTTGGTTGCTAACTCCACTTGACTCCACTTGCACTTAGGAACTTTTTGAGAGAATTTTTGCTAGAATTTTAGAATGGTGAAGATCTAAAGTATGGGGTGGTATTTATAGTGAAGAATTGGGGTTTGGGAATTAAAATTTTAGATTAAAAAGCATTAAAAAAAAGTGTTAATTGGTGAAATGAAGGGTCTCTGTTTGATTGCAGGGAAATAAAACAGTGTAAAGGAGTTAAGGGGAGTCGAAGGGTGTGTGTGTGCAAAGCACGGAGCCATTTGGACTTATCTCAACCGTCGGTGCCGGCCGATTCAAGGGTTTGGGCGGTTGGATTTAAGATAATCGTCTCGAGATTCGTGCCACGTGGGTTTTTGGGTGTGTACACCTCATTGCACCTGTTTGATTTTTTTGAAACTTTTCATTTCTCCATATATTGCACGTGCAACGCTTGGGCTTCCAAAAATTAAAAATTAAAATCTAAAAAGAAATAATTGTGTCTGATGGGAATCGAACACACAGGCTACGTCAGAGAAGTGTAGAGGCTTACAGTGAGCTACAAGTTGCTTTTTATTTTTATTTAACAAAAGTAATTTTTAACTCTTACACAGGCTGTAATACTCTTTTCTGTACAATAACAAGAAAATTCTGTACAGTGATTTCAGAGTCGTTACATTCTACCCTCCATATAAAAATTTCATCCTCGAAATTCACATTTACATAGGGACTAATTTTCAAAAAGGTAAGGGTATCGTGTACGCATATCCTCTTCTCTTTCCCAAGTGGATTCTCGTGGCGAATCCTTTCTCTACATCACTCGGACCAAGTTTACTTCCTTGTTCCGCAATATCTTCACCTTTCGGTTCAGGATCTCAACTGGTTGTTGCTCGCAGGTTAAGTCAGTTTGTACTGTGAGCTCTGAATGATCAAGTGTGTGGCCGGGGTCGCTATATCGTCATAGCTGGGATATGTGGAACACGTTGTGCACTCCTTCTAATGAGGATGGTAGTGCTAAAAAGTATGCCACTTCTCCAACTCGTTCGAGTATATCGAACGGTCCTATATATCTTGGACTGAGTTTACCCCTCTTGCCAAAATGGATTACTCCTCTGTTTGGAGAGATCTTTAGGAATACATGGTTTCCAGGTTGGAACTCCAGATGTCGACGTTTTGCATCTGCCCAATGTTTCTGTCGGTCTTGGGCTATTCGCATCCTTTTTCTGATCGTGCGAACTACGTCCACAGTTGCCACGATCATCTCTGGTCCAAGGAGTTCACGATCTCCAATGTTGTCTCAACTTAGCGGTGAATGACACTTCCGTCTATAGAGTGCTACGAATGGTGACATCCCAATGCTTTCCTGATAGCTATTGTTGTATGAAAACTCCACAAGGTATAGCTGATCTTCCCACGAACCTTCGAAGTCTAACATACATGCTCTTTCCATGTCTTCCATAATCTGAATCGTTCGCTCGAACTGTCCGTCTGTTTGTGGATGATACGCCGTGCTGAAATTCAAACTCATTCCCAGGTTAGCTTGCAGACTCTGCCAAAATTGTGATCAGAATCTTTTATCATGATCGGAGACGATACAAACAGGTACTTCATGTAATCTCACGATCTCTTGCATGAGTTTATGGGTATTAAAAATGGTATATCTTGAAGGTTTAAATCTTACTTTAGATTTATGCTCACCTCTATGTACTTCTTTGCTAACGTCTCGGTTGACTGGACAACTCGAAATGAAATAAAGTGAGCCGACTTAGTGAGTCGATCCACAATAACCCAAATTGCGTCATTACCCTTTGTGCTATGAGAGAGAGCAGTTACGAAGTCTATGGTAATGTGCTGCCATTTCCATTCTGGGATTGGTAACGGCTGAAGTAGACCAGCAGTTCTGTGATGTTCAGCCTTCACTTGCTGACACACCAAACACTTGGCTATACTCCTTGCTACTTCGCGCTTCATTCCATGCCACCGGTAGTGTTGCCGTAGATCCTTGTATATCTTTGTACCACCGGGGTGTACCGAATACAGAGAGCTGTGAGCTTCTTTCATCAACTCTTCTCAAACAGGTCCGATTGGTACGCATAAACGGCTTCCATATCGCAAGGATCCATCTTCGTGGATGATGAAGTCGGTTTGTAGTTCAATTTCTACTTGTTCTCGGATTATTTGTAGCTTGGCATTATTTGCTTGAGCTGCCTTGATCTGATTTTCAAGAGTGGACTGGACTCATAAGTTCATCAAAGATGAATCGTTATCTGACACAACTATTTCGATCTCCAATCTATGCAGTTCCTGTTATATCTTCCACTGAGAGGTGAGGCTCATTGCTAATGGTTGGCGACTAAGTGTATCAGGAACTATGTTCACCTTCCCAGGATGATACTGTAGGTTGATGTCGAAATCTGCCATGAGTTTTAGCTATCTTCTCTGCCGCATGTTTAGATCCTTCTGAATAAATATATACTTCAGACTCTTGTGGTCAGTGTATATATCCACTTGTTCTCCCAAAAGATAGTGGTGCCAAATCTTGAGTGCAAAGATGACGGCTGCCAATTCTAGATCATGTGTTGGATAGTTGCGTTCATGGACCTTTAACTGTCTTGATGCAAAATCTACAACTTTTCCATGCTGGTGTAGAACACATCCTAATCTTTTACCGGACGCATCACAATGCACAACGAATTTGCCAGATTGATCCGGGATTACAAGGATTGGTGTAGAGGTTAACCTCGACTTGAGTTCTACATAAACCTTTTCACATGCTTCCGATCACATGAATGCTTTGTCTTTGCATGTGAGCTTGGTCAGGGGTACTGCGGTCTTTGAGAATCTTTCAATGAATCGTCGATAGTATCCTGCTAAGCCCAAGAAACTTCGTATATCTTTCACCGTCTTTGGTGTCGGCCACTCGCTGACAACTGACATCTTAGCTGGATCTACAGAGATACTTTCACCTGAAACAATATGTCCGAGAAATCCGACTTGATCTAGCCAAAATTCACACTTGCTGTACTTGGTGTAGAGCTGATGTTGTCGCAATGTCTTCAGGATAATCCGTAAGTGCTCGGAGTGTTCTTTCCGATTCTTTGAATACACCAGAATGTCGTCGATGAAGATGATAACGAACCTGTCTAAGTACTCTCGGAAAACATGGTTCATCAGGTTCATAAAGATGGCAGGTGCATTGGTCACTCCAAATGGCATTACGAGATATTCATAATGGCCATAACGGGTCCTAAACGCCGTCTTCAGAATGTCGGACTTTTTGACCTTCACTTGATGATAACCCGAACGAAGATCTAGCTTTGAAAAAATACAAGACCCACTTAACTGATCGAAAAGGTCGTCGATTCGCGGTAGTGGATAATTGTTCTTAATCGTTACTTCGTTTAGAGCTCGATAATCCACACACATCCTGCAAGAACCTTTCTTATTCTTCACGAGTAACACCAGAGATTCCCAACTTGAGGTACTGGGTCGGATCCAACCTTTCTGCAGTAGTTCATCCAACTGAATGCAGATCTCCTTCAATCCCTCCGGACTTAATCGGTATGGAGTTTTGATTACAGGTTGTGCACCAGGTTGTAAATCAATACTAAACTCAAGAGCTTGATTAGGAGGCAAATCTGATATGTCTTCAGGGAACACATCCTCGAACTCTCGAACTACTTCGGGCTTTTCTTCTTCCGCCGGTAGAGAGAACACTTCTGCATTCTTCGGTTTAGCACGGTAGCTTCCTGGCTCCAAGGTTCTATCTCCACTTTTGAAATAGAAGACTGGGTGATCTGGTATCTCAAATACTACCCTCCTTTGACGGCAGTCAATAGTAGCATAGAATACTCCCAGCCAATCCATTCCCAACACAACATCGAAATTTGGTATGTCCAGTACTTTGAAATTTGCGTAGAATTCTCGACCGCAAACTACAACTGGGCACTGATCATACCCCAAAGTTTCCTTCAAGACTCCATTCCCGGAACTGACATTCCAGCTTTAAATGAGTGGCTTCACGGGAATCGTGTGCGTTCTCACTAATCGTTGTGACATGAAGCTGTGTGAAGCTCCAATGTCGAAAAATGCGAGTGCAGGAAGGGTGGCTACTAGTATAGTACCTAAGTTGTGTGAGATCGTATTTAGACATAGGAAAAGTATGACGATACACAAAGATGGAAAGATTTGGAAGGGTAGGGGATTTACCAGTGATGACTTGTCTTGTGGTTTCGGCCTCTTCGACCGTCATTGTAAAAGCCTGTCATTTCAGTATATTCCTCCTTGCCGGAGGCACATTCTTTTGCCCTTGAGGCACATTTCTCTGTGCCTGATGGAATTGACGATGAGGCTGTGCAGGTGGTCCACGTGGAGCTGGTGCAGGAAGAGCTAGGCAGGGTGCAGGTGCCTTAATGGTTGGCCTTTACAGGGCTGTGATTGCGGGTCTGGGTGCTGGTGCTGTGTTAAAACGATATGGGCATGCTCTTATCGCGTGAGTAGATGCGCCACAAATCAAACACATGTCATTTACATGCCTGCAGTCCTTCGCCACGTGTCCAGTTCTCTTGCAGTAGAAACAGAAATCTGGACTGGACCGGTTAAATGATCCTCCTGGCCTCCTGGGTGCAAAAGTCGGCCTAGAAGAGGCTCCTCATATCATCTGTGTAGCAGGGCGTTTGATTCCAGCTGTTTGGGAATTACCCTTTTTCTTGACCACAGCTTCGTAACGACGTGCTGCTTTTAGGATGAGTTCATGAGTTGGGTAGTCGCCTGTGGCTAATGCCGCCTGAATCTCCGGGTCTAAACCATGTTGAAATTGTCTAGCCCGAATCTCATCGGTCGGGATCAAATGTGCCGCAAACATGATAAGATGATGATGTCAGGATAGAGATGTGTTTTACGAGACAGAATTTGATACAAATTCTTTACCTGCTAAGCATGATGAATTCGGCATCATATTCATCCACTGATTTTACCCACATGGAGCCTTGTTGCAGGTGGATGAACTGTTACTCCATCTTAAAACGGACAGTCTCGAGGAAGAAATTCACATCGAACAGATCGCGGAACGTCTTCCACTCTATAGACTGTGTGAGATGACTTTCCTCAGCTTTCCACCATACACTTGCATTGTCTGTGAGCTGGAGCTTGGCCACACGAACCCAAGCTATGTCCGGTACCTGTGCTGCGGCAAGGTCGTCCTCTATACTCTGGGCCCATTCTTTAGCCTCAAGAGGACTTTCTTTTCCTGAAAAGTTCCTTGGATGTAACACATGGAATTGCTTTACTCCCGGTACTTCGGCTTCCAGGCGGTTCATGAGAATAGCAATCTGCTGCTGCTGGACCTCCAGAAGACTTTTGATGGCTTCTAAAAGCACCGTATGTTCATAGATTAGAGCAGAAACGGTAGGGGGAGGTGGTAAAGTAGGTGGTGGTGTGTTGCCATTGACGTTGGTACCGGTGTTGTTGGGAGAATCCATAACCTTGATAGAAAGGAAAGGTTAGGATAGATTCAAGAAATTTTAAATGCAAGGAATGTATAGTTGCTGATTCTTATAATTCTTGGGGTATATTGCTTAAGACTTCATGTAGAACTGACCTGCATGGGCCACCAACAAAATCTGTCATGCCCCGCTTCCCAATAGATGGAAACGGTGACGTGGCAAGCTCGCAACGTATTTACTATGAAATAAATACGTTAAGCATAATTAAGCAATATAACTATGAACAAGAATGACAAGAGTATTAAAATGGAATAACAACTTTATTTACATTCAACTTTATATACAACTGTCTGAAATAAAAGATACAATAAATAAAGCAATGCCTAAACAATGGCATACATAAAGCAAGTGCGGGAAGAACTAGTAGTCAGGTTGAGTTGTAAGCTGGTCCAAGTCCTTCTGGCTCGGCTCTATCTCCTCAGAGTCCGGTCCTCCTGACGAACATTCCAAGGAAAGAAAAATAGAGAGGAATGTCGCCAGCGAACTAGCGGTCGGTAAGTCCCAAAAGAAACAATAGAGAATAGTATATCATGTGAATAGGAACTAAAAGAACAAAGGACGAGTAAAATTGTATATGATCATCTACAGGTATATGATAGTTATTCTGATGTGGTTATTTGTAGTTTGATAAGAAAGGTATTCATGTATACGAGAGGAGTCCATCTTACCCGGTGGACTATGGTAACATGTAGTACAAGGCCCCATCATAACCCACGGGACAACGACACGTGAATTCATGTAGGTGTCTTTTAAGTGACCTCTCGTGCCACGATATACGTTCCGTACCAATCTACCCCTTTATCCCAGCGTATGGTATTGTATAGATTAAGATTATAGGTCTTGACCGTATCCATGGATATAAAATGGCAGGTTCATGCTTAGCATGTAATCATGTGTCCAAATAGTCATGTCAAGTTCATGTCACGTTATAACCATGGATTGGTGAAGTATACAAGTTTTAGTTTGAATTGATTTCGAGTATTTATGTTCATGATCAAGTATTCAAGTTCGTGTTTGATTTCGGATTCTGATTTGAGTTTGGACTCAAATTGAGTCAGACACTTGTGAACGGATTTAACACTTGACTTTCTTAGGTTCGGGAGTAAGCGACAACTGCTGCACATGGACGACAGGATTTGTGTCTTTTTTCAAGACAATTGTCATTGATAACTCCGTTAAGTTGTCTAACGTGAATAGACAAGCACTCACTTTCTCCGGCTCCCTGAGGCTCAAGAGAATTGATCCCGCTTAAACCTATATTAACTAGAGTCCTTAAAATATTGTTTTGTATATCTCGAGGGGGGTTTTATGAAAAATATTTTAATATAGTTTAAAAATAAACCTCGAGGGTGATTTATAACATTTAGGGTTTTCACGAGCATGTGTTTTAATTATTAGGTATTTTAATGATAAAAACTTAGCTTTTAAAAATTTATGGTATTTTATTGAAAACTACCCCTTTTTGGTAACATGATGATATTTTATTAAAATTTTAATTTTTCATTTTAGAAAATATAGTTTCATAATATATTGAAAATAAGGATTTATAATTTTAAAAAATTAGATTTATTTAGAAAAGTCGCATTTCTTAAAAACCGTATTTTATTTCCTTTCGAGATCGAATACTCCATGAGGAATTCTACATCTCGCTCTACTATCCCAAGGTTGTGCGATAATCTGCACCATCTATTAGCGGGTCTCCTAACGAGAGTTGTAGAGGCGTATTTACCAATGATTACAAAATACAGCTTTTAAAAGAAACCCGTTTTTGAAAATATGCGGTATTTTATTGTAAAAGTTATTCTTTGAACCAACTATATATATATATGTAGATATCGTGCTATGAAACCAAGGTGTGTGTATGGGGTAGGTCATTACCCCGTGAAGTTTTCCTAAAGGCATTGCTTAAAAAATTATCAAAAAGAGGTTTATACTAAAATTCAAGATATTTTAATGAAAAAGTTCCTTTATGTTTGTTTCACATGAGAATTTTGGTTAAACTCGAAACTAAACGTTTGTAATTAAAGTTACAAGTAGGGCGGTAACATTAGATTGACCAAAGTATAAAGGAAAAAGGGAGTTTCAAGTTTTAAAAGAAAAGTATCGGGAGTAACTCCACTTTACCGATATCTCTTTAGAAGATAAATTGAGATGAAAAGAAGAAGAGATGAAAGGGACATACGGTTTGGTAATATCGAGAAAATGATAAGGAAGAAGGAAGGGTGTTTCGTGGCACCGCGGGAGCTCCGGAAATGGTTTCGATCTTCGACGGAAGGAGCTTGTTTGCTAACTCCACTTGACTCCCCTTACACTTAGGAACTTTTTGAGAGATTTTTTGCTAGAATTTCAGAATAGTGAAGAGCTAAAGCATGGGGTGGTATTTATAGTAAAGAATTATGGTTTGGGAATTAAAATTTTGGATTAAAAAAGTATTAAAATGGTGTTAATTGGTGAAATGAAGGGTCTCTGTTTAATTTCAGGGAAATCAAACAGTGCAGGGGAGTTAAGAGGAGTCGAAGGGGTGTATGTGCAAAGCACGGAGCCAGTTGGGTTCATCTCAACCGTCGGCGCCGGCCGATTCAAAGGTTTGGGTGATCGGATTTGAGGCAATCGTCTTGAGATTCGTGCCACGTGGGTTTTTGGGTATGTACACCTCATTATGCCTGTTTGATTTTTCTGAAACTTTTCATTTCGCCGTGTATTGCACGTGCAACTCTTGGGCTTTCAAAAATTAAAAAGAAAAATCTGAAAAAAAATAATCGTGTCTGATGGGAATCGAACACACGGGCTACGTTACAACTGTGTAGAGGTTTTACCAGTGAGCTACAAGTTGCTTCTTTGTTTTTATTTAACAAAAGTAATTTTTAACTCTTACACAGGCTGTAATACTCTTTCTGTACAATAACAAGAAAATTTTGTACAATGATTTCAGAGTTGTTACATTCTACCCTCCTTATAAAAATTTCGTTCTCGAAATTTACAATTGCGTAGGGTCTAATTTTCAAAAAGATAAGGGTATAGTGTATGCATATTGTCACACCCCGCTTCCCAATATACGGGCAGAGGACGCGACGAGACCCGCTACATATTTACTCAGAAATAAACACGCTAAGCGTATCTAAGCAATATAAAGTAAATGTACACAAGAAGAATGACAATAGATGTAATTGAACAGCAACTTTATTTATTTAACATTCTTTTACAATACAGCTGAAATGTACAAACATGGAATGAAAGCGATGCCTAAACAATGGTATAACTAAAATGAAAATGAAATATGTAGAAGTATCTAAAGCTCTGGGTCAAATGGTATCTGCTCCAAATCCTCGTTGCTGGGCTTGACTCCAGTGAGTCCGATCCACCTGACAATATTCCAAAGAAAGAAGGAATGTCGTCAGCGAACAATCGCTCGATAAGTCTCAAAGATAAATAGAGATAGGATAAACAGAGAGAGTGCGTATCTTATAATGTTTGATTATATTGTAAACGCTGTTGTTTGTAGCTTGGTACAAAAAACGCCAGTGTATACAAGAGGAGTCCCACTATTCCGGAGACTAAGGTATACGGAGCACAAGAAACCGTTCAGCCACGGTACAACGGCAATGGATATTTAGGTTAGGTGTATTATGGTTACAGTCTCGTGCCACTACTAACAACTTCCGTACCAATCTACCACTTATAAACCCCGCAATGTCTTGATTGTATTGTTTGTATTGTTTTGTTATATAGATGGATGACTTACCGAAACCATGATATCAGTAAATGGAATGGATATAAATGGAGAGTCATGTAGACGGAGTATAACTATGATTCGGTCCAGTCAATATAGATTGATATAGATTGAATAGACGGATTCATAGATTCATGTTGAATTGTAGTTTATACTTGAATCACATTCAAATTAGATTGATTAGATTGAGATTCAGTCTGAGTCAGACACTTTAAAAGAACTTGAAATCCTGAATCAGTTTTGGTGTTATCGGTAACTGCCGCATATGGACGGTAGGATTTGTGTCTTTTTCTAAGACAATTACCGTATTGATAACACCGTTTGTTAGATTGTCTACCTTAAATAGGCAAGCACCCATATCTCCGGCTCCATGAGGTTCAAGAGACCGGCCCCGCATAAACATATGTTTATTAGGTTCCTTATTGTAATTTAGTATAACTTGAGGGGGTTTTATGTAAAAATAGTTTTGGCATAATTTCAATATATACTTCAAGCATTTAATTATTGTCTTTAAGGTTTTCATAGATGTATATTTTATAAATGTGAATTTTCTAGTGAGTAGAACCTAATTTTCATCGTATATGCTATTTTATTGAAATATTGGAATTGTATTGTATTTGTATGGTATTTTCATGTAATAGTGTTTCTTTTAGAAAACATGGAATATTTATATAATTAAAATAGATATTTTGATAATATATATATATATATATATATATTTAATGAAAATAATTTATTTATTTTCTTGTAGAAATCTCATTTTCTAAAGAAAAATGCATAAAAATTTCATCAAGATCGAATGTTCCTTTCGGAGGTCTGCATCCCACTCTACTAGGTCTGAGAATGTGCGATAATCCGCACCATCCCGAACGGGGTCCCCAAAAGTGGTTTGTAGAAGCGCAATTGCAAAAAATTATTTTATACATCTTTTTATAGAAATGGTTTTATAAGTTAATGGTATTTATTTGAAACATCACATTATCCCAAAACTATGCTCCTTTCGGAGGTCTACATCCCGCTCTACTAGGTCAAGAAATGTGTGTTGTGATGAGATAGGTCATTATCTTGTGAGTTTTCAAAGGTAAAAGGGTCAAATACAGTAAGCAATGTCAAATCTAAAGATAAAGGTATTTTAATGTAAAAATGAAATAGAACTTGCTATGATTATTATTTTGATGCCAAACTTTTTTTTATTATCTTTGTTAATGATTACTAAACATATATTAACATTTTGGTGGTATGTTATTAAGAAAAAGTTGTATTTTTTAAGAAAAGAAAATCGGAAGACAGATTAACTCCGTTTCCGACGAGTTTTGAAATAGAGAAGTTTTAGAATAGAAAAAGAGAGGGGAAGAAGGGACTTACTGGATTTTAAGGTAGAGGGGAGAAGAGGGAAGAGTAGGAAAGTGCCGGTGCGTCGTTTCGTCGCCGGAAACTCTTTAGATCGTCGCCGGAACTTCACCCTTTGTTAACTCCACTTGTACACAAAAGAGACTTGAAAGTTTTTGAGAGTTTTGGCAGGGAATTCTGAGAGAGGATGTGAGAAATGGGGTATGGTATTTATAGGAAAAATTAGGGTTTGATGTATTGAATTGGTGAATTAAAATTTGTATTAAAAATGGATTTAAAGAGGGTGTTTTAATTCTATGGATCATTGCAGAGAATACAAACAGCCTAGGGGAAGTGTGGTAGCTGAAGAGGTGCTCGGGGCAAAATTCCAAAGCTTTACTTACGGTTTAGCCCGGCGGTACCGGTCTTATTGGGCATTTCGCCGGTCCAAAACCGGTGGAATGGGGTTAGGTTATTGCCACGTGTTGGTGTCGCTTGGTTTACCCTCGTGCATATGTTTGATTAATCTGTGTCTCTTCAGCTTACGTGTAGTGCATGTGTAAACTCTTGGGTTTCTAAAAGATTAAAAAAAATTTAAATAAAAAGATAATATGGCTGGGGGGATTCGATCACAGGGGCTACGTCACAGCAGTGCATGGCTTTACGAATGTGCAACAAGTACTTTCTTGTTGTTCTAAATTAAAACAAATACTTATAGTATACACAGGATTGCAAATACCCCAATTGTACATTAACTTTTAAACAATTTTCTGTACATTGAAATTGGAGTTGTTACGCATATCCTCTTCTCTTTCCTAAATTGATTCTCTTAGCGAATCTTTTCTCCACATCACTCGAACCAAGTTTACTTCCTTGTTCCGTAATGTCTTCACCTTTCGGTCCAGGATCTCAACTGGTTGTTGCTCGCAGGTTAAGTCAGTTTGTACTGTGAGTTCTGAGTGATCAAGTATGTGGCTGAGGTCGCTCATATATCGTCGTAGCTGGGATATGTGGAACACATTGTGCACTCTTTCTAATGAGGATGGTAGTGCTAAACGGTATGCCACTTTTCCAACTCGTTCGAGTATATCGAACGGTTCTATGTATCTTGGACAGAGTGTCACACCCCGCTTTCCAGTAGACAGAAATGATAACGTGGCAGGCCGCAACGTATTTACTAAGAAATAAATACGCTAAGCGTAATTAAGCAATATATAAAATGAACAAGAATGACAAGTGGTATAAAATAACAACTTTATTTACATTCATCTTTACATACAAATGTTTGAAAAGAAAAGATACAATGATATAAAGCAGTGCCTAAATAATGACATACAAATGAAAGTAAGTACAAGGAAGTAGAATTCTGACTGTGCCGCAAGCTGATCCAAGTCCTCTTGGTTAGGCTTGATCTCTTGGGAGTTCGGTCCTCCTGACGAACATTCCAAATAAAGAAATATAAAGGAATGTCGTCAGCGAACTTACGCTCGGTAAGTCCCAAAAAAAGAAAGAGAATATAACAAGTAATGTGAATGAACCGGTAAGTTGTACATGTATATGATGGTTATTATAACATGGTTGTTTATAGCTTGATACAGAAGGTATTCATGTTTACGAGAGAAGTCCATCTTACCCCGTGGACTATGGTAACATGTAGTACAAGGCCACGTCATAACCCACGGGACAACGGTATGAGAATTCATGTAGGTGTCTTTTAAGTGACCTCTCGTGCCACGATATACGTTCCGTACCAATCTACCTATTTATCCCCACATATTGTTTTGTATAAATTATAATTATCAGACTTGCCGAAACCATGGATACAAAATGTTCAAGTATTCATGTTGAGAATTTAGTTAAGTATTCAAGTAGTCAAGTCAAGTCAAGTTATACATGTTTGATATTGATGTTTGACTTTAAGTATTCATGTTTGATATGGATTCAGGTTTGATGTGGACTCAAATTTGAGTTTGGATTCAGGTTTGATTTTAGACTCAGACTGAGTCAGACACTTGTAAACTGATTTAGATCTTGAATTATATTCGGGAGTTATCGGTAACTGCTGCATATGGACGACAAGATTTGTGTCTTTTTCCAAGACAATTACCATTGATAACTCCGTTAAGTTTTTTACTTTAAATAGGCAAGCATTCATTTTCTCCGGCTCCCTGAGACTCAAGAGAATTGATCCCGTTTAAACCTATATTTACTAAAGTCCTTAAATATTGTTTTTATATAACTCGAAGGGGTTTTATGAAAAATATTTTAATATAGTTTAAAAATAAATCTCGAGGGCGATTAGTATTATTTGAGATTGTCATGAGCATGGATTTTAAGTATTTGGGGTATTTTTAGTGATAATTACTTAGCATGGAAAGTTCATGATATTTTATCGTAAAACTTGCCATTTTGGTATCTTGATGGTATTTTATTGACATTTGTTAATCTTTTCAATTAAAAAAATATAGATTTATTATATATTGAAAATATTGATTTATAATTTTATATAATTTTAATTTTAAAAAATAATTTTAATTTTATTTTTAAAAATTCGTATTTCTTAAAAACTGTATTTAAATCCTTTCGAGATCGAATGCTCCATGATGAGGTCTGCATCTCGTTCAACTAGTCCAAAGATGTGCGATAATCCGCACCATCTATTAGCGGGTCCCCTAAAGAGGGTTGTAGATGCATAAGTGTAAAGGAAATGAAATGCCGTATTTTAAAGAAATCCGGTTTTTAAATTATATTGTATTTTATTGTAAGATTTTCTTCGTAACAAATATTCATACAAAAAAGGTATCGTGCTATGAAACAAGAGTGTACGTGAGGGGTAGGTCATTACCCCGTGAATTTTTTCCTAAAGGTATGGTTTATACGAAACTAAAAGAAGTGTTTATAAAGTTCAAGGTATTTTAATGAAAAATTTCAAATATGGTTATGTTACATGAGATTCTAGGTTAAATCTTGATTCTAAATGATGATATTAAAATTACAAGTGAAGAGCTAAAGTTTGTTTGACCAAAATATAAAAGGAATTGGAGTTATGGCTTTTATAAAAGATGATATCGGTATAACTCCACTTTTACCGATTTTGATTAAAAAGAATTTTCAATGAAGAGATGGGAAGATTGGGAGGGACTTGCTGTTTGTTTATGTTAAGAAGAGGTAGAAGAAGAGAAGAGTGTCGTCGTGGCGTCGCGGGAGCTTCTGATGTTGCTTCGATTTTTGCCTGAAGTTACTTGCTTGCTAACTCCTCTTTACTTCACTTATACTTAGGAACTTTTTGAGAGAATTTTGCTATAATTTTCAGAATGGTGCTGAGCTAAAATAGGGTATGGTATTTATAGTGGAGAATTAGGGTTTTGGAATTAAAATGGTGGATTAAAAAGTATTAAAATTATGATAAATTGTGAAATGAAGAGTCTCTGTTTAATTGCAGGGAAATCAAACAGTGCAGAGGAGTTAAGGGTAGGTGAAGGGGTTTGTGTGCAAAGCCTGGGACAAATTGGGCTCAGATCAACCGTCCTCGCCGGCTATATGAGGGATTTGGCCGGTCGATCTCGAGGCTACTGTCTCGAGATTCATGCCACTTGATAAATTCTGTATTTAAACCCTTTTGCACATGTTTGATTTTTTTGAACTTTTCATTTCCCTGTGTATTGCATGTGCAATCTTTTGGGCTTCCAAAAAGTTAAAAAAATTTAGAAAAAATATTGTGTCTGATGGGAATTGAACACACGGGCTACTTCATAGCAGTGCAAGGCTTTACTAGTGAGCTACAAGTTGTTTCTTGCTGTTATTTAACAAAATTGACTTATAACTCAAACTCAGGCTGTAAAACTCCTTTCTTGTATATTAACAGAAAAATTTTCGTACAAAGATTTTAGAGTCGTTACACCGAATTTACCCCTCTTGCCAAAACGGATTACTCCTCTGTTTGGAGAGATCTTCAGGAATACATAGTCTCCAGATTGGAACTCCAGATATCGACGCTTTGCATCTGCCCAATATTTCTGTCAGACTTGTGCTATTCGCATCCTTTTCCTGATCATGTGAATTACGTCCACAGTTGCCACGATCATCTCTAGTCCAAGGAGTTCATGATCTCCATTGTCCGCTCTGGCCAAAGTCGCACGGTTTTGTCCTTCGGAGTGAACCGGATCCGACCAGGGGCCACTTCCCAGGAGGTCATCCATCCCAGGACTTCCCTGGCCCGAGCACGCTTAACTACGGAGTTCTCAAGCTCCTGTAGTGCCGGTTCACTTAAAAGGCGTCTCTGTACTGAAGAGTGGTATCATTCCATTTATAGTACAGATCTGCTCTCTTTCGAAATGTATTCCGAAAATTCCCCATTGTTTTACAGCATGTCCCACAGACTCAAGAGGTGGCCCCCGCCGCTTGGCATGACACTTGGCGTGGCACTTTGTTCCGTGAGCAAGAACCGGGTCCCTGCAGGTTGACATCAATATCACTATACTAGAATATGGTACTAGGAGCGAATCATCATTTGCCGTGGAGAACTTGGGATTTGGATTGGCATCAGTATCGCTACACTGGAATATGGTACCATGAGCGAATCATAACTTGTCTTTTCCCGTTGGATAGCGATGGTTTAGCAGACATGTTTAGGTCCCTGTCATCTATGACTTTTCAATTTTATGAGCCGTAAGGGTCTCATAAAAGCATTTTCTTTCTACGAATCGAAAAGATCTCATAGGTGTATTTTTTCCTTAGAAGTCGTGAGGACCCCCAAGTGTGTTTTTTCTTTAGGAGTCGAGAGGATCTCGTAAGCTCTGTTCACCTTATGTATCGTAAGGACACATGAGTTAGTCTTCTTAAATGGAGTATTCCCCGCCGAAAACACGGAGACGCGACCGCGCAGATCCGTCTTGCCTGAATTTTGGGGCAGATACTAATCGGTGCTATCCGTCCACTTCTCCGAAGATGCCAAGTTGATTTATGACACCATATATCGAAGGTTTAAACGGATGCGGCCGATGTAGCAGATTTCGTCAGATCCCCCCTTGTTCGAAGGTTTTTTGATTATGGGGACGCTCTTCCCTGCAGGCGCAAGCCCCTGCAGTTAACTACGCTACCGCATCGCGGTAACTACTTTCTCCTTCTCCAGATGGTCACTTCGTGTCATGTTTGTTTGTTTTGTTTTTGGTTGCCCGTGGATTGTATACGGAGACTAATTTATGTTGTCGTCCGTAGGGTGTGGATTAGTCCAAATCCGTATCTTCTTAGATTTGGGTTTGGGGGTTGGGTTTAAGGATACGTTAGTCTCATTTAAGACTAAGATCAACTTAAATGTTTGTTAAGGATACGTTAGTCTAATTTTAGACTAAGATCAAGTTAACGGGATCATTTAGATCCAACAAGAGAGCATTTGGACTCTATTATTTAGTTTAGGGACACTGCGGTCGGTTAGTTTAAGGACATTACGGTCCAATGTTAGTTTAAGGACATCTCGGTCCAAGGTTAAGGACATCATAGTCCGTGAGTTTAAAGACCTCACAGTCAAGGTTAAGGACATCATAGTCCGTAAGTTTAAAGACCTCACAGTCAAGGTTAAAGACATCATAGTCCGTGAGATTAAAGACCTCACAGTCAAGATTAAGGATATCATAGTCCGTGAGTTTAAAGACCTCATAGTCAAGGTTAAGGACATCATAGTCCGTGGGCTTAAGGACCCCACGGTCCATGAAATGTATGGTTGTCGGGACCCGTTACCTCTCTGAAGACGTTGAAGGATTACAACGACAAATATCAGAGGAGTTCAGAGATGTACCCTTAAACCGATGTGGGTTGAGAGATCTACAGTCCAATTTGGGACTAAGATCAAAAGATTTATGAGTATATGGGCTCAATTGATCTGAATTAAGAACTTATGGCCAACTTGGGCTAAGTCCAATTAATTAAAATGTTTAACATTTCTTTCCGGGCTGTTGAATATTTATTTGGGCCCAATCCCTTTTATCAATGCTGAGCATTGGTTTGGAATCTGACAATGTTTTTGTTTTTTATTGAATGCTGAGCATTCATCATAGCTTCAGACTTATTCAAAGAACAGTTTATGTTCTGTCCAAGTGCACATAAAGCATGTGGTGCATGGCACTAGCGCCAGTCGATGAGCGCAGGGCGCTATGGTTAAAGCGCTAATGCGCTTAGCGCTTTGCGCCAGATATAAAGCGCTAATGCGCTTAGCGTTTTGCGCTAAATGAAGAGCGCTGATGCGCTTAGTGCTTTGCTCTAGATGTAGAGCGCTGATGCGCTATAGTTGAAGCGTTGAGACGTTTGGCGCTGATGCCATATAATGAGCGCAAAGCGCTTTTAGTAGTGCAGCGCACACGTGAGGAGCACGTGGCGCGCTTAGCGCTGAGCGCTAGCCAATGAGCGCAGTGCGCTGTGTTTGAAGCGCCGTGGCACTGCAGCGCTTTGCGCTAGATGAAGAGCACTGAGACACTTTTGAATTAGGAGCGCTAAGGCTCTTATTAGATTATGAGTGCTAAGGCTCTTCTTAGGTTAACTTTGCGCTCTGAAGATTATCTTTTCTTTGATAAGAGACTTTGTCTCAAGATTCTGAGAACAAAGTTCTTAGTTTATAGGAGATATTTCAATATCTTTTTGAAGAAAGGCTTTGCCTTTATGGATCTGTGATCCTAAGAGAATTGAATAATTCTCCCCCCTTTATAATGAGATGTTCATAATCTTTTTTGTGAAAGACAATTTGTTTTATAGATCTATGATCTGTAAAAGAAGTAAATACTTCTTTTTATATTGAGACAATTTCGTCTTTCTATTCTTTTTTTACCTTGAAAAGAATTGTCTTGTTTTGCCGAGAGCTTCTTTTTCTTCTTGAGATTTTCTCAAAGTTTATAGGGGGGTTCCTCTCTCTGAGACTTGAAGTCTCGGGGCCTTTATATAGGACAAGATGGTTTGTTCAATCAGTTAAGGAGATCTTTTCTTCAATTGATTTAGGGAATTTCCCATCATTGGATCTTTGATCCAAGGGCTTCTGGTTTACAGAAGACAATCTTCTTGTTTTTTTACCAAGATTGGGAAATCTTTCCCCCTTATAGAATTTGTTCTGTATTTTAGTGATTTCTAATCACCATTGGATCATTGATCCAACGGTGTTCCAAATTCAGGGCACAATCTTTTCTGTTTGGAAAGATTCAACAGAATTTCATTCTTGTTAATTGATGATTTAATCATATCCGTTGGATATTTGATCCAACGGTGAGGAACATTTAGTTCCAGCGCTAGCGCTTATGCGCTCTGCCTATGGTGCACTACTTGGAGCGCAGCGCTCTTAGCTTTAGCGCACATGTGCTTTGAACGTGGTGCGCTACTTGTAGCGCAGCGCATCTAGCGCTAGCGCCTATGCACTTTGCACGGGGTGCGCTAGTTGTAGCGCAGCGCTTTTATAAAAGCGCAGCTTTAATTCAAATTTTGAATTCTGAACAGAGCTTTGCTCTAATTGAGGAAACAAATGCCCCCCACCGATACGCTCACGGGGCCCACACGTGGGTGCAGCGGTGGCAGCATCTCCATTCTTGGATCAACCGAGGAATTGAAATGGCGCTTGGTGCCTATAAATAGAACCCTTGGCCCTTGAGATGACTTCTGTTCATCTTCAATCCTTCTTGAAAATTTATTTTCTCCTTCAGAGTGCAACCCTTCCTCTTAAGAATTTTCTTAAGGACAGAACTCTGTCAGATTTTTTTTAGGCAAAAGATTAAATCTTTTTGAAACATCTTTTAGGGTTTCACCCATTAACAGAACCTTGCTCTTCATAGATCTTTTATCTAAAGAAAATCCTTTTTAGGGTTTTATTAACAGAGTTTTGCTCTCTTGGAATCACAAATCTAAAAGGATCTTGCTTATGATTTCTTAATCCATTAATGGAGCTTTGCTCCTTTCAAATCATATAGAAGAACTCTTAAGAGTTTGTTCATGAATCTTGAAGATCAAATTGAAATTTTATTTTTGATGGATTATTCCATCATCTTCTCAAAGCAAGACTCTTAGGATTTTCTTGAGGAATTTTATTCCTTCATTATTAGACTTTGACAGATATCTTTCTAGTGAAGAGCGCTGCTCTTAATAGGAGTTTTACTCCTCTGCCCGAGGGATTTCTCATTTAATGAGAATTTCTTGAGGATTTCCTCATTTAATGATAGCCTCGTCAAATGATGAGGCTGTTTTATTAATGTAACACCCGAGCCCAATGCTACTAATTTCAGTTACCGTTTGAACGTAGTGTGGCACTTATTTCATTTATCTTGCTTGATTGTTACTTACTGTAAAATTTTACCCGGCAAATTCATTTCTGCATATAACAATTTTGGCATCTAAAATAAAATTAAAAAATATTCATCTTGGCCTGCATGACACCCCTAACCCTGTTGTAGCGTTCGTGTGTCGTGTTCTCGTCCCGTTCAGTGAAACGGGCGAGTTTGGATGGCTACGTGCACGTACGTGTGTCCGTTTTGGGGGTATGCTTTTTGATCATAAAACACTTCATTTTAAAATTTGGATCCCGCTTAAAATTTTATTATTTCAATTTCAAATTTTTGGACCCGACCCGGGCGCGATTTGGAAATGTTTTACCTTGCGCCGAAATCCCAAATTTTAATATTCAAACCATCGAATATTTTTCTTAAACTTATAAGACTTTTACTGTTCCCCTATCTTATAAATCTTTAATTTAAAATTTTCCTAACAAACATATTTCCTTCTCAACCAATCCGTTACCTTCATTCTTCCATGGGCCCCACTCTCACATCTCTCTCTCTCTCTCACCGTCCCTCTTTATCTCTCTCTCTCTTCTCTCTCACTCCCCATCTCTCTCTCTCTCTCTCTTCTCTCTCTCTCCCCATCTCCCCCCCTCTCTCCCCCCCGTATTCCTCTCTCTCTCTCTCTCTCTCCCCCCATATCTGTCTCTCTTTCCTATATTTTAAATCTCCTTTCCCTCCTCCTTTCTTTTCCAAACGATAACCCATCACCTCGCGAACCCTAACCACCGTGCCCTCGCCGCCGCAGCCCCAACGCCGGCACCATCGTCACCTGCATCCTCGCCTCCTCAACCTCGTCTCATCCTTCCTCCTTTCCCTACGTTCCCGTGCACCCTACACCATCGCCACGGCCACCTGCACACCCCTTGCGCGCGTTGCACCACCGGATCTGTCGCCGCCGACGGCCTCGCCTCCGTGCCCCGGCCTTCGTATGACCCCTGTAAGCCTTACCTACCCGTCTTCTTCCTCCTTCCTCTTTCCTTCTTTTCTATAATCTTTTGGTGATCTGCAGTTTTCACGGTCGCTGTTTGCCGACCGCCGGAGTTCGTCGACGAACGTCGACCGTCACCACCCGTCCCACCGACCATTGTAAGCCTTCCCTCTCCATCCTCCTTCCCTTTCTTCTTTATTTTTCCGTTCTTTTCTTTGTGCAACTTTTGACATTCACTGTTCATTCCTCGGCCGGAATCCGACGATGCCGACGACGTGAACCGACGTTCCAGCGAGGTACCTCGACCTGTGTGGTTCCATTGTTCGTCGTTTGGGTTCATTCCGTGAACCGTGCGCCCGTCGCGAGTTTCCCCGCCGACGTTTATCGTTCCGTTTTCCCGATTCGCGACCCGTCGAGGCAAGTACCCCTTGCTACATGCTAAACAATATTTACTTATAATTAATGACACCCTAAAACCCGCAATTTAACTTTGGTATTATAATTTCCCACTTTTTCATGTACAATATTGTTATATATCATTTTATCTTTAAACTTGGAACCTACAGTTTGCAATTGAACCTAATAACCACATTTACCTGTTTAATCACATTTTTAATATTGACATAGCGTATGGCATTTATCTCTATAGTTTTGTTCCATTCGGACACTCGTATGCATTTTAACCTGCAATAGCTGTATTGAACTTTTATGTAAATCATTGCACCTCTAAAGTGCTTAAACTTGTTAACATGATTAAAAGGCCATAATTGTCATACTGCATTCGCATAACATTGAAATCATCTCTGTGACACAATTGATAACGGTATTGCTAATTGAATGAATCTGCCTATTGCTTAATTCATTGCTTATCTCATGTCGTTAATACCCATGCCTGATTGTATAACTGATTATGAGTACACCTATAATATCGCTTGCTTCTTGACCTGTCTTGCTACCTACACATTGATTGACCCGA
The DNA here is from genome assembly GCA_030015575.1 of Agapanthus africanus. Classification (NCBI taxonomy): domain Eukaryota; kingdom Viridiplantae; phylum Streptophyta; class Magnoliopsida; order Asparagales; family Amaryllidaceae; genus Agapanthus; species Agapanthus africanus. Next base: position 261,866,704 of record JASDDO010000024.1, read on the forward strand.
CATGGTACTGTATACTGCTTGACTTGACATGATGTACCATGACCTGATCCGTTACCTGATCTTGTGTCTAATGCGAACAAACCTGACATGTAGTCCTCATGGACCGTTCCTGTTGTCTATCCAGACAAACCTGTTTATCTGATCCTGTGTTGGCATTAGTTTCTTGATTTCGGGATACCTGACTTGACTTGCACATATAACTTGGGGGTATGGGGAAATCAAAGGTGAAACCTGACTTGTAACTCGACAGTTCACTACCTGTCCTGAGTGTACACATTCCTGTTTTGTGCCTAGCGGCATGTCTCGGTTTCAGCCGAGAATATTGTGGCCGTGGTCCCGGGTATGTACGGGATACTATCGAGTGTACACATTCCTGTTTTGTGCCTAGCGGCATGTCTCGGCTGCAGCCGAGAATATTGTGGCCGTGGTCCCGGGTATGTACGGGATACTATTGAGTTACATCGATGATTCATTAATTTGGTTTCAAAGACTTTAGAACAGAGAACCTGATAGAACAGTTTAGTTTACCCACTGCACACTACCCTGCACTGCCCTGATTCATATTATTGTTACCCTTGCTTTATTCATGTTTATATTCGCATTGCCTGTTTATTATGTTATTACTTGATGATTTGACGCGCTGACGTCTGGGTTTTGCATGGCCCAGATTCTGTACCGCTGTCGCAGTCCGAGCAGGAGTACTTCAGCCGACAGGCTGAGCTGTGAGTGTTAGCAGTAGTTAACTTTTCTTTCCTGCATTTTATTCCTGATGTGAGCCCGCATTATGGGACATACATTCCAGTTATTTTGTATTGGATCTTTCGCTTCCGCATTTATTTATTATTGACTCGTGTTATCTTGGATTATGGACATGTTTTAGATAGTTTTATTTTGTTCTTGATATCTCTACAGCCGTAATGTGACTGTGGATGGATACTTCCTACCCACAGGTAGCATGGTTGGCTATGTCACGTGCCCATTTTAGCGTACTCTGGGAAGCGGGGCGTGACATGGTTCTTTTGGTATCAGAGCCATTGGTTAGTCGGGTTGATTCTTTTGTAGTTGGGTATTGTACCCAATACACGAATCAGAATACCCGTGTTTAGGAAACATGTCCTGCCACCTTGCCGTTTACCATTCTTGAATCACATTCTTCCTGATTATATCTTTTACGATATGCAAACTTCCTTTGCATATCGACTCGAAAACCTGATTCCTTGTTATCTCTAGGACTTAGGCGACTTGGGTGGAGTTATGTAATTGTGGCTATGATACCACGGCATAGTTACAATGCGGCACTCTATTTAAGTATCTTGGAGTTCTAGTCTTGATCTATATTCAGAATCTATCATCATGCTAATGTTGGGTGTTTTGATTTCAGGAATATGGCCGGTAAGAATCTGAAGACGTACCAAAGGCGTATGGACGAAGCCGCCATGCTTCGAGTGATAAGAGGAATGCTGGAGAATCAAAAGAAACAGACCGAACTGATCCAGCAACAAGCGGAATCGTTTCAGGAAGGTCTGCAAATCGTTCAGCAGTCTGTGAACAATGTTGGAGCTAAACCAGTTGACCGAGTAGGGACCATAGCAGATTTCAGACGTTTGGGTCCGTCTACATTTACTGGTTTGGAGGAGCCGTTGCCAGCGGAGCAGTGGCTAGTTGACACAGAGAATTTGCTTTTTGCGGCACAGATTCCAGATGAGAAAAGAGTTGATGTGGTACGCATTCAGTTAGTAGACTACGCCCGAGAATGGTGGCTTGTGGAGGAGAACCGTTTGCCCAAGCCGATCAAGTGGGCGGATTTTTCAAAGAGTTTCCTGGAGAAGTTCTTCCCGCGGACTGCACGGGAGGAAATGGAAGAGAAATTCATCGGGCTAAAGCAGAATGGAGCACCCGTGGATGTGCATGCAGCAGAATGGACAAGACTCGGTAGATTCGCTGGACCTTTAGTTGCCAACGAGGCAGACAGGGCACGAAGGTTCATGTGCAGCTTGGACGTGGACATCCAGCGGCAGATTGTCTCCCTGGGTTTGACCACTTTCTCATAAGTACTTGCGGCAGCCCGAGAGCAGCAGAGTTTATCTAGGAGGAAGGGGAGTTTGCAGCAGACAGCAGTTGCGGTAAGGAAGCCAGCATTTGTACCTAACCGAGCTCATGGTCGCAGAGGTATTCCAGTGAACCGTCGAGGTGTAGCACCCATGAAGAAGCCAGTGATCGTTGATCGAAGAAAGAGCATGACCTGTAACTATTGCAATTTACCTGGCCACATGCAAAAGGATTGTCGAAGGATGCTGGGACTTTGTTTGGTTTGTGGAGCGGCTGATCACGCCGTTGGTGCTTGTCCGTCGAAGCTTCGTACGAGAGATGATTTTCAGAAGCCTCTGCAGAGACCGTTCCAAGGACAGAAACAGCTGACTCAAGGACCTAATCAGGCTCGAGCTTTTACCTTGACAGCGGAAGAAGCTAAGGCGTCAGGAGAATTTGTTTCAGGTACTCTACTCGTTCGTGGTTTTCCCGCATTAGCATTATTTGATTCTGGTGCATCCCATTGTTTTATGTCATCCAAGTTTATAACTACACACTCGATTGACTGCACGACCCTGTCTAGTTTCTGGGACATACACACTGGGAATGGGAAAATCATATCTAGTAGGGAATGTAAAGATTGTACAGTTGTTGTGTGCGGACGGGAGCTTTTTGCAGATTTCTTGGTGATTGATACGGGCAGCTACGAAGTCATCTTGGGAATGGATTTTCTTGGCACTTTCCACGCTCACATTGATTGTAGGGCAAGGAAGGTAATTTTCCAGATTCCCGGACATCCCGAGTTTAGCTTCACTGGAGGAAGCAGTTCTGTCGGGCCGGTCGAGTTTAGGGCTAGGCCGACAAACCATATTCTTGCAGCAATGGAAGTTGATAAAAGTGAAGAGCCGGCTGTTGTTCGTGATTTTATGGACGTATTTGAAGATATATCGGGTTTACCGCCGAAGCGAGACGTGGAGTTCGCAATTGATCTTATTCCTGGTGCAGCGCCAGTGTCAAAAGCGTATTATCCAATGGCACCAGTAGAGTTGGAAGAAGTCAAGAAACAGGTTGCTGAATTGCTTGAAAACGGTTGGATTCGAAGCAGTAACTCGCCTTGGGGAGCTCCAGTTCTTCTAGTAAAGAAGAAGGATGGCACAAGAAGGATGTGCATCGACTATTGAGAATTAAACCGGGTGACTATTAAGAACAAGTACCCGATCCCTCGCATTGGCGAACTTTTCGAGCAGCTTAGTGACGCGAGGGTATTCTCGAAGCTGGATTTGCGATCCGGATATCATCAGGTCCGAGTGAAAGCAGAAGATATTTGCAAGACGGCGTTCCGAACTCGGTATGGACATTACGAGTACTTAGTGATGCCCTTCGGAGTAACGAATGCGCCGGTAGTATTCATGGACTTGATGAACCGAATCTTTTCACCGTTCTTGGACCAGTTTATCGTGGTTTTTATTGACGATATTCTGGTTTACTCGAAGAGTTTTGAGGAGCATGTTGAGCATTTGAAGATCGCACTGCAGACGTTGAGACAAGAGAAGTTATATGCGAAGATGAGTAAGTGCGAGTTTTGGCTAGAGGAAGTAAAGTTTTTAGGGCATGTTGTGTCTGGCGATGGAATTGCCATCGATCCAGAAAAGATCGCAGCAGTTCATGATTGGCCGATTCCAAAGAATGTTGCGGAGATAAGAAGTTTTCTTGGACTCGCCGGGTATTACAGAAGATTTGTGGAGAACTTTGCTCGTCTGGCAGAGCCGTTGACCAAGCTTACGCGCAAGGAGGTACCTTTTGTACGGACGGATAAATGTGTGTTAGCTTTTGAGACGTTGAAGCAGAAGTTGATAACCGCCCCTATTCTGACCGTGCCAGACGATTCCGGAGGATTGGTGATTCACAGCGACGCATCTGGGAAAGGATTGGGATGTGTTTTGATGCAGCATGGGAAGGTTGTAGCGTATGCATCGAGACAGTTGAAGACCCATGAGAAGAATTATCCAACTCATGACTTGGAACTTGCGGCTGTGATTTTCGCTTTGAAGATTTAGAGACACTACCTTTTGGGTGAAAGGGTAGAAGTTTTTACTGATCATAAGAGCTTGAAGTATGTGTTCACGCAGAAGCAGCTTAATATGAGGCAGCGTAGATGGTTGGAGCTGATGGCTGACTACGACCTTGATCTTAAGTACCATCCGGGGAAGGTTAACGTCGTGCCGGATGCGCTTAGTCGGTTACCAGCAATTCAGATATTAACTACGCAGAAGGAGATCGTTGCAGATTTTCGAAGATTTGACTTGGAGGTTGTGCTACCGTATTCTACGGGACAGTTGATGCAGCTGCAAGTACAATACTCGTTGATCGAGAATATTAAAGCAGCACAATCGCAGGACCCTAGACTGCAAAAGTTTCGAGGACTGGTTGAAGCCGGACTACGAACAGATTTATTGATCCACGAAGATGGTTCGTTGAGGTATGGTAGCCGTTTGTGTGTGCCGAAGGGAGATATTCGTGAAGAGCTTATGAAGGAGGCACACAGTTCAGCTTATTCTGTACATCCTGGAGGCACAAAGATGTACCGAGATATTCGACAACATTTCTGGTGGGAAGGCATGAAACGGGAGATTGCTCGCTCTGTGGCTAAGTGCTTGGTGTGTCATCAAGTTAAGACTGAATATCAAAGGGTTGCTGGTTTATTGCAACCACTTCCGATTCCTCAGTGGAAGTGGGAACATATAACCATGGATTTCGTGACGGCTTTACCGCGGATTCCAAAGGGCAACAATGCTGTATGGGTGATTGTTGACCGGTTGACCAAGGCAGCTCACTTCATTCCTTTTCAGTTTGGTCAATTAACAGAGACTTTGGCAGAGCGGTACATGCAAGAGATTGTAAGATTGCATGGAGTATCGGTGAGCATCGTGTCCGATCGGGACACTCGGTTCTTATCACACTTTTGGCGGAGTCTACAGGAAAGTTTGGGGACTCAATTGAAGTTTAGCACAGCTTATCATCCTCAAACTGATGGTTAGTCGGAGAGAACAATCCAAACTCTTGAGGATATGTTGAGAGCTTGCATGTTGGACTTTAAGGGTTCATGGAAAGATCATCTACATTTGGTGGAGTTTTCTTACAACAACAGTTTTCAGGCAACTATCCAGATGGCTCCATTTGAAGTTTTGTATGGTCGTAAATGCCGTTCACCTGTTTGTTGGGACGATATCGGTAAACGAAGATTATTGGGACCAGATTTGGTTGTGCAGACAGTTTAGAAGGTTAACACTATCAGAAATCATATGAAGGCAGTACAAGACCGACAGAAGAGTTGGGCAGACACATAAAGAAGACCTCTAGAGTTCGCCGTGGGTGATTTGGTATTCTTGAAGATACCACCGACTAGAGGGGTGATTCGTTTTGGAAGTCGAGGAAAGCTTAGTCCTCGATTCGTTGGACCCTTTGAGATCTTGGAGCGTGTTGGTGAGGTAGCGTATCGTTTGGCGCTATCGCAGTCCTTGGCGAATGTGCACGATGTGTTTCACGTATCTCAACTCCGTAAGTATGTTCGAGATGAAACACACGTATTGGATCATTCGGAGCTAACAGTACGAGAAGACTTGACTTTTGAGGAGCGACCGATGGAAATCGTGGATCGAAGGGAAAGGGTTCTTAAGAACAAGGTGATCCCTTTTGTGCTTGTTTCTTGGGGTAATCGCTCGCATGGAGAGTCCACTTGGGAACGAGAAGATGAAATCCGGCAGAAGTTTCCTCACCTTTTCTTGTAGTTATCTATCTTTGTGTTCTTGGAATTTCGAGGACGAAATTCTTTTGTAGTTGGGTATAATGTAACACCCGAGCCCAATGCTACTAATTTCAGTTACCGTTTGAACGTAGTGTGACACTTATTTCATTTATCTTGCTTGATTGTTACTTACTGTAAAATTTTACCCGGCAAATTCATTTCTGCATATAACAATTTTGGCATCTAAAATAAAATTAAAAAATATTCATCTTGGCCTGCTTGACACCCCTAACCTTGTTGTAGCGTCAGTGCGTCGTGTTCTCGTCTCGTTCAGTGAAACGGGCGAGTTTGGATGGCTACGTGCACGTACGTGTGTCCGTTTTGGGGGTATACTTTTTGATCATAAAACACTTCATTTTAAAATTTGGATCCCGCTTAAAATTTTATTATTTCAATTTCAAATTTTTGGACCCGACCCGGACGCGATTTGGAAATGTTTTACTTTGCGCCAAAATCCCAAATTTTAATATTCAAACCATCGAATATTTTTCTTAAACTTATAAGATTTTTACTGTTCCCCTATCTTATAAATCTTTAATTTAAAATTTTCCTAACAAACAAATTTCCTTCTCAACCCATCCGTTACCTTCATTCTTCCATGGGCCCCACTCTCACATCTCTCTCACTCTCCCCCCATCTCTCTCTCTCTCTCTCTCTCTCTCTTCTCTTCTCTCTCTCCCCCGTATTCCTCTCTCTCTCCCCGTATCTTTCTCTCTCTCCTATATTTTAAATCTCCTTTTCCTCCTCCTTTCTTTTCCAAACGATAACCCATCACCTCGCGAACCCTAACCACCGTGCCCTCGCCGCCGCAGCCCCAACGCCGGCACCACCGTCACCTGCATCCTCGCCTCCTCAACCTCGTCTCATCCTTCCTCCTTTCCCCACGTTCCCGTGCACCCTACACCATCGCCGCGGCCACCTGCACACCCCTTGCACGCGTTGCACCGCCGGATCTGTCGCCGCCGACGGCCTCGCCTCCGTGCCCCGGCCTTCGTACGACCCCTGTAAGCCTTATCTACCCGTCTTCTTCCTCCTTCCTCCTTCCTTATTTTCTATAATCTTTTGGTGATCTGCAGTTTTCGCGGTCGCTGTTTGCCGACCGCCGGAGTTCGTCGACGAACGTCAACCGTCACCACCCGTCCCACCAACCATTGTAAGCCTTCCCTCTCCATCCTCCTTCCCTTTCTTCTTTATTTTTCCGTTCTTTTCTTTGTGCAACTTTTGACATTCACTGTTCATTCCTCGGCCGGAATCCGACGATGCCGACGACATGACCCGACATTCCAGCGAGGTACCTCGACCTGTGTGGTTCCATTGTTCGTCGTTTGGGTTCATTCCGTGAACCGTGCGCCCGTCGCGAGTTTCCCCGCCGACATTTATCGTTCCGTTTTCCCGATTCACGACCCGTCGAGGCAAGTACCCCTTGCTACATGCGAAACAATATTTACTTATAATTAATGACACCCTAAAACCCGCAATTTAACTTTGGTATTATAATTTCCCACCTTTTCATGTACAATATTGTTATATATTATTTTATCTTTAAACTTGGAACCTACAGTTTGCAATTGAACCTAATAACCACATTTACCTGTTTAATCACATTTTTAATATTGACGTAGTGTATGGCATTTATCTCTATAGTTTTGTTCCATTCGGACACTCGTATGCATTTTAACCTGCAATAGCTGTATTGAACCTTTATATAAATCATTGCACCTCTAAAGTGCTTAAACTTGTTAACATGATTAAAATGCCATAATTATCATACTGCATTCGCATAACATTGAAATCATCTCTGTGACACAATTGATAACGGTATTGCTAATTGAATGAATCTGCCTATTACTTAATTCATTGCTTATCTCATGTCGTTAATACCCATGCCTGATTGTATAACTGATTGTGAGTACACCTATGATATCGCTTGCTTCTTGACCTGTCTTGCTACCTACACATTGATTGACCCGACATGGTACTGTATACTGCTTGACTTGACATGATGTACCATGACCTGATCCGTTACCTGATCTTGTGTCTAATGCGAACAAACCTGACATGTAGTCCTCATGGACCGTTCCTGTTGTCTATCCAGACAAACCTGTTTATCTGATCCTGTGTTGGCATTAGTTTCTTGATTTCGGGATACCTGACTTGACTTGCACATATAACTTGGGGGTATGGGGAAATCAAAGGTGAAACCTGACTTGTAACTCGACAGTTCACTACCTGTCCTGAGTGTACACATTCCTGTTTTGTGCCTAGCGGCATGTCTCGGTTTCAGCCGAGAATATTGTGGCCGTGGTCCCGGGTATGTACGGGATACTATCGAGTGTACACATTCCTGTTTTGTGCCTAGCGGCATGTCTCGGCTGCAGCCGAGAATATTGTGGCCGTGGTCCCGGGTATGTACGGGATACTATTGAGTTACATCGATGATTCATCAATTTGGTTTCAAAGACTTTAGAACAGAGAACCTGATAGAACAGTTTAGTTTACCCACTGCACACTACCCTGCACTGCCCTGATTCATATTATTGTTACCCTTGCTTTATTCATGTTTATATTCGCATTGCCTGTTTATTATGTTATTACTTGATGATTTGACGCGCTGACGTCTGGGTTTTGCATGGCCCAGATTCTGTACCGCTGTCGCAGTCCGAGCAGGAGTACTTCAGCCGACAGGCTGAGCTGTGAGTGTTAGCAGTAGTTAACTTTTCTTTCCTGCATTTTATTCCTGATGTGAGCCCGCATTATGGGACATACATTCCAGTTATTTTGTATTGGATCTTTCGCTTCCACATTTATTTATTATTGACTCATGTTATCTTGGATTATGGACATGTTTTAGATAGTTTTATTTTGTTCTTGATATCTCTACAGCCGTAATGTGACTGTGGATGGATACTTTCTATCCACAGGTAGCAGGGTTGGCTATGTCACGTGCCCATTTTAGCGTACTCTGGGAAGCGGGGCGTGACAATTAATGATGAACTGTCATCTAAATTTTGTGGGTCCCCTTTGGTCTCTTTTGACTGCATTGCAGTGCGGTACGGATTTATAGTACCCAGTGATAGAATTTAACTTATAGCATTGGTGGATGAAAATTCGTTCTTTTCTGCGCAGGCACTATGTCTTTCGACACTTCCTTCGCGTTCATTCGCTCAGAAGGCGGATTCCATGAAGCACCTGTAGACCGAGAGGAATTTGCGTTGATCAATGACCTGGAGCACAAGAGTCTTTATCTATGGGGTAAATGGTACGATCAAATTATCATGGGCCGACGGAGCTTTTCCTGTGCGACACCCTCGGAGCCTATTTCGGCGGTCGCTTATGCAAATGCACCTCCGATAAATTACGCTGTGGAGGAGGTCAACTGGACTTCAGAGGGTCTCCTTCGGCCTTCTATGGCCGCAATACCCGTGCAGCCGCCAGTGGCCTTGGACACTCTAGGACGGCGCATATGTCAGGGCGAGTCGCTCCCTTGGGGACAGCCCTACAACATCGGACTAACTCCCCGTCATCCGGCCGGATACTTGCAGAGGGCTCGGTATAATTTGCCGAAGAAGAAATCACAGTTGCTGAAACTCAGATTGTATCCCGCCGTTTACGCTTCTTTTTTTCAATATTCCACACCTCCTACATGGTGGGTCAGGGCATTTCTGGAGCAGTGGAACATTCCGACCCATACCTTCCTCTTATCAGATCGAGAAGTCTCCATATCTTTGGAGGAATTTGCAGAGGTCTCGGGTTTACCCCTTAGGGGAAAAAATTATGAGGAATTGCTTCCCCCGGATGAGTATATTTTCGCCACCAAATCAGTGGTAATGGATCTTACTCCCGAGAACGCTATTCAACACCAATTTCCGAGTTTGATAAAGGTGTTGAATATCTATGAGAACCTCTCTCTTGCATCTAAAGGTCGTGGAGTTAATTTTACGGCTTTTATCGCTGATTTTCTTTGCCCAGAAGTATTGAAGGAAGAAGTTGAGAAATTCGCTAGTCTTGACGACCCCTTCAGGTTAGGTTTGGGCAACCTGCCGGCAGTGGAGGCGGATCAGAAGAGCTTCTTTCTACCCGATACCCCGGTCATCCCTTTTGCAGAGCTGGCGGCTCCTGGGATTGACGAAGAAACGTTCTTTTTAGGGTTTCTTGGGTTATGGCTGAGTTGGTTTGCGCTTCCCATGTACGCTCGCCGTATGAGGCCGTCCGTCTTCTATCCAGCGCATCGGATGGTTGCTGGGATACAAGTAGCTATAGAGATCGCTGGGTTAGCCCATATGTATCACGGCCTCAACTTGGCAGCGGATACCACTGAGACAGGGGTGCAATCGGTAAATTTCCCGATGCATTATTTCACGTCATGGCTCGAGTTACACGCGCTAGGCGTCTTTGGCATCCACAAGAGGCCGGGTTTTTATGACAGGTGCAGGTTCCCTCGGATCATGCGACTGGTCGGCGCTTTTATTGTGACTCCAACACAACGGGAAGTTAGAGGCTTGCTTCTTCGCCCGCGCACGGTTGGAGCTGGCATGTCCTTTACTGATAAAGTTTTGACCATCGGCCAGGAATCGGGGAAGACAGTGCTGCCATTGCAGGATAAATTTAAAGATGGGGCCTCCGTCTTGAAAGCTCGGAAGATTCTTCATCTGTACTCTATCCGGCCGGGCTTTCTCGTATTTAAGATGAATGACTCGACTTTATTTATGAGGTATAACCAGCATCGATTCGCTCAGCAGTTAGGCTACAATCAGGGCGTCCCACTCGAGGCTTCCTTGGCAGAACCGGCAGCCACTGAAGAGGGTACTCGGAGCGCACTATATCATTTTATGCGCCTAAACACAGGGTCTAACTTCTTCATCAGCGAACCGAGTTGTGTTCCGTAAGCCCTGAATGTGTATGTGGCGTGGTACCAACATTCGATGGGTGCCGTCATTAGGGAGGAAAAACGATTGCTACTTGATCGCAAGGGCCCAGTGCCGGCTGGTGATCGAAATGTTCCTCTGAAGCGATGGAACATTGTTCATCTTCCCTTGAGAGAGGTCACTGCAGTTGAGCCCTCACACGTGCTAAGCCCTACGCACGGGTTGCCCTCATCCAGCGCGCCTGAAAAAGAGGTGGCTGCCGCGTCCCCCGAGTCGGACGTAGGAAAAGAAATTGGGACTCGTCGTCCAAAGGCGCCTACCAAACTCAAACTCGTGTTATCGGCCATCGGTGCTCGTCCTCAGAAGAAAAAGAAACAAGTACTTTCTTTGGACACCATATTAGGCTCGACGCCCCTTGCTCCGTCTAGCAAAGGCTTGAGCGAATATGGGACCAATGAGGGTGTATTGAGACAGGGCATCGATACTCCAGAGTAGGCTAGCGTATACGCATCTTGACCCATATGATGAGCGATGGATGATCCCATATCCATTAGTGTTGGACATCAAAGATGGTGTACGGGTGCTCAGTGGTGACTGGGTACACTGAACGGACTCGCCGAGAATTCCTGGATGGTATTATACCTATCGTCAGATAGCAGTTCTCCGGTGACACTGGTACAGGTTAATCTGTAGACCCGAGATCGTCATAGAGTCTCGTGTAATTCCCACTGTACTTTGATTTCCACCTTACCACGTCCAAGAGGGCGTGCAAAACGGTGGCTTTTGGGTACAGTCCCGAATCACATGGAGGCAATGAGCGATAGGAGTGGTTTCATCTCTCCCGGTGTAGGGAGTTGATGTTGTGCTGTGTTCGATTGGCTATAACTGGAAGTCCCTGGCAAGGGATGATATGGTGATTTACTGGTAAGAGTTATCAGTAGTTTCTCGACTCGTTATGAGCCTTACATCGAAATGACTTATCGGTTACTGGGGTCTGACGTCTACCACCCCTAGACTAGATATGCAACATATCAGACGAAGAGACCGGACTGTACGGTAGTGTTACTGATTGGATTCACAGGAGAATGTATATGCTTGCTTGTTGATCTTCTGATCGTTCAATACACGGGTGGCTGTTACGTTTAGCTGACTGCTTGCAGCTTATGGGTGTTTGATATGATCATCACCTACTGCCGGCGTATTGACGATTCTTTAGAGTCCTACACAGAGGTTTCCTGGCTCAGGCAAAACGGAGTAGGAACACATATGTGATATGTGCGGGACCGAGAATATTACGATATGAGATAATGTATTCCATTCTCGCGATATATGATATCGGCCGGGTATATGTGATATAGTCGAGTCATCGGATTAAGTGTTGATTCGATGAATCGGTACATATTATATTAGTCGGTTATATGCGATATAGCCGGATTGTCAGATCAAGTGTTGATTCGATAATTTAATGCATAATTATATATGTGATATATTACATTACATTAGCTAATATAAGCTCGCTTTATTGATTCATTTTCTCACCGGATAATACATTGATATATATGCGATATATGTTAATTGTATTATTTTCTTTTGTTACAAAAGTATATTATATATGTGATATATAATATTGTAACAAGTTATGATTACAAATATAACATGATTTGTGGAGATTAAACAAGTTAGGATTTGATTTGGGTTAGCATTTGGGTTAGCTTTTTCATGAAGCTTCTAGAAGCTTTATTTTGTTTTAAGCTTAAATATTTTATATTGATATTTTGTGTAGATATATCTTAACCCAACCCAAACCCTTTACCCTAGTTAATTCTCTACAAGGGTTAAGCCTTCATTCTTAACCCAAGGTTGGATTTGTAACCACAACAACAATTTCATTATTTATCACAAAAGCTTTCTTCTTCTTCCTCCTCCTTGAAAAAGCTTGCTAGCTTTTTACATGTGATGATTGAGTGTGAGAAATTGAAAACAAAAGAGAGCTAAATTCCTACTTCATCATCCCCATCTATGAACCGAAAGAACGGACTACAAAGGTTGTAATCCCTTTCTCTTATATGTAAAGTTGTTTACATGCTATGTTATTCCTAATACTCTAGTTAAGATCTTGGTTAGGGTTTGTTTAGCACCCCAAAATTTTTAAAGTTGCATGTTTGATACTTGCCAAAACCTTCACAAAGTGCTATACTAACCCTTCAGTGGTATCAGAGCCAAGCTAAAGTATTAGGCGATGTGTAGACGAAGTTAAAAGTCCGATCGAACCCCGAAATATGATTTTGGACCCCCTCTCTGGAAATTTTTTTAAAATTTGGTTTTTTCCGTATTAAAAATACTCAGAAAAATAAGCAAGTGATTCTATGGATATCTGTGAAGTACAACTCCCTAAATCCATCAAGCCACCGCGGAACCGCGGCCAAACCAAGCAATTGGCGGCGGTTCCGCGGCCTAACATGAGGATTCAGGAATCGTACTTCAAGAGGTGATCCGTAGGTATTACATTATGCTTCTGGGAATTTTTAATATTACTCAAGTGTTGAGTTTTCTGGAGATCTTTAGAATTTGTTGTTTCGATTGGAAAGTTTAACATTGTCTATTTATCTGGAATGTGATACAATATGTGGAATTCATTTAGTTAGGCATGAAATGCGAAGTATGTGATATTTCGGATTTAAGATGTCTAAAGTGATTGTGGATTCCAGATTTTGTAGTTTTACACTTTCTTTTCTGCGACCGTAAGCGTAGTATGTGGGGTATTGCCGGCTTCGTTACTTTACATCAACGACAATCGGGATACGCATACTTGCTTACGTTGATGATATGAGATATTATGTGTTGCTATGATATGTTATATTGGATCGTCGTGTTCTGAATAGCCGGGGGGGGGTTTATTTGAGATGAGGGTTTTTATTTTCATTCATGTAAAATTCATTATATGTAATATTCTTTTATTGGGGCACTTCCGGGTTGAGGATGATGTCACCATTGTATATTATTTACTTTTCCGCATTAGGATAGACCCAAGGAGGGGAGCACAAATAACCGGGTTTTAGGGTTCAGTGGGAAGCCATCTCGAGGAGTCGAGACCGGGTCTCCTAACCCTAGAATTGGCAGTGTTGCTTGCCGCTCTCGTAGGGGTCTAGGGATGTGGGTTTGGCTATTCATTGCGACCGTGGAATCCGTGTTTTATACAGGCTCGATATAAAACACGGACGTCCTAGTATATCCAATATTTCATATGTTATCTTCTGCTGCAATGTTCTGTGATGAGATCATATTACTGCCTGAGACGAATGCTTATACTATATATATATGATGATATGTAAATATATTACTGCTTTCGTTTCTTCTGTGATGCTTAAGAAGCATAATTGATGGGATTTATTAATGAGATTAATAAAAGAAAAGAAACCTAAAAGATGTTGTAGAATCAAATTTTCAAAAAGAGTAGCTAAAGTTTTTGCTTTGCATAGTGGTATATATGATATACCCTGTACCTTATTCGATGAGGAAAGAGCCGAGATCCCTTCACCGGGAGTGACCTCTTTAGCAAAACTGGCAGATGCTACAAACTCGCGGTTTAGTTTTTGATTGTTTCTATAGTTCTTGCTTTGCATAGCGGTATTTATGAAATATCCTGCACCTTATTCGATAAAGAAAGAGCCGAGATCCCTTCACCGGGAGTGACCTCTTTAGCGAACTAGAAAAGCCTCAAAAACACTCCTTTTCAAAATCACTTGTTTCTACAACGATATCAAGTTCATTAGGCTCATGGTTTTCTGAAAAACCTGCGTAGCTATCCGTCATTCAGATAAGTAATATTTAGTATTCGTTCTATGGTAGTTTGGCATGCGTCAAGGCGTAGTGTAGGGTAGCTGATTACTACTTATCTGTAGTATGAGATGCGATTGGATTTGGGTATTCGTACGGCGTTGTTTGGCATGCGTCAAGGGTCGTACGGGTGGGTTTAATTCAATCACGAAATATACGGGTTGAAGTTGACTAGCGGACTATGGGTTGTTTGGCATGCGTCAAGGTCATAGCACGCTAGGGGTAAAAGAATTATCAGGAATTTCAAGTGTTGAAATTTGCAATGAGATTGCAAACCTCCTATGAAATAGTTGGATCCCGATACCCACTGCGAGTAAGAGTTACTCCTTAAAGAATTTTACACAGGACAATTAGCCGATCAAGTAGGTGTCTAGAAAGGTGTTAACGGGGTTATGCCTCTGGGAAAACGAGGTTTATTTTAATTAGGTCCGTGCGAAAGCGTGGGGAACCTCCCTCAAAGTAGCAACACTGGCCTGGCTGAAAGATTGGCGAACTTGTAGGGTGTAATTAATCCCGGCTAATCTTAACTTTTTGGGTTTGAAGGAAGATTTGATTAAAAAAGTGGGAGCCATCCTGATTAGATAAGATAATAACCAATCTAATCTTGCAAGAGCATACGCTAAAGTGTTTTCTTCTCTCTCTCTCCAGATAGCGACCATGTCAGGCCTTAATCAAGATAATAATATGGATGTATTAATCGAACCCGCTTGTTATACTGAGCAGGGGAACGTTGGTCCTTGTCACGCCCCGCTTCCCAAAATACGAAATACGAAGGGTTGACAAGGCCAGCCATGCTCCTACGGTCGAGGAAATATCTCTCTGTAGTCACACTTCGGCTTCTAGCTTTACGTGGTAATCAGTAAACACTACACAGGTAATGAGGAATGCAGTAACTAAATCAAAAGAACTAACCGGGTGGAGATCAATGAAGTATAGCTCTGAGTCGCTGGTCAAGATGTCCGTGATGTCCTCGAGGTAAGTCAGGTCCTGGTCCAGGCTAGATCCACTTCACACTCTGAGCATGCATACTCAGGTCGTCAGAGCGACACGATAGCAATATATATATGGATACAAATGGTAACTCGTACAATAATAATGAATATGTAACAGTAAATCAAGAGAGTATAGATGTGAACATGAAGTAACCAATGCGGGTGTCTAACAGAGCAGGTGAACAGTAAAGCAGTAAAATAGTATGTCAGGTGTGTTGAATCAGTAAGCAATGCATGCCAATGTCACTATCCTTATCAGTCTCTAAGTCTCACTGTACAGGTCACTAAGCCTATCGTCAGTCCAAGTGTGAGAGTCAACCACTCGTGAGTATCCCCCACCCAAGGGTAGGACCCAAGGACAAGGGAACACAGGCCCGAGTCGCTCGCTAATAATCAGTGATATCCCTATATATCTCCATATATCTCCATATGTGCCGGCATGGGACTCCCGAGATTCTGTTGAACTCACACTCAAACTACCCCACACCCCGTGGTCTACATCAAACGCCAACCATAAACTCAAATACCGGTCGGTCCATGACAAGTCTGCGCGAGAACTGAAGACAGGATCTCCATCAAGCATCTCCCGACTGATACCCAAGATAAATGGACAGTGTTTGGTGCCTTACCTGTGACACCCATACAAGTGCTTCCATAATTGTCCCATACCAATTATAGTCACACTTATACATGTCCCACAGACGTCGACAATACAATAAATCAATAGGGTCCCCTGATTGTGTGCAAGTACGTGTCACTTTCACTTATCCATTCATGCGTAAACACTGACGTACTTGCCACAATCAAACACTAAAACTGGATAATGCACATGATCACTAGGTTACCAATGCAATGACATATATGTAATGTGATGAGCATACAGTAATTAAGGCATGATTAAGATATCATCAGTCGGTGTCCTACCACTTGCATAATTTATCATAAATCATACATGCAAAATTTAGCGAGACAATAAAAAGAGGGTAAACAATATGTTTAATTATTTATCAATAAAAATTGTTTTCACGTTAATCGGGTTTCAGGATCACTAGATATGGCCATTTCATTTTAAGCGTTCACTGCTGGAAATCCGGTTTCAGAATCGGAAGTCCGTATCGTAATTCATTTTAATCCCAGTTGGGATCAGAATTTAGCGACACTACAGTTGAATGAAATTAAGGGTTTTCAATAGGGTTTCCAACTCACCAGACGGATTCTCAATCGCATCTCTACATCATAAGTTGTGCACTGTTCAACACTAGGGTGTCAGTTCTGTTTCTGTTTGGGACTGCTATACGTCCGGTTCTTTTAAATTGCAGTTTAAATAGTAAAAGACAATAAAAATGGGTGAAATCACTTGCGTTATTTATCCAACAGTTTCACCTTCAATAAAGTATATGGTTCCGCAACATACAAGTTCAGGTAGCAAAGCAGTAAGCATTACGAGATAGAAATCAACAGCCAGAGCTGCTCTGGACTGCAGTCCAGAGCCACTCTCCGAGCCAGTTCTCGCCATATTTTCAATACAGAAACAATTAAAAATTTTTATAGGGTTCTAGGTCGTCAAGTCGGCTTCGATTTGAGCCCTCGAACGTGTCATTTCAATGTGTACACAATTAATTATGATTTTAACAAGTTTCAGGTGCGGGAAATTCTCAGTTTTAACGGGTGTAATTGGGGGTGATCGTTTAAACCAGTAACAATCATATTTTTCAGTAAAATTTCACCACAATGTTCATTGCCACACGGGCCAGCATATGTAATCAAGTTCCATCAATTTAATGGAGATTTTTCATTCAGGTTTTGCATCAAGCACTTATGTCATATAAATTTTCACGAGTTTTAAACACGGAATCAATAGGTTTCGGAAATGTAACAGTAATAACTAGCATGTAGCAAGTAGGGTACTTGCCTGGAGACGTTTTGGCGATGCACGGCAGCGGAAACGGCACGAACACGCGACGAACGGTACGGTTGGGGTTCGCGGCCTCGGCTCGAGCTTGGGCTCTTGCACTCGATGGCTCGGTGGGTGCGACAAGCGTGTGCTGGCGCTGCGACGGGTAGCGTCTTGATGACGATGGCGTCTTAAGGTATCGGGGCCACAGATTCGATAACGGCGTCGGTGACCCAAATGGCGGCAACAACGATCATTGTAGGTGTTCGACGAAATGCCGGGGCTCGACTGCGGCGGTTAGGGATTGGGTTAGGTTCGGTTTTGGGCCCTTTTTGAAGAAGAGCCGAGAGAGAGAGAGAGATGGTGATGCTGTTGTGGCAGAGAGAGAGAGAGAGATGTTGCTGGGGTAGAAAGAGAGAGAGAGAAGGAGATGCTATTGTGGTAGGGGTAGGGGATGTAGCTGGGGGAGAGAGATGAGAGATGTGGTTGGGCTCAGGTTGCTGAGGGAGAAAGAGAGACATTGCTTGGTGGTGACGACGTCAAAGAGCTCGTCGGCGGTAGAAGGAGTAGCTCGGGGCTCGATGGGTCCCGGTGTGTAGGTGAAAGGGTGTGGCGCTGGAGGAGGGGCTCTGGGTGGTTTGTAGAGAGGGGTGAAGGCGGTTGGAGGGAAAGGAGTCGGGGACGCCGGGGGTCGTCGGCCACGAGAAGGCGTGCAGGGGCTCAAGCTCGGCGATGGGTTCGGTGTGCAGGCGAGGGGGTAAGGCAGTGTAAGGGTTTGAGTTTTGGGGAGAAGAGCGAGGGGGGAAAGACGAGGAGATTGTCGTCATCGTCGTTCTCGTCGGCGGCGGCGGTGAGGCAGGGGGTTTGGGTGAACGATGGAATGAGGAGAGAAGAAAGTGAGGACGAGGGTGAGGAGAAAGAGTGTTAGAGACGAGGTGAGGTTGAGGAGCTCGTGGGGCGTGCAGTCATGGGCGACGAGCGCGGAGACGTTGGGCGGCGAGGCGACATGGGCACGCGACGTGGGAGCTGAAGGAAAAATGAGCGGGAAATATTTCCGTGGGGAAGAAGAAAGGGTTATGAAGCGGGTCGGGTCGGGTTTGTTGGGTGCGGGCGTGGGAATGGGCTGGGCCGGCTAAGGATTTAATTTAAGATTGGGTTTGGGCTGGCTTTGGGGGATGAGGGAAAGGGATTTAATTAGTTTGTAAAGGAAAAAGATGTGGGCTGAGAAAAGGGAAAATGGCTGGGTCGGCTTGGTATTTAATTCTTTGGTGTAATTTTCTTGGGCTCAATTTTCTTGGGCTGGGCTGAGGAGATTTTAGTGTATGTATATATATATATGTTTTGGTTTTGTTTTGGGCTTGGTTTTAGGAAAAAGGGAAATAGAAAAATAATAGAGAGATGGAGAGAGTGGGCTGAGACACAACAATAGAAGGGATTAGGATAAGTGTTTGGGGTTTAAAGGAAATAAAAATAATTATAAATAAAATAAATAAATTTTGTAAATAATATATTATGAAGAATACGGATAGTGATGTACAAAAAGAACTGGGTATTACAGTCATGTTCTTTCTTATAATTGTTATAAGACTGAACAGAAAATAGGAGTATATCTAGATTCTCACACCGCCCAAACGAAGAACAAGCAGGCTGATGCATCTTCTTTGAAAGTGTTAGTTATTGAGAACTGTTTCTCAGTTCACTCTACGTCCTGGGTATTAGATACCGGATCAGGATCCCACATATGTAATATGTTACGGGGGCTACGTAAAGGTAGAGAACTGGGAATGGGTGATCATTCCATAAGAATAGGGAATGGTGCAGATGTTGCAGCCAAGTCAGATGGCGAATATCACCTTGTGTTACCAAATGATAATACATTGGTTCTGAACGAGTGCTATTACATTCCGACCCTGATATGCAATATTATATCAGTTTCTATATTGAATAAAGAAGTATATAATTTTGTAGTACATGATAATGTTATGAATATATTCCTGAATCAAAAGTTGATTGGATCAGGATCGTTAAATAATGGCATATACGTTCTCAACCAAACTACAGTACTTAATGTACAAAACACACACAAGAGGAAGAGTTCAGAAATGAATGAATCCTTCTTGTGGCATTGTAGACTAGATCATATAAATGCGACACGGCTAGCTAAATTGCATAAGGATGGATATTTGAATTTCGAATTTTCATTTTATGACACTTGCCAGTCATGTCTCAACGGCAAGATGACCAAAACTCCGTTTAGCGGATACGGAGAAAGAGTTACAGAACTCTTGGGACTGATATATAGTGATGTATGTGGTCCCATGTCTACACATGCCAGGAACGGTTCTTCCTACTTCATTACATTCACTGACGATCTCTCAAGATACGGACATGTGTTCCTGATGAAACACAAGTCTGAAGCTTTTGAGAAATTCAGAGAATATAAGCATGAAGTAGAGAACCAAACGGGTAAAAGTATTAAGATCCTTCGATCTGATCGAGGAGGAGAATACTTGAGCACTGAGTTCCTAGACTATCTAAAAGAGAATAGGATTCTCTCTCAGCTTACTCCTCCCTATACACCACAGCACAACGGTGTATCGGAGCGGAGGAATCGCACCCTATTAGATATAGTGCGCTCTATGATGAGCACTGCTGAGTTACCTATTTCCTTCTGGGGTTATGCGCTTGAGACAGCGGCATACCTATTGAATCAAGTTCTGTCTAAATCTGTACCTACTACACCATATGAGATATGGAGTGGGAAGAGACCATATCTTAAACGAGTTAAGATATGGAGTTGTCCAGCCTATGTCAAAAGGCAAAATCCAGACAAACTCGAGGCACGATCAGTTCTCTACAAGTTTGTGGGATATCCAAAGAACTCTTATGGATACTTTTTCTACCACAGTGAGGAGCAAAAGGTGTTTGTTGCTCAACATGCCACCTTTTTAGAAAAGAAATTTCTTGCAAAAGAAATTAGTGGCAATGAGGTAGAGCTGGAAGAAGTTCCAGCACCACAAACTACAACTGAAGATTTAGTGGAACCAGATGATTCAGTAGTTCCCGACGAACCCCGGCCTCTCCGCCGATCTAGCAGGGTTACTCATCCACCTGAGAGATACTACGGTTTTCTCGTAGACGGTGAGAGCGAGGATTGCATCATAGAAGATGATGACCCAACTAGCTTCGAGCAGGCCATCATGAGTGGGGACTCTGTGAAATGGCTGGATGCAATGCGATTTGAGATGGAATCCATGTACACCAACAAAGTATGGACTTTGGAAGTTGCTCCTGAAGAGGTAAAACCCATTGGGAGCAAATGGATTTTTAAGAAGAAACTTGGTGTAGATGGAAAAGTTGAGACTTACAAAGCTAGACTTGATGCAAAGGGTTTTCATCAACGACCAGGTGTGGATTATGACGAAACCTTTTTTCCAGTGGCTATGCTTAAGTCCATCCGGATTTTACTTGCCATTGCTGCATACCATGACTACGAAATATGGCAAATGGATGTTAAGATCGCCTTTCTAAATGGTGATTTAGAGGAGTGCGTGTACATGACTCGGCCAGAGGGCTTCGTAGATAGTGGGAGCAGCGGAAAGGTGTGCAAGCTGCTTAAATCCATCTACGGGTTAAAGCAGGCATCGTGGAGTTGGAACAAATGTTTTGATGTGGTAGTCAAAGAGTTTGACTTCATCAAAAACATAGATGAACCTTGTATATACAAGAAGGTGGCAGAGAGTAAGGCTGTCTTCCTCGTATTGTACGTGGACGACATACTCTTGATAGGAAATGATGTTCCTATGCTGCACTCGGTCAAGCTCTTCTTATCACAAAGATTCTCAATAAAAGATCTAGGTGATGCCTCCTGCATTTTGGGAATTAAGATCTATAGAGATAGATCTAGATGGATTCTGGGATTGTCCCAATTCAGGTACATTGACACCATACTAAAGAGGTTTAGTATGGAAGAATCTAAGCGTGGGAATTTACCCACGATCTCTGG
The DNA here is from genome assembly GCA_030015575.1 of Agapanthus africanus. NCBI lineage: Eukaryota > Viridiplantae > Streptophyta > Magnoliopsida > Asparagales > Amaryllidaceae > Agapanthus > Agapanthus africanus. The sequence goes on from JASDDO010000024.1 coordinate 261,888,131, forward strand.
ACTCACTCTCTCCAAAGAGATGTCTCCCAAGACTGATTTGGAAAGAGCTCGCATGCAAGGGATCCCTATGCTTCGGCAGTAGGCTCTATCATGTACGCGATGCTATATACCAGACCCGATGTAGTATACTCACTAAGTGTAGTGAGTAGGTATCAAGCAGATCCTGGAGAGAATCATTGGACAGCTGTGAAGAACATTCTCAAATACTTGAGAAGAACTAAAGAGATGTTCTTGGTGTATGGTGACAGAGAACTCCAGGTAGAGTCCTTTACCGATTCCAGCTTCCAAACTGATAAGGACGACTCTAAGTCGCACTCGGGTTTTGTCTTTACCCTCAATGGAGGGGCGCTGTGTTGGAAGAGTTCTAAACAGGAAACCGTGGCAGACTCAACGATGGAGGCTGAATACATCGCTGCCAACGCTGCTGCCAAAGAGGCTGTCTGGATAAAGAAGTTCATCACTGAACTTGGTGTGGTTCCGTCCATTGAACATCTAATACCTCTGTATTGTGATAACAATGGAGCTGTGGCTTTGGCCAACGAACCCAGGTCCCATCAGAAGTCCAGACATATTCTGAGGTGGTATCACCTGATCTGGGAGATAGTTGATCGCCGGGGGATCGAGGTCAGGAGAGTTGATACGAAGGACAACACTGCGGATCCACTCACGAAGGCCATACCGCAGATACAATTTGAGAGACTCTTCGGGATGTTGGGTATGAGATACTACAACAGCTGGCCTTAGTGCAAGTGGGAGATTGTTAATTATATGTATGCCCTAGAGGCCATTGTTGTACATGTGATGTATATTATAATGGATGCTTGGATATATAGAGAGAGGACTTTCTTGCTCGATATGATAGTATACTATCTAGTTTCACTTTATCTTAACGTGTTAACAAATACTGTTTTGTAATCACATGTTGATGAAGCCCTTGGGATATGTACTTGACTACTACGACTATGATGAGATCATACTAGTGGGGCCAGGGTAGTCAACGAGTACATCCTATAACTGTTCCTAGTCGAGAGTGTATCGAGACAGGGCATCGATACTCCAGAGTAGGCTAGCTTATACGCATCTTGACCATATGATGGGCGATGGATGATCCCATATCCATTGGTGTTGGACATCAAAGATGGTGTACGGGTGCTCAGTGGAGACTGGGTACACTGAACGGACTCGCCGAGAACTCCTGGATGGTATTATACCTATCGTCAGATAGCATTTCTCCGGTGACACTGGTACATGTTAGTCTGTAGACCCGAGATCGTCATAGAGTCTCGTGTGATTCCCACTGTGCTTTGATTTCCACCTTACCACGTCCAAGAGGGCGTGCAAAATGGTGGCTTTTGGGTACAGTCCCGAATCACATGGAGGCAATGAGCGATAGGAGGGGTTTCGTCTCTCCCGGTGTAGGGAGTTGATGTTGTGCTGTGTTCGATTGGCTATAACTGGAAGTCCCTGGCCAGGGCTGATATGGAGATTTACTGGTAAGAGTTATCAGTAGTTTCTCGACCCGTTATGAGCCTTACATCGACACGACTTATCGGTTACTGGGGTCAGACGTCTACCACCCCTAGACTAGATATGCAACATATCAGATGAAGAGACCGGACTGTACTGTAGTGTTACCGATTGGATTCACAGGAGAATGTACAGGCTTGCTTGTTGATCTTCTGATCGTTCAATACACGGGTGGATGTTACGTTTAGCTGACTGCTTGCAGCTTGTGGGTGTTTGACATGATCACCACATACTGCCGGCGTATTGACGATTCTTTAGAGTCCTACACAGAGGTTTCCTGGCTCAGGCAAAATGGAGTAGGAGCACATATTTGATATGTGCGGGACCGAGAATATTACGATATGAGATATCGTATTCTATTCTCGCGATATATAATATCGGCCGGGTATATGTGATATAGCCGGGTCATCGGATCAAGTGTTGATTCGATGAATCGGTACATGTTATATTAGTCGGTTATATGCGATATAGCCGGATTGTCGGATCAAGTGTTGATTCGATAATTTAATGCATAATTATATATGTGATATATTACATTACATTAACTAATATAAGCTCGCTTTATTGATTCATTTTCTTACCGGATAAAACATTGATATATATGCGATATATGTTAATTGTATTATTTTCTTTTGTTACAAAAGTATATTATATATGATATATAATATTGTAACAAATTATGATTACAAATACAACATGATTTGTGGAGTTTAAACGAGTTAGGGTTTGATTTGGGTTAGCATTTGGGTTAGCTTTTTCATGAAGCTTCTAGAAGCTTTATTTTGTTTTAAGCTTAGATATTTTATGTAAATATTTCTTAATCCAACCCAAACCCTTTACCCTAGTTAATTCTCTACAAGGGTTAAGCCTTCATTTTTAATCCAAGGTTGGATTTGTAACCACAACAACAATTTCATTATTCATCACAAAAGCTTTCTTCTTCTTCATCCTCCTTGAAAAAGCTTGCTAGCCTTTTACATGTGATGATTGAGTGTGAGAAATTGAAAACAAAAGAGAGCTAAATTCCTACTTCATCATCCTCGTCTATTCTAGCCACTTAGATTAGGATGTTCACTTCTCTAATAAGTTGTTTAGTGAAGTGTAAGCTTGGCTTAGAGATTCTTCATGGTAGATCATCTTAAATCATGAAGACTACAAGCAAGGTGTCTCATTTACCTCATGGAGCCACTCGAGAGTCGGAGTTCATGTTGATCGCAGCGAAGCGACCTCAACACGGAGATTATGAAACGAAGGAATGGACTACAAAGGTTGTAATCCCTTTCTCTTAGATGTAAAGTTTTTTACATGCTATGTTATTCCTAATACTCTAATTAAGATCTTGGTTAGGGTTTGTTTAGCACCCCAAAAATTTTAAAGTTGCATGTTTGATACTTGCTAAAACCTTCACAAGGTGCTTTGCTAACCCTTCAGAAGCTCCTTTGCGCATTGGTACACTCATATATCCTTTTGTAGTATTTTTCACTACTTACACACACACACACATATCCTTATCCTCGTGCAAACTTTGCAGGGACTTCGCTGATGGCAGAGGATCTGAGTCCAAGTCGCGCCTTGACTATGGATTCTGCAAATATCCCCGATGAGACACTCGTAGGTGTGGAGGGGATTGCCACGGTTGCCATTCCTGCTATAGAGCTTCCACCGACGGCCTCCGTTCCTTCCCCGCCTGTTAGCCCTGAAGTGGTGCCTTTACCCATCGTAGATTTAATGGACCTTTCAGGTGACGGCCTAGAGGCGGTGGAACAAGTGGCTGAGATTACCGTTCCCGAAGTGGCTGCTGTGCCTCAACCAGCAAGCGTTTCCGGTGATGTGCCCGATGGTATGGAGGAGGCTGCTAAGGCTGCTATCCCTCCTGTTCAAAGCGGGAGGAGTATCGAAGGTATTATCTCATACTTTGTTTTAACGATATTTCGATTATCTGAACCTTCCTTGTCTTTTTCAGAGCTACGAGGCTTGGCGGCGTCCATTGCTGGCCTGTCTCCCAGGAAATCTTTCCAGCGTCTGCTGGAACTGGCTGCTCCACAAGCGATATCCCCTCAGCGTATCATTCTATCTTCCGAACAAGGTTAGCATTGTTCACTCCTTTCCCGGTATTGTTACTTCTTCATATAACAATGTTCATGTCTTCTATAGTTCTGAAAGCTGATGATGAGGTTGAGGTCCTCGATGGGCCTGGGGATCTTCCAGACTCTTCTTGTATAAACGTGGGTAAGTAAAGTTTCGACGCCTTTGCATCTATCCTCTAGTTGCAACCTTCGCTGATCATTTATAAATCTTTAACAGCTCTGCCTAATTTTACCCCGTTGGAGACTCGCATTCTCATCCCGTCTGGCCCTTATGCGCTGCGTGCATCCGAACGTATGGCCAAGTTAAGCCTTCACTCTTTGTTAGCATTGATCGAAGACCTTCGTGTTGGTAGCTCGCTTACGGCCGAAGAATTTGCTGCTGAAGCCAACAGTTCTCTCCCCTTTCTTGCCACTTATCACAGTGAAGCATTGGTGCAAGTCTGGGTCGAATTCTGTCATCGAGTGGAGGCTTGCTTGTATAGTCTTGAATGCGCGCGCCTTCCTTCGGACGTGGTGGCTGCGAAGACAAGCTTGCAGGGGCTGGTTAAGCGGTACGCCGCTAATACGCTTTCTTATGAAAAGAGGCTCCGCCGAAAGTTCTCAGAGAGGAAGCTGGCTTCAACCGCGCTTGGGGAGCTTCAAGCCGAATTTACAGCTAAGACCACCTACGCATATGAACTTTGGCAGGAGTTTCAAGCCGCAATCAAGGATATGGTGGCTGTTGATAAAGTTGTTATCTTTACCCGGACGATGGTTGATGCTCATAAAGCTACTGAGCAGGAGCTTGAAGGCCGGCTTGCCTCGCATCAGGCCCAACAGTCGGAAGCGGAGGCCCATCTCGCAACCATAGTCAATTTTGAAGCAGAGACCTAAGAAAGGAAGGATGAACTGATGAACCTTTTGAATCATCCGCCAGCTTGAAAGATGTATTATATTATTATTTTTTTATTCTTTCTTATACATGTTCTTTACCTGAAAATATATTCTTGATTCTTTCATAAATTGTACTTTGTATTCATTTTGATTCATGAATAAAAAGACGTATTATATTTCTTTTTTATGGTGATGTGTTCATTTTAAGATATGCATTTCGTTGATAGTTTATTTAAATCTCTTTGCAAGACTGTGCCCTTCTTTTTCAAGTTAAGATATTTGTGATTTGATTTATCCCTGAAACGGGGCATTGCTCTATGATAGAGAAGTTATGAATTAATGTATATATATTTTTTTAAGACAAAGCATTGCTTTGGTTGAGAGGGTCATGAGTTGATTTTTTTCCATGTCGGAGCTTTGCTTGACAACAGGGAGTGTCGGAGCATTGCTCAACGACAAGGGGAGTTATGAGTTATCATGTATCCAAGTCGAGGCTTTGCCTGACGACAAGGAAATGTCGGAGAATTGCTCGATGACAGGGGGATGATATGTGTCCAAGTTGAAGCTTTACTTAACGACGAGGAGGTGTCGGAGCATTGCTCGACGACAGGGGTTGACATAAGCCATACGGGGTCAAGATTGACATTGGTCATATGGTGTCAGGGGTTGACTTTATCCGCATTTCACGGGGTCAAGGGTTTCTCTGGATGCTTCCCACGGGGTCGGTTTGACATAGCCGTGTTCTGCGAGGACTAGGTTCCGCTCTGGATGTTTCCCACGGGGTCAGGATTGACATAGGCCATGTTTCACGTGACCAGGAATTTGCTCTGGATGCTTCCCACGGGGTCGGTTTGACATAGTCGTGTTCTGCGAGGACCAGGCTCCACTCTGGACGTTTCCCACGGGGTCAGGATTGACATAGGCCATGTTCCACGTGACCAGGAATTTGCTCTGGATGCTTCCCACGGGGTCGGTTTGACATAGCCGTGTTCTGCGAGGACCAGGCTCCGCTCTGGACATTTCCTACGGGGTCAGGATTGACATAGGCCGTGTTCCACGTGACCAGGAATTTTCTCTGGATGCTTCCCACGGGGTCGGTTTGACATAGCCGTGTTCTACGAGAACCAGGCTCCGCTCTGGACGTTTCCCATGGGGTCAGGATTGACATAGGCCGCGTTCCACGAAATCATGAATTTGCTCTGGATGCTTCCTATGGGGTCGGTTTGACATAGCCGTGTTCTGCGAGGACCAGGATCCGATCTGGACGTTTCCCACGGGGTCAGGATTGACATAGGCCGTGTTCCACGTGACCAGGAATTTTCTCTGGATGCTTCCCACGGGGTCGGTTTGATATAGCCGTGTTCTGCGAGGACCAGACTTCGCTCCGGACGTTTCCCATAGGGTCAGGATTGACATAGGCCGTGTTCCACATGACTAGGGATTTGCTCTGGATGCTTCACACGGGGTCTGATTGACATAGCCGTGTTCTGCGAGGACCAGGATCCGTTCTGGACATTTCCCACGGGGTCAGGATTGACATAGGCCGTGTTCCACGTGACCAGGAATTTGATCTGGATGCTTCCCACGGGGCCTGATTTGATATAGCCGTGTTCTGCGAGGACCAGGCTCCGCTCTGGATGTTTCCCATGGGGTCAGGATTGACATAGGCCGCGTTCCACGAAACCAGGAATTTGCTCTGGAAGCTTCCCACGGGGTCGGTTTGACATAGCCGTGTTCTACGAGGACCAGGATCCGCTCTGGACGTTTTCCACTGGGTCAGGATTGACATAGGCCGTGTTCCACAAAACTAGGATTTGCTCTGGATGCTTCCCACGGGGTCAGGATTGACATAGGCCGTGTTCTACGAGGACCAGGCTCCGCTCTGGACGTTTTTCACGGGGTCAGGATTGACATAGGCCGTGTTCCACGAAACCAGGATTTGCTCTGGATGCTTCCCACGAGGTCAAGATTGACATAGGCCGTGTTCTGCGAGGACAAGGCTCTGCTCTGGACATTTCCCACGGGGTCAGGATTGACATAGGCCGTGTTCCACGTGACCAGGAATTTGCTCTGGATGCTTCCAACGGGGTCGGTTTGACATAGCCGTGTTCTGCGAGGATCAGGATCCGCTCTGGACATTTCCCACAGGGTCAGGATTGACATAGGCCGTGTTCTACGTGACCAGGAATTTTCTCTGAATGCTTCCCGCGAGGTCTGATTGACATAGCCGTGTTCTGTGAGGACCAGGCTCCGCTCTGGACGTTTCCCATGAGGTCAGGATTGACATAGGCCGTGTTCCACGTGACCAGGAATTTGCTCTGGATGCTTCCCACGGGGTCGGTTTGACATGGCCATGTTCTGCGAGGACCAGGCTCCGCTCCGGACGTTTCCCATGGGGTCAGGATTGACATAGGCCGTGTTCCACATGACTAGGAATTTGCTCTGGATACTTCACACGGGGTCTGATTGACATAGCCGTATTCTGCGAGGACCAGGATCCGCTCTGGACGTTTCCCTCGGGGTCATGATTGACATAGGCCGTGTTCCACATGACCATGAATTTGCTCTGGATGCTTCCCACGGGGTCTGATTTGACATAGCCGTGTTCTGCGAGGACCAGGCTCTGCTCTGGATATTTCCCATGGGGTCAGGATTAACATAGGCCGCATTCCATGAAACCAGAAATTTGCTCTGGATGCTTCCCACGGGGTCGGTTTGACATAGCCGTGTTCTGTGAGGACCAGGATCCGCTCTGGACGTTTTCCACGGGGTCAGGATTGACATAGGCCGTGTTCCACGAAACCAGGATTTGCTCTGGATGCTTCCCACGGGGTCAGGATTGACATAGGCCGTGTTCTACGAGGACCAGGCTCCGCTCTGGACGTTTTTCACGGGGTCAGGATTGACATAGGCCGTGTTCCACGAAACCAGGATTTGCTATGGATGCTTCCCACGGGGTCAGGATTGACATAGGCCGTGTTCTGCGAAGACCAGGCTCTGCTCTGAACATTTCCCATGGGGTCAGGATTGACATAGGCCGTGTTCCACATGACCAGGAATTTGCTCTGGATGCTTCCAACAGGGTCGGTTTGACATAGCCATGTTCTGCGAGGATCAGGATCCGCTCTGGACGTTTCCCACGGGGTCAGGATTGACATAGGCCGTGTTCCACGTGACCAGGAATTTGCTCTGGATGCTTCCCACGGGGTCTGATTGGCATAGCCGTGTTCTGTGAGGACCAGGCTCCACTCTGGACGTTTCCCACGAGGTTAGAATTGACATAGGCCGTATTCCACGTGACCAGGAAAGGTTGACTCTCGGTTGTTTGTGCATCGTCGAGTCATGGAACTGGGAATTTTGCCACAGCTCTGATTTGTTGATGTCGTGTCTGTTGAAATGAGACGGATATTGAGATGATCTCCAGGCTGTCTGTGAACCATTGAGATTTGGCTTCATCTTCTGATGGAGCCTGGGGAGGGAAGGTGTGATTCCTTCTTTGTTTGCGCCCCTGGATTGTATACAGGGATTGATGTGATATCACTTGTAGGACAAAAGTTTCATTCTTTCAAAAAAAAAATTCTTTGCGCGATACTTTATCATTTTAGCTTTTATATCGTGAAGGTCGCGATTGCCTAATCATTTCGGCTATTTTTCGCGGTGCCCAATCATTTTGGCTATTTGTTTTATTTTTACTCGCTGCTTTTTATTGTGAGTTGCCCAATCATTTCGGCAATTTTGCATGCATAAACTTTTACTTGCTGATTTTGTTTGCAAGTTGCCCAATCATTTCGGCTATGTGGCTCGCTGGCTTTTTGCCACGAGTTTTGGGATTTGACACCAATTTCGGCATCAGCATCGCTGCAATTGGGTGTTTCCCCCAATCAGAGCAAAGCTCTGTTTTGAATTTCAAAATTCAAAAATTGAAGCAACGCTTCAGATTCTGCGCGCTACGCGCCATGTGTCAAAAGCAGACACGCCAGCGCCAAGAGCGCTGAGCCCTAAGCAGCACACCCCCAATCAGAGCAAAGTTCTGTTTTCAAAATTTAAAATTTAAAAAGTTGAAGCAACGCTTCAGATCCAGCGCTCTGCGCTGCGCGCCACGTGTCAAGCACGGGTGCGCTAGCGCAATTGCGCTGCGCTCTGCGCTGCACGCCACGTGTCGAGCGTAGTTGCGGCAGCGCTGGAATTAAAAATTCCCACCGTTGGATCAAAGGATCTAATAATGATGATAAATCATTAATTAACCAGAATTAAATTCTGTTAAGAAAAGATTTCTCAAAATATTTCCAAACAACAAGATTATGCTTTAAGCACCGCTGGATCAATGATCCAATGGTAAATAATGAATTACCAAAAAACAGAACAAATTCTGCATGGAAAGATTTTTCAATCTTATTAAAATAAGAAGATTATCTTCTGTAAAACAGAAGCCTTGGAATCAAAGATCCAACGGTGGGAAGTATTCCCCAATCAATCAAGAGAAAGATCTCTCAAAACCGATTTAACAAATCATTTGGCCCTATATAAAGGACCCTAGACTTCAAGTCACAAAAGAAGAGAGAATACAAAAAAAAGAAGAGAAAAACCCTCTGCAAAAAGAAGAGCAAGCTCTTAAAAAGAAGAAGATTTTTCTTCATCTTCAAGGTAAAAAGAACTGTGTTCTTGAACAACAGAGATGAAACCATCTCGTAAAAAGAAGAAACATTTTCTAAAAAGATCTTAGATCTATAAAAAGGCCAAGGCCTTTGATTAAAAAGGAAAAGATCAAAATATCTAATCATAAAATAATAAAAGAAGTATTTTTATTTCATTCACAGATCTTTTGATCTATAAAGACAAAGACTTTTATAAAAAAAACAAGAACTTTTGTTCTTGGATCTTGAGGCAAAGCCTCCTTTGAAGAACATAAATTTGTTCTTTGATCTTAAAATTGATCAAAATGCGCTTTACGCTATTAGAAAGTGCTTTTCACTCATGAACTGCGCCCTTGCGCTCCTTGGACCAGCGCTCAGCACCAAAACCTGCCACGTGTCAACCAGAGACACAATCTGCGCTTTGCGCTTCTAAAAACAGAGCACTGTGCTCATGAGCTGGCGCTCAGCGCCAAGCGCGCCACGTGTCACTCACTGGTGCGCCAACAAACTAGCGCAGCACGCTCATAAATTAAAAGCGCAATGCGCCAACAAACTAGTGCTCAACACTAAGCGCGACACGTGTCCTCCTCGTGTGCGCTATCCAACAGAAGCGCAATGCGCTCTTTCCTTGGCGCAAAGCGCCTGACGCGTCACGTAGCGCACCGTCAGAACATACTTTGTTCTGATAAATGCTATGCATTATTAAAAGGGCCGAGCCCAAATAAAGGCTCAATAGCCAGAACATTAAAATGTTCAACTCATATCAACTGAGCCCATATGCTCATAAACCTGCAAATAGACTTTAGTCCCAAATTGGACTATAGATCTTTTAACCAACATTGGTTCAAGGGTACATCTCTGAACTCCTTTGATATTTGTCGCTGTAATCCTTCAACGTCTTCAGAGAGATGACGGGTCCCGACAGCCATACATTCCATGGACTATGATGTCCTTAACCTTGACCGGGATGTCTTTAAACTAACATTGGACCACCATGTCCTTAAACTGGTAATCGACTGAAATGTCCGTAAACTAAACAATAGAGTCTAAATGCTCTTTTGTTGGATCTAAACGATCCTGTTAAGTTGATTTTAGTCTAGAAATTAGACTAACGTATCCTTAACAAACGTTTAAGTTGATCTTAGTCTCAAATGAGGCTAACGTATTCTTAAACCAAACTCCCAAATCTAAATCTAAGAAGATACGGATTTGGACTAATCCACGCCCTACGGGCGACAACATAAATTAGTCTCCGTATACAATCCACGGGCAACCACAAACAAAACAAACACCCACGACACGAAGTGACCATATGGAGAAGGAGAAAGTTGTTACCGCGATACGGTAGCATAATTAACTGCAGGGGCTTGCGCCTGCAGGGAAGAGCGTCCCCACAATCAAAAACCCCTCAGACGAGAGGGAATCTAACGAAGTCTTCTACATCGGCCGCATCTGTTTAAACCTTCGATACATGGTGCCATAAATCAACTTGGTATCTTCGGAGAGGTGGACGGATAGCACCAATTAGCATCTGCCCCGTATTTCAGGCAAGACGTTTATCGCGTCTGCGTGATTCGGAGGGGAACACTGGGATGTTGCTAGGAGCGAATCATCATTTTCCTTCGTCGATGTCGAACAAAGGTGGCTTAGTAGACAGGGTTAGGATCCTGTCGACTAAGGCTTTTAACTTCATGAGCCGTAAGGGTCTCATAAAGGTATTTTTCCCTACGAGTCGTGAGGATCTCGTAGGTGTGTTTCCTCCTTAGGAATCATGAGGATTCCCAAGTATATGGCTTCTTGTAAGTCGTAAGGATCTTACAAGAGTATTTTCTCCTTCTAAGTCGAGAGGACTTACAAGGGCTGTTCACCGTGTAGACATATCCCTAGTCACGGATAAGACTTTGTTAAGGAAATGTTTATTCACGCCTATGGATTATATATAAGGGTCGATATCGAGACGCTTGTAGGGCAGAATTGGAGGTTGTGATGGCTTAAGAACAGGTTTAGATCCCTGTAGCTTAAGACTTTTGAATCTTATGAACCGTGAGGGTCTCATAAGAGGGTTCTCCTTACGAGTCGTGGGGATCTCGCAAGTGTACTTTCTCCTTAGGAATCATGGAGATCCCTAAGTATGTTTCTCCCTTGTGAGTCATAAGGATCTCACGCAGGTGGTTTCTCCTCACAAGGTCGAGAGGACCTTGCAAGTGTCTTTTAACGAGGTTGTGCCCTTTCGGGTTTTCACAAAAACTCGTCGGTAGCCCTGTTGTTTTTACTCACGGAGCCCTTTCAGGTTCTCATCCGTGCCCATTTTGCTCATGGACATACCGTTTTCTCTTTTTTTATTATTTTTTTTGTGTCAGCCTTGGGATGCAGCAGTCCACAATAGTTTATCGACGTCTCGGTCAACAGCCATTTTTAGGACATAGTGGTCCATTGTTAGTTTAAGGACCTTTCGGTCTGTCGTCAGTTTTAGGACATAGTGGTCCATTGTTATTTTTAAGGACATTTCGGTCCGTCATTAGTTTAAGAACGTTTCGGTCCGAGAAAAGGAAGCCAGCTACTACTTACAGAGTTTAGGCTTAGGAAGATAGCGAGCGGACATAGGCGTCGTCATCTATCATTGACCTAGGCCTTGACTCGTCAGGCGTAGTATTTCTTTAGGAAGCGACCGTTTATTGGCCTGAAAGGTCTTTCACCATGCATGTCCATGAGTAGATATGCTCCACCCTGGTAAACTTTGTCTATGATATACGGGCCTTCATAGTTCGGTTCGAATTTCCCTCGCTTGGCACGATTGAGGATTATAGTCCTTTTGACCACTAGCACGAATTCACCTTGGCGGAATGTTCTCGGCCTAGTCAATCTCTCATATGAGCGCAACATCTTTGCTTTATAAGCCTCCAGATTTTGTTGCGCTATGAGCCAGGTTTCATCAAGTGCGTCGAGTTCCTCAAGCCGAAGGTGAGCATTTTCTTCGTCTATTAGCTCGTAGTGAACAGCAACTCGTAGAGAGGGTAACTCTATCTCGAGAGGGAGTACCTGTAACACCCGAGCCCAATTATACTATGTATATTACTAGTTAATGGTTATTTATTGCTCTTTCCAATTTTCCTGATTTTCTGGTGTTTATTGCTAAATTTTACCCGGTTAAGTCATTTTGGCACATAACAAATTTTAACTCCGAAAATGAAATTTAAGATGTCCATGTTGGCCTACTCGTCGCTACTAGTCGCGTGGTAGCGTCCGCGTGTCGAGATTCCGTTCCGTTTGGCCGAACGGGCAAGTTTAGACGGCTAAGCGCGCGTGCAAGTGTCCGACTTGGGGGCATGCATTTTAATCATTAAACACCTCTTTTCAAAATTTGGAACCCGCTTAAAATCATATAATTTGGATTTGGAACATTTGGGCGCAACCCGGGCGCGATTTGGAAATGTTTCATTTCGCGCCAAAAAGGGCCCGTTTCAATTTAATTTATATAACTAAAATATATATATACGTATATTTCTTCCTAACAATTTATTCCTCAAATCCTTCTCCAATATCTCTCTCTTACCTCCTGCAGCCAATCGCGTGGCTCCTTTTGCTCGTGGGCCCCCTCCTTTCCAACTCTTTCTCTATCTCTCTCTTTCCCTCAGTCTCTCTCTCTCATCCTCACGAATCTCTCTCAAATCTCTCTCTCTCTCTCCTCTATATTAATCCATGCATCAGCCGCCTCCTTCCTTCAACCCACGCGACCACGAGAACCCCACGCAAACCCTAACCCTAGCTCACGCAGATCTCACCGCCGGCCTCCTCGCGACCTCGCCGTCGCCGCCCTCACCACCACGACCTCCACCGCACCCACCTACCCTCTTCCTCCCGTTCGCCCGCTCCTTCCCGCGCCTGCAACCCTTCTCCCCGACGCCTCCATCCCCTCGCAACCTCACCGTCGACGTCGCCCATCGTCGTCGACGACCCCGCGACTCCCTTTCACCCTACTCGACCCGACCTCGTCGTCGTTCCCTCCTCCCCTCGCCGGAAAAGCAAACCCGAGCCTTCATCCTTCGCCTGCACCTTCCCTGTTCGCCGGAAAAGCGCGCCGGCGACCTCGTCGACGCCACCTCCGATCACCTCTCTCTCTCCCACGACCACCTGAGCCGACCACACCCTTCTCCAACTCGCCGCAGCCCACTACCCTGCACACCCGAGGCCTTTCCCCTTGCTACAGCCGCCGCCGTCGTTTCGCCGGCGTTCCAGTGCCGTCGAACCCGCCGTGGTCACCCTCTGGTGTCTCCCTGTAAGTCTCCTTCTCTTTCCTTTTGGTACAACCCCGCTGGTCGTTTTGGCGTATATCGTATCTTTGTCGCTAACTTTGCTATTTGGGTATTGCCGGAACCCGACCGTGCCGTTTGACGAACCCGACGCTCCAGCGAAGCCCCCTGGTCCGTGTGATCCCATTGACCTCTGTTAGGACTCGATCCGTGGCCCGTGCTTCCGTATCGTGGTTTCTACCGACATCGCATCCGTGTTTCGGTTTGCGGAACCGCCGAGGCAAGTATCCGAATACTTGCTTAACATGCTACGACTTAAGCATCATGTTATAACCACACAACTAACATAACATCGGTACCTTTTATAACTTAGAATTGCTAGCCACGATTATCCGTAACCTTAAATCAATGAAATTATTGCTCGCTTTAACCGGTCTGTTAATTCATACTTAACTAATCAAACCAAGTAGATCATCCCCAATTCATTGGTTAAAATCACTCCTGAGACAATTATTATGCTTAGTTCAAATTCATGTAACTCCATTGCGTATACTATCGATATTGTTTCATATTGTGGCTTTTGCACTTCAAAGGTGCGTGAACCGGATTAATATGAAAATACAAACATCACTGTGTTCACATAGAATAATATTTGCTATTTACTGTTTCCTGCCACTGTTCATTACGTGTTACTATACCTGTTATCATCATATACCTGATTGCATTACATATTGACCGATCTTGATATACCTGACTCATGTACTGATACACCGGACACAACACCCTGTACATATCGACTCTACCTGTTGAAAGTAACCTGACCTGTTACCTGATCTCATGCCTAATGCTGACAAACCTAACCATTCCTGCTGTCGATCCAGACAGACCTACCTTTACTTGACTTGTGTTGGCATTAGTCCTTGACTACTGAATACCTGACTGACATACATAGTTTGGGGGTATGGGGAAATCAAAGGTGAAACCGACTTGTAACTCAACAGTTCGATACATTGTTCTGATCAGTCTTACGGGCTTGGCCGGTCCGGGAGTGATGATGCTGACATTACTCGTCTATCCTACTACCTTCTACTGCTTAGCGGCACGTCTCGGACTCAGCCCCGAGGATCATGACCGTGGTCCCGGGCACGCACGGGATACTATTGAGTTACATCGACGATTCATCAATTGGTTTCAAAGACTATAGAGTAGAAAACCTGATAGGACAGTTAGTCACCATTGCACACTACCCTGCTTGTTATTTCTTATTACTGCTTATTTCATGTTCATATTGCATTGCTTATTATCATGTTCACATTATATACTTGATGTCATGACGCGCTGACGTCTGGGTTTTGCATGGCCCAGATTCCGTACCTTTGTCGTCGACCGAGCAGGAGTACTTCAGCCAGCAGGCTGAACTGTGAGTTCTTGAGAGTTTAGTTTATTTCTGTCATTTCATTTCCAGATGTGAGCCCGCATTATGGGACATACTGTTTATTCATTGTATTGGATCATTAGCTACCGCACTTATTGTTTATTGATTCTTGTTATTATGGATTTGGACATGTATTAGTTTAGTTTTTTTATCTTGTTCTTGATATCCTTACAACCGTAATGTGACTGTGGATGGATACTTCCTACCCACAGGTAGCATGGTTGGCTATGTCACGTGCCCAAACTTGCGTACTCTGGGAAGCGGGGCGTGACATGGTTTTATGGTATCAGAGCCATAGGTTATTTGGGTTGATTCTTTGTAGTTGGGTATCACACCCGATACACGAATCAGAATACCCGTAATTAGGAAACATGTCCTGCCACCTTGACCGTTTTACCGTCCTTGAATCATTCTTCCGGATCATGTCGACATGCAAACTTACTTTGCATTGTCAATTCGAAAACCTAATTTCTTGTTATCTCTAGGACTTAGGCGACTTGGGTGGAGTTAAGTAATTGCGGCTATGATACCGCGGCATAGCTACAATGCAGTACTCTATTTAAGTATCTTGGAGTTCTAGCCTTGATTTATATATATTGAATCTATCATCATGCTAATGTTGTTTGTTTTGATTTCAGGACCATGGCAGATAAGAATTTCAAGACGTATCAGAGGCGTGTGGATGAAGCCGCCATGTTAGGAGTGATACGAGGGATGTTGGAAAATCAGAAGAGGCAAACTGAGCTGATCCAACAGCAAGCAGATTCATTTCAGGAGGGTTTGCAGGCTATTCAGCAGTCTGTAAACACCGCTGTAGCAAAGCCAGTCGACCGAGTAGGGACCGTGGCAGATTTCAGACGGTTGGGTCCTACTACTTTTACTGGCTTGGAGGAGCCGTTGCCAGCCGAGCAGTGGCTTGTGGACACAGAGAATTTATTGATTGCGGCGCAGATCCCAGAAGACAAGAGAGTTGATGTAGTGCGCATTCAGCTGGTGGATTACGCCCGAGAGTGGTGGCTTGTGGAGGAGACCCGCCTGTCCAAGCCAATCAGTTGGGCGGATTTCTCCAAAAGTTTCTTGGAAAAGTTCTTCCCGCGGACTGCACGGGAGGAAATGGAGGAGAGATTTATTGGGCTGAGACAAAATGGAGCAGCTGTGGATGTACATGCAGCGGAGTGGACGAGACTTAGCCGTTTCGCTGGACCCTTAGTCGCCAAGGAGGCAGACAGGGCGCGAAGGTTCTTGCGCAGTTTGGATGTGGACATCCAGAGGCAGATTGTCTCCCTGGGTTTGACCACTTTCTCGCAGGTTCTTACGGCAGCCAGAGAGCAGCAGAGTTTATCAGGATCGAAAGGGAACCTTCACTAGACAGCAGCTGCGGCCAGGAAGCCTGCATTTGTACCTAACCGAGATCATGGGCGCAGAGGTATTCCAGTGGACCGTCGAGGTGTAGCGCCAATGAAGAAGCCTGTGATCGTTGACCGAAGGAAGAGCGTGACCTGCGCCTACTGCCACTTACCTGGGCACGTGCATAAGGAGTGTAGAAGAAGACTGGGACTTTGTCTGGTTTGTGGAGCAGCTGATCACGCAGTTGGTGCTTGTCCGTCGAAGCTTCGCACGAGAGAGGATATACGGAAGACTCCGCAGAGACCGTTCCAGGGGAAGAAGCAGTTGACACAAGGACCCAACCAGGGTCGAGCTTTCACCTTGACAGCTGAGGAAGCCAAGGCATCAGGAGAAGTGGTTTCAGGTACTGTACTCGTTCGTGGTTTTCCCGCTTTGGCATTATTTGATTCCGGAGCATCCCACTGTTTCATGTCATCCAAATTTATAACGACACACTCGATCACCTGCACGACCCTGTCTAGTTTCTGGGACATACACACTGGGAATGGGAAAATCATAGCTAGTAAGGAATGTAGAGATTGTACGGTTGTTGTTTGCGGACGAGAGCTTTTTGCAGATTTCTTGGTGATTGATACGGGCAGTTATGATGTAGTTTTGGGAATGGATTTTCTTGGCACTTTCCACGCACACATTGATTGTAGGGCAAGGAAAGTAATTTTCCAGATTCCCGGGCACCCTGAGTTTACTTTCATTGGAGGAAGCAGTTCTGTCGGGCCAGTCGAGTTTAGGGCTAGGCCGACGAACAATGTTCTTGCGGCTATGGTTGTGGATAGTAATGAAGAGCCGGCAGTTGTTCGCGACTTTATGGATGTGTTTGAAGATATTTCAGGCCTACCGCCGAAGCGAGATGTGGAGTTTGCGATCGACCTTATTCCTGGTGCAGCGCCAGTATCAAAATCTTATTATCCGATGGCACCGGTGGAATTGGAAGAAGTTAAGAAACAAGTGGGTGAATTACTCGAGAAGGGATGGATTCGAAGCAGCAACTCACCTTGGGGAGCTCCAGTTCTCTTAGTAAAGAAGAAGGATGGCACGAGGAGAATGTGCATCGATTACCGAGAATTAAACCGGGTGACTATTAAGAACAAGTACCCGATCCCTCGCATTGGAGAACTTTTTGAGCAGCTTAGTGGCGCGAGGGTATTCTCGAAACTGGACTTGCGATCAGGATATCATCAGGTCCGAGTGAAGGCAGAAGACATTTGCAAGACGGCGTTTCGGACTCGGTATGGGCATTTCGAGTATTTAGTGATGCCCTTCGGAGTGACTAATGCGCCGGCAATATTTATGGACTTGATGAACAGGATCTTTTCACCGTTCTTGGACCAGTTTATTGTGGTATTCATTGACGATATCCTGGTGTATTCGAAGAGTCCGGAGGAGCATGCTGAGCACTTAAGGATCGCACTGCAAACACTGAGACAGGAGAAATTATTTGCGAAAATGAGTAAGTGCGAATTCTGGTTGGAAGAAGTGAAGTTTCTGGGGCATGTCGTGTCGGGCGATGGAATCGCCGTTGATCCCGAGAAGATTGCAGCAGTTCGAGATTGGCCTGTTCCAAAGAATGTTGCAGAGATAAGAAGTTTCCTTGGACTCACCGGTTACTACAGAAGATTTGTGGAGAACTTCGCTCGTGTAGCTGAGCCGTTAACCAAGCTTACGCGTAAGGAGGTACCGTTTGTTTGGACAGATGGATGTGCATTGGCCTTCGAGACGTTGAAGCAGAAGTTGATAACCGCCCCTATCCTAACCGTACCGGATGATTCAGGAGGACTGGTGATTCACAGCGACGCATCTGGAAAGGGATTGGGATGTGTTTTGATGCAGAATGGGAAAGTCGTCGCTTACGCATCGAGACAGCTGAAGACTCATGAGCAGAACTATCCGACTCACGATTTGGAGCTTGCAGCCGTGATCTTCGCCCTGAAGATTTGGAGACACTACCTTCTGGGCGAGAGAGTTGAAGTCTTTACGGATCACAAGAGTTTGAAATATGTGTTCACTCAGAAGGAGTTGAACATGAGGCAACGCAGATGGTTGGAGCTGATGGCCGACTACGACCTTGATCTTAAGTATCATCCGGGAAAAGTTAATGTCGTGCCGGATGCACTGAGTCGGTTGCCAGCAATTCAGTTATTGACGGCACAGAGAGAGATCATTGAGGAATTTCGGAGATTTGACTTGGAGGTTGTGCTACCGCGTGCTACAGGACAGTTGATGCAGTTGCAAGTACAATCGTCCTTAGTGGAGAAGATTAAAGTGGCGCAATCGCAGGATCCTAGACTGCAAAAGTTTCGAGAGCAGGTTGGAGCCGGACTACGAACCGATTTACTGATCCATGAAGACGGTTCTTTGAGATATGGCAGCCGTGTGTGTGTGCCAAAAGGAGATGTGCGTAAGGAGCTTATGAAGGAGGCACACAGTTCAGCTTACTCTGTACATCCAGGAGGGACAAAGATGTACCGAGATATTCGACAGCATTTCTGGTGGGAAGGTATGAAACGGGAAATCGCTCGCTTCGTGGCTAAATGCTTGGTGTGTCAGCAAGTCAAGGCTGAACACCAAAGGGTTGCTGGTTTGTTGCAACCACTTCCGATTCCTCAATGGAAGTGGGAACATATAACCATGGATTTCGTGACGGCTTTACCGCGGAGTCCAAAGGGCAACAATGCAGTATGGGTGATTGTCGATCGGTTGACCAAGGCAGCTCACTTTATTCCTTTTCGTGTTGGTCAATCTACAGAAACCTTGGCAGAGCGATACATGCAGGAGATTGTCAGATTGCATGGAGTACCGGTAAGCATCGTGTCCGACCGGGACACTCGGTTCCTGTCACACTTTTGGAGGAGTTTACAAGAAAGTTTGGGGACTCGATTGAAGTTCAGCACAGCTTATCATCCCCAGACTGATGGACAATCAGAGAGAACGATCCAGACCCTTGAAGATATGTTGAGGGCTTGCATGTTAGACTTCAAAGGTTCTTAGGAAGATCATCTACACCTGGTGGAGTTTTCGTACAACAACAGCTTCCAAGCAACTATTCAGATGGCCCCGTTCGAAGCGTTGTATGGTCGTAAGTGCCGTTCACCTGTATGTTGGGATGATGTGGGTGAACGAAGGTTACTAGGGCCAGATTTGGTGGTACAGACAGTTGAGAAAGTGAATACGATCAGGAAGCATATGAAGGCAGCTCAGGACAGACAGAAAAGTTGGGCCGACACGTCAAGAAGACCTTTAGAGTTCGCCGTGGGTGATTTGGTATTCCTGAAGATATCACCGACTAGAGGGGTGATTCGCTTTGGAAGTCGGGGAAAGCTTAGTCCCCGATTCGTTGGACCCTTCGAGATATTGGAGCGTGTCGGAGAGGTATCGTACCGGTTGGCGTTACCATCGTCATTAGCAGGAGTTCACGATGTGTTTCATGTGTCTCAACTACGGAGGTATGTTCGCGATGAGACCCATGTCTTGGATCTTTCGGAGTTGACCGTTCGGGAGGACCTGACTTTTGAGGAGCGACCAGTCGAAATCAAGGATCGAAGAGAAAAGGTTCTTAAGAACAAGGTTATCCCTCTTGTGCTAGTTTCTTGGGGTAACCGATCGCATGGAGAATCTACTTGGGAGCGAGAAGACGAGATCCGGCAGAATTTCCCTCACCTTTTCCAGTAGTTCGTTCTCTTGTATCCTTGGAATTTCGAGGACGAAATTCTTTTGTAGTTGGGTATGATGTAACACCCGAGCCCAATTATACTATGTATATTACTAGTTAATGGTTATTTATTGCTCTTTCCAATTTTCCTGATTTTCTGGTGTTTATTGCTAAATTTTACCCGGTTAAGTCATTTTGGCACATAACAAATTTTAACTCCGAAAATGAAATTTAAGATGTCCATGTTGGCCTACTCGTCGCTACTAGTCGCGTGGTAGCGTCCGCGTGTCGAGATTCCGTTCCGTTTGGCCGAACGGGCAAGTTTAGACGGCTACGCGCGCGTGCAAGTGTCCGACTTGGGGGCATGCATTTTAATCATTAAACACCTCTTTTCAAAATTTGGAACCCGCTTAAAATCATATAATTTGGATTTGGAACATTTGGGCGCAACCCGGGCGCGATTTGGAAATGTTTCATTTCGCGCCAAAAAGGGCCCGTTTCAATTTAATTTATATAACTAAAATATATATATACGTATATTTCTTCCTAACAATTTATTCCTCAAATCCTTCTCAAATATCTCTCTCTTACCTCCTGCAGCCAATCGCGTGGCTCCTTTTGCTCGTGGGCCCCCTCCTTTCCAACTCTTTCTCTATCTCTCTCTTTCCCTCAGTCTCTCTCTCTCATCCTCACGAATCTCTCTCAAATCTCTCTCTCTCTCTCCTCTATATTAATCCATGCATCAGCCGCCTCCTTCCTTCAACCCACGCGACCACGAGAACCCCACGCAAACCCTAACCCTAGCTCACGCAGATCTCACCGCCGGCCTCCTCGCGACCTCGCCGTCGCCGCCCTCACCACCACGACCTCCACCGCACCCACCTACCCTCTTCCTCCCGTTCGCCCGCTCCTTCCCGCGCCTGCAACCCTTCTCCCCGACGCCTCCATCCCCTCGCAACCTCACCGTCGACGTCGCCCATCGTCGTCGACGACCCCGCGACTCCCTTTCACCCTACTCGACCCGACCTCGTCGTCGTTCCCTCCTCCCCTCGCCGGAAAAGCAAACCCGAGCCTTCATCCTTCGCCTGCACCTTCCCTGTTCGCCGGAAAAGCGCGCCGGCGACCTCGTCGACGCCACCTCCGATCACCTCTCTCTCTCCCACGACCACCTGAGCCGACCACACCCTTCTCCAACTCGCCGCAGCCCACTACCCTGCACACCCGAGGCCTTTCCCCTTGCTACAGCCGCCGCCGTCATTTCGCCGGCGTTCCAGTGCCGTCGAACCCGCCGTGGTCACCCTCTGGTGTCTCCCTGTAAGTCTCCTTCTCTTTCCTTTTGGTACAACCCCGCTGGTCGTTTTGGCGTATATCGTATCTTTGTCGCTAACTTTGCTATTTGGGTATTGCCGGAACCCGACCGTGCCGTTTGACGAACCCGACGCTCCAGCGAAGCCCCCTGGTCCGTGTGATCCCATTGACCTCTGTTAGGACTCGATCCGTGGCCCGTGCTTCCGTATCGTGGTTTCTACCGACATCGCATCCGTGTTTCGGTTTGCGGAACCGCCGAGGCAAGTATCCGAATACTTGCTTAACATGCTACGACTTAAGCATCATGTTATAACCACACAACTAACATAACATCGGTACCTTTTATAACTTAGAATTGCTAGCCACGATTATCCGTAACCTTAAATCAATGAAATTATTGCTCGCTTTAACCGGTCTGTTAATTCATACTTAACTAATCAAACCAAGTAGATCATCCCCAATTCATTGGTTAAAATCACTCCTGAGACAATTATTATGCTTAGTTCAAATTCATGTAACTCCATTGCGTATACTATCGATATTGTTTCATATTGTGGCTTTTGCACCTCAAAGGTGCGTGAACCGGATTAATATGAAAATACAAACATCACTGTGTTCACATAGAATAATATTTGCTATTTACTGTTTCCTGCCACTGTTCATTACGTGTTACTATACCTGTTATCATCATATACCTGATTGCATTACATATTGACCGATCTTGATATACCTGACTCATGTACTGATACACCGGACACAACACCCTGTACATATCGACTCTACCTGTTGAAAGTAACCTGACCTGTTACCTGATCTCATGCCTAATGCTGACAAACCTAACCATTCCTGCTGTCGATCCAGACAGACCTACCTTTACTTGACTTGTGTTGGCATTAGTCCTTGACTACTGAATACCTGACTGACATACATAGTTTGGGGGTATGGGGAAATCAAAGGTGAAACCGACTTGTAACTCAACAGTTCGATACATTGTTCTGATCAGTCTTACGGGCTTGGCCGGTCCGGGAGTGATGATGCTGACATTACTCGTCTATCCTACTACCTTCTACTGCTTAGCGGCACGTCTCGGACTCAGCCCCGAGGATCATGACCGTGGTCCCGGGCACGCACGGGATACTATTGAGTTACATCGACGATTCATCAATTGGTTTCAAAGACTATAGAGTAGAAAACCTGATAGGACAGTTAGTCACCATTGCACACTACCCTGCTTGTTATTTCTTATTACTGCTTATTTCATGTTCATATTGCATTGCTTATTATCATGTTCACATTATATACTTGATGTCATGACGCGCTGACGTCTGGGTTTTGCATGGCCCAGATTCCGTACCTTTGTCGTCGACCGAGCAGGAGTACTTCAGCCAGCAGGCTGAACTGTGAGTTCTTGAGAGTTTAGTTTATTTCTGTCATTTCATTTCCAGATGTGAGCCCGCATTATGGGACATACTGTTTATTCATTGTATTGGATCATTAGCTTCCGCACTTATTGTTTATTGATTCTTGTTATTATGGATTTGGACATGTATTAGTTTAGTTTTTTTTATCTTGTTCTTGATATCCTTACAACCGTAATGTGACTGTGGATGGATACTTCCTACCCATAGGTAGCATGGTTGGCTATGTCACGTGCCCAAACTTGCGTACTCTGGGAAGCGGGGCGTGACAGTACCGCTTCCGTGCTGAATACCAAAGCATACGTCGTTGTGTTTGTGGCCGTTTTGAACGTAGTTCGATACGCCCAGAGAGCTTCATCCAGTCTCTCATGCCAGTCCTTCTTATTTCGAGACACCATCTTTTTCACGATCTTCGTCAAGGTCTTGTTGATAGCCTCGGCTAGACCGTTAGCTCGAGAATTATAGACTGAAGAGTATCTCCAGTTTATGTTATGCTGTTGTGCGAAGCGGCTGATCTTGTGGATTCTGTAAGCTGGCCCGTTATCGGAGATAATCCGTCGCGGAGTGCCGAACCGGTAAATGACGTGTGTCTTGAAGAAACGGAGGATATGCTCCGTCTTCACTTCTCTTAGTGGTATTGCTTCTGCCCACTTGGAGAAATAATCAGTTGTCGCCAAAATGAATCGATGTCCTCTGGACGATGCCGGTTCGATGGGGCCGATTATGTCAGTCCCCCACATTTCGAACGGCCAGCTAGCCACCGTTAGATGTAGTGGATTCGAATGCTGATGGATAAAATCCCCGTGAATCTGGCACGAATGGCACTGCTTCACGTATTCGAGGCAGTCTTGGATCATCGTGGGCCAATAATAGCCCGTCCTTTTGATCTTCAGCTTTATCTTTGGGCCGGCTTGATGAGAACCGCAGAATCTGTCGTGAGTTTCTTGGATGACTCTCTTTGATTCTTGAGGTCCCAGGCACCTTAGCCATAGAGAATCAAATGATCTCTTATACAGAGTATCATTAACAAAGGCGAAGGATAGAGCTCGTTTCATGAGCTGATACCTTGAGGATGCATCTTCAGGTGTTCGACGAGATTTGAAGTAGTCTATAAAGACTTCTCTCCAATCCGTATCGTTTTCCTGGTCTTTTATTTGTAGGGCCATTTGCTCGGTCACTCCCTTCTCCTCGGACGACTCTGGAGATATTTCTGCCGGTGCAAGAACCCGACGGTTTTGTACAGCGATCCTCACATCATCGAGATTCTCGTCAGCCAAATCTTTAGCGAGCTTGGCCAATGCATCCGCTTTGCTATTTTCCGCCCGCGGTATACTTTCCAAGGTGTAGGAAGTAATTTGAGTCAACAGTTGCTGTACTCTCTCGCCGTACTTCACCAACTCTGGCTTGCACGTTTGATAGTCGCCGTTTACTTGACTAACGATCAGTTGGGAATCTCCGTATATGAGGAGGTTTTCAATTCCCATGTCTATAGCGATCTCAAGACCTTCTATCAAAGCTTCGTATTCGGCTTCGTTATTTATCCTCGGCTCTGTTAAGGAGAAGGCAAAGCGCATTATCTCTCCTTGTGGAGTCACGAAGATGAGGCCTGCCCCTGATTTGATTATGGGAGTGCTTTGTTTGCGCATTTCCATGGAAGATGCTCCATCGAAGTATAGTTCCCATTGGGTATCCTTCTCTCTTCTCTCCCCTTCGATCGTGTCAAATGCGTGTTCGTCTGGCAATTCGCAGTTCAAGGGAGAGTCGGCAGGTATCGGATGCTCAGCGAGAAAGTCGGCGATGGCCTGGCCTTTCACTGCCTTGAGGGGTCGGTAAGTTATCGATAACTTCATCAAGAGCAGGGCCTATTTAGCGAGTCGTCCCGTTAATATAGCCTTTGACATCAAATATTTGAGGGGATCCACCTTTGATATGAGATGGACCTCATGTGCCAATGCGTAGTGTTTGAGCTTCGTTACCGCGAAGATCAACGCTGGGAAGTGTTTTTCGATGGGGGAGTAGTTGCTTTCTGCCCCCAGGAGAACTCAACTCATATAGTAGAGAGCTTTTTCTTTCCCTTGATTGTTCTCTTATGCCCACAGCGCGCCTAAAGAACCTTCGAGGGCTGTTGTGTACAGGACGAGAGGTTTTCCTTTAACGGGAGCGGCCAGTACCGGAGGATTCTGCAGGTATTGCTTGATTTCGTCTAGTGTGCTCTGGCATTTATGATCCCAGACGAACGGGGTTCCCTTCTTCTTTAGGTGACTGTAAGGACGGCACTTGCCGGAGAGATTGGCTATGAACCGCCAGATATACGCGAGCTTTCCTTGGAGAGACCGCAGTTGGTTGAGAGTCTTTGGCGGGGACATCTCCATGATCGCCTTGATCTTCTACGGGTCTATCTCGATACCTCGATGTCGTACGATGAAACCTAGGAATTTGCCCGAGGAAACTCCGAACGCGCATTTGAGAGGGTTCATCTTCAAGTTGTATTTCCGAAGGCGCTGAAACACGATCTTCAGATGTTCTAAATATTTCTCGTATGATTTGCTTTTAACCACGAGGTCGTCGATATAGCATTCGACGATTTCATGTATGAGGTCATCGAAAATTTTCGTCATGGCCCACTGATAGGTGGCACCGGCGTTCTTTAGACCGAAAGGCATCTCCTTGTAACAGAATATACCCAAAGGGGTCCAGAAAGCGGTATGCTTCTGGTTCTCGGGATGCATCTTTATCTGATTGTATCCCGATGATCTGTCCATGAAGGAGAAGACTTCGTGAGTGGACGTATTATCTATCATCAGTTCGGTGACCGGTACTGGGAAGTCGTCTTTCGGGCAGGCTTTATTGAGATCCCGAAAGTCCACACATATGCGCACCGTCCCATTTTTCTTCATCACTGGGACGATGTTGGCGATCCAGTCAGGATACTGAACTTCTTGGATGAAGCCGGAGTCAATTAGGTTCTTGACCTCGGCGTTGATGCTCATCTCAAGCTCGAGCCGCATTCTTCTCGGTGATTGTTTGATCGGCTTGACGTCCGGGGATATCGCCAATCTGTGAACATCAATCTCTGGATCTAGTCTTGGCATTTCGGAATAGTTCCATGCGAAGCAATCTTTATGCTGCATGAGCACGTCCTTTAGCGTAGCCACCCTTTTTTCAGACAACAGCTCACTGACGAATGTCGACCGCGGGTCGCTTGCCGTCCCCAAATCAATTTTCTTGAGATTATCTGCAGTAGTATGTATTACATCTTCCAGCTCTTTTGGCGCTGGTGGAAACTCTGAGATTACCTTGTCATCATCATTTTCGAAGCACCAGGGGAGGTCATCCATACTATCGGGTTCTTCTCCTGACATCGTTATCATGTGACAGGTGCGAGATCACTTCCAAGACCGATGTTGATCTGGCTCTGCTCTCGTGGCTTGCATAGTTTTTGGTTCATGCTTCTGCGGCGGAGTTACCCTCCAGCTGCTGGATAGAGCGAACCTGCCTCGCTGATACTGGTCTTCTACCCAGTCTTTGAATGTGAAGCAGTCTTCAAGAGGATGTCATATTGCCCGGTGATAGAAGTAATAGTTCGGGTGAGAGACTTCGCCTGCTTGCTCAGGGTGCTTGGACTCCGGGAGGGTAATCATTTGATATTTTACGGCGAGATCAAGTATCTTCCTTGTCTTGTCTTGGGAGAATGAATACGCTCGATCCATTTTCTTTACAAGAGATGAATCCTGGTTGCTCGATTCTCGATCGCGTGGCTTCTTGGTCCCGCTTTGTCGCTGTCGAACGCTTTTCTCGTTCTTGAGTTTATTTTTGCCTTTGCGCCGGGTTTTTTGCATGACGGGTTGGCGACGAGGAGCATTGTCATTCTCAACGGCCCGTTGAAGGAGGCGCTGCATCCTGGTTTTCTCGTAAATGGCCATTTCGCGGTTATGGTCATCCCGGACCTTTTGACCCGCTTCCCTTATAAGCTTGTCCATCTGTTCTTCGAACGAAGGACTTAGCATTTTCACGGCGGGAGTTCGTTTTGGTTCAGGGTTAACATCTTCCCACAGAGCATCCCCTTCTTCATCGAAGTCATGTTTGACGTAGCAGCCGCGGAATCGCTCTCATTCCTTGGATTGAACATACCCAAGCCCGATCATTTCCATTCTCCCATTGGGCAACTTTTGCTGAGTTCCGGGGACGTTCCAGATCCTGTTGTAGAACTGAGCTTGTCGAGCAGTCTGTTTGAGGGGTACGCCTTGACGCCTCAACAGACTTTTTAATTCGTCTGTGTAGTATCTAAACAAACGGATGGGTTGGAGCCTGTCAAGTGTAGAGTCCGCACCATACCAAATTTCTTTTTCCACCTTGGTTTCCCCAGATCGGTAGAATAGGATCGCCTTTTCACCTCTTCGCCTGGGAGGGACGTAGGATGTTTGCAATTCCTGCATACTATAGGCATTAAGTGCATCGAGCTCTTTGTAATGCTCTCGCGGAAGCATGGCGATTTGCAAACTCCGATCATCATCAGCAAAGGCTTAAATTGATGGCCGAACAGAAAATACGGCATTGACTTCATCTTCCGAGTCGCTATCAAAGATCAGCATAGGGGTGGACGGTCCCGTCTTGTTGCATTGGGGCGGACCTGGATAAACTATTTCTTCCTCCTCCTCGGTATCACTCCCGAAGACCGGAATAATGATGATAGCTTTGTTCTTCGGTTTACAGCGTCTCTCCATGTCTTCAAAGTCCGGCAAGAAATACTTTGCATCCTCATATTTGCGAACTTCATTTACGGAGAACGGGTTAAGTTCCCCTGTTACGGTGTACTCGAGACCATCCTTGAAATACTTCATACACTGGTGTTGTGTAGAAGGGATGATGTTGTACTCGTGTAACCAAGGCCTGCCGAGCAAAGCATTGTAGCAAGTCTTGGCGTCAATGACGTGAAATTTAATGTCCGTGACGAGCAGCCCAAAGTGCAGCGTCAGTATTACAGACCCAAGTGTCCGTGATGACTGGGAGTCAAATCCGGAGATAATGATTTTATCACGAGCGAGGTGCTGAATGCTCATGCAGATTTCCTTCAACACTCTCACGTTGAGGAGATTGATGGAAGACCCATTGTCAACCAGGATTTTGCCTATCTTGATATCATGCTAGTATCTGGAGACATAAAGAGGACGGTTATGCTCGCATGTCCCAAGGAGGAGATCTTCATCGCCGAAGGTGATATCGGCTGTGTGCACTTCTTCCAACTCGTCCTTCATCTTTTCTTCGACGAGGAAAGCTTGGAATTGCTCTGGCTCTTGTAGTGCCTTGATCAATGAATCTCTCGCCTCTTTGGATAGCAGAAGGGCGTCGAGAATGCTTAGCTGCGAAGGTAGCTTTCTCAAGTGTGCCAGAACGTTGTAGTCCACCTTACATTTCTTTGGCGGGTCCTTGGCTGTAAGCTCTTTGACGGCTTGGTCATCAAGGATGATATCCTCAGGGACCTTTTCTTTCCCCTTATCTCTTCTATTTGACCCACTGTTCGAGGGCCCAAGATTCTTTTCGGGCAGCGTATGATTGCGCAGCTGAATATTTTCACAGGTTTTCGTTTCTTCCTCTTTTCCCGAGGTGGATTTTTAAAGAGAGGGACAAGAGTCGTTTTTTCGTCAGAGTCGCTCCCGAAGGTGAGAACTTGCGATCCCCCAGGGTCGACCATTTGACAATTGCCGGAGTTCTTTTACGCTCCTCGGTCGTATTTCTTTGCTCCCGACGAGTTTTGTGTTTCATCCGCTTGAAATGTTGCCGGTGAGCAACATATCCCTGCCACCATTTTTTAAAAGCGTTGCACTCTTCGGTGGGGTGCGCAATCTTTCAATGATATAAGCAGTAGCTAGGATGTATTTCCGCTTCACCAAGAGTGTTTCCTTCGGAGGGTGGCAGCTTCATTCCCATCGATATGGCTTTGGCGAACCTCTTCCTCGTCTTGAACCTGCTTTTATTTGCGGCGAATGTACTTTGATCTGGCGGGGGTGTTTTAACCCTTTCGTCCAGTCGCCGACGTTTGGCTTTTTCAAATATGGCCATCTCACGCTCTCGAGCAGCTTTGCTTTTAAGAAGAGCTTCATCCAGGAATGTATCAATCATTTCGTCCGATAGTCCTGGAAGTTCCGGCTCAGGATCTGCCCCCAGTTTCTCTGCGTAAGGAGCTTCTTCATCGTCTATTGATGAGTAAGAGATCACATGGCAGCTTGCCACATAATCTTTAGATTCATCCGACGAGTCTTCTCCATTGCCATCATCTCCGTCCTCGAGGACATGGCTGAGAAATTCTTGGAGTGTGACTGGAGTCCGTGCTTTTTGATTATATTCTTTCAGCGCGTCAATCTGCTTCTGCAGGTCCGTGCGCTTATCACCAGGCTTCACGGGCTTTTTGGTCTTCTTCTTCTTCTTCGAAGACTTTGACGGCTGGGTGTGAGCACTTTGACTATCACCACTAATTTTTGGAGTTGGGCGTGGCTTCAGCATTCTCTCGATGATCTCGGGTTCCAATGAATTCTTCCATCTGATTGCCGGGCATGTGTGGAGATCCTTCAGCATTCTTTTAGTCTTGGCTGAAAGAACGACCTCCCATGGAGCTTCTTCTACGAAAGAACATGATGCCCCGGTGTGTCCATCTTCTTGGGAGCGTGTGGCTGTGGCGAGTTCACTTTCCAATTCTCGGACAGGGCAAATTTGCCCTGTTGGTATTGATCTTCGATCCAGCCTTTAAAGACGAAGCAATTTTCAATTGGATGGCTTACCATTTGATGGTAGGGGAAAAATTGGCACTATTAGCCTCACCAGGTTGCAATGGTCGTTTTGGATTCGGCAGATTGATGAGCCTGTTGCGCACCGCCAGTTCAAACAATCTCCTCGTTTTGTCTCGGGGAAATGAATAAGGGCGCTTCATTTTCTCATTATAGTATCGCCGTCTCTCGTCTAGTCGATCCGTCAATTTTGGACCACTGGGCTACTGTTGAACATTGGCGACGAAGGTCGCTTTCCCTTTCCCTTTTT
Organism: Agapanthus africanus; assembly: GCA_030015575.1. Classification (NCBI taxonomy): domain Eukaryota; kingdom Viridiplantae; phylum Streptophyta; class Magnoliopsida; order Asparagales; family Amaryllidaceae; genus Agapanthus; species Agapanthus africanus. The sequence goes on from JASDDO010000024.1 coordinate 261,917,748, forward strand.
CATTCCGCGGCTCCGGCTTTGAAGAGGAAGGCCTATAGCCCATCTGGTCCATTTGAGCTAGCTTGTTAATCAGGACCTAGAACGTGGTTGGCTTAAAGAACATCATGAATTGTGAGATGGTCGCTTGAGGGTCAAGAGTGCCCACAAACATGCCCACTGCCGGCGCTTCTTCGATGCGTTGTTCGCATTTCGACCACAAATTCCGCCATCGTATTGCGTATTGAATCTATGTCTCGCCAGGTTTCACCCTGGCATTGATCAATGCCGTTATTGGGGTGCGTTCGCTAGCACTTGCGAAACGCTGGGTGAATAGTAACTCCATCTCTGCAAAGGTTTTGACAGAATCGTTTGGAAGCTCCGAATACCACTCGAACTCCGTTTCCGACAAGCTACCAACAAACTGACGGAGCAGAAGTTTATCATCACCTCCGGTGTTGCCGCACAAGGCTCTGAATTGAGCGACGTGCTGATGTGGATTTCCCGTCCCTTTATATACATGGAATTTAGGGATCGTATATCCCGGCGGGTACCTTATTTGGTCATACCATCCTAGATATCGTCGCCCAGTTTTAACAATTTGGCCGGCCGTTTCATTCGCCTGATGAGCTCGTATTTGCTGAGCAATGTAATCATCCAGAGCGGCCTTGGAGATGGTCTCCTCCTTGGCTGCTGAAAGAGCCGGAAGGGGGTTCGATGTCTCCCCTCTGTCGTCTTCAATGATGATTGGGGGGTCTTCAGCTGGAGGTTCCGGCTGTAATATCATCCTGGCTATGTCTTAGAACAAAAGACCCATTCGTTTTATATTGCCTGCCTGCTCCGCGGCCTCTTTTTCTCTCCTCTCGAGCATTCTTCGGAGGAATTCAGTATCAGTTTCTTGTTCCCGACACTGCTCTGAGGTCTCTGGATTTTCTTTCGGCGTAGTGAGTGCGGCCATTGCAGTCAGCATCTCCTGAAGTTTCTGCTGCTGTTGTTCCTGGGCCTTCGTTATCGATCGGGTAAGCGGTCGATGACCCGTAGAAGCACGAATTTCCTCTTTTCCGAAAGCCATATAAACGATATGTGTTACCATACCCCCAGACTTTGGATGTTTAGATTCAGCATCCTTGCGGTTCGCCGTGGTCACGGGGGCTTTCTCTTGCCTCCTTCTCTTGTGAGCGGTTGACGTTAAGGGAACCGCTGCAGCGGGCACCTAGACGGCTGTTGCCTTTGGTGTCTTGACAGGATGGTTTTCTCCTTGTCGAGCTTTAAGCTTCTTTGATCGGCGAGAGTAATCCTGATCAACCACCGATTCCTGGACCTGTCGCCAGACTTTATAAATTTTAGAGGACAGCCGCTGAGGGGGCTGCTCCGGCTTCTTCTTTGTAGCAATCTCCATAGGTGGAGGAGATCTTTTCAGTACGGTAGTTGGAGAGTTCTTGCGAACCCTTCTAAGCGGTGCAAAGCTGTTCCCAGTTGGAACAGCGGCATTGATTTCCTCCGTGGGAGCTGGCAGAGTTAGTCCAGAAGGGGAGCTGCTGTTGGATATAGTGCCCTCAAAGTCAATTATTAGATCGCAGGCGCGTGATTGCAATGATTGAGGAGGACCTATACCGGTAGGACAGTCTTACTCGAGATGATAGTATGCTATCTGGTTTACCTTTATCAGTCGTGTACAGGTTCAGGTGACTGATCACATGTTACACGTTGATAGAGCCCTTAGGATCTTGCTTGACTACCAACAGTATGAGGGCGATCATATACGTGAGAGTTAGGTAGTCCATAAGCACATCCTTAATAGTGGTCCCTAGTCGTGGGAGTTTCGAGACAGGGTATCGATACTCCGGAGTAGACTAGTGTATACAGTCGAGACCCCGATGAGGGGCAGTGGCCGGTCTCATAAGCCACTGGTGTCAGTTGGATCTCCTAAGATGTATACAGGTGCTCATTAGGTTATGAGTACACCGGACAGGACTTACCGGGAACCTGGTTGTAATACCTAACGTCAGATAGCAGTTCCCTGGTGACATGTGTACAGGTTAGTTCATCGACCTGAGGTCGTCATTTGTCTCGTGTGAGTTCCCACTGTGCTTTGATTTCTACCCTACAACGGCTCAAAGGAGTCATGCAAAGAGGTATTTTTTGGGTACAGTCCCGAGCCACATGGAGGCAAGTGAGCGGATCGGCAGGGGATTCTTCTCTCCCGGTATTGGGGGTGGAGATCGCACAGTGTCTAGGAAAGCCATTACACCAAGTCCTTGGCCAAGGCAGGTGAGAATTATTGGTAGGTACTCCGGTAGTTTCTCAGGGTGTTCAGGGCTTGTTTCCGACACGACTTATACCGCTATTGGGGGTCTGACATTACCAGCCCCCCAGGTCCGATATGCGATACTCATAGACGAACGGACCGGACTGTATATACATTGTCACTGTTAGGCTCAGTAGGGTTTCAGGATGAGTTTGCTCATCGGCCTCCCTTGAGGTCAGTGCATGAGCAGCCGTTACGTACAGCTAGTGCCGCTGACGGCTTGTGGTTAAACCCACTGCCATGTTACTGACGAGTCATTAGAGTCCCCCACAGATAGTTTCCCATGTTCGGGCGAAACGTTGTAGAGGCCGTATGGTTTTATGGCAGCGTTCGGAAAATGCACGTGCGTTTACGCACGTGTTATATTTCGGGCAGATAATATTGGTGGGCTTTGGTTTAAACCGGATCCGAGTATTATACTGTGTAGATATAATATCTTTGTCTCAGTTGCATTTGTATTCGGTCGTAATACAAATGCGGGTATGTTTATACTGTTACGGGGTTATCCCGAAATTCGTTTCAGGATCGCTTTTGGAAGTTGTCAGTTTTCAGTTTTCTATCACCCGTATTAAACATTCGGTTTAATGCGGATTTATCTTTTCTTCATGAGAGTGAGTCATGAGATTGCTTCTAGAAGATTCTAGAATATGGTGACTAGGTTAGTGAGGTGTTATATGATTCATTGATTGTATTTAATGCTTGATGATGTGTTAAGGTGACTCATGGTTTTGCATTAATGAAGTAATGGGTCATGATAAGTATGATTGCTTATGGTTACCCTCTCCCTTCGTACACTCACCTCCCTCCTTCTATAGATGTGGTCGGCCCTCTCTTGAGATGATGGGTGATTCATTTTGGGAAAAAGATTATGATAGTATTGCTTCATGTAATTTCATATAGCTCATTTTTCCATCATCCGATTCAAAAGGCAACTTCATTAACCGTTCGTCCATGGCTTTGGACGAAGTGAGACAAAGTGTTCTACTCATTCTCTACATCAATCTTGGTCATCTCTTTTAGCAAACTTGATGACCGAGTTGCCTCGGTTCAGAGGCGGGAGCCCGTTTAAAAATCCGTAGTTGTGGTGCCACCTCGACGAGGAGCCAGGAGATCGGAGCAGCCGCAACGGAGCGTGGGATGATGGTTAAAGACCGAAGGACTCGGATCGTTCGGTATAACATTTCTTCCCACTTTGTAGTTTGTTAGTTTAGCAATAATGGCAGATCCGGGTTATAGTATGCGATAGCACCAGTTATAAAAGTTTTTGTTCTGCATTTGGCGTCAGTTTGACGGTCGGGGCGCTACCGTAGACTTACATGGTATCAGAGCCACGCCATTAAGCTTTACTAACTTGTTCTAACGCGTTTAAAATATTGATCGAACGGATTTTCAAAAACCGCAATTTCCATGTCTAAAGTTTCTGTTGATTTTAAAATTGGTCTAAAAATCATTTTGAGCATACCAGAAAATTTAGCAGGCTTTTTAAAGGACACTGAAGAAATACGATCATCTGATCCGACCGTACGGCCGCGGATCCGCCGCCAAAGCCATGCTTTGGCCGCGGAAACGCGACCGTCTTGGTGAATCAGTGGGTAGTTTTTCTTCTGGGGCTTCTACTTGGAAAATTGTGGTTTCTGGAACTGTTCTTTTGGGCCCAGATTTTGTTACTGTACAGCAGATGTACGTGGGGCCCACTTCGGGAAGTTTTGTCGATCGAAATTTAAACGTGTTAGTTTACAGTACTTACATTATATCTCCGACCGTGAATGTCATTCGAGCGGTAAACCGCGTCTAATTGCTATAGTTCTTTTAGACGGGTTTGCAAACGTGACATTCGCGTTGATGTTCTGTGTTGTGCTGTGATGTTGCGGATTTGTCGTGGTGGATAGCAGTGTGCAATGGTAGTGTAGTTTGGGTTTATTTCTACATTTGATATTGCGGGGCGAGCGTCCAACATGTGGACTACCGTCACTGCCTGCTTGTATAATATTCTTTTGGGGCACGACCGGGATGAGATCGATGTACCCGTTGTATATATTTTTCATTTCTGTACTAGGTTTACCCCGCGATGGAGTGCAAGGATAGCCGGGTTCTGGAGGGCAACGGATCCGCATCTCATGGCTTTGAGAGGCAGAGGGGCCTCACTCTAGAATTGGCAGACTATTCGCCGCACTCGTAGGGGGTACAGGTTGACCCAAGGAGGGGTGCTCAAGTTACCGGATTCCATGAAGTGCTGGGTGGTCCATTCACTTTGTTGTAGGGGGCTGCCTCGCTTCAGGTTTTGGCGGGTAACTTGCCGCACCCGTAGGGGTCTAGGTTTCATTGCACAGGCTATCCACACGACCAGGGGAACGTTGGGTTTCAGCAGCGGCTCTGTGAAACCCGGGGATCCCAGATTATCTGTATTGTTCTGTGATGCTTATTACTTTTCTGTAATGTTGCATATTATCACGCCAGGAGTGATTATTGTATATTGTTATATATACTATTAGATGTTGTATATGTTTTACACCCGCGCTAGTCCAGTTCCCGCTCTGTCGTTAGTTAAGTAACCTAACGGATGATGACGGGACCCAGTGACGAATGCGGATGGCATATACGTACATTTTATTTTCGTTCTTTTCTGGTGTGATTAAATGATGGGACTGTGTTGATTTTGATCAATGCAAAGGAAAATAAACCTGTTTGGATGTTGTTGGAACAGTTTTAAAAAGTGTTATTGCAAAGACGTTTCTTTTGTCATGCACAGTGGTATTCGGTTGGAATATCCTGCACCTCATTCGACGAGGCAAGGGCCGATATCCCTTCACCGGGAGTGACTCCTTGGGCAGAAGTTTGCGTCAGAGTAATAACTTCACTATAGTCGATTACAAGTTGCTTTGCATCACGGTATTCAGTTGGAATATCCTGCACCTCATTCCATGAGGAAAGAGCCGAGATCCCTTCACCGGGAGTGACCTTTTTAGCAAAGGTTTTCGCCACTATATTTTTATAAAAAGCTATCTGGTTCCTTCAACGAGATCAAGTTCATCACGTTAAAGGTTTTTCGCCAAAAACCAGCCGTAGCCTTCCGTCATGTCTTATGGATGGTCAGTAGTATTCAAGCTATGTTTGTTGGCTTTCGTCAAGGCATAGTGTTTGGTAGCTGCTGGGGTATTCATTTGCTGCATAGATAGATGTGTTGGTTTGGGACAGTCGTATTACCTTGTTGGCTTTCGTCAAGGGTATGTACAGGTGGGTTCAAATTGACAAGAATATGACGGGTAGAACTTGACATGTGACTTATGATTTGTTGGCTTTCGTCAAGGTCATAAGAGCATGGGGTAAAAATCATATCGGGAGTTTCTAAAGAAACTGAAACTTGCCAGGCATGCGCATACTTTCTGGAGTGTGATAACGTGAGTGGATTCCGTCACGTTATCATGCGATGAGAGTTGGATCCCGATTCCCACTGATGAGTTGGTTTACTCTTCGGGTGATCCCGATTGATTCTTCTTTTAGGTTTGGAGGAGAATTTGACAGTACAGTGGGAGGTTTCCGGATTAGATAAAGTGATAACCATTTTGATCTAGGTTAGAGTGCACGCAGAGTGTTTCTTTTCTCTCTCTCTTTGGCAGCGACCTTTGACCAATCCTAGACTATGACTCAGTGACCAAGTTGACCGAACCTTCTTAAAAATACTGGCTTTTGGATTGTCTGAGTTGCAAAGTCATTGCCACTCCTTCTTTTACCCTTTGCATTTCTCAGAACACCCCGTATTACTACGGACATCCACTTCCATTGGATAGATCCATCGTATGGTTATATACGAACTCGAAGGGACTTCTTCGAGGATGGATTCAGGTCCAGGAGAAATTGAATTGGTTTATTCAGTTGTCTTTTATTATCACCTTCTCTCAGGTTGCGAGGGCTCCTTAGTTTAGGAGAGTACACCTATTATACTTATTGGATAGTCTTATTCCAAACCATAGGCAGGTGCCGAAAGGTAGGGAATGAAGAAAACCAATTAGCCTAAGTAGGGTGTACAGAAGGTAATAACTAAAGACAAAATAAAGGGATTAGAAAGAGGGCAAAGTAAATTGCGACTGCTATCATTCACGACCAAACCGCGTACTTCATCGGCACTTCTATTTCACCTTTGCTTTTTTCCCCAGTTCGGGAGAAATAGAATAAGGTATTATTCAGTTGTCTTTTATCACCACCTTCTCTCAAGTTGCGAGTACTCGTTGGTTTAGGAGAGTACACCTATTATGCTTACAGGATAGTCTTCTTCCAAACCATAGGCTGGTGCCGAACAGTAGGGAAGGAAGAAAACCATTTAGCCTAACGAAGGTGTACAAAAGGTAACGACTAAAGACAAATAAAGGGATTTGGAGAGATGGCAAATGAAATATACGGTTATAGTCATGAATTGGATTATGGAAGAGGCATTACTAGAAATACCAGGATACCCCTACGAAACATTTTTATGTTTCAGTGCATTGTTAAAGGAAAACTGTTTTCCCGATTAGATACTTACTCCAGGGTATGTATTTACCATGTATGATTCTCACATTTGTATGGTTTTACAGATGATGAGTGGGAGTGAGTTATTGGGAATTAGGTGATTATCCTCATTATATCGGAATTCGTTGTAATTGGTGATATTTGAGGAAGTCGCCTGGGTTATTGCCGGCAGGCATGTATTTGGTTTTGAGTATCCGTTGTTGTGCACCAATTTCAAAATGATATATCTGTACGTTTATTTTTATAAAGTGAGATATAACTTTTTGATATTATGTCGATGACATTTACCTATATCAGTTGACGATTGGGTAAGGAGCATTGAACAACGGAGTAGTTCTTAACCATAAGTACAGTTCTTAACTATAAGTACAGGCCTTGACGATTTCGAGAGCAGAGATGGCTATCCTTTTTGGGATAACCCTTTCTGGTATCGCGGGCTTCTTCATGGGCCCAACTGAGCTTTGGCCTGGTTTTTCAAAGACCGAGGCGTTGGAGCTAGACGACCCGTTGAGAGGGACCGCAGTAGTTGTAATTCGATCAAAGACCGACTTTTTCTGAGCTTCTTGTGATGGTACAAGAGCGCTGAAGCTCGTTGGCGGGAGCATAGTCCCGAAGAACAATCCAGTGGTGGCCTGAGTGACCTGTTCCACCGGCATAGCGAAGATAGAGGCCGCTTGGGGCCCGTAAGTTACTCCTCCGGACGGGACGGAGCGACAGTTGCGGTTGCAGTTAGTGCAGGTTGAAGCCATTGATCTTCTGTTTTCTGCACGGAGCAAGACACCAAATCTTAGTACCTCAAACCCAAGGGCAACCATATTAAACCGCGATTCGTTCGTGAACACGACACACGAAGTTTGGAGTGGAAAGAGGAAAAGGTCCCACCGGGCGTGCCAGAATCTGTTCCCCGCCGAAAACACGGAGACACGACCGCGCAGGTCCATCTTGCCTGAATTTTAAGGCAGATACTAATTGGTGCTATCCGTCCACCTCTCCGAAGATACCAAGTTGATTTATGACACCGTGTATCGAAGGTTTAAACGGATGCGGCCGATGTAGCAGACTTCGTCAGATTCCCCCTCGTTCGAGGGGTTTTTGATTATGGGGACGCTCTTCCCTGCAAGCGCAAGCCCCTGCAGTGAACTACGCTGCCGCATCGCGGTAACCATTTTCTCCTTCTCCAGATGGTCACTTCGTGTCGTGTTTTTTGTTTTGTTTTTGATTGCCCGTGGATTGTATACGGAGACTAATTTATGTTGTCGCCCGTAGGGCACGGATTAGACCAAATCCGTATCTTCTTAGATTTGGGTTTGTGGATTGGGTTTAAGGATACGTTAGTCTCATTTGAGACTAAGATCAACTTAAACGTTTGTTAAGGATACATTAGTCTAATTTTAGACTAAGATCAAGTTATCGGGATCATTTAGATCCAACAAGAGAGTATTTGGATTTTATTGTTTAGTTTAGGGACACTGCGGTCAGTTAGTTTAAGGACATTACGGTTCAATGTTAGTTTAAGGACATCTTGGTCCAAGATTAAGGACATCATAGTCCGTGAGTTTAAAGACCTCACAGTCAAGGTTAAGGACATCATAGTCCGTGAGTTTAAAGACCTCACAGTCAAGGTTAAGGACATCATAGTCCGTGGGCTTAAGGACCCCACAGTCCATGAAATGTATGGTTGTCGGGACCAGTCATCTCTCTGAAGACGTTGAAGGATTACAACGACAAATATCAGAGGAGTTCAGAGATGTACCCTTAAACCGATGTGGGTTGAGAGATTTACAGTCCAATTTGGGACTAAGATTAAAAGATTTATAAGCATATGGGCTCAATTGATCTGAATTAAGGACTTATGGCCAACTTGGGCTAAGTCCAATTAATTAAAATGTTTAACATTTCTTTCCGGGCTGTTGAATATTTATTTAGGCCCAATCCCTTTTATCAATGCTGAGCATTGGTTTGGAATCTGACAATGTTTTTGTTTTTTATTGAATGCTGAGCATTCATCATAGCTCCAGGCTTATTCAAAGAACAGTTTATGTTCTGTCCAAGCGCACATAAAATCATGTGGTGCACTTGGCACTAGCGCCAGTCGACGAGCGCAGTACGCTATGATTAAAGCGCTAATGCGCTTAGCGCTTAGCGCCAGATATAAAGCGCTAATGCGCTTAGCACTTTGCGCTAAATGAAGAGCGCTGATGCGCTTAGCTCTAGATGTAGAGCGCTGATGCGCTATAGTTGAAGCGTTGAGGCGTTTAGCGTTGCTGCCATATAATGAGCGCAAAACGCTTTTAGTAGTGCAACGCACACGTAAGGAGCACGTGGCGCGCTTAGCGCTGAGCACTAGCCAATGAGTGCAGTGCGCTGTGTTTGAAGCGCCATGGCACTGCAGCGCTTTGCGCTAGATGAAGAGCACTAAGGCACTTTTGAATTAGGAGCGCTAAGGCTCTTATTAGATTAGGAACGCTAAGGCTCTTCTTAGATTAACTTTGCACTCTGAAGATTATCTTTTGTTTGATAAGAGACTTTGTCTCAAGATTCTAAGAACAAAGTTCTTACTTTATAGGAGATATTTCAATCTCTTTTTGATAAAAGGCTTTGCCTTTATGGATCTGTGATCCTAAGAGAATTGAATAATTCTCCTCCCTTTATAATGAGATGTTCATAATCTCTTTTGTGAAAGGCAATTTGTCTTATAGATCTACGATCTGTGAAAGAAGTAAAAACTTCTTTTTATATTGAGACAACTCGTCTTTCTATTCTTTTATTACCTTGAAAAGAATTGTCTTGTTTTGCCGAGAGCTTCTTCTTCTTCTTGAGATTTTCTCAAAGTTTATAGGGGGTTCCTCTCTCTAAGACTTGAAGTCTCGGGGCCTTTATATAGGGCAAGATGGTTTGTTCAATCAGTTAAGGAGATCTTTTCTCCAATTGATTTGGGGAATTTCCCATCATTGGATCTTTGATCCAAGGGCTTCTGCTTTACAGAAGATAATCTTCTTGTTTTTTACCAAGATTGGGAAATCTTTCCCCCTTACAGAATTTGTTCTGTATTTTAGTGATTTTTAATCACCATTGGATCATTGATCCAACGGTGTTCTAAATTCAGGGCACAATCTTTTCTGTTTGGAAAGATTCAACAGAATTTCATTCTTATTAATTGATGATTTAATCATATCTGTTGGATATTTGATCCAACGGTGAGGAACATTTAGTTCCAGCGCTAGCGCTTATGCGCTCTACCCATGGTGAACTATTTGGAGCGCAGCGCTCTTAGCGCTAGCGCACACGTGCTTTGCACGTGGTGCTCTACTTGTAGCACAGCGCATCTAGCGCTAGTGCCTATGCGCTTTGCACGGAGTGCGCTAGTTGTAGCGCAGCGCTTTTATAAAAGCGCATCTTTAATTCAAATTTTAAATTCTGAACAGAGCTTTGCTCTAATTGAGGAAACATGGAGCATAATTCCAATGGCGGAGACCGGCAGTGGGGCTGGTGATTGCGGTGGGGCATGGGTGCAATTTAGCTTATTTATGCCTATGGATTGTATACGGTAGTCAATTAGGGGACTGGCCTTTGGGATGGTGTGGTGGAATTTGGTTAGGATGGAGATCATTTGTGCTCGTGGATTGTATACGGTGGTTAGTTTAGGGACCGGCCGTAGGGCTAAGAGAATTTGGATCCTTGTTTCTTGGTCGACGTCTGCATCGCTACACTGGGATGGTGCCAGGAGCGACTCATCATTCACTATTGGGAAATTTGGGGATTTGAAATTTTGTTGGCGTCTGTATTGCTAACACTGAAGTATGGTTTCACGAGCAATTCATCATTCGCCTTTGGAGGGGTTTGGAATATTTATTTATATACACATTTTTTTCCGCGATCGCTCCATCATTTCAGCTTTTCTTATCGTGAAAGTCGCGAATGTCCTATCATTTCGGCTATTTATCCGCGGTTGCCCCATCATTTCGGTTTTATTTTCATTTTTTTACTCGCTAATTTTTATTGCGACTTGTCCCATAATTTCGGCTTTTTGTTTATACATTTTTTTACACTCCCAGTTTAACAACATTGGGGTCGACTGTTCCTAGTTTAATGACATAGGGGTTGACTGTTCCTAGTTTAATGACATAGGGGTCGTCTGTTTCCAGTTTAACGACGTAGATGTCATCTGTTCCCAGTTTAACGACGTAGAGGTCATTGGTGTTTGCTTATCCGAGCTTCCCGAACTTTGAACTTGGCGGAGTTAAGTTGATGACCGTAACTTTGTGGTTTGCCGGTACATTGGAAGGCGGTAAGGTTTTCCCAACCTTGTATTGGTTCTCTACCTATTCTTCGAAAACATAGTAGTTTTCGATGATATGACTCACCATCCTATGATATAGGTAGTATATTCAATTGTCGATCATGTTCATTTCATGTGGGCTCTTTGGAATAGGCAGTTGCAGATCGTTGTTCAAGGCATCCTCGAATATTTTGCGGACTTCGTCCCTCCCGAAGGAGTATACTTTCTTCCTTCTCTCTATTAGAGTCGGTGCCTTTTCTGATGCTGGTCCTCGAGGCCGATCGGTCTTTGGTTCACCTAATGTCCGCTTACCCTATTCAGTGTACGTATCGGAGGGACTGGAGGCTGATCGCGAACTTTTTTTGCAAATGTATTCTGCTCTTGGGCTGGAGGGAGTATTGGTTAACTGTTTTAAGATATCAATCCCTGGATTGTGAACCAAATTTTTATTTTGCTGTAATTGCAATCGGACAACTTGGGTCATGAGATCTGCTACAACGTTTGCCGGCTCGTCGACTTTAAAACGGACCTTGGCCAACTTCTCGTCTCTGTCCTGATGCTGCTTTTGAAACCATTGGAATAATATTTACTCTATGGCTCCGGGTATGATAACCAGGTTATCCTTACTGCCTGAGCTCGATTCTATAGGGACCACGGGTTCCTTTTTCTTAATGGCCTGAGCGAGCTCTTTATCATCTGGACTGAGCCGGTGTTGGGTAGCAACAACCACGTCATTGTTATGGCTATAAGGCGTAGGAGGACTTGTTCCTCTGGGCTCCACTATGTAGATCGTATGGATAGTGTACTCGTCTACTTTCTTCTTATCGGTAATATTGCTCGTTGGGCTTTTGGCTTGTTACCTTGGTCCGCTCTTTTCAGAGAAGAGCAGACGACTGAGAGCAGCAGGTTTACGAAGGGCTTCGGTCTCTGTTTGTGTCATGCCCCGCTTCCTGGTGTATGGTAAGGAGATGCAACGGGTCACGCGACGTATTTACTCCGAAGTAAACACGCTAAGCATATCTAAGCAATATAAAGTAAATGTACACAAGAAAAATGACAATAGATGTAATTTAACAGCAACTTTTATTTATTAACAATTCTTTACAAGTACAACTGGAAATGTAAATACATGGATATAAAGCAATGCCTAAACAATGACATGAACCGAAATGAAAAGTATGTACAAATATCTAAAGCTCGGGGTCAAAGGCTAACTACTCCAAGTCTTCAGTACTGGGCTCGATCTCCAGTGAGTCCGATGCACCTGACAACATTTCAAAGAAAGAAGAAAAAGAATGTCGTCAGCGAACAATCGCTCGGTAAGTCCCAAAAATGGGTAGAGATAGAATAGACAGATAGAGAGTATACCAGTGTATACGAAAGGAGTCCCACTATCCGGAGACTAAGGTATAAGGAGCACAAGGAACCGTTCAGCCACGGTACAACGGTAATGGATATTCAGGTTAGGTATATTATGGTTACAGTCTCATGCAACTTATAACACATTCCATACCAATCTACCCCTTTAAAACCCCGTAATGTCTTTTGTATTGAATTGTATTGTTTGTTTATATAGATGGATGACTTGCCGAAACTATGATATCAGTAAACAGAATGGATATAAATGGATAGTTATGTAAACAGAGTATATCCATGGTTCGGTTCGGTCAAAATAGATTAATATAGATTGAATAGATAGATTCATGTTGAATTGTAGTTTATACTTGAATCATATTCAAGTCAGATTGATTAGATTAAGACTCTGTCTGAGTCAGACACTTTGAAAAGAAATTTAAGTCCTGAATTAGTTTTGATATTATCGGTAACTGCTACATATGGACGGCAGGATTTGTGTCTTTTTCCAAGACAATTACCGTATTCATAACACCGTTGTTAGATTATCTACCTTAGATAGGCAAGCACCCATATTCTCCGGCGCCCTGTGGCTCAAGAGAATTGGTCCCGCTTAAACCTATATTTACTAGGGTCCTTATTGTAATTTAGTATAACTTGAGGGGGTTTTATCTAAAAATAGTTTGACATATTTTCAAAATACATCTCAAGTATTTAATTATTGTCTTAGGGTTTTCATACATGTATCTTTTATAAAAGTCAAATTTCTAGTGAGGAGAACCTAGTTTTTATTGTATATGGTATTTTATTGAAATATTGGAATTTGTATTGAATTGTAATGGTAATTTCCTGTGATGGTGATTCCTTTGATTTAGAAAACATTGAATATTTGTATAATATATTTAAAATAGATCTTTTGATAATATATATATATATATATATTTAATAAAAATAAATTTTATTTATTTTGTAGAAATCTCATTTTCTTAAAAATTGCATTAAAAATTCCATCGAGATCAATGCTCCTTGCGGAGGTCTGCATCTCGCTCTACTAGGCCCGAAAACGTGCGATAAGCTGCACCATCCCGATCGGGGTTCCCCAAAATGGGTTGTCGAGGCACAGTTGTAAGGAATTGGATAACACACTTTTTAAAGAAAACTGTTTTGTAATAGTTTAGGGTATTTTATTGTAACTTGTAATATTCCCACAAATATTGTCCAAAAGTAAATCGTGCTATGTCATGAATGTGTGTTGTGATGAGATAGGTCATTACCTCGTGGGTTATCTAAAGGTAATACGGTTAATTTGAATATTTACAAAAGTTGTATGTAACATGATGGTATTTTACTTTAAAAATGACATAGAAATTGCAACATGAATTATTTTGAGATGAAACTTGTTCTAATATGTTTATTTATGTTTTTAAATATTATAAGAGAATATGGTGATTTATTGTTTAAGAAAAATGGAGTTTTCAAAGAAAAGAGAGTCGGAAGTCGAAATAACTCCGCTTCCGATGAGTTTTGAAAAGAAGATAATTTAGAATAGTAGAAGAGGAGGGGAGAGGGGACTTACAGGCTATTAAGAAGGAGAAGAGGTAGGGGAAGATTAGGAAAGCGTCGGGACGTCGTTTCGTCGCCGGAATCTCCTCGAAATGTCGTCGGAATCTTGCCCTTTGCTAACTCCACTTGCACAACTTGGGACTTAGAAATTTTATAGAGTTTTTGTAATGAAATTCTAAATGAGGAGGGGTGAAATATAGTGTGGTATTTATAGGAAAAATTAGGGTTTAGGGTAATGAATTGGAGAATTAAAATGTGTATTAAAATGAATTAAAGAGGTGATTTTAATCCCTCTGTAAATTTACAGAAAAATCAAACAGTAGAGGAGTAGTGGGGGGTCCAAGGGGTGTGGGGTTAAAGTTTTGGGGCTTTACCGACAGGCAAGCCCGACGGTGCCGGTCTGATTGAGAGTCTCGCCAGTCTAAATCCAGTGGAATGGTCTTGGAATGGTCTTAGATTGGCTGGGAGGATTCGATCATAGGGGTTACGTCGCAGCAGTGCAAGACTTTACCAATGAACTACAAGTTGTTTCTTGCTATTCAAAGGCAATTCAAATAATTATAGTGTATACAGGATTTCAAATACTCCATTTGTACATTTACTTTTAAATTAATCTTCTGTACATTGAAATTGGAGTTGTTACATTCTATCCTCCTTACAAAAATTTCGTCCTCGAAATTTATAATTATTTTAAGGACTAGTTTACAAACAAATGAGGGTATCTTGCACGCATGTCGTCCTTATATTCCCATGTTGATTCTCTTGGTGAATCTTTTCTCCACATCACTCGAACCAAGTTGATTTCCTTGTTCCGAAGTGACGTCACCTTTCTATCCAGGATTTCAACAGGTTGTTGCTCAAAGGATAAATCTGGCTGTACAGAGAGCTCGGAGTGATCAAGAATATGGCTGGGGTCACTCACATACCTTCTGAGTTGGGATATATGGAACACATTGTGCACTCCTTCCAATGAAGAGGGAAGTGCCAAGCGATAAGCCACTTCTCCGACTCGTTCGAGTATGCCGAAGGTCCAATATATCTCGGACCAAGCTTACCCCATCTTCCAAAATGAATCACTCCACGGTTTGAAGATATCTTCAAAAATACATATTCTCCTGGTTGAAACTCCAAGTGACGGCGCTTTGCATCAGCCTAATGCTTCTGTCGATCTTGGGCTATGCGCATTCTTTCTCTGATAGTGCGGACCACATCGACAGTTGCTACTATCATCTCAGGTCCAAGAAGTTCTCTATCTCCGATGTCGTCCCAACTTAATGGCGATCGACACTTCCTTCCATATAAAACTGCTAATGGTGCCATTCCGATACTTACTTGGTAGCTGTTGTTGTATGAAAATTCCATAAGATGTAGGTGATCTTCTCATGATCCTCCGAAGTCTAGCATACACGCTCTTAGCACATCTTCTAAGATCTGAATTGTTCGCTCAGACCGATCATCTGTTTGTGGATGATAAGCTGTGCTGAAGTTCAGACTTGTTCCCAAGCTAGTTTGCAGACTTTGCCAAAATTGCGATCGGAATCTGGTGTCATGATCGGAGACAATGCAAACTGGTACTCCATGTAATCTCACGATTTCCTGCATTAGTTCATGGGTACTAGAGATAGTACATATTTGAAGAGTTAAATCTTACTTAGATTCATACTTACTTCCATGTACTTCTTTACTAGTGTCTCAGTATATTGGCCAACTCGAAAAGGGATGAAGTGAGCCGACATTGTGAGTCGATCCACAATAACCCAT
Source organism: Agapanthus africanus (assembly GCA_030015575.1). Lineage (NCBI taxonomy): Eukaryota > Viridiplantae > Streptophyta > Magnoliopsida > Asparagales > Amaryllidaceae > Agapanthus > Agapanthus africanus. Next base: position 261,933,494 of record JASDDO010000024.1, read on the forward strand.
ACCGCATCGTTACCTTTCATGTTGTGAGAAAGTACAGTCACGAAATCCATTGTGATGTATTGCCACTTCCATTCTGGGATAGGTAACGGTTGAAGTAAACCAGCTGTCCAGTGATATTCAGCCTTTACTTGCTGACACACCAAGCATTCAGCGACGCTTCTGGCTACTTCATTCCATGCCACCAGTAATTTTGACGTAGATCTTTGTACATCTTTGTAACTCCAGGGTGTACTGAATAAGGAGAGCTGTAAGTTTCTTTCATCAACTCTTCTCGCACAGAACCTTTTGGTACATACAATCTACTACCGTATCTCAATGATCTGTTTTCATGGATGATGAAGTTTGTTCGAAGTCCACTTTCTACTTGTTCTCTGATATTTAGCAACTTAGAATCACTTGTTTGAGCTGCTTTAATTTGATTGACAATGGTAGATTGAACTTGTAAATTCATCAAACTTGAATCGTTACCTAGCATGGCCACTTCAATCTCCAGCTGATGCAAATCTTATTGAAGCTTCTACTGTGCGATGAGGTTCAATACTAATGGTTGGCGACTAAGAGCATCAGGAACTACATTCACCTTCCATGTATGATATTGTAGGTTGATGTCGAAGTCTGTCATAAGTTCTAACTATCTTCTCTGCCGCATATTCAACTCTTTCTGGGTAAACACATATTTTAAACTCTTGTGATCTGTGTATATGTTCACTCGTTCACCAAGAAGATAATGGCGCCAAATTTTGAGTGCGAAGATAACGCCGCCAACTCCAAATCATGTGTCGGATAGTTGCGCTCATGAATTTTCAGCTGTCTTAAAGCATAAGCTACAACTTTACCGTGCTGATATAGAACACATCCTAATTTCTTACCGGATGCATCGCAATACACTTCGAAACCTCCAGATTGGTCCGGTATGACGAGAATAGGTGTTGATGTCAATCTTGACTTAAGTTCTACGAAAGCTCATTCGCATGCTTCTAACCATACGAATTCTTCATCTTTACGTGTAAGCTTGGTCAGGGGTGTTGTAATCTTTGAAAATCCTTCAATGAACTTTCTGTAATATCCTGCTAAACCCAAGAAACTTCGAATTTCCTTCACTGACTTCGGTGTCGGCCATTCGCTTACTACTGATACTTTAGCTGGATCTACAGAGATTCCATCACCTGCTACAATATGTCTGAGAAAACCGACTTGATCTAGCCAAAACTCACACTTGCTGTACTTGGCATAGAGTTGATGCTGTCATAGGGTTTCCAGGACAATTCGTAGGTGCTCGGAATGTTCTTTCCGACTCTTAGAATACACCAGGATGTCGTCGATGAAGATGACAACAAACCTGTCTGGGTACTCTTGGAAAACTTGATTCATTAGGTTCATGAATATAGCCGGTGCGTTGGTCAGTCCAAATGGCATCACAAGAAATTCGTAATGTCCATAGCGAGTTCTGAATACCATTTTATGGATATCAGATTCTTTGACCTTCACCTGATGATAACCCGAACGAAGATCCAACTTGGTGGAAACGCAAGATCCACTTAGCTGATCGAACAGGTCGTCGATGCGCGGTAGTGGATATTTATTCTTTATAGTTACTTCATTCAGAGCTCTATAATCAATGCACATTCGATATGAACCTTCCTTCTTCTTCACAAGTAGAACTGGCGATCTCCAACTTGAAGTGCTGGGGCGAATCCATCCTTTCGTCAATAATTCGTCCAACTGAGTACGGACTTCCTTCAAACCTTCAGGGCTTAACCGATACGGTACTTTGATCACCGGTTGTTCTCCAGGTACTAAATCAATTCTGAATTCAAGAGCTCGATCAGGAGGCAAATCTAATATGTCTTCGGGAAATATATCGTCGAACTCTCGAACTATTTTTGGCTTCAATCCTTCCTCCGCTTGAAATGTTGCAAACACTGCCTTCTTCGGTTTTGCCTTGTATGTGCTTGGCTCCAGGATACGGTCTCCGCTTTTGAAATAAAAGACCGGATGTTCTGGAATCTCGAACACTACCCTCCTTTGACGACAGTCTATGGTAGCGTAAAAAGTTCTGAGCCAATCCATACCCAAAACGACATAGAAATTCGGTATGCCCAGCACCTTAAAGTCAGCATAGAATTCTCTGCTGCAGACGACCACTAGACACAGGCCGTATCCCATTATTGCCTTTAGAACGCCATTTCCTGAACTGACATTCCAGCTGGATACAAGCGGTTTGACTGGAATCGCATGAGTTCGGACAAACCGTTGCGACATAAAGCAATGAGATGCTCCAGTATCGAAGAGTGCTAGTGCAGGAAGTGAAGCTACTAAGATCGTACCTAAGTTATGTGGGATAGGTTTAGGTATAGGAAAAGATATATAGGTATGTATATAGACTGAAAGAAAGTTTGAAAGGAAATTGTTACCAGTGATGACTTGGCCAGTAGCTTCAGTTTCTTCCACAGTCACTGTGAAAGCCTGTCGCCTCGGTACATTTCTCCTTAGTGGAGGAGCATTCCTCTGCCCGTTCCTTTGTACTTGAGGTACGTTTCTTTGAGCTTGATAGAACTGACGAGGAGGAGGTGCAGTCGGTCCATGAGGAGGTGGAGCAGGGAGAGCGAGTCGTGGAGTAGGTGCCTGGATGGCTGGGCGGTGCTGATAAGTAATTGCTGGCCTGGGTGCAGCATTTGGGTTGTGTCTACGAGGACAAGACCCAATGTCATGAGTGGCTGAGTCTCAGACTAAGCAAAGGCGATTTACACGCCGGCAGTCTTTCGCCAGGTGTCCATCTCTCTTGCAGCAGGTACAAAAGGCTGGGTTGGGCCGGTTGTTCAGTACTTCCGATCTCCTGAGCACAAATTGTGGCCTTGAAGAGGCTCCTCCTGCCATCTGAATGGCAGGGCGCTTCGTCCCGGCAGATTAGGGTTTGCCCTTCATCTTTACCATTGCCTCATATCGGCGGGCAGCTTTTAGGGCCAGCTCGTGGGTTGGGAAATCCCTTGTAGCTAAGGCAGTTTGGATTTCCGGATCTAACCCTTATTGAAATCGTCTGGACCTGATCTCAGCAGTTAGTATTAAATGTGCCGCGACCTGTTAAGGTCTTGTGTTAGCTATGTAGTATGTGATATTTGAAAATCGAATACTAAGACATATCTTACCCACTGAGCATGGTAAACTCAGCATCATATTCATCCACTGATTTGGTCCACATAGAACCCTATTGCAGGTGGATGAACTGCTGCTCCATATCAAATCGGGCAGGATTATGGAAGTATTTTGCGTCGAACATGTCGCGAAAAGTCCTCCATTCGATAGGTTGGTCAAGACGGCTTTCTTCCGCCTTCCACCAAACTCGGGCGTTGCCAGTGAGTTGTTGCTTTGCAACTCGAACCCAAGCGATCTCTGGCACTTGCGCTGCTGCCAGATCATCCTCGACACTCTGAGCCTATTCTTCAGCTTCCAGGGGGCTATCTTTTCCCGAAAATTATTTTGGGTGCAATGCTCGGAATTGCTTCACTCCGGGCGCTTCCGCTTCTGGATGGTTTAGTAAGATAGCAGTCTGCTGCTACTCCGTCCTTGCAGGAGGCTGCGGATTGCCTTAAGCAGTACCGTCTGCTCATTGATCGGAGCAGCGATGGTAGGCGTAAGCGGTAGAGGTGGTGTGTGTTGTTGATGTTGGTGCTGGTGTTGTTTGGAGAATTCATAATCTTGAAAGAAAAATTTGGGTTAGGACAGATTCAAAGCATATGAAATTGTAAGATTCAAGGAATATGAATTGTAAAGAATGTTTTTAGTTGCTTATTCTTGTGTTATATTGCTTAGGACTTTAAGCAGAATTGACCCGCATGTCCATGAAGAACTGACCTGCATGGTAGGGTTCCATGCAGCACGGACCTGCATGGGCCGCCAACAAAACCTTTCACGCACCGCTTCCCGGTGTACGGTAAGGAGACGCGACGGGTCACGCGACGTATTTACTCCGAAGTAAACACGCTAAGCATATCTAAGCAATATAAAGTAAATGTACACAAGAAAAATGACAATAGATGTAATTAAACAGCAACTTTTATTTATTAACAATTCTTTACAAGTACAACTGGAAGTGTAAATACATGAATATAAAGCAATGCCTAAACAATGGCATGAACTGAAATGAAAAGTATGTACAAGTATCTAAAGCTCGGGGTCAAAGGCTAACTGCTCCAAGTCTTCAGGACTAGGCTCGATCTCCAGTGAGTCCGATCCACCTGACAACATTCCAGAAAAAGAAGAAAAGGAATGTCGTCTGCAAACAATCGCTCGGTAAGTCCCAAAGATGAGTAGAGATAGAATAGACAGAAAGAGAGTATAACTAGTATTGTTTGATTATATTGTTAACATAGTTGTTTGTAGCTTGGTACAAAACATGCCAGTTTATACGAGAGAAGACCCACTATCCGGAGACTAAGGTATACGGAGCATAAAGAACGGTTCATCCACGGTACAATGGCAATGGATATTCAGGTTAGGTGTATTATGGTTAGAGTCTCGTGCCACTTCTAACACACTCCGTACCAATCTACCCCTTTAAAACCCCGTAATGTCTTTTGTATTGAATTGTATTATTTGGTTATATAGATGGATGACTTGCCGAAACTATGCTATCAGTAAACAGAATGGATATAAATGGATAGTCATGTACACATAGTATATCCATGGTTCGGTTCAGTCAAAATAGATTGATATAGATTGAATAGACGGATTCATGTTGAATTGTAGTTTATACCTGAATCATATTCAAGTTAGATTGATTAGATTGAGACTCTGTCTGACTCAGACACTTTGAAAAGAAATTTAAGTCCTAAATTAGTTTTGATGTTATCGGTAACTGCTGCACATAGACGGCAGGATTTGTGTCTTTTCTAAGACAATTACCGTATTGATAACACCGTTGTTAGATTGTCTATCTTAGAAAGGCAAGCACCCATATTCTTCGGCTCCCTGAGGCTCAAGAGAACTGGTCCCACTTAAACCTATATTTACTAGGGTCCTTATTGTAATTTAGTATAACTTGAGGGGGTTTATGTAAAAAATGTTTGACATATTTTCAAAATACACCTCAAGTATTTAATTATCGTCTTTAAGGTTTTCATAGATGTATCTTTTATAAAAGTGAAATTTCTAGTGAGTAGAACCCAGTTTTCATTGTATATGGTATTTTATTGAAATATTAGAATTTGTATTGAATTGTAATAGTAGTTTCCTGTAATGGTGATTCCTTTGAATTAGAAAACATGGAATATTTGTATAATATATTTAAAATAGATATTTTGATAATATTCACACACACACACACACACATATATTTAATAAAAATAAATTTTATTTATTTTGTAGAAATCTCATTTTCTTAAAAATTGCATTAAAAATTCCATCGAGATCGAATGCTCCTTGCGGAGGTCTGCATCTCGCTCTACTAGGCCCGAGGACATGCGATAACCCGCACCATCCCAATCGAGGTTCCCCAAAATGGGTTGTAGAGGCACAATTGCAAGGAATTAGATAACACACTTTTTAAAGAAAACGGTTTTGTAATAGTTTAGGGTATTTTATTATAACTCGTAATACTCCCACAAATATTATCCAAAAGTAAATTGTGCTACGTCATGAATGTGTGTTGTAATGAAGTAGGTCATTACCTCGTGATTTATCTAAAAGTAATATGGTTAATTTGAATATTTACAAGTTGTATGTAACATGATGGTATTTTGCTGTAAAAATGAAATAGAAATTGCAACATGAATTATTTTGAGATGAAACTTATTCTAATATGTTTATTTATGTTTGTTAAACATTATGAGAGAATATGGTGATTTATTGTATAAGAAAAATGGAGTTTTCAAAGAAAAGAGAGTCGGAAATCAGAATAACTCCGCTTCCGACGAGTTTTGAAAAGAATACGTTTTAGAATAGTAGAAGAGGAGGGGAGAGGGGACTTACAGGCTATTAAGAAGGAGGAGTGGTAGGTGAAGATAAGGAAAGCATCGGGACGTCGCTTCGTCGCCGGAATCTCCTCAAAACGTCGTCGGAATCTTGCCCTTCGCTAACTCCACTTGCACAACTTGGGACTTGGAAATTTTATAGAGTTTTTGTAATGAAATTCTGAGTGAGGAGGGGTGAAATATGGTGTGGTATTTATAGGGAAAATTAGGGTTTAAGTTATTGAATTGGAGAATTAAAATGTGCATTAAAATGGATTAAAGAAGTGATTTTAATTCCTCTGTAAATTTACAGAGAAATCAAACGGTAGAGGAGTAGTGAGGGGAGTCCATGAGGTGTGGAATTAAAGTTTTGGGGCTTTACCGATTGGCAAGCCCGGTGGTGCCGGTCTAATTGAGAGTCTCGCCGGTCCAAGTCCGGTGGAATGGGCTTGAATTGGTGCCGCGTGTCCCTAATGCTTGGTAAACCCCAGTGCACGTGTTTGATTACTCTGTGACTCTTCATTTTATGTGTAGTGCATGTGTATATCGTTGGGCTTCTAAAAGATTAAAAGAAAAATTAACAAAAAGATAATGTGGCTGGGGGGATTCGATCACAGGGGCTACGTCACAGCAGTGCAAGGCTTTACCAATGAGCTACAAGTTGTTTCTTTCTGTTCAAAGGCAAATCAAATACTTATAGTGTGCACAGGATTGCAAATACTCCATTTGTACATTAACTTTTAAATAAATTTTCTGTACATTGAAATTGGAGTTGTTACAGTTTGTATGAAATTGGCAGTCGTAACTTGATTGTTTTCTAACATGCCTTTAAATAGTTCTATCTCTCCTGTCTTGTATTATTTTTCGACCCAATTTTTAAAGACAAAGAAGTCCTCAATAGCATGATCTATCACTCTGTGATAAGGGCAATATTTAGGGTCGTCGGTCACATTCGCTTCTTACGGTCTTTTTGATTCTGGCAATTGTAGACCATTTCTTAGGGCGTCCTTGAATATCTTGTAGACTTTGTCCCTTCTGAAGGAATAGACCTTATCCAGCTTCTCTTTCTGGGACGATTCTTCTCCCCCTCTAAATATTGGCTTTCGAGGTTGGTTGGCATTGGGTCCACCCGTCTCTTGCTTATTTCGGTCAACCGAAGTGTTAAAAGATTCAGTATCATCGGAATTTCCGCCTTTACAATTATCGTCATTTTGGTTCCTCCAGGATCTATTGTTAATTTGGGGGTCGAAAGTGGACTCTTGCCTTGAGCGTTCCAACATTTGGACCTTCCTGGTTAGCTCTTAGAACATTTTGAGACCCGTGGTGCGTAGAAACGAGGTCATCCAATTGTTGAGATTCCCGACGAGGAGGCTGACAGATTGGTCCTGTTCTATTGGCGGTTCTCATTTGACGGTGAGATTATGCCATCGAGCTATGAAGTCCGTGTTGCTTTTTTCTTCCACAGCTTGGTCCTCATAAGGACAGTAATGGAGATTTTGTTGCTGACACTCATGAATCTTTGCCGAAATAGAGACTTAATTTGGTCGAAGGTAGTGATAGAACCGTCTGGTATGCTCACGTACCAGTCAAAGGCGACACCGGTTAGGCTGTTGACAAACTGACGGAGAAGGAGCGCATCATTGCCTCCTGTATTTCCGCATGATACTTTAAAGTGGGCAACATGCTGCTTCACTGTTTACTGCCGAAAACAGAGACAGACTAGGATGGATCATCTTGCCTGAATTTTGGGGCAGATACTATTTGGAACATATCCATCCACCTCTCCGAAGATACCAAGTTTATTTATGGCACCGTACATCGGAGATTTGGACAGATGCGCTGTTGTAGCAGACTTCATCAGATTTTCCCCAATTTTTGAGGGTTTTTTTTTATTGTGGGGACGCTCTTCCCTGCAGGCGCAAGCTCCTGCAGTTAATTACGTTACCGTATTACGATAACCACTTTCTCCTGCTCCAGCATTTCACTTCATGTCGTGTGTGTTTTTGTTTTATTTTGGTTGCCCATGAATTGTATACGGAGACTAGTTTATGTCGTCTCTCGTAGGGCGCGGATCAGTCCAAATCCGTATATTTTAGATTTGAGTTTGGGTCAAGGATTTGCTTGACAGGGTTTTGAACTTATGTTGTATATTTCTACAGTTCAGAAATATTTTTTGTTTGATTTAAAGACCGTTAATCTAGTTTGAGATTAAGATCAACTTAAGTCTATAAGTGAGCATTTGGGCTCAGTTTGTTTTTGCTAAGGATACGTTAGTCTTTTTTTAGACTAAGATCAACTTTATTTTTTTACTTGAGATCCAGCAAAAGTGCATTTGGGCTCAGCTGCAAAAAAACATCAGAGACTTAGCCAATTTGGGCTTAGTTTGCTTAGTTCTTTTTTTTATTCAAAAGTGCTAAGCACTTATTTGGGCTCTGTTTGTTCAGCCCTTTTCTTTTTAGGTAAAAGTACTAAGCACTTATTTGAGCTCTGATGCTCACATGTATGTCATGTGAAGCCTTCAGTCATGGGCGCTGCCCAATAAATGTTGAACACTGTAGTCATTTTGACTAAATGTGAAGTGTTAAGCACTTCTTACAGCGTTCACGTGAGGTGCATGTGCGGCGCTGGGCGCTACCCAATTAGTACTAAGCACTCAGCCGTTTTGGCTACATAAGAAGTGCTAAGAACTTTTTATATAGTGCCCATGTGGGGAGCACGTGCGGCGCCAGGCGTTGCCTGATCAGTGCTAAGTACACTCACATAATTCGCGAATAATTCGGCGAATTCACGAATTATTTGCAAATTTTTGATTGGCCAATTAATTCTCTGATTTAATCGCCACTGGCGAACGCTTCGAATAATTCACGAATTATTAGCGAATAATTCAAATAAACAACGAATAATTCATAAAAACAGCAAATAATTCGCAATATCAAAACCCAGCACCTTATATATTAATTTCTTGCTTGAAATCCATCCAGAACATTTCGCGAATACTTGCCGAATCTTTCCCGAATACATATCGATATTTTCCGAATAGTTCCCCGAATCCGAATTTTTGACCTCGCCGAATAATTCCCGAACGGCGAATTTGTGACTATGGTGCTAAGCACTCAGCCGTTTTGGCTGTATATAGAGTGCTAAGCACTTTTGTGTGGCGCCCACATGAGGCGTCGGGCGCTGCCCAATCAGTACTAAGCTTTTAGCCATTTTGGCTGTATATAGAGTGTTAAGCACTTTTACTTAGCGCCCACGTGTGTTTCACGTGAGGCGCTGGCCTTCTGATTTGGGAGCCCATGTATTTTTCACGTGGGGCGCTAGGCGCTGTTAAAAAAGGGCGTCCACGTGGGAAGCACGTGACATGCTAGTATTTTCCCCCTTTACTGTTAATTGTATTTTGACCATTAATGATCACTAAGATCTTCGTTTTTTAAAGATCTGGGATCAAGTTTTTCTTTAAGAATTAAGTTCTTTTATAGGTTCTTTTTCTTTTGGACCTAGTTCTTTTCTGAATTTTTGATTCCCAAGAACAAGATCTTCCCGATGAGAATTAAATTCTTAACTTGTGGAAGACTTGTTTTGTAGATCTCTGATCCAGAGAAAGAACTAAGTTCTTTGAGAAAGGTTAAACCCTTAAAATAGGTAAAAGAGTTATTTTTATCTCTTGGTTGTCTTTACCTCATTTCTCTTTTTGAAAGGGAAGTCTTCTTCTTTGAGAATTAAATTCTCTATTGTTTTTAAAGCTCTCTGTATTTTTTTTTTGAAGCTTCTGAAGTCTCTCCACTCTTCTTTTTTTTTAGACTTAAAATCTCGGGTCCTTTATATAGTAGAATCAAGTTTGTTAATTAATTTTGAGAAAATCTCTCATTGAGAGATTCCAATTGATTTAATTAGACTTAAAATTGATTTGGGGAATTTTACCCAACGTTAGATTTTTGATCCAAGGATTTCTTTTTTACAGAATACGTTTTCTTGATTTTAACAAGATTGGGGAAATATTTTCCCATATACAGAATTTATTCTGTAAAATGGTGATTTTTAATCACCATTGGATTTTTAATCCAAGAGTCCTTTGTTTTACAGAGAGCAGTCACTTTTTGTTCAAAAAAATTAAAAGAATATATTTCTAAAATAGAATTTTATTCTATTATTGGATCATTGATCCAACTGAGAGTATCTTTCTTATTTAGAAAGATTTGAGAGATATTTTCTCCTAATAGAATTTAATTCTATATTTTGATTATTTATCATCTCCGTTGGATTTTTGATCCAACGGCTCTGTTTAACCGAGAGTGTTCCAACTTTTTATATAGAATTTAATTCTATTGATTTTGATTTGGGCGCTGGCGCTGACGTGTTGTGCACGTGGACGCCACTTAAGAATTTAATTCTTATGATGGGTACTCATGTACTTTGCACATTGGCGCTCTGTGATGAGCTCATGCAGCACCGTATAAGAATTTAATTCTTACTCAGAAAGCGTTTCTGTGCTTTGCATATTGGCGCCGGCGTGAGGAGTACGTGCGGAGCCATATAAGAATTTAATTCTTACTCAGAAGTGTTTCTGTGCTTTGCACTGCTGGCACTGGCACCCTCGTGAGAAGCACGTGAGGCGCTGCCCCATTAAATTTAAACTTAGTACTAGGAAGCTGCACAGTATGCTACTTTAATATGTTTAAATATTTGGGGAACATTCACATTGCTCATCCCGTCGAATCTTCCGAATTTAGGAATGACGTAACCGCCGGAAAACTTGATAAGATCATACTGTGCGGGATATGGCCTCCTAGTACATAGCCAACATCTTTCTGAGCCTCGGCTTCGGCCACCAATGTTTTAACTTTGTTGATGACCAAATCCATGATCTGGTCTTGTGTTAGTGGAATACTGCCATCAAGGACCAAGACGTCCCCAGAAGTGGACTGCGATCGGATTTCATGTAACTCACTCACATTTGGACCGAAAGAGATAGGCATTGGCTGCTTTGGGTCATTATCACTCGGCTCATAAGTAGAGACTTGCACTTGATTGGACGGCTGAAAGGCAACTTGGGCCATGAGATATAAGACGACGTTTGTCAAGTAGTCAATCTTTGAATAAAGCTTGGTCATCTTCTTATCTTTATTTCTGAGCGATTTTCGGAGCTTATGAAGTAGCTCCTGTTCTGCAGTCCTGGAGCAGAAATTCGGCTCCTCCTCGTTGTCCGAGGTCGACTCCACATGGATTGAGGGGGTTTTCTGCCTATCGGTCTCATCAAGAGAGTTTTCATCGTCATGCGGAGGCGGGTGATCTTGGGAAGTGACAATCACATTCAAGCCAGATTGGACTTGGGATTTGGCGGCCCCATCCTTGTTTTTGATGCGCAGGTTGTCGCCGGGACACGTGCCGACCATGTAGACCGTGTGGATAACATATCCGGCCATCTTTTCATCATTGGCAGCTGATTTCACGAACCGTTGTCGTGGTCCTTCTGCTTCAGGAAAAGACAATCAACTGAAAACAGTTGGCCAGATCGGTCATTGGGCGGTGCTGACGCTTCTTTTCTGGCTTTGCCCATTTTCTTTCGCGCGGCACGAAGTGCTTTGTAGACTTCTGAAGAGAGAGTATCACGCCTTTTGTGTTGAGGCTTGAACACCTCTCTTCATAGCATAATTTGAAATGCGGCCTTCTTAATCTTGACAGACATCGCATTCTTCTGGACCTACTTTAAGGTCTCAAACGAATTACGGATTTTCACGGCTGACATGGTTGTAATCGCGGGCCAATCCTATTCTCAGAAGCTCACAAAATTCAACCTAGCTGGAGCCTTGGCCCTCTTATTGGCTCTATATCTGAGCAGCTTCTATCTCAACTTTTCTCTTTTGAGCACTTGGCAGGCTTCTGCTCTTCCAGAAGCCGCCGTAGGCAGAATGATGGAGAGCTTTAGAGATACGCCTGATTGTGCATTCGTCGGAGGTGTCGCCTGAGCTTGTCCACGACGTTTGATGATGCCCTTTGATCTGGTAGTCTTGCCCCTAGCTGGAGCACCAGAGAGTCGTTCGGTCACCGTCTTACGTTTGGGTTGTGGTGGCTTGGCGATCACAACATTCAGCTTTCGGTTTAGCCACCTGTTTGCCGGGATTTCCGCCAGATGAGCGCTTCTGGCAGGGTAGATGATGACAGAACCAAATTGACAGGGCAGTTCCTCCCACTGCTGACTGAGGCTTGCGGGGAGAATTACGTGGGCATTGATCTTGACCATGTAGAGGATCGGAGTCGCGTCAGAAACGAAGCTCGTCTTAGGAAATATGGTTGCTGAGTTCGAGATTGTGATTGAAAGTTGTTAACCTGCACACAAAAAAGGTATGACTTCAGTACAGGCAATCGATATATATTGATTGAGTTCGCATAAATGTTTAACTTGAAATATGTGAGAAGAGAGAATGTCTAACCGGGCGTGCCAAAATCTGTAGAGTGTTTTTCGTCACCCTATTGAGATAGGAATGCGCGCGCTTGTCAGGCGTATACAGATCCCCCCTGTGTGGGGCAAGCTGGGGTTTATTGATTGTGGGGATCCAAATCTCCGGAAGCTGTGGACTAAGCTGCCGTTAATTATCACTCGCTCTTGAAAGCGATAGGACTTCCGATTGACGGGTTAAACTGGTCATACGAACTCAATGTGCAGTATGTGCGTATTGTATTTTGAAGGTGTTTTGGATTTATCGCGGGTCCCGCTACCCGGATAGCGGGCTGGGGTTCAAAGGGGCTAGCAGCCCCCTTGCGGGGTGCGGGACAGCGTCCCGTCAGAAATTTATTTCTAACGGGGGAAGTGTTTTGAGTGTGGAAAAAAGAGGAATGAGGAGAATCCTAAGGACATGTAAGACGTCACGCGGCCACTGGGGAGCCATCGGGTCACGTGCACGGCACGCGGCCGCTGGACGCCAGCAGGTCATGTGGGCAGCGCGTGCACGTTTGACGCAGCGGACCACGTGGACAGTGCGTGCTCGTTGGAAACACCGGCGGAAAAAGGTGCTTAGCCCCTGAACTGAGAGTTGAACTCCTAGAAAAAGAAATATTTTTATTTTTTATTTTTCAGAATTCGGAGGAGTTAAACTCCTAAGGAAAGGATTTTCAGAGATGATGAAAGGGAACCCCTTTCTTCTCCCTTGAGCCTTAGATCCTCCCAGAGTAGGATTTTTAGAGATGAGTCCCCTTCTTTCTCCTCTCTTTTTGTTGGATCTTGGTGAAAAAGGGTGGTGAGATTTAAAAATCTCCCATTTTAGAGATTTGATGAGAGATTTGAGCTCCCCTTCAAGGATTTTATAGTGAAAAACTATATTTTTTTTAGAAAAAGAGAGTTAAACTCTTGATTTAATTCAAAAAAAGATAAGAAGGTTTAAAACCTTGATGGAGGAGGAGGCACAGACCTTATAAAGATGGAGAGAATGAAAGTTGTTTTATTATATTTTCTCATCGTGTTTGTCTTTTATAGGTTACACACTTTACAAATAACCCCTTGAGTTTTACAAAATGGTATTTTGCCCATTCCATACCCATGTGCTTATTTCTTTTTGCACATGAGCCATGTGTTTTACATAAATTTGGTTTTATGCTCATTTTCCTTACATTTATTCATAAAAATTACATTAAAATTATTTATTACACAATTTTTCTTCTTGGTATGGAGGAGGCCGGCCTCTTCATGTTTGGGCTCGACTTAGGCATGGGCCTACTTGGTCTGGGCTTAAGCTCACTTGCTTAGGTCGGGCTTGGGACCACTTTCTTGGATCAGGCTTGGGCTCGCTTGACTTAGTTTCGGGTTTGGGCCCACTTGTTCGCGGTTTGACTTTGAATTTGATTTTTGGTCAATGGGGTGTAAAATTTGACCCTAACACACTCAAATTTCGGCATATTATTTTCTGTTTTTCTTAACTCAAATGAAGTGCACGTGCGTTTAGGACACAAATCCTTACGCATTGAATACTTCACCGACACGTGAGAAGCGCTCTTAATTTGTCACCCTCAGTGGCGTAATCATAAGTTTCAGTTATTCAAATGTACCGCAAACTTCAATACAATCGCTCTCCTGATAACTAACTGTTTTGATAGAAAAATATACATAATCACCTAATGTTGTTGCTCGATAGATATAATGGAACAACACTCCTGCTCAACAGTTAAACTAGACCAACATGCTGTAAGTCCATGCTACCTCTCCCGGTACTTTCGGGCATGCGGAATTTGGTGAAAAACAATTTTTCTAGAGACGGTAACATGGACTCAAAACCAGATCTTTATTAAACATCTAACTAACAACCTAACTAGGAGTTGTTAACTACTCGGTTAGGGGGTTATACCTTTCTTTCTTGAACTCCTTCGTCTTCAAGCCTCGATGGTTGTCCGGATCGGCTTCACCCCTTCGTCTCCTTGCGCCGAAGATCGATCCACCTGAAAGCTTCTACCTTTGGCTTCTTCTTCGAACTTTGAAGAAACTAGTTCACTCGGTTTGCTAAACCTTGTGAACTAGAGTGAGTAGAGGAGAGTGTGTTGGGATTTTCTCTATGGTTCTTGGTTCTCAACACATGAGACAAGTGAACCATAGACTAAAGAGAGGGAGAGCAAGAGGAAGAAGATGAGAGCTCAAGAACACAAGAGAGAGAAAGGAAATGAAAGAATGAGAAAGACTTTTCTCTCTTGGCTCTCATAATCCAAAACCATCATAACCAATAATAGCAATCAAGTATTAGTGATGGTTTAAGCTACAATAGCCATATCATTTCATGCACTCATTTTGCACAAGAGAACAAGCAAGCAAAAGTCTTTGCATGAAATGATAGCCATTGTCATCATGATGGTCAACTAGTCCAACCTAGTCAACCGGTCAACAAAGTCAACAAGTCAACAAAGTCAACCCCTCAACAACCATGTCACCATAATACTTAATTAATATTATTGTTAATTACATATCATATTCTCATTAGGGTTGAGCAAAAAGTCAATAGTCAACAGTCAACGGTCAACAACCCTAATGAGAATCCTCTGCCTCTGTCTCTCCGTCAACTGTGCATACACACCCGCATTCGCGTTCCAAGGAACACGAATACATACTGGATAAAACCAATCCCAAAACATACACTAGGATCTGGCTTAAACCAAAGCCCGCTAATGTTAACTGTCCGGACACTGTACGTGCACAAGTGCACGGATGTGACCGAACCCTGTCGGAAAACCATGTGACCTCTACTCTTTTGCCTAAAGGCGAATAGCTTTCTGTGTGGGACTCTAAAGACTCGACACTACGCTGGCAGTGGGTTTAACCACAGACCGCAAGCGGCACTAGCTGTGCGTAACGGTCCCCAGGTAGATGCCGACAAGAAGACTGACGAGGTGAAACCCATCTGAACTCCTACTGAGCCTGAATGTGACAGTCTCCATACAGTCCGGTCTGTTCGTCTGATACATCGCATGGAGGGCCTAGGAGGGCGGTAAACGTCAGTCCCCTAATAGCGGTACAAGTCGTGTCGGAGTGAAGCCCAATACACCCTGCGACAACACTGGAAGCCTACCAGTATATCTCGCTTGCCATGGTCAGGGACTACTCGTGTAATGGCTCTCCTAGACACAGCGCGATGTCAACCCCCAATACCGGGAGAGACGAATCCTGTCTAACCGTCACTGCCTCCAAGTACTTCGGGACTGCACCCAACTACTACCTGTTTGCACGACTCCTTTGAGCCGTGTTAGCGTAGTAATCAAAGTACAGTGGGAACACACTCGAGGCGAAATGACAGTGTCAAGTCAGCGGACTAAGCTGTACTCATGTCACCTGGGAACTGATGACTGACGATAGGTATAATACCAACCAGTCAGTTCCCGACGAGTCCTGTCCAGTGTACTCGTAACCCAACGAGCACCCGCATACTATCTCCAGTACGACGTACTGATGGCTGTGGGACAGACCACCTCCCACTCTGGGATGAGAAGCGCATACGCTAGTCTACTCCGGAGTATCGATGCCCTGTCTCGATAGTCCTGCGACTAGGGACCTGCATAAGGATGTGCTTATAGATTACCCAGCCCCCACTAGTGTGACTGCCATCACAACGCTGGTAATCAAGCAAAGATCCTAAGGGTTCCACTAATGTGTATAGGCGATATACTAAAATAAACACATGTACACATTGAAGTAGAAACAAACCAAGTAGCATACTACTATTTTGAGTAAGATTGTATATACAAGGTGAATATCCCAAGCTTCCATTAAGTAATATACAAACCAGTATGATACAGTAATGGCCTCTAGGGCATATACACTAACAATCTCCCACTTGCACTAAGGCCATATACTGGCGTATCGAAGACCTATCATCTCGATCAGCCGCTCGAACTGAGTCTGGGGCAAGGCCTTGGTGAATGGATCTGCAGTGTTATCTTCTGAAGCAACCCTCCGATCCTCGATCTCCTGGCGATCCACGATCTCCCTGATCAGGTGATACCGCCTCAAGATGTGTCTGGATCTCTGATGGGACCTGGGTTCCTTCGCTAAAGCTATAGCCCCGTTGTTGTCGCAATACAGAGGTATTGGATCAACAATGGACGGAACCACCTGAAGTTCTTTCAAGAACTTCCTCATCCAGACAGCTTCCTTTGCGGCATCTGTTGCAGCGATGTATTCCGCTTCCATAGTCGAGTCAGCAACGGCTTCCTGTTTGGAACTCTTCCAACACACCGCCCCTCCATTGAGGGTAAAGACAAAACCCGACATGGACTTGGAATCATCCTTGTCACTCTGGAAGCTGGAGTCAGCAAAGGCCTCGATCTGGAGGTCTTTTCCGCCATACACCAAGAACATCTCCTTAGTCCTTCTCAGGTACTTGAGAATGTTCTTTACCGCTATCCAGTGTTTCTCCCCAGGGTTTGACTGATACCGGCTTACTACACTCAGTGCATAAGCTACATCCGGTCTGGTACACAACATCGCATACATTATAGAGCCTACCGCAGAAGCGTAGGGTATAATAGACATGCGATCCCTCTCCAAATCAGTCTTGGGAGACATCTCTTTAGAGAGGGTGATTCCGTGACAAGCCGGTAGATTACCGCGCTTGGAATCCTCCATACTGAATCTTTTCAGTATGGTGTCGATGTCCCTGAACTGTGAAAGTCCTAATATCCTCTTGGATCTATCACGATGGATCCGGATCCCCAGGATGTACGAGGCATCACCCAGGTCTTTCATGGAGAACCTGTGTGACAAGAACCCCTTGATGGATTGTAGCATAGGAATGTCATTTCCTATCAAGAGAATGTCATCCACGTATAAAACGAGGAATACTACAGTTCTCGCTACAAATCTACTATAGATGCATGGTTCATCTGGATTTTTGATAAAGCCAAATTCCTTGACCGTCTCATCAAAACAGATGTTCCAACTCCGCGATGCCTGCTTTAGTCCATAGATGGACTTAAGCAACTTGCACACCTTTCCGCTGCTCCCACTCTGAATGAAACCCTCTGGCTGGTCCATATAGACACACCCTTCTAAATTTCCATTTAGAAAAGCGGTCTTTACGTCCATTTGCCAGATCTCATAATCGTAGAAGGCAGCAATGGCAAGAAGGATCCGAATGGATTTCAGCATAGCGACTGGAGAAAAGGTTTCGTCATAGTCCAAGCCAGGTCTTTGACGGAAACCCTTTGCAACAAGTCTAGCTTTATAGGTCTCAACCTGTCCATCTACACCAATCTTCCTTTTGAAGATCCACTTGCATCCTACGGGTTTTACCCCGTCTGGAGCAATGTCCAACGTCCATACTTTGTTGGTGTACATGGACTCCATTTCGTTCCGCATTGCATCCAGCCATTTTACCGAGCCAAAGCTCTGAACGGCCTGTTGGAAGCTAGTAGGCTCATCATAATCTATGATGCAATCTTCTCTATCCCCGTCTATGAGAAAACCGTAGTATCTCTCGGGCGGATAAGACTGCCTACTACTCCTGCGGAGCGGCGTAGGAATGTCCTGTTCTTTTGAACCCTCTGGTTCCACTAAGCTTTCAGTAATAGTCTGTGGTTCTGGAATTTCTTCCAGTTCTACTGCGCTCCCACTAATTTCCTTTTCCAAGAACTGGTGTTCTAGAAAGTGGGCATTACGAGAAACAAGGACTTTTTGTTCCTCTGCGTGGTAGAAAAGATACCCCCTGGTGTTCTTTGGGTATCCCACAAACTTGCACAGTACTGAGCGTGCCTCGAGTTTGTCCGCATGCTGCTTTTTGACAAAAGCTGAACATCCCCAGATCTTCAGATATTGAAGATAGGGTTTCTTCCCACTCCATAACTCATATGGTGTGGTAGGCACAGTCTTAGTGGGAACTCGGTTCAAAAGGTATGCGGCTGATTCTAGCGTATATCCCCAGAATGATCGCGGTAACTCAGTGTTACTCATCATGGACCGTACCATATCCAATAGGGTTCGGTTCCGTCTCTCCGATACACCGTTATGTTGCGGAGTGTATGGAGGAGTAAGCTGAGAGAGAATTCCATTCTCTTTTAAATAGTCCAGGAACTCGGCACTCAAGTATTCACCACCTTGATCCGATCTTAGAATCTTGATACTTTTGCCGGTTTGTTTTTCTACCTCATTCTTATATTCCTGGAATTTTCCAAAGGTTTCGGACTTATGTTTCATTAAGAAGACATGTCCGAATCTTGAAAAATCATCCGTAAAAGTAATGAAGTAAGAAAAACCGCTTCACGCATGTGTAGACATTGGACCGCACACGTCGCTGTGTACGAGTCCCAAGAGCTCGCTCGCTCTTACTCCGTGTCCAGTGAACGGAGTCTTTGTCATCTTTCCTTTGAGACAGGATTGACAAGTGGCATACGATTGATATTCGAACGGATTCAAATATCCTTCTGTATGTAACTTCGTCAACCTTCTCTCATTGATGTGACCCAGTCTACAATGCCATAAGAAAGTCTGATTTATTTCCGGTGACTTTCTTTTGTGTGTATTCTGGATATTGAAAATCTGTGGTTGGTTTAATACGTATATACCATTGCTCAATGTACCTGACCCAATCAGAACTTGATTAAGGTAAATGTTTACAACATTGCTTACAAACGCAAATTCATAACCTTCTTTAGAAACCAAAGATACAGAAATGATATTACAAGTTGCGTTGGGTACAAAAAAACAATTACGCAAAACCAAAACATGTCCATCTGACATTCCCAGGTGATAGTCCCCCACGGCCTTAGCATCCATGCTGGCTCCGTTTGCAACTTTGAGGGTCATGTCACCTGCCTTCAAAACCCTACGGTTTCTCAACGCCTGCAAAGAATTACAGATATGAGATCCCGATCCGGTATCCAATACCCAGGAAGTAGAGTTTATTGAAAGACGGTTTTCAATAACATACACACCTGAAGCTGAAGCCGCAACCTGCTTCAGATCCTGTGTTCTGGCCTTCCAAGCCCTGCAATCATTCTTCCAGTGTCCCTTCTTATGACAATAGAAGCATTCTTCCTTATCCACAAGCTTTCCCACTTTCTTTGTTGCTTTTGCTTTTCCCTTCGTATCCACTTTACTAACACCGCCTCTTGGTTTGGCGGGGGCTTTCTTCTTCTTTCCCTTGGCTTTCGCCTTGGACCTAGAAGAAGAAGATCCTCCTACAAACAAAGTGGATGCTTCCCTACCTTTCTGTAGGGTGCCCTCTGCGCTCCTCAGCATGTTGAGGAGTTCTGAAAGTTCAACTTCCTTTTCTTGTAAGTTAAAGTTCAGGATAAACTGGGCGTAAATGGAAGGAAGGTACTGGAGAATCAAGTCCGTATAGAGCTCATTCTCCAACGTGGTCCCAAGGTCCGCTAGCTCTTCTATGTAGCCAATCATCTTAAGCACGTGTTCCGCTACCGATGATCCGACGGCCAACCTTGCCGAAAATAACTTTTTCGACACTTCATATCTTGCGATACGAGACTGCTCTCCATACAGTTCTTTTGTATGGAGAAATATGGATTCCAGGTCCATATTCTCGTGCCTCCTCTGATGTTCGTTGTCCATAGAGACAAGCACGAGGCACTTGGCCTTCGCGCAATCGATTACCCAGGTCTTACGGATTTCCTTATCCGCGACGCTGGTTTTGGGACCTGGGACAGGGGGAGTTTTGGTGGTAAGAAGATACCCCAGCTTGTCGTAAGTGATTGTCATCTTGACATTCCTGAGCCAATCTTTGTAATTTGGCCCTGTCAGTATGTTTTTATCTAGAAATAACTTAAGTCCAGTCATGTCGATTGGTCGCTGCAACTAGGAGAGAGAAGAAACACTCAGCATGATACTCTTGCAAGTTTAGAATGGTTTTTAGTTTGTCTAAACAGGATGGCTCCCACTGTTTCTCGAATCCCTCCTTAAACCAAAAGGGAAGAATTAGTCAGGATCAATCTCACCGTACAATTCTTGCTTAACCGTTCAGCCAGGCCAGTGTCGGTACTTCGAGGGAGGTTTTCCAACGCTTTCGCGAAGTTCCTTAATTAAATAACCTCTTTTCCCTGTGGGCGTAGCCCCGCTAACACCTTTCTAGACACCTACTTGGTTTATAGCATTGATCGTTAAGTAAGAATTTTCCCGAGGAGTAGCATATACTCACAGTAGGATCGGGATCCAAATATCATTGCGTGACGAAACTGAAGGAATCCTACCAGAATCATCACACTCCAAATGGTATGCAACTCTAGCAAGTTTCAGTACTTATGAAACTCCCGATGTGGATTTTTGCCCCATGCTCTTATGACCTTGGCGTGAGGTCAAAATGTCATAAGTCGCATGTCAAGTTCTTCCCATCATTATCCAGGTTAATTTGAACCCACCCGTACCTACCCTTGACGTAGGCCAAAATGGCAGTACGGCTGTCCCAAACCAACGCATTCTATCTATGCAACAGATAAATATCCGGCAGCTACCAATCACTATGCCTTGGCGTGAGGTCAAAATACATAGCTTGAATACTACCGAATATTTAACTGAAATGATGGAGGGCTACGAACGGTTTTGGCTAAACCGTGAACGTAGTGAACTTGATATAATCGATGGAACGAGATAGCTTTTAAAAGGAGTGGCTCAAGCTCCGCATTTAAAAGTTGTTTTTGAAAAGAACCGAGTGGTTTTTCGAAAGTGTTCCAACGACTTTTACTTGGTTTATTTTCTTACATTAGTTCTTTTAATGCGTGATATTCTTGCATTAGTTCTTTTAATGTGTCCCATCATTTAATCCTACCATTGCAGAAAACAACCAAAATATGACGTACGCTTATGCCATTCGCATTCG